>PUFA01000026.1:0-1299642 GCA_003508835.1 Eonycteris spelaea | reverse complement strand
TGGCATCTCCAGTGTGGCCTAGAAGGTTTGCCCAAGGCCCCAAAGCGAGTTCCTCCCCATACCTCATTTTTATATACCAGGTGCCTAACGTATGACTTATCCAGGGTCTTGTCCCTCCCAACCCACCTGACCATGGAAAAAAGCATCCCTGCATGATTTCTCTTCAAGGAACACAGTATGAGACCCAGGGAGCCATGAGGGTCTCTGACAAAGCACACAACTCGATTACTCACTCTCTAAGAGATCTCACTACAGTGCCACCTCAGTTTTTCTGAAAAAAATAATACCTGAGTTGCTCCTCTCTAGGGAGGCCATCCCATGAGGACGGTAGATTTAAAATATTACCCTCTCTCCCCCGAGATAACAGAGCAATGAACAAATATTTTTTGGTTCTGAAACAAAGGAGCTAAACGCAGGTGTAAATCATTTCACCTGTGACCCGTGTCCTTTGAATACGATCTTTGGTTCCATTGTTTTCCTCTGGCTAAATAAAGTGTCCAAACTATGAATCTGAGAGATGCAGAGAATGAAAAGAAAACTGCTCTGGAAGGGCAGGGATGGCCCCAGGAGCTACAAGCCGCCCAGGCTGGCAGGGAGCACTAATTAGGCAGTAGGATTAATTTTTTTAACAAAAGGAGCCAGGAGGTGGAGGCAGGTAACTTCCTTATTGCTCAGAAGAAAGGGAGAGCTGAGGACGAGGGCGGAGGCTGCCATGGGCTCAAGGCAGTCGGCAGGAAAGAGGGAGCAGAGGGCACCAGGGCGGTGGCGGCTCCGCCAGGTATGCCCACTGGGCAGCCCGGCCAGCCACACTCCAGGCTACACTCACTTCAGATCCCTGAAAGCTTTGTTTTCAGCTGAGGATGGAAAAAGTCAGGGCTGCTACCGCTCCAGGCAGCTGCCGGCTTGAACTGGTCTGAGCTTGGCCCTCAGTCACAAGGCCTACTCAACCAATGCTCCTGACACATTTTCCAAACTGGGTTCTCCTGTGTAAACAATTTGGCTATTCTGGACTCCTAAAAAAGCCATACATAAGGGCTAAACTCAAAAGACTGCATTTCAATTTCCTATTTTGTCAGGACTCTCATTTTTAACATAAATTATTATACTTACAGCAGAAGCATGCTCTAATGCACACATTAAGCCCACAGGTTACTTGTCGACAATGGCTGGCCACAACATATCACAGTCTCAGACAAATTAAAATCAGTTTCACCAACCAGCTACCTACAGCATACGGACAGCATTACCCAATGAAGTACAAAATATTTTCTTGTCTTTAAGAAAGTCCAGAAAACCTTATTATGTGGTTTGATGATATAACTGAGCATGATTTCAGAAAACCACAGGATGGTCAGCATCTTTCTTGCCAAAAGAATGCCCACAACATTTTATTGCAGATGCCACCCTGCCCCAAAAGCTACATATTCAGACCATTTAAATGACTAATGAAGCACATGTACAGGACACAAGAAACAAGCTGCCGTCCAACCATAAACATCTGAAGATGTTTAACTGCGGCTGGCACTCGCGTTCCTTTTCCTCCTTTTCTCACATCCAAGCCTCATGGATGAAGCTGAGATCCCAGGGAGCAGTGCCACATCCCACGTGATTCAAAAGCAAACCCACTCCCTTCCCTTCTTCTCCCTGCTTTAACTCTTGGGCACCTCCCAACCCGAACATCTCTGACAAATCGTCTTAAACGAATTCAAAGAAGGGCACTTTTCTCATTGGATGAGAAACCAGAAGGCCAAGAGTAGCTTTTGGCTAAAGATTAATTCAGGCCAAAATCGGGAATGACGTAGCCTAAGAGGCCAGGAGGAGGTCACAGGTCAGCCGTGAGACCTCCAGTGCTAACAGCCCCCAGCACCACCACACCATCCAACGGAGGAACATCCGTGCAGAGAGGAGCCTCCTTTAAGAGGCCTAACTCTCAGCTTCCTCTTTCTTTCCACACAAATTCAGGGCCAGTCTTTGTAAATGGTGTCCCTAGGTCCTGAGACAATAAGAACAGTGGCTCCTAGATGTGTGGTGACCCTGTGGCCTTCCTAAGAAACTCAACATTTGCTGAGCCCTTCTACTGTGGTCAAACGCTGTAACGCACACTGCCATAAGCATTCTCTCATTTTATTTGATCTTCATTCTATCCCATGAGGAATATGGTTGGTTTGCTTGTTGTTAATTAAGATATAATTCACATACCATAAAATTTACCCATTTAAAGTGTACAATTCAGTGGTTTTTAGTTTATTTAAAGTTATGCAACCATCACCATTATGTAATTCCAGAACATTTTCATCACCCCAGGAGGAACATAGTTTTTAATCCCCATCCTAAAGATGAGAAAAATGAGGGCAAGAGGTTAAGCAACCCATCCAAGATGATAAAGTCCCTGAACCCTTTATAGCAGTGGTCCCCAGCCTTTTTGGTACCAGGGGCTGGTACTCCTATGAGAATCTAATGCCTGATGATCTGAGGTGGAGCTGAGGCGATGATGCTAGCACTAGGGAGCATCTGCAAATAGAGATGAAGCTTCACTCCCTCACCAGCCGCTCACCTCCTGCCACGGACAGGTACCAGTCCGTAGCCTAGGGGTTGGGGACCTCTGCTTTATAACACTGGGCACTGCTGATCACCCTTCCACTCACCCTTGGCTTCCTCTGCTCCCTTCCCATCCTTTCTCTCCTTGGATGGTGGGTGCTCCGCGGGCTTTGTCTTGCTGTTTACTCGGCAGACACACAACCAACATATTCCCCTGATCCGCATTCCCACTCCCAAATCTACTTCTCTAGTCTGAACTTCTATCTAAACTAAGCCCCAGACCCTGGCTGCAACACTCTCCACACTGGGCATTTCCACCTAAATGTATATGTCCTCAGGCACCCACAAGTGTGAGCGCAAAAATCCCCTTCCCAGACTAAACGAATGGCATCACCAGCCATTAGCATAGTAACTTAGCATAGTACTTAAGGAGTGGGACTCTGAACTTCTTAAATTATATAAATGTCTAACCATTAAGCTGTACACCCGGAACGAATATGAAATAACATTAAATGTTCACTGTAATTGAAAAAAATAAAAATAAAAAATAAATCTAATAAGGCTTATACATGTCACAAAAAAAAAAGAGTTGGGCCTCTGGGGTCTCAGGGTTCTGAGTTCCAATTTCAGCTCTGCCACTTATCAGTTCTGTGACGCTGGGCATGTCACTTCTTTTCTGGACCTCTATGTATTCATCCATACAATGAATGGGGAAAATGCTTACCTTATAGGGTTGTTGCAAGAATCAAATGTCAAATACTTAGCACCATGCCTGGCCATTGTTGCTACTATGTGAAAATCCAACAGAACTCAGACACACAGCCTGTTTTCTGGTAGGGCAGTATGTGCATGTTGTAGCATGTATCAGAACTTCCTTCCTTTTAAGGCCAAATAATATCCCATTGTATCTACAGCCCACATTTTGTTTACCCATTCATCTGTCGATGGGCACCTGGGTTGCTTCCACCTTTCGGCTATTGTGACTGGTGCTGCTATGAACATGGATGTACAAATATCTGTTTGAGTCCTTGCTTTCAATTCCTTTGAATATATACCCAGAAGTGGAATTGCTGGATCATTTGGTAAATCTAAGGAATCAAAATTTTAAGCATAAAAGAGATGAAAACATAAAAATCAAAGCAACTAAGTGAAAACCCTTAAATCTAAAATTTGAACAGAAAATATTAATATAAACTTATTTTTTCTTTTTAAGAAAAAAATAGCTGTATCCACTATAAAGGCCTAGAAATAACTCAATGACAACGAGCACCCTTAGTGCCCAGATTAACATCTCTAAATACGACTTCCCATTCTAAAGGAACAAGAACTTCCAGGAGAAAGAACTAACGCTCAGTCTGGGACAGGACACACACAAGATCAGCATACCAGAAAACAAGGCGCTATCAAGGATTACTGAGGTTGCATCATCAAAAGGACACAGGAATCCACTCAGAGGGGCTCACATAGCCAACAATAGGACAATATAATAATATGAAAATAATAATATCCAAATCTTGGTTTCTAAAGACGATCATTTTTCACTGAATGGAAGCAGGGGGCTCCTTGGAGAATTGCAAGGCTGCAGCGAAAGATTCAACGATGAGCCCGGAAATCCTGTGTCCGAGAATAAAGGGAATAGTTCTCAAGGACGTTGGAGCCAGTTCCAAGGGACTCCCATTGGCCAAATCTGGGACAATGTGAGCATCAAAATAAATTATGGTAGTTAAGTATTAAAATCCATGAATAATGTGGTGACAGGATATTCTTGCCTCCTTTGTCATAGATTAAAGGACCATACAGGCATGGACTTATTTCTGGGCTCTCTAGTCTGTTCCATCGATCTCTGTGTCTGTTTTTATGCCAGTACCATGCTGTTCTCATTACTACAGCCTTGTAGTATAGTTTGATATCAGGTATTGTGATACAGTCTCAAGATTGCCGTGGCTATTTGGGATCATTTGTAGTTCCACATAAATTTCCAGATTATTTGTTCTAGTTCTCTGGAAACTGCCATTGGTATTTTGATAGGGATTGCACCGAATCTATAGTTTGCTTTGGGTCATATGGACATTTTAACGATGTTAATTCTTCCTATCAATGGGCACAGTATATGCTTCCATTTATTTGTAGCTTTCTCAATTTCTTTTTTCAATAACATAATTTCTCAAGAACAGGTCTCTTGCCTCCTTGGTTAGTTAGATTCCTAGGTATTTTATTGTTTTTGATGCAACTGTAAATGGATTGTTTTCTTAATTTCTCTGACAGTTCATTATTAGAGTACAGATGCCATTGCCTTAGTCCCCATCTTAAAGGGAAAGCAGAGATATATTAACATGACCAACTGGTTTTGACAAAGGTAGAAAGGCAATTCAATGGAGAAAGGATGTTCTTTTCAACAAACAGTATTGGAACAGCTAGAATCAAAGGGAAATATATGAACCTCACCCTAAAGTTTTCACCTTGTATAAAGATTAACTCAAAAGTGATTATAGGTCTAAAACATGAACCTACAATTCTTAGAAGAAATCATGAGAAAAACTCTTCATGATCTGAGATTAGACAGAAGATGAGACAGACTGAGTTAAAATATTTGCAAGTCATATACGGGACAAAGGTCTTATATCCAAAGTATATAAAGAAGTCTCAAAATTCAACAGTAAGGAAGTAAACCATCCAATAAAAAATGGGCAAATGACTAGAACAGATTCTTCACCAAAGAATATATAGCTGGCAAATAAGCATAAGGTGCCAGACATCACTAGGCATTTAGGAAAATGCAAATTAAACCATTATTGGATGCCACTACACATCTATTACACTAAGGAAAAAAAAAAGGGAAAAAAAAGACAATGCCAAGTGCTGGACAGGATGCAGAGCACATAACCTTGCATACTGCTGTGAGAACGCAACACGGTAGAGCCACTCTGAAAAATTGTTTGACAGTTTCTTATACAGTGAAACAAATACCATACGATCCGGTAATTACATTCCTAGATATTAACCCTAGTGATATTAACCTATGTTCACACAAAAACTGTATATGAATGTTTACGGCATAATCATTCGTAATCACCAAAAATTGAAAACCACCCAAATGTCCTTCGCAGGTAAATGAATCAAGAAACTGTGATGCATACCTACAATGAAAAATTAGTCAGCAACAAAGGAATGAACTATTGATAAAACGACACGAACGAATCTCAAAGGCGTGACACTGAGTAAAGACAGTCTCACAAGGTTGATACTCTATGATTCCATTCATATGATATTCGGGAAAAGACAAAACTGTAGTAATGGGGAATGAGTGAGTGGTTGTCTAGGGCTGGGTGTGACTTCAAAGGAGAAACAATGAGGAAGTTTTTTTGATGGGCCGAGACTAACATCCTAACTGTAGTGGCTACACGAACGTACATAGGTGTTAAACCTCACCGAACGGTACACCAAAAAAGCCCATTTCACTATATTTTAACCAAAAAAAAATAGAACATGTGGAGACCACCAACATCCCTGGCATGTGCCCAAACCTCTACAGCTCAAACTTCTGGCCATTTTCTCACACTCTCAGAAGGAGAATGGCGTGTATTCCCCTTATCAGACGTTTCCCATATCGGTCTAATTCAAAATCATAAGATGACATTCTAAATTAGCTTTTAAATGCTGTTTCCATATTCGAAATATAGACTAAAACTCTTCGTTTTGCCACTCAGTCACGAAACAAAACAAAAATATCTCAAGGAAGAAACAGATCAATTTCCAAAAGGGCAACCAAAACAAAAGCAAGACAGGGGCCGAACAGAGAGCGTCGCGTTCAGACGTTAGCTGTATACTTAAGATTGGTGCACTTTTGTGTGTACATGCATTTCCATAAAAAGTTTTTAAAAGCGATCATGTAAATCTAAATTTATAACTCAAAAACAGACAAACGAATCTTTGTGCTATAGCCAAAAACAATTTCTAGAACAGCATGTATAATATACCACTTTTACAAATATGTACCTTCAGGAAAAAAAATCTAAAACAAAGTATAGCTGTTACTTTCTAGATAATGAGAATACAGGTGATTTTTAATTTTTTCTTCATTTTCCTATAGTGGTATTTTGTTTAAACAACGGATATAAATACTCTTGTAATCAAAAAAAAGTTTTTCTCCATTTGAAAAAGAGCATTCTAGTTAAAAATGTGATATTTCTTCTACAGATCAATTTATGTACAACTTAAACTGTGCTCCTTGACATAAAGGAGTTTTGTAAGCCTCATATAGCACCAGATTTCCAAGGCACTTTACCAGATGTGTGGCTGGAGCATGAAGAACAGAAATATGGAAGGCTTCTCAAGAGAAGTGGTAACTTCTCTGGCAAGTCTGAATAAAGTGGGGAAGAAGAATCAGGCAAGAGCAAAGGTATTTGGATGGAAGGAGTCCTGTGAGTGATGAAGAGGCAGAATTGATCCTAACGTGGAACAAAGACAGGGGAATGGACCTAGGGGGAGACACGGAAATTCAGGAAATTCGGAAATTCGGAAGAGGTGTGAAGGGAAGGGTAGAGCTGAAGTAAAGGCTTGTGATGGAAAGTGTAAAATTATTTCATAAGAGAAGACCAGTGTGCTCGTTGATGCCTCTGACAGCTAACTATTCCATCCCTCTCTCTTCCCCTCCCCTGTCTTCCTTGCCCCTCAAAGTAGTGACCCCAGGGTGTTCCCTACACAGGGGTGTCATGTTCAGGACCCTGAGTGCACAAGGGAGGCAGGCACCTGACCCAAGGGCAGCCCACCCACGGGCTGGCCAGGCACCTCTAATTTGCCTGGCTGGGATACTCTACCCCAACAGAGACGTTGGTAACAGGTCAGTCGGACATGCTCTCTGGAATTCAACCGCAGTAAGCAAGTTATCTTCAGAGCAGATGGACCTGGAACAAATATTTTAAACAGATAATCTATCAGAATAGATTTATTATATGTATAAATGTATCTCTATCAAAAATACCTGCAACTTTGCCTGAGCATTCTTTTATAACTCCTCTGACTTTAAGAGGTGCTTTTGGGTTATGCTATCACGCTTACAGAAAATACCTAAGGGTACACACAGCAGAGTCTGAATGTTTTGTGCAGCTACTTAACAGTGAAATGTGGCTTGTTCCGTAGGGCCTCCTATACAGCTTTCCTCACCGCAAGAGATTGTGTTTCCCACGGCAAACAAGTCAGGCAGCAATACTTTTCACATACTCCTCCTCACAGTCTACTTACTTTAAAATGTTATTTTCCTCAGCCAGTCTCCTTTTCTTGGAAGCAACCAAGCATCACATTTTATTAAGAAAACTACCTTCCTTGGCCATGGTTTTCACCTTCCACTCAGGTCCTTGACCAGACCTCCTCCTGGGACTCTTTCAGGTGGATGGCAGCCAGTCCTTGGCTACCTGGGACAGACATAGTGCCATATGCTGCCTCCACAGTGCCAGTCAGTTTTTGCAACCAACTTCTCAGACCAAGGCAGTCCGTGCTCATTAGACCCGGCCAGATAAGCCTGATGGCCAGATGCCCCTCCATAAGCAGGCTCAGATGGCAGAGGATGAAGCATTTGGCCGCCTCAGGCTACAGTGGGGCCAGCATGCAGCTGGGCAGCCTGGTCCTCTCTCATATGTGACTAGGTCACGGTCCAGACTGTGAAGGGAGGACGCCCTTTGTGGCCCAGGAACCACAGGCTATCCTTGACTGGACAGCTAGAAAGAAACGCTGAACCCCCTTGAGTGAAGCACTGACTCAAGTAAAACCCCCAAGATTCGTGAGGCCCAGGTGCTTGGCCCTCCCAGGTTTCCCTCCAAGGCCTGGTTTTCCTGGTCCTGAGTAAAGCCAAAAGGAACTCATGTGTTCTCCTTGCAACTCAGAACTGACCAACACTGCAGAGATGAGCGTGGCCTTGGAAGCAGCTTGCCCATCAGTCACAAAAGTCTCTCAGTGCACGTACCCAGATAGGACCTCCTAGAGTGGAAGCTGTATTGGGTTATCTGCACCAACCTCTACTTCCCATCACCCATCAATTATTGACAAATGTTCTAATGCTAATTCAGGTTCTGAGCAGGACTGAAAGGTTTTCATTTCAATAATATGGGAGCTCTTGTTGAAATAAGTCACCAAGTTATCTTTTTATCTGTATTCATTCCTTCAGTCATGCAGTACCTGCCTCACAGAGGACCACACAGAATGCTGGAAGGCCCTGCATATACTTATTAATTCGAAATAAATCTGTTTAAAATACTATACTTGGAAAATTAGAATTAAAGTTTCCATTTTTGCTTTATTTAGTCTTATTTACTCTCCTATCTAGCTTAATATCACAGCTAAGCCATGTCTCTAGAATAAGTTTCCCAAGTAAATGAGACATAAGCTGCTCCACACAGCACCTCTGTGTCAGTTAGAAACAGACCCCAGTCTGGGTGGGAGCCTGGATTGGCAAGGAGATGGCACACTTAAAATGGCATCCCCTCTGGGCTAATGCACTGGGAATAAGCAACCCTACCTCCCAATGGACCTTGCCCAGGGCAAGTGCCTTTGCAAGCAGAACATGCAGGCTGGTTCTCAGCCTGCCTCTCCCTCTCAGCTAGACGCACTGTGCAGTGCACAACCTGCCCAATTGTACACAGTAGCCTCGGACAATAGAGATTTAGAGCAGGATGCCTGGGACTTTCTTTGTTCCTCTACAATAGTATTGCTGAACTAATCTGGCTAAATCCTGTATTCGGTAGGTCTTGATCCTCTGTGTGTTAAGTATTAAGAAGTTTCCTGAAAAAAAAAAAAGAAAGAAAGAAAGAAGTTTCCTGTTGACAATAGGTAGAATATTTAAAAATTTTTTTAAACTTTGTTTTCCTTTATATTGATCCAGGCTCAGACACAATGGTAGATGCCGGTCTCCTGGAGAATTCCATGGAGCTAGACACAGAGGAGACTCCACACACTACTGGCCCTGCTGGGCTCCCCCAGGCTTCCCTCCACCTGGCAATTTCGCATTCTTTATGGATTTCACTCATCTAACTCTCTTGGCAGCCTGTGGGACACCAAAGTTCCAGACCAACAACTGAAGCTCTTCGAAAGCACATAGTGAAGGCGAGGCATATGCAGCCTCTGCGCAACCACCTCACCAAAACCACCTTGAGTACCATGCCAGCAACATCCTCATCACCACCTCCATCAGCATCACACATTTTGGGACCACGCAAAGAGCCATGTGGAAGTATTCACCTGTGACAAAGTAGGGGGTCTGTCTCCTCAGTTTCAGCTCCAAAACCATAGTCTAAAAGAATACAGACCCATTTGCAAGCAAATGACCCTGACCTCAATTTATTATCAGAGAAATTAAGGAACTAAAAGGCAATTTTACACCTGCTAATAACAGGGTTTTGTTATAATCCAAACTTTGGGGCTCCCAAGTCAGCTGCTCGTCCCAGTACATTCTCTTGGGCAATTTGCCTGGGCTGGTTTAAAACCTGCCCTTTAAACAGAACATCACAGGCAGAGACTTGATTTGTCATATGTAGTCTTTTATCTAAAACTATTATCCCAAAATACTTCTGAGGATATTTACCATTCATCTCTCCACAAAATCATATAAAGAAAGATTATCAAAATTCAAAGGCTGTCTCACACCTGGCTTCACAGAAAGGAATCAAACTATCATCCCCTCCCCCTTCCCTGGCAGCAGCTTTCACAGGGGAAAGACCAGCCTGAGACTCGGGTTCCAGAGCCACCAACAAACTGAGTCACCACAGGTAAGTTACATCCTCATTAGGGGTTAGATTCCTCAGCTGTAAAACAAAGCAGGGGGCACACGTGGATGGCTTCAAGATTCCTCCTAGTATAAAACTGAGCTTCTGAGTTTCAAGATGTTTTGAGCCATCTTGAACCTCCATTATTGATTTATACTATGCTCCCACCTTGCTAGGGACTGAATTTTTCTCCCCACCAGGACCCAAAGTCACATGTTGAAGCCCCAACTTCCAATATAATGATATTTAGAGATGGAGGCTTTGGGGAGGTAATTAGGGTTGGATGAAGTAATGTGGATGGGGCACTCACGGTGGGATTAGTGTCCTTGTAAAATGAGGAAAAGAGATCTTTCGCTCTCTATCCTTGTGCCCACATAGAAGTCATGTGAGGACATGGCAAGATGGTAGTCACTTACGAGCCAAGAGAAGCTTCAGAATAAAAGCTACCTTGCAGGTACCTTGATTTTGGACTGGCTTCCAGAACGGTGAGAAATAAATTTCTGTGGGTTAATCTACAGTATTTGGTTATGACAGACTAAGACACACCCTCAATATGAATTACTTGTTTTTCTTTTCTTTCTGGATTTGAAATTTGTTCCAAACACACTAATACATCAAACTGAACTTGGATGAGTTGGGAGGTGCTTACCAAGCAGCCAAGTGTTCACCGAACACGCAACAGGAGAAAACTGGGTTTCAGACTTGCAGGTGTTTATAAATTTATTGCAATAGACTGCAAGTACATTAAAATATATTTAAAAAAAAAACCCAGGGTCCAAAGACGAAGGGACATATGCAATGTCAGGTAGTCTATAATAAAGCTAGTGCTTCCATCATAGGACATCACAGGACATGGGATATCAATCAGAACAACAACAAAAAAGTAGGATGGGCATGGCAAGGACCAGCAAGAAGTGGGTAGGGAAAAGGGATAGAGGACCTTGCCTCACCCCAGCCCACTCACTCCTGGGGTATCTTCTGACTGGGCAAAGGGCTGGAGTGGCCTTGCAGCTGCAACATGTTGCTATGGGAACACGAAGTATCCAGTCAGGTTGAGGAGGAAGATTTATATGGAAAGAAAATGAATGAGAGAGTGACTGGACCAAAACCTGCCTGGATGAGGCAGGACCCCTCGGCATTAAGGTAACAGCTAGCATTCCCCAGGTGCTTCCCTCCGCCATGTTTCATAGCGGGCACTCTCCATCCACCCTCACCCGATCCCACGGCAGCAGGTAATCCTCTTACCTGCACTCCTTGCCACTCTGGCCTAACTCAGGCCCCTAAATGGCATGGTTCTGAGTGTAGGGATCAAGGTCCGTTTTCGTGAGGAAAAGTGACTGGGGAAAAACGAGAAAAACAACAAGGAAATCTAGCGTGGGGTGTAGGTGGCCATAAAGGATGATCCTGCAGCAACGCGACAGGGCAGGGGTCACCTGTCAGGCTAGAGGAACAGAGGAAACAGGGAGAAAGGGACGAATGAAACCAGGCAGTTCTAACATGCAGGAGTTGGACAGTCCCCACACATTCCCCACCTCAGGACAAATTGTGAAGGATTTAGAAATGGACCACAAAAATTACTGTGTACTGTCAATGGAAAAAATAGGCCTCATTAGAATAGAAATTTCCCAGTTACCTGTGCTATCTATTTGCAATTCATTTTGTGGTGTGTATGTGTGTCTACTCTTTGAATTTCCCTTTGAACAAGTTGTAACAACTTACTGGCTCCTCATTAATTAATAAAATCTTTTATATTTGTATGAGTCATATGTTTTTAATCTTTTTTAAATTATCCTTTAATACCCACGAACAAGCTGAAGTCCAAAACAGTGCCAATCCTCTGTAGTAGCTACTCTAAGAAAGGAAAAAAGAGGTTCCAGGGGTCAATAATTCTTCCAACCACAAATACTTTGAAGTCTGCTGGCTCCAGCACAGAGGAAGATAATCAAGTCTCAATTTCTACCTCTCTACCCTTCCTCCACCAGCAAACACTGTGTCCAGCTTCCCCATGACTTTCATTGACTAATCTCGGCAATTCTTAAATTGCACTGATAATTCAAGGAGCTAGAATAGGAGGGCTGAATGGTCTCTCTTTATAATGAAGCCATCACCTCTCCCCCTGACTGACAGGTATGACCCATGCACTGTGCAAGAACTGGGACACAGGAGGGCTCTCAAGGCTGGCAGACCCCCAGGAGAGGTGCCAGAAGAGGGGAACCAGAACGGGAAAGACAGCGATGCTGAAACAGTGCTCATGACCCGCCTCGTGACTGCAAAAAAAGATCCACACAGGGGATCCAGGTGTGGTCCCTGAAGGCAGGCAGCGTAGCTCCCCATCTATGAGCTGAGGGACCTCTGACAAGTTACTGATCTCAATAAAGCATCAGTTTCCTCCTCTGCAAAGTATCGGCCTCATGGGATTGCTGTAAGCATTAAATGAGATAACACATGTAAAGCATTTAGCAATCTGACACATAGTAAATGCACAATAAATGTCGGCTTCAATTTTTTTGATTAATAAATTTAATGTAATACAAAATAAAAACCAGAAATATAATAAAACCGACTGCTACCTCTTAACTCCCATTTGTCATGTCCTTTCCACCCTCACTGCCAAAAGGCCAGTTGACTTTCGTTTCTCACCTGAATCCCTCAGTCTCTTACTAGGCCTTGCTGTTATCATCTCATCCTTCTCAAAGCCATTCCTCCCACCCTCTAACCCAGCAACATCCGATAAAAATGTCAGTCACGTGTGTAATTTTAAATTACAAAATTTAAAATTAAGTTTTCTAATAGCCACATTTTAAAAAGTAAAAACAGGTAAAATTATTTAGTAGTATATTTTATTTATCCCAAGATATCCAAAATGTTATCATTTCAACATATACTCAATACAAAAAATTATTGAGTTATTTTACTTTTTTTCCTATTACATCTTTGAACTCCAGCATGTATTTTATACTTATTCACATCTCAATTCATGCTAGTCACTTTTCAAATGCTCAACAGACCCAGCTCTAACTGTTCCCCATCTCTTTCTGAAAATCCAAATTCATTAGCCTAACAAATCAGACCCTTTTCCACCTGGGTCCCCCTCCTCCCTCCCCCAAGCCTCCATACTTTTGCCTGATGAACCATACCTGGTTATTTCCTTACCACTCACTTCTGGGCTTGTCCTCAACTCCCAGCACCAGGCATTTGCCTTCTTCACAAGACACTGGCCATCATCATTCAACATGAGAATATGCCCACTTCCCACAAGGCCACAAGGGCTTCCTTGCCAAGCCCACTGTCCCCAGCATCTTTAGGACTCTTGGCTATCGTAAGTGGAACGGTTTTGTGTACTTTCTCTGCCCCAAACTAAACCCTACCCCCAAGTAGAGTGGGAGCCCCTCGTAAGCAGGATTTTTGTCCTATTTATGTGTCTAACAGTACCTGGCCCAGTCTAGGCTTTCAAACATACGCAAAGTATAAATTTTTTTTTGTACGTCTACAGCATCTAGTATTCCTAGGTGGTCTCCCATCCAAATACTAACCAGGCCCAACCCTGCTTAGCTTCCAAGTACAGACAAAAGCTAAGGGTGGCACGGCCGTAGACAAGTATAAATTTTTCTGAAGGGGGAGACTACATTAGAATTTTCACCGGTATCTAGCTACTGATCTTGATCTAACTGTAAAGTTATTCAGCCGCCTCGCAATCTCAAATTATCCACATGTGGACTAAAAATGCTTGAGAGAAAGTAGACAAGCGAAAGAAGCAACCATTGCTGGAAGAGCCATTGTTCCTGGGTTGGTTTTTTTTTTTTTCCATTGGCACAAAAATCTTTTCGCCTTAAACTGTTTTTCATAGTTGTGCTGGAATAAACGGGAAACCACAAGACTAAAGGCTTCCACGACGCCAGTCGTCAAATGTAATGGCAAGAAAGAAACCATCCAGACTTATCCACATCTGATTGAGCTCTGAACCTTTTAAGTGTTTATTCACTGATTTAATTCCCAAATGGAACCAACCATGTGAAATGTTCAGAGACAAAATTCTGTATCCCAGTGCTTCCTACGGCTCTCTCCAGCCTCTCGGAGACTGAAGCCTCACTCCTCAGGCCGCGTGGAACCGCTGCTGCTCTTTGACTTTCATCAGAGGCCTTTACGAAAACCACCACTAGGACCCTCGGCCGATCCAACTTTTCTTTACACTTGTTAAATATCCAAGGGCTCTCAAAACACTGGCCTGGCAGATCCTGAGCCCCCCTCTCTCCCGACATGTTAAGCAGAAAGCAGACGACTTCAGTAATTATTACAGAAGTCCCCGTTTTCATGCCACACTTTCCTAAGCAAAAGACTTGGCAAAGCCTCTTATGGTTCTCCCTCTTTTACAAAAATCTGTCTCCTAAGCAAAAGCTTCTGTTTCATAGTAGTGGTAGATACGCGTCTACAGTTAAAAGCAGAAAAAATAATTACACCAGCATTTATTTCCATACGTCCTTCACAATATTTTCCACTTAGAACAGAGTCCAGAAGTTATTTATTTGTGCATAAATCAATGTTATTGTTCCTCTATGGATCCCATGTTTTCTCACAAGTTAACCTTACAAACTACATTAAGTAATAATCCATTTTCTTTCTTTTATTAAACATATACACCTATGCAATTGATTATTCATGCCTTACTAGATGCCAGGCACTGTTTTAGACACCGAGGATAAAGCAGGGAACTTAAAACACACCACTTCTGTTCTCGTGGACTGACCTTCTAGTCAGGTGGGAAATAAAGCAGGGTGACGGAGGCAGAGTAGGGACTGGGGAGTGTCTACTTTAGACAAGGTGGTCACAGAAGGTCTCTTTTGCGCAGAACAGACCCAAGTGGATATTTCTGAAAAAGGGGTGCGATACAGGGGATAAAAAAATAAACCTCAAATGCACAGACTGGAGGCAGGAATAAGTTAATCAAAATACTAATCAAAACTTCTGATCAACATGAAATGATCAGCCCCATTCAATTCCAGTCAAAAAAGAAAGTGGCCTTATTCTGTTTAATGCAGTTTATATCAGACTTTTTGCAATACAGTTAGTATCTAGCACTCGGTCTGATTCTCAATCCCCCATTTTATAAATTCTGGGCTCTCCGGGGACGTCCCCCTGAAAACCAGTGACAAATTCCCACCGTTTTATGTGAGGAGGCAAGACCCCACACGGAGAGGCACTGAAATGAGGGCTAGCCCCGCTCTAAAGTGAGAAGTTTACACACACAATTCCTCCCCATCGAGAACTTAAACCGCTTCAAAAATAAGGTGGTTTCCAAATACTAACAAAGCAAGATCTTTTCCAGAAGGAGGTGCCGCTTTCTGAATTCTGTACCCTTCCACTCATCTGTCCCCCCTTCAGCCAGCCGCAGGCCCGCCCCAGCTCTGGACCGTTTTGAACTGAGCCTTTGGAAGTTTAAATTGGCTCTTCACCACCACAGAGAGAGGCGGTGGCCATCCCCTTGGCCGAGGTTCGTTGCTTTCCTACTCTCTACCTCTCCCCAGCCTACCCTTCCTCCTTCTGGGCCTTCTGAGTTCCACCTTGCTAATGAATCCAAACCCCAGCTCAGCTCACCTCACCTGACTTCTTAATTCTGTACACACAGCCTGTCCCCCAGGAATAATCTTATTTTCCAAACAAAAATCTCAGGACACGCTGTCAAAACCTGGACACTTGTTATATGACTTGCTCTATTACGGGGCTTGGAATATTTCACATATTTAAAGCACAATAATTTTTCAAAACTGAAGGTGTACTGACGCGAGGTCTGATGAGACAACCAGGGAACTGGGACTGTCTGGGAACATTCAGACGCGGCGATCAAAGTCTCAGGCCTTTGACCGCTGCTCTGTTCTCTACCAAACAACTCTGTTTCCCAAAGAAATCTGACATCAGCCTACGAAAGGATCTGGAGGTACTTCCAGGAATAAGAATAAAGAGGCAGTGGTGGTAGCTGTGAGCTGAAAGTCAGAATGCTGTTATTTCCAGGTTATTTCAGCAGCTCCGTGAGCTAACAGAACCACCAAGAAAAATAATCAGCCTCGGCTGCCACAGAGACCTCAGCCCGTGATGGGGTGGATCACGTGTGGGCTGCAGCTCAGGTAAATCCAGAACTGCTGCTAAGCTAGAAACACGACCCTCTCCAGTACCCAGATCGGCATCCATTCTACCGAGAGAGAAGCATCTTGGATTTGGCAGGCTATCGACCCTCTCTTCCTCGCCTCCTCTAAGCATCCTCTGAAGGGGCATGACTACTTTCTAATGAAGAACAAAGGTCCTCCAGGGCTGTTAAGAGCGAACTAATCTGCCCTGTGACCCAGGAGGAGCCCAGTCTTTTTGAGCTCTTTCCCTATGTAAGTACTTGTGGATAAACAAGACCTTTCAGGGACGTTGCAGGGAGAGATGCTTGACCAAATCCCTAATTGTTTAGATGTTCAGAAAAGTAATGGTACAGGATAGCTCCATAGTGTAGTGGTTAGCACATCTTTACAGATAGAAGGTCCTGGGTTCGTGCCCCAGGGGAGCCAGGCCCCAGGCACAGCCCCATGAGTGCATGGGAGGAGATGCCCCCCCTTCAGAGATCCAGTCCTTAAAGGGAGTCCACAACATTTGCAGGTCAGCAGTGGAAGTGGCGGAGGGGAGGGAGGTGGGGTGAGGGGTGAGGAATAGTATTGCTCTTTTTAAAAATTTTTTTAGGCGAGGCAACCCTTGGTTGACCTCACAGATTGCAAGGACCTGGTTAGCTTGCAGTGCCTTTTTTTTTACACCCTACAGCACCTGGTCTTCCTAGGTGGTCTCCTATCCAAGTACTAACCAGGCCCTGCTTTAGCTTCCAGGATCAGACCGGATGCGGATTGTTCAGGGTAACATGGCCCTAAACGGTGTTGCTCTTTGACCTAGTAAAAGCACTCTTTGAAATGTAAAATAAATAATAATAATAATAACAACGATTCAAAGAAGAATGCAGGCCATTTAATGAAGCATTCTACCTAATAACAAATCACTGGAAACCATGATCAGGGGATCTTATGCAGCCTTTAAAAGAAAAAAATTCCAAAGTTCTTTTCATTTGAGTCTGTCATATTAAGTTTTTTTCCCTATTTTCCTTTAATATTGCAATGTTTTTAAAATTGAGATATAATTGACATATAACATTATATTAGTTTCAGCTGTATAACATGTTTTGATATCTGTATATATATGGGGAAATGATCACCACAATAAGTCTAGTTACCATCTGTCACCACACAGTTACAAAATGTTTTTCTTATTATGAGAACTTTTAAGATCAACTCTCTTAGCAACTCTCAAACATGCAATACAGATTATTAAGTATTATTAACTATGCTGTTAATTATATCCCCGATGTTTTAACTAATAAATAAAATGAGGGTAAATTCCTTTCAAATGGAAGCAATTTTGCCATTAGCAGCAACAATGTATTAAGCACCTGCTATTATGCAGAATGCTTGTTTTTTTTAAATAGAAAAACACATTGAAAAAAATTTCAAGCTTCAAGTTTCTTCAAAAGGTCTGTATTATCTAAATCATTCTCCTCAAGGGCCTCCAAATTACAAAGTAATAAATAAAAGGAAAGTAACAAAAGGTTATTAAAGATTATGGTTACTATATTAGTTTTAAGACTAATCTACACTAAAGTAGAGTTAATAACAGCTAACATTTTCGTAATTTTTGAATAGGAGATATTGCATGTGGTATACAATTCAAAAAAGTATGAAAAGTCACGCAGTGAAAAACAGATCTCCCTTCCACCCTGGCCTTCCGCCTCCCCGTTTCTCAATTTGTATCGTTCCAGAGATATTCTACAGTGCCAGCAGGTTAAGTGACTTGGTACGTGAGAGACACTTAGCTAAAGACTCTGCAGGAAAGGCTCATTGATGCAGGTTGTACTATCAGTGGCCCCAATTTCCAAGTGAGGCGACCTGCTTATGGCCTGAAGTGAAAGGCCACTGGCCAAAAGTCTCATGGCGATAAGAGGCATAAAGTCCATATTCTTGGCACTCATGCCCACCCGAAAACCCCAACACACACATATACACGCAGAGCTCTAAACTAAGGTTACTTCATGGTATATTATTCTCTCTGCTCTGAACACTCTCCCACCTACCTTCGCCATCCCTTCACCTAGCTAATTTGACTTCATAAATATTTCATAATCAGTGTGTCTCTAAAAAACATCTTGCTGGACTGTGGGATTGTGTTAAACCTGTAGATCAATTTGTGGCAAGTGGGTATGTTAACTATATCGAGTCTTCCGATCTGTGAACACAGTGTGTCTGTATACTTATATTAAGTTGTCTTTGATTTCTTTCTTCCATGTTTTGTAGTTTTCGGTGTGCGGATCCTGTATGTTTTGTCAGATTTATACCTAAATATCTCATTCTTTTCAGAGCCACTGTAACTGATAAGGGTTAATTACAGTGTCCAATGGTTTGTTGCTAGGATATAGAAACAATTGATTTCTGTGTGTTGACCTTGTATCCTGCAACCTTGCTAACTCTTATTAGTCCTAGGAGCTATTTTATAAATTCTCATGGAATTGCCTACCCAGGCAATCATGTATGTCATCTTCAAATAGGGACGGTTGTTATTTCCAATCATATTTATTTTTCTTGCACGGGATGGTGAATATCAGTGGTGAGGGCAGACATCATTTCCTTGTTTGCCATCTTAGGGGGAAAGCATTCATTTTTTTCACCGCTACAGCTGTATGCACGTATGTTGGCTGTACATTTTTAGTAAATGCGCTTTTTCAGGATGAGGGAATTCCCTTCTCTTACTAGTTTGCTAGCAACTGTTATCATGAATGAATATTGAATTTTCTCAAATGTTTTCTGCATCCATTACTATAACCTTTTTTTTTTTTTTTTTTTTTTTGGTCATTGTTATCCTTTAAGCTGTTCATATAGTAGAATTCATCTATTGATTTTGGGAAAGTGAACCAGCCTTTTGTTCCTGGGATAAATCTCAGTTGGTTGTGGTGTACTATTCTTATATTGCTGGATTTGATTTCCTAGTATTTTGTTGAGAATGTCTGTGTCTGTGTTCATTTGGAACGATTGGTCTAGTGTTCTTTCTTGAACTGTCTTTGTCTGCTTTTATAAAACAGATGTGCACTATACACTTTTCTGAGGTCTTGGATGATAGTTTTACTATCTTTGATCATCATTAAAACTTAAGAGTGGTTTTATCTTTGCTGTTCCCCTAGACTTTGACTCCAAGTCCTTGACCAGGAAGACAACTTCCAATAACAACAATCTTCCTAAGGGAAAATGAGGCTGTTTTACAAGAAGTCACTTTACAGTAGATCTCAGAAAGCAATGCCATAAAGCCACTATTTTACCACCATAATCTGCACGCCCCTGCCCACATCAGCAAATCTCCGGAAAAGCAGGATCCCTGGGGGCGCTGTGCCAACCGGTTTGGGATGAAAAACAGACCAGGTCTTCATCAATTAAAAGATATATTATAACCCCACCCTGAAATGCAAATAGCACATTTATCTTTGAGTTATCTAGGAAAGCACATATCAAACATGAACCTCTTAAATTCCTACAATTCCTAAAATGCTCAATCAGTCATTATCTCCCACAAGCTCCAGGGCCCAATAGGGTTAAGAGATTTCAAGATCAGTAGAGAGCTAAAATTTGAATTTAAAAATGTTTATTACCCAACTTTGTTATAAAAAGTCCTACACGGATGTGATGCAATGTCAGAAGATCAATAAGGCATGGAGGGGCTCAAGAAAGGTATCTGAAGCAAGAGCTCCCTGATGGGTCTTTTCACAACTTGAAATGCTGATTCTGCTTTTGGCACTTTAGAGAAGGCCCATCCCCTCATTGCGGGCAGCCCCAGGTCTGTTGGGTGAGGAGCAGGGACAGCACAAAGGAGCTACACACCTGGGAACAGCACACTGCTCACCTACAAATCAAAGCCGTTGTAAGTCCATTGCTTCAGATGTAAAAGTGACCCACCCAAAAGGTCACCAGGCTGCCCAGAGACCACAGAAATGTCCTTAGACTCAAGGTCTCCTGCTCTGCTGTTAATCATCTCAAAATGATGTGTTCAGGAGGAGGTAAAAGCACACTCCAAAACCAGACAGCCTGGGTTCAAAATCAAGCTCCGCCACACACTCACTATCCATGTGACCTTGAAAGACTCACAACCTCTGTGCCTCAATATCCTCATCCATAAAATGGGGATGACAATAATAAACACTCACTAAATGATGTCCGCTGTTATTATTTTTCAGAGAATCTTGTCCAACCCAGGGCCTATCCTCTTCAGACATGGTCCTTCCATTGCAGTGTAGGTGACAGTAAGCCTTTTCTCGCAACTCCATCCCAAGAGCAAAACCCTGATTTCAACAAAGTTAGTAGGGGGTGGGCACAATTAGCAAAAGGCTTATATTAACTATTTCATGAAATAATGTCTGGGAGTTAAAAATCAGTCAGCAGTCACAGAATCCACACTCATAAGACATGTAATTTAAATCAATAGTTATACCAACTCTCTTTCCACAAAAGTACAATTTTATTGTTTCATATAATAACCACAGGAGGGATTCTCCCCAACTAAGAGATAGGTATGAGTGGAATTTTTATAAGATATAATTTATGAAAATGCACTGATTCATTTTCTCATTTCAGATTACTTTTACTATCAAATAACATTCCACTTAAAATAGCAATTTAACTTTTAAATCCCTAGGAAGTGACCTTCTTTAATTCAAATATATAATTATAATTTTGAGTTGGCATTTTCACCAAGTTTCTTTAGAGACATATCAATTAGCAATAATGATAGCTAATGTTTCTTTACACACTAAGTGCCTAAGAAGCTAGGTGTTAATTTCTACATAACACCTCATTTTCTTAATCCTTTGAGGGAGGTATAGGCTCATTTCACAAAAAAACCTCAGCCTTGAGGATGATGAATAATGGTTCTGACAGAGAACTGATTCCTAACATCAGTGTATTTAATACTAAAATGATACAGAAAAGACTCAAACTGTAATGGTCATGTGAATCACCTGGGTAACCTTGTGAAAATGCATATTATGGTTCAGAAGGTCAAGGGGGAGGCCTCTCTGATGCTGCATTTCTAACAAGCTCCCTGGTGCTTGTAATGCTGCCAACCACACTTGGAGTAGCAAGGATCTACAGGTTGCAATAGGCCACAGAGCACAAAAAAAAAATCAATAAAAACTAAAATTTTAAAAAGTCAAAATTTTCTCAAAAACTAGAATTAGAATTTACCTATATTTCTTGACAGAATTCTGAGCTTTGTAACATCTTAGAAATATCTTCGCAACTTCCTTTCCAGTTTAAATTGAGATTCTAATTTCTTGGAGTTTTGTGGGGGTTTTTCCCCCTGAAAACCCCTGATTTTTATCAAGGCTGAGAAGCCAAGTACATGAAGAATATTTCAAGTTTCCATACCCTTCATTCATTCATCCACATATAACCTCTCGCTGTTTAAATTTTAGAGATTAGACAAATGCAGAGTTAGGTGAGATTTTAGGGGCTGAACCCCAAAGTTCTTCCAGATGAAGAGGAAAGCTCTACAACAAAGTAATACCTTAATATATCACTCATTTCCATTTCTGGCCTTAGGTGACAAAGTTCCAGCAATGAGGTGATAACTGCTGGATAACATTTTATACAAACTACTGGGTTTCAATTCTTTTACCAGATCCTTTGAGTAGCAAGTTCTTTTTCTTTCAAAAGTCCACAGAGTAGTAAACAAAGCATGGTGCTTTAAATTCTACCTGGGTCCAAATTCCTGCCCCACTCTCTTTTATTCATTTTTGGTTATCTGTGGTGCACTCAAACATTGGCTAGCTAGCTGCCTCTTTTAAAAGGTGGTTATACACCTTGCCCCACCCCACACACTCCATTCTCTTTGCTAATAGCAATTCCTAACTACAGAACCAACATATCTCTGAGAACATTCCAAGTTACCAGATAAGGTCAGTTTAAAATTCTAGAGGGGGAAACCAGCTCCATTGGTCTTTTCTTAGAGCCTTTCAAAAATACCTTCCAGCAATCAGCAGAAGCCTTTCCACGAGGAGATAAGCAAAACAGTTGATGATTCTGCAATCTACAAACATTGAGACCCTTATTCAAAGGGTGTCCCCATATTATATTATTCCCAAGGAACATTTATCTATGTACTCAAGTCAGAACAAGATGTCCAAAGCATAGAAGAAACAACATAAACATACTTATAGCTCCATGCAAATAGCATCTCTGGCTGAGAAGTCTATAAAGTTTTGCTGTCCGGCCTCGGATGGAGGCCTACCTGTGACCTTGAGTTTTTTCCCAAATGGAGCACTTCTGTCCACAACAGAGCTCACCAACTTCCCAGAGAGGCCCGTTACAAAACCATAAAAGAGGGGCAGAGCAGGACAGGCCCCTGTCCTGAACACCCTGGAAACTAAAAATAAGAATTCTGAGAAATGAACTCTACTATAGACAAGTCCAACAGAAAGTTCTCTGTTTCTGTTACCTCCCAAACTGGCTGCCCTCCCAGAGTGGTTTAACTCTGGGTACCAATTGGGCAATGCCAGTCACGGTGCTCGGGCGGAGGACTCAGGGATGCAGGTTCTGTCTTCTACGTTAATTAAGAGGAATTAAACCCGGCAGTATAAGCTGGAGAGTTTTGTGGGCACATGTAGGCTCCCCCACGGCATCTAGGTTCCATGCTTTCATTCAACAAACATTTATTGAGCGTCTACCTTATGCTGGGCATGGGCGAGGATACCAAGCCACAGTCCCGAGTGGTGGAAGCTGACAGAAAAGGGCCATCGGGAAGGGTGGAGGTTGTGTGGGCCCGAAATCCTACCACAAGTTGCTATGACCAGTAGTACCCAGGGACAGCACGATCCCTAAGCCGGCTCCTCGGACCACCAAGCCCCAAAATGAAACAGACTCGCGACAGCGAAGGCAGGAGTGGACAGGTAGGCCCGGGGGCAGGTGTTCAGGTGGGAGGAGCACACCCGAGGCGGTAGGGCTGGAGAGAGCAGAGTCCCCAGGGGAAGGGGGAGGGCGGCCCGGGGACCCAGAGAGGAAGAAGGGGTGCAAGGAGCTGGAGTCTGGCCCCGGGATGCGGGTGCGCGGCAGAGGCCAGCCGGGCCTGCGCCCCCGAGCGGAGCGGGGAGAGAAGGCGCGCGGCTAGGCCGCCCGCCGGCACCTGGGGCCCCGCCCGGCACCTACCACTTGGGCGACCTTGAGGCAGCCGAGCGCACCGCGCAGGTAGTCGGGGTCGCAGCGCAGGCCGGCCAGCCCGCGGCGCTGGCTCACCGGCTCGGTGGTGGGCTGGTACGGGCTGCTGGCGCCCGAGATCATGGAGGTGCTCGAGGCCTCGCCCTCGAAGCCGTCCAGCTCCTCGCCGCTCCGCATGCTGCCGCCCAGGCCCGGCCGCCTCGCGCGGCCGGCCCCCGGCGCCCGGAGCTGGCGGGCTCAGCGGGGCTGCCGCATCGCCGCCGCCGCCTCAGTGACCGCCCGCCGCCGCCCCGCCGCCGCCTCCTCTGCTCCCGCCGCCGGCTGCGGCCGCGGCTCGGTCCGCTCGGGCTCGGCTCCCGCCGCCTCGGCAGCGGAAAGGGAGGGAGGCGGGAGCGGGTGGAGAGGGAAGGAGGCGGGAGCCAGCGCGGCGGGCCGGGAGGGGGCGGAGCGAGTGCCCGCCTGCCGGCCGCTCGGCGGCGCTCCGCGGCCGCGGCGAGGCGGAGGTGGCGGCCCGAGCCGCTGGGCCTCGCGGGGCGGGGTGGGATGTCCTCGGGCCCCGCCCTCACCTGCCAGGGCGCGGGGTGGGGGCCGCTGCTCCGTGCCAGGCGATGCCCGCGTGCGAGGGCGGGGATCCGGGAAAGGGGGTCACAGGGGCGGGGAGGAACCGGGGCTGAGGGGGAGGGTCGAAGTGAACCTAGCGGGCACGGAGTTGCTGTCCTAGCGCGCTGCCTCAATGTCTCCTATGGAGGAAGTGGAGGTCCCCTGCAGAGAGGCTGGGGAACTAACCCGCGAAGACCAAGATGCGCTGCGCCATCCTGGCGGTGGGAACAGTGCGTGGCCCAGGGTGGGCCTGACTCGGACTGTTTGGCTGACAAGGAGGGGGTCAAGTGGGCTCCCACGCTGGGCGCCTTGCAACACCTGGTCTGAGGCCAGGGCCGAACGCGGCAGGAGTGAGGAGTCGGGTTAGTGGGTGTTGCTTAGTACGGGTCTGCAGGACAGACATACGGTAAATATTTGTGAATAACTCCCAATTTAAGTTCTAGATCCACCAACCTGACCGAGGAGGGGCGCTAGCACACAGTAGACCCGCGGTGACTAACGTTGGTTTCCGCTCTTAGGCTGAAAAGATTTTGCGATCTGTCTGATCGAGTCAGGTCAAACACACACTTTTGCGCTGAAGGGCATTAATTAGGGACCAATTTGCAATTCAAGTGTGAAGGCGAATTTTAAGCTTAAGTAAAACACTGACTTTCTAAGAATTGTCGCTTTGGTAGTGAACTCTTCCACACCACAAATGTGAGAATTTCCTGCTCTAGGCACTTAGCAAGGCACTCAAGGAAGGCATTACTGTTCCCATTTTACAGAAAAGAGGACTAAGGCTCCAGAGCGGAAGTAGCTTATCCCAGGCCACACAGTTAGTTGGTGGGCAGAGCCCAGGTTCCAACTTTTTTCACTACACAGTGTTACCTAATATACAACTCAGATGGGCTTGTGAACTAAAAGCTGAGAAGCAGTAAATACTATGAGACTGCAATTTAAAGGGTTCTCACCTTTTGGTTACCAAACATGGGAAACACAGTAACTTTAATTCTCTACTAAACGAACAAGTATTTATTGGGTACTTATTATGTGCTAAGCAATATGCTAAGGACTGGATGGCTAAAGATGACAAGTTGAATGGTTGGATGTAGGCTTAGACCTCTGCGGTCTCCCAAAATTCCAGTGAAATGACAGTTACAGAGATTTATTTTTTATGGGGATAAACTCACTGGGACAAAGAATGGGAAAGGAGACAACAGCAACAAAATGTTGGAAGCAGAAAAGCAAATGGGCAAGTGGTGACTAATTTAGCAGATCCAAGAAAGCTAAACCCTAAGCTGACAGAGGGAAAAGAGGAAATGCGACCTAGTAGCTAGCACAGAACCAAAACTCTGAGACAGCAGCAAGCACATCTAGAAGTAGCTGTGGAGGCAGGAATAAAAAAACAAAACCAATTGAAAGTCTTTTTAAGAAACAGACAGATCCCTGAATTCCCCTCTCATGTCCATTCCCAAAGACGAGTTTTATTCTCTGGAGAAGGTAAAAGTCTCTTAGCTAGGGATCACTAGGCACAGTTGAGGGCAGGTATACCATACTTAAAATTGTGTGTGTGTGTGTGTGTGTGTGTGTGTGTGTGCGCGCGCGCGCGTGTGTCTGGATATTAATATAAAGAAAGAAAGAAGAGTTAAAAAAAAAAATCTCACAGGAAACAGCCAAAAGACAAATGGAAAATGAAAGAAAAGAAAATTAGAGGAATAGTCCAAGAGAATAATAGAATAAGACTTCCATAAAATTAAGAGAATGGAGGGAAGAAAACATAAAATAATAATTCAATAACATTTCCTAGAACAAGTGGACATGAGTTTCAGATTTAAAGGACCCACCAGTACCCAGAATAATGAGTGGACATGGAATGGCACCCAGCCACATCAGACCACTGGGGCAAAGAGATGATCCTCAAGGTTCTAGGAAGAACAGAGCAAATTTATTTGTAAAAGAACCAGAAAGGCATCAGAATTTCATAGCAACTTTAGGAGCTACAAGGGAATAGAGCAAATCCTTCCACATTCTGAGGAAAAATGATCCCCACCTAGAAGTCTGGTTCCAGCTGGAGTGTC
This sequence comes from Eonycteris spelaea, assembly GCA_003508835.1. Classification (NCBI taxonomy): domain Eukaryota; kingdom Metazoa; phylum Chordata; class Mammalia; order Chiroptera; family Pteropodidae; genus Eonycteris; species Eonycteris spelaea. Next base: position 1,273,428 of record PUFA01000026.1, on the reverse strand, counting down.
AATCAGGTAATAAGAATTGATGAAAGACTCTTTCAGACATGCAAAGACTCCCTCTGTCTCTGTTTCAGGAGGCTGCTGGAGGAGGATACACCACAAAAAGGATTTAAACCAAGGAAGCGGAGGACGGGGGTTCCCGGAAAGGGTGGATGCAACCTAGAGAGAGGTGCTAAGGACCTCTTGGGTGAAGAGCGCAGACACTGCCCTGTGTAGCAGGGCTGGGAGTCAACCAGCCCAGAGTGGGGGAGCCAGAGGCTTTGAAAGACTCTTCAAGATGAAATTAAGAATACATTTGGAAATAAAAATACAGTCGAATATACAGAAAAGAAAAATACATAGTTTGGGGAAAGTTCTGAGATAATGCATGATAAAGGCATAGGAAACTAAGCTAATATTCATAGGTATTCACTGCAGGGAAAATAAAATGATGTATAGTAAAGAAGTATGGTAAATCACATGGCTCAGCTGTATTTGCATAATTATAACGATGTAAACAAGGAATGCTGACCTAACCAAAAGTATGTGACCATATTTGGAGGAGAGGATGGGAAGCCAGGTTGTCCTCTGTGTGATAGGGAGAAGGGGAGGGTGTACAAGAGACCTAACCACTCATCATTCATCATGGGAGATCAGCAGATGCTTAAAACTGAAAAAGCAAGAGGCAGCAGTATCTGTATGTTACTTAGCAATATAAAGGTAAATAACAAAATAGTTAAAAGTTTAAAAGCGTTGCCTTTAGGTGCAAGAAATGTAGTGGGGTTTCTCTCAACTTTGTGCACATATAACTTCAATAAAAATAAAAGCCAAATTAAAAACAATTTTTTAAAAAAGGAACTTGAGAGTCGCTGGTGAACAAGGCAGATAGAGCCCCTGCCAGCATGGATGTGAAGAGCAAGTGATGAACCCAGTAAATACAACAGCATGTGCTGAGTGTTGCTCACGGTGGTATGAAAAGTTCCAGCCAGGATCTGAGTCCACGAGTCAGAGGTTCAGCTGAGATTTAAAACAGAAACAGCAGTTAGCTAGGCAAAGGGATGGTAAAGGTGGGTGGAACGGTGTTCCGGGCAGAGGGAACGACATGTGCAAAGACCCAGACATAAGCAAAAGCAAGGCACAAAGAAGAAACTCAAGTGCAGAATTCAAAGGGAGGAAAACTGGAAGACAAGACCTGAACCTGGAATATAGGTTTGGGCCAGTCCCTGCAGGGCTTCATAGGCCATGTGAGAGGGTGGACTCTGAATGAAAGTATTAAGCAGGAGAGTAGCCTTTTTAAGCAGTGAAGCCTTTTAGAATGTTCCCTCAGGCTTCAAGAGGGAGATGGATTGTGTGGAAGCAAGATTGGAGGCTCCCCTCCAGTACTTATTAACTCCTTCCTGTCCCTGGACACCAGCTTAAGTTTTAATTCCAAGGACAGACTCAAATTTTTTACTTCTGCTTTTTTAACAGAAGTTCAGACCTCCAAAAAGCATTCTTAGGAATCTCACATAGTAATAGCACATAAAACTTGGTATTATGGTGCCTTCTTCAGTGTTAAATTGCAATACGCCTTGAGTCTGTTGGCTATACTGAAGTCAAAATGAGGATAATAAATGATAGAGAGGCAGGCAGCCCTTGGACAGGTTGCTGGATTTCAGGGTCTGGTCCACATGTTGAGGGCTGACTCAAGGCAACCAGACTCAGAAGAGACTGATGAACAAAGCAGATGCTACTTTACTGCTGCCAGTGGATAGACTCAGCCAGCAACCATAATGCTGTTTATCTCAGTCCCAGAACTCATCCTGAAAGAGCTGTTCAGAGTATGGCATCCTTATAAATGGGCTATGCCCCAGGATACCATGGTTCACCTGGATCAGCTCTGGCCTCTTCTCAAGTCCCTCAGCCTCTCCTTTTAGCCCTGGGCTTGGCTCCCTCCAAGAACAACCACCTCCAAGTCTGGAGGATCCTCACTCTAGCACCGCTCTGCAAACAGATTCTGTGGACTCAGGGAGAGTCCTAACATCAAAAGCATTGGTCTTAAAAGAACCAAGGAATTTAGATTCTAAATTCCATGAAGGGCTGGGAGCAAAACACCTTCCCAAACTGTGGTACCTGCATGTTCTGACCCTGGAGGCAGTGCCTGATACTGGTGAGGAGAGGAGGGTCTCATTTCACTTTGCTTCTCAGGCCTCTTCCCAGTGCATCCTTGTGAGTGCTGGGGGTTGGCGTAGATTTTCCCATAACTTCAATTAAGCAACAGATCTAATCTACTACTTTTAAGGTCAGTAATTAGCAGGAGCCCTAGAGACTTAGAAAAATATAAACAGTGATAGCGAAGTAGAACATTTCAAGCATAAAGTATATAGTGGGAAGACTAAGTTTATCATTAACAATTATAAACATTAAGCATGAACTAAACACCCAAGAAAATCTTATGTTTAGTGTTACATGACTAACACCATGATTTGATATAATTCTACTTCTGAAAGGTCTTTCAAAGTACCCAAGTAAATTCCTTACGTCTGAAGGATTAGACTCAAAGATATAAAAATAAACAACCCATTTTGGTGTTTGGAAGCAACAGATGCCCCTGTCTTCCACGGTGGGGGTGGAGGGGGAAAGAATGGCTCCTCTGGCAGTGTTCCCATATGCCTGGAGGGAGGGACCCAGCTTGGGCCTGAGCGAATTCCAGGCAGAGAGGTTCAGGGGTTAGAGTTAACTGCTTCTTCCGAAAAAACTTGTCCCTTCAGCCAGAAAAATGCTCTCCAATTCTCTAAAAATAGTGCTTGCTGGGATTTTCCAGTTTGACATTCCTTTGGTTCCTATGACCAAGAACAACCCGAGCCAATCCATCTGCAACTCTAACTGGAGCCTCCAGTGAAATCCCACCCTTTGTAAGACCCCCGTTTACAGTTCCTGCTGCCTCCTGACCCAGCTGGCACTTGACATTCAGGGGAAGATTTATCTGCTCAGCAGCTGCCTCACTTCTCCCTGGGTGCCCTCTACCTTCTCTTCTCACTGCAGATGGAGGATGGTTTTCTGGGGAAGAAGGGGAAAAGTGTGGCTATATTCGGGAATGTAGGCACTGCCTTCCCTTACCTTCAGCACCCTGTGAAGCTCAGGGAGCTGCTAAGGTAGCCAGGAGGCAGCATACACCAAACATTTGCCTGCCCCTTTGTGCTAGGCACTGGGCCACATGCTGGGGCCTCAAGAACTGTGGGAGTAGTAACTGTAGAACCAAAGTAGACATGCTTGCTTCTGTCTGCCAAGCATCCAACCCCCTGCTTCTAGTAACAGCACCCACGCCTTGTTCTGAGGCTACTCCTCTTCTACTTCCACCTCCTAGGTGATGCTCACTCAGGAAGAATGGGTACCTGACCCAAGAATGACCAGTCATGGTTCCCTTCCATCCTCTCCCTGAGCAGAGCCAATGAGACTCCCACCCTGGGATTTTTCTCTATAGAATGCAGGGGTTCATAAACTTCCATGTGCATGCAGAAGGGTAGATTCTCAAAACCTCCTCCAAGAATCTGATGCTAAGGCCTAAGGTGGGGAACAGGAATCTGCGGCTGTATCTATAGGACTACGAGGCCAGTACAATTACCTGGGGAGGGAGAAGGCAGGGAAAGCTTCAAGAATCTAACCTGGAGCTTAAAGACTAACTAGTTCACTCAGCGGCATGTCATCCTATGAACTGTGTCTGCCTTCTTGATGGAAATAGTCTCCTTACTTGGCATATATGGCCCCAGGCTCTCTTGATTGTCTTCCTACCTCTCTGGTTGCTATTTTCAGTCATCTTTATAGGTCTGGCTTCTAGAGTTCAGTGTTTCTCAGGGTACTGTCATTCCCCCTTATGTGCTGGGGAATGTTCCAAGACCCCCAATGGGTGCCTGAAACTAAAGATAGTACTAAAACCTATAGATGTGATGGTTTTTTCCTATACATACCTATGATAAAGCTTAAATTACAAATCAGGCACAGTAAGAGGTTAACAATAATAATTAATAAAATAGAACAACTGTAATAATATACTATAATAAAAGTTATGTGAATGTTGTCTCTTTCTCAAAATATCTTGTAACCATCCCTTACTTGCAGTGAATGGCTTGGTATCACTCATTTCAGGGGATTGCTTGCTGAAGCCTTCCTGTAGGCTCGATGCTTTCTGGCACAACACGTTTTCTGTTTATGTTTTCCACCCACAAATTTAATGCCTTTCCATCTTAACTAAGCACTTATCATGCACTGTGGTTGTAACTTCTGCAGTTTGAGGTGTGACAGGAAAACTATCAATTTTTTTCCTTCACAATTTCATGGCTAGATTTTTTACTGTAGATATGAGCAACTTCAGCATACAATTTTTTTTCTTATTAAGTCAAGGACTTTCACCTTTTAACTTAAAGGAGCACTTTAACTTAAAAGGAGCTCTTTGGCATATCTGAATTATCAGCATCACTACTCTTATGCTTTGGGGCCATTATTAAGTAAAATAAGAGTGACTTGAACACAAGCACTGTGATACCTCAGCAGTTGATCTGATAACAAATCTGACTACTAAGTGGCTAACTGACAAGGGCTGTACACAGCATGGAGACACTGGACAAAGGGACAATTCACACATTGGGCAGGAAGGAGCAGGAGGTGCGAGATTTCACCATGCTACTCAGAACGGTGCACAATTTAAAACTTATAAATTGTTTATTTCTGAAATTTTTCATTTAGAGACTGATGTTGATCATGAGTAACTGAAACTGGAGAAAATGAAACTGTAGATAAGTTGGGCCTACTGTAATAGCTTCATCTCCTTTCCTATGAATATGGCCCTTTCTCCTGGGCTCCAGTCACTTAGATCCAACTGTCCACTAGGTATTACCCTTGGGTGTCCTGAATTCCGTAAGGCCAAAATACAATTCCTAATCTCACCTGATGCCCTCCCCACAATAAAACATCCATTCCTTTATGAGGCTGGTAGGAGGTAGAGGTAGAGGATGTACTTCTTTAGTGCATTCCATGTGCAAGACACTGCACTAGTTTTCATGTATTAACTCATTTAATCTTCAAAAGAACCCAATGAAGACGGCTAACTCCTGGACATCTTGTATCAGGGGTCCCCAACCTCTGACTGGTACCAATCTGTGGCTTGTTAGGAATTGGGTCACAAGCAGGAGGCAAGCAGCAGGCAAGCGAGCAAAGCTTCCTCTGTATTTGCAGCCACTGCCCAGCACTAGCATCACCACCTTAGTTCCACCTTAGATAATCAGGCATTAATTAGATTCTCATAGGAGCACTGGTCCCTGGCGCCAAAAAGGTTGGGGACTGCTGATGTTAGGTTCAGGCTAGATGTCAACTTATCCAGAAGTCCCCAGGCTGGGTCAGGAGCTCCTACCCTGGCCTCCACAGCCCTTAACACCAAAGTATTTATTACACTGTGTTATGACTCCCTGTTTACTCATCCATCTGCAGCCCTTCCAGACCATGAGCTGCCAGAGGGCAAAGGCCTCATTTATCTCTGCTGTGTCCTCAGGGCCACATGCAGGATAGGCATGCAAAGAACAATTTGGAAAACACAGCGTTATATTCATTGGCTGTGTAACCTCAGACAAGACATTAACCCCTGTGGGCCTGTTTTCATATCTGTAAACTGTGTAGTTTAGAATTGTGTCTGAGACAGAGTAGACATTCAGCAAAGGTTTACTCATTATTTTTGTCATTATTCTGAACAAGTAAGGCTGGGCAAGGCATTTTGGAAAGAATAGCTATTTTAAGCAAAGGCTCTGATGGAAAGGCCTGAGAGGTTCAGAAACAGGTGAGCAGTCTGAGTTCCTGTTCAGACAAGATGTTTAAAGGTATTTAAAGGGCAGGGGCAGATGGGTAGGGTATGCTAGGAACAGATTCTGAAGGCCCCAGAAGTCAAGGGAGCCATCAGAGCTGCATTTTACTCTTTAAGCAGGGGACTGACATGATCAGATTTGAGTGAAAGTGAAAAGCACAGATGAATAATTTAAAGTCTTATCTTCTGTATCAAATGGGTAGTAGAGACAATGTTACTTTGAATAATGTACAGAGTCCTTTAAAAAAGTCTCAGAGCCCCCAAAAGTATATCTGTGGATCCCTAGGGGTCCCCAGACCCATTCAGGAAAAACCTAGGGCAGCCAGAAACATCCCCCAAGAGTTTAGGGTGCCTAATTCTTAAAGTGGGGACAGCTGAAGGTCCTCCTAATCCACGGGCACCTGAGCTAAGCCTGAAGGACAGACAGGCCTTAGTCAGGTGATCAGAGTGGGCAGGAAAGCATGATGCTAGGACATACCAAGGGCTGACTCCAGGAGACCAAGAGATTAGGAAAGAAGAATGAAATAGTGGCTGAAGAACATACATCTTAAAGTCATGGGGTAGAGGTTTTAAGAGCTATTGCCAAAGGCCTGAATATCACATCACTTTTGCTTTTTAGCTTGTACACATGGGCCGACTTGAAGGTTGTTTTAATTAAGGTATTTATTTGAAAACAATCTCAAAATTACGAAGAAATAAAAAGAAAGAAAAAAAAGAAGAAAATGCTGTAAGTACAGTACAAAGACCTTTTTTCCTCTGAACTATCTGAAAGTAAGTTGCCAACCTAATAACTCCCCTACCCTCAAATACTTCAGTAGTGGCATGTCCTACAAACAGGGACATCTTCCTCCTTTACCAGAATACAACCATCAAAGCCAGGAAATCATTGCTGATACATTCCTACCACCTCACTCTCAGATCCCATTCGAGTTTTGCCAAATGTCCCTGTCTTTGCAGCAAAACGATCCCATTCAGAACCATGGGTTCCTTTAGTTGTCATGATCTTCACACTTTTGAAGACTACAGCCAATTTTTTTTTGCAGAATGTCCCTCAATTTAGGTTTGTCTGGCATTTCTTCAGGATTAGATTCAGGTTAAAATCTTTGGCAGAAATACCCTACAAATGAGGTGTTGTCCTCACTGCAGCCTATCAGGAGGCATGCGATTGCTCTTTGACCCATTACTAATGATGTTCACTTTGATCAGCTGATTCAGCTTGTGAGCACCAGGCTTCTTCACTGTAAGTTACTTTTTTCTCCTTGTAATGAAAAAACCTGGGATAATGTGAGCACCCAAATGAAAATAATGGATAACTCATTGAATAAACCATATAAATTTAAATTTTGATGAGGTATAAAATGCTGCTTCTTATTACACTTTCAATTTATAACAATATACTCATGGCTTCCTATTTGATTCAATAGGTTATAATCCATTACAATTTTTTTTTTTGATGTTCCAATTGTCATTGATTTGGGCAATGGGCTCTTTTTGTTTTGACGTTTCCATCATTCTTTGAGCCCTTTCTTTTCCTTCCTTCCTTCCTTCCTCCCTCCCTCCCTTCCTTCCTTCCTGGCACAGATGTTCCAAGCTCACTCATGCTTTCCTTGTCCTAGCTCTGGAATCAGCCCTTTCTCCAAGGAGCCCTGATTTATTTTATTAAAGAATGGTATTTAGAATCTGACATCTACGCACAAGATGTGTTCGCTGCTATTAGGCTGTTGTTGCTCCCGGGCCCTCTCAGTACAAATAGCTAGGGAATATATGTATATATATAAACATACACATACACTCACACATATTTCCATATACATATTTTTATATTTATGTGTGTGTGTGTATTGAAAACCATTGAGTTCACAACTGATGGTTGCCAGATGGGAGCAGGGTTAGGATGAAAAAGGGGAAGGGATTAAGATGCACAAATTGCCAGTTATAAAAAGTCACAGGGACATACAATACAGCATAAGGAACAGTCAATAATGTTGTAATAACTATGTATGGTACTTGAGTATTAGACTTATCAGTGTGATCATTTCCTAAGTTATAAAAATGTCTAATCGCTACACTGTATATTTGAAACTAATACAATATTAACTGTAACTGCAAAATTTTTTAAGTTTTTAAGTAATTAAATAAAAGAAAACCATGATTTCACACTGCTATCTCCAGCTCTAATCCAACATTCTAGTATTGTTACTTTTAACTATTTCTCTCTGGCAGTGAGAAACTTGGCTATTATCTTTCATACATTAACTTATCTGATTGATATACCTGTAAGTAACCATTCTTCCATTCCCACCATCACCCTCATCTCTGCACAGATACCCTAACACATGACCCCACATTGGACCCCCTTCTCAGGTGGAAGCTCACTTCACTCCACTCAGGCTCTTACACCCCATGTGAATGTCCTCCTCACCCCACCTGGGCTGACACCCTGAGCGAGGCCAGCCCCGCATCGGTTTGCTCACCTGATCCTATTTGGGCTGACACCCTGTGCCCCTCCCCGCCACATCCTCACCCTGCTGGGGCTGATGCTTTGTACCCGGCCATTTCCCCACCTCCATCTATAGAGACACTCTTTTCACCCTTCCCAGGTTCCAAAAATCAGCTCTGGGTCACCACACTCCCACCCCAGCTCCAGGCCTAGCCACCTACCATGCTCTGCCCACCTAAAGCCTTTAGGGCCAAATCAGTGAGGAAAAGGAGGGTTGCCACAGACTTTGGTTTTTATTTAGAGCAGAGAAGCTGATTGTGGTGTTAGAGACATCAGTTGGCTTGTCCGTTGTTCCCAGAAGACTACTACCCCTGTAGGGGCAGGGCCCACCTTGTTCACCTTCCTATCACTGGCATCTTGAATATCACCCAGTCATGCTCATGGTTCCTTGGAAGATGGCAATTGCTGAGAAGCACCGGAGAGGCGGCCCCGGGAGGCCACATTCACATATTTTAACCATGTATTTGGAAGCCCACGCATGCAGATGGCGGAGAGCTGCTTTGCCCAAGAAATCAGGCAGTTGCCCAGGTGATGGAATTTATGGTGTGCTGAACATTTGTCTGCCCTAAAATAGCTCTCTTGCTCATAGTCTAAACCAGCAGTTTATTTCTTCAAATTTAAGACCTGGTGTTTAGCACTGTCTGGGCTGGGGGAAAGTATGCAGATTGGGTAGAGGAAATCAGCAATGACTCCAGGATTTTCAGTCCCAAGTCTGCTTCCTTCTGCGCATGACCCTGACAAGTTATTTCCCTCCCTGGCCTATTTCCCCATCTCAAAAATGGTGATTTCTAAGGCCTTTTCAAGAACTAAGGTCTTTGTCTCCCACACAAGTAGTTCAGGACTAATTGTTTTAGGACCATCTGCATGCAAGGCACTACACTAAGCATCCAGCCTCCCTCTGAGGAAGGTGAGATCCTTTTCACCACTTTCCGGAAGAGGATGCTAAGATTCAGAGAGGTTAAGTGATTTACTCGTCTATCTTTATCCAACTGTTAACTTCTAGAATCAACACTCCAACCCCAGTCTACCTGACTCGGGGTTCCCAGCTGAGATAGTCCACGTGTCAGGGCTGGAGCTGTGGGCTAGTTTTCCTTTGATGTCAGAGCAGCTCCAGTTCAGCTCAATGCCAGAAATACTTATAGTTACAAGTGTGGGCGACAACCATCTGGCAGAGTGACTGGTTTGAGGCTGTGTTCGGTGATGCCTTCCTTGAGGACTCAAAGCCGGCGGCAGGGAGGTGTTGGCTGCACTCCCCTTTGTACCCAGGACCATGGAGAAACCTGCTCCCGGGGGCAAAACCTCACACAGGTGTCCTAGTTATGACAGATGCTGATTTCCCCTGGGGCAGGGAAAGTGAGAGGGAAGAGAAGGTGCGGCAGCACAGAAAAAACTGAGAGGCCACACAGAAAGGTCACCAAAGGTCCAAATTCCAAGAGTCATGACAACATACCTTGACCACGCCTTGAGAAGCCATGTGTGTGAACATTCTCAAAGGGCATTCTGTGGAGCCTGGAGGATGTCCAGTCACAGCCAGCTGGGAAAGCCCATGGCTGAGCCCTTCTGAAGAGCCACACCTACCCAGTCACCCAAAAAACAAAAGAAGAATCTATTTAGATTAACTTGAGTCTTCCAATCCTATTTGACCACCTATAACATATGCCCAGAAAATACTTTGGGAAACCTAGATTTTAGCTTTGACAAATGGGAAGAGGACTGTCAAGAATAATCTGCCAGTGAGAGGCAGAGCCTACCCCAGAACAGGGGACATTCTCAGCAGTCGCTACAGTGCAAAGCAAATCCTTGCTGTCTGCTCACCTCCTGCAGGCCAGCTATAAGAGAGAACACACCCTCTCAGATGGGTTTTCAGGATGCAAAACCACCTCATCCACCTAACAGTAATTGGAACCTCTGAAATACCTTCTCTACATGCACATATTATCTGCATACAAAGTTTAAACAAGCAGTGTTTAGTTTCCTACATACTCCAAAGTTTAATTCCAGGCTACCATTTGTTAGATGATTCTGAGTAGGTCAAAAATGGATTCACAGTAAAATGGTGCCAAATATTTTAAATATCAAGAACAGATGTAACATGCCACAGGCTGCTGACCAAGGCACCCCCTCTTTAGAAGAAATTATTGCTTTAAAAAGGAACAGTTTTAAATTGTTGAATTCTTCTCCAAACAAAAAATTAAGATGCTTATAATCTGAAGTTCATATCTTGTTTTTTCTACAACTTTAAATAGTTCTTTAAAGAAACTGACCAGATAAAGTAGGTTTATGGGGAGGCTGGGCAGGGAATATGGAGGAGACTGATGATCATTTAGGAATGTTAATTCAGTTCTACACAAGAAATAGGTTCAATTAAATATTCTAGAAAAACATCATATATGAAAACAACTTGACATTCTTGTGATTTACCTTGAGTTGCTTGATGAAAAAAATCGAGATCTGACAAGAAGTTAAAAACAGTGCTGGAAAAAACTTTTAACTTCATCCACATAGGAATTTAACAAGATTAGAAACACTTGAAAGGTTAGGCTCCTCCTGTCTGAAATGCTGCCCAAAGTCTCAAATCTCCCACACAGAACTCTAATCCCCACTAATGTGGTAACTCCCTGCACCCCCCATTCCTGGGCTCTCAAAGCCCTGCTATCTCAACATCTCTCCCTTGAAGCTGTACGATTCCCTCAGCATCATAGCCCAGGGAGAATTCTGGGCCATGTCTCAACTGTGATCTGGTTCACTGCACCAGCAGGGTGCACTGTCCATCCACAGTGCAAGTTCTAGCTTCTTCCTGCTGTTCTCAACACTGCCTGTCATCTGTCTCCTAATCAGAACACACCATCTGTGCCTCATCAAGCAAGTCAGAGAGCTTAAACATGGCACTTTGCATCCTTGAGGCTACATGCTGGCCTTGCAGGGTAAGGAATACAGTACTAAAAGGCAAGCACTGTCCTTGCCTCCAGAATCGAGGACCCAGGTGTGGCATCCCATGGGGACTATACCAGGCAAGTGGTTACAGGGTATCTGTTCCTCCAACCCCTGCTTTCTTCAGAAATATTTAAACTACAAAATGTAAAATGCCCCAAATGGAAAGGGTATAGATTTTACAGGGGTACAAATGGAGATGCTAGAACAATGTTAATTAGGGAGTTTCCTAGAAATATTTTCAGGGTCGACAATCACCGAAGACCTGCCCATATACAGGCACGAGTTACTTCCTCTTAACGTTCACAATGACTGGAAAGAAATTTCATCTCCACTTTACAAAGGAGTCCTAAGAGGAGTGAAATTCCCTAATGTTTTCTTGTTCTGCTTCTTGATCAGTTTCTCACATCTAAACTGTATTTACCTGTTTTAAAAGTAATGAGACTTCTGTAAGGTCAGGGAACCACTAGAATTGGAACCCAGAGGAACCCATGCCCTCCCAACATTCCAGCTGCTTCCCTCCATGCGCTGCTCCCAATCCAGAGGTGGCACCCAGAATGTGCAAGCAGTGTGTGAGGGCCACAGCAGGTGAACAGGTAAGATGGTCTTGCATGCTCACTCAGGAACAACTGAACTGGTGAAGGTCTCCATTTCACAGCCTGCCAAGGGCCCTTACCACAGTTGACCGCCTCCATCCCCAAGTTCTTCATGCCTTAAGAGGCAGAGGTCCTTCCAAAATAGGAATGGCAGGGACCTCAACTTGCCTTTCTCAGCAAAGTGATTGTGGCCCGTCCTCCCATTTACAGGTATAGTATAAATTTTCTCTTTGGGCACATTCTCTGCTATTTTTTCCATCCATGACAGAAAGGTAAAAAGGCTGAACAGCAGTAATCTGTGGTTAGGATCACAGATGAAAACAGCTTTCAGTTGACATATTTTCTCCATATGCTATGAGTACAGTGAATACCTGCACAGCACTACAATTAGTTCAACTCAGAAGCTAGACTGCTTGGTTCAAATTCTAGTTCTAACCTTATTAGCTGCTTGGCCTATCCATGCCTTAGTTTCCTGACCTGGAAACTAAAGTGGATATGATAGCAGTACTTGCCTCACAGCTGTTGTGAATATTAAATCAATTTAATAGAGAAGTTGCTAGTATATAGCAATCTCTAATGTATTTGCTATTATGTTACTACTAGTGTCATCAAATAATCCCCAAAATAAGTGTCTACTCACCGGACTTCCTAAACTCAATTTTTTTTAGAGTCAAAGGAAAGTTTATTAGAAAAGAGGTAACACTACAGAGTGTGGTCTCCTCTCAGAGGCAGAGAGTGAGGGACCCCTAAACTCAATTTTAAGGCAAAATTGACAGTGAGTTAATAGGTGTGCTGAATGATGTAACCTTTATAAAGGGACTTTGATAATATCAAATGAAAACTACAAACATACTTTTTGACTAGGCAGTCCTACTGCTAGGAATTTACCCTGAAGATATATTTCCATATATATAAACACATGTGCAAGGTTATTCTGAGGCATTATGTAAAAACGACTGGAACTGTCCTAAATGTCCATCTGTAAGAGATTGAATGAATGGTACGTCCACATAACTGAGTGCTATGAAGCCATAAACAAGAATAAAGACTGAACTGATAAAAACCAACTTTTAGACAATGTTAAGTTTTTTAAAAGTACATATTGCATGCCCAGAGGCCTAGATGCAACAGCACCTAGTAACATTAAGCACGCCTATAGTCCAGATCTTGGTTTCTAAATGCCAATCACCTCTAAAGGAAACTAAGAGTCCTTGGAAAAATGGCCAATTCCTGGTCAGAATAAGGAAAATGCAAAGTGAGCCTGGAACATTTTTCGTGTGTGTGCTAAAAAGCAAGGAAATGCTCAAAGATCAATAGGGGTGTATTGTCAAAAAGACACAGCTTATAAGAGTCTAGAATTCAGAATATAAAAAGAACTCTTACACTAAAAAAATAACTTAATTTTTAAATGGGCAAAGGATTTGATTAAACAATTCTCCTAAGAAGATCCACAAACAGCCAACAAACACACGAAAAGATACTCAACTTCATTAGTCATTGATATCACTTCACTCTCATTAGGATGGCTATAATTAAACAAATGAAAAACTCCCAGAAAACAAGTGTTGACCAAGATGTGGAGAAATCAGAACCCTTATACATTGCTGGTGGAAATGTAAAATGGTTCAGCTGCTATGAAAAAGTTTGGTGATTCTTCAGTAAAAACAGAACTGCTATATGACCAGCGCTTCCACTCCTAGTTAGTTATATGCCCGAAAGAGCATGTTTACACAAAAACTTAAATATGAATGTTTATAGCAGCATTATTCATAACCAATAATTAGAAACCACACAGTGTACATCAACTGATAAATGGATAAACAAATTGTGGTTTATCCATGCAATGGGACATTATTCAGCCACAAAAAGGAATGAAGTACTGATATATGCTACAAATGGATAAACCAGGAGAACATTATGCTAAAGCCAGATACAAAAATGACAAATATTGTATGATTCCATTTATGTAAAATATTCAGAATAGGCAAATCCAGACTTGTGGTTGCCAGGGAATAAGGGGTGGGGAGAGAATTGGGACTGACAACTACTAACAGGTATGTCTTCTGGGGGTGATGAAAATGTTTTGAAATTTGATAGTGGTAATGGGTGTACATGGTGAATATACTAAAAATTCCCTGAAACATTTTTAAATGGGTTTATATTGTGAATTGTATGGCTCAAGATGAGCATCAAAAAGTTATTAGATTGTAACACTTTTAATTAAAAAAAAAAAAAATTCAGTGAAAACCATCATCCAAAAAGGAGAGTGAGCAGAAAACTCTTCTTTATAGGTTAATGCCAGCTGATAAATCAAGGAATGATGGGACACGGAAATTACCACTGAAGAAGTCCTAATGTGATAACTGATTTTGGCCATCATCATCAGTGGATGCTACATGTGAAAGGTGGCTTAACACCCAGATATCCAATGGTATTACCCCACAGTTCATTTGACAGATCTGGAGGACACCGCCTTAACCAAGGACTCAAACCCAGCAACACAAATACAAGGACAACCTGATGTGACACACTGGAACAAATACCTCATTTACATAGCATTCTTGCAAAAAAAACGGTTAACACGAATTGAATCATGAGCATCAGACGTCTAGAATGTAGGATTTTCTGTAAGATAACTGGCCTAGACACAGCTCATTTATTTAGGGGTGAAATACCCTAATGTTTCAAACTTATTTTGAATGACCCAGGTTGGAGAAAGTGTGTGAGAGAGAGCATGTGAGTGCATGGTGTGTGTGTTGAGAGAGATGGTGGGGGCGAAAGAGGAAGAGAGAGCAAATGTGGAAAAAGATTATAACTGGTGCATTTATGTAAAACAACATGAGTATTCAAATACTCCTTTTAACTTTTCTGTAGATTTACACTTTTCCCAAATAAAAAGTTGAGGGAAAATTTGTATAATAGAACAAAAAATTCAACATGCTTAGAGTAAATATAATAATCAGAAATACAATGCATCTCTAATATAAAAAATTTGATTTTCCTGAATATATTTTACTGCTCTCCACGGACATAGGAGAAAAATATTATGGTATAGTTGCTCTGAAATTCCTCTATGAATCTTCAAGGCTTCCAAATTAGTTAAGTGAAAATCACTTAGCCTAATGCAGGCAATCACAAATTTATCTGAGAGGCAAGAAAATACACTGGACAACTCACAAACCCCATTGTACTTTACTCACAGCGTGGAACTCCACATACCTCAAAACATGGCTTTCAAATATTTTTTCTTTAACAGAATTTCTGGTAATTTCAAGTGAGAGAGGTATGCAGTTTTAGCTACACAGTAGATACCCCACACGATCAGTAGACAATTCAATGTTATCTCCAGTGAGATAATTTATCATAAAAAATTCACCAAAAATTGTAAGCAGTCTGGATTCATGTTTATTGAAGCCAGTAATGAGACATCTTCTTTTCCAGCACTAGAAAGCAAGATTCCACATGACTGCATACTGCATCTGAATAGGGCCACACCCCTGGACTAAGGCTGCTGGACGAATAATCTGCAGTCCTAATTTTAGGTTAAAAATATCAATAAACTTAGTGTAGAGACAGTGAACCTTCACTTACAGCATCAGCATTGTTAAGGTCAGGATGTACATACAGAGCAGTCACTTTCAACTTTGTTAAACTAATAAAACACGGTGTCTTCAATTTAAATACTGATTTTAAAATGCCAATCGAAAACAAAAAGTGCAAAAAAAATTAAATAATCCTAGCAGCATACCCGTTGCATTTTTAGGAAAGATCAATTCATGGCCTTAATGTGGCTACATCTTCAAAATTGGGCTTATTTCTTTGATTTTTCCATTTTAAAGTCAAACAGCAGATGTAACCATGATAATGTATATAAAGTCATAAAATTTTACTTTAAAAAGTAAAGGCTGTTTATTTTTTGGCTTTTGGTTCCAATACTTGAAAATCCAAAAACAATGAAAAATATCTCCCCTCCTCCCACCTCCCAAAAAGAACCCTGCAGCTCCCCAAAGTTGGCAGACTTTGGCAACCACTGAGCATATGACATTATGTATCAGTTTCTTCTGATACTAGGAGCATCCACTTGTCATGAGAAACTAAAAGTGATCTTCAAGAAACCTTCCTTTATAAGACAGGTGCCTCGGCACTTCATCCATTTTAGTATATTTTATATTGACACAAAAGTGCTTTATCAATTTAAATGATAAAAGAATAAAAAAGTAAAATTATGCACTAAAATTTTAAATCATCCTATATCGCTCTTAGTCATGTGCCTCTCCAAAAGCTCCTTCTTGTTTCTGAGGTCACTCATGTTTGTGCCCCACCCCCCAGCTCCTATAGAGGAATTAAGGGACCCCACCATCAGTGTAGCTACAAGTTGTTTGACATCTGTTGGTCAGTACACCACAATTATCATTTGACAGACAGTTTACTGTCATTGCCTGGACAATCTGATAATTGGAAGCCACAAAAGATTTTTTTAAAAAATAACAGAATTTAAAAAGGGGGGGGGGAAGAATATATTTTCAACAATAAAACTGGCACAAGAAACATGTTATGTTTGTCAGAAAGGCGAGTAAATACTCAGCTTTCTCTTTAACAGTGTTCAGACCTTTACAAAAAGCAATCAAGAGTTTGTGTCTTATAAAACACAGGATATTAAGTTATGCCCAGTACTGTTAGTGGTCAGTTGAATCTGGTATGTAAAAGTAATGACTTTAGGGAAGTTATGTTCAGACACAGTACAATAAACATTCATATAAAAAAAGTAAACTCCACATAAGTGAATTGTGGTTTTTCCCTTGGTTTGACAACAAATGTTTTATACATTAAATTAACGGTAATGTTTGCATTTAAATGTTCTGCATCATGTATAAAATTTAAAGTGCCATTTCAAATCCACAGAAGTCATTTTCAGAATGGTGGTGTGATGTGACAATGTTCATGAATTTGCCCTAAATGGAGACACCTGGAACTCTTCTCTAAGGAAAAAACGCTACATTTTATGAAAAACACAAAACCAGAAAAACGCATCACTTCCATTTTAGATATAAAACATTCATACTTATTTGTCCACCTGATAGCACTGATCAGACCAGGGAACTAGGACAAGACCCTTTTGCATCAGTGGAACTCCATGATGGCTTCCACAGACCATAAGGCAGGAGTTGGTACAAGCCAATTAATCAGTATGCAATTACATTAAAAACTACCCTCAAACTTTCTGTAGCACATTGCATTATGGTAAAATGAGAGGTTGGTCACCCATTCTCTATCTGTAGGCCAGCCTGTGGTAGTAAAAAAAAAAAAGAAAAAAAAAAGTTTTTTTTAATTTAAAAAACAAAGCAGGAGTTACTTAGAAAACACAATTCAAAGTAAACTACTTTTGTAACTGCTGACTTCAAACACACCCCACCATGACTGCTGCTCCATAATGCACATGTGTGGAGCCCAGTATCTCCCACAAGGACTTGGCCTAGGCCAAGCACATGGGTCCTGGGCAGCTGCCATCTTCCCCACATCTGTGCCAGCTCCACCTGACTCAGGCAGCCCCACACTTAACACATCTTTCATAAGTTAAAGATGCATTTGGAACAAGTCTAATCCCCATTTTGCTTAGTGTTTAGTTTGGAAATGCCTCTGATATTGTCTTAAAAATGACTGCGTTCTATTGAACACACAGTATTTACTAACACTGCTCATTTCCTCCTTCCACCTCCTTCAACATTCAGCTTCTCCACTATCACTTCTCTCACTCCTTCTTTCAGCCTTTTCCATCTTCTGGACCTTCTCCTACTTTACCTGCTTTCCAAGAACAAGTGATTTGTTAGCACGCTACTGGTCAGACTAACCACCATCTGATCAATGATTTCCTGGTCTCATTTGCTCCACCCTGAAAGTAGGCCCTCTTTCTCTTGATCTACCTTCCCCTCCACAAGAAGCCCCAGCTGCACTTGCTTCCCACAAGAGCCACATGCCTGAGAGTCCAAGGGTTATCCTTAACAAAGGGGTCTGACACATAACCTTCCTAAATGTGCAATTCACACTCGGACAAGCCAATGAAGTTTTTTTTTTTAAGTTCATCTCCCCTGCCCCAAAAAACTGATAGCATGTGCCATATCAGAAAAATCCTGGTCTTAGCAGATCAATATACATAGTTATTTGGTCATTTTACATATGCAATTTTAAGAAGGATCAGGCTTCATTTTCTGTTGAAGAGTTTGTTACCATGGAGTCTGGTTTTCGAGTCATTCTATCCAGTTCTTCCTGAACATTTGTCAACACAGTCTTTTGTCCTTAAAGAAAAAAAAAAAAAGCAGCAGTGATGGGAGACTAGAATTTCTAAAAAGAAACATTTAAAACTATACAGATTCCTGTAATCATTTGTGGCGACAAAAACCTCAATAAGAATGAGGAAAGCCTTTTATCACTGCAATGATTACGAGGAAACAGACTGGGGATGCCTTTGTGCCAAAAATGAGGGACTTTCTAAAAACCCTCTCCTCACCTGACCTCTATGCACTCTCATTGCCATGTTCCTAGAAGTGGTATCTGAATTTCTAAAATGCAGCAAACGACTTTCTGTGCCTCAAATAGAAAGGAGTTAAGATTTTGTTTCTAATTCTAACACTCTAAAATGACACATGGATGGCCCAGAAACACTATATTTCAGTAAAAAAATAAGACTAAGGCCACACATTTCAATCTTGCACAACGTTGGTATTCATATCTTTTTCTTATCAAATACTAACTGGAGCCTGGAAATGTCTCCTATTTCCTGCCAGGGACTACCAGTTCACAGCCTGGGCCACCAGACCAGACTCTGAGTCTCTAAGAACTCAAGAGGCCCTGAAGGTCCAGGCTGACCTGAGGATGAAATGATTTCCTTCAGGGCTTCCTCTGATCTGAAAACATCAATTAGGGAAATCATTGTATTAACATTTCTTACAGCTAATGGAAAATTAAAAGCAAAGAACTTTTTAAATGGTCTCAAGCTTCCAGGGAAAATGTGTAATTCCCAAGGAACTTGATTCTTTGTTTCAGAGACATTCAAAACACACTTGCCCTACCAGCCCACATGGAAGGCCATGGAGAGAAATTATGTGTGACAAGGGGAGCTTTGTGGAGGAGGAAATGACAACCCTCCAGTGAGACAGGGAAAGTACACAGGCTCCAGCTCATGGCAAGACTGAGGACGGTAACCAAAACCCTTATGGAGCATCACAGAAAATTAAATAAAATGTCTATGGTACACCCTAGATCATGACTTCTAATGGCTAGAGCTTCTACTAGAGCTTCTACGTAGAGCTTCACGCCAAGACATCATGTATGGTTTAGGATCTATCTCAACTCACCCAATAATCAGTTCCTGACAACCTGAATGTACAAAAATCCCACCTTAAATGTGCCTAGGAAACCTGCACAATAACATATAAAGTATACTCCTCAGTATATAGCAGAGAAGTCCCTCGTTGCTTGGCTGTTCAGAAAACCAAAAGCCTGCAGGCCAGGTAAAAGCAGATTCTCCTGCCCACCTCCCCAGCTTCCAGCACTCCTCAACCAGAGGATTATAAGTCTCCAAGGGTTCTTCAGTACCTGACTTCTTGGCTGTGCTCTGTACACCACCGGCACCAGGGCTTCCAGGAGAGCCTGTCTTTTTACTCAACAGACTGTTGAAGAAGCTGGCCAATACCCCTTCACTTGCTGCATTATCTAAGGAAACATTAAGAAAAAAAAGCATCACACAAACTGGATGACTCAAACAAACAAAAAAAAAATTAGTTTTCAGCTTGAAATTATCCATCTGTGGCTTTATACTCCTAGGATACTGAGCACATTCATTTACTACAATGCCTTATAAACTGCCACTGCTGAGGCTAGTTACATGTTAGCATGATTAAGTGGAAACCTGTTTAGATTTCCCACCTGTTGGGAGGCTTAATAGATAACCTGTGCTCTTTATCAAGGGTTCCCAATCCCTGGGCTGTGGACTGGTACTGGTCTGCGGCCTGTTAGGAACTGGGCTGCACAGCAGGAGGTGAGCAGCAAACCAGCAAGCAAAGCTTCATCTGTATTTGCAGCCGATCCCCAACACCAGCATCACTGCTTCAGCTCCACCTCAGATCATGAGGCATTAGATTCTCACAGGAGCACCAGTCCCTGGTGCCTAAAAGGTTAGAGACCACTGCTCTATATCATTTCTCTATCCACAAAATAGTGTCATTCAAAGTTTAATAAGCCTACCACACTCCAAAGCTACTCTAAAAAGCTCTCATTCAGAATAGAAGACAGCCATCGAACATGCAAGAATAACATAAACTTCTGTTTTGAGGGTCATTCCAGCCAACAGCTTTGGGTATTACTAAATCACTGCAATAAGAGCTCCTTAAATTATTAAGTAATTGAGCTTAACAAGAAAATAAAGGGGGTAAAAAGTCCCACAGTTCATAGATGGTAATAATATAAACATAATGAGAAACAAAACTAAGGACTCAAAACACACATTTTAATATGACTTATGTTGCATTCCTCTCCGAAGGAATCTGCATAGCCTAACCGAGGACTTACTCAAAGCCAGGTGCAAGGACCACTGATTCCAACGAAGAAAAGGCCTTGGCCCTTGCGACCCATGAGCCCACTCCGCAAAAGAGGATGTGGAAAGTAGCCCTTGTGGGAGAAGAAAACAGCCTAGCCACCATGAGTCTCTATCTCCCAAACCCCTGCAGAGCTTAGACCTAGGACTGAACCACTCCCCATAGAGACAGGATACATACTTTTGATGTTTGGGTCCGGCTTCTTTACTGAGGTGCCTGGGGAGGCACTAGGCACGCTGGCTGGCCCTCCCCGCCTGGTCTTGGAGAGCCAGAGGGTCCTCTCGCAGGGGATTCCTAAGTCCAAAACCAGTCCGAGTCACACACAGGCATAAAAATAACAGAACACACATATTCCAAAAATGAAGCCATGCTTCTGCAGGATATTTTTCACAGTCTAGGAAGAAGGGTGGCAGGACTGGGAGTTTGCTCCCAGCTTAGTCCCTTTCTAGATCTTCTGAGAGAAGAGTTAGCAAGATAACAAAGCCAGTTCACTCTAATTCCCAGAGCAGTATTCCCTCATCAGACATTTTCTGAATACCTACTATGTTCCTGACCCTGGGCTTTTAGGGGGACCAAATTCCCTGTAAAATTACAGAAGTCCACACAAGCTTTTATAATAGTATAAAGTCTGAAGACACCCATGACACTGGGCCTTGACCCTCTGTTTAAGGTACTCACGGAAGCTCTCGTGGGCGTGGCTGGCTGCTTGGCAAGGAGTGACTGCAAAGAGAGGGACACACTGGCCATTAACCAAGGGCAGGGTACACTGAAGGTCTGGAGAAACACTTCCAAGTATTCCACTAGGGGGCGCCATTAACAACAACCAAGTCATAGGTTTTACACTATAAATGCAAAACATTTTGAGCAGTTTGGTATGTGGTGAAAAAAATACTCCCATGTAACCAGTTTGAAGCTAAGAAAGCAAGGAGAGCACAGAAGGGAGAAATAGTTGGCAAAGAATTGTCAACGCCCCCTGCTGAGTTGCCTGTACCATCAGCAGACCAGTGACGTGTCTTAACAACAGTCCAAGTGAAACAGAAAGGTGAGACTGAGTCTGTATTCTGAACTGTCAGCTTGGGGAAGTTACTCTCCTCACCTACAAAATGGGTCTATCAGGTCACCTCCCTTCATGCATAGGGCTGTGTGGGACTATGTGAAATAATGGAAGTAAAGTCAGGGCACTTGGTAAACTGTCAACACAGGGAGTATTATGCCAGGAGGCCTACATTTTCAGAGAGAAAGTGTACTTAAAAAAACTAAGCCAATCACTGTAGAACCTGTAAGGCAGGCAGGGAATCCCCCGAGGCAGGTAGTCTAACCCCTACTCTGTACCAATCCTAGAAATGCGAGGAAACAAGGTGACTTGGTCACAACTCCTTTAGTGCTACAAGCTCTCTGATACTTGTAACCTGGCCCCAGGGAACTGGCATTTCACCCATGAGAAGGCCTTTGCTGTGGTCTCACTGGTCTTACCTGTTGCTTCATTAGGAACACCTGTTCATCCTCTGCAGCCAACTCTTTGTCGTGGACCAGCTGTGAAGGGAAAAGACACCTCCTCTGTGGTCACAGGCCAATAACACCCAAATTACTGTTAAAATTCACCCTAAAAGGAGAATCTTAGGCTCAGATCTCCACATGGGTTTAGGAAGAGTCCCTGCTGAGACTGCGTAATTTTTTCTAGCCTGCTACAGACCCTGTGCCAAGACCAACCTTGGCATGTGGCCAACGGACATTTTTAAAGTCTGGCAGGTTCTGAACACTTCCCAGATCAGTCTGCAGGAGCTCAACAGAAGCAAGAGGATCTATTAACAGTAGTTCAGAGACAGCGGTGGCACTGTCAGGACCTAACGGGAAACTTCGACCCCACTCAATGCGGGCACTCCATCTCTCATGCCCCACCTCCCAGACCCCTGTACATAATAACCCCAGAATTCATCTAAAGACTTTTTAAGAAAGGGCCGTGGATTGCTTTTATTCCCCCCAGGATGGTTCAATGTGTAAGACCTGATTCTTTATGGGTTTCTTTTCCCATAAAAAAACATCTGTCACTCTTACAGTTACTGACTTGGGTACCTTTCTCACAGGAGGAGGTTTCATGATAAAGTCTTCATATGCATCTTCTGGCTTCACAGTTGTGAAATTTTCATGTAAGATAGCTATTTTCTTTTCATTGTCCCAGCCAGCAGGTCTAAAGGCAGAAAGACAGGCTGACTTGTTTTCCTTATGACTGTCTTACAGAGTACTCAAAGCACATTCTGGGTTAGACAGGACTCCTGGATAAGTTCCTTTCCCACCGGATCTGTAGTTGCTGGGGCTGGCTTGTAACTTTCGGTAGACAAGCCAATATTTATCACAGGTATAACCCATCAGATCAACACCGCCAGTCTTGCTCCATACTGAGCTCATGGGACCCAAGACCTAAGGAGCCAGAATGTGATATGACTACACATGCTGACTCACAAGTGTTCAGAGCCTTCCCTCAACTCCACCCGGAAGATCGAGGACACAATGGGACCCTGTTCTGACAGAGTGGAGAATGCAGAGAGCAGAACAGGGAGCAGAGCTCAGGATGGGACTGTTTCTTATGGGCTTTGGCATGCAGGCACCCCTCCTGTAAGCTGTTTCTCTGAGAACTCTTCTGACAACAGTTTTCTTATGGATTAGTTTATTAATTTTACTGGTATAGGAAGATGTACGCTGGAGCCAAGGGGAGACCAGGATCTGCACTATTCTAGGCCCCAAACCAAACGGACAAAGGAGTCCATGAGGCTCCTACACGGGTGCTACCCACTCAAATCTCAGGGCAGTATGGCACCCAGGTTCCATTAAGCTATATAGCTATATAAAGGAGCAATTAAAAAATGCCCTTCATGACATACTTTTGAACTCTAGAAGCTCTAAAAGATCGCAGCTGGTTGTTTTTACAGGCCTTTCATTCTCCACTTAACTCCTGCTCCAGAGCTCTATAACCAAGAGGATACTTAGCCAGAGCGCTCCAACCAAATGGCTTTGCTAATGCTACCAGCTTCCAAATAGGCAACAACATATAGCACCAAAAGTGCAAAGGGACAAGGCATGATCAAGACACAACCATGACCCATGCAGCCTTCAGAAGCTGTGAGATGTATATCCACTCCAGACCAGCCCCAAACCCAGTCAGTCTCCATGCTCTTCCTGCTCCCCTGGATCACATGTGATTTGGGCACTGGCTCACTCCAAAAACATATCACTCACTGCACTTGTGTCTTTGGTGCCTGCCTGACCGCTCTGGACAACAATCCTCTAAAATTGGTCCAAGCTTCTAGGTTTGCTGTCTGCAAGTAGCCCGAGTGAGGCTCTTCCTGAATGTTCAGGGGGCAATCTATTCAGTCCCCTCAGAGCTCTTGGCTTTCACACCTTCAGACTTCTCACGGACTGTCCCTCCATCATCCTTCCAACATCATTATCCTTTCTGCCTTCCCTGCCACACTGCCTCCACTGCCCCATTACTGCCCTACCCCTCCTTGGCTATGTGTCAGTCCCTACAGTGCTATGTGTAGGGACTGCCTCTCATTCATTTCTGAGTCCTCAGCACAGAACCTGGGAACCTAGAAGGTGTTCAGTATTTGCTGAATGAACTGTACTTCTTTTTTAAGTTGAAAGGATATCTAAGCCTAAAAACACTGATCTACTGGCACAAGTTGTTTCAGAGACAACAACTTCAACATTTATTTATGCATCCACACACTCACCATTCTCCACTGAGACACAAATTTGGGCAAACAGGTATCCAAGTCCTTGCCCAGTGGCTCTCAAAATGTAAAATACCAGAAACACAATAAGCACTCAATACAGCCAAAGCCCTTGCTGACAGGAATGCCTGCTGATGGGCAAAGGAACCAGATGCTTCAACAGAAAGCATTCAGGATCCCCAGCGCCAATTCCCTCTACTTCAACTCCATCCCCCAGTAAGTATATTACCAGAGTTGCTCTCAGTGAGGAAAGGTAGCACCCCAATCTCACACCACACACCTTCAGACTGCAGGCACAATGGCAAGTAATCTGGAAAGGAGAGGCGAGGGCAATCTGCGTGCACCTATCACCTATGAGGTCCCAAGCACTTTGCCCCAAGGCAGCAGAAAGCTGGCTAGTAAGACAGAGACAGAGGCAGCTTACTTGGAAGGATAAAATGTAAAGAGCAAATGTACTATAAAGAGTTTGAAAGCATCACCTATAAATAACTCACATAAAAACTGCATCCTTTTCCACAACTAAGGCAGGTGTGGTAAAGTGGAAACTGTATGTTTTATGAACAATGTACTTATACAACAAGTCAAGGTTCTTCTCTTCCTTCACTGATGTGTAAATCAACGCAGCTCCATCTAATCAATCTGCTTAAGGAAAACCAAGGCACTGTAGGAGACAAAAGCAAACACATACAAACACAACTCTCATAGTACTACTCACAGGTTGATAGTGTTTGATCACCACATGATAAACAGAAAGTATTAAAATTTTAAACTAAAAAGGTAATACTATCAGATGAATCAGGCAAAAGCATGAAGTATGTTGATGCTAGCGGGCCACGCACTCCATTTTTTAACATGTAAATGTGTCTTCTGACCCATCAAATTGATTTCCAAAGAGAGTCAGGTTAATGGCTCTGAGGCTAGTCCTGGAAAACACCCTCGGCATAACCAAAGGACACAAATTCTTTCCCAGGCAAATGCTCACATGTGATCAAGTTTATCATTCAGCACACCTTTTATAAGAGATGAGTACCTACATGTATTGGTACCCTCCACTGAGCTGGACAAGATAAAAGGCCCAAAAGAAGCAACAGAAGCCCATCCCTCACCCCAGCCCTAGGATGTAGGACTACAGCACTACTGCTATTGAATTTTTACAGAAACAGAACTCATACGACTGCTGACATAGCACCTTTCTCATGGACAGCAAAATAAACATATGGAAAACAACTGTAGCATTTAAAACAATATCGGGTTGGATAATTAACCTCTTCTGCAAAAAAACACAAAGTTTAAAAAGATTCCCAAGATATGTAAAAGTAATTTGGTAATAGAATGTTCATATACCAGCTTTCTTTTTAAGTATGAAAGCCTATTGAATGTACAGCATTAAAAATAAAAAGAGATCAAAGACAGGCACAATTAATAAGTCTCAAATTTCAAACAGTAAAATATGAAACTAGTAAAAAGATGTATACAGTTTCTCCCTGGCAGAAGACTATTCTGGTATTCTAGATTCAGGAATTACTTTATCTCTTTGAAGATGCTCCTTTTAGAAGGAAGCCTGTGCCCCTGGGCCCTGACATAGCACTTCAAGGATACACTGGAGGCAGAACCTCCGTAGGTGTGACTGGATGAAGTCAAAGTGCTCCTCCCTGTAATCGTGCTCCTTCTCCAGGACACTCACCGCATCACACTGGAGGGAAGATAGAAAGAAGTTACCTTTTTACATCTCTGACTTTTGCAGATGCGAACAGCATCTTCTTCAGAAATAAAGTATCACAGTTCCGAGAAGAAAACCATAAGCAAAGGTCCAAGCATTAATTAGAAAAGAGTGGAAAGCAACTGAACATTTTTCTCTTTCATCCTGGCCTCAGTTTCCATAGGTATAAAGTTGTAATGTAATAGCCCTGGTCACCTCACAGTTGTTCTAAGAACCAAACAAGGTCACATCAGGAAACAGGCCCACTGGACATGGCTGTGCACTGCACACTCCATAGGACTCCATTTCACAGAATGTGATGCGAACGGCACATCCTGTGGTTAGGCAACATGGTGGCTCTGACTGGGAATAAAGTACTTTTGAAACCCAAAATGTTTTTATTTTTTAAGACGTTCTCTCAAATTAGCTATCGTTCACATTTTAAGTTTCAGCTGTAGATTAACCATTAGCAAATTTGGTCCACTGAATTCTTTTGCCAATAACTACATTACATGGCAAAAACACCAAATTGTCATCATTATCGGTTACTGCGCATTGTTCAAAATTTAAAAAAAATTTTTTTGAAGACCATTATTCTCTCAGACTTGATGTGGCTTCTCCTTTCCCCTAAATATTTTAAAGCTACTTCTTTTTCATTCTGTGAGAGATACAACTTTGTTTCTCTATGACTGAACTTAAATTTCTATTCCCACCTCATAATTCTACAGGGTAGAAGAAACTCAAACCTTAAGTTCCTTTCCTTTTCCCCACTAGGGTTATGTTCCTTTCTGAAAACCATCTTGAGTACAACAGACTTTAGAGACCAAAGCCCAAAAGAATTCTGCTCTTCCGTATTAGTTTTTCATTAGTTTAGACTAGAAAAAAATGGCTTACATGGCCTTACAAAAACTGTTTTTAGTTCTGAGTTTGAATCACTAAATAAAGTTGAGTGCTTCACGGAGAGATTAACCCAGGCCGTAAGCAAACTGAATGTCATGTTTCCAGCAGCAATGTTTAAATGACAATATTTTCTATCCTGGTATATGCAGTGTACCCTAAGTTTTTTTACTGACTGCTCACTGGCTAAACCCAGCCAAGTTTACAGTTCCCTGGCACACACCTTTGTGCACACCACTAACACGGGGATCCCAAGGTTATGAGTCAGCACGTTGTCACCGAGAGGCAGGGCAACATTTTCTTCGTCAGGACCCGAGGTCAGAGGCCCTCTTCTTTGTGGGGAACCTTGACAACCTTCTTCAGGTTCAATATAGTCTTGAAAATCTTTCACAACTACAGGTAAAAAAAGAAAAAATTACATACACACATATAAAAATACATATCAGCTTTAGAAAACTGAAAAGAAGCACAAAAACAGAAAGTTGTGAGAAACCCTAAATGCATCCTACTGCAATATTAGGGATTTAGGGATAATGATGCAAAATGCCAATTCTGACATATTCAGTCTGAGCATTATAACCTTAGAGCAGCAAGGATATTCCCCTGGACATCTTCAATTGTATTCAACTCTCAAACAGGTTTTTAAAAACTTCTAAAGCTTCGACAGTTCCTACTATGAAAAAAGCCACTTTTCTTATATATCTTACATTTTCAAAATACCAGAATAGTGAACTGTGTTATTTTAACAGAGGTGATCACTTAAAATAGTTTATAACTTCTAAAGCTCCTCAGAGTCCTCATTAGAAAGAATAAAACCATCTGAATTCCACAAGAACATGCTGTTTTCATACAGCTGAGGTATGTCTGCACTAAGCAGAGAGGCTGGGCTTGCCCAGCACCATCCGAATCTCCTCATCACCTCACTCTTGTGGACTCAGTCTCACCGTTAGGAGATCCTGAGTTGCATGCGTAGTATTCACAGACCTGTTCTTGCCAAACACTAGCATGGATCAGAGGTAAAACATCCACTTCTTAGCACATACAATCACTATTCTGGCCAAGGTAACCCCATAGGAGGGCCTTCAGGCCTTGGTTAAGCCAAGTGAACACAAAGCCCACAGACATGCATGGCTGCTTCAAAGCTCGCATGTCAGGCCAAAGAAAAAGGACATGATGGTTAAAGTTATTCTAAGCCAGAGAAGCAAACAGGCAGCTCTGCCCTTCTATGCCCAATAGGACTAAAGGACCAAAGGGCCTTTTATAATCTCATTCACATGTTCATTAAAACAATGCAAAAAACTGGATTAAAGAAAAGCTAGAGAAAGGTACACATACTCCTCTTTCCCCCACCCCAGAATAGGTTTTTAACATTTTAAAACAGTGAGTGTTAATTTACAAAGATTCTAGGTTTTGGTTATATAACTTCTAGAATTATCTGAAAGCAGTCTTTCATACAATACTGGCAAACTGAAAATTACTGACTAAGCCCTAAAGTATATATACAACAACATTCCATCTTTGCAACTTTTTTTCATATATTCTAACAATAATCAATCATTTTATTTAAATCAAAAAAAAAAATTTTTTTTTTATGCCTACAGTACCCGGTCTTCCTAGGTGGTCTCCCATCCAAGTACTAACCAGGCCCGATCCTGCTTAGCTTCTGAGACCAGGCAGGATCAGCATGTTCAGGGTGGCATGGCCATTGACTGTGCAAATTCTCTTTAATTAAGCTCATTCACATAGCTTCTCTGCCAACATAAACAATCTACTCAAGAGCTCTGTACTGCATTTTGGTTGTACAAAACCAGAAGGATTTTGTGATCAATTTAGCATGGTTGTTGAAGAATCCTGAAGGAATCAAAGGTTCTCACATTTTCTATTTAAAAGCATTTTAACAAATCTTCAAATCAATGAAAAATACAATGGCTTAACTGTCTGAATAATACCTATAACTTCCCAAGGACAAGCGAAGCACCCACCAGGGCTTTTAAGACAGTGAGCATGGCAGAGCCCGAAACAGATTACAGGTAACTGTGGGAAGTGAGGCAGGGATGAGGCAGCTTTGGTGGTCTGCTCCATGAATTTCCATTACCCAGTGTGCTGCACAAACTCTACTACATTCTACTTAAGGCATGATGTGAAAATGGCTGGGCAGCCCTGAGTAAGACTATTCACTCACTAAAGGAATGACTTAATTATGGCTGTCCACAACAGTAGGAAACACACATGTTTTTAATAACTCAGCATTTTAAAAAACAAGTTGGAAGGCAGAGCAATGTTCATGACAGGTTGGTGAAAAGGGAGGATAAAAACATGATGAAGGCTGTAATTCATGTAATAAAATGTGCATTTCCCTTAGGATACCACATACCACAGAATTAACAATTTCTCTCTAAATGGGGGGATGGCAAGTATTTCACAGCAGGGGCCATCGGCCCACCTCAGACTCCTCTTTAATATCAGATGGAAGTGGGTATGGGAAGGAGATCGCAGATTACCCTACCCTAGCTGCTGCCCCCCCTTTCTCACCTTTTCCCTCCTCCTTCATTGATCACCCATTGGTTCCACAGTCCTGCGTCCCCACTGACTGCATCTCATCTTTCTCCTCTACTTGATAAGCAAAGGAAACCCCAGACTTAAAGCAGAAAAGAAAACTAACCTACACACAAACACCACCTTCTCACACAGATGGATCCTGCAGCCAAACAGCTGCCACAGATTCCCAACCAATGGGAACCTAATCCTGAAAGAGTGACCCACTGTGGAACAGCTTTCCAAACTCAGCAGGTTGGAGACTGGTGTTGGATTAGAAACTAAATTGGGCAACACACCTTCGTTCATACAACACCTAGAATCCAATTAATCTGGAAAGTGTGAGTTCTCTGAGCAAGGGGATGGCCAACTGCTTTATTAAAATGTAACCAAAATCCAGCAGTAACAAAGGCACGCCTTCAACATGCAATGCAAAGGCCTGACTACCACTCCAAACATCTCAGAGGAGCAGAGGTGAAAACAAGAGCAGTCCTCAGAAGGGTACCAGAATCGCGAGGCTTGGACGTGGTTCTAGTAATTGCTAGTTGTCTCCAGTATCCTCTTCTCTTCCTCCTTATAACCAAACCCTGATACTTAGAACACATATCCACATAGACTACATTTCCCAGCCTCCTTAGAAAGCAAGCAAGCATGCACCCTGTAGCACTTCTTTCCTGCTCCTTCACCCTGCTGCCCAGAACAAATTAGAGCTCCAGTTGTCCAGAAGAGAACCATACCCTAGAGATGACAGAGAAGTGAGCAGAAAGGAGCCAGGGTCCTTGACCTTCCTTCCCAGGGCTGCTTTCCAGGCTCGAACTGCCTACTTCTGGATTTCATTTATAGGTGAGTGAAATAAACCTGTCTTGTTTAAGCCACTGTTATTTTGGGTTTTGTGTCACATGCAGCTAATCCTAAGTGACATTTTAACATTTTAAAACAATGATGAAGATCACAAAATAAATTCAGTGTGCCATGGGAACAAAAGCTCTCAAGGAGTAAGCATCTTGTCTGCTGTATGCACACCCAATGCCTAAAACAGACCTGGTACAAGGCAGACATATTCCTATCTGAGAAGGAACAATATTCCTTGGCTTAATCTTTTTTCTGTTTTAACAAATCTTTACATGGTTATAACTCTAAGAAAACAGGTTCTGAAACTAAAATCTCCAGTGCATTTACTCAATAATCTGGGTATGACACTGAATGTGCAGTGAAAGGAAAACAGCTTTTCAGCCTCAGAACTATTCTGAGAAGTTGTTTTTAGGATCTCTATTTCAGAAGGAAAAGAGGCATTATCTAGAAAGGTCACTGGCTGAAGACAGACCAGCTGAGCTGCATAACAATCACTGCAGCATACATGCAGGTGACCTGGGAAACCCATACACACAGCAAACCAAAGATCAGATGTAAAACTCCCTGCTTTAGCTAATGTGGGACAAGAGCAAGTTTGAAGTTAAGACAGGAAGACACACAGTAAGAAATTTGATTGGAAAAGCACATCAAAATTTCTGAACTCTTCTGCCAGTAAGTGTGAACATCTCATGTGCCACGCCCCAGAAGCACTCATTAATTCACTAAAGGAATGATGTCATTCTGTGGAAATAAGCCAAGCTGATTCAAGCCTGCCCTAACCAAGACTGCTGCTGCTGCTGCTGCTGCTGCCACCGCCGCCACCACAGCTCCAGCCCCTACTCCTCCCATTTCCCTGGCTAGTGGACAGAAGTTGACGTAACTGCACAGAAGCAAGGGAAAAGAAAAACAAGCTTCTGAACCACATTAAGGAGGTGGGGGGGAACTTCCTTTAATTTGAAAGTTCTTTGTTCTCAAAGGACTGGGATGTCCTTAGTCTTAAAATAGCCTTTAATTTTAGTGACCAAAAAAATGGCCTTCCTATTATATGAATTAAAATTATATTTGTCGGATCCCTAAATGAACTCAGGTAGGAGCTGAAAGATTTGTCTTTTGTAGGGCTTCCTTTAAACCTGCCAACAAGAGGGTCTATAGGGCCTCAATGGAACCCCAGGAAATGGACTCAAGCTGCAGAGATCACAGAAAGTCTCTAACCTCATCGATGCTAACTTAGCAGAGTAACAAAAAAGCAAACAGCCTCACAAAACTGATATTTTGGGAGGTAAGGGGAAGGAATCTTTATTTTAAAAGAGAACCAATGAAAATAACAAGGAATATAAATTCATTTATTTTCTTCAACTGTGGCACTTGAGATTAAAAACTGCTTTGAATACTTTTTGACTACTGAATTTTCAAGAGCAACTCTGAAATAAATGGTGCAAACAAAACACAAACACTATGCAAGAGTAGCTTTACAGCTTCTTGACACTGAAAACAAAGGTGGTTGAAATCACCCTAAGAGACTACTGAATTTACCAATTAAGAAAATCTTATTTTACTTACACTTCCGTTCCAGCTCCCTCATTTCTTCTGGTGGAATTTTCATTTTATCAATGTGCTCACGTAAAACACTAGCCCATTTCTGTAGCGATTCCATCATAGTCCAAGGCCTAGACATGTCTGCAACAAAAATGACCAGGGTCTCCGGCAAGGATTCAGCAGAAACTGCAAACTTCAGCAGGCCTTTGTGGTATAGGTCTCCATCTAGAATCCACACGTTACAGCGTGTGTGATCTAAGAAAAGAGGTGAAGCTAAGTTATTACCTGATAATGACCAGCAGCACAGCTAAAAAGAGCCACATCGAGAAGAACTTGAAAGTGACAATCACAAATTCCACACAACACAAAAAGAAATCTTAACCAGAAAAGGGCCCAAGTGCTCAGTGGATATCAACCCTTGGTCAATGTGCCTCACAAACCATCTAAACTTTTTAAGCTATCATAATATATTGTGTCCACATCTAAAAAGATTCCAGCAATGTCTAAGTTTAGGGGTAAGAAGTGTATGACACTTTAGCTTTCAATAAGAAATCAAAAGATACTAATAAAAGCTATAAATGTCCACTGGTCAGCTGTGCCATAGTCTAAATAATCCATTCTCTAAAATATCAGCAATCTGTGAGGCAGCAAGATGTGCCAAAGAGCCTGTGGTTAAACAATCTCTTTGTGTCAGTCACTCTAAGTAGTGCGATCACGTACTACAAAGGGTCCCAACGAGACAGGACCTTTGTATTCAAACGTTAAGATTAAATTACTTATATAAATTGAGGTGTGAATTACTGGATGCCTGATGATTTTAGGAATTACTTTTGATATAATAATATGGTTATTAAAAATCCTTATCTTTCAGATATATATGGAAGTATTCACAGCTGTAATGACATAATGCATGAAATCTGCTTCAAAATAATCCAGTGTGAAGTAAAGAGTAACAGCTGAAATAAAATCGATGAAGAACAGGTAACTGTTGAAGACAGATGATAGATTGGGATTCATGGTTCATGATACTAGTCTCTATGTTAGAGGTAGTTTTTGTTTTCCACTAATAAAAAGTTAAAAACACATTCACACAAATGTGCAAGTGCTGACATTTAATGATGCATATGGTTCCTATATCACACCTGGATGATCAAATGATAGAAATAACTCTTCGAAATGGTAATATATTCTTAAAATTTTTTAGTCATTGTTTTTGAGGGGGGAAAAATTATTTTTTTTTTACAAAAGTACCTTAAAGTACTCATACCATCAAAAACATAATTTCATTAAATTTAGTTTCTAATTAATTCCAAAATACCCTGAAAAATCTATCTTCTGCTACCTACCTTTTTTTGTATAATCAATTAACATGTTGTAAAAAATTTATATTCATGACTTGATTTCAACTGCATAAGGCATCTACATCTAGCTACACTTACAAAACTCTTAATATATTTTAGAGAGCGGTTCTGGTTTAGGTTCTGTGAATTCCTTCAAAAATACTGCTCTATACCTAAAGCCCAGATTTTAATGCCTGCCTCTTACCAGGCACAATTCTTTTTTTTCCAGCTTCTCTTCCGACTGCCCGCTACACATAACTCACCCATGTGCACGGAGAACACACACACCACATGTGGCATTAAACGGATGCCCCTAACCCTGAAGACAGTGGTCCTTTGACATGTCATGCCCCATCACAAACCCGGGACAAGCTAGAGACTATTTTTTCCACCTAGGTGACTGTCTACAAAATGTGTATTTATAACTCAGTCGGACCACATAACAAAAAAAAAAACAACAGCTGAGAGGTGCATAGTTAACCACAGGTTCATTGAGGAACATGCAAATAGATGGCCTAGAAAAATCTCATAAATACAGAAACCAAGATGTTTTTAAGGCACCCTTAAGGAATCTGATATAAAAGTTAACACATACTTCAATTCAAAGGCAAGCGAATATGTTTAATATGATGCTTTGGCATGAAACATGCTTATGCCATCTGGAAACAAGAGGCTACAGAGATTCACAGAGTATTTTATACTTTCAGAAGGGTACTAGAGCTACCACTGTCTCAAGCACTTGATTATATGTGACATGCCACCTCTCATTCTATCAACCTACAAAACAGGTACCATTACCCAATTCTACAAATGAAGAAACTAAGGAGCAGAGTGGTTAAGTCAGTCACAACTAGTGACCATAGGAATGGGATTCTGAACCATTTCTGCCTGGCTCCAAAGCCCAAGTTCTTTCCACAATAACCACACTGCTTAACAAAGACAAGAAGCAAAAGACTCAGACACATGAGGCCCTGTAGGCCTGGCTCAGTGGCCTGAGTCCCAGCCCTATCCAATCAGACTATGGTAGGCCTTGATGGGCACCCATGCTCCGTCCACCTCATACAAGGAACTCTCAGCACCTACTTTTCTTTCACATCCTTCAAGGAATGTTCATCATGGCAAAGGAAGCTGGGAGGAGGAGGAGCAGGAATAAAATCCCTGGGGTTCTAAGATGACCTCTAAGTTACCATTAACACAATACAGATCTCCAAGCTTTAACAAGTGCTCTGAACCCATGCCCTCTATTAAATGACTCTTGGAGATCAAAGAATTATCATACTGGAAAGAACCCGAGTCCAGCTTCTTTATTTTAGCAATAAGGAAATGGGGACCAGAGGTGGTGGGTTTTGCCCCCTTTTTAGTCCCTCTACTTCACGATCCTTACTGTTTACATGGGTAAAGCAAATATAAAGTTAACAATGAAAACATTTCATCCTTACACCACATAGATAAATTTCCTACAAATAAAAAGCTAGACACTAATAATTATTTTAGAGCCATTCAAGATCTAACGCAAAGCCTAGAAGTTTATAAAGGAGGTATTATTAATGGTAACCAAAAACCATTACCTGAATCCATCTCACAATTATACTTACAAGAAAGATTGTAAAATGGTATCTAATCCTTATAAGAGTGTTTACCATGCACTACTAGCTATCCCAACTACCCTGTAAGGGAGAAACTATTACTATCTGTATCCGCAAGATGAGGAATTAAGAGTGAAAGTGAACATTATCACTTCTGAGCCTCTATTCCCTCCACTGAAAGAAACATAAGAAATGAGCATTTTTACAGTCACAAACTCAGAAGTCTCCTGTAAATATCAGCTGAGCTGCTCCACTCTGAACCACACCAACTTCAGCTTCTCCACTAGAACCAAGCAGAGTAACAATGGTTCCCAGATCAATCTGCCAACCATTTCTCTCATAGAGAAGTACAAAGCTTTAAAAAACATCTTTCTTATTACCTTTTTGTGCATCTGAAACTTTACCGTCAGTATCTCCCTTTAAGTGGGGGCTTCCCAGAGCAGCAGCTGATGACCCCATTCCCACTTTTGCTAACATTCTCTATAAAGTGAGTTAAGCCCTACAAAGACGTATACTTCATCTACTCCTCTGACTTATTCTCTTAGAACTAAACAGGAAATCGAGAATGTCCGGCCATGTTGCAGGCATTGCAACCAAGATGTCAGAGACCTGTACACACCTCTTACCATGGATCAATACTTCACTCACCATCTCGGTCCTCGTCATGGACACTGAGGTAGAGATACTCCAGGCCTCTTCCTTTTTTGCCATGCTCAGCTCCTTGTAGTTTAGTCATGAGGGTTGTTTTACCAGAACCATCTTCACCTACAAATGAAGTATGTAAGAAGACAGAGTATACTTTTATTCTAGGCAAGGATGGGAAGTCTTGACATTCACACAAAGAACAACTAAGAATTTCCTGCAAAGCCTGCTGTTGAGTTCTCTCATTTATATTCATAAACAAAGGAGGCTTTGCTGTAAGAGTGGTTGCAGTAGGGAGGGGTGAGAAAGGTGGCAAATTCCAAAATCTAAAAAGACATTCTACTGCAGTTACTCTTACTTTACAAGGAAAGGACTAAAGCAGGTCCATAGGCCCTACCTATGATCTATAAGACATGTATTTAGAGAAGTGAAAGTAAAAAGTGGAGCTAGCTTCTCGCAAAATAAACTTTTACCACAAGAAAAGTAAGAAATCATCAAAATATTAAACTTAAAACTGAGGAACTCTGAACTAAAAGTCTGATCTTGCCTCACAATCATGAAGAAAAGAAGCTATTATTCACTTTTTATTTTAGTACATCTCTTTCATAAGCATCCTGAAAGATAGGAAACTAATGAAAATAATTATAGACCTGACCAAACTCTTAAGCACAATCTTAGTATATTATCAAGCACCTCTTCATCCCCCTCCAATCAACTAACTCGACCCCAAAAGTAACCTTAAACATCAAGAACCACCACCAAGAAACATCACTAGGGACCCCTGGGATTTAATAATATGGACTTAACGAACATGAGAACAGAAAGCATTCCACAGATCAAAAGCCTCCTTCCCCATCCCTAGTACCACTACCTTATTCA
Organism: Eonycteris spelaea; assembly: GCA_003508835.1. Lineage (NCBI taxonomy): Eukaryota > Metazoa > Chordata > Mammalia > Chiroptera > Pteropodidae > Eonycteris > Eonycteris spelaea. Next base: position 1,237,310 of record PUFA01000026.1, on the reverse strand, counting down.
GGCCCTCCACATCCTACCGAGACCACGATGAACACGTGTCAGTCTGACTTCAGTACCTGCTCATTTTAAGCCACCTGCTACTCTGTTGCCAGAGTTCCCTTTCTACAACACAGATCTAGAGACCTTGATCCTCCACTTCTTCAAGATCTCTAAGGGTCCTCTATTACCTATCGCAATGGTCATCACCTGAAAAAGACCATCTGCTCCACTCACAGTGGAAATCTTCAAAAAGTGATTCCCATGAGGGTAAGGGGATGGAGGTGAAATAAAAGGCTCTTGAGCAGAGGCCCCCAACCTTTCTGGCACCAGGGACCGGTGCTCCTGAGAACCTAATGCCTGATGATCTGAGGTGGATGTGAGGTGCTGATGTGAGAAGATGATGCGAGGCCCGCCGGGGAGCCACTGCATTTCAAATACAGAGAAGCTCCGCCCGCCCGCCTGCCTGCCTGCCTGCCACTCCGCCTCCTGCTATGGGGCTCCGCTCCTAAAAGGCCACAGATCCATAATCGTCTATGGACCAAGGGTTGGGGACCTCTGCTCTTGAAAATCAATTCTTCAGCCTTAAACAATCTTCTCCCAACTTTCCTTAGCAGTCACCTTCCATAAGGAGCTTCTGGAAGCTTCCCAACACCCACACTCCCTCGTTACCTGTGTTCTTACAAGCACTAACCCTTTGTGACCTTGCATACCACTGCCATGCTACCTCAACACTTATCCTTCAAAACACTTGATCCTCAAATTACCCTCTTTCAAAACAACACTAAGCAGTGTGATGCCCCTGCAATAATCTGCCCATGCCCAGCCTGGTGTATGCAGTGCGATCACATCTGTCTCCCTAGACTGAAATTCTTGTGTGGTTCTGTGGTATCTGATGGATGTCTGTGCTGTCTGGTGCCAGCCTACAGAACTCACTCAACAAATGGGTTTGCCATATGAATGAACTGAGCCAGGCTCCCTCACTTCTGTGAGGAAAATGAAACCAGACACGTTAGGGGACCTGACACACGTAACACAGCAGTGAGGACTGGAATAATCCAGTAAGTCCCTCGATGAGGACTCCAAGGTCTGCTGTCCTCTGCAGCGTCCCTTCAACTGCTCATGATCAAGAAATGGCTCCTGTGCCATGTCCCCACAGCCCCGACCCTAAGTCACCCTCTCTCCCATCTCTACCCAATCCTTGTCATCTACTTATGCCCCTCTCCATGCCTAGATTTGGTGAACTTCTCGGCTGTAAGCGCAGGGCGTCAGGGACATTTAAATCAAGATTACTGTTATGGCCAAATGACTAAGAACTGCCGAGAACTACCGACAAACACATGCCAGCATCACCGGGATCCCCAAAAAGGGGCAACACCACAATCTTAAGTGCGTTGGAACTGGCTACTCTCCGACTCTCCAGCCTGGGTCTTTCGGCCCTCAAGGCGGGGCAGGCTGCGGGGCTAAGAAAAACTGAGACCTGTAAAAGAGGTGCCGGCCTCGCCCACCCCGGCTCCCCGGGCAACGCCCCGCCGCCGGAGCTCACCGAAAACCAGGATATTCTTGCCGGACGGCAGCTTGGACCTGGCGCGGGTGGACACCTCACTCAGAATCGAGGACCTGTGGGGAAAATGACAAAGCGATCAGCCCCAAGTCTAGCCTGGACCTAACCGGCCCCGGACCGGCCATCAGTCAGACGGTCCGGCCCAGCTCGGCCGGCTCCCCGCCCCGCCACGCCCTCCCGGGCCCCACCGCCCAGCCCGGCCGCCTCACGGTCTCACCATAGGCTTTGGCCCTCCTCCTCCTCGCTGGTCAGGTCACTGGCGGCCGCCACGGCGGGCCCGTTGGGGCCCAGAAGCACTTTCTTCTCCACCCCCACCGGCGCCATCTTGCCAACTGCAGCCACAAAGAGGGCCCTCCCCCGGGTCCGCCAAGGACCCGTGAGGACCCTGGCCGGGCAGCCCGCCGCCCGCCGCCCTACGCCGCGCCACACGTCGCACGCCCTGCGGGGTCCGCGCTGCCGGCCGCGCCCGGCCGAGCTCGCAATGTCCGCAGGCTCTCACACAGTTTTTGACCGCCTCGGAGGCAGGAGACGAGCGGCGGTCAGGCGGCAGCCGAGGCAGCCATGCGCAAGGGGGCGGCAACGGCGGCGGCGGCGGGAGCGGGAGCCGCCTGGGCGGAGGACGCACTGGCGCCCTCTCTCGGCCAAGAGGCGCAACAACACCCAGCCCCGGATCGTCCCCGAGAAGGAGGCTCCTGCTTCGCCGTCGGGGGCTTGGCAGCCAGATAGACGTGAAGCTCAGGCTTTGGGATGAGACTAATACACGATGGGGCCATTTACTTAGCGTGTATCGTGAGCCAGTGCTACACGTGATCTCCTTGAATCGTATCTAACCTTTTTACAGATGAGGAACCTGAAGTTTAGAAAGTTTAAGAAACCTGCCCAAGGACCCAATGCTGGAAAGTAACATCCCGGTACTTTCAATGTTATTCACCAATCTTAACCTATTACGTCACGAGCTTCGCCTAATTCTAATCAAGCCCTGCATTGAAAGATCAGCCTTAAGCTAGTCCTCCAAATCCTCGTAAATATCCCTTTACACCTCCTCCTTCTTTGACTGTTAAGATTGTGAGGTAGTGATCTTTATCGCAGTGAACCATACACATCCACTTACTTTACTAATAGGTTTTTAAAAATACATTCAGGAAGCCAGCATTTGACGCCAGAAATAGGCTTTCTTTCTACATGGGGTGGGGGAGAGGCGCGGGGAAAGGGAAAGAAAAAGGAAGAGATGTGAAAAGGGAAGGAAGAGGGTAATGGAAAAAAAATACATTTCACCTATCCAACTTAACTTTAGGTGTGGCCACTACCTAAGGGCTTTTGTTATCCTGTGGAAACAGGCTCACTTTACAAGGCATTTCTAAATGTCACAAGGAAGTGGGATATGGTAGAAAAGCAACCAGCTACATGGGTTTCAGATGAGTAGGCTTCTTTCTACCTTGCTCTGCCAAATGTGAGCAGCATGGATTACAGAATCCAGCAAATGGGCGTATTACCTGCCAACCTGAATGTAAGGTTCAAACAAGAAAATGAGAGTGAAAACCCATTAAGAGTTTGGGAAGAGCATGTAAAGTATTTTAAGTTACAAAATCGCAAAAACAGCGTCTGAATTTTCACAGGACATAAGATGAAGTTGAAAACTACAAGCCAATGAACTTCATCAGCCCTAGGTGTAATTCTCTGTGATCAGTTGGAAAATGAAAAGATAGCACAGTTGCTTTCATTTTTACAGGAATACCAGGTAGGAGGATGCTGCAGACATAGTAAGTACAGATTTTAACAGGGTATTTGACAATTCACATCATAGACAAGATGATGAAATGTAGGCTGGACTGATACTTGTTAAAAACCAGGCCCAGAAAGGGCTGATGATCAGAGACCACCAGAGGAAGCATCTAAGAACCTACCCCAACCTCCTACCCTGGCCCACCCTATTCAGGGTACTATCGGTGACTTGGATGAGAATGCAGCAGCACACTCATTGAAGTTGTGGATGACCTGAAGCAAGAAAGGGTGTCTAATATACTAGATAACAAACTGAGTATAGACTAAATCCAACAAGATGGAATTTAACAGAGATTATTAAAGTCCAGAAGTGGGTTAAAAATAAATGCATAAGGAAAAGATAGGAATAAAATTATCTGTAAATCTTAACTATAATAACTATAATCTCAGAGTTGGTCATATAGAATGTCAAGAAGCATCTTAGGTAAGATCCATAAAACTTCATTTGGCCTAGCAAAGAAGCTGATAATTCTACTCTGCCAGTCAGGCCACATTTCTTTCTGGCCACAGCCACAGTTTATAAAGATGTATCCAGTGGTCAGTGACTAAGCTTATAAGGAGACATGACACTGTTCTGCTGAAGCATAAAGTAGCTGGGGCTCATCAACATGCAGGATAAAGGATATAGAGGGAAAAGGGGAGTTTGATAGGTACCTATGTTTAACTCTCTCAAGGGCTGGCCTGTGGAAAGGGATTCAACTTTTGTGGTTCTGCAGAAGGTACGCCAGAAAAGCACATTTCATTTTAGTCTAAGGAAGAACGGAAGAACTGAACATCAATTACCACCCTGCAAAGCAGTAAATTACAGGTTTCTGGGGATATATGCAAAATTAAAGACAGCCGCCAATATCCAGATTGTTATAGAGCAAGTCATACCTCTGGCAGGGAACTATAACTGAGGTCAGTTCCAACTCCAAGGATCTGTCATTATTAAAATTTTTATTCTCAATTGATTTGGCCAGATCTGAATTCCTGAAGCCATACAGTCTTCTAATGCCATTTTTGGGCTTTCATTTTAGTCTAAATAAATTCTTCATTTATGTTATTACCAAATATCTCCATTTGAGGGGAAAAAAGCAGCTCATGTTAACCAAAAGTTAGCCAGGTGTTAGGATAAAATTTCAAAGTTTCAAGAGGCAGTTGGTTCTTTTAAATACAGTGTCAGTGACACAAAACAGTGTCTAAGCTACAGCTTATAATACTCTTGGGAATGCTTCTGTAAGCAGTATTTGATCATTTTACTACATAATTTTCAATTAAAAAAATGTTAACTTTGACCCACTGAAAGTAGAAAAATATGTTTAAATTTTATCTGTACAATTGTAAGAGACTTCTGATTACCTAAGCCAATTAGGCTGAGGCACAAGACAAAATGTTTTCCCCTTTGACCTAAAACAACTTTCACAAATCTTGAGAAGTACACATCAAAATAACCTAGGAAGACTATTTACATCATCCCTATAGTGTTTAGGAAATACTGACAGATAATGGACTAGATTCAGTCACAGTTTAAATACTGCAAGGAATTTTTCTAATTATAAATTTTTTTTTTTGCCTAAAGGAAAATTTAAATAGAAAAATTTCTGCTTATTAACCCTCTGGAATTTTCTGTGTGGATTAGAAAATAAGATATTAAATAAAAATTCTGCTTCATTTAAGAAGAAATAGTCATGATCTGAAAAAGTCAAAGAATATATATATATATATATAATATATATATATATATAATATATATATATAATATATATAGGGACATACCCTTTGGGACTGAAGAATAGAGTACAGTGACACAAAGCAGTGAGCCAATGGGTACATCGGCACAGCTGAATTTTCCCACCCTGATACTTGATCCTTTTGCCACAGCAACAGCATTTTAAGTCTAAAGGAGGCTGTAACAGTAACCTTTGGGGATCATGACAGAATTTAAAAAGAGTAAAACAAATAGAAAATTGAGACTTAATACTTTGATTTTCCATTAGAAGAAAACTAACTTTAAAATAAACAATAAAAAAATTGTTTTAAACTTTTAAAAAGCAAATAAACATACACCAAAAAGAAGTGAATCTGACCATGCAATTCCGAAGTATTCAAAGCAACATTGGCCTTCAAGAGAGGAAATATTTTAATTAACAAAATATCAAAACACTGATTTAGAATATGGGAACTTAACAGCATGGGAAACTATTCTGTCTTTCTAGGGAAGGACTTTCACTGGGTAAGGATACTAAAATCCAAATGTCTCACATAGTATTCACTGTAATATAATGTTAAATGTTTAAAGGCTGGTAATTTTTTTCTCTGACCTATGTTCTCTGAACTTAAGAAAAAATAAAAGTTTATTTCTAAATAAATGTATGACCTTGTAAAGAAATTTTGTCTTACTAATCTATGCCTTGAAATTGTTTTATTTTAATAATTTAATGCGCTACACCTTATCACATCACAAAAAGTATCTAATGAAAACAGTATCTGTTTCTACATTCCCTGTCTCATGAGAGTTTAGAAGAATATTTTAAATTTTGTATCTCCAAGGCACTATATTTTAAGAGTTCAAACCAAAAACTGACAAGTCTTCCAATAAAGGAGCCACACACTTAGGGCGTTTGGTCAGCTTGTAGTATTTACGAGCAAGGTCCACAGACTTCCGTCCTTGTTGAAAGGGGAAAGACCACAAAATTAAATTCCAGTGATTTCCCATTTTCTTAACTCCACTGAAAAGATAATTTACTTCTTCTTTAGTAAAGTTTTTACGAATTTTTCTTTTTTCTGTAATTAATGAGAATTGTAGAATATATTAGTGCTTGCTGAAAAAAAAACTTCTTGAGACCCAAATAAGTGCTTAACTTATTCTAAAGATGAGAACTATAGTGTGAGAAAACTTAATGCCTGGGCTACTCATCTTATAGAAATCCACTTCAATTTTTAAAAACTGAGTGCCTTTTATTAAGCTAAATGATATCACTGTGACTTCTTCAATAATTGTAACTTTATCATATTGTAATAATATTTGCAACATCTTTCAGTCAAAAAACATAAGAATTTACAAACATTTGATTGTTAATTCTTTCAATATTCCTGTGAGGACAGTTAACAAATAGCTTACCTATCTTACAGATAGAGTCTTCCCAAAGGGCTCCATAACTTCATAGAATAGAAAAGAATATCAACACTTGTTACTTTAATGATCAATCAATATTTTTAAAGAACAGGGTCTTTTGAAATTCTCTTTAAAAAACAAGTTCACTACCTATATGGATGCTCAGCTCATTAAAACTCAAAAAAATAGGCTGCACAAGGAAGTTTTTAACTATCTGGTGTTTAGGGATACTTTTTACAATATAAAGAATGCACAGTTGGTATCTGTAAACACAAATATCTTCTGTTGATGATTACTAGGAAATATTTCAAGTTTTTCATTCATTGCTAATTCATGTTATTATTGTAGGTCGATGCTGATGAGGAGGATTTTTTTATTTTTATTTTTATTTTTTTTTTTGTATATCCAGTTAAGGCTGCTGTTTACTTGCGTGAACCTGGAATAACTGTGCTGGGATAGTTAGAAAATCTTGCCCTGTCAGGTAAAGACTGTTAGCTGTTTGTCCACCTCTCCTAGGATAGGAGCCACAGTTCAGATCTTTTTAAAGAGAAGAGAGATCTTACCCAAAGAAGGCTGATAAATCAACGAAAATAATGTCTGATTATGATTTAATGGTATTACTTAGAATGTAAGCTCCACAAAGACAGGGAGTTTTGCCTTCTGTTTTGCTCACCATTGTATCCCCAGTGTCTAAAACAGTATCTGACAATGCAGGTAATCGATAATGATTTGTTGAAATAAAAAAGTCACGAGGTAAAATCTGTTTCAAAGCTTATCAATGAAGTTACTCCTTACTCTTGGGTTTATTAGAAAACTGGTTTTCCAAGAAATAGATGATTTCAGTTCCACTTACTAAATGATTTGAACTCATTATAATCAGTATTGGCTGGGTTATATAACATTCAGCATATCAGGGTACCAAAGTTCATGTCCCACTTTTCTATTGCAGCTGCCATCTCACTGATTCCTACACTTAACATCTATGCCCAGTTCCTCACAAGTTATTGCAGCAGGGTGGTGAGCAGCCTAAAAGGAGGAAGCAGCTCTTTATACCACAAGGCTCCCCTCTGGCTTCTTAATTGATCCTCTTGATACTGACTGGGCATTAGGAAAGAGCTGGGGAAGATAGGCAAGAAGGCTCAGTTCTAGAGACTCTTATTCAAACCTCTCAAGATACCAATCCATCTTTAAAAAGAGCCTTGTCCCTGAGGCTCTTTAAATGCTTAGATGCTACAATTGCCCCTTCTCAAAAGAATGGTCTCAAATTTGAGTGTAGCCTATAACCAAATGAGTGGTGATGAATGTCTTTAATACAAAAAAGAAATTTATCAAGAGGAGAAAAAATGGCAATATAGCAAATATTCCTGGCCTGCTTGCAAAACAGATATAAGACCATCTAATCACTACCTCCTCAAGATGCCTTTCTACATTCCAAAAAAGCAGGCCAAATTATTAACTATTTGGTTTTAACTAAATACACCACAAAAAGGTGTATTTTTGAGCTAAATGTCATATAATAGTATTTAGGATCCCTCTGTATAATCAAATGTATAACCATAATTACATACATACATTTCATGAGGCTCTGCAAATGATTTTACTATATAAAATGATTATATTTTTAGTTATATATTTGCTTTTAAAACATATTGCTGAAAAAAGCTATGTTAATTTGATGCCAACTCCTTGTTAAAAACAAGATTTCCAAGTGTAACATGTTTCTATGGATAAATACCCATTTTCACAGTTTCTACAGAAAATATTACTCTAAAAAGTGGGCTACTTTATAGTAATATGTACTTAATTTTAATTTGCATGTGGGACTTTTAACCTAGAAAGAGACCCAGATATAAAAAGTAAATTTGAAATTTTTTTCAAAGTTTTGGCAGTTAAAATGGCCAAATAAAAGTAAGTGGCAAAATGTTTCCCAGATGTATCATATCCAAATGTCTTTGTAATAAATAACAGAATGGCTCTATAGATGTTACTAATTTCCAGGTTACTTTGGAAAGTAATGTACTCAACTGCTTATTTTTACTCTTCAGGTACTAATTCCATATAAACAGAAGAAAATGGTTAATGTTCTTTAACACTCCGATAAATATGGAAGTGATGAATTTAAAATGTTAACACTGAAGTTAAATAAAAATTCCTGTATATTAACTCATTGTTTTAAGAAGTATTTTGATTTTTAAGCAGGGCTTTAAGGTTTATACAATTTGTCTCTTCGATTTTGGTTGTCTGAAGTGCTATAGTTATAAATCAAAACTTTCTGCAAAATCTCTCTGAAGCACTTGTGCATTGTAATCTAAGCTCTGCCATTTGCCTACTCAGTGTGCCTTAAAGTGGCAATAAAATAATACCTACCATACAATGTTATTATAAGAATTATAGCAAATAATAGCTATAAAACATCTAACACATAGTAGGTGCTTAATAAATGTTAGTTTCCTCCTGTTTCTTCCCCAGCTGGAAAGCATGGGTGAGCAAGCAACACGAGGAAGGGAAGAGGAAAGCCTCTTTTCCTAGAAAGTGTGACTCTCATCAGTCAAAAGTTATCATTTAAGAGTCATGATGAGACTGAGAACAATCATTGAGCTGTTCTCTTCTTTCTCAGAAATATACAAAATTTTGGCTTATTTAATAAATATATTCACTTATTCCTCCAGAGGTAGTAGGTTCACTACTGAGATGTTGTCTTCTACGTGGGGTCAGCAGAATTTCTGAAAAATATGGAAAATTTTTAGCATCATTAGAGTATCGATCTAATAGCACATCAATTCCATTAGTATAGTATTTCCTTTTTCCCCCATTCTAATAAGAATCCTTAGGTGGATTAGGAAGAATTTTTAAACCACCAGAGACTAAATCTACTTCCTGGATACATTTTAAATTACTGATCTCTCAAGAGACAGTTTCTTTTCAATATTATTTTACTCTAGCTTTTAACATAAGTATATGTTCTAGATCACAAGGTATAGTCATAATTATAGTTTTAATACTGCTGAATTAATTACTTTTGTTACAGATAAGTGATTTCCTTAGTTCACTTTTATATCTGTCTTCAGCTTCCACAATGACTTTGTGACGATCACATTGGTATGGGCAAGAGTGCAAGAGCTTGCTAAAATTTCGGCTATTCAGGGATTTTCCCACAGCTATGCAACCTAAAAGAAAACAAATTAAAGTGACATATAAATATCACAAAATATCTAATAATAAATATATGAAAGCAAATATCTTTATGATGGTAATTGAAGTGGAATAAGGAACTTAATTATAAATACGTCAAGAAGCTCAAAGTCATCTGAGAGAGTAGAGACAACAAATGCCATACAGTGAAATAAGTGTCATGATAGAGGTGTGAACAGAGTTACGGTGATATAGAAAAGGAGCATCTGCTTTGGTAAGTTTTGAGCAGGAGTCACTCGTAGGAGATCTAAAAGGAGCGACCCTTATGCCCGGTTATAGTTTTTAATGTCTTATTATGGAAAATTTCAAACACACAAGAGTAAAGAAAAAAGTACAGTAAACTTCCATGTATTCATCATCCAGTTGCAATAATTATTAACTCATTGGCAGTCATATTTTATCTACACCCCATGTACACTGCTCTGCCTGCCATGTACACACTAGATTGCGAGGCCTGGAATTTGCATTAAAGTACTATTTCATCTGTAAATACTTCATGTGCATCCCTAACAGATAAGGACTCTTTTTTTAACCCACAGAAGCATTACCACACCTCAGAAAAGTATGCTTAATATTCAGTGTTCAAATTTCCCCATCATTTTAAGACTTTCTTTTTACATTGAATTGTGATCCAATGTCCACCATTACATTCAGTTGATATGTCTCTTGGGTTTCTTTCAATATATCAAGTCTCCTCTCTTGTTCCTTGTAATTTATTTGTAGACACTGGGTCATTTGTACTACAGTTTCCCAAAAGCTGGGTTTTGCTTATTACATCATAGTTGCATCCTTTAAAATGTTCCTGTGTGCCCAACAAACTAGTAATTAGATCCAGACGATCATATTCGAATTCAATTGTTTTTAGAATTCCTCACAAATATTGTATACTTCTTTACTGCACCATATTGAGGCACATAAATTCTGACTATCTCTTTTTTTAATGTTAAGATTGATCAAAAGTTTCAGGTAATGTTAGCCACATCATCGATTATAAAGCTCTCCATCTGCCTGTCCCCTAATGGTATTGGTGACCCATTTCTAAAGGATTAGGAGAATTTATCCAGGCAGAAAGTTGGTTGGGATGAGGACATTTCTAGTACAATGAACATGTGCAAAACAGAGAAGAGTGAAACAGCATAGTGTGTTCAGTAAATCATAGGTACTTTGGTGTGGCTGTCGTATAAGATGAGAGAAGTGTGGGAGAAAAGTTACAACTGGTAATGGTTGAAGAGGCAAGATTAAGAAAGGTCTTGAATCCCATACTGAGAAATTTTAACTATCTTAAAATTAGTGGAAAGGAACTAAAGGATATTTATTACGCATAGAAATGATGTGATTTCATTTATCTATATAGAAAGCTCAGCTGAAGGTAAGAATTAGTTGAGTGGTTACTTTAATAGTCCAGAAAGCAAATGAGGGGATTCTGAAACAGAGCACTTTCCAGGAAAATGCAGAGATTTCTGAGGTAAAATTGGTGAATAATGAGCTGTTTGGGTAGAGAAGTTTAGGATAATTCTCAACTAATTTGGTAGTTGATTGAATGACAAAGTTTGGAATAAGCATGGCACATTTCTGACAGATTTAAAGAGAAAAATGTGCAGCAAAATTTAACAAGTAGAAGCAGGACAAAATTCCACAAAATTTTGAAAGCTAGGCAGAGAGTTTGATTCAATGAGTTACAAAGAAGCACTGGTATGATAAAAAGCACTTACTAGGAAGACAAGTTAACAGTAATATGTACATTACATTTAGGGGTTGGTGAGACTTGAGACTAAAGACTGCTAAGAAAGGTTCTGGAGTAATTTAGGCATGAAAAAAAAAGGGTCTCGGGAGAAGAAAAAGATTTGAAAGACTAGAAATAGGGGATGTAAGGAGAAAAAAAAAGATGATTCAAAGTTTAAAATCTGGGAGGCTGGAAGAATAGTGACAACACTAATAGAAATGAGGGCTGAAGTACAGCCAACTTAAGATGGAGAGAGAGGCTGTGTTTTAAATACATTAAGCTTGAAACCAAAATAAGGTATTGATGTATGTCCTGGATATAACTGGGAATGAAATAATGAGGTTATAACCCAAAGTAGAAGCCAAGAGTAGAGAGATACAGATTTGAAAATCATAAGATGATAGATGCACAGAAATAAATGTTGCAATAGAGTCTAGTAAGTGCTGTAGACTATGACTAGGTGGGGGATACTGCAGAAATTTGGGAGGAAGAGAAAGATAAAGCAATAAAGGTGATAAAATATAGTGGTTATAATTTTTATTTTAGTTTTATTTTTAAGTAGGGTGCTTTTTAGACTGTAAACTTCTTGAGGAGAGGAATGAGTTTTATTCATCTTTGATTCCAATGCCTGCCATAGAATAAGTACTCCCTAAGTGTCTGTGAAATGAATGAATCATCACTGAGGGAAGAAAGGAACTATGAAAAAATCATCACAAACTAAGAGATGAAAGATAGTTAAGAGTTATAGGGCATCTACTCTGCCAACTGGAGTACTTTTGATCAGAGGTTCCCAAACTTTCTCACTTCATGGTACCCTTAAGATCTTGGTGATTCTTTTATAGTATCCCTAAGTCAAAAAAACTGCCAACCATTGTTAAATCCACAACAATGTAATAAGCACTTATTTTCTAACAACTTAATAGCCATTTGAAAAAAATAATTCAAACAAAAAATATTTGTATTTCATTCTTATTAACTATAATTATTCCTTAATGTGATGTGTGCACCTATTGGGTTTAGCACAACTTCTCAAATCCTAGAGTCAGACTGTACATTGTCATCTTCATTTCCAGCCAGACTGGACACTGCCACATTGATTTTCATGTAGTACTTGATTTTTATCACAACAACCACTGAAAATCTAGCTCCACAAAGACATGATATCATCAAAGGGAAAGTAGTGCAATCTAACATTCAAACTGTGAACTACTTTGAGCTAGTAGTTCATGCAATGTCCAAAAGATATTGACTATTTTGTTTCATTTATAAAATTTAAAATTTTGTGTAGTGCCCTTGTGAATTCACTGCAGAGCCTCAGGGAGCCTGGGTGGACAGTTTGGGAACTGTGGCTTTAAACTATTGACAGGACAGAATTTCAAAGAATGGTAGTCGACAATGCAGAATACTAAAGGACAAAATTTTTTTTAAAAGTCATTGGTTTTGCGGGGAAAAAATGAGGCTTCAGGTAATCTTTAACATTAATGTTTAGTAGAAGCACAATAAAAGAAGCTAGATTGTAGGAAGTTAAAAAGGGAATGAATACACTGAAAAAGAAGGGAGTAAGAGCAAGAATCTGGTAACCAATGGTGGAAGAAGAGTTGATGACTACTTGAAACAATAGCAAATCACACAAAATATTTGGATTTCTTTAAAAGAGGAGAATTTAACAGTTTAAGGTGGTACAAGAGGAGTTAATGCATAGAAAGACAATGAAAAGACTACAATATTGAAATGGTAAGGGGAAAAAAAGAGCAGGGATTCAGATTATAGCTAGATATCAGTTTTAGAGTAATAGAATTAAACTCCACATTCAAGAATGAAGAATAGTCATATTCTGAGCCTAATGTGGAATAGCCTCAGTCTTCACTGAGCAGCATGCAAGTGTAAGAAAAAAGAGAAAATACCAGGGTATGAAGGAAAAGGGATGGATATATACTGTGGAACATTTACAAGAGCCCTGCAGAAAAAATAATGGGGCATGGAACACTAGAAACATTTAAATATTTACTATAAACATAAATTAGTTTAAATTTATTACTTAATGCCTATAATGTTTACAGCATAATCCAAAATACACACCTGTTTATTGGCTCTCTGAAAATACAAAAAATGTTTACCTTGGTGATTCTTTTATAGTATCTCTAGGTCAGAAAAACTGCTAACCATTGTTAGGTCCAAAACTAGTAAAGTTAAACTTATAGATGGTATTACTTGTGACAAAAAAATAAAAAAGTATTAGTTATATTAATTAACATAAACAAATACTGGCAGCACAGGATGATGCAGATGGAAGGCATTATTTTGAATGTTATGATACTCCAGATTGTTATTTCTCTAAAGAAAATTAAATCACACAGGGAGAACTATTACAAATTCTAGTTAATGAATATCATATAAGGCTTTATTTATGAAACAACTGTAATTAAAAAATATTTACCTGAGCACCTATATTTGAATGTTTTGGAACAATTGTCAGTTGATAGAAAATTGATGATTTCTTTATTTATTATATCTGAACATAATGTAAACGGATCTGGAAAAAAATTACAAAATGCAAGATTTTTTTTTGAATAATGAAAAGGAACTGACATTTACAAGATTTATTAATTATCAAGATTTTCATAAACTTCACCCTAGCACTACACATCCAATCATCCTAATGGATAAACAAGTTCTGGATACCAACAACTATAACTATTTAGGTGACTGATGCATTTACAGCAGAAAGAGAGTCAAAGACATGGCTTATACATTAGAGGGCAGATATCCCAATGTACGTTTTTAGCTACGTCAGTCACCTAAATATCTGTTTTCTGGTCAAAGAAGAAACATTTTTAATCATACCTGTTACTGGCAATTGCTGCCTTCTATTTTTGACAATGGGATCTGGATGTTTAAAAACATGGCCACTGAAAGAAAATAGAAACCAGATTACTAAACGTAAACATACTGTCTGGTGGATGTACAAAAGTTTCTATAAGCAATGATATGATTCTGGGTGTTTGGCAGGCAGAAAGAGCCGGAATCAGTATCTACCAAAATCTACCAATTCTGCCAAAGTAGGGTCTTCAATGGTTATAACCTTGTTTCTAAAAGGAGAGTCAAACAAGACAACAGAGGGCAATAATACTGATGTCAACAGAAACATGAAGAGAAAGTTATAAAATATAGAAAGAAATGGGGGCAAAAAAGGGAAAGAACAAAATGAGTAAGCCCAAGAGTACATCTCACTACTTCCCAATTCTGTATTCCTGAGAAATCAATATCAAGAATGATTTTCAAAAGGAAAAAAGGGATAGTAATGATGTAATTCATCTTTCTAATATGCAGTTTGCCCTGCAATCTTCCCAGAACATAGTAGCATCCCCTTAAATTTCCCTTCTAGTACAGTAACCATCAGAACACAAAGATTTTTAGAAAGCTACCACCCAGATCCAGCCCCACAGGGTATCTATCTGCAAGGGAGAAAAGACATGTATTGGAGGTAATGTGCAGGGAACAAATGAAAAGGCAAGCCCAAACCTGATTTTCATCACACCCTACTCCCTTTCATTAAACTTACAAACTGGTTTTTGATACATCGTTGATGGATTATCAATGCATACATTACTTCAGGTATAGGGTTTCAGTTTCAGTTTTCTGAGTATTTTTTAAAATTAAAATCTGATCATGTCACTCAATTTAAAATCTTCAATGGCTCCCTACACCCTATCAGTTAAAACCAACAGTCCTGAGTATTACATGCAAGGCCCTAGATAAACTGGCCCATACTTCTCTGTCCAAACTCCTTTTCCAACATTTCTTACTTTAGGCTCCTCCAGGACCATATTTTATCATTTCTGTATCCCAGTGCTTAATGGTGTGGCACACAGAACTGCATAAAAAATAATTACTAAATAAATTTTTAAAAAAACAATTATTAAACAATACCTTGATTGAGAAACAAGTTCTTTTTTTTCAAAAGTTGTTTCTTCATGTAAGTTTTGACTGCAGCTTGAATTGACTTTATATAAAGTCTCATGTTGCCCACTCTCCCTATAACAAGCATTAACTGGATTTGCACTCTTTAACAGGGTCTTCATTTGGTCATCGTTTGTACATGCTTTAGACATGAATCCATAGGACTTACAACTCTGAAGCTTTCTAGACTGGCTTTCATCCTTATCTTCTGCTTTGGGACCACCACTAATACTATCTGCATGGAGGTATTTCAGTGTATTTTGAATATTTATGTTCATAGGTGAAACATTATTCTTATATTTTTCTCTTTGTATTTTTTCCTATAATGTAAAAATAACAAGTAAATAATTTCAGGTAATCTATTTGTTTTAAAATCCAATTAACAATCCCTTTAGATAACGTAGAAAAAGCTTATGATTGTCAATAGAATATACATAATAAAAGGAACAGTGTACATCAGAAAGAAAAGGAAGTTTACTCAATAAATGATTTAGAGACAACTGGGCAGCCATTTGAGTAAAAAAATAAATTGGATCCATATTTGACAATTTACACAAAAATAAAGTCAAAATGAACTACTGAAATATAAAAATGAAATTATATATGTTCCAAAAGAAAACATGACATTTTACTATTAAAGGGAACAAGACCTTTCCAACTATTATGCAAAATCGATTAATCACAAAACAAAAGAATTAATAAAAAAAAGAGAAGAAAAAAACTAATATATTTTACCACATAAAAATTTTTTTAAAGTTCTGCTGGAGACCAAGAATGGAAGAGGGAAAAAAACTCAGAGAAGAAAATGACCAGAAGTAAAACTAAATGATAAAACACTTAGAAAGAATATATATGTCATATCTTTGGCTACAGTATAATTTTTCTACTAATGTTTACCAAAAGCTACTACAATGAAATGTGAAAAAGATAACAACAATGCAGAAAAACAGGCAAAAAGATTAACAGTTCCCAGGAAATATAAATACCTCTTAAACATATTAAACAGTGCTCCACGCCACTTGTAATAAGAGAAATGAACATTAAAGCTACACTGAAATATCTTTCTTCATTTATGACATTGGCAAAGACCAAAAGGTGATAGAGAAACTCTTATACATTACAGGTAGGAGTGTAAATTGGTACCACCTCTATGGAGAAACAATTTGACAGTATCTTTCATAATAAAAACTGTGCATATCATTAGATACTTTTATACATACAAAATATTAATGTTATTAACTGCAGCATTGTTTGTAGTATCTAGAAGCTGTAAATAACCTGAATGCTCATCAGAAAGGGAGCTAGCCCATCCATCAATGGAATACTCTGAAATTGTTTTTTTAAAAAAAGATAAAGAGCGCTTCCAGATAAGGATAATGCATTTATCACCCATATTTATTTTTAGTCCTTCTAAAAAAAAAATTAGAATAACAGTTTTTAAAAAGGCATAAACCCACAAGGATAGGAAAAATGGAAGAAGAAATAAAGACAACAAAATTTTGGAAACTGGAAAGCGGGTAGGTGAAAACTTACTTAGCAGACTATAAACCTGACATGAACTAACAATGGGAAAAGCCACAAAACTACCTAAGATATGCTAACCCAACTCTCAAAAGGCCCATAAATTGGAGGCCAAGAACCTTTAGAAGGTGGAGTTAAAAACAAGAAGATTAGATGAAAGTCTGTTTAAGAAGTAATTGGATTACTAAATTCCAAGCCCTCACATACACATAATTAAGCAGCCAGTTGACTTGACACCAGAAGGTGTAAAGTATAATTGCCCAGTGATTCCACTCCGAGGTATTTACCTAAGACAAATTAAAATGTATACTGCACACAAAGAAGTGCACGCCAATGTTCATAGCACATTACTCATAGTTGCCAAGATCTGGGAGCAATCCAAATGTCCAACGACTGGTGAATAGACAAGATGTAGTATGTTCATTTTATGGAATGAACAAAATATTAACAACATTGGTGAAAATCAAAAACATTATCAGTGAAATAAGTCAAACACAAAAGGTTATGTATATGATTCCACTTACGTGAAATTATAGAAAAGGAAAACTAGACAGAAAGCAGACCAGTGATTGCCTGGGCCTGAGGATAGGGAATGGGACTGTCTGCAAAGGGACACAAAGAAACATTTTAAGATGAGTGAAATGTTCTATATCCTTATTGTCATAATAATTATACCACTGTATAAAATTGTCATAACTTGAACTGCGACTATCGTATGTAAAAAATATCTCAATAAAGATATTTCAGAAAAAAATTATTTAAAGCAAAATAACAACATTACTGGGTAATTAATAAAAAATGTAGCAGTAAAATATATGGCAACAATAGCACAAAGAACAAAGGGAAATGGAAGCACACTACTATAAAAGTCTTATAATATATGAGTGGAATAACATTACTTAAATATAGACCATGATAAGTTAAAGGTGTATATTATAAACCCTAAAGCAATCACTAAAAAAAAATCAAGAATGTTTAGCCAATAAATGGAGAAATAATAATGATGAAAAATCATTAAGATGAGAAACAGAATATTTTAAAATACTATAAAAGGGAAGAGCGTAGAAAAAAAAAGGAACAGAACAAATGGGAACAGAAAAGGAACAGAAACAAACAGCAATATGTAGACTTAAACATACCAATAATTACATGCAATGTAAATGGAGAGATCACGTCAATTAAAAGGCAGAAACTGTCACACAGGATAAAAAGACCAAACTATATACTGTCTAAAAGAAATCTATGCTAACTATAAAGACATATGTTACAAGTAAAAGAATATGTTCATCAAAACTAGTACATACTAAGTACATACTAAATACATACTGATACATATTAAATTATGGATGAGCCCTGAAAACGCTATGTTAGTGAAAGAAGCCAGTCACAAAAGACCATGTATTACACGATTCCAGTCACATGAAATGTTTGAAATAGGCAAATCTATATACACAGAAAGTAGATCAGTGGTTGCTATGGCTGGGAGGTAAGGGATGCAGGGAAATAGCTAAAGGGTACAAAATTTACTTTTTGAGGTGATGAAAATATTCTAAAATTGACTAGTGATGTTTGAACATATCTGTGAATACACTAGACATACATAAGTGAATTGTATGGTATATGAATTACAGTTCAATAAAGCTATTTTTTTAAAAAAGGATTTAAGTATTTATATACACTACAACATGGATAAACCTTGAAAACATTATGCTAAATGGAAGAAACCAGTCACAAAAGACTACATATTATATGATTCGATTTATATAAAAAGTCCAGAATAGGCAAAATATAGAGACAGAAAACAGATTAGTGGTTGCCCAGCCTGGTGCGGGGAAGAGGGGAGGATGCAATGGAGAAATAGAGAAGGTGACTGCTAAAGGGTATGGGGTTCCTTTTTGGAGTGATGAAAATGTTCTAAAATTGATGGCATAAGACTGTGAGTATACTAAAAACCAATGAAATATGTACTTTAAATGGATCAATTGTATGGAATGTGATTTGTATCTCAAGAAAGCCGTTACAAGATGTTTAGAGTTGTTTACACAGGTGATAAATTGATTATAATATAAATGTCTATCAATAACAACTAGTTAAATCAATTACGGTAACCTATGATATTGACTACTAAGCCATTTAAAAGAATGAAATTACTATATTATACTAAGTTGGACACTATGTTTTTCTTTTTAAAAATGCATACACATATGAATACACAAAGCATACTTACATTGTAAAATATGGAAATGCATGTATAATATATACACACATATACGTATACATATATAATAGAAAGAGATTACTACATCTCCATCTTTTCTTTTTCTTGAACCCTAATTATATAAATGTTAAATCTCTTGGCTCCATTGCCCATGTCTCTTATTATTTTAGTTTTCACTTCTACTTTTAAAAAAATCTATGTTCAAAGACGATTCCTCAAGTATTACTATTAAATTTTAAATTTAAAACCATTAAAATAAAAAAAATAACTTGGCAAGAAAAATCTTTTACCCTCTAACCTCTATTGTTAAAAAATTTTTTAAAAAGTTCTGTATTCTTTGAAACAAAGAAACCAACCTCATTTTCTTCTGCTTCAAGCTGTTCTATCCTGTGAAGAATTTCCTTTGCTTTCTTCCAGTACTCTTCAATATTCTTCTCTTTCATATTTATGTCCTTTAATTGTTCTGCTTCATTTTCACTAAAAGAATATTCTCTTAGACTTAATTTCTCAGCTTTGTAATATGGAAAAAGCAGTGAGTTTATTACTAGGAATGTTACTTTAAATGAGGACAACCTCATATTCCATACCCTCTTCTCTAAATTTTGCCCACCTAGACTATCTCAACTACCCAAGCAGTACTGAAAGTGGAAAGCAAGAGTTTAGCAGAGGCCCAGGACACAAAAGTTATAAAACAGACTTTATTCTTCAGAGTTATAGGAAAAAGAATTGCATGAATATGTTATGTCGGGCCCATAAACACCCTTGGGTGTATGGATATTGGTTTTAAAATAGTTTGTTTTTTAAAAAAGTTTTCATAAAGTAGTGCCTTCCCATAGCTTTTTAAATTCTCTTTTCCATGTCGCAGCAACAATTTTTTCTTTTACAAAGACCAAAATCCTTTTAATGGCCCACTAATTTGTGCTCCAGCCAGACTGGCTATCAATTGCTTCGATGCAGCAGGGACCCCCTATCACAGGGCCTTTATGCCTCACTGTAGCTTATGCCTGAGACACCAGCCCATAATAAATTCTCTTCTTTTCACCTAATTAACTCTATACATTCAGGTCTCACCTCGAGAATCATTTCCTCCCAAAGCCTGTTCTACTCCAAGTCTAGGCCATAATCCTTTGTTACAGGTGCTCTAAGATCCATGCTCCATCCATTCTAAACCTTTATATTAACTTATAATAATATATTCATTTTTTAAGACTATTCAATTATTATCTATTTTTCCAATTAACCTATGAGTGCACAGATTCTTATCAATATATCCCTAATACCTAGCATAGTGCATAGCAAATTACAGGCAAACATTTTTTAAATAAATGAATGCATATTATGATTTAATCATGTATCCCATAGCCCTCAAATTTAAGTCCTACAACTGAATTTCCCCATGTTGCATAAAATTAATGAATTACCTATACTGTTGCTCTCTTCCATATATTTTTTTTATGTGCTGAAATATTCTAGTTGTCATGTCCAAATTACATACTCTGCTTTTCAGATATAAGAAAAGCCTGGGAGCTAAAGGAGCCCGGCTCATCAAAGCAGATAAACTTTTTTAAACTTTAGCTGTTTGTTTGTTTTTTTAAGTAACAGAAAACTTACTAATTTTTTTGCAGTTGCAAAGCACAAAAGTGGCAGCTTTGTTTAGTTCCTCATTCTGAGATTCAGTTAAGGCTTGTATCATGAGTGGAAGCCCATTGTTTTTAAAAAGGTCAACCTGATTTTCCTCTGGAAAACATATCAAAAATTAAAGTAGTAGTTAGCTTATCATAAACTATTTGCAGGTCTTAATTCTTCCATGTGATAATTTTGAACATAGTTCCAATTTAGAATTAGAGAAAAATATAAATAGTTTCAAAAGAATTTTCAATTTAGGAAATAATGAACTCAGAAAATACCTAGTCTCATCAGTGATGATTCCTGAAATACAGACACAGAGTAATGCCATACCTCATAAGCATAGACAAATGCTCTTATTTGGTTTTAAAAAATGTTGTCCATCAAACCTTAATAAAAAATAAATTTTAAATTTAAAAAGTTACACTAAATCCTAAATTATACAGAAGAGAAAGAACAGAGAAACAAACTAATGGAGGAAATAAAAAATGACAGAAAGAAGAGAGGAGAGAAGCGAGCGAGAGAGAGCAAACAAAGGACAGTGGAAAGTCGGAGGGTAAGAGAAGATTGGAAGAAGAAAAGGAGAGAAGAAAGTGAAGAGAGTTGGAAAGCAGAAAGAGAGTGGACAGAGGGAAAGTGGTGGGAGAGCAGAAAGAGGGAGGAAAATGGAAGGGAGAAAAAAAGGTGAGAATGATAGGTAGAGAAATAAAGAACTTTTGAAGGTTTGTAGCAAAGGAGAACAGGATATCTGTGCTGCAGTGTGAAGAGTGGATTGAGAAAAGGAAATAGAAGAAACACAAGGAGGAATCTATTGCAATAACATTGATGAAAGATTTTGAGGGGCTGAGTGCCTAAATTGGGAGGGTAGCGCTGAAATTGGGCAGAAAGGGATAAGGAGGGGTAAACAGAAGTAGAACCACAGGTCTTAGGACTGACTAAATACAATGGATTAAGAAGGATAAGGAGCAAAATGACCAGTTTGGGACCTGAATGACCAGGAGAAAGGTAATATTTTAAAGGCTTTCAGATTACTAGGAGGAAAAAAACAAAAGTGTAGTTCCGCTCCACTGTTTTTGATAAGCACACTAAATAAATCCAATACTTACCACAAACCTCCGTGCAATGACCAAGAGTAAGAATGATACTAAATTTTTCTTCTGAATCCAGACTTTCATGAAGCAGTAATGCCAGAAGTTTTGAAACAATATGGTACTTAGATAGTACTTCCCCAAACATAGCTATTAGTATAAAATAAAATTAAAAAGTACAAACTTAAAACATATAACTATACATATATTATTTCTCATGCCTTACATATACTATTTTTTCAGATCTTTATCCTGGGAGAATACTATATCTATATAATATCTAATATTCATCTAATATGTATATAGATATGTGAATATAAATAAATGCATTGAAATAAGAATGGTGGCTTATATAGCTTTCATTAATCCCTCTTCTCATATTAAAGATATTTTACTTAAGCAAATTTTTTGAAGAATTGTTTCTTCTTAATTGTCCTGCATGATTGGACAGTAAAGACCTTACTATGTATTCAACTCTTGCCTATCAGCAAAATACTCTGCTCACTGGCCATGGTCCTATTGATGTTAATGATGCAGTGAAGCATATCTGAAGCTATGCTGGGATATGACAAAATTCAAGAAGTCCACCATTTTAAGTTATATTTCTTATAAGGCTTTTAACAGAGTTCACCTAGAGTAACAATATTTACATCAACAAAAAGGTTGTGAATTCCTCAAAGGACTATATCTTAATCATCTTTGAATCTCCAGAGCTCACACAGAGACCAATACATAGAAGGACCTCAATAACTGATTTTTTAAAAATCTACTTATTTTTTCAGTTATTTGTGAATGTCAGGAGTTGATTATTACAAAGATATATAGATTATCAGTCCTCAGTTTTGTACATGAGAAGCATCCAGGGGTTCAAGGCTGGTTGTGTCGCACTAGTTATGTTTGGGTAAGTCAGACCTCACGACAGAAAGAGGCATAACTTAATCCTTTATATAATTTTTTAAAATCTATAAATAGGGTGTCCCATTCCTATGTCTCCAAAATGTCCCTTGATTTCTCATCTAAACTCTTTAATTGAATGCCATTGTTAAAGTGAAACAAAGGTTTGGGAATGATAGAACCTATCATGACATTTGAAGTAAGAAGACCTAGATTTGACCTCTTAGAGAAGTTATAACTTCCATGGGAAAATAAGGAGTTAGACTAGATCATTTCTAAAATTCCTTCCCACTTGTGAAAAACTGGAAGTCCAATCCATGTTAGCGTTCAAGATACCATTTCAACACTTATCATGTTGAAGTCAAACAAAATGCAATTGTAGAAAAATTACTAAGCATTTTCACTCACGATTATCAGCAATACATGCATCCACGGTCTTTGTCACCACCACTGCAAGCTTAGCACTGGAAAGAGTCTTGTGTGAATCAGATTCTAGTTGCACAAGAACTTGAGACAATACGTCCAGTCCACCCACAGATATAAAGTATTTCTGAACATGTGCTTAAGGAATAAAGTGACAGAACTATTAATATCTCAAATAGGACAGTTATATGGCTTTATTCAATTAATTTGCACTAAATATAACATTAACTTGACTCTTTCAAATATAGTCATCCCTCTATTCACAGGGAATTGTTCCACACAGATACCAAAATCATGTTCAGTACAGACACAATCATTGTAGGCCTTACTAATTAATTAGTATACCTCAGCAACAACATAATTTTTTTAATTTTTTAAATTGGTTGTTTGGTTGAACCTGCAGATGCAGAAAAAATGATACAGGGCCAACTGTACTTAGTAAAAATCTCAAAAAATCCAATCTTTGCCTGGGCATATACATAACATAGATTACTTCCTTATGTAAGAAACTCACTTCGACATAGTACCAGTACATGTACAGTACAGTATTTCTTTGTTAGATATCTTTTTGTATCTTTAGTAAGAACTGATAATTCTGCAAGAATGACATTATTAAACTTGAATTTTTCAATAGAGCTATAAAGAATAGATTCATTCATCTAGCTTGGTACTGCAATTAGCAAGCTGCCTATTTTCTGAATTTCAGCACAATTTATTCCTCAGATTGCTTTAATTTACAAAGAGCAGAGTAATTTAACTGTTCCAAAAGAACACCTGTTTCATCCACCTTACATAATTCTTTTACTTCTTAGAGCATAAAATAATAACATAGAGTCATAACAACTATTCCAAGCAAAGAGTCAATGACAGATACATTTTTAAAAGTCTAAAGTCTTTTGTTCCCCTGTTGAAAATGATTCTGATGGGAAAGTATCCCGTGGGTCTGCACATTCAATAGTCTCTACAGTCCCTATGCCAACAATGAACTTTTTACAAAGGAATAGATGGGCTAGTGATTATAACTCTGCCACAAACCTTCCCAGTCTACCCTAGGACCACAAATTGAGCCAAGATGATTTAAACTCAAAAATTACTTTTTGTATTGTTCCATAAAACACAAAGACCTTAATCTAACAAAAAATTGTGTTGAGAATTTTCTACATCTAGGAAAGGAACCATTAGGAAATGTCATTTAAGGATGAGCATTTTCAATATCATGGAGACTCTAAAAACTTGAAAAAGGTTTTTTAAAATGCTTAGATGAAATGCCATGTTATCACAAAGACTTTCAGTTATAGCCTAAATAAAACTCAAACTTATAAGAATATCCTACTCTATACTTGTGCTCTGAATATTTCAAATTTTCTCTAATCTATATTTCATACCAGTTTTCTGAGTAATGAGGTCCTATAACTACTACCATTTATCCAAGTTGGCTTTTAGAGAAATAGCAAACATCAAAGCATCATGGAAATAGATTCCAATTGTTGGAACTGTAGAGTTATGTTTTTTAAATGTAAAACATGACAATTTGCTTTAAACATCTGAATATATATACTAGCAATGTGTGAGTTCTAGTTGGTCTATTTAGTTTTTTGACATTCTTGTACAGTTTAAGTTGCCAATTGTTTGCTTCTAATATATAGAAATATAGATTTCTGTATATGACCTTATATCCCACAACCTTAAAAATATCACTATCAGTTGTAGTAGCTTTTTTTGTAGATCTTTTGGACAGTCACATCATCTATGAATAAATACTGAATTTTCTTCTTCCTTTTCAATGTCATTGCCTTTGTTTCATTTTGTTGCCTATTGCAGTGGCTTGCACATCCAACAGAATGTTAAAGTTGTAAGTGCGGCCATTCTTACCTTTTTTCCAATCATAAGGAGAAAGCATCGAGTCTTTCACTATTGAGTATGCTAGCTGTAGAATTTTATACAGGCCCTTTATTACACTAAGGAATTTCCCTTCTATTCTTAGTTTACCAAAAGCTTTTGTCACAAATGTATGTTGAATTATGTGGAAAGATTTCCTCCATTTTTTGAGATTATATAGTTTTTCCTTTCTAGTCTGTGAATTGGTCAATTTTCTAATAGTAAACCAATCTTGCATTCCTAGGATAAATGCCACTTAGTCATAATATAGTTTTATTCTTTCTATATATTGCTGGATTTGATTTGTTAGTTTTTTAAGAATGTTTGCATCTGTTCATGAAAGATATTGGCTATAGTTTTCATGTGATGTCTTTTTAAAGTTTTATATGTGAATAATGCTGGCCTTATAAAATGTGTTGGGAAGTGTTTCTTCCACTTATATTTCCTGGAATAATTCATGTAGAATTTCTTTTCCTTTAAATGTTTGCTAAAATTTACTAGGAAGCCATCAGGGCCTGCAGTTTCCTCTGAGTTAGGGTTTTAAACTAAATTTTGAATTTTTAAAAAAGATATAGGAATATTCAGGTTATCTATTTTTTCTTGAGTGAACTTTGTTTGTGTCTTTCAAAGAATTTTTCCAATTCAGGTTAAGTTGTCCAATTTCGTGGCATAAAGTTGTTTCTACTATTCCTTTATTATCCTTTGCATATCTAAGATCTATAGGGATATCACCTCTCTTTCCTGATATTGGTAATTTGGGCTTTCCTCTTTCATGGTTAGTCTAGCTAAAGGATCCATTTTATTGATCTCTTCAAAGAACTAGCTTTTGGTTTCATCAATTTTTCTTTATTCTGTTATTTTTCTATCATTGGTTTCTGATCTCTTTATTATTTACTTCATTATGCTTACTTTGAGTTTAACGTTTGTTTTCTAGTTTCTTAGGTAGAAACTGAAACAATCTGAACCTTTTCTTTTCCTTATACAACCCTTAATGATATAAATTTCCCTCTAAACATTCTTTAGCAGCATCCCATAGTTTTTTAATATTGTGTTTTTCAGTTGTGTCATTCAGTTAAAAACATTTCTAATTTCCTTTATTTATTCTTTGACTCAAAGATGTGTTTTTTGTTTTTTTGTTTTTAGTTTTTTTAGTACTGAATTGTTTAATTTCCACTTTGGGGGACTTTTCTAGTGTTTTATTATTTTTATTCATTTCTAATTTAAATATATGTGGTCAGAGAACACATTCTGTGGGTTTTTTCTTTTGCTGTCTAGCTCTGTTTTGTGAAGGTTATCTGGGGAGATTCAAAGCTTCTATGATGATCATATTCCCAATATCTTCCTAACAAGATCTATTTTAAGATTTTCCTATCTGTAACAGTCTAAGTGCATCCCAAACTTACCCAATTTACAGGAATAAAATTAATCCATTAATTCAATAGGTTTTTACTATGCTTTGAAATAAGTTTCTTTGAGAATAACCTAAAGAATAATGAATACTTACTGTTATTTGCAACAGTGAGTCCAATAAATGAACAAAGAGGACGAATTATCTCAGGTTTTATGCAATTTATTAGCCACTCATTAGCATGTGGAAAAAGTGAACAGCAAAGCATTTGATTTTCATCTGAAAGGAGACAAAGTCAATCACGTTTTAATATATTTGAAAAATATCAATTTTCATTTGTTTTTATCTTTATTTTTACATTTAAATATTTGAGATAATTACCATTTTGTGGATTGTTGACACAGACACACAGAGTACTACACACTGAAGACCACAACTGATAATTCTGGAAAATATTTTTATCTGACAAATTCAACTCATGTTTTGAATAACTACCCTATTAGATTAAAAAGAAAGGAAGTAAATTAATACCAATGTTAAGATATTAATAATTAATAACAAGAAATTTATATCTGCTTACCTGAATAACTGTGACAGAACTTTAATACAACCTGTTTCTCTCACAAGCGTTTGTCCAGTCCCTTAAAATAGTCATATAATACATGAATATAACCTTTGTTTAGAATTTTGCAGAAATAGAAAACATTTAAGTAGCATTTTTAATACATAACTTTAAATCATTTTAAAGTATTACAAAGTACAACAGAACTACAGCAGATACAAATCTGTAATTGAGATTACGGAAAATATATTACTTAAAGAATGCCAACACTCAAATTTCCTCTAAAAATCACATAACATTTATTTTGCATGGTGCTGTTACAATATCAAAACATGCTCCAAGGTTTTAAAAAACTCAAAATAGAAAATTAGAAAAAATAAAAAATCTAGAAGCATTTAAAATGCTTATAAAATTTCTAACAATTTGAAATTTTAAATAAAGCTATGTTAAAAAATCTCAGCCTGAACAGTAGGTATACATAACATGCTATACTGTCTTTGCAAATTTTCTATAAATCTACAACTATTCCAAAAAAATTGAAAAAAACAAAAACAAACACAAAAAAACTTTAGCCAAGAGCTACATGAAATTTAAGGCAGCTGCTAACTGATAAAGTAAACATTGTAACTAAATGGTCAATTCAGTGGAAAATCAACCAAACTAATTATAAAATGACTATTTTTTTTGCTTTTAAATCTGTTCCTTTTAAGTCTTAAATAATGCAATCACTTTACTATTTCTTAAAAATAGTAAGTATTGGGCAATTAAATGCATACTATTAATTCTTTTCTTAAAACTAGTTCTCAGAAGTTAATAAGAAAAAAGACACTGATATAAGGACTAGAATAAATGGATTCATAACAATTGTTCCAATTTCTTATTTTAAAAAATATTTCTACAACATAAAAGAATGTACTTACTATTATTTGAAACTAGAACCAAAATAACATAGACAGACATTCTTTTCAAATTTGTGTTTGAATCATTATTACGTAAGAACCAAATTAAGTCCTCAAATAATTCTGAAGTGCATAAAGTCTGCTGACAGTAATCTGAAATACAAAAGATAATTTTAATTTCTATACATAGCTCAAATCAGACTTCATTTCATTGACATTTATTGGCTATCATACAACAAAATTTCTGACAAATTGCTATGTACTTATTCAATTAGCAGACCAAAAAAGCAATATCTTAATCAGAAATACTTGATATAGGTTCTAAAAAAGGAATTGCAATCCTCAGAATTTCCAATTAAAACCTAACTAAGCAAAATATTAAAATATGAAAAAAAAATTAAGAGGATGAGTAAGTAACAAAACAGCAGGAGAAAAACTTAAGAAAAAATTCAGAAACCCACTTTAGGAAACAGAGGAACAAATGATACCTGTGCTATTTTTTAAGACTTTTTCTAGACATAAAAATATCTTTTCCAAAAGCAAAAATGATACTTATATGATACTAGGGAGTTTTTTTGTGATAATCATGCAATAAACAGAATTTTAAAAAATAATGTAAACACAGATATATTCAGTATTTTATCCAGTGTCTAGAACCAGCTATTAGACTCTCTCTCAAAGGCAAGGACAATGTCTTATTTGTCCCCAGTGTTTAGCACATAGCTTGATTCTTAACAATTGATGAAGAAATAGTCAATGAATGAAAATATAATAATATAAAGTTGTTTAACAAACTGATGGTTTAGATTCAACCTCATTCAGGTATACTACAAAAAAATGTTTTTGCCAAAATGATTTGTATATCCAGAGCATATTTATCCACATATAAGCTGGTCATAGGTTATCTTCATCTTTTGATTCAAATACCTAGATATATAGACAATAAACAGAATAGAAACACCTGTGATAGACCCACCACATATGAAAATTCATTACATGAAGACAGAATCATCTCAACTCAATGTGAAAAAAAGATCTCTTTTTAATAAGAATGTTAGAATAGCTGGATTTCCATATAAAAAAGATAAAACTGGAGGCATTCATCACACCATACCTTAGGGAAATTCAAAAAGGGTCAAAAGTGTAAAAGTAAACTATAAAAACCATGCAAGAACCAAAAGAATATGTGCGTAGATTCTCTCATAACCAGGGACTAAGAAAAACTTTCCTATGCCTCAAAATACAGAAGCAAAAAGGGGAAAACAAAAAGGATAAATTTTATTTCTATCAAAATAAAAAACTTATGCATGGTGGTAAAGACAAAGTGAGTGAAAAAAAAAAAGTTTCCAACTAATGAGAAGAAGAATTGTGAAAGATTTTGAAATGGAGGGAAGTGATTACTGACTGTTCTATCTAAGATACTCTTCTAGATTATCAGGGCCCTTTCACTGCCTTCGCACTATTTTACAACTCTGTAAATTGTAGAAAACTGATAATAATGCAAGTTATTCTTATCCACAGAAATGCAAAACATTTTGGAAAGCAGGATGTAACTAATAATTGCCCTGCACATATTGAACAGTTATGTGCCTATTTATAAAACTATTTCAGCATTCCTAAATGCCTATATTGTTTTTTGCCATCGCCTTGGAAACAGCTGTAACGTTTTACTGTTTCCTTCATTAGTTAATAAGTTAAATATAATCTTTGGCATGCATTAATTTAAATGAATAAAATATCTGGATAAAACTATCCAGACACATAAAAAAGGAATTTAATTCTAAAATTATTTTTTAGTAGTTTATCAAAGTGTAACACAATATTTGAAGGATAATAAAGTTTTTACATTTTACCATTTTGTTCAGCAACAGTTCCTAATATATATAAGGCTGCTTCTTTTACCATGCTATGTTCACTTGACTTTGCAAGGTTTTGTACAAACATCAAACCACCAATTTCTCGAAAATAAACACCTGCATTACCTGTAGGGTGTGTAGACAAAACAAAATAGAAATGATATTTATTATGATTATTCTTTTAAGGCTAAATGACATGAACATAGAAATATAACACGTATAGGAACTGAGTGGAAGACAAAGAATTATGCATACTTCATATATCAGAATACTAAAGAACTAGAATCGCAGATAAAAATTCACTATCATATCTTACTGTTTTGTTGACAAATTGAATGAATAGTGACGAGAGCTTCCTTTTGTGAAAAAGGGTTGTCCATTTGATATTTCAGACACTCCAATAATAAATTCAGGTCAGTCTTCATTTCTAAAGACAAAAATTTCTTTATTTTAAACTAAACATTTTCCTTTGAAAAGTAACCATTTAAATTTCACTATCTAAATGCATATCTTTGTAATATTTGCTTTTTAAATAGTACATATGCATTAATTTTGCAATCTAATAAAGACATATTAAAGAAATATGGTCCTTAAATAAAAGAACTTGAACTTCTTGAAATAATTTGATTTGACCCTTTTATGAAATATAGGATTAAAAAAATCCAAATATTATTCTCCTTACATAAAGCTACACTGGTTTAAATATCTGCCATTTAGAAATGTCAGGAGCTATACTTGCTTAAGAAATTTGAATGAAAATTAAAATATTACATCTTAGAATTTGTGGGATGCTACCAAAGCAGTATGTAGGAAGAAATTTATTAACACCAAATGCCTATATTATTAAAAAAAAAAAAGTCTCAAGTTAATGACCTCAGCTTCCACCTTAAGAAACTAGGAAAAATAAATTAAACCCAAAGTAATTAGAAGGAAGAAAATTATAAAGATCAAAGCTGACATCGATGAGATAGAAAACAGAAAAACAATAGAGCTGGTTCCTTGAGAAGGTCAATAAAACTGATAAACCTCTAGACAAACTGATCAGGAATAAAGGAGCAAAGACACAAATTACCAATATCAAAATGAGAGAGATGGCATCATCATAGATTCTACAGATATTCCAAAGGTAATAATGGTTATGTGCAACTTCATATCTATTGATTTGATGACTTTGGTAAAATGGACAAATTGTTTGAAAGACACAAATTACCAAAACTCACCCAAGAACAGATAACCTAAGTAGTCCTATTTCTATGAAAGAAATTGAAAACACAGTTAAAAATCTTCCTATAAATTCCAGGTTCAGATGGCTTCATTTCTAAGTTCTTCCAAATATTTAAGGAAGAATAAATATCAATTCTACACTAACTGTGGACATTTGACACATTGCTTTCAAGTGATCTTCAGAAAGCATTTTCCTAACATCATCGGGGCTATCATCTAAAAGACACTAATGTTTCTCAATACCTAAACTATGTCAGGAGTTATGCTTGCTTCCAGAAATTGAAAAGGAATCCTGACCACAAAATAGAGGACCAAGGTGCCAAATCTAAAAACCAAGACGGTAATTGGGCATCATGTGCAAAAAAAAAAAAAAAAAAAAAACATGCACCAAAGGGCTGGGTTCAACAAAAGAGTAACTACACATCCCTAAAAAGGAATTTAATCAGTCCATGCCACAGCCTATAAATACAGAGGGCTCCTTCCCAGTTGGGGAGAAGGTGCCCTTGAAGCATGAACTCACCTTTCTCTATTCCTTGATCAAAGAATAAAGTTTCTGCTCTGTTTCAGCAAACTTATTCTCATTCTACTGGTGCCAGTGGCACTAGGAAGAAGGACCTTGGTTTGGGACCCTAACCCAGAAGGGTTAGTAATACTAAGGCTGATTTCCAAAATATCACATTACGTGTTTGACTCTCCAGTGACCTTTCTGAAATGTTTTTCTCAGTCTTTTTTTGAGGGCCCTCTTCTTCAGCCAAATCTTTATGTAATGGTATGGATTGAGAACACTATTTCCCATTCTTTTCTTTTAATATTTCCTCTCTGGTTAATCTCCTCCATATCCATTGACTTTAACTTCCATCTCTCTGAGGATAACTCTGAAATCTGTACTTCCAGGCATAATTTTAGGGTAGTTCTCTCTGGTTACCAACTCTTCTTGTATATACCTCCATGAAATCAGCTATCATATGGTATTCTAATTACCAATATGACTTTTCCCATTAGAATGTCAGTTTCCTGAAGTCAGTGTGACAGGCAAAGAGTAGGTTCACAATATTTGTGTAAATTGCTGAATTATTCGTTTCCTGGATCCTGTCAAATAATCTGCAGTTTGTCCCCAAATATATCATAAAACTAATTCCAGATATGATCCATGAATTTCTCACCTTGTATTTTCTTTGTGTCCTCACTTTCCATGCTCATCTGTATTCTTTTTCCTTATATTTCATCTATAAGATAAAGGTATTTTCTCATTTTAAATTGATGTTTGAAAATTCCAGAATTATAAATGCAAAGTAGGGAAAAATAGTTTTCCTAAAGCTAGATTAGAGATTGAATCTACAACTTATTAGATGTATGATAAAGGGTGTGCATAGGTACTCTGAGGGTCAGTTTCCTCATCTGTAAAACAGGAAATTCCTTCTTCATAGAGCTGGTGCAAGAATTAAATCTGAAAACATACAAAAATGCATCTGGCATTATTAAGTACACAGGCATTCAACACATTTTATTCAATAAACACACAAATAGTTGGTTAACTGAATTTACCTCTTCTGGTTCTACTTCCTTTTTTTCTTTCCTGTAAATTTTTATCCCATCCTTTCAGACTGGGCACCCCCCATGAATCAAAAGCTTCACACACACACACACAGTCTTCAGAACTGCATTTCTCTTCACAAGCTAAGCTTAATACTAAAATTTTTCTAACAACCCATGGTTTTTTGACATAGTATTCCACTATTAGGCTTACATCTTTGTTTATAAATCATTTGTTAAAAGAATTTTTAAAATAACTGGCAACCCTGATATGGCCTCTTATGTGCTTTAAAATGTTAAACTGATTCTTTAGAAAATGTATTAGAGTCCAATTAACTTCTGAGAGCAATAAACCAGGACTAACAGAACTCTAAAATTCTTATGTACTCCAACGCTACATGGTTAAAGGAAGATAGCAAAGTATCCTATTTTTCATTCTCACTCTCAAAATAAAATAAAATCCCCCAAATTTTTAAATAATAAATATAAGAATCTGTTAAAGTAATATATAAATATATACTAGTTTTGCCATTTTTAACTTAAATATTCCATTCAAAAAGAAATGGTTAGGTACATTATAGGATATCCACAGGATAGTTTACTTGAAATGTTTAAAAGCAAGGAAAAATGCTTATTACAATGTTAAACAAAAAGAGCAAGACAAAATTTTATCTACAGCATGATTCTAATTAAGTGAATGCAAACATAAAACTAGATGGAAACAGCAACACAATAATGCTTGTCTTTAGCTAGTGGTTCTATGGTATTTTATTCCACTGTTTCCTATTTTTTCACAATTTTTATAATAAAATTTTCTAATGTTCCACAAGTCCTACTGTAGACTAAGTGCTATTCTATAAGCCTTATAAATATCTTTTTAGACATTACAACAACCCCAAAAGGGAGCTATAAGAATGAAGATAGATGAGGAGAGAGTAAATAATTTGCCCAGTTCAAACAGCTAAGTGTCAGAGCTGGAATGGGGAGCAAGAAAATCTGAGGTCAGGCCTTATACTCTTGCCCTCTAGTATTATACTGTCTACCATATGTAAATATGCATTTCATTTGAGCAAATGAGTTAATATTTAGAAAAGAAAACTGAATTTAAAAAGACTTTTAAAAAATGGACTACTGTATGACTTGTGGAAGGTTATCCTTTGTGAGGAAGTTTAGGGACTATTTTGTTTTAATTAATCTATTCTGCTTTTAATATAATTTTATTTTTAAAAAGGGATATAATTTTTAAATCCAAATGTCTTGAAATTAAAACTGGCAACAAATACTATCTTCTATTCCTTTGTTTTTATACTCTCTTCTAATAACGTTTACTTTGCGCAGTAAAATTAGTAAAGTTTACTAAGTACCAAACCAAGCACTAAGTATCTGCATTAATACAAATCATCTATTTACTAGCTAAGTGCTTAAAAACATTCACAGCAAAGGACAAGTGATAATTATTAAATCTATATTAAAATTATTCTAAAATATATAAAGTAATTAGTAAAGTATAGCTAGTCCAAGACAAAAACATCTGCCCAGTAAGATTGTTTTCAGTAATTTAGTGAATAGATGCAAATTGCAATGAACAAAATTTTTAAATTATTTACTGTATTCTCACAGACAAAAAGAGGGGAGGACTTTTCCAGATACAGGAAGAAACTATTTCACTTACAGGTTTCACTCTATCTATATTACCAATAACAATACTAACTTAAATTCAAATTTAAGCAAAAAAATAAAAATAATAAAAATAGCTGATCAGTACTCTTTTACCTGGGTCAGAAAATGTTGACAGAAAAAGCTTTTTTAAATCTAAATATCACCCCAAAATATCACAAAGATAAATGACATCTTCTGTGTAAAGGCTGAAAATCCCTCTACTAAATGCCATTATTAAGTTGTTGACAGTGGATACTCAGCTTGGACATACATAGCTGAAAATTCTCTCTGAAGTAGGTGAGGCAAGGGAGAAAGGGCCAATATGCAAGTACATGTAATACAACTTTTTTTGTAAGAATAGTTTAAGTAGGTTGAGATATAAGTCAATGAGGTCTCGAAAACAGCTGAGGGCACCAGGAAGCAGTTCACGCCACAGTATTAACACGCCCAGAGTCATAGACGGAAGCAGCCCTTTTGCGTGAATTCTCCTCACCTCATCCCAGTTTGCACAGGCAACCGGTCCCGACCTTTCTAAGGAGGGAAGGCTAAGCCCACCCGGTTTCCTGAATTTCTGCTCATGAACTCCGAGGCCTGGCTCACCTAAAGAGCTGAAAGGACTCTGTAGAAGAGCATGCGCGGTCCCTCAGGCTCTTCTTAGACCAGGTTCTCCAGCTCCTGCGAGGGACCCAGGCGTTGGTTAAAGGCCCCACCACCAGCAACTCACCTGCAGCCTGTGAGCCCGAAAATCAGCCCAGTTGCTTCGCCCACCGCGTCAGGTGCTGCAGAACATGCGGCCCACCCTCGATCTGGGGAACGACCTCATCCGTGGTTCCCACTCCTTCCCCACATCAGAATCACCTGGGGAGGCGCCCGCGGATTCTGAAATACAAACGAGTCGAAAACTACCAGGCCCTGGACGCCTGACTAAATGGTACGTGCCAATTCTCGTTGTGCCCCCAGCCGCTGTGAGGACTGCAGCCGGGCTCTGATGCCTCCTCAGAAAAGCCCCTTCTCGCCTGCTCAACTCGTCCCTCACGCAGGCTGGTTAAGCAAACAGCAGGACGCTCCGCGCCCTAGCCGCTGCGAGGGCCAATGTGGGCCTGCGGGTCGCAGCCCACCTTCCACAGGAGGCAACGGACCGGCTCTGGGGTTGGGGGAAGGCACGAAACGAACACGCAGGGAGCGGAGACAGTAGCCTTTACCCTCAAGCTGCTGCGAGCCGATCTCCCGCCCTTTCCCCTCGCCGCCAGCCTACCTCGACGCCAGAGCCCGTTTCCCACCAACGCGGCCAAGCTCCCTTCCATGGGGCGGGACTTCCGGCCGCCCCGCCCCGCCCCCACGCAGAGTCCCTCCAGGGCAGAGGTTAACAAGCGAGTAGAAACGCGTTTTGAACTGATGGAAAGTCATAACTTTAGGGAAGATTGCCTAATCTCACCATCTCGGTTTTTGAGGGCTTCCCTTTGCTCACGGGGGCGTCCGCCCCAAGAAGTCAGTTGGGCGGGCTCCGCGGTCAATAAATAAGGCGGGGCTCTGGGGCCATGGCCTCGATAGTCCCTGTGTGCATGTGTGTGCAGGCTTGGTGGGGGAAACCATCAAGAGTCTCGAGCAGGGCCGTCATTCATTCCTCTCTCAACCTTTCCTATGCACTGCATCCTGCCCTTGTTTTCCGATAAAGCTAATACATCTGAAATATTTGCTTTAACAATTCTATTAGTTTTAACAAATAGTGATGATCCTAAAATGAACATAGCTAAAATCTGCATATGGATTAAATTCACTAAGACGATGAAAAAATTTGTTAAGATATTTCTAATGAAACACAAGAGATTTCTACGATAAGTCTAAAACAATGCTGAAATAACAAATTCAATTAGTAATGGAAAGCTTTTATTATTTGGGAAAATGACTGCTTCCTTCACCCCAAACCCAAACAACAAGGCAGCATTATTACAAATGAAAAAAAATGTTTATTGAGCAAATATTTTAACATATTCCTTAACAGAATTTTACAGATTAGAGCACAATCTGAAGGTAACTAGTTCCAATTATTAACACACTAGGATGCTTATTTTACAACTGAAAAGTTGCTGAAGTTTGTGACATGCCACTATAAATGTAAGTATTATTAAAAATTACAAATTGTTTGGTGATTATTTTGATAACCTCTTGAGCAGCAGCTCCTGCAAGGAAAAAGAGGAAAAGCAAATCTTTGAAAAGAGTAAATTTCAAGAGTTATACAAAAATATTCAATTCTGTAAAAAACCTTTACTTTTTCCAAAAGCAAAGATTTTTAAAAGCAATCCAGAACATAGTCTACTGAGTATAAAATAAAGGACTAATTTTTATAACTATGCTATTAAAAGGAAATAAGTTTTGTTTTACATATTCACACATTGGGTTATTAGGCTAGTTTAAAAGAATGAATTATTTTTAATTATAGTGGATTAAAAAATTAGTAAGATAAATTTAAAAAGTCAAAACAGTAATATGGTTGATTATATTTTAAAGGATACATATGGGCAGAGAAGATTCTCAAAGGACATCCTTTCATTGCATTTAAGTTTTACTTTGTGCCTGCTTTACCTTTATAAAAAGGGATTAAAGGAATATTTTTTTCTAAGTACATTTGTAATTTGGAAAGAATCTATATTAAATACTGCCAGATGCTTTAACTACTCAAAACAATAGGAAAAAAATTACCAAGAAAAAAATTCTTCATCTTTTACAATCTGAAGCTTCACCTTTCACACTAATTCAATAAATATAAGGCTACTAAGTACCAAGCACTTCTAGGTATTTGGGATAAGGTAGTGAACAAAAGACGAAAATCCTTGCCCCCACCCCCCACCCTGCCAGATCTTACTTTTTAGTAGCAAAAGAGAGATCATTTACAAATAAGTAAAATGTATAGTATGTCAAATGACTTAAGTGCAAAGGAGAAAAAGCAAGGAAGGAGATATGAGTACCAAGAGGAGGGACTCAGTTTTAAATCAGGAAGTCAGGGATGGCCTCATAAGGAAGATAATATTTAAACAAAAACCTTAAAGAAGAGGGAATCTAATGGTGTTATGCCACTTAATATATAATCTCTCTAGTTAAAACAGCTAAGAAAATAAAACTTCATAACTGTACTATGTAACAAAAGATGAGTCTTCTCATCTTCTGAACTCACCCCCTAAGAATGCAGCAATGGTGTGTGGCTCAGCAGCTCCATATCGGCAACTACAGGAAAGGATGGAGACATGAATTTAGACTAGCTTATGACAGTTACAGGTATTATCTCTTTTAAGCCCTAAAAAAATACTCACAATTCATGGACATAATCATCTTTCACCATTACAGATAGTCCATATTCCTGAAGGAAGCCAGTGAGACAAGACTTCAGCTTTCCTATATCTTCTTCAACTTGATAGTTAGATACCCCTAAAAATATATATGTAAATTAATTTCCATTAAAATAAATGTGATTCAAAATGAATGGCTACCTCCTTTATTTAATCTGGTTTCAGATGTTCTAGTCAAAACAGTAAGATGTGAAACTAACAAAAATAACGGCAAATATGAGACCAATATTTGCAAATAACAAACCTGTAATAATCAAACCATCAAAACCTATTAAAATTCAAGCTTGACAAGTCCACTTTGTTTACTGCTCCATACCCAGTATCTTGAAGAGTATCTGTCACATAGTGCTCAATACTTATGTGATAGAAGAAATGATGAATGAGAGGGTAATGTCCTACTTATACCCTTTATAAAAATGGTTTTTATTCCATTTTTCCAAGAGAGTAAATAAAACTGAGGACATAAAGCTATAATAACAGGTAACGTTTATTGAGCATTAACAGATGTTGGATACTGTTCTAAGCACCATAGATTTATTTAATTCATTTAATCCTTATAACACCCCACGAGTAGTACTATTATCCCCATTTTACAGATGAGAAAACTGGGGCACATATTATTTGCCTGAGTTATTTAGCTCATAAATAGCAAAACTGGGATAAGAGCCCAGGCAGTTCTTAACAATTAAACTATAATGTCTCCAAAGGTAAGCTATTATTATTACTACTACTGGAAGGAAAAATACAATTGCCATAATATTCAGGCACTATAAAAACAAATCTATTCTTTAACTACTCAAGTTTAAACCACCACTCTTCCTCATAATAGTAATTCTACCCTTTATTACTTACAAGGTGCTAGGCAGTAGGTTAAATGATTTTCTTACATCACATATTTAATCCTAACAGTCTCATAGGGCAGATACTATTATTGGAGGGAAACAGTGACTCACCCAAAGTCAAGAGACAGCAAGTGATAGAGCTTGGATATGAACCTAGGTTCAAAGCCTGTGCTGTATGTCAGGGGTCCCTAATCCTTGAGCTGCAGACTGGTACCCTTTTGTGGCCTGTTAGAAACTGGGTTGCACATCAGGGGATGAGCAGTGGGGAGCAAGCAAAGCTTCATCTGTATTTACAGCCGCTCCCCAGCACTAGCATCACCACCTTGGCTCCACTTAGATCATCAGGCATTAGATTCTCATAGGAGCACCAGTCTCTGATGTCAAAAAGGTTGGATACTGCTGCTGTATGTGGTAGCTAGTCTCCAGGATGGCTCCCCAATAAACATCTCTTTGTGTCCTTATGTAGTCCTCTTCCACTCTTTACCTACACTGGCCCTGTGAAGCCAATAGGACAGAATATAAGTGACGCTATGTGACTTCCAAGACTAAGTCATAAATAGCTTGTTCCTTCTACCTGGGTCTTTTGGAATGTTACTGTGGGGAAGCCAGCCACCATGTAAGAAGGCTATCTTAAGACAGCTATGCTAAAAGGAAGGCCCAGCTAGGTAGTCATGAAGCAAAAGATGCCTATCAGCCCCAGCAGTTCCAGCTACCTCGACTAAAGTGCCAGACACCTGAGTGAAAATACCTTCTTGAATGGCTATTTCAGTCATGCTTTCAGAATGACTAAAGTCCCTGACATCATGCAACTCTGTGAGTTCCCCTCTCCCCACTGAGATCTGCCTAACTGAGCCCAGCCAATCCACAAAATCATCAGATAAAAATTTATTATTTTAAACTACTAAGTTTGGAGATGGTTTGTTATGCAATAACCAAAAATACATTCTAATCGAATAATACAAATAAAGCAATTCATATTGAATGTTTGTTTTCTTTCTTCTGGTAAGCTTGCTCATTAAGATTATAACTCAG
Source organism: Eonycteris spelaea (assembly GCA_003508835.1). Classification (NCBI taxonomy): domain Eukaryota; kingdom Metazoa; phylum Chordata; class Mammalia; order Chiroptera; family Pteropodidae; genus Eonycteris; species Eonycteris spelaea. The sequence continues at coordinate 1,198,069 of PUFA01000026.1, read as the reverse complement.
TGGGCACGCACCACCAGTCGGGACAACAGGTTTTATGATACACCTAGTATGTACTGCTATGAAATAATTCTGCACAATCAAAAGTATCATCTTAATAAAAATATTATGGGCAACTCAAGATCTTTGAGATTATGCCAATTCCCCAGTTACTACTACATTTACAGGAAAGAAAAATTAGAACCTGAGCAAAAAAATCTTTACATCTTCAGAGTTCTGAGCTCAGAAGTCACTGGCATACTTCTTGTGGCTTTTCATTTCCATTAAATTAAACTCAGTGTGAGTTTAGAACTATGAAAATTGACAGAAAAAAAAAGTTTTTTCCTACATGTTCAATAAATATTCCTCTGTAATAGTTTAGAATCAAACACTATTGGCAAATAGTTACACTTACAAAACAAATGGTAGTTTAACATTGAGATGAACTAGGTGTAAACTGTTTATAATGTAAAATTCAAAGACCAATTGTAAATACCCGAGAACACTTTAAGGTTTAATTCAAGTGTGTATTCAAGATTTTATTATATTTGATCATTCGACTGCTATTCTTACCTGGATATCTACCATGTTGTTTATGAAATCTATCCACAGCCCGTAACATTAAGTATAATACTATCTCATTATCTGGATTGTCCATGCTGGAAGCTGAAAGGAAAAAAAAAATTCAGTATAATTTGGGTAGTTCATGACATAAAAGCAACAAAGGACTGAATTTACTATATATCAAGTTCTAAGACACCAGGCAATTTTATCACAAAATTTTAATATTTTGTGACAATAAAACAGATAACAGTAAATAATAGTAAAATAAAGGGATATACGTTAAGATAAAACCCAGTTGTCTTTTGGACTATTAGCTATAGCCATATAATCTCTACTAAAGTAGTAACATGCTGACTTTAGCTCATCTATGTAACATACAACTTGCTCAGTAACCCACCTAAATATGACTTATGTATATACTAAGTTTTATATTTTGAAATTATGTCTACTTAGGTTTATAGAATAAAATTTAGAGTAAAGCTATTTCCATTATCCTTTATATTATCATTATGTACTCTATACTATTATAAACAAAATATTTATAACTTTAAAAATAAAATAACTTACCATCAAAAAATTATTATACTTACTAATTTCATCCTTGTTAATTGTATCCAAGCCGTATTCTTCAGCTAAGGATCGACATCTTACCACTCGAAGAAATGCAGAATTGCTGCCTGAATAAAGGAAAGACATTATAGAAGAAAATCGTTGAGACACATGAATATTCCAAATCACAGGTCACTTTTAGAACCGGAAATTGTGTGTATACTCTTCACAGATATAGAAATGTGTCTTTTATTTGGCTCTAATAGCTAGCTGAGAAGGCACTAGAACATTAATTCATGTCCTTGGTGCTATGACCAGTTCAGCACTGAGGTGAAGGCACCTCTCTGAGCTTCAGATCTCCCCATTTACAAAAAGGGGAATATAAAGGGATATACGTTTACCTTTGAAAGGTAAACACCTTTCAAAGTTGTTCTGTGGATTAAATGTGCACCTGTGTAAAGTGCATACCTAACACAATGCCTAAATAGGGCTCAATGAATAGTAGTTTTTATCATTATTATGGATAAGTAGTCAAAATAGAGTATTATACATATCATGCTCTTAGTATAGCTAAGGCTTTAAAAAAACTTTGTATTACAGAAATTTTCAAACATACCCCAAAGTAGAACAGAATGACAAACCCTCAAATACCCAGTATCCAGCTTTTAATCTGGTATCATATAATCTAGTAGAATAAACACTATTGTAGAAACAAGGTGCAAGATTAATAATGAAGAAAAACGTTAAAACTAGCTAAACAAATGTTGTGGAGGGTCATAAAATGGAGAACTTGTAATATTTTAAGGCTGAAGAGTATGCAAAATACAGACCTTTTGCAGAAACTAGAGATAATAGCTACAGAGAAAAACCTTCATATAGCATGTAAAACAGATTTTATTATTCTTAAACTAACTCTTAAATAAAAATGCTTTAGGTGTACTAAAGAATTCTCAAAAAGATGCCAGGAGCCTGGCCACTCTGAAACTAGGTGGCAAAATTCTTAACTCCATTATAGTCACTTAACATGGATAAAATGAGTAATTAAACCAATACTGTCAATGTACATATAACTGAGGACTTCACACTCAAAGTCTTCAGATAAAACTTTCCCAAATTATTTAAAATTAGTAAGCTGAAAATAATTCTGTATTAATGACAATTTTCAATTAATTGATCTTCATGTCTTTTTAGTATTGCCATAGACAGACATGCTCTACCTCTGACCCAATCTTACCTAATAATTATATTTATCTATACCAATGAGACCATGGAAAATATTAAATTTCAACCATTTAAAATTCCTGGGAACTTTCCCTGTGGCACATTTTTGTCAAGCAAAATAAGGAAATTAATTCAAGGGGACTTACAGAGTAATTTTAATTCTTTCTCTGAAATGGACTCTGGTGCCTGTAAAGAGATAAATGCAGATTTTGCTCCAGTATAAAAGAGAAGATTAACAGAGGGTACAGCACAAAGCCGATCACTGTGAGATAGGGAGCCTTTCTTCAACTGCTGGGAGAGCACTGGAAAAACATCTTGTTTCCTTATGACAGTCTTTCTCATTAGGCAGGCAAGTGAGAGATCCCTTTAAAGAAGCACAGAACCAGTACCGGGTCCTCCATCTCAAAACCTTTTCTGGCTGGAGTTGTATGATAAGGCCTACATGGAGCTGTACTGTCCACCAAAGGTGCAGCGTGCCCAGCAGCTCACCTGGCCTATAGACTGCAGCAATTTTGCAACATGATTACCCACAGCAGCAGTATCTTTCTTTGCTTTTTCACGGTAACTGGAAAAGAAAACAGGAAGCTAATGTTAAATTTTAAAATCATTAAATTTTAAATATTGCAAAGCAAGCAAAAAATGTCTTTCCTTTTCATGAAAAAATTACTGGTCTGGTAAAATATGAAATGGGAAAATACCATGGAAATGCTACCAGCAGCACTTGCTAGTAGTTGGGGATCTTCTCAGTGTTGGCGATAGACTCTCGGAATCCATTAATACCTGGGGTCCCTCCATAATTAACAGCAACCAACTTAAAAACTGCCCTCCTAAAGGGATCCATGATCCACACTTCTCTGACAGAGAACCTGACAAAATATGTTACTGAAGAATATGATTTATTATCTCATTGAAGTCAAGTTCAAGGAAAGTTAAATACTTCAAAACTGCCCATCTACAAATTCACATGAAACTTTTAAGTCTATTTACGTCTTCATCCTCTAAAGATGATCAGTGTTAAGCTAACTATCTCCAATGTGAGGTTGTACTTCTTCCTATCCTCAATTGACTTTTCCCAAATTTTAAGTAGTTGATTTTTAGGCTAGCACAACAAAAATTAGACAATGACTAAACTGAAGAGTGCAATCTGTTTAGACAACAGAGATCTTCTCTGTGTGACATTATACGGCCCATGAAGAAACCAAGCCATCAGCTCTGGATTCATCAGAACCATGCCCAAGTTATACAAGGGTAATATGCACTGAGCAACATCCATAGGACTGTCTAACAGCGTTCAGGCTAGTGATGCCTAGATAACAGATATCTTCTCTATAGTCATGAACTCTTTAATTATAAAACATTAATAATGAAAGTCATCCAAACTTAACTTCAAAGTTTTAAGTTATAGATAAAAAAACATATAGGGCCATACATAGTTCAGAGTATGGAAATAGGTTTCATGGGTTCAAATCCTGGTTCTATTTACCAGCTGTCTGACATTAAATAAATTACCTTTTCTATGCCTCCGTTTCCTCATCTATAAAATTAGGATAATAATAGTTTCTCTCTCATAGGGTTGTTGTAAATACTAATTAATACACATATTAGTTCATAGCAGAGTTTAGTGTTCAAACGTTAGGTTTTATTATGAAATATGTTAAGGAAAGAAATCTGTGCCATAGCAGGTATATGGGAACTCTCTACTTTCCATTCAATTTTGCTGTGAATCTAAAACTATTCTAATATATAAATTCGATTTTTAAAAAAATCTGCCCCCTAAGTTATTTAGCTTATTTTTAAAGCAATTAGATTATAACAGACTTTCATTTCTGATTTCTGATAGACTTGTAAAATATGTTCATCTCTAATATAAACAAATTAATTTTTCTGTTACACAGTTTGAAAATAGTGACTTACACATTTTGCAGTTTTATGTATTTGCCTGAATCTGCAATCATATCAGGAATTGTACCTCGGACAGGTAAATTTCCTTGACCCTCTTTGGCCACAAATTCCTTTAAGGCACGAGCTAAAATCCAAAATGATGGAGTCTAAAAGAATAAAAAAGAAATCAATATAAAGTGGCACTTGAATTTGAACTAAAGCTTAAGGCAGCACTATTTTTACCTTTTGTTGCTGTTGTTACCTGTTTGGTGATATTTGTGCAGCGATCATCATTAAAAATATCCTCAATACTGCTTGGGATCTAACAAAGGAACAGGAAACATTTACTTATACTAATAATTTGCCCACGTTTATTTTCACTGTTATTTCTCTGAACAAGTTTTTGAATTCTCAAATTGTAATCAAATACAAACTTCTGATTTGCTTAGATTTTTATTTAGAATCATACCAGATGGAGATTTGACGGGGAAAGAGGAAACAGAAAAAAGTGCTCTCCTGCCCACTGTTGGCAGCATTGACCTGTTCTTTTCCATCATAAATGGAGTAAAGAAGAAGCCAAAGTAAAACTATACACACACACACACACACACACACACACACACTTGAAAATATAGCAAAGATTACATTAATACCAAGCTAGATTTATAATCCATATTTTTCCATCTTGCCAAAATTTGAAACCCTAACACTCTAATTAGTGACTGCTGAAAGATAGAATCACTCTGACAAAAACTACATAGTTAAATTAAGGGCTTTTAAGACTAGCAAGATCATTATACATTAATAAAAACTTCAGAAATTGTAGGCTTTGATTCTACCATTGTGCGGGAAAAAATTTCTCACTGGTATCTTAACTGGTCTCTCTGTTTTCATTCCCAGTCCCCTACAGTCTCTTCTCACAAGAGCCAGAATGATTTTTTAGACATAAAAATTAAGTCACTCCACTCCCCTGCTCAAAAAACTTCAACGGCCAGAAAGGCTATTATGATGTGGCCCTTTCTGCTTCTCCAAATTCAAATCCCTCCCACCAGTTTCCCCCTCCTTCTCTTAACTCCAATTACACTGGCATTCTTACTGATCCTTGAACAAATGCCAAGCTTTATCGCACTTCCGGGCCTTTACACATGTGCTTCCTCAGCCTGAAAAGCTCTTCCACCAGATCTCTGCATGTCACTTCACTCAAGCTTCTGCTTAAACACGCCTCTTTGAGAGTCTCCTTGACCTCCTCTCAATCCCAAAACCCCTCCTCACCATCATGCTCTGTCTACCTCTTGTCCTATTCTAATTTTGTTCACAGCACCTGTTGCATTTATCTGTTTGCTTAGTTCATTGTCCCCCAGTTATGAGAAACCTTGGTTTAATTGGTATAAATTTTACATTCAGTGAAAGCAAATTTACATTCAGTGAAATCTTACATTCAGTAAAATCTTAAATGTATAATTCAATGCATTCCGATAACTATATATGTACTTTTAACCATCACGCTAATTAAGACATAGAAAATTTTCACACCCCCAAAAAACTGATTCCAAGGTACCCACTTTTAATCATTCAGCAACACTACTTAATTACCTCCAAAAACAATGTAATGACAGCTTAAGTGCTTTCCTAACTTGAAAGACAGTATTTTTTGCTGATTTAAATTACAAGATAATCTACCAGTTATGTTATTCCAAAGTTCCCCAAAGATCTCATTGGCCAGGCTTCAACAACAAAAAACAAAAAGGCATCTAAACGATCTTCCAAATAATTTTTAAGGTATATAATATCATTTAAGAACATCTTCCTTATGTCCAAATAATTATGTCAAAAGCAAATACAGGGTAAGATTTAACTTTTCAGGCAACATTATTTTGGACCAACAAAACATCACCTTCAGTATATAATCCCTACCTCCAAACTGTTACTATTCACAAATCATCACTTCAAATATTTTGCATAAATTACTGTATCACTGAAGCATTGATGTCCATTTTACCAAGGACAATACAGACTCATTAAAACAAGAGTCAATCTGTATTATAGATATTAATTTTTAACCTACACAATTTAGAAAATATTAACTTAAATCTAAAGTCAACTATCTCACTATGAGGACTTCAGAAAACACCTATCTTATATGACTCCCTCAGCAACTCCTTTAATACCTGAGTTGTATTTAGTGCTGTGTTCACATTTTTAATAGCTTCTTCAAAATTCTCTTCATCTTCTGGAACCCCATTTTCATTCTTTAGAATTCCTATTAAAACAGAAATTTGCAAATAACAGCCCTTATCTTCTCTCTCTCCCCATTCCCCAATTATAGAAATAACCTTGTCAGATTCTGAAAGGAGGATCAGATATTGAACCTTATAAAGAAACATGCCTTATCATCAGTCATTCTTAAAACTATATAAAGTGACTCTTTAACCTTCCCTGAGCAAAAATAAAAGCTCATGATGGCATTATAAGCTCATGATGGCATTATCTGACAAGGTGTCCACAGAAATCCAATATAGATTAGCTTCAAGTGATTTGCTTTTCAAACTTTACACATTGAATCACATCCCATAATATTACCTTGTCTAATCAAATCTCTGAACTCTTCTTTTTCTTTATATGTCTTAGGTATTCGTCCATTTGTCTAAATTGGTTAAAAAATTTAAAAATCTAGTTATAAAAACTTAAAATATGAAAATTAAGAGTCCAAAGTTTCCCCCATTCTGCCATCCACATGAGATTTCATCAGCGAATATATACCTCAGTGAAATCAGAGGCTGACTTGATTAAAAAAAGAAACTGTGGGCCATTTCACTACATTCATTCCCCACTGCCAGTTTCAGTATATTTATTCAAACTTAATTTTGTTAATAAAAATATCAGTGTCAAAAGAGGAACTGCTAGATTTAAACTAAAAAGAGCCCACCTGCCATAAGCCATGCAAGGAAAAAAAAATTCATCTCCCACCCCCTCCAATCAAATCTTTTATAATAAATTGAAAATACAGTTACACACAGAATATCTTCTTTTAAAAAAGTACATACTTCACTATACCAGTGTGCTAAATATTTAGCTACGATCACAATCCATGGAGTGTGACTATGGTCCTAAAATTTAAGAATAAAAGAAAATATTCTATTAGTTAGTTTATTCCTCACTATACCACATTACTTTCAAGAAATTTATTCCTCACAATACCACATTACTTTCAAGAAATTCAACAATATGTATGATCACCCCCGAGTATATGTGGAATAATGAATGGAAGAAAATGAATTGGGTTAATAAAAACTGCTTTACAAATTTTTTTGGAGTGTCCAAATGGGAACTATGATTGTTCCCATTTTACCATCAAGAAAATAATCATAAAGACTGCCACCCAAAAATCAAGCCCAAATCTCTTGATTTCAGTACCAATCCTAGACTATAAGAAGAGGATCTCTCTGTGTTTTCCGCTTGAACCAAATACCTGCATTTTAATTAATACGTAGTCGGAAAAAAATACAAATACTCCTTAAATTATATGGTTTGTTATAAATATCATTTCTGTACCAAAATATGCAGTTGCCTTGGTAATTCTCTAACACTAAAAATAAATTTCAAGAGGAATCAATTTTCAACACCCACTCCAAATTCAAACTATTTTAAAAAGCACATTTATTTGTTTAGGAAAGGACCATGAGGGACACGTTAATATCCAATTTCTTTAACTGGGTGTTCATTACGCAGATACATTCAGTTTATGTACTTCTCTTCAATAAAAAAGCTTTTAAATTCTGCAAAAAAATAAATTTATTTAAACAAATTAGGCACAATGTAGTGTTACTACATAATCTGGATGACAAGAATAAAGTATTTCCTCATATTGGTGTAATTCAAAAACCCTAAGTTAAAAAAACTGTTTTAAGTCTATCTATAAATTTAAGGTCACACATAACAACCAACCTTTTTGTCCATATGATCCAAATCATAAGACTGGAAATGTTCTCTCAGTTCAGGAAATGGCTTATCCAGTCGTAGATCCTCTAATGCATTATCTGGATGAGATTCTATTACTGTGAAACAGTCCCACAAGAGAAATTTACTTCTTTAGTAACACTGCTGGCATACACTACATTACAGGAGCTTGGAAAATCCATAATTTTTAAATGGGCATAGCATCTACAGGTTTTGTTTTTGTTCACTAATGTAAATTTACATTCACATTTTACTAAATGCACAAACTATAAGTTTTAATAAAGGTAAAACGAGATTCTTTTAGAACAGAATTTTCTTGTTATTGTAATTGGAAAAGATCAAAATTGAAAAAATGTGTTCAGATAGCACCTAACAATCTACCCTTCCAACCGTCATCTTCGACAAACAGCATCACCACCTACCTAGACCTCTACCTTAGAAACCTGATGGTCATTCCTGACTTCTTATTTCCGTGGCCCAACATCAGTCATTCCCCACATCCTAATGTCACTTCATACACAACTCTCCACTTAGAAGAATATAGAAAAGTGTGTAATTTCAGTGCATGTTTAAACTAGGTTCTGTTACTTGCTAGCTGTGTGACCTTAGGCAATAATTTAATCTTCTGTGCCTCAGAATCCTCATCTGTAAAATGCAGATAAAATAGTATCTACTTCATAAATATTTTAGAAAGATTAAATGAAATAATCCACAAAAAGGCTCACAGCTAACAATGTCAACTTTTATTATCCTCTACTCCATCTTCCCTATCAACATCTGCCTTCAGTCAGGGTCTCGCTCTTTCTTTCTCACCTAGACCACTGGAAATCTCCTAACAGCAACCCTGCCTCCAGTCTTTGCCCCTTCAAATCCATTCATTCTCCACTCAGCTTCAGAGTGACCCACTAAAATAAAAATTTTACCCTGTCACTTTCCCACTTATAATTCTTAAATGGCCCAGCACAATCTGCGAGGAGTTTATCCTCACAAACCACTCCCTAACTGCCCAAGCAGATACTACCATTCAGTGCTACTATCAATGGCTATCATTACACTAGCAGACTACCTGGCTCCAAGCAATGTATGAGTACTGGATGAAAATGTTATGACGATCGAAGATTAAAATTTTCTAAGTAAAGTACTAATATCAGCCTTGAGCTGATGCAAACCTGCCTATGAATGACTTTGGTCTCCTATAACACTGTTTCCTTAGAACAGTAGTTAAGTAAATGCTTTGCTTGTTGTGTAGAATTGTACCTGAACTGGGGGAGCCAAAGGCCTGTATGAAAATGGAATAAAAGATTGGTAAGAAAAAGGTGGTGTGACCTCTATGTGTCAGTGTGACTCACATAGCTTGGCTCCCACTTTGGTAGCCATACATGCCTTATGTTGGTTGAGGGACAAAAAAAACTAGGTACTTGCACAGCTGCTGGGTCCCCTAATACAATGAAGAAAATGTACTTGTTCTATCTCCTGCTTTGTATCCTCTCATAAAGCTAAGTAAAGGAAATACTAGATTAAAATTTACCAATTCAATTGACACTTTGAACCTATAACCAGAGTTGTGCTGCTAAGAATTTACTTTGTAATTTAAAATTGACTTTCTAAATTGTCAAGTTTCTAAAATCATAGCTAAAGCAGCCAAAAGCAAGCCCCATGCACAAAAATTTTACCTGGATGTTCTTTTATAATGATCCTCATATAACCAACTAGTCCATATGTCCTACAGATCAAGAGAGGGATTTGGGAATTCCAGAGGACATCTGCTAAACGTAGTAATGTACTGTAAAGAAAGGCATAGTAAATAAGAACTTAAACGAATGGATATATGTCAAACATGAAAATGCTTTAAAATAAAGCACCTTTTTTACTAAATTAATGCAAAGATATATCTTATTACATTATAAGCAGGTCAAGGACATGCTGAAAGGCAAGCAATTCCACAAGACTGTAGTTTTCAAAGATATCATATCTTTTAGACCAAAGGAATATAAAAGCCTTAACTTTTGTATTAGGGAGAATGTTACTGAAAGACTTCTTAAACATTTCCATAAAAAAGGAGAAAATATTTATAAAATGTACGTATCCTTGCACACACCCCGAGTGCTCCCTATAATTAATTCCAATTTTTTTTAACTAAAAATAAGCAATGTTCAATTTAACTGCTCTAAATATTACTTTTTAAGTTTCACATCTCAATATTTTTCTCTTTCCTATCTTTTCCATGCTAGAGATTTACAATTGCTTCCAATTAAAGGTTTTTATAGATAGAGCTTAAGATTTTTAAAAGCCATACTCTGCAGAGAAAACAAAAGTATGCAAATCTAGTAAGAGAGCCAAATAACAACAAATTAATAAAAAAAAATTACCTTTCAGGAAGCTGAGTTGCGACTACAATGGTAAACCTACAGAAAAATGAAGGATCATTGTCTAGAAGGTTTTCTGGACTCTAAATAGGACGGGGGGGAAAAAATCCAACAATTTCACAATCATATTAAACATGGAAGAAACAGTTAAGATATTTAGAACAAAAAAGGCAACATGCTAGACTTAATGTTAAAGTAATTCAACTCTCAACAAAACGTAAAGATACAAAGATTCAAAATTCTAAATTCCTAGAGCTTTCAACTATTAAAAAATAAAACTGCACAGAAATAATAATGTATATACATATATACCTCTTCCACAAAACTCCCAGAGACATCGTTATTTAATTCTTGTAAGAATTCCATGGCAGCTTGAGCTCGGTTCTTTTTAAAAACAAAGCATTGACTTGAATTAGAAAAATTTGGTTATAATCGAACCCCTCAATTTACAGATCAAGCAAACACACTATAAAACTATTCAAATTTCAAACATAGATATGACAACTCTGCTTTTCATGGGGTTTAAACTGAGACTCAAACAAAATATTACTTAAAACAGAACTAAACCATCATTATTCAGAGTTCTTAAAAGTGGCTACATTATTTGTACCCGACTTTTCTGATTAGGCAAATGACCAGAAAACCCTGGGTAGCAAGCAGGGATATTCTGGATCAAGTTCAGACTTATTCTAATCTCTCACATATGCAATCCTGTACTAGACAGGTAAATCATTAAAGAATGGTCATTTCCACTCAGAACACTGTACTAAGCTGATTGAAATGGCTTTGTAAGATTTTTAATATGAAATACAAAATTATAAGATATTCTGGCTAACTCAGAGTTAAAACTCCGTTAACTAAAATACTGCTTTCTCTGAACATTAACATCACTCAAGATTTAGCTTTAATATAGGGTACAGCATAAAAATACAGACATTACTTCTATATTCTTAAACTATCAGGCATACAAAGACTTACAAGATCAGAAAACGAATTAATTTAAGTTTTTTTCCTGATAAATAATAAGCTCGTTTAAAGTCAAAGCTTTTCAAGAAATCAAAACATAGTGACATCATAAGATGCTCAAACTCAACTATATTCTATAACAAACTGATTGTTTACCTTGCCAATACTGCTTCTTTGGAGGAAAAAACTAAAACAGACAGAATAAAAAAAAAATAAGGGCTTCTTTGAGTATATACAGGAAAGGTTATTTGTAATACCAGATATATTTCATTCATAGCATAAAATGAACTATATTTTGATTATAAATTGTAATAGCCTTCCTAGAGGAAGAAAACTGGATGAAAGTTACAATCAAAGACAAGCTAATAAATAAGTGTTTCTAGACGTGTGTACCACAAAATATGAATTTCATTAAGATGTTTTGAGAAAAAAAGGGCTCTGGCTTTAAAAAGTTTAGGAAACACCATATGTTATATTTCCCTATTGGAAATTCGTAATACATAATACACGAAATTCAAGTCTTATATTCAGAAATGTTTAACTTCACATGACCATGTAATAATCCCTTTGCCATTTAGCAGCTATTAACATTCCCTAGAACTAATGTTCCACAGACACTTGGGAAATGCTGTATTGAACTGTTTGCTTTTGCAGGTAACTATTAACAGATCTTTTCAGGCTTCTTCCCACACACACTCTTGTCATGTCTCAAGGCGCATATCTGAGGCTGCTGATCAGTCAGAGTGCCATTTTGTAGCATAAGATCAGTGGCTCCATAAGAAAAAGAAACCTTATTCCTATCACATTCTGCTCTAACCAAGTAAGCAAAGAAAATAGGACTTTTTCTTTACAGTTACCAATAAAAGGACTGTGTTGTGGATACACTATCACCCAAAGAAAACATATCACAGCTCAATATGAACCAAATGTTGATTTTCCTTGTATTTATTCATTGCTACTATATACTGACAAATAAAATGAGAGATCTCAGACCCCAAATCCCTGAAAAGGCAAGCCTGAAATCCAAATTTGGGAATGCTCTGAAAGTCTAAATATGGTTATCTTTAAAGAATGGCATGCAGGACACCTTTAAAACAATATTTTTATGGAGACAGTGTAGTATAGAGAGAGATAAATATCTAGGCTAAGCTTAGAAGACACAACAAATAAAAGATAGTTTTGCTAATCTTATAATTCAGAAATACAATTATTACTAACAACTAGGAATCAATGCAAGGACTTAGGAAGTGTCCAGATTTCACAAATAAAGGAATAATGGCTATCCATTGCATTAATAATGATAATAAAGACAGTAATGATGGGTACTTTTTATTAATGGCCTATTTGCCAGACACTTGACATATATTAACTCCCTTCATCCTCACCATAATCCTAAACATAGGGATTATTTCCATTTGAGAGTCAAGTTGCCTGATTAAAGAGGTGAACCTGAGGCCTCACTCTCCTGTGACAGTACACTACCTGCACTAACATGCGTTTATTTGAAAAGACTAGAACATACTTATTTCCAGCATCTTCTCCGCTGACCTGATTTCCATCAATAATTGTAAATGAACCAATACCTATGAGACAAAACAGCCAGTCAAGAATATATATTTCTAATTCAAAACCTTAAAAAATAAGTTTACAACCACAAAACACATTACCTGGTAATACCAAGTTTTTAAGAATTTCAGTTCCTGTGGCTGTTGCATTTATTAGGCAAACATGAGCAGATTCTAACGCCTCTTGTCCATGATCACCCCACAACCTACAAAACAAGACACAAATTCAGCATTTTTAAAACTTTCACAAAAATAATAACTTTCTTATATCATGATTTTTAAAGCATTCTTGCACAGTTACCAATAAAAGAGCTAAATTAATATAGTTCTTGCACTATAACTAATGTGATGACCATGGCAAACATGTAAGACAGGAACAGTAAGGGTAGTGTGTGGGGGAGGATTACATAAGACTAAGACAAATGGGGGGGGGGGTCAAATCAACACTAGAAACATGGTCTTCGAGCTCCCTGTCCATTATTCTTTTCAAGCCAGATAACTTACAGAACAGAAAGTCTTTTATACTCATTAACATTAAAGAAGTGCCTTAGATTTAAAACCAATTCTGCTCTCTATTACTTTTCTCCTTAAGTTACATGGATCCAGCATATTTAAGACCTTGACATAGGACTTATGACTGTGACATCTATAAGAGTGAGAAAAGCTTTACCCAGAAAATGGATTATCACCTGAAAAGCCTCACACTGACTTCTACAGGAGTACTTTAAAATATAATACACAATGAACACTCGAATAGCATGATTAATAAATGCATTAACAAATAGGAAGATACAATAAGGATTAGAAACATATGTTATAACCTGATTCACAGCAGCATATCATTAATAGGGCAAGGTACAGGACCACACATGTATCATGGCATCTGGGCCAACCTGGTTAACTTCACTCAAAAAGCCTATTAACTAATTTCTTTCTTGTCAGTATAGGAAGTGGACAGCCCAGATCATTAGAAAAATGCCATAACTTGGAGGATGGATAGACCTTAATGTGCCTTCTCTGTCACCTGATCTAAAGTGCATTCCCTTAGTGCATAGCTGCTATGTCTCCGGAGTGTATCACATCTGTAGTTGCCTCACTTGGCTTTCATTTGCTGAATGTCCATCTTTCTATTCCACTCTAAGTTCCATAACTGCAGAGACCAATCCATATATACACCACTGGAGCCCTATGCCTTGCCTAGGGCAAGTGATCACTGAACAGCCGTCAAATGAATGGAGGAAAAACCCAGAAGAACCAGAAGGACTGGAAACATCTGTTTTTCCTATGAAAGTAGGAAGACACTTAACATATTTGGTTGATGGATACTTGGGTAGTTGGAGAGTGAGCCTAAGAGAATATTGGTGCATCTCTAGGTAACATGTTTCAAGAAGCGGCCCAAACTAGAATCAATCCTCTCTACTCGTTGGCCTAAGGCAGGCAGAGCCTGGTTGATTGCTAGCTGGCTGCACAACTTCATTTCTAACTGCTTCTCTCTGACACTTCAAAATAAATAACCAGTTCTTACTATGAAAGATAGTTTGGTCCTTAAATGGATTGGACTCAGCAAACTCTTCTGTTAGTTACTTAGTAACCTAAAATATCTTCTCAGCTGTCATGTACCTGCATTCAAAACATAAGGAACTCCAAGAATTTACAAGTTATAAGGACTCTGCCACCTTGATTCTTTCCCCAGAAGCTTGGGAGCAGAGTATGTGACTGAGTACCAGCTCTAAAAAGGACCAAAGGGCCAGAGTTTATATCTGGCTCAAAAACATGAGAGACTGGGCAAGTGAAGTAAATCTCTGCTTTATAGATAGGGAAACTGAGTGCCTGAAGTCTCTAACACAGCACTAGATTGTATGTGCAAATGGGAGCTCCAGTCCTGAGGGACATACTTTAATTTCTGGCTTGGAGGCTCCAGAAAGAAGGGGAGCCAAGAGTTTGTGTTACTTTCACTGCTTCAACAAAGAGAAGATGCTTGATAAATAAGGAATGGGGAGTGTAAAGAGAAAAAGCAGGGTAGAGGAAACAGCCAAAGACCTGACTGATGGCTTAGACCTGCAGTGTCCATTACGGTAGCCATCAGCCACATGTGGTTACTAAGCACTAGAAATGAGGTTTGTCTGAATTGAGATGTGCTGTAAGTGTAAAATGCCTGATGTCGAAGACAGTAGATTGACATGTTGAAATGGCAATATTTTGGACATACTGGGCTAAATAAACTAGTATTAAAACTAATTTCACCATATTTTTTCTCTTAATGTGACTACTAGAAAATGTAGAATGACATATGTGGCTCGCATGACAGTGCTGGTTTGGAACAATACCTATCACTTGGTGCCACTCTCGGCCGCCGGGAGAGGGAATTGTGATCCCCTCATTCAGCAAAACTAGGCGCTGGGAGCAGCGAGGTGGGGCCCACAGCTGCCCTGGTGAAACGGCTGACGCTACGACCGCGCACCTCGAATTGCACACAGCGTGTAGGGAGGGTGCACCCCACGGAGGAGAGGAGCACGGCCCTGGAGGAGCACCGCTGGCTCCAGGCCGGAGTCCCGAGTGCCGGCTCCCGAGCCACGCACGGCCCAGCCCGGCGGGAGGCCTGAGAGTGGCCCGACCGCGCTACCCGCTCGCTCAGGCCCGGCCCGGACGCGGAGGCTGTCCGCAGGCCCGCCCGCCCTCCTCGGTGAGGCCCGGCTCACCTCAGCTGCCGGTCGTATTTCTGCTCCTTGAGCAGCTTCCCGGGTTGCGCCATGGCCCCTGTAGAACACCACCACCACCACCACCACCACCTCCTCCGCCTCCGCCTCCACGAATGCGCAGGCGCACTGAGGGCCCCTCGCCTCCGAGGCCTCCTACTCGCTGCCTACAGGGGGCGCCGCCACTGCACTGCGCACGCGCGGCCCGTACACCCGGCTATTCACCGCTACAGCGAGGATGACCGGGACTGGGACTGGTGAACCATCTTCCCCCGATGCGCCAGCCCCCCTAGTCAGCCAGTGGGTGGCTTTGTACGTGCGGTAATTGTGGGGGACTCGGGCTTTGGAAAAAGGCTACTTTGGATTTTAACTTACTAGTTGTAAGATCCACTCCTTACCTCTCAAATCCCCCGCCTGTTCATCTGTGCAATGGGGATAAATGGGTTTCCATCACAGGGTTCTATTAGCATTAAATGAGATTACACCGAGCCAGACTCAGAAAAAAGTCCTTTCCGAACAATAACTTTCATTATTACGATCATTATTATTCACCCGTTTCATCCATCCTCTCATACAACAAACCCACACTGAGAACCCATTTCTAACCACAAAGCTAGCTTCTCCTGGATGCAGGGGCAGTGACTTTAGGGAGTTCACAGTCCTGAGATGGGAGAGGGACAGTAAACAAGTTCTTACTAGACAGTGTGTCCCTCCTATAGATAAAAGCTGGGGAGCTGAGAGGAGCACAGAAGAACCCCACTCACTGCCCCTCTCCAGGAATGTGTCATGTGATGTGGGCAAGGAAGAACAGCAGAAGGCACAGCAGGTGTCATCTCTAGGAGGCAGAGGAAGAATGGCAGGCTGGAAATGCTAAAGAAAGTTTGGTGTGGTAAAGAGTTAGGTGAAGAAGGGTAGGGGGTAGTCAGGAGAGGTTTGAGACAGCAGGGGCCAAGTTATGAGGACCATAAACTTAAAAGCAAGGAGGAATTTAAAGCTCTCTGCTTTCTTAAAAAGAACTGCTTTCAGAAAGAGGATGGCTGCCTTGTGGGGATGGGTGATAAGGAGAGGGTTTACCCCCGAGGAAAGGGAAGAGAGAAGCAGCTGGAAACCAGGGGACCAATGGGGAAGGAGATCGAGATTTCTTCCCCTCTATCTCCCAGACTCTCTGGCCACCTTAAGATTAATAATTGCCTAAAACAAGGTGAAAATGAGCACAGATTCACATGCCTGACCTACCCTGAGATGGGGACAGGGGAGGGGGCACAATTTGATAGTAATGATGTAATAATGATGGATGCAATTTCCCATGGGTGCCGTCTTCAGGATCAAGATCAGGGCACACCCTCTCATGATTTCCCTGGCCCCTAACCACACCCATGGAACACAACTGATGGGAAATAGAGGCATGAGGCTCTCCCAGCTCATCATGTGCTTATGCGGTCACATTTCCTTCTCCAGATGGATGGGTAAAATATAAGGGATAATAAAATATGCCTAGGGAATATGGGAAGGTCAAAAGGCAACAGGTGAGAGTTCACTGCTTAGCCTCTCATGCTGAGTACAGTCATGATCTGCACAAAAGTCATGGTCTACCCCAAATTTGGTCAAGGGGAGTCATACTGCCTATGAAGATATGTATGCTTTTGAGAAGTTTTGCACTGGTGGTCTGTATCATTCTGTCCATTGGTGCAGTATTGGACATCTGTTGTCTCAACCAATGCTCACAGGGATCCCCATGAGGTGGGCAGGAATGATTCCCTCATCACCTGGTAGAGTTAAGGCACTGTACCTTCTAGAGGGGAAGTGAGATCAGGTCAAGGTTGCTGGATGAATGAGGTGTGGCTGTGCAAGCTGCTTCTCCCTCCTCCCCAGCCCTTCATCATAGCCCTCACATCCGCATGCTCCCCCTCCTCCAGAAACAGCAAAATGCAGGATGCCAATGAAACCAAAGAGTAAACTCCAGAGCAGTGAAATCAATTCAGCTTTAAAGACAACACATAATTGAGACAGGAGGCACCTGAATGAGGGCACAGGCTTTCCCAAATTGACCTGAGTGGGCTACTGGGTCAACTGGGACTTCACCTGAGACTGGCAGACTCCATCCTTTCATCTCACTTGTCTAAGTCCCCAGAACTCCAATGCCTAGAGAAAATTGCTGCAGATAGGCTGGCTGAAGGAAGGAAAGAATTGGATCAACTTTTATTTGGTTATTAAAGAGGTAAAGCAGTTGACTCTTAAAAGACCCCTGAAAGCAGTTAACTGTTGAAAGCAAGAGTAGGGGTGCCAACCACCCAAGCAGTTAAAAATTCACATATAACTTTTGACTCTCCGCAAACTTAACTACTAATAGCCTATGTTGACCAGAAGCTTTACTGATGTAAATAGTTGATTAACACATATTTCGTATGTCATACGTATTATTTACTGTATTCTTATAATAAAGTGAGCTAGAGAAAAGAAAACGTTACTAAAAATCATAAGAGAAAATACATTTACAGTATGTATGTATTTATTGAAAAAAATCTGCATAAAGTGGACCTGTGCAATAATTCTTTTGAAAGGAATAGGCAGTAAAGAGTGTCCTTCCCATCCCCATTCTATACCCTCCCCACCCTTCTGGTCTCCCAGTCTCCTCCTTGAAGGCAAATATTCTCTCTGGCTTCTCTTTCCAAAGTCTTGCATACATAGGCAAAGCAGATGTACACAAATGACAAATTTAAAATTCACTTCCTCCCCCTGCCCCCTGCGATTTTAGACTAGTTGAATAAGGGACTCAACATCCCTGGGGTTTCATCCTTGCTTTATCACTCACTGTGTACCATAACTCAACTTCTTTGAGCCTTGCTATTCTCATCTGTAAAATAGGGTGAAAGTCCCCCCAGGGCTGCTGTGCAGATGAAACTGGGTACAAAACTGTATGAATAATTTCAATTCTATTTTTTAATACTATAAATAAGTATGGAAAAGGCCTGGGTCACTGTGAGGGGGAAGCGGGTCAATGAAGTAGACACACTTGGGCCCAAACCCCCGGCCCTGAGACTGTTGCAGCTCCCCCAGGAGAAGGGTGGCAGGCTCCTCTGTGAGACGGACAGAGGCTGCAGGCCTCACTTGGAAGCAAGCCTTCATCTTGTTGGCCTGAAGATGACATTTCTGGATTGGAAATCTGGGGCTTTGACAATGTTGCCTTCTCTGTCATGCTGATCTTGTCTCCTGTCCTATCCAAGGGTCAAATTTATCTTAAGGGCCCCTTCTATCTCCTTGGTCAGAGATGGGCATCTAGGCAGAACTGAGAAATCACTAACTAACCTTGAAAGTTGTCAATTACTTTCCACGACTCTTCCTTGGGAACTGGGGCTCAGGGCATAGGAAAGGGAAACTGAGACAGCCCCAGAGTTGTAGAGGAGCAGGGCAGGCAAGACGGCAGAATTCTTCACAAGGTCAGCCAAGAGCAGGGCCTAAAATGTCTCCTCTGATCAAAATCAGACTGGCAGACATTTTACAAAAGGTACTTTTACTCCTGTTTGGTACAGGTCCCTGGGTGGGATCATTTGTCTGTCCTTCCATCCATCCATCCGTCTGTCTTGCCAAAACTGTCTGCTAGGGCCTAGCTAGAGATATGTCTTAGCTTTGGCATAAGGCCACATCCTAAGATGAATCAGATTGGTCCTGCTGGAGCCAGTGGGTGGAAAACAAAGGATGTACCAGGTAGAGGGCACAGCAAGGACCAGGGCTGGATGGTGGGAAAATGTTGGGCCAGGGCAGGCACTGAGGTTGAGTGCAGGGTGGGAAGCCTAAACTCCTAGTAGGTGTGCAGAAGGTCATGGGGAGGTAGAGAGGGACAAACAGTGGGCTGCACAGGGACAGGCAAAGAGTTCTGGACAAAAGGAGGAAACAGGGGAGAGAATGAGAGGGTGAGAGGCAGGGCCTCACACTTGATTCCAGGGAGAAGCCATTTGGTGTTTGTGGGTCTGTCTGTCTTCATGCCCACTGGTTAGTGATAAAACTCCCCACTCCCCCTTAAGGTTCATCCTGGCCAGGGGTTTAGACTGCCCATCCTGCCCTCTCCTACCCTCTCCCCCAGGGTTCCTAGACCTCTATAGCCACAGGACCCGCTTGCTCCTAGCAAAAAGGGAAAGTGGAAAAGAGCACAGTGTCTGGAGTGGGACAGAGTGACTCCCTCACCAGCTGGCTAGATCACCTAGGGCAAGTCATTTCACTTCCCTAGGCCTCAATGCCCTACTCCCTGTAAGAGGGCTACCGGAAGTACCACTCCTCTCTAGGCTGTAGGAAAGCTGTGAGGATTCGATGGCAAACAGGAAAGCTCCAGTTCTGAACACTTGATGGTCAATGAAATTTGTAGTTTAAAGGAGACTCTCCAATCCCAGAAGACTCAGAGCCCAGAGCCTAGATCCCCAGTAGTGGGATTTACTGCTCAGGGACAAGCCTGAAGAGGGGAAGGAATGTGGAGAAATCGGGGCAGCCCTCAGCATGAGCTGCTTCTCATGTCCCAGAGCCTGCACACGTGCTGAAGAAAAGAAGGGAGAGTCATCCGGCCAGGGCAGGAGTGGGGTGCGGGGAGAAGTTTACATCCCCCTTACCCCCGCATCTCCACTCGAGGCTCAAGTGGCCTGCAGACTCGGCCGGCCAGGGCAGCACCGGCCTCTGTCGCCCTGCGTGGGGGGTTTGGGGGGCGGGTCTCCTGGGAACTGCTCCTCCCGCCCGCAGCTTTAAGAGGCTGCTTCGCCGCAGCTAGTGGGGCCGGAACCGCAGCCCGAGCGAGCGAAACTGAGCCCAGCCAGCAGGTGCACTGCTGCGGGGACGGCAGCGGCATGACCGGCCACCACGGCTGGGGCTACGGCCAAAACGACGGTAGGCGCAGCCCCCGGCCGGCCCCGATCCGCTAGCACTCACCCCCGACCCTAGCTGCCGGCCAGGTCTCCCGGATTCGCAAGTCACTCCCCTCCAGGCCAAAACCGGACGCCCCCCCTTCTCGTCCAGCCCACAGAACCGGCCCACCTGCCTGGCCCGAGCCCTGGCTCCTCTGCGCCTGGCGCAAAGTCCTCGCTGCGCACCAGCGGGCACAGCCGCCAGCTGCGCTGTGCCGCCTCCTACGCGCAGCCCCTGAAGGCTGCTCTCGCTCGGACCTGGGCCCGGACATTCACTCACTCACCCCTGGCGGGCGCGGGGGATGGAGGTGGCCCAGGGCAGCGGGGGCGGTCGGGGAGGAGCGCTGTGCGCGAGTGCCAGTGCCGGGAGCGCGCACCGCATGTGTGCGGGGACCTGCCGGGAGCCGGGCTCAGCGTGGGCAAGGGCGCGGTCCCTGGCAGAGAGTTTCCCAGCTGGGTGTCCAAGCTTACCTGTCGACAGGTACGTAAGGGAAGGGGCGTTTGGGGGTCCAGGTATGTGTCAGGTTGTCTGAACACATCCCAGTGCGAAGCATGGGAGTCAGTGGCCCACACTAGCCGCCTGGAAAATAGCTCTTCGTTTCTGCCTCAGTTTCCTTAGGATGCAGGAGGGAGAAAAGGTAGAAAGTGAGAACCAGACAGCTTGAGTGTGGGTCTGAGGCAAATCAGTTCCCTCTTGGGTTGTTTCTTACAACCGAGGCCGGGGTGGGGGGTGGAGTGGGGGTAAGTGTTTCCCTCTTTCCCTGAGATGAGTAATGAGGACCCAAGATCCTGGTTGCCAGGAGGAGACCCAGGCAGGTCAGGTGGAGATGCCTGAAAAGGAAAGTGCTGGTGGAGGAGCCCTTCCTGTTCCCACTTCTCTGGGGAGAGGCAGTCACTCTGTGAAGTGGGTGAGGGTCCTGGGCTACAGTCTGGGGGTCAGGAGATTGCAACCCACCAGAAGGAGTTAGAAAGGTGCTGTGGTGTATCTGGCCCCCTCTGGAACCCCGAGGACACAGGAGTATCTTTGGGAAGGGAGAACCCCAGATCTGGTCATGCAAAAGCTAGAAAGAGACATTCAGAAAAAGGCAACAGAGACCAGCAGAGATGGAGAGAGAGGGAGAAGGGGCACGTTGACAAAACCTATAGATCATCTTCCCCCAGAACCTGCTCCAGCCAGCTTCTGGATGCTTCCTCCAGAGTCAGAGTTCCCTAATCCCACCTCCTTTCTAGTCCTGCCCACCAGCTCTGAGCACCCAGTATCCTATATGACCTGCCCTTAGGCCAGCCGCTCTCAGACCACTGTCCCTCACCCAGCCAGACCCAGGTATTCCAGTCTAGGGACGCTGAGGGAAGAAAGAACAGAGGATAGAGGTGCTGGCATGCAGCATGCTCACAGGACTTCAAAAATAACCCAGTGAGTCTGGGCCACAATTCTGAGTCATCCGCTGGGGACACAGCTCTGTCAGCACCTGCTGCTATTTTCTCAGGAAAACTTAAGAAGGCAAAAAAAAAAAAAAAAAAAAAAACAGGGAGACGCACCAGCCGGCAATAGCTCTAAAAATAGGCTGCATCTCAGGATGTTCCTTAGGAAGATGCTGAGCTGCAGATGGAGCCTCTAGGAGGCAGGTGGTGGGCACCCGTGGGTGTGCACGCAGGTGTGTATGTGTGTCTGTGTATGTATGTGGGTGTGTGTTTTCTTGTAGTCTCTTAGTGTAGACCTGGGCTTGCACCAGGGGGTATTTGTGTGTGAGAGTGCATGTAAGTGTGTCAGATATAGTTGGCAGGATGTGTGTGTTTGTACACATATGTGTTGTTGGGCCTGGCTGTTTTGGGCCCGGTGAGCCCAGGTCACTGTGCACATGTGTGCACACATGAAAATCTCTATGAATCTGTGGGCACATGCTTAGGGAGGGCAGCTGGGGGCAGTGCATGCATGTGCTGTGTTTATACCAGCACCCAAGTATATGTGTGTTTGCATGTTTGAGTGGCCCCAATTCCTTCATCTGCGAAATGGGGATCATGCTGGTTTCTACTTCACAAGGTGGTTGTGAGGAACAAATGCAAGTCACAGAGCCAAAGCCAGGATAATGGGAGCTTTTGTTATTATTATCACGAACAACAATACAAACATGCCCAAGGTGAGGGAAGAGGTCAGATGCCCGGTAGGTCAGGTCAGGGACTTCAGATGCTTGGGGTCCTCTCTGAGCATGTATTAGATATTGAGGAGGATTTATGGCCCAAAACTGCCCCTGAGCCTGTGGCTGTATTATGTTCCCTTCCACAAGTTTCCTCTTTGGGCCTCCTATCAGCTCTGGGTGGTGAGTTTTAGTGAGGCCATTTTGGAGACAAGGAAAGAGAAGCTGAAATGGAGGGGAAGTGGCAGAGCTGGGATTGGAGCTCCAGACTGTGCATCTCCCAAAGCAAGAGGCTAAAGTCTGAAAGGACCCGGGCAATCATTTCCCACAGATGCCCTCAGCCTGCCTCCCAGAGATCTGGGCTGGCCTGAGTCCTTGCCCTCTCCCCCCAACCCCCACAGGCCCCTCACAGTGGCACAAGCTATCCCATCGCCCAGGGAGACCGCCAATCACCAATCAATATTGTATCCAGCCAGGCTGTGTACTCACCCAGCCTGAAGCCACTGGAGCTTTCCTATGAGGCCTGCACATCCCTCAGCATTGCCAACAATGGCCACTCTGTTCAGGTGGAGTTCAATGACAGTGATGATCGAACTGGTAAGTGGCCCTTAACAGATTCTGGCACCTGTCCACCCGGGGGCCTAACCCTGTTTTGAACAGGCTCAGGAGAAGCAGCATGCTGAGGTGGGGAAGGAAGGCTCCATCCCTCAGCAGCTATAAAGCTGGGGGCTGAGCCTCAGTCTCCTTAAGCATAAAATAGGAGCAACAGGAACTTATTTTGCTCCCTAAGATCATAGAGAGGAAAAAATGAAAAATTGAAGTGATGTTTATACAGCAAGATACTCAGAAGCTCAAGAAATGCTACTTCCCTTTCTTTTCTTCCATTTAGTTCATTAGGTTGGGTTTGTTTTCACTCCCTGCCCCATCACTGACCTGCTGTGTGGCCTAAGGCCAAACCCTTTTCTCTTTGTGATTTGGCCAAGCCCAGCAGAGAGGGAAGTAAACTAAAATGTTCTGTGTGCCAGGCCCCTTGCTAAGGTCACAGGCAGCTCTTTTATTCTTCTCAAGAACCCACCTCTAAGATGGGCAAGAAAGACTCAATAAGCTGGGGAGGGCCCAAACCAGCCCGGTCTAACTCCAAAGGTCTTCTCCTCAACCCACATAGAACCCCAAGATCCCAACTGTCTTGGGCCAGAAAGAGGCCAGCAGAAACTTGTGGCACTCTTTCCAAGGCCTCTTTGTCCTGAGATTAAAGTCCATGTTCTTTTATGATAAATTCCTAGGC
Organism: Eonycteris spelaea; assembly: GCA_003508835.1. Taxonomy (NCBI): domain Eukaryota; kingdom Metazoa; phylum Chordata; class Mammalia; order Chiroptera; family Pteropodidae; genus Eonycteris; species Eonycteris spelaea. Next base: position 1,174,022 of record PUFA01000026.1, on the reverse strand, counting down.
AGAGGCCTCAGGAGTGCTCTTCAATGAAGGGACTATGTGCTTATGATCAGGCCTGTGAAGGGTGGAGTGGGGCAAAGAGGAAACAGGCTAGAGTTTTTTACATAGGAAGTGACTAGAACTCTGCCCCTCTCATACACACATAATAAAAGCACTGAAGAACTTAAGTTTCAAATAGAAAATCAAAGGGCAGAGAAGAGGAGGGAAGCCATATAGGAGTTATTTTAGCTGCTTAGCCCTGAGTTCCCTGGTAGGCTAGGAAAAAAGGGGAAAATGATCAGTTGTAGTCCTTGTTGCAGAAAGGAAGAAATCCAGCAGAACCTCAGAAGAGAGACACAGCATTTCCTGGTACTGAATTCTAAGAAAAGCTACTTACCCATAACTTTGGGGAGGGACATGGGGTTCTTGACGACCCTAGATGAGAATTTATGAAGGAAAATTTTTCATTTAGCTATATCTTCGAAACAGTCTTCGGAGGCCACTGAGGGTTCAATTCAGACATCAGTAGCTCAGTGAAGGCCACTGTTAGTGGGGGAGGGGCCAATGGGGCATGGCTCTGGACCACTGACCCAGGGGCTCACTTTCAGTTCTGGTTGGGATTTCTTCTCCTACCAGAATGCCCAGGCCTGAGGAGGCAGGGAGCCAATGGAAAGAAATTTGGCTCAGGAGTGAGACCGTTGGGGTTCTGCCACTTACCAGCTGGGTGACCTTGAGCAGGATACCTACCTTTTTGAGCCTCAGTTCCACATCTGTCCAACAGGGGTAAAAGTGTGTCCCTCTAAAGGTCTCTGTGTGCTTTGACACCTATTAACTACCAAATGCATAGTAAGTGCACAGTGAATGACAATGCATTCTATGGCCAGGATGAAGGGAGGAGGCTAATGAAGCCAAGCTCAAGGGGTTAGGGAGGGAGTTCACCCTCTGAGAGACCATACTCTGGGTCCCAGGTGGGGTATGCTCAGAGGGGTGGGCCCCAGGCCAAACAAGGGGCCTCAGGTAAGGCAGGGCAGCAAGGAGAGGCCTCTGGACTGTCCTGTCATCTTCCTGAAGGGGCCCACAGGGGGCAAGGCCCTGCCCTGGTAACTCATTCTGAAGGGGCCTAGTGGAACTCTGAGCCTAGGGCTGTCACTTGATCCAGGAGCTCACATTCAGGCCTAGTTGGGGCTCCCTCCACTGCCAGATCTCTTTCAGCTAGAAATTCAATCAGTCCCAGGAGGCCTTGTGCATGACCCCAGCTCACCAGATATCAGGGTGAGAAAGTCACAAAACCAGCATAAATGGGGCCTATCAAAGAGGCCATGGGGGAGGAGTATTGGAAGTACCTGGGCTTGGCCACCAAAGTGGGGACCCTCAGGAGCCCCTCTGGACAATACCAGGTCCTGGGGTGGCAGCACAGCCTGATGATTAGGGGCTTGGGCTCTGGACTTTCAAAAGAAATGAAAGCTTATTATACTATCAATGGCTTGCTGTGTGACCTCGAGCAAATGGCTTGCCCTCTCAGGTGCCTCTGTTTCCTCCGTTATAAAATGAAGGTAATAATGGGTTCTGTTCCTCATGGGCCACTATGAGGACTAAACAAAGTAATCCTTCTCACCCAACCCTGGATCAGGGCTTCAGACATAGGAGGACTGTTATTAGTGATATTGGGGTCCTGAGAGGCAACATCCCAGCTTCCATGTGCAATTAAGAGAATGCAGAGAGGTGCTCTGTTGGTTCCAGACTCTTCTGCCACCTACAGGCTGCCAGGATTTCTGCCCTGGCCCAGCTAAGAGCCTAGGGAATTGAGTGGGGACTGACCCAAGACCAATTAGCCCAACCAATTTTCCAAAAGAAAAATGCATCTCCCTCCGGGGCACTTCCCTGATCCCAACGCTGCGCCGCCTGCTGGGAGTTGGGTTCTCTCACACCAATTGCTACACGCCCTGCTTCTACCCACAGTGGTGACTGGGGGCCCCCTGGATGGGCCCTACCGGCTCAAGCAGTTCCATTTCCACTGGGGCAAGAAGCACAATGTGGGCTCAGAGCACACCGTGGATGGCAAGTCATTCCCTAGCGAGGTAAGGGCCTCCCTCAGCCTAAATCCTTTTACTGCTTGGGGGAGGAGTAGGGAACTGGATAGTCAGGGGCTTGGCGGGTACCTGGTATGGGGCTTTGGAGAGAGTGAGGAGGAGCATCTGGGGGCCTTTGGGAGAGACATCCTTCACCCACCACCAGCAGAGGGGCTTCCACCTGAACTCTGCCCATTGATGTCCTGCTCTGTGTGTCCAGAAGGAATTTTCTGAAGAGCAAATCCAGTCCCACCACATCCTTCCTAACAGTTCTTCAAATATTGAGCTTAGCATTCAAGGCCCTGTGTGAACTGGCCTTGCCAGGCCTTATCTTCCCCTGGTCTGTAGCTGACCTGCAGGTGGTGAATCTCCTGCTCACACCTGGCTGTTTCATACCTCCAGGGCTTTTCCCATGCTTTGTCTGCCTGGAATATCTTTCTCCCAGGGTTCCATCCGATAACCCCCTAATTATTCTTTGGATTCAGCGGCAGGTGCTGCCTCCCAGGGAGTGTCACACTGGATGGCTATTATCTATTTCACAGTTAGTTCATGGACGGTGGGCCTGAGCCAGATTCCTCTTTGGTCCCTTGAGGCTCAGGAAAGGGTTAGGCCCAGAGCAGGGTGGGTGCTATCTGTGCTCTTTGGGGTTCCCCGGGGCCACTTTGGACCCTAGGCCTGGGAGGTGTGACAGCCTGCCCCTCCTGTAGAGGGGCCAATAACCTGGTGAGAGTGAGGGAAGCCTGACTCTGAAATCCCATGGCCCCTGGGACGTGCTAAGCACTGGCCCGGCCTCTTGTTACTCTTGTAGCTGCACCTGGTTCATTGGAATGCCAAGAAGTATAGCACCTTCGGAGAGGCGGCCTCAGCTCCCGATGGCCTGGCTGTGGTTGGTGTCTTCTTGGAGGTGAGGGGTGGTTACCCAGGGCCAGGAGAGTCATGGGAGGTCAGGTACTGCCCATAGTTCCAGAACACAGTGGTATTGGGCTCACACTACCCTCTCCCTGACAGACAGGGGATGAGCACCCCAGCATGAACCGTCTGACTGACGCACTCTACATGGTTCGATTTAAGGTGAGACCAGGAGTCCATGCCTCTGACCAGAGCAGCCAGGTGGAAAGGGAGGAAGGGTCTAGATCACAGAGTGGACCCATCTACTCCTCCATTCTGGCAGCAAACCCTCGCTGAGATGAAGGGTTCCCTGGTAGGCTCCTGACTCCTCTTCTCCAGGGTCAGTGGCCCCATGGAGTGCCCAGCATGCAGCCGGGTGGGTATAGGATTGATAAGTTGCTTGTCACATCCCTTAATGGTTATCCAACAGGCAGTGCCACTAAGGGCCGCTGAAGGCACAGGAGAGGACATGATGGCCAAAGAGTTCCTGAAGCTGTAGCTTTTACATACAAGCAAATGGGTGGGCAGGGCCTGGCCCCTGCTGGGAGATGGCATCTGGAATCACAGACATTTACCCACAATTTGCCTTAATGAGCTGAGGAGAAACCTAGATCCTGCTGACAAAAATGGGTGGGGAGGCTGCTGGTGCGGTCCTGGTGGAAGGTCTATGCTAATTCCTGTGTTTCCCTACCCTGCTCCAGGATACCAAGGCCCAGTTCAGCTGCTTCAACCCCAAGTGCCTCCTGCCTGCAAGCCGTCACTACTGGACCTACCCAGGCTCTCTGACAACGCCCCCACTGAGCGAGAGTGTCACCTGGATCATTTCGGGAGCCCATCAGCATCTCTGAAAGGCAGGTGAGTCCTCCAGGTAGATCACCAGGTAGAAGGGTGCTGCACTCAGCATTCACCCCAATCAGTAACCCACAGTCTGTGGTCCCATCTTTTGCTAATAAATATCTAAATAGATGGGAGTTAGCTTAACTGATAGTCATTAGGACCTAGACACAAACTGGGAGGGGAGATACCTGGATCCTGGGATCACACCTACTGTGTTAGAATCTTAATGCTGCATTTGCTGATAAGTCTTAGCTAGATGGGATAGGAACTGGAACTAGGTAGAGCAGGGTCCTGGTTCAGAGGCCCATTAGTGAGTAGGTAACTGAAGTTGGGGTCCCAAAGACAGAATGAGTGCCGAGGAGTGGGGACAAGCCCTAGGGGAAAGAGGAGGGGGGACAGAGCTGGCTGGGCAGGCTATGCCAGATGATATGACTGGGATCAGAGAGGACCACAGCACCCCATTCTGCCCTGAGCATCAGTTCTGCCTCCTCAAGATGGAGAAATTCCGGAGCCTACTTATTTACCTCAGAGGATGATGAGAGGATCCACATGGTGAACAACTTCCGGCCACCACAGCCACTGAAGGGACGTGTGGTCAAGGCCTCCTTCCAGGCCTGAGCTGTTCACTTGCCCAGCTGGCTACTAGGGCACCATCTTCCCAAGGGCTTCCATGTCAGCAGACACCAAACCATATGAGGCTCCCTGCCTGGGGGTGTTGTGGAGCACCCGTCCCCTTCAGCTGGCTTGCTCCTCAGCCACCCTGGAGGCTTCTTGATGGGATCCTGAATTAGAAGACACCCTTCAGGTGCCCTGGGGACTGGAAGGACAGCAGCTGAGCATGGTCCAAGCCTGGGGCTACCTCTGCTCTCGAGTCCCAAAGGCCCCCGGGAACCTCCTCTTGTCTCTCCCACTGGTAGTGGCAGCAGCCCCACCCTGAGCTCACACTGTGATGGACAAGACTGAGCAATCTGGGGCAGGCAGCTGGCATTTCCAGAAAGACTGAAGCAATAATTAGAGGTGGGCAGAGCTATCCTCTTGGCATTACCTCTTCTGCAGACCTCCGCCATGCACGAACCTCACTGCCAGGCCATTAAAATCAGCACCCAGCCTGCTGGAGGTGACATGACCGTCTCCCTCCAGCTACCTGCTGCCATGGGCAAACACTGGCTACAGCTTATGTAGTATCTCCCCTTCTCTTCACCCAGCCACTAAAGCCACCTACATGACAGTCCATCCACGCAATGATTAATAAATTCATTCATTCATGCAACAAATACCCATTGAGTGCCTGTGCTATGTCAAGTGCTGTTCTAGGCATTGGGGAGGGGGTGAGTCAAGCATAGTGTGTTGGGAGGGACATGGATACTGAGCAGGTAAGGGTTATACAGAGGGCATGGCAGAGGCTGTGGGGACAGAGAAAAGGAGAAGCCTACTTCGTCTGGTGAAGAAATTAAATTCCATTCAGTATTTCAAGGCAGAGAGAAAGGGATAATATGTTTGAAGCTGAGGGAGGAGCAGGTGTGCAGGCTCAGAGCTGAGAAAGAGCCCAGAGTATTTGTGGAGCTGAAAAGGACCAGTGGGACTGGGGGAGGGCCTGGGACTCTCTCCCAAGGCTAATAGGGAGTCCTAAAGGGTATAGGGTAGAGGGGGCCAGGGCCTGTTGTGCAAAGGGAGAAGATCCCTGTGGAGGGTAGCTGGGCAGGCAGGAGTGGCAGCAGGGAGGAGGTGGTAGCCAAGGGCTAGAAGAGGGGACAGAGTGGTGGAGATGGGGGAGTAGAGGGCGAGATGAGAGAGATTCAGGAGGTAAAGCCCAAAAGACAGCACGTGGCTATCTGTGAGGGAGAGGAGAGTTTGGGATATGACCCTGGGTGGAGAGCGAGGCCTCCACATGGACTGGGGCGGAGCTCACCAGGGTGGACACCCAGCATTTTTGGGCCCCTGGAGGGAAGAATCAGGAAGCAGTGGGATGTTGAGGTCTGAGCTGAAGAGAGAAGTAGTGGGTGGGGGCTACTTTGGAACATCTTAACCAAAGGTGGTGGGTAAGAGAGGGGGCCCAGGATGGCTGGAGGACAGCTTTGTCCCTGCAGGCACTCCTGGTCTGATCTAGAGGCCCTTTTCTCCTCCCTCTATGATTCAGGAGACTGTGAGAAGGTGGAGTCTGGAAGACAGTGTTTGCTCAGCTGGAGGCAGGTGGCAGCAGGGAAGTAATGCTGGTAATTCTGCCTGGGGCAGATATCTGTCTCTCTCACTTTGATCCAGGAACTGTCATTACCCTGCTTTTACAGATGAGGACGATGAGGCTGGGGGAGGGTAAGTAGGCAAGTGGAAGAGCAGGATTTGAACCTGGGTCTGTCTGATAAATTCTCTTGCTCTGTGCCAGAGCAAGAGAAGAAAGGGACGGATGGGCATGGTGGTGGCCATGTGGAGGTGGCACAACAGGTCCGATACTATGGATCATGCCAGGGACCTTGGCTAGCCCCAATCGAGGATGGTGGCATCATAGTCCTAACACCACAGAGGACTTGAAAAATGAAGTCTGGTTTTATAATAATTATCCCAAGGCTTCCAAGAATCCTCACTCTCTAAATCCTTCCCCTTAATTCATTTTTTCGATTTAAAACTATTTTAAAACCGAAAGTGGCCTCTTTATGTTATAATCACAACCTGAGTTTTGACCCTATTTATATCCAAATGAGATGCCCAGCTGGTTCTCAAATGCCTCCAGCAAACATGGCTTCAAGAGATCCAAAACTGGATCCTAAATCCTCAACTGAGAGGCAAGATTGCCTCCTGGAAGTGATGCTGGCCATTTGGGGCACCCAAGAAAAGATGGGCTCTGCTTGCACCCAAGATCCCTGAGAAGGCCTCTCTGGGGAGCCTTCCCTCAAAGCACCTCCTGAAGGAGCCAGGCCCTGAACTCCAGAGAGAGAGAGTCTCCCTTCTCCAGAGCTGGCCTCTGGAGATAGGGTGGCTGTGAAGACCCAGTGTCCCAGAGCTCTGCCTGCAGAAGACTTGTCCCAACTCCACAGTTAACTCTACAGCTGCCACTGCTGTAGAGGCCCTGGCAAGGGGCTCCCCTTAGGGCAGGCCAGGGACACCCACCTGCCAAGGCACTCATTTGTGGGGCAAGTGGTCCATGCCTTGAGCAAGGGTTGGGGAGAGGGACAGAGACAGGTCTGAGGTAAAGGTTACAAAGTAACTTAACAAAGTTGCTGGAAGAGTTGATGTCTGAAAGGGGGCCACGTTGCTGTCCAAGCTGATAGGGCTTGTCAGCTGGGGGTGGGGAGGGCAATCGGATAGTAGTGTCTGCCCAGCTTGGACATCCTGGGGAGTTCCCATGTTCGTGGGTCACAGCATCAGCTCTGAGCCCACCTTCAAAGGCAGAATGTACTGTTGGTTCATCAAGATTCTGAGAAGAGTGGGTAATGTGACTTTTTGAGCATGGAAGGTTCTGGTATTTGTCCTGCAGCCAGAGGCAGGGCCTGGGAAAAGTATCCCTTTTGGTGTCTTCTTCGCTCACAAACTCTAGGGCAGATGCACCATCCTTCACACCTGGGCTTTGCACCACATGTCACTCAAAACCTCTGAAGCTTGTGTCCTTTCTCTGTAAAATGGAAATGATGTCATGTGGGCCACATATGTAATTAAAATTTTCTAGTAGCTCTATTTTAAAAGATAAGAAAAAGTATATTTAATTTGAATAATATATTTTATTTAACTCGGTTATATCCAAAATCTATTATTTTAATGTTATCAATATAAAAAACTTTAGGAGATATTTTACATTTTTTTTTGTTAAGCTTTTGAAATCCAGTGTGTATTTTATACTTATAGCACATCTGGACTCAGACTAGCCACATTGCTAGTGCCCAAGAGCACATGTGGCCAGTGGTTACCATGATGGATACAACAGCCTGAAATAAATGTTACTCTCTGCAGGGCCATCTGCTAGCAAGGAGTCCAAGCAGACCCTCTGGCTGGGCCTGTAGCCAGGCAAGGTGGTGGCAGGAGTGAGTCAGATCTGTTCCAAGACTCTGTCCTCCATAAGGGCAGTCTCAGAACATATGATGCCAACTTGGCTCCCTCATCCTCCTCCAAGAAACCTCCCTAACCCAACCTCACTCCATCCTGGCTGACCCTGACCCCAAGCCACCCTGCAGGACCTTTGCTGTTCCCCTAGGAGAAGGCCGAGACCCTCGCAAGAAACTGACCACAAGAGACTTTCAAGAGTGTGGGAAGGTGATAGTATCCCTGAGGAGTATCCTGGCTTGGTTGAAGAAACTTCGTTAGTCGGGGAGGGCTTCCTGGAAGAGGGGCCCAGAGAAAGTACAGTTGAGCCTTGAACGACATGAGTTTGAACTGCAATATTATATATAACATACAAAATATGTGTTAATCAACTATTTATGCCATTGATAAGGCTTCCAGTCAACAGCAGACCATTAGTTAAGTTTTAGGGGAGTCAAAAGTTATATGTGGATTTTTGACCCCACGGGGGAATAGCAGCCCTAACCTCCGTATTGTTCAAGGGTCAACTGTAGTTGGCATCCCAGCAGGCACAGGAGCCTCAGCAGCTCCTGTGAACATTTATGAGACACAGAGGAGGAAGGCCTGGCTCTCGCTCAGTGTGTATCAATAAAGAGGGGTGTGCGGCTGGGAATATGGGTCTTCAAGGTCTAGAGGCCTCAAATGCCAAGCAGAAGTTTACCTTTCCATCCAGGGGCCATAAGGAGCCACTGGAGGTCTAGAGCAGGGGCTGAGGGCCTCCTGGATTGGAAGAAGAGACCTCTCTCTGAGGCTCAGAAAGCACTAGGCATCACTTGGCCCAAATTCACCTTCCAACACAGGCAAATTCTGGCAGGTACAATTCATCAGCTCCTCTTGCTGCCTCTCCTTGGCCCTGCAGAATGGATTCACACCTGCGCCCTAGCACTTCCTGGCTTGGCAATCTGTGAGTCTAATCTAGATCCCTTCAGAAGTATCAACCCAAATGTTTTTGTCTTCAAGGGCATCAGAGGGTGAGCAGGTGGCTCTTTATTCCCACCAAGCTGCTCTCTTGGGACAGGCATTGTGAGAAAGACATGGGGAGGGGTCAGCTGGGCTCCCATGGGTCCTCAGGTTTTCAGGAAAAGCCTCTTTCTCCTCCTCCTCCTCCTCTCTCAGCTCCTGCTCTGAGTGACAAGCTCTGGGTACAGATGTCTCCAGAGGCCACACTCCCTGTCTCTCAGTTACTCAGGCCTCTGGGCAACTGGGGAGTGGGTTGTTGCTGTTTGGGAGAGTACAACTCTTTCAGCCAGAGGAAGCCACGGCAGAAATCAATAAGCTGCCTAGGGAATCCCAGAGCATCTAAACTGAAAGAATTCCTGGTCTGACCCCACTCTACAGATAGAAGAACTGAGGTCCAAAGAGGGAACAAAGTTTGCTGAAGTGAGTTGGCGGGAGATGCAGAGTTTATGACTCTTGGTCCAGTGCTGTTCACTCATCAGGAGAACCTTACATGTCAAAAAGACCTTTACAGGGAATAATTCCCTACTTGCCTGTCATGGAGCCTGAAATCCTGTCATTTGAGCTTCAGTGCTCAGTTAAGACGTGGTCCCCTGATGAAATGAAGTGCCCCTGGAGGGGCTCACAGTAACACCATATGGGGGAATGATTTTATCACCATCTTTTCAGTCTGCTGTGGGACCTCTTCTCTTGGCCTTGGCTTCCATATCTATAAAATGTGTCCATGGGAGCCCTGAGGGGCCCAAGTTAGGACTTAAGGGAGGAGAGGAAGCAGATTTTCTAGAAGCAGAGTCGTCTGTGACCGAGCTGGAGGCAGATAGCTCTGGATCTCAGGACGTAGGTGACCCATGAGCCCCTTAAACTGAAAGGGGCTGTGGTGCTGTGCTGAAACCAGCAGGAACAGATAATGCAAGAGCCTCCCAAGACCCCGAGACCTTTGCCTATCAATGTGCAGGAAATTCCTACCAGCCCAATATAATGGGAGTTCAGAACTAGATTTAATTGATTTACAGAAAATAAAGACATTCCATGTGTTTCGCATAACCAAGTCCATGAACTATGACCCACACAACAGCAGCATCTGTACTTTAGGAGAAGTCGATGCTTGGAAATGCTGTTCCTCCTAGGAGAGCAGAGCTCTAATGGTGTAATTTCAGGCAGGGTCTGGTGAGCTGAGAAGACGTTTTGGGGACAGCCAAGCCTTTAAAACCCTGGCCCCAGCACTAAATCTAGAAGCCTGTGGTTTCTGGGGGACATAGAGGGGATCTGGAAGGCACCTTCTCACCCCATGTGGCTCAGGTTGGCAAGGTGCAGAGCTGCTCGCATGGGCTCTTTGACCCTGGGTTAGGGTGGAGGGCTGAGCACCAACCTGCCTGTTTAATTGGCGCCAGTGGTAGCTCCAGAACTCCTGGGGGCTCGAGTCAGAGCAGCAACAGCCAGCTCTACAGTCGTTGGGGCGCCTACCTCCATCCCAGCACCCCCTGAGGTCAGAGGTCATTCTGAGGAAAGAAACTCAGGTGTCTGGTGGCAGTCAAGAGCTGACCAACGTCAGCCAGTTCACTGAGCTCTTGCTATAATCTAAGACCCCTAGAGATGGACCTTCAGTGCCTTGGGCCATGTCAGGAAATGTCAGGCTTTGGTTTCTTCTTTCTGTCCTTCTTCTCGCTGATACCTGGGAGAATTGGGAAGAGAGAAAGGAACAGCTAGCATTTAGGGTTCCACTATAAGACCCGGAGCCCCTTACTCCCAAACCTTTTTACTTTACCATAATTTCAGGCTTATGGAAAAATTGAAAAAAACAAATGAACAAAAAAAACCCCACAACAAAGACCCACAAACTGGTCACACAGACTCCCTGTTTTATCATACTTGTTTATATATATATATATATATATATATATATATATAAACAGTGTGTGTGTTTATATATATATATATATATATAACAGTGTGTGTGTGTGTGTGTGTATGTATATATATATATTAGTGTTTGAGAATAAGATGCAGCCATGGTACCCTTTTACCCCTAAATACTTCAGCAGTTTTTTCTAAAAACAAGGACATTCTCTTATACAACCGCAGTACAAGGATCAAATCAGGAAATTAACGTTGTTACATTACCACTATGTAATCAATATGCCTTATTGAGATTTTGCTAATCGTCCCCATAATGTTTTTTGTAACCCCCCCAAAATTCCCAGATCAGGTATGGGATTCGATTATTCAGTGCCTCTAGTCTCCCTTTCTCTGGAAGTTCCTTGGTCTGTCTTCGTCTTTCCTGACACTGACATGATTGGAGAGTACAGACCAGTTAGGGAGTAGGATGTTCCTCAGTTGAGTTTGTCAGGCGTTTCCTCGTGAAGAAACTCAGGTTATAAACTTTTCATAGGAATGTTGCAAACTTTTCATAGGAATGTTGCAAAAATGCTCCTGTATTGTCCTCAGGCACATGATGCTGATTTGTCCCATTACTGGCGATGTTAATTTGCTTTTTGTGTTTTTCTTTTTTTTCAAATTGAAGCATAGTATATATACAGAAAAGTACATATACTCAATGAACTTTCACAGTCTGAACACATCTGTGGAATCACAATCCAGATCAACAAAAGTACATTTCCAGCACCCCCAAATCCCCCATACCCTCATCAGGCTCCTACCTCCCAAAAAGAACCACCATCCTGACTTCTAACAGTGCAAATCACATTTGTCTGGTTTTGAACTTCAAATAAATGAAATCATTCATTTCAGAAACCACCTTAGTTTCTGGCTATTTTTGCTCATATTATGTTTGTGAGATTCTCAGAGCCAACTTTTATAATAATAAATGCAATGCTTCCCATTATAAACCTTCAATGAAAATTAAAGAAAACATAATTTATCTATACACACAATTTCAAAAAATCAATCTGATGCCATAGTTATAATATAAAGGCAATTGTTTATAATATATAATAAAAATATAATATACAAACAGGTAATTTTTAGTGAAGTAACATGTGTGTCAGCATGTGAATGCTGGGGCACAAAGACACTAAAGATGTGATGAGGTCTTCTGATGTTTGTACTCATAGTCGGAAGCCCCATAACATGGCAGCTCCTAATGCATTCTGGGCAGATGAACATGAGCATGGTTGCCTTGATGGTGTGATTTTCCTAGATGGTAAACAACTCCTTGTAAAATTCCAAACAATGTAAAGTACAATAATTTGCTATACTAAGACTGTTCAAAGATTACTTTGTGTTTGCAAATCAAATGGAAAAAGGTTGTAGGCTCAAACGAAGATAAATGGATTCTGCACCTGTCTGAACATACAGGTGAGACCTTTGAAGGTAGAGCAGGACTCAGGCAATCCTTTGTTGTATGAAACTGCCTTGTAGGACTCCTAGCACCCCTGGCGCCCCACAAACCATGTGACAACCACCCCCAGATTCTTCAAATGGTCTTTGGGTGGCACCACAAGTCAAAGGGACAAGAGGGGAAGCCATCTGGGGGTCAGAGAATCACAGGGGGGCCACCTGATGAGGGCATGGGGTAGAAAATTGAGCATGGCCTGAAGGAAGTGGGGTCCCAGGTAAGAGTACTGATAGAGGCTCTAAGGAAAGGCTTCCCAGTGGCCAGCTCCTGGGGTAGCAAGCTGGTCTCTGGGAAAAGAAGGTTGGGGACCTTATGTGGACCTTGCTGCCCATCACCCAGCTCCTCCCCAGAGGATGCCACCAAGTCCTACACTTTCCTGGGCCCTGCAAGGACAATAAATTGTGGGGCTCTGTCAACCACAGCCCCTGTGGAGACCTTCATGGACTGAAAACTCACCTAAGCCACACACCGCAAAAATTATGGGGACCTCACATATGTAATAAATATGAAAATTATACAAAATAATATTTAACTGAAAGGTAACTATAAAGAAGGTAAATATGGTTCTGATTTCCCTCATTATGCCTTTATTTTAATAAAATACTAAATAACAAATTATTTTAAAGCACCTTCCTTTGGTGCCCATGAAAAGATACTTCATGTGCCTGTGGAGTGACCAACCAGTGAATACCATTCATGAATTGACTCGTTTAATTAGACCCAAGACCTTTTGACGTGAGTACCATTTTTATCCTTATTTTATAGATGAAATATTGAGGATCGGATCAATTAAGATTCTTGCTCCAGGTTACATAGCAGGAGTTGCTGGGGCCAGGACTGGCCTACCTCAGATCCAAACCTGAGTCACCACTCTCTAGATCCCTTAAAAGGTATTAGTTGGCCTCCCTACCACTGACTGTTAATTTCTGGCATTAAGCACTGTGGAGGGACACACACACACACACACACACACACACACACACACGCACCACGCACCCACGCACACACGCACACACGCACCCACGCACTGCCTCCACCAATTCTGGGAAGTGAGATGCTCTGTGTGTTTACGCCCCCTCATGGCCATATGAGAAGCTGTACCTTGGTCTCTGGTCCCTTAGCCAGCTATCCACCAGCAGCGGGGTCTAGAATAACTGTGCTGGGAATGAACCTTGCCCAGCAGATTACTTGTCAAAATATTTGTATATTTTTGCTGTTGTTTGTGTTCCTACTTCGCTGGCTCAGTAAGTTCTTATTTCCTCTGTTGTCCAGGGCTCCAGCTCTGGGCAGAGCAGGCAGCTGGTCAGTGCCACTGAGTACCACTGACAGGCATGAAGGCCTGAGGCAGTGGACCCACTGCTCCTCAAAGGTATAGAGGATACAGGGGCATGTTCCTGAGAGGGAACATGAGGGGCAAAGGCCCTGGAGGTAGTTATATGGAACTGAAAGTTAGTGTGAAATAAAGCTGAATTAAATTTGACCCAGTCTCCAGCATAGCCTGGGGATGGGGGTGCCCTGATTACAGTGACAGGTCCCAGTTCTTCAGACAGAAATAGCTCTGGAGCCAAAGAAAGGAGGACAGCTCTGCCTTAACATCTCCCCACACCCCACCCTTTGTCCCCATTATGTAACTACTGCACAGATTGGGGGAGGGGTCTGCCTATACTACATCCATGGGAATGGCTGCCCCCATTCAGCAGATGGAGAAACATAGGCTCTAAATTCAGCTGCGGTTCCTTTCCCAAGTCATGTATCCAATAGATGGCGGTGCTAGGGTTCTCGTGTCTGCCTGACCCAAGGCCCAGCCTCTGAAATCATCACATTACGTGGGTGCCCTGTGCCAGAGAAGTCATTTGCTTTTGGAAAAGCAAGTGTAGAAAGCTCAGTGGCTTGTCACTTCGTAAATGAGCCCCAAGGCCATAGTGCCACCCTGGTCCTCAGCAGGGAATCAAAAATACCCAGTCCATGGATTCTCAGCCTTTTAAGATAAGTGGCATATTCAGGTGGAGGCTCTGATTGTTGCTATTCGTTGATTAAAGTATATTTGGTTGTCCATGAGTGTGTTTGAAATGCACTAGGCCTGCATTGCCCACTGGGGTACCAGGCTCAGAAAAGACGCATCCATTGTTGGCACCCATGGAGATGAAGGCCCTATTTAAACTTTGGTCTTTACCTAAAGAGGGCTAAACGAAAACACAGTATGTATGGTGAGAAGGTAACTGTCTTCCCTGGAAAAGTGTACAGGAGTTTTCTCTCTGGATCTGCAGAAGCCCAAACTGGCCTCTCAAGATGTTAAACGTGGCTAAGAAGCTTCTAGGAACATAGCTTGGCTGTGAGTCCAGAAAGCAGAGCACAGACTCCTCCCAGCCACAAGCTTAAAGTGGGTCCTGGGGAACCTGGGGAAGTTAGTTCAAATCTGCAGATATCATTTTGCTCTTCAAAGAATGGATATATGGGTGTCTCACACAGTACATGGGTTCTGCCAGATGTGACTAGATATTACAGTGAAAAGGAGGTTCTTGGTGAAATGTTTGGCACTGCTGCAGTATAGTTGGACAAATTCATTTCTGCATGACTTTTCAGTGTCTTGACTAAGCCATTGTTCATTTGAACCTCTTCCAATGACAGGTAGTAGGGATGTGCCCTTTACTCTCAGACCATTTCCTGGGATCGTATTCTGAAGAGCACACTCTAGGAAAGCATGAGTGAGATGCTCTCTCAAGTCTTTTCCATCTCTGGCCCAAGGGCTGGAGATGGGACAGGCATCCCTGGCCATAAAATTCAAGCCCTTCCTTTGGTCCACAAGGTCAGGACCTTTGTCCCTGCTATTTTCTCTTGTAGATATGCTCTCTCCCACACATTACTAAGGTCATGCCCTAAGTTCCTTCAGATCTTTCTCCAAAGCCTAGCTTACTAGAGGAGCCTTTCTTGATTTCCCAGCTAAAATAGCACTCTGGAGCCCCTGCCCTTTCTCCAGTGGCTTCCCGTACCCCAGGACAGCCCACATCTCTCTGTGCTGTGTTTTCTTCCCTCCTGCTCCTATGTGCAAATGTGTAGGACAGACATTGTTAGAGATTTGCCTAATTAAATACATGCTGCATGTTAAAAAAGGTTTTAAGTAAATAAAAAAATGGAAAGGTAAAGAATGTGAAAGTTCCTACAGAGTTTTGTGACCCAGAATAAGCATTTTTAACTGCTGGCATGTGTCCTACTAAACTTTGCATACAAAGAGGCACACACAAAGGGAAGGAAGAAATACACAAATATGTAATTGTCATTATTATCAAAAGACCCTCTCTTCTTTGTTGTAATCTGTTTTTTCCATTTGACATTCTGTCCCTTTCAGGCCTTTCCAACCTCACACTTGCTGTCCTGTTAGGTGCTGGAGGCTGCTGCTCAGGCCTAGGCACTGACACTCCACTCCCTCACCCAGCATCCAGCCCAGGGTCTCTGCAAATACCTCATGGAGTTGCCCATGGGCCAAAAATGGCTCCCCAGGCACTTGGGTTGGGGCTTCCTCAGAAGTTACAGAATAGGCCACTGGGTAAATTTCCTGGAGAATTACATTCACAGGGCAACACAGGCCAGGCCATGCTAGACATTGCTTGCTGATTGAACCTACTTTGGGGGGCTCCAGGGCTGTCTCCCAACTTCCTTTTGCCTCCTCTCCACTACACCAGACTCCTGGAGCTCCTCTCCAAATTTAATTTCAAGAAAGAATATGAGTCACTGGCAATTTAAAGTGCAAATGGCAACTATGAGGCCCACACAACTGCCCTTTCCAAGTGGTTCTGATTATATAAGATAATGCCAGAGAGAGTAATGCATGTTTATTGTAAAAAAATTGTAATGTTTATCTTTGACTCTCTCTTTAGGATAAATTAAAAGAAGTAGAATTAGTGGTTCAAAGATCTGTCCATTGAGTAGCCTCAGTTCACATTCCCACCTACCAAGATGGCAATGCCCACTCACCAACATTAAGGATTATTCACATCTTAATATTTGTCAGGTTGATTGACAAAAATCAGCATCTCTTTTTAATTCAAACATTTGTTTGGTTGTGAGTGAGGCTGAACATTTTAAAATATTTTCTCAGAAAAATGGCAGCCGGGCTGCTGCTTTCCCTTTTTCAAGGGAGAAATAAATTATTTTCCTTCATTTGTTCTGTAGAATAGCTTGGTTCAAAGAAGCCTTAGGAGACTGGATGGGGTTCTTGAGTTGACCATCACATATTGGGGTGACCGAGCTGGTTATAGCCTTTAAACAAAAGTTCCAGTACGCACAAAATCCTCAAGGGGGCATTTTTACTTTGGAAGTGGCGTGTGTGTGGTAACTTAGAAAAACTCTGCGGTTTCAACTTTGGTGGAGTAATGTGATGTTTCTCAGGAAAGTGTGGTAGTGTGGCCATCTGTGTGTCTCCAGGAGTTGGCCCAGAGCCTAACACATCCGTAGGTATCCATAAATGCCTGCAGACTGAGTAATTAAACTCTGCTGCCTCTGTCCTGAAGCAGGGCCGTCTGTAACCCCAAATGAACTATCTATACAAAAAACACCTTGTACCTGTGGAAAAAAGGAGTTCTGTAATATATCATGAATTCTTAATTGGGCAGGTCACTTAAAGGCATAACCACTCTTTAAAAAGCACATAATCTTCTAGTGTTCTAACCCATCCTCGTCTTGCTTTCTTCCTGCTCACGTATCTTCCTTACATTCTCACATTAATTTTAATGCATAAAGAAGCTGCAATCCAGATCATTTGAAATCTTGCTCCCAGCATATGGCATTGGTTTTGGTCAAATAAACTCTTATGAAAATTCTCTGTAGGTTTGGACATTCTTACATGGACACATCCACTTATTTAGAATTCCTTAGTTATTTTTAGTTTGAGTTTGAAACAGTCATCTCACTATCCAGGAAGAGAGAAGTGCAAATTCTGACTCATTGGTAAAACTTCCAAAAAGGGCCAAGGCAGTATAAGTATTATACCAGGGGCAAGTTTGACAGGAGCAGTTTTATGGCAGGCACATTTTCGTGGGGTCCAGGTGGGTTGGCCGGGCTTCCCAGGTAACCAATATGCCTTCCTTCTGGAAGACCAAATTCTCAGGGTTCTAAGTGGCCTTTTCTGGTTATCTCCTATTTTTCCTTGCCTCCAGAGAAGGGCTGCATTTGACTTATCACAGTTAGAAGAGTTCTATTAAAGCAATTTATAAGGAAGCAGGTGATAACCAGAAGCCCACAAGGGAAAGGACCCAAGGAATAAATATTTGGTGTCCTGGTTCTCAGCCTTTCTCAACCTAGCAACCACTAATCATTTGCGGCAATTGTCAGTGGTCAGGCCAATGTAATTATCAGTTCAAGGTCTAATGTCAGTGGGGAGTCAGTGAAAATTTTAGAGCAGGAATTTGAGTTTAAGAAGGGTCACCCTACCTGCTCTGTAGAGGAAGGGTGGCTACAGCCAAGTCGAACTTGAAGGTGGGGAGACCAGACGAGAGGCTTGGAATAGGGTAGCCCTGCTCACAACCTACTCTGGGTCAGAGCTGGGCAAGGCGGGTAGGGGATAGGAGGGGAGGAATCGGATTTGGCCCCTCCCGGTCCGTCCCTTCTGCCTGCGCACTCGCCCTCCTCACCATTGGGCAATTCCAGTGTCTGTCAAGGGCCCGCCTCCGCAGATGAACCAATAAAGGCTGGGGAGAGGATTCTTCCTTCTTGAGTTGGATCTGCACTAGAAGCATTTAGAAGTGAGGCCGGAGTAGTGGCAGTCCTGCGGCACGGGCGGGAGGGACCTCCGCGTCAGCGGCGCAAGCTGATGAGAGCAGTGCGAAAGTCCGAGGTAGGGAAGGGGCCGAGCGCGGGTTGGGGATGCCTCTAACCCCGCCGGGCCTCACCGGGGCCTGGGCCTCCCCCTCCCACGGCATTGCCTCAGGTGATGGGGTGGAGAGCCGAAGTGAGGTGATGGGGCGGGCCCGCAGTGGACAGCAAAGAGCAGTGCTCACAGCCATGGTCACCCCACTCGCTCCACGCGCCACGTGGTCTCGCGACGAGCCAGGAACCCTTGGCTGCGTACCAGGGCACTAGCGCTTGAGCTCCTGGAGGACCTCTGTGTGCGCGGCGTCTTGACTGAATCCCCCTATTTTATAGGCTGGGAAGCTGGGACTCAGGATCACGGCTGCCCCCGGGGTTTGAGGGAGATCCGGACTTGGTGGACTCAGAAGGCCGCGCTCTTATCAACGAGGCCGTGGGTCAGAGACTTGAACTTAGGACCTGCTTATTTCCTTTAGGAACGTGAAATTGTTTGAGTCCAGGCTGCGGCGGACCGCCTGGCGTCGGCCTGTGCTACCCAGCTTTCTAGGGACCTGGGGCGGGGGAGGGGGCAGGCGCCCTCTGCGTGCCCTGGCCCTCGGCTCTTGCCTCCTAGTTCGGCGCGGTGAGCTGGGGTGACGCGGGACGATCCTCAGTTCTGGGAGCTCTGTGATACCCCAACAGACAAACTCGGGGAGGTTAAGATTCGTAAACGAAATCCCAAAACACGTGGGAAACGCTCTTTCTACCTGGTCACCCGCAAAAATAGAAAGTAGAAAGTAGAGCAGCTTTTTTTTGTTTTGTTTTTTTGTTTTTTTGTCTAAGGAAAAATACCACTAGAGGCTGTTGAAGGTGCTAGGAAACTGATTTCTTCTTGCCATTGTGGAGGCAGTTGTGAACATTTTGGAAATCAGTTCGGCAATATGAGCCTACACCCTTTGACTTACTAATTCTTTGTTGGGGAAATAAGTAGCATAAAACCCAAGTAGAGAAAAGGTGGGTGCTTAGGCAGTGCAGTTTAATGTTTCATAAATAGTGGTGGAAATGACCTTCAAATCCCCAAACAGAGAATAGTTAAAAGTAAGAATTCATGGAGCTTACAGACTACTGAGAAAGCAGATAATTAAGTAAACACAGTCTGCCTGGGGATGGTTAACGTGGGAGCTAGGCAGCTGAGCCGTAGCAAGGGAAAGGGTTTGAGAAGGAAAAGCATAGAGGGATGCTGGGTCAGCTGTGAGGAATAAGTGAGGAATGAGAACCCTCAGTGGCTCTGTAAGAGCAGAGAGCATCCAAAATCCTTGTTTTCCACGTTTTCTGGAATGTGTTTTTGTGTTACAATGGGTGGTAGGGAGACTTGCTTTGGTATTTTGAGTTTAGTCTTTTAAACAGTTTACTTTAAATCACTTTTGTTCGGGATAGTAGCAATTTAAATGTTTTCAGACGTCATTATTAAGGTATTACATTTGAAACTTTCTTAAACTTTAATTTTCAGGTTTAAAAAAAAAATCCTTGGCTGAAGAAACATAATTTGCTGGTATAGTTTCAGAATGTCAAGTACTGTGTCCTACTGGATCTTAAATTCTGCAAGGAACAGCATTGCCCTTTTACAAGGAAGTGGACGTTTGTATTCAAGGTGTGCCTCAAGTAGGAATAAATCAGAATGGAAGCTGTTTTCCTGGATACCGACCACCCTAAAAAACAATCCCCCGCTTGGCAGCTTTGCTCTGCAGAAAGCCTACAGACACACATCGACAGAGGAAGACGATTTCCACTTGCAACTCAGCCCTGAGCAGGTAAATGAAGTGCTGCGAGCCGGCGAGTCAGCCCACAAGATTCTTGACCTCGGTGGAGTCCCAAATTCAGTGTTGCGGTTTGAGAGCAACCAGCTGGCTGCCAATTCCCCAGTGGAAGACCGGCGAGGTGTAGCCTCCTGCCTGCAGACCAACGGGCTGATGTTTGGCATCTTTGATGGACATGGTGGCCATGCATGCGCTCAAGCAGTGAGCGAGAGGCTCTTCTACTACGTGGCAGTGTCACTAATGTCTCAACAGACCTTGGAGCAGATGGAAGAAGCCATGGAAAACATGAAACCCATGCTGCCCATACTGCGGTGGCTCAAGCACCCGGGAACAGTATCTACAAGGATGTCACATCAGTCCACCTTGATCACCTCCGGGTCTACTGGCAGGAGCTACTTGACCTGCACATGGAAATGGGACTGAACATTAAGGAAGCATTAATGTACTCCTTTCAGAGACTGGATTCTGACATCTCACTGGAAATCCAGGCCCCTCTAGAAGACGAGATGACAAAAAACCTTTCACTCCAGGTTGCTTTCTCTGGGGCAACAGCTTGCATGGCCCATATTGATGGAATTCATTTGCATGTGGCAAACGCTGGTGACTGCCGGGCCATCCTTGGTGTCCAGGAGGACAATGGCGTGTGGTCTTGTCTGCCCCTCACT
Organism: Eonycteris spelaea; assembly: GCA_003508835.1. Taxonomy (NCBI): domain Eukaryota; kingdom Metazoa; phylum Chordata; class Mammalia; order Chiroptera; family Pteropodidae; genus Eonycteris; species Eonycteris spelaea. The sequence goes on along the minus strand of PUFA01000026.1, from coordinate 1,153,630 downwards.
CATGACCATAATGCTTGGAACCAGGCTGAGCTGTCACGGCTGAAAAGGGAGCATCCTGAGTCAGAGGACAAGACCATCATCATGGATGACAGGCTACTGGGCGTCCTCATGCCCTGCAGGGCATTTGGGGTGTCCAACTGAAAGTGGAGCAAAGAGCTGCAGCGCAGTGTCCTGAAGAGGGGCTTTGACACCGAGGCCCTCAACATTTACCAGTTCACTCCCTCCACTACTACACTCCACCCTACCTGACTGCCGAGCCTGAGGTCACATACCATAGGCTGAGGCCCCAGGATAAGTTCCTTGTGCTGGCCTCAGATGGCTTATGGGATGTGCTGGACAATGACGATGTGGTGAGGCTGGTGATGGAGCACCTGACTGAAGCAGATCGGTATAAGCCAGACCTGGCCCAGAGACCTGCCAACCTGGGACTCATGCAGAGCCTGCTCCTGCAGAGGAAAGCCCAGGGTCTCCACTCTCCTGACCGAAATGCGGCCACACGTCTGATCAGATATGCCATAGGGAGCAATGAGTATGGCGAGATGGAGCCGGAGCGGCTGACAGCAATGCTGACGTTGCCAGAGGACTTGGCGAGGATGTACAGGGATGATATCACTGTCACTGTGGTATATTTTAACTCAGACTCAATTGATGCATATTACAAGGGTGTTAAGAAGCTCCCATCCTATTTCCAAGAGTAACTTAAATGCTCTTCTAAGATATTTTTCCTTACTCTTAAACTGGCTATTCAAACCTGACTGTTAAAAAAAAACAGGCAGATATAGCTTGCTTAATAATAGACTAATATAAGAAAAAAAAGTTTAAAAACAATAGCAGTGGTTTCACATCCCTGTGTGTTTTGGTCACCTCTTCTATGCAGAGAGGACAGAGAGTAGAGACCATACAATTGGCTTGAGCTCATGTAGCCCAAATTCTTTTATGAAGACACTGTTGTTAAACCGTGTCAGCCTGAGCCTCCATAGGATAAATTTAATCATGATTCTAAGCATATGAAGGACTTCAGGATCTTCTGGGATCTTGCTCAAAATCTGCAAACTTAATCGTTCTCAATCACAATCGTGGACTTTTAGACTATGAAAGGTGTTCTCTTTTTTATTTACAAGGCTTGGGTTTATAAAAGATATTACAGAACACTTTTCTATGCAACAGTCTAAACTTTTTTGTGATTATACTTCTGAAAACATTTTGTAATGCTGAATTCTAGTTCTATTTTAGCTTTTTAAAAAACTGAGTCCTCAAACTTGCAAAAAGACCTGCTGTCAGCATACTTGGAATGACTCATCTTTGTCTTCAGGTGAGAGTGAGAGGGACTCGGCCTCTGGACCAACGGAATTTACTTGTGCAGCTTTTGCTCCCGTCCACTGTTTCTTAACCCCCTGAACCTTCAAGCCATACAATTCTTTTATTAATTCCTACCTTTGCTATGCTGAACTCTCATCCTGCTGCTGACTACCTGGAAAGAATGCTTTTTCTTCAAATGGTTGTAGGGAAAGAAAAATGTGATCTCCTTGTGTCAGATGTTTAGGTAGGACTGGCTTATGCAGTGGATTGTGGACTTAAAATTCGGCCTGAATCTGGAGAGAGCTTTAGAACAGTCACTAATCAAGGCTTCCTATGTGCATCCTGAGTGGCAATGGGGAGGAGGAAGAAACGAGATTCATCGGTTGGAACACTTGCCCCTAGAATGTGGGATAAATGACCATTGCTACTTCTTAGGAACTAGACCATAGGAGTTGGGGCAAAAATAAATGTAACCTGTAACGGCTTCCATCAGCTGCACAGTCTTTGTGCTTTTTAGAAAATTAATTCATACGAATCTTTTTTGCAGGGATGAGTTTTATAGTCTCATGAATGCCTGTGTCATTTAAACAACAGAAAATGTGTCCTTAAATGGAAACACGGTATAATCCCACAAAACTGACATTTTAATTTTCCTGTTCTATATTCACAGATCCTTCTCATCTCACGCCCTGGAGCCATCCACTGAAAGAAAAGCAAATAACTAGATTTGCAAAACTTCCTCATTTTTGTCCATGTCTCAGTGACATTCATTCAAGTATGTTGGGATACTTGTAGCCTGGGGACATTTCCCTGTACATTTTCCAGTGCAACTGGTTAGCAATATGGCTTCATCTAAGAAATTCTCTTTTGAGTGCTTAGTCTTGGTCCCATTATTCTGAAACCATTAATACTCCTTCAAATCTCTTAGATCTTAATTGAGAAATAAAATGTGAAATACTACCATTCTGCTCTTATTGAAGGTTTGTTGCTAGAGCCAAAGACTACTTGTTTGAGAACCTTTGTTCCTTTATGCCTGCTTAACTCTGGCGCACCCGCGGAGCATTTACCTGGATTACAGTGTGAATCCTGTTTTAGAGCCAGCATGGTCATAAATGGATCTGATTCAGTAACTTGTGGGACATCTGAGAGAATACAGACTTTCCAGCTGTTTCTCTGCTTAGCAGATTTCCTGCTTTCTAATCAATGTATTGAGAGAGAAGAAAGGCCAGTTTGTCTGCTTTCTTCCACTGTGGACTTTGTCAGTTCTTTCCGTGAATGCTCCAAAGGGTGCCTCCTTCTGGTTAAACCCCAGTGTGTGTCTCTCTGACCACAGTTCTGCTGTCACAGGCCTTCCTGACGGGCTACTACTTGAGGGCACTGGGATTTGAGAGGGAGTCGGTGGTACTTGTCAAGTCTTTTATCGTTTGTCATTTATCAAAAGCATTTATCATTCCTTTTATGGAAAGATTTCAATTTTGGCCCCTTTAAAATGACCTAAAACATGAGATTGAACATTTAATGTTTTAGTTGTAACTTTATTCAAAAGTATGTTTTGGCGCTTTAAATTGCATATTTATTATTATAAATAAGAAACTTTGATGATATTATCCTAATTTAGGTTTTATATATAAGTAAAATACAGCCCTGCTGATTCTGGGGATTAGTCAAAATGGATAGAGAAATGGTATTCTAAATTCAAATTAGTGTGCTAGGTCAAGTTGTTTTGATATTCAGTTTTCTGAGATGTTAATTGTAACATTAAAGCTAATTTATTATAATGAAAATGTAAACCTTGAGGTACGTTACTATATATAAACATTTCTCCCAGAAGTATGATTGGCCTAAAAGATCTCTAGTGTTGGGCATACTGGGTAAAGTCCAGATTAGACACAATTGAGCTGGCACCTTATATACATAAGTGAAATATAAACAGCTTAAACTTGAGTTAAAGAAGAGAATAATTGTAAGGACCAAGAAAATGTGTTCAGGATGGGTCTGTCTTGACTCATTTGTCCTTCTGCCCCTGGTGACCCATGTTTGTCTGACAATTTTTAGAAAGCCTTAACTTCCCAGGTTAAACCAAATGTCCTGGAACTGAGCCATCTTACTTTTCTCTTAAAGTGGTTCATTTGTCCCTGAATGTGACTCTTTCCCATGACGTTAAGAGCCCCAGTGTAGCTTTGGAGCTGGGGAATGAAGGCCGGTGGTAGCACTTGTCATGTGTGCCACCATGTGCCTAACTGAGTGGAAAACACATTTGGACTGCTGTGCCACCATCTCCTGAGCAGGCCGAGGCTCTGTCCCTTAATGCCTCAGGCACCTAATATTTAACCTGCCTCCTGGAAAATATTTCTTATCAAGCATTTACTTGGAAAAATTATTAACTATGTTCTTTAATATTTACTGAAATTTGTATTTAAAGCTGTATGCCAACAGTCATATTTAACATTGATTTTCTAACCGTTAGCGATATTTAAATGAAACTTATAAATAAAAGAGGCAAATGAAATTTGGTTTCTTTTGGTTTGAATATTCTTCTTTTAGGTCCTCAGAGTACCAATGAGACCAGTCTTTGTTTCATTACCATTATCTGGCTGTGGAAGATTTTAGTCTGTTCAAGAGTCCACCCAAACGAGAAGTGGACAAATGTTTTGTGGCTGCTGACCACACAGGAAGTCCTCATTTAGTGTTAACCATGTGTGCAGAGACCTGAAAGAAAAGGAAAAGGAAATAAAGGCTTTTGTCGTGAGGATTTCCACACTCAGTGCCAAGGCCTGTCTGCTTGGATTTCATATTATTTAACTGAGCTTGTTAAATCTTAAATTTACGTTCATCTTAAATGAAGAGCCAGCTTTGGGGAAAGGTCTAGGCAGCTACCTCCATAGAGTTAAAGACTCCATTTCTTCCTACCCCCACTGACTGTACTAGGTCTCATTGCCTCTGGAGTGGCACAGCTCATGAGAACTGCTCCAATGGATGCTTCTTAAAATGCAAATACATTATTATTAATTATTAATGTCATTGACATCAGTCATTAATACTTAGGGTGGGCTAGGGTAAGCTGGGCCTTGAGGAGCAGATTTGGAGGAGAGAAAGGTGGAAAGGGAGCGCCTGAAGTCTGATAAGGTTGTCTAGAGGACCTAATGCCTTCTTTTTGACTTGATAAAACAGGCCCAGAAAGTTAGAAACTTGCCTTTCACAACCTGACTTGAGCTAAGTTTACAACCCATGCACTTATCCTAATACTGAGCTTTCAGAAAGGGATAGTAATTTTTGAAACATCTCTTATTTTCCAATTTCGACCCCAGGTGATTTGGGATGGGGAAGAGAAGTAGATGGCGCAAAAAGAAGCTAGATATATTTAACACGTACATCCCAATATTCCATCATTTTGGAACATGATAAAAAGGGAAGACATCTTAAAAATTAAACTCTTTGCGTTCTTTAACTAGAGGGGGAAAGCTTATACTGTTCCTTTCCCTGCAGAGTTTTTCTTTTACTTTGCTTGATGCCCTTAAATGCCCTTAAGTATTTTTCCCGAGTTGACGATTCTGTGAACCATGTGTGACAGATGCTCCAAGTGGTTCCCTGGGATGGGTGAACCTTTACAGGATTTCTATGAGTCAGAGTGTCTTTGCTCCATTGGCCCCTTACCTGACCTGCCCCACATAGGAAATCACCTGCTGGGAAGAACAAGCGGGGAGTGAGGGGGCCTGAGTTTCAGTTCTGACCTTTGCTGGCAAGCGAGTAAGTAGGCCGGACGTGTGGAAAAGTGGTCTGTAGAGGGACTTTCCAAAGCCAGCTTTATCACAGATCTTAAATCTCCCTGCCTTTCCAGGATTCTGAAAAGCCCTCATTTGCCCATCCATGGGGTCAGGTGTCCAGAGCTGACCACGGATGGCCCCATCCAGCTGGGGCTGAGAAGCCCATGGTACTGGGCATGGGAAGGGGCCAGTCCAGGGAAAAAAAGCACAGGGGTGGGTTCGGTCCAGCAGGTCTGGGAACAGGCTCCCGGGGCATCGTGGACATAGGAATGAGAGTTGCGGTGAAGGCTGAGGGGAACCTAGCCAAAAGTGCCTGGGAGGGCAAGGAGGAACCCCTCAAGTGGTCTCAAGGGATGGAGAAGTGAGTAAGGCCATGCAGCAACCTCAGAGGACTGTGGCGTGACTTGCTCTTCATCAGCCTGGAGAGGGGTGAGGCCAATGCAGAAAGTCCTACTTCAATCCTCCCACTTTCCCTACAGCATTATGACCAGGTATTGTTGGGCATTTGTCCTCGTTTTTCTCCTCCACACCCCTATCCCTGTCCTATTGATAGTAGAATGAATGAGGAAGGATGAGCAGGACAGATGGATGGATGCATGGATGGATGCATGGATGGATGGTTAAGGGAGGAGCAGATGAAGCGGAACCAGCAAAAGAGAGAGAGAGGTCAGAGAAGTAGGAGGGAAACCATGTGTGGTGGTGTGGAAGTAAAGAGAGATGGAGAGGAGTGGCCAGTACCAGAAAAGACCATGGGTGTGGATGGGTGGAAATGAATCATTTCCTAAAAGAGAATCACAAAAGAAAGGTGAGGGCCACTGTGTATTCTTACATGGGACTCAGGACACAGGGCAGGCCTGGATGGTGAAGGGGAGGTGAGGAATCAACTCTGTAAGGAAAGGCTGGCTGAGCTGCTGGGATGACCCTCTGAAAGAAAGCAGTGCAATGGGTGGGGGACAAGCTAACATGTTTCCTGGCTTGGGAGGGGAGAGTATCCATGGGTTCACTTGGGGTCCCAGAGGCTTTGCTGACTCCACACTGTTATTTGGCATGGAAGGATGGAGGAGCTGGGCCTTTCCTGAGCTCTGCTTGGTGGCTTTGTCACTAAATCCCGAGGATGACATGATGAGAGCACCAGTGGGGCATCCTGGGCTGGCTGGCACAAGCCATTTGCTGTGGGAGTCTGTGGTGAAGCAACAGGAGGCAGGAGGCTGCCTCTAGATGTCGCTATTTGGCCATGTTGGCATCAGAAGCAGGTGGCATAGCAAGAATGTGTTCCTGAGAGGAGGCCCTGCGGCTCACCCTGAGGTGGGGCAGGATCTCCCTGAGACTGAAGCCTGGAACACCCTTCAGGAAGCCTCACCAGACCCTGGACATCACTGGGGCTGGAATAAGTGTGGGGTTGGGGGAGGACACTGTCCTGGGGTTACTCAACCCTGCCTTGTGGGGAAGAGGCTGCTTGAGTCCCAGGGTGAGCTACAGGTGGCAGGCGAATGGCTGTCACTTTTACCAGTCTCCCCCATGGTGGGTGTTCCCCTCTGTGGACTACCCCACACCTCTGAGCCCTTTCTCCTCCCACCCCCCTCCACTCCCTGCAGCCACCCTCCCAGCAGCTCTGGGGTCCATTCCCTTCTGTTCTAGCCCCAAGAATGGTCCAAACCACCTTTATCCTCCCCTACCCCTAAACAGGTTTCCCCTCCAGTCAACCCCACTCAGCACACAGCAGTCAGAGTTATCTTGGTCAGACTCAAATCTGACCATATCAGTCTTCTTCTCCGAACCCCTCCATGGTTCCCCATCACCCTGGGGAAAAAGCTCAGAATCATCCCCAGGCTGGCCTCCCCAGCCTCCTCTCCTCTTCCAGGCATGTATTCACTACAGCCATACAGAGAAGTGTTAAAAAAGAAAAAGAGGTCTCGTCTTCCCCCTACAAGCTAGAGATACCTCTTTCAAGAGTTGGGCTGGCCCCCCGGAACCTGGAACTCTCCACCTTTTGCTCCTTGTGGTGGTTTTGAGGATGACCACAAATGCTCTTCATATCAAGAGGTGGGGTCTAATTCCCCTCCTCCTGAAACTGGGCTGGCTTTAGCAACTTGCTTATAACCAATTGAATACAGCAAAGTGACATCGGAGATTGACAAAGTTAATTGACAAAGTTAATGTGCAGCGTAGTCTTGATAGTTGGTGAATCTGATAGAGGGTGGTGACAGTTACTTTTATATGTCAACTTGACTGGGTTAAGGGATGCCCAGAGAGCTGGTAAACATTATTTCTGGGTATAGCTTTGAAGGTATTTCTGGAAGAGATTAGCATTGGAATCAGTAGACTGAGTGAAGAGGTAGGTGGGCATCGTCTAATCCACTGAGGGCTGAAAGAGAACAGAAAAGCAGAAGGAAGAGAAAATATTCTCTCTGTTGAGCTGAGATATCCATCTCCTGCCCTAGGACAGCTGGTGTGCTCCCAGTTCTCAGGACTTTGGACTCTAACTGGGACTTACACCTTTGGCTCTCTGGCTCTTAGACCTTCATATTTGGACTAGAACCACACCACTGGTTTCCTTGGGCCTCCAGCTTGCAGACAGCAGACTGTGGGACTTCTCAGTCTCTATAACCACATGAGCCAGTCCCCCATAATAAATGTCACAACCGTATAAGGCAAATATTATGAACACTTTTTACAGATGGTGAAACTGAGCCTGGAGACGTTAAATGATGTGCCCAAACAAAAGCAGAGCTGAGTTTCGGACCCTGGTGTCTGACTCGGAAGCTGCCAATTAGCTTTCATGCGATTGTTAAGCCAGCATACAACTCTGTCAAATAGCTATTCATTTAATTAAAAAACAAAACAAAACAAAAACATGCTCTATCTGCTCTCCAAAAGCCTGGAAGGAAAGTGTGAGTTGTTGGTCAGTCCATGGAAACATTCCAGCAAAAACTGAGGGAACACTTGGCAAGATGTAAATTTGATAGACTGTGGGTGATCCAACCCAGAGGCTGGGCCCTGTGCTTGTGCTTTGGGAGGACAAGAGCAGGTGGAAGCTAAGGGGGCAGTGGTGGTCTTGAGCAGGAAGGGGGGACCAGCAGACAACAATCTGCTCTGGTCCTCTGACCCTGTGAACTTGGACTAGTCTCTGATCCCTCTCCCTGCCCTGGGCTTGGCACCTCTGGCTTGGGGAAGAGCCCAGAACTCACCAGTCGCATAATGAGGCTTGCTCTCCCTCCCAGCACCTGTCAGAATTTTTCTAAGAAAGAGAGGGACAGAGAGAAAGAGAGAGAAACAGAGAGAAAGGAGTGGGAGGAGGAGAGGGAGAGAATGGAAAAGGGAAAGAGAAGGAGGGAGGGAGGGGGAGGGAGGCTCAGGCAACTTCTCAAGGGGATTTGAACAAAAATGGTCATGGTACTTGTGTTTGTTAAGAAAGAGAAACTGGGCACTACTAACATGTCCTTCTTCTACATACTGGGCAAAGAGATTCTGGTGTCTCCATCCTGGTAGACTTTACAAGTAATAGTGAAAAAGAAAGTGACAGAAGATGATCTTTATTATTTGACAGGAAACTGCTAAATGTAAATACTTGTAAATGAGGGGGTGGGGTGGGAAATCAGATTTCAAAACAGAATGTACACTGTGACCCCAAGTTGAAACCCTTCCCCCAGCCCTCACGCACACCCCTCCATCAGCTCCCTTGTGACTTACCTCATTGGTCAGGGGGCCAGCCGGTGGGGGAGGGGACCACAACTATATTGGGAAGGGGATGAGATCACCCAAAGGCTGGCAGATTTAGAACTGGGTAACTTTTTCCACCCATGTGGCTCTCAGAGACTTCTGTACTGGGTCATAAATCTTGGTGCTGGCCTGCAGGGTGGAGGAGAGCCCTGTTCCAGCTCCCCAGGGGTGCAGATGGTGGCTGAAACTGTATACGGTACAGGTGCTGGACTGAAGCTGAGATAAAATGAGAGTAGGTCTGGGGTTCCCCAGGCCCAATTGGGACCCTAATGAACTTTGCCCTCCATAGATCTGAGTGTCCTGTTACTCTGCAGGGACCCTTTGTGGGCAGAGAGTACATTTTGTGGGTGCAGGACTATCCCAGAGGGCATCCACCTTGTGGTAAGATGAGGCGAGTCCCCTTGATTCCAGCTTGTGATGTCTTGAGATTCCTATGTGCCAGTCTGGCCCTCTCCCAAGAGGACTCCCCGCTGTTTCTGGCCAAACCCTAAAGAAACCCTGATGGGGGTTGCTGTGGAGGGAAGAGGCCTTGGCTGGGAGGGGAGAGGGGTCCAATTCCAGCTCAGCAAATAATTGAGTTCATTTCAACTCCCACCCTTGACCTCAATACCCCCATCAGACACCCTCAAATCTGTGCTCCAGCCTCTGGGAAGTGTCACAGTGTGTCCCATCCCTCTGAGCTTTTGCCCAAGTAGTTGTCCCAGCCTGGCTCCCCTTCCCCATTCCAGCGGCTTTTGTCAGCCCTCACCCCTAAGCTGGGTCAGGTGCCATCTCTCCCCAAGTCAATGTCCATCATGTTGGCTTGTTCATGTTTATTGGGGTAACCCTGAGAGCAAGGGCTGGCTTCAGGGAAAATGCTAGGGCATGATGGATTAAGGAAAAGGAGGATTCCTAGAAGGGATGGGGTCAGGAGAGGACCAACAGTGTGTCCAGCACAGTTTTGGTCAGGGCCTTGAGGGAGACCTCAGAACTTCAGGCTCCCCACACTCGACAGCAAACAGCAAGAGAATGTGGTGTGGGCACCCTGACCTGGACTTTGCAGGCGAGAAGCAGGAGCTGGGCAGAACCGGAATGAGCCAGAACATCCCCTCCTGAGCCTGACCCTGAGCAGCACAGCTGGGAATGGAATTCTCCAGCTGGATGGAATTGTTCCTGGAAAATCCCCACAAGCCCTTCCAGAAATGTGTTTTTGTACTTGATTCTGGCTCCTTCAGATTGGCAGGAAGGGGGCCTGGCAGCTGGGCTACTCAGGCAAGGACCTCGCCTTCTCTGAACCCCTGGGCCTACACTCTGGGATGGCCAAAGTGGAGATTCACACATCCATTGAGCACTGTCAGCTTCACAGAGTTCTCTCAACATACCTTGAGAGGCAGGGATCAAGGTCCCCAACGTTTGAGAAGAAAGCTAGTGTCCAGGTCATACAGCTGAATGAGGATTCAAGGCCTACCCATTGAAGGTTGGCCTGCATGTGGCTTCCGTACGCCCACCCCATTCAGGACTCTCAAAAGAGCAGAGTGAGCCATTCAGACTAGAGGATCCACTTTCAGCTCAGTCCTACTTGACTGAGCCTGTACTGGCCTGGTGCCTGCTACTCTCAGAATAACCCTGATGGTTCTGGGCACAGATCATTAGCCACCTGGGACCTATTTTTGTTCTTTGGGTAAGAAGGAAGTCTCACCTTGTGCAGTAACCGCTCGGGCCGAAGGCGGAACATGTGACCTACCCCCAAACCCAGCTGACTTTGTGGTCCTGCTAGGAAATGGCCCCAGCAGAGAAGGGGGAGGCCTGGCTCAGCCACTCTCCCTGTCTCTCCCTGCCTCACCACTTCCCAGAACCTGGCTTTCTACCCCATCCCCAATTCTGGGCAGCCCACACCCTTCCCCTAACCCTAACACTGACCAGAAAGCTGAGAGCATCGTCATTTGTCTTTATGATCCATTGCTAAATCTTACCCAACTGAACAGCCGGAAAATTCTTTCTCACATCTAGCTTTGGAAACAGTCCATTTCCTTAGGTCCCAGCTAGAGGGTTCTAGACCAAGTTCAGCAACCATCTGGGGATCCAGCACCTAGATCTCAGCTTTGAGAATCTAGGGCCTGGAATCCTATGGGGTAGCAATTAGTAGCATTTGAGGAGGTAACAGAAACTATGGGAATACCACAGATACTCTGAACGAGCAAATACAATCTCAAGGGTCATGGACCCCAAAAGCCATTTATAGAGGGGTGATCCTTGAGGATTGGGCCCGGATGTACATAAAGGAGCACCCTAGGAGTCTTGAAGGGGCCCCTTTCTGCTGAAACCAGGTGTGCGGTAGAGAGGAATATTGTGACCTGTATTTAGAATATAAGATAAATACATTTTAAAAAGACTGTGAGGAAACCTGATAAAAATGTTACTGTAACACCAAAAAGAAGAATGGCTGTAGCTGCAATGACAATAATAATAGTAGCTATTCTCATTTTTCCAGAGCCAATTATGAGCCAGCCCCTGTGCTAAGTAAGAGCTTTGCTTATATTATCTTAATTAATCCCCACAGTGTGCTCCTGTCTCAGCGGCCAGAGGCCTATGGGGTGAGCTCTATAAATGAAGATGGTTTTTGCCAGGTCTGCAGCTTCCCTGGAGGTAGACAGATGAGCTCTCAAGCTCAATATACAAGGGATGCTGTGTCCTCCTTGCCTTTAGCGTTGAGTGTAAGAGGGCATGGCTGGCCCCCTTGGGGATGCCTTTGGGGAGCCAGCCAGACCCACTGAGCTGACCCTGGCCCCCATTTGGCCCTCTTCCTCTAGGCGTTGGAGCTTGAAATAGAGGCCGTTTGAGAGCTGACAATCAAAGGGCAACTAAAAAAAGTTCCCTCAGTCTGGGCTCTGTCGCACACAGCTCTTAGGGTCTATTTTGGGGGAGAGGGTGCCGACGTGCCAATGGAAAATCCATGGGCGGGAGTCTCCAAGGTGGGGGACCCATGTGCCTCCTTCTCCCCATCCTGGCCCCCACCCCTGAGCACATGTGCATGAGCACACACACACACACACACACACTCACACACACACACACACGCACATGCACATGCACATACTTAGAACCCTTAGCTCTTTCCCAACTGTTGAACTTTGTTACCCTTGCAACAGCCCCAGAAAGGAATGAGGAAACTGAAGCTCAGAGAGGAGAAGCGACTTGCCCAAGGTCACACAGTCTGGAAGTGGGCAGGACAGTGGCCAGCCTGGGCTTCTGTGGCTCACAGTACAGTGCTCTCCCCAGGAAGGCAGCCCTTGCCTATGGCCTCACTGGGGAAACCAACACATTGTCTTCTGGGGCATCAAAAACCTGAAGATGGTACATTCTGGGTTGGACTATGTGGGAAGCCGAGGGTGACTTGAGGGTCTCAATGACCACATGGGAAGAAATCCCACTGGAAACCCCAGGCCAGCTCTAATGCGACCTTGCCTAAGTGAAGGAGAGGTAGCTGATGCAGGGCCTTGTCCCAGGTGAGCCCATCCCCCCACCCTGTCGCTGTGACCACCTTACTGGCCCCTGCTCAGCCCTCCAGAGCCTTGCAGCCCCTGCCAAGTTTCCAGGGAATGTGTCAGATAAGGTGCTGGTGCTCATGACTCCCTCCCACCCAGCCACTATCTCTGACCCTGCCACCACCAAGTGGGTAAGAATAGCAACAGCCCAGTGAGTGGGTGTACACATAGCAACAATACAACAATGTCTTCAGGCAGGTAGCTAGGGCCTTCAGATTGAGACCAGATCTCCAGGTCCCGCTCCCCATCCGTTTCCAGCCCCATCTGGCTCCCCCACTGTCCCAGGTCTAAAGCCCTGCAACGCCTTATAATAAAGCACCAAGCTTCATCTTCTGCCACTCTTACCTCAGGGGAGGGGACATGGAGGAGAGCACACTACCTTGTTGATCATAGTGTGGGGCCAGAGCCCTGATCTCCACCGAGAATCTGTGTGACCTGAAGCTGGGGACTGTCCCTTTCTGGGCTCATAAGTGGGGAGAAGTGGCACAGCAGCCCTCTGCAGCATGGGAAACAGTCAGCAAGTCCTCTCCTGGTGCTAGGGCCCCTCGTTGTCCTGGTAACTGCAGCCTGGCGGGCTACTAAATAGCCCTGTGAACTCTGACCTTTTGACATCCTGGTCAGTGGGTATGTGGATGGGGTAAACATGTGGAAGTCCCTGGGATGTGATCACAGGGTGGGGGGCATATTGTGGCTGAGTCCCCTCTATGAGTCTCCCTGTGACACTCCTGTGGGTGTGCTCCATTGTGTTGCAGAAGTGTGCAAGGGTAGGTAGCTGCATCACACTGAGGGAAGAGGCTGTTGTCATGGAAGCTGGAGTGAACGTCATTGTGACATCCAAAGCAAGGAGATCTAGGGAGTCCTCTGTCCAAGTTCTTGAGTCACTGCGACACCTGGGGGGTAATCAAAGGAGCTGAGTCCCCCGGTTCCTGCGTCAGTGGCCCCTGTAGCTTTTACAGCCTGACTCACTGCGTGGGTCAGACCAGACCCAGGCCCTTCCCCCAGCCTCCTCACCCCTCCTCTTCCAGCCACCTTGCTCTCCTCATCTTCTTCCTGTTCTCTTCCCCTTGACCCTCAAGCTTACTGCTTGTTTGTCTCCCCCATGTCCCTCACTAACCCAATGAGGCTTGTGAGATGCTAGGGAAGGGGAGGAAGAGAGGGGCTGAGGTGAGTTCCTGGCATTCTTACACATTGTAACATAGGTACCAGGCAGACCAGACTTAACATACACTTACACAGAGGCACACGTGCATGCGCATGCGCGCACACACACACACACACACACACACACCTGATGGAGTGACAGGCCCCCCAAGAAGTTCCCTAGCTCAGTCTGTCAACATTAGCCCTGCCAGTGGGCTCCCAACACCCCCGCAATCCCTTGTGTCCTCCCACATCTCTGAGGCCCTCTCCTTAGGAACATGCTATCCTGCAGCAGCAGGATGTCTGGAGGTGATAAGGGGACGAACCTCTGCCCTGAGGCCCAGGCTAGAGTCCTGGGGTGGGTATAGGTGGGTGTGCATGGGGTCGGGGTCTATGAGGTCTCAAGATTGTTTCCATCTTTGTGAGTGAGGGCCAAACTGACCTCTGGCCTCTCCCTTCAAGAGTCCTAATCGCTGGAGCTGGAAAAAGTTTAAAAATATCCTCATGTTTACATTCTTTCCAAGCCCGCCTCCTGATCCTCTCAGTGCCGGGTCCCTTTGATCTGGCCCTATGCCTCTGAAAGGGGCCTGGGAGAGAGGGAGCATGAGCTCCCCACAGGGGTGGACCCTGACACTTCCTTCAGCTCCAGACCAGTCCAAACCCTGTAAGACCCCTCAACATCACCCAAAAGGAGACTTGGAGCTGGCAAGGAGCCAAGGCTAGAGGAGGGTGTCTTGCCCGCGGTCACCCAGCAAGGCCACATGGTGGCTGGAGTTGGAGCCCCTCTCCACACTCACTCCCAAAAGTCTGGACCTCATGTTCTGTGCTAAATGTGTTTTGAGGGCTTAGCTCATGTAGTCCTCCCAACAACTCCATTTTAGTAGGCCCATTTTATCAACAAGTAAACCTAAGCTCAGAAAGGTGAATTGACTCACCTGAGAACACACAGCATGAATTACATGTTCTTCTACCTACACTGAGCCACCAGTTACCACTCGCCTTTTGCCCTAGCAGGATCTATGCCCTGCCTGTCTGCAGAGTGTGGCCCTCTTCATTAATGTGATTCTTCACAAGCACTTGCTATCCCACTACCAAACCAGTGCTAGCTTCATGTTTCTCTCCCTCTGCGACCCAAGAGAAGCCACGCCTCTCTCTGACCCTTACTTTTCTCTACGGATGGAATGAGGATCACAGAGGAGGCTCATAAGATGCTCAGGGAAACTGAGCCAGTTTCATTGGAGATTGTGGACCTTGTGGTCAGCCCCAGTATTGACACAATCAGAGAGTGGCCTAGGGTCTGGGGGCCCAAAACAGAAGCCCTCAAACTGAAGCAGATGCTTTGATTTGCCCTGATACCCTGTCATCGACTTTTTCCTTTGTTGCTGCCCCACCCACTTGCTCACTAACCCATGTATCTATCCACTTATCCACCCACCCACCCATTCACTCATCCACCCACTACCCATCCATCCATACACCAACATACTCATTCAACCACTCATCCACCTATCTACCTATCTATCCATCCACAACAAGGACCTGGAGAGCAGGTGATTCCTAGGGTTCCAGCTCAGTGCTGCATTCCACTGGCTAGAATGAACTTGGGAAGATCCCTCCAACTCTTTGCAATTCACTTTCTCAACTGTATAAGAAGCAGCTGGCTGGGATGATCTCTAAGGCCCTTCTGGGAGATCTTGTGGGAGCAGAGACCAGCTAAAGGCTGTGAACACTTCTAGAGCAGTAACTCGAACCTTGACGAGACAGTCCCACCTTGTGTTCTGTTCTCAAGACTCCTAGTTGTAGCCCTTAACCTCTCTGACCTTCAAGATCCTCACTGGAGCATGGGGCCAATAATCCCACCCTCTCAGATTGATGGAAGATTAGATGAGATGCTACCTTTGAAGAGCTTTGTACCCTGAAGACTTCTGAGTGGATACAGGTCAAGCAGAGGATCCTGGGAGATGGTCAAGAAGCTCTGCTTGGACCACAGTAGTTGGCAAAGCCTCCAGTTTTGGGGCCAGGGCCCAGATGGATGGGATCAGCCTCAGAGACCCTCCCTGGTTTGGGGATCCTGGCTGAGTCTCCCCAGCCTCTCCCAGGCCAATCAGGATTTCAGCCCCATCTCTCTTGTCCCCATCCCACAGAATCTGCCAGGAGTGAAGCAATTATCTCCTAAAAATAGGCCTGGGCCCCACTGAGGTTGTTTTTCTCCCTCCCTGTGATTTACTCTCATCAGCTCAGGGTGCCTGGGACAGCAAGTCCCACCCTGGCTCCCCAGAGACCCTTGGGATGGGGTCATGGAGAATCAGCATGAGTCTGAAGTCAGTCAAGGGTTAGGGATTAGAGGTCAGTCTGGAGGTGCAGTCAGGGCTCAGCAGGCACCAGGGCTGTGGTTTAATTTGGGCCAGTGATTGGGGTTCACCCGGGTCAGGGGGCAGCCTACAGGGGTTTCTATCCTTCCCGCAGGTGTCCGTCTGAATGATTCCCCCTTCTCTGACTTTCTGCAGACTCTCCATGCATCGCCACCCTGTGTGTGAAACCCAAAGGTGCCTCAGGGCTGGCACTGAGCAAAAGGACTCATTTCCAGCTTTACCTCTCCTGTTACAGCCCCTTGGGGTCCTCATGATTCCTGCCCAGACGTCTCCTGAGACTAAGGGACCTCTATCCACCCCGGTGTGACTCATGTATAGAAACACGAGTATGCTCACTCATGAGCACAGGACATGAACTCACAAGGTGCCCCTTTGTGATGATATACAGGAAAATACAAAAATGACACTCTCAAGGACACCTTCCTCAACCATTACCTGGACAGAGTACCCACCCAGGGCCCATAGCCAGTAGTCTCCAAGTCCCCGTGGAAATGATCCACCCTGCTCTAGCCTTGAGGTCTCACCAAGAACACATATGATGCCCCTAAGATTTTCCCTACAGGGGACTTAGGCTTGTCTCTCAAGCCCGCAGATCCTTCTGTGCAGCAGGAGATGGGGAAGAAATGAAGGGAAAGGTGGACACAGGTGACACACACATGCACACGGACTCTTGGACACAGGCACAACAGTCCTTTTGGGCCCATGCCCAGCTCTCTGAGGCTTTATTATTGGACAAACATGAGCTATTTGGAGTGCTCTTGTGGGCAGCTCATGAAGTCAGCATTCAGACAAGTCTTGTGATGTTGCCTTCACCCCAGGGCAGTTGAAAAGGGCTTCTCTTCTGTTCTGGCCCAATGGAGCTGCAGTGCTGGGCCCTCTCCCAGTGGATTCAGATGGAGCCTGAGGCCAAGCTCCCAGTGGAGGCTGCCTGGATCATTCAAACCGCTGCCTTCAGGGGCACGCTGTCCACTGGCTGATCCAGGTCCTTCTTCCTCGACAGGGTCAAGTGGGTGAATATGAGGATGAGGAGGATGCCTGAGGGGCCCAAGAGGGATGGGTTAGTTCTCAGAAGGAGCTGTGGGGCTGGTCCATCACTAGGGACTTCCTGCTATTGATATTGGTTGAATAAGGAAGCAGTGTTTCCCAGACAGCATCCCCAAGGCTGGGCTGGTGCGACTCTGCTTCTGGTACCTGGAAGCCCTCCCCCCAGGCACAATGAGGCTACCCCAGAACTCTGCCTCCAAGGTCCTCTCCTCTGGGGAACAGTTTGAGTGAGGGTTCTGGGAGCCAGTGACTTGTTCCCATGGACCTCTGAGAGAAAGGCGCATTGTAGTATTATGCTAGAACCAGCCAAGAAAACTGGCCAGGAAAAAATTTAGCGGGGAGCTAAAGATAAAAGGAGGATGGAGGGGGAGGCTTAGATTAAAGGACTTAAGCTAGAAAGACCTGGGCTCTGCCACACGCTGTGTAACCTTCTACAAGCCACTTAACCTCTCGAGCATCAGGGACCTCTTCTGGAAAATGGTGAAATGCCGGGATCTACGTCACAGGGTTGTGCGGTTGATTCAGTACAATAACCTTATGCTTGGCACAGAGCCTGTCACAGAGTCATTGTGTAATAATGTAACATTCATGCTGTTATCATGATGACAATGAAGAATATGATAACAGGAGGCAAGTGTATAAAGACTCCAGGAGTTGGCTGGGGTGGGAGTGGGGTGGAGGTTTCTTCTCCAGCCTAGAGGCATCATGGGAACAGGGGCACTGTTGTCTGGAGGCTGTGTCTCCCGCCATGCTGCCACCCTCCCCCACAAAGAAGCCCGGCCTCCATTACCTATTGCCATCAGGGTGCTCATAAGGATGCCCACCGCCGACAGCTTCGTGGGCATGCCCTTCATGCGGCCCACCTTGCGCATGCACTGTTTCTCCACATTGCAGCGGCACACGATCACTGGGGAGTCAGGGGTGGAAGAGAAGGGTGGAGGGGAAGGGCTCCCCAGTTACTCAGAGCCCCACGCTGGGCCCAGCTGGCTTGTATATATGTATATGTATGTTCGTGCACATGTATGTATTCATGTGTGGGGAGAGGTGCAATGCTCCTCTGTGTGTGTGCCTGCGTTAACATGAGTCCGTGTGTCCAGCCAAAAATGTGCAGGTGTGCACAGGGCATATGCTGTCCATGGGAGCCTGCGTGCATGTGTGTGAACCCAGCCCCTCACCCTGCATCCTTCTGTGTGAGGCCACTCAGAAGCCCTGGCCTCACCTCGGACCGGGAGCTGCCACCTCTGGCCATTACGGCTGACAACTACGGGAACTACATGTTCACGCGGCTCCACCCAGTGCAGGGCCAAGGTGAGGTAGGCATGGGAACCTGTTGGCACCATAAGCAGTGATCGGAGTCACTAGCCTGGACAGGATTCTTGGGGCTGCTCTCCCTAGATCCAGCCCCACCCCCACAGTGGAAAGGCATCTCACTGCCACTAGTACCCCCGCCCCCGCCTTCCCCCCCCCCGCCCCGCCTTCCCCCCCCCCCGCCCCCCCGCCTCCTGGGCCATAGCCCCTCCCCTTTCCCCCATCACACACCGTTGAGAGCCTGGAGGCGCCAGTCTCGCTGCACAGTAGGGTTGGGACCAAGAGCAAAGCTGTAGGAACTGTGACCACCAGCCTGGTCAAGGTCCTCACTGGGTCCACTGACAACCACGCCATGGTTCTGGCGAGGTGTGCAGAGGTGTCGAGTGGGCACAGGGGTCAGAGTTGGGGCCGGGGCAGAAGGGGACTTCAGGAAGTGGATCACGAGGGTCACAGAGGTGCTCAGTGTTGGCTCATCTGCAGAGGAGGCAGTGCTGAGCCCCTCTGGGCCCTTGTGGGGGTGGGGTGAGTCCAGAGTCCCTAGGCTGGTCCCTTTCCCCAAGGCCCATCAGTCTTACCCTACTGATTCCCCCACCTACCCCTCCCTCCACTCTACCCCCTCCTCTCCATCCCCATCATTGCCCCTGTGCCAGTCTCTTTCTCACGATGCCTTCACCCCTTTCACTATCCAAATAGCTGCCATGCCTTCGTGTGCCTTTCTGGATGCCAAGCTAGCCCTCACCACCACCCCACCACCCCTTCCTCGCCACCAGTCCCACTGCTGGTACCAGGGTTCAACAATGTGGACATGCCCTGACTGTAGAGGAGCTCACCCCTGGACAGCTCAGCTCAGAGCTAAAACTTGCTGCCCTGACATACCCGCCCCTGGGCCAGCTCTTTATCCCATCAAATGGCATTTGGAGTCCTCCACAACCGGCCTCAGTGTCCCATTCAGGCTCCTCCTGGCACACCTGCCCAGGCCCGCACCCCCTGCTCCCAGCCTGTGTCTAAAGCCGACACCCTGAGAGGCCCTCTGGGGCTAAGGGGCAGTGTCTAGCCACAAGGGTGGTCTGAGGGGAACAGAGACCAGGCATTCTCAGAGAGGGACACTGGACCCAGCCCCTCATCCCTCCCTCCTGACTGGGGCAGAGTTGATGTAGGCAAGGGCCCCAGGAGGCAACTTGGTTCTGCCTTGGTTCTGAGGTTTGTCTCCCTCCCAGAGGCCCCCACTGCTGCCTGGCCATACCTGCGTCCTGGGCCTCCACAAGCACTGTGTACATGTCCCCAGGCTGGGCGCCCTGCAGAGGCCGGGCGGTGTGCACCTCCCCAGAGACCTCTTTGATGCAGAGCCAGCCCTCTGAGTCATTAACCAGGGAGAACCTGAGGCCCAAAGAAGATGGAGGGTGGGGAGGCACTGGTACCATATGGGGTTTTGCCCAGAGATATCCAGGGCCTTGTGACCTGTTCAAGTTCCACATCCTCTCTGTGAGTTAGAGGTAGCAGCAGTGCCCAGGGTGCCTAGTCTCTCTTCCCAGCTTCAGGGACTTGTTGAGGGCCAGGGCTTGACCCAAGATGCTGTGGGTGGGGAAGGGATTCTCAGAGTCTGGGGGCCTTGATTCAACTCCACTAGTCCCAGGTTACCCCACAAAGGGGCCAGGATGGGGCCAGAGCCTGGGAACAGCCTTGTCTGAGCTAAAGTCTGGATAGGGGGTGGCTGGAGGAGGTCCTGGTCTAGGTAACATGGGGAGGCGTTATCTGAGCTCTCATAGGGCCAAACGCCCCTCTCCATATTCTGTCCAGCTCATCCAGCCCTGATGCCCGCCACCCCCACCCCAAGAGTCACAACCTTGGCATGAGCCATAGTCTGAGGAATATTCCAGGTCATAAATAATGTGAGTCACCTCTGAGGCCTTGGAGTCATGCCTGGAGAGCAAGGGAGATCCAGCTCAGGTAAGGGGCTGGGATTTTGGCTCACCTGAGCGCACTGCTCATGGGGTCTGAGGGCTTGATGGTCAGCAGGAAGGAGCCAGCTGGGGTGCTGACTGGGACATTGGTTTCATAGCTCTCTTGGTCCAACTTGGGGGGTGGCATCACCCTCTCCACCAGCAGAGTCACCGTGGCTGTGGCTCCAGGGCCTGGGCCTGGCCCCACCAGCTCTGCCACGCTCCGCACAACCACCAGCAGCTTGTGACTTGGAGCTGCCTCATAACTGAGGTTCTGGAACCGGTGGGGCCTGGGTCACTGTGTTGGCCAGGGTGTGGCACACTTGTGTATGCATGTGTGAGTGTGTATACCCCTTAACCACCCCCGACCCCTTACCTTGAGGAGTCGCAATTGGACATGACCAGAATCTGGTTCCCAAGCTAGGCCAAAGGTTCCATCCACATTCCCTGACTCAATGGCAAAATCCATGAGGCGGAAGGCAGGCTCAAGGTCAGCATCAGTGGCCACAAGTGTGGCCACCAAAGTTCCAGGCTCTGTGTCCTCAGGGAGGCTTATGGGACCGATCTGGAGATATGTGGAGGGCCGTGAGTCTCCCACCAGTACCTTCCCAAGGTCTCTTTTTCTCCTCCTGCTTACCTGCGAAGTGGTGAACTCTGGAGCATGGTCATTGATGTCCGTGATCATGACAGAGACCTCACATGTGCTGCTGAAGCCTGAGGTAGGGGAGGGCATGTTGAGGAGGCCAGTATAGAAACAGAGGGGACAAGGAGCCTGAGTCGTCATCAGGGTCACCAACAGGGCACTTACCACCCTCTGCTCCTCCTAGGTCAACAGCCAGCACTTGAAGCAAGATATTCTGGCCAGCGTGGAGCGGAAAAGCCCCAAGTGTCACACTGCCAGAGGTGGAGTCTAGTTTGAAGGCATTCCTCTCTGTCCCCTCCTCAGGCTCAGGGCTCAGTAGTTGGTATACAATGTGAGAATTGGGGGAACCAGGGGCATCCATGTCCTCTGCCAGCAGCCTAGTTACCTTGGTGCCTGCAAAGACAGCACTTACCTGAGTGAGACCAGGGCCTTACATCACCCACTATTCTTTTGTGTTGGACTGAATCTGAGCTTGTGTGTGTGTGTGTATGTGTGTGTGTGTGTGTGTGTGTGTGTGTGTGTGTGTGTGTGTTGTGGAGGGACAGTGAAGCTGGCCCTAACCCAAAGAAGAACAAGATGGGATTGTTCATAGGGACTTCACCCTTCCCCCAGCTCTTGACAAAGACCATAGCCCACCTGGGGGGCTGAACTCAGGGATGCTGATTGGGGGACCACGTGGGGGGCAAACGGGCACGTTGTCATTCTCATCCATCACCACCACCTGCAGCTCCAGAGGTTCTGTGTAGTCCTCACCACGGGTATTCTGAGCCCGCACCTGGAGCAGGTACTATAGTAGGCAGTGGGGGGCTTCAAATGAAGGCCAAGGGCAGCTTCAGCCTGACCTGGGTCTGGGTGGCCAGCTCCAGATCTTCTGGGTGCTCTTTCACTGCCTCAGTGCCTGTGGGGGATGTGACACCCCCAAAAGCCAACCAGACAGTGACCAAGCACCCCTTAGTCTGCCCTTTTGGCTTCCCCCTCACCTCACCTCAGCCCGGGCTTCTCGGTCCAGCTCTCTGGTCACATAGAGTTTCCCCTCTGCATCCACATCAAAGGGTCCAGGGGGCTGGCTCTCCAGGTGATAATGTACATTCCCCCCACTCCAGTGTACCTGGGAGAGGGATGCAGAATGGGGGCACCCCAGGACAAGAAGTAGGAACAGTCTATGTCAGTCCTTATTGCCCAGTTGTTTCCAGATGAGGAGCCTGGGCCCCAATTACTATGTGACCCAAGGTAAGTTGCTATCCTCCCTGGAGCCCAGGTAGGATCCTTCTGTTTGGGGCACTTGTGGTTGTAGCAGTTCCATGGTGGACTTGCCATGATCCAAGCCTGGACCCTACCCAAAGTGCCCGAATGACAAGGTTGTTTGATTTTCTGCCCTCTCAGGCTGGGCCTGAACCCAGGGCATTCCTAGAAGAGGCCTGAGACATTCCTGGCCTGGGCGACAATCCCCATGGCAGCAGGAAAGAGGCAGCTGTTGTCCCTGAGGAAGCCTGGGGCAAGCTCAGGAGGTCAGAGCACAGAGCCCTGCCTGTCAGAGAATAGCAGGTGAAGGGCCGTGGGCCTGGTCCCAGGGCCTTGAGTGTCCTACTACATGATGAGAACTGATGCAGACAGTGGAGGGAGGAGCACAGGTAGGTGAAGATGAGAAATCAAGCTGGGCCCTAGACCCACCTTCCAAATCCCCATGAGACTCAGGCTCAGCTGTACCATCCATGGGGCTACTTCAGTGGCTGACAGCCACTTACTCACCTGAGCAATATGGTGTGGGTACAGAACTTTGAGATTCTCTGCCAGGTGGACAGGATCTAGGGGCACCCAAGTGCTTTCTACTACAGAGACATCTATGGTGGCTGTGGCCTGGTGGCCTGAGGCCTGGTCACCCATATCCTTGACCTGTACCAACAGCTGGTAGGGTCCCTCCAGGGCCTGGTTTAGGCTTGTGCTCCCTAGAAGGGGTAAGGGGCTCAGATGAGTACAGTGCTAGGGAGCAGGATTCAGAGCATCTTTTTCAATAAGATACTAAACACAAAGCCAAGTATATGGCAGGTGTTCAGGATATTTCCTTGGCCAAGACATGAGAAGGACTTATAGCACTATTGTGGGCATCCAACTGTGACTTGATAGTTTGCAAAGTCGCTTTCACATCTATTCACACAATGAATGATTGATGGACTGGTTGGGTGGATCACCAGGATGGGGGAGGAGTACATGGGTAGACGGGTAGATGAGTAGATGACTGGTTGGATGAATGGATGGTTGACTAGGTGGGTGGATGGGAGTTTGGGAAGCAGTAAAATGATGGGGATTTGGGTGTGTTTGGATGGATGTTTGGATAGATTGACTGCATATGTAGTTGGGTGGTAGATGAGTGAATGGTTGGTTGGCTGGGTGGGCGTCTAACGGGCTTTTCTTTCTATTCCCAGCCCATGCCTCTGGTCTGAAATCCCAGGTCCAGGTCTCTCTTGCTGTCAGTCGAAAGGTCTCCCAGCAATGTCCTAGGCTGCAACCCCTCAGGTCTCTCCTATCCTTGTTCCTTATGCCTGGCTTTCCAGAGTGCAGGGCTGAGAGACTCCATCCACAGCCTTTCTTAACTCTCTATGCATTGTCCTACCTCCATGCATGGTTCAAGCATGGCCTTTTGTCTTACTACTCTCTCCACCTAGAATGTTCTTTCCTCCTTTATTTTTAAGCTCTATTTTTATTTTTCTATTACCATCTTCCTCAGCTTTCCCTGACCCTCCCCCCCATCACACCCAGCTCAGGCTCACCCTTGAGGCTGAGGGCCAGAGCCCCCAGCTGAGGCTCCAACTGGAACATTCTGGGGAAGGCTTAGCTGGGGCCTGGTTCAGGATGTGGAATCGAAGATCCGAGTTGGCTGTGCCTGGCTCATCCCTGTCCGAAGCCTCAAGGAAGAGGAAGGGGATGCCTGGTGTGTATGGAGAGGGCAAACTTAAGGGTTAGGGAGGGTGAAAGAGTCTCCCATGCCTCCCTATCTCTCCCTGGTCCTTCCTTCCATACCCACCATTATATCAGGATTCAAGATGAGCCATGGTTTTTTACCCCACTTTGTAGATGAGCAAACTGAGGCCAGCATGGATGAGACTCACCTGAAGACCCTCAGTGGGGTACAGAGGGGATAAAAATGAGAGGCAGCAGCTTGGACTCTGGCTGCCCTGTCCCTATCCTGACTCTCTGGTTATCTTTTTATTCTCTGTTCTCCTGTCAATGCCCACCTGACCTTGCTGTGAGCTGGCCACCCGGGGCACTCACCAGGCCTGGTGCCCTGGCTCAGTTGAATTCTATAGATGGCCTGGGAGAAACGGGGCACCTGGTCATTCTCGTCCTTCACACGCACAAGCACAGGCTGTGGGCCCCACAAGACATGTCCATCCTCAGTCTCCAGGGTGACCTGCACAGAAGAGTAGTCAGTGCCCTGCCCTGATTTCACTGCTCTCCCCTACACCTGACCGAGCCCTACCTGTAGCTGGTACTCTGCTTGCTCCTCTCGGTCCAGGGCCTTGGTCACCAGCAGGAAGCCAGACTCTGGATCCACAGCAAAGGGGCCCTTAGCTGCCATGCCTAAGTTTCCTGACAGCACAATCTTGCCCTCAGCTTCCCCACGGGGCAGAGGCAGCTGGAAGGGGAAGATAAACATGAGGGGAGTGGGGCTAGGCCTGGGGGGTGGCCCCTCCACCCAATGGCCCTATTTTATATGTGAGAAAGTTGAGGCTCAGAGAGGGCTAGCACTTGCCTGAGGTCACACAAGCAGTAACAGGGCTGAGATGCAAAGCCGGAGCTCTTTCCCTTGCACCTAATGCCTCCTAATACTCCCCGCCCTTCTTCCTAAAGTCTGAAACTCTTCCCCAATGCTTCATTCTTTAACTTAAAGCTCTACTTTCTTCGGGGATTAAAATCTTTCTAGTCATGCACACTATATCACATATTCTCTGGGTGGCAGGGGTTAAACGTGAGCCAGACAAGAATAGGAGGAAATGCTGAAGGCAGAGGAAACAGAACTTGGGGAGAGAGCAACCCACCTAGCACTCAAGCTCACCTTGGTCAGGTACAAAGGAAAATTTCCACCATAGTTTTCCGGAACTTCCACATATAGCTCTGTGGGCTGGGCCTCAGGGAAAGCCTGTAGGAGGGTTTTCACCTTGTCACCAGGCTCTATCTTCCTGCCATGGCTGCTGGGGACCTGACAGGGAGGGAAATTTCTACCCCTTCCCTGGGCCTGGCCATACCATGGCCTGTTCACCCTTGGGCCTTTGACCTCATGACCCCACAATAGGCCTATAACCAGCTTCGATACCCTCCCCCAACTACTACCATCCATGGTCAGTGTAACTGGTCCAGGTGGAGTGGGGGACAAGGTTGTCAACCCCCAAAGCCAGGACCTAAAGGAAGAGAGCAGGGCCCAGCTCACCTGGGGGAAGTAGAGGCAAAGCAGCCACAGCCAGGCAGGGACCATGGTCAGGACACACCTGAGGGACATGGCAGTAAGGATCCAGCCCAGATCAGTGGGCAGGGGGTGTCCCTTCCACCACTCTCCCCCTAGAAAATATTCCTCCCTTCATCCCCACTCAGCCCCGGGCTTTGGCTTCCCCAAGCCCCACAGCATGTAAGTGTCCCTCCTTCTTTGGCTAGACTTCCTCCTATTTAGTCACTATGAGGCAGGCAGCCTGGCCTCTTATCCCTTGTCCTTCTGTGCTGCCCCAGCAACTCTCAGAGGTTCCCCTCCCCCTCCTACCCACTTGGACGCTGCCACCACCCATTCCTACCCTTTCCCTTGCCTCAGCTTATTCTAAACATACAGCCAGAGAGACCTCATGATAGACTGGCCTCCTCCTCCTCCCCTTAGAAAGATCTGTGGCTCCCCATCGCTTGCAGGGTAGCATCCAGCTGCTCTACAGGCCCACTCACCAAGGCCCCCGGCTGCAGTCACCCTGCTGCCTCTTGGTTCTCGTCCCCACAAGGATTACCATGGGAGTTTCACCTTTAGACCTTTGTCTCCTTCCCACTTTAGCCTCCCCAGTTCGTGGATCTCAAAGTAATAATTTCTCAGCAGCCCTGAAAATCACAAAAATTTGAAGCTAGAAAGACACCGATGACTCTGAGGGTCACTTCCTGTAGTTCCCTCATGTTGCAAGCAAGTCCTAAAGGACAGGGCCTGACCAAGGTCGCAGAGGATTAACCGCAGGCACATTCCTCCCGGAACAGAGGATTCTTGGTTCAGGGTCTCCAGGACTATTCTTCCTTCCATTGCCATCCTGCAGATTCAGAGTCCCCTCAAGGCAGGGGACCTGCCCTCATCTTGGCATTTTCCAGCACTCAGCATGGAGCTGGGCACACAGGACATGGACAACCACTCCAATCCTCCCTGGACAACTGGAGGACAGGAGTGTTTCTCCTTTCCCCACGACACACCCCACCTCAGCCCTGCCCATCCCCCACCCCCAACTCCCAGGCCCTCACCTGCTGGTACCTAAGGCTGGCTCCCTTGGTCCAGCAGCCAGGCAAAAGGGCTCTTTCTCCAAGGAGCACTGGCCAGGCCAGATAGGGCGGGGTGGAGCAAGGCAGGGCAGACACTTGAGCAGGTAGGCGGTCTAGCCACTCTAGCTCAGGAGTGGAAAACACCACTGGGCCCACTGCACACAGGCCTGGTCTGCCCAGCCCCCCAAGTTACTCATTGACTTTGGAAAGCTAGGGGCTGCCTAGCATCCATGACTGCCAGCCCCAGGAGGTGTGGAGATCTTAGGCCTGGCACTTCCTGCCCCTGCACAGCTCAGTGAGCACTTCTTAGTCCTCTGGGCTGTCAATGGTTCTGAATCCTCAGATTCAACCAACCATGGATTGAAAATATTTGAAAAAGAAATTGTTACATTATTGCTGGCGTGCCCTATATAATTACGCTTATAATCTTTGAGTCTGTACTAAACACGTCCATGCTTTTTTCCTTGCCATTACTCCTGAAACATTACTGTATAACAACTATTTACATAGCACTTACATTGTATTAGGTATTGTAAGATGATTGAAGTTTTAGGTATTTAAGATATTTGCAAGATTTATTAAGTATTTTAGAGATCATTTAAAGTATACAGAAGGATTGCATAGGTTATATGCGATACTACACCATTTTACATAAAGGACTTGAACGTTCGCAGATTTTCGTGGCATTCGTGGTATTCGTGGGGGTCCTGGGGCCAATGCCCTGTGGATATGGAGGGATGACTGTACTTTTTCTGCGGCTCCGGACGCTATCCCACTTTTCCCCACGCACTAGCCTTGACAGCTCACCAGCCCCTCTGTCCTTTCGCCTGTCTGGTGAGCACCTTCTCCAGCGCTGGTCTCAGCTCAGATCGTCCCTTCTCCAGGGAACCCAGGAAACCTTCCCTGGGTTCCCAGGCCCAACCTTCCCTGGGTTCCCAGCCCGTTCGCGTTCTCTGGGAATACCCCTCCACCCCATGCCATGCGCTACCTCTATCAGTGCAGAAAGGACACTAGATTTTCATTGTCTGTCTCTTCCATCAGACTGGGGGCCCCTCCAGGGCAGCACTCAGGGACCAGCAATGACCTGGCCCTTGCCTAGCCTCAGCAGCAACAAGCTGGCTTGTGGAACTCAGACAAGGACCTGAGGGTTACACATGCAGTAGAGATGAGCAGTGCACAACCTCAACTGGGTATTCAGGGCTTCAGACCACCCACCAGGGACCAGCGGGTGGGGACAGTGGCCTGTGAGATCCCCTAAGTCTTCCTAAGTGCTCACACTGGCCCCTGGGCATTGACAGGACTGAGACAATGGACTGTCTATGACTCTGAGAAGGAAAGAGAAGATTGAGCCAGCTCAGGTGACCTTGAGGGAATTGCAGGGCAGACCAGGGGCCCTTCCCCCAGTGAGGGCAGCCAAGCAGAGCCAAGAGAAGCTTCTGGGTCCTGGGAGTCCAGGACGAGGGGGCAGGGTGGGAAGGGTCACAAGGTCTCTAATCTCTCCTTGTCCTCAGAGCTTCCCATGGTCTCCCCCGAGTCCTTCCTACTGCATATCTGGTTAGTTACTCTCAGCTGGAGGCTGAGTCAGGACCTCTCAGCTGCCCCCAGCCTTGTGTCTCACAAGCTAAATGCTTGCCACAAGGTCATTCAGGCACCCCAGGCACCCAGCCTAGAGCAGTGCAGTGTGAGAAAGTTGAGAGGTCTCACATATGTTAAGCTCCTACTATGTGCCTGGACTGATGTAAGCACACCTTCATTATTGCACTCACTCCATTCTGAAGGAACATCATCCCCATGTCATACACTGGGGCACGGGAGGTTGAGTGGCTTGCTGAGGGTCACATAGCCAATAAGTGGCAGTGCCAGGAGGGTCTGGATTCTTCTTCAGGCCTCAGGACCTTCACTGCTTTAACAACCATACCCACTACATGCCTCGAAGTGCATTGAGGGGCGGGAGTGGAGAGCAGCAGCAGCTTTGAGCAGTTACCATTGCCCTGGGGGCATGTGGGTTAGTCACAGAGGTCACACAAATCGAGGAGCGGCCCTTAAATCTCTTGCTGTCGAACAACTGCTAACTGCTGTGAGGGTTCTAACCAGGTTGCAAAGACTCCCAATGGGATGAATAAATTGAACTAATAAAGAAATGTATGGACCCCGGCCTGGGACCTCAGAAATGGTCCCCGGCCTTGCCCCAGGCTATCTCCGGGCTCTGGAGATGGGGGAGACTGGCAGAGCTGTCTACCAGTCCCTACTCAGCCACTTCTACCCAAGTGACCTTGGGTAAGTGCTTCAGTTCTCCATCTGCCATTGCTGAATGGGGATGCTCCTTACAATGTAAGTGAAGTCCCAGCAGGAAGACTGCCTGCTCCCTGCAGCTCCCCAACCAAGGAAAGACAGAGTCAACAGCCCCGACCTACCAGGAAATAGTCTTTATTACAAAAATCTGCATGTAAACAAATAGCCACTGCACTGAACAGCCTCCCTCCAGAGCATGCACACCCACGTATTGAGAAAGGTGAAGTCCTCTTCCCACACACAGCCCTGCCTCATGGCCTGGGCTCAGGCTGCTGCCTGGGATACATATGGGCCTGCACATGCACTTCTGTGGGTTCATCCCTTGATGGCCACTGGGAGCCACCTCCCTGGGCAGCACTGTCTGTCCATGACCATGAGGTGGGGGATGCCCAGAGTCTGAGCCAGCCATGAGGCACCTAAGGCAGTTGGCTAGGCCAGCCCACCAATCTGCCCATCTGTCTGCACCACACAGTGAGGCCCGAGGGGCCTAAAGCACTGAGAGGTCGTGACAGGACTTGGATTTGGCTCGGAAGGCCATCTTGCGGCTGTTACGTGCTACAATGCGGCCCAGGAAGCGCTTCGCCTTCTTGCCAAGGCTCTCTCGCCGCCGGGTACCTGCTTGCCGACGTGCATTGGCCTCTTTGCTGTCCCTGCGCAGGCGTATCTGGCGTACAACGCCCTCGAACAGTGCCTGGACATTGTGGTGCAGCGCAGCTGATGTCTCAATGAACTTGCAATCGAAGACCACAGCACAGGCCCGGCCCTCTGGGATATGTGGAGACAGGCACACACCAGTAAGCAAAGGGTGGGTCGGTGAGGAGCCCACTCAAACCCTGGCTACTCCGTGGCAGCTACCACTCATGAATCTGTGGGTAGGAATCGCGGACCCCTGTGTCCTCCCCGGAGAAAAAGACCTCAGCTCCAGTACAGAGGGTCTCGGGCATTGCTGGGTCACCTAACTGGCAGAGTGTGCTTAAGGAACTCACAAAGGCCAGCAAAAGGAGACTCATGTACTGTAATAATTTGAAATCTGGTATGTAAATAGAAGTGCTACAGTAGTCAACCCAAGAAAGTGAGAACTCTGTTGTACAGTTTAGTGTTCTATGGTTTGATGTTACATCGTGAAGAACGATCAGTGGGATGGAGAGTGGAACATCATCAAGTCACGGCTAGGTTCCTGTAAGGGGCTCCGTTTAGGGGCCACGGAGAAGGATGCTGAGCCAAAGGGGGAGGGGCCTCCCAGGGGCAAGCCTACTTCGAGACTGGCCTGGGCCTGGGATCCTTGCTTTGACCTCATGACCTGGTTCCCTGCACTCTCCTCACCCCTCATCTGTTAGGCCAAAGATGAAGGGGACAGGAGAGAAGGTACCCTGAGGTGACCCAGCAGCCTCCAACTTCCCTAGAGAATTTGTTCCCCTTCCAGCACTCTTTGGTTTTCGGGAGTCTGACGAAGGACAGCAGCTCTCCCTTTCCTCCCCACGTTTTCTTTCTGAACATTCTTAGCCACTGATGATCCCCAGGGACTCAAGCTGAGTCAAGACTGAGTGGACCACAGCCCAGTCAGGATCTCCCTCCCTTTCCAACCCACTCCCTGCTCACCATCCAAGGAGACCTCACGAGAGCGCACCAAATCGCTCTTGTTGCCCACGAGGATGATGGGCACGTCATCTGTCTGCCGCGCCCTTCGCAGCTGTACCCGCAGCTCTGAGGCCTTCTCGAAGCTGCCTTTGTCTGTCACTGAGTACACGATGACGTATGCATCCCCCATGGCCATGCAGTGTCCAGGTAGCCAGTGGCCCCCATCCTAAAGAACACACACACAAATCTACCCAATAGTCCTGTGCCCCAGCTATAAGGCTGTCACTCCCAGCATGCCCCTACCCCCAGGTCACCCCGCTCATCCCCACCCTAGGTCTCAGTCTGCATCTTACCTGCTCCCAAATGTCATAGACCATGAGCGATGCCTCTTCTCCGTCCACCACAATGGAGCGATCATACGTGTGTCCTAAACCAGTAATCAGGTTACCTGCTGCCTGCCAAAAGCCCTCCCATGCACCAAGTTTTCTGTTCTGGCCATACTCCCCAACTCCTCCCCAGAACCCCCAACTTCCCCTTTACTTATGACTACTATGTGGTGACAGAAGTATTGGGGCTGGGAAATGGAGGGGTGGAGGGCCTGACCTATACCTCGCCACCCCTTCCTCAAGATAGCAAAGTTCTGGGTGGCCACTACTGGGCTCCCTGCTTTCCTGTTGCCTGGGCCCTGGGGTGGTTCTGACCACAGAGGCCTGAATTAGAATAGTAGCAGTCACATTCCCTAGATCACCTAGGGTGCCTCTCCTAGAAATTCACTCTGGCTGTGTTCCCGCCAGTCTTGCCAGGGAGGGATGTCCTGTACCCATCCTACAGAGTAGTCATATGTATGCCCGAGGCCTTCTACTAAGCATTTCTTCCCCCACCAAAGCTGGGAGTCCCTTCTCCCTTAGTCTCCCCATCTGTAAAATGGGTAGGTAACGGCATGATTCTGAAATTGACTTCAGAATCTCTTGGTATTTGCCGCTTTTAATCCAGGTCCCCAGTCCTATAGCCCCAAGTCCTAACCCTGAGATCTCCCCTCCCTTGCTTAGTCCCAGCCCCTCACCTGCTGCCTCTGCTTCCGGCCCGTCCTCTACACCACCGAAGATGCGGGCCAGAGCGCTCTTGCCCACGCCAGGCGCCCCCAGCAGCAGCACCTTGTAAACGCTCTCATCTGAGTCGCTGTCCCCTGAGCTGAGCGAGTCGGAGGAGCTCTCAGGCCAGTCCAGCCTCGACCCTGGGCCGCGGTTCCCGCCGCGCGGCCGTTGCCAGAGCGCCGGAGCCAGCGCCGCCTGCAGGTCGCGCTCGTCCACCGGCATGCTTCGGCGGTGCAGCGGAGGGGCAGGGCCCCAGGGTGTGCTGCCCCGACGGCGCTCGCGCTCCCGGCCCGCGCCGCAGCTCCCGCCCGCTCCGCTGCCGCCTCCATTCAGAGTCATCGCGTCCGATGCCGTCTGAGGAAGAATTGGGATGGCCGCGTAAGCCGCAGTGGAGACAGAGTAGGAGGCTGGACCCAGGCGCGTCTGCCCGACCCGGGGTCAGCGAAAATGCTCCAGACCGACGACCTGTCATGGTCCCATCCCAGTCGTGTTGGTCCTTGCGCCCTGACTTGTGACCCATCCTTCTGACAGTCGATCCGTAACCCAGATGATGAGACCACCCCCGTCCCGCTCCGCCAGCACACTCACCCGCTCGCACACCAACACGGTCAGGATTAGGTCCCTGACTCGGATCGCAGACCCAGGCTCGAACACTCAATGTTGTCACAGCCGCTGCCTTCTTTGTCCGTACTGGGTTCTGGCTCCGGAGTCGCCTATTTAAGCCTCTGTCCAACTCCCCCCCCCCCGCCCCCGCCCCCGCCCCCGCGCTCCCCGGGTCCACGCTGAGGCTGGGGCTGACGTGTCGGTCCCCTTTCCCCCAGGGGGATCCCCCACCCTCCTCCTAAGCCCTCACACCCACCGAGACCCCGCCCCATCTGCCAGGGAGGGGCAGAGGCAGACTCCTCAGACAAAGAAAGCCAGGGTCTGAGTGCGTGCGTGCGTGCGTGCGTGCGTGCGTGTGTGTGTGTGTGTGTGTGTGTGTGTGTGGTGGGGCCAGGGAAGGAGGGGAAAGGAGGGAGAATATGTGAATGGTGCTGAGGAGGTGGTGCCGATGGAAGCTGCCATCATGGATGGAGTCAAGGATCAACCTAGTGTGCCAGCTCCCCTCTGGGGAAGAATTAGGTCTGGCCCTTTAAAAGTGAATTCCCCTTCCCTCTAGCCCAGTCCTGGCCTGTTGCCCAAGCAAGCAGAACAGTTGTGGGCTGGACAGACTTCACCCTTCTGTGCCCATTGACACCCACTCCCCACAGGCCCATATCTGACCTAGAATTTAGGGGTCCTAAATCCAGCATCTAGTCTCAACACCAAGTTCTTCCCACTCCCCTGGGGATTTGAAGATTCTACCTGATGAGCCTGCCCATCTGGGTGAGGGTTAAGTGTTATTTCATGAACTTCTGGGGGCCCTTGGAGAGCTATTTGGGAGGGGACAAGGTAGGGAGGCCCTCTGGCAGTGTGCTGCAGGTAGAGGTGCAAGCTGAAACCCTGGGGAGAGACCACAGGTCCAGAGAAGGGAAAGGATGAACTCAGCACCACCTCATCCACTCCCACCCCACCCCCATCACCCTCCAGACAGCTGCCAGCAACTCTGCTAAAAATACCTGGCTCTGGCCTTAGCCCTGGTCAATTGGCTCCTGGGCTGGATGTTGCCCAAAGTTGGGGAAATCCTGGCAGGCAGGTGTCAGATGCCAGCTGGAGCAGATGGGGGTGAAACTGGACCAGGAACTGAATCAAGGCTGAATCCAGGCACTTTAAGAGCCTTCACTATCTCCCTACTTCCCTCTAGCTCCAGACTGAGCCTGCTGTTCAGGGCACATGCAGAGCCTGGAGATTTAGATCCCAGCCAGGAGGGGCATAGATACAGGGTGGGGGCGTGTAGCTCTTACACAACTTGTTACCACCACTGCCCAGAGCTCACCCCCTCTTCAGACCTAGGGCGGGCACCAGAGCACAGAGGGGAGATGTGATGAGGAGGCTTGGTTTCTGGTCCTGGCTCTGCCTCCAGGTTTCTGGGTTTTGCCTGCATCTTAGCCTGAGGTGACCATATATAAATTAGGCATGACCTATTCCTCCTTGCTCATTTCTGGGGTGAGGGTTAGGAGCAGGCAGGATAGGAGGCACTTTGTGACGGGGACCCGGTATCAGACTCTGACACTGGTTGTGATGAGTATGGCAGGGGTTTAGGGACACCCATTTAGGCCTCAAGTGACATCACACCCCTGGTGAGCTGTTGTAGGTTGTCATGGAGACCTGGTAGGGCTCTCTGGCTGCTGTGTCAGTTTCCTTGGCAACATCTTAGAAGACCTTGAAGTAAGGAGGGCTTGACTAGGTATTAGGGGGTTCATGCAGGCTCTTTTCATTCTTGAAGTCCCCAAAGTAGGCAAGGGCCAGAATGAGGGGTGGCCTATAGATTTGTGTCTTCATGTGGTTTGGGGGAGTCTTGGAAACCTGGGCAACCCCATGTGGGCTCTAGCTTCCTGGACTAGGTCCCGTGGGAAGAGGAAACATGGGTTGAGCCTCATGTCAGAGGATGCAAGTGTCAAGAGCCAGCAAGCCACATCAATCAGGATACTGAATGGGCCGCTTATGGCCCCTCCTACCCACCTCATACATGACTCTGCCATTGAAAAGAGCCCTTGGATGTCCAGCAGAGGGTGGGTATGGGTGGGGATGGGTACCTGTGGCCCTTCCCAGCAGGGAGCCATGCAAAGAATTAGGACTGGGTTTCCCCTCTGGTAATCTGAGCTCTTGACCTCATCAGTATTTCTTCATTGCCATGGGAACTGCATCCACATTGGGCCACTCAGGCCCCAGGCATTCCCCAACAGGCCAGACACACCACAAGCCTAGGTATGGCCAGAGGCTACAGGAACCAAGACCAGGACATAACCTTGAGACATCCCCACTCCCACCTCCTGGTCCTCCCGGCTCTTTAGACAGCCCAGCCTTCAAATCCCAGTTCTGCTCTTTGCTAATTGTTTCACCTCTTTCCATTTATCCTAGCTAAACCTCAGTTTCCTCCTGTGTAGAGCAGGGATAATCTCTTCATGGGGGTTGTTATAAGATATAAACATGAAAGGCAGATGTAAAGTGGTTGGCACATGTTTGGCAAAAGTTTTATCTCGATAAAACTTTTATTATTGTACTTGGTTGGACGAGGCAGGTTGAGTGAACCCATGGGCCCTATCCTGTTGCTTTTTTCCTACTTCTGTCCATTCTTTCCAGAACAGTGATCTGCCTAGGGGAGGGACAGATGCGGATACCTCTTCCCTTTCTCCCATACCCATTTCTCTCTGTGGGACCCCACATCCTTCCCCCTCCCTCAGGTAGCAAGATATTGCAAAGGGAACTTAGCTGGGTTTCGGGACCTCCGGTTCTCCTCACACAATAGCCTCCATACCCCAGTTCTTCTGTTCTAAGGCTCAAATCATTCATTCATTCCACTGACCTCTACTAAGTACCTATTGTGTGCCAGGCCCTTGTGCTATGGGCATGATGATGAGCAAAAATCAGCATAGCTAGGCATGTTCATACATGTCAGCTAGTCCCTGGGTCAATCTATCTTGGCTATGATTTGCTGTTCCCATTTTGTAGACGGTAACTGAGGCCTGAAAAGTCACAGGCCAAAAACAACAGAGCCAGACACACCTGGTGGAAGACTTCAGGGACCTAAAATTTCACATAGACCACACCCCCACCCCCCACCCCCGGCCCTTCCTTTACCCCTGTCCTCAGACAGCAGCTGAGTTCCAGAAAGTTCCCTGGGCATTAGCCCAGGATTCACAGTTGGCGTCCCTGCAGGCAGCCAGGGGCCTGGCACAGATGAGTCAAGACTGACAGGGGACTATCTGATATGCTAGCTGTGACATAAGTGGCTTGATGTCCCTCGCCCACCATGACCTGGCAGGAGGGCCAGCTGAATGACTCAGTGTCATCTGCCTCCCCCACGACCTCCCACCCCAAGCTGAACAGACACCACAGACACCTTACACAGACTGGGCTGTCAGTGCAAAGGTACACATGTGGTGAAAACTACACTCTGATCTTGGTGGCTGGGAACGCTCCCTGGGGCCTGAGGGTCCCTGGTTGGTCACTTTGCCTCTCTGGAGCACTGAGCTTCTTCATCTGTGGAAATGAGAGGTATAACGCCTGGAAAATCATCTAAAAAATGGGCCCATTTAAAATCTCCACAGAACAGTCCCAAGCAACTGTCACAACTATCCCACATCGCCCATGAAGAAACTGGGTGACGTGATGATGGCTTCACTTCTCTGAGCTTGGGCAGCCAGATCTTGGTTGGTAGGTGGTCAAGCCACTCCCTTCTGGAATTTGGGGTTAGGGGTGGGTAGAGGCCCTTCCATCCGGGCAACAGCGCCCCCTGCCAGCTGAGCACTATCTGCTAAACTGCTCAGGTTCCTCTACTCAGTAGCTGGAGGTCTTAAATAAATTACTTATTCCAGAAGCTCATTTCTTCACCTGCAAAATTGGGATAATAATAGTAACTGCCACACAGAGCTGGATCAAGAATTTCCCAATTACATAGTATATGTAAAGCCTTCTGCCACTCCTAGGACAGGCTCATGTTGTCAGTGGCACTCAAAAACAGATTTGCCAAGTGCCAGGCTCCCTGCTGAGGCCTCTGTGCAGTAACAATTGAGCCTCAGCAGGAATGAAACAGGCAGGGCAAGGCTTCTTAATATCCTCATTTACCCTTGGAGAAAGAGAGACAGGAAATCATAATATTATGGCTAACTGGTTGATCTGAGGTCTAAGCCCCAGGGTCTGCTCTTGTAACCAACAGTGCTCTGTCACAAAGCTGGGGGAGCCAGAGGCCCCAAACCTGAGCAGGGGTGACACATACCCCCGGTGTGCTTGTGGAGAGGGTGCTTCACATTCTTTTCAATGGAGAAATCTATTGTCACTGCCCTGACCAGGGAACCAGACTAAGCTCAATGGTGGGTCATGATGACATCACATATCCACTGGTGCATGCTAAAGGATACATACAACACTCCTGGGCAAGGTTCTCTTTAATAAACTCAAATCTGAACTCAATCAACTTCTAGTTTACAGACAACACAGCAAAGAAACAGTTCAGATTGAGGGGCTTCTAAAGGACAACTCATTGAACTTTTCAAAAAAGTGTGTCAAGAAAGATAAAAAGATGGGGAGTGGGGAGACAATTCTAGAAGAGGCTAAAGAGAGATAATAACCAAATGTAATACATGGACTTTGATGGGAGCCTGATTAAAAAACAACTACGAATGATATTTTGAGGAAAGTTATAGACGACTCGATATTTGATATTAGGGAATTGTTCTTTTTTTGGCTAGATAACAGTACTGTGGTTATCTTGAGACACAGGATAAAGTATTTAGGAGTGAAAGGTCATGTGTCTACAGCTTACTCTCAAATATATTT
Organism: Eonycteris spelaea; assembly: GCA_003508835.1. NCBI lineage: Eukaryota > Metazoa > Chordata > Mammalia > Chiroptera > Pteropodidae > Eonycteris > Eonycteris spelaea. Next base: position 1,117,001 of record PUFA01000026.1, on the reverse strand, counting down.
ATATTACACACATATAAGTAAAGCCAATGTTACAACATATTAACATCTGTTGAATCTAGGTGGTGGGTATAGGTGAATCTAGATGTGTTCATTATACTACTCTTTAATGTTGTGGTGTACTTGCAACTTTTCTTAATCAAACCATTGGGAAAATTTTTTAAATGAACTGCACCTCATTGACCGAGTCTGTATAGGCACTCATTATCACCCTCTCCCCTAAACCCAGAGTGACCCCCACCAAGATGAAAGACTCTAAGGCACACTTGGGAAATGAATATAAATTAAGGGTTTATTACAAAATGCAAAATGTTTCTCATTGTCAGTGATTCCAGAAAACAAGGCCATGAGCCATGGGTGGGGTTGGGGGCAAAGAGCCAGGGCTCAGGAGCGGGCCGAAAGGCACTGGTTCACAACCTCTAGCAGATGGGTGTTCTCCAGAGCAGCTGCCACCCGCTCCTTATCTGCAAGCTGCTTGTTCACTGGGTGGAAAAGAGTGAGTGGTGAAATACATGCATACTCCCACCAACAAACTCCCCTGCCCCCTTCTCCATCACTTCCTTCCCAGGACCACAAACCTTGATCAGGCTATCCCAACCACCTGAGCCCACACCTCTCTCAACTTCTGAGACCCCTCCCACCTGGCTGTTCATGTCTTCCTCCTATACTATGAAGCCTGACAAATCCTGGTGCTGTGTAGTTAGGAGAGGGAGAGGATGGGAGTGGGGGAATACAGTAAGCAAAGGAGACTCAAGTCAGTCCAGCTTCAGTCTAGGCTGCTACCACCACTGAGGAGTCATCCACCCAGCATCCCATCTTGCCCCATAAACCACCATGGCAAGGGGAAGCCTCAGGGCCAATGCCTCAACACCAGCTCACACTTACCTGCATGCTCTGAGGCGTGGGTCCCTGGTGTAATGTGCACATCCATCTGGGAGGGAGAGAGGCAGAGCCTGTCTACCCTCTTCACTCTCCCCCACTCACCACTTCCAGCTGATCCTTCTTCCTAATCATGCCTCTGGTCTCTGGCCCCGCTAGTACATCCCAAACCCATCCATAGTCACTCCATCTCTACCCAACGGACTGGCCAACTGCTGTTACAGGCCTGCCTGTGCCCCATCCCTGTTCCAAATCTATTTATAGTGCCCTACTGCCATTCCTGCCACACTCACCACTCTTCTGCACTTGCAGCTCAGGCCTTTATTCTTGTTGTCCCATTCAACTGGAAAGCCTCCTCCTAGTTTCATCTCTGCTAGCTGGGATCCTTCCAGGTCTCATTCTGACATTCACGTTCATGCTTTCATGAACTCCTCAGTAGAAGATGCTCACCCTTGTCCCATCCCCAGGGCTCAGTTCCAACTTACCTTGAAACGCTGGGGAAGGGATCGCAAAAGCTTGACTTTGATGGACAGACCAATAAGGGTGGCCATGCTGCAGTGAGGAATGGTGGGTGTGAAGGCCACAGCCACTGTGCTCTCAGGGTCGCTCACCTGGTTGGGAGGGAGGGTGGGCAATATAAGCAGTCATGCCCCTTTCAGCCCAGAGACGCTCTTAATTTTTTGCACCAGGCAAGTCGTCTAACCTCTACGGGCCTCACTTTCCTCATCCATAAAATGGGCACATCAGTTCCCCCTTCCAAAAGATCCCCTGAGGAGTCCGTGAGCCGAGAGAGCACAGCCCGTGAGGGCACAGCTGAGCTCTTCTGATTCTCCCAAACAAGTTGCTGTCCTGGGACTCTGGGAGTGACTCACCTGAACCCGGACTTGCTCTACTACGTTCAATTCTTCTAGTGTCAGTGGATGCTCCGGGTCATTGATGGAGCGAATCAGATGTGGCAAGTAAAGGAAAGGGGACTTTGCGCCTTTGCCCACTCAGAGCCCTCCTCCGGGGATGCCTGGCCCTAATACAGCTTCAACAACTATTAGACATCACTCCATCCCCCCTCCCGGCTCAAGAGCCAGCCCGCGCCCGTCAGCGGATATCGAAGATCTCTCGCGCATCGATGCTGTCTGGAACCTGCTCGTCCTCTTCGCCCTCCGTTACCGGCCGCTCCCCAGAGCGCTCGTAGATGAGAGGGTTAGCGTTTTCCAGCAGGCCGCCCCCCACCCCGCCGCCGCCCACCATCGCGGACCCTCTCCGGACCTCAGTCGGTGTGCACTTCCGCTATTAACGGCGCACTTCCGGGGAACAGGAAGCGGGCGTGGCTGGGCAACGGAGTCGTGTGAGGGACACGCGGTGCTGCCAGCAGTCGGCCTAGGTTTTGTATGGTGCGTTGGCCTCTGCGCGCTCTCTACGCCGACCCGGGAAGACGCGACCGTCCACCAAAGGCGGCGATGGGCGGTGCGAACCCGTAGCGTGCTGCACGGCGGAGGCCAAGGCCGGTTCTCGGGGGCACTGAAGACCCTCCTGAGACTGAGCCAGGTGTATCTTCAGGCACCACTTGCTTGGAAGTCGGCCCCTTAGGCTGAGCAGGCACTCCTGCCCCGAGTCGCCTCTATTCTGGCATGGTTCGGTGCCTTGCTGGGTCCCCATAGCGCAGACTAGAAGGCGTTCTTTAAATGTTTGTCGAGTGAATAAATGACCGTGAACTCGATATTGGCGGGAGGTGGCGAGAGGGAAAGCCACGGGTGGGGTTGGGAGTGTCTTTAAGGTAAGTGCCACCGTCACCTGTGCATTTCAAAAGGCAGGCTACGCCCAAGGAGGGTGGGGACTCTCAGAGGCCCTCAGATTAGGGGCAGACAATAAGGGAATGAGGAACTTTGAAGGCTGACCCAGAAAACATTCCTGAAAGCTAGGAGGAACTTTCAGGATGAAGAGCAGTCACACCTCCTTGCCTTTCTTCATGTGGTTCCCTTCACTCTGAACGAAGGTTGTTCCCATTTCTTCATCAATGGGAATCTTGATGATGCACCTCTTCACAGAAGCTCTCCTGGGTCCCTTGCTTCCTCCCTTCTCTTTCCTTTTCCCGGCTTATTGCTCCTTTTCTCGTACCCAGAATACCCTTGTCAGGCCCGCGACTATAAGGATAGTGAACTCAAGTTTGAGGAAAGGGTTCTTGATATTGCAGAGGGGCTTGGAGAAGCCTCGCGGCCCCTTCCCAAGTGGCCTAAGAGGGCCCAGGCAGAGAAGTAGCGGCACCAATGCCTACCTGACACTGGCCTTTGCCTGCTCAGTGCCGCTTTCCTGCCAAACCCACCTGTCTACGGCGCCCCCCGCCTTCTCCCTGCCCAGTCCAAACTCCCTGAGAAAAGTACTCACTAGTCAGCGGCTGTACGGGCCCCTGGGCAGTCTATCGGCGAAAAGCAGCATGCCCTCTGTGAGCCGATCATGAGGCTGGACAGACTTCGCACAGGGTGGAGTACCGTGGCCAGTGGACTCCTGCTTCTCTTCGTTCGGGATCAGGGTGAAGCTCCCGCAGGTATGTCAGGTACCGGGGTCGGACTTGCCAAAGTCTGCAGAGGCAGGAACTGAGGCTGCCAGAAGAAAGGCATCAGGAAGGAAAGAGCCTATGGAGAACTACAGTGTAGGAACCTTGAGCCCGGGTGTGGGCCCTCTGAGGCACAGAGAGGGCTGTCAAAGGGTGAGGTTTCTGAATAGCGCCTCAGGACATGTACCTCCTAATGTTTGTAGTGGAGATGGCGCTGCCGTGTGTAATAATATTTCCCCCTCCTATCCTGCTCAGGGTGTTGTGCCTTTGGCCAGAGGGGTGCACTGGCACCCACTTAGTGCCCCTCCAAAGGAGCCCCAGGCAACGTTACTGGCCCTCTGGGAATCAGACTCTGGAAGCCCCTGCCCCCTCCAAGCCTATTGGAGAAGCTTCTGTGTCCTCTTTACCCCATGCACCTGCCCAGGAGAGAGGGCATGTTTTGGCCTCCAGATCAAAGGTGATCTGGCTTTGTGCTAGCTCTGGGTTATGTGGACTCCATGTCTGGGGTGTTCGCTCCTGCACCCCATCTTGTGGGGCATGGTCCTCTTACTATCCTTCCCCTTCCCAGTTGAATCTGCCCCAGAGGCATTCACACTCATCCCTCCCCCATGGCCCACCCTGGGGGGCTTCCTTCCTTACTGGCCAGCTGACCAATATCTCCAAATTTCAGGACCTTCCAGCACAACTATCTGCTAAGCCTCACTGATGCCTCACTTTAAAAACGTTAGTATTTTGGATTGGACCCATGTTCAGAAAGAAATAAGTGACAAAACCATCTGAAAGCACGGGTGATAGGTCTGGCTTCTTACTGTCCCATCAGTCCTGGCTCCTTCACAGGGACCATCAAGGTTCCCAGGGCCTTCCACACGCTGTCCAGGACTTTGCCCAAGAATGGATGTGTGCATGCATCCTTGGTTTTCACCTAAATGGTCATAAATTCCCTACCTTTGTTGCACCCTGCTTTTCCATTTCCTTACACAGGGGGTGACCTCTCCACATGGTAAAGCTTCTGCATACTGTTTAATAGAAGGGCTTCTCTTCAAAGAGGAATCATCCTTGATGTAACTGGCTCCTAATCAGAGACATTTCAGCAGGTTTATCTTTTGCTATAAAAAACATCAGGCATTAGAGGCTGGTGTTGGCAATGAATTACATGAACAGACATCACATCTGCAAGGAGCTGTGTAATAGACAGCGTGTAACTCGGGAGAGGGGTGGCCCTTTTGACTCAGAAAGGCATTGCTCAATTGCCCTCTTACTGTGACCTTACCCAAACCAGGTGGCATCAATCATGCTGACTCATGTTGATTTGATAGGTATAGGGTAGTATAACTCCCTGAGGATTTTCCTTTTCATTTTTTTTACTTTTTATTATGAAACCAGGCTCAGATCCTCCAAACTCTGCAGAGGCAGAACCTGAGCCTGCAGGAGAGAAGACACCAGGGAGGTGGGAGTCAGTGGACATAACAACACTGAGAAACCTGGGGGGCCTGACTAGATGCCTCCCTGGACCCTGAGGCACAGAGAGGGCCAGCGCTGCCCAAGGCCACATAGCACTGAGGGGCTCCCTGCATGAGGTAGAGCATAACATAACAAACCCAAGACACCCATAATCTACCTTCAACAATTATCAAAAACCTAGGCTTGTCTGGACAACCACCACTCTCATGCACCTTTATTTGAAAAAAATCCTGAACATATCATCTGTAATTTTTTATCATGTCCTACTAAAAAAAAAGTGTGTGTACATATATATATATATATACACATATACATAAAGTCAAATATCTAGTCAAATTTTCTTATTATCTATAAATGATATTTACAAGGTTTTTAAAAAATCAGTATTCAATTGAGGCCCATACTTTGAAAACTGGTAGATGTGTTTCTTTTCTTAATAACAGCTTTGAGATATAATTCACATAGCTTACCATTCACCCATTTAAAATATATAATTCAATTGTTTTTAGTATATTCACAGAGTTCACTACATCAATTCCCCTTCCCCCCAACACATGGTCCTTTGTAACTGGCTTCTTTCACTCAAAGAAGGTTCATCTATGTTCTAGCATATTCAGAACTTCTTTTTATCACTGAACAATATTCCATTGTAAGGATATGATACATTTTATTGATCCATTTATTAATCAATGGACATTTGGATTATTTTCACTTTCGGCTGTTATAAATAATTGTGCTGTGAACACTCATGTACAAGTTTTTGTGTGGACATACATTTTCAGTCCTCTTGGGTTTATACCTTGGAGTGGAAGTGCTGGGTCATATGGTAACTCTGTGTTTAACCATTTCAAGAAGTGCCAGACTATTTTCCGGAGCATCTGCACTGTTCTACCTTCTCACCAACAATGTATGAAGGTTCCAATTTTCAACATTCTTACTAATATATGTTATTTATCAGCTCCTGCTGAAGGGATGAGCAGAGACACATTTCCCTAGGCTCTAGTTCTACCAAATGTTCTCTGCCACCAGGAGAGGTGTCTCTAGGAGAGGTTCTGAAACTGATGAATCTGCCCCTGCCACCCACCTGCATGTGTGAAGACTGCCTGTACCTCAGTATCTACACACCTGCCCATACCCACAATGGCTCTAACCTGCCTGTGCATGCCATAGCCGGCTGGGGTGTGGGAGGATATTTCCTCTGCAAGAAGATTAAGAAGAACAAGATCAGCTGGGCCCCACTGCAGTGTGGACCCTGTTGAGAAGCCTCTCAGTATGAGGTCCATGAGAGTGCTTCTTACCCAGCATGGGTGGCTGACCTCCAGACATGGGGTCATAGAACCCAGGCTATTCCCAGAGTCTAGAAGCTGTGGCCCTGGGATGGACCCAAGACTCACCTAATCAACTTATACCATTCAGGTGCCTGAGGACTGGGTGGGAGCACTTTGGTGGGGTTTGGGCTGGGTGTGAGCACTTTGAGGTGGCCAGAGACCCCAGCCATGGATTATCTATTGGACCAATGAGAATGCAAGACACTTTAAATTAATGTGCACATAGATGATCAGGGAGAGTCCCCTTTTCTTTTCATCTCAGAGAAGGTTCTGGGAGACATAGAGCCAGGCTTTGGTATGTTGGGGTGGACCCCAAAGTATGGGAGGCTGATTTTCCTTTTAGAACCTGGGTCACCTTCAGCACAGGTCATGAAGACACTACCCTGTCTCCCTGGAGTTCTGTCTATATAGTTAGACATGTGACAGAGCCAAAATGGCAATTAGTTTAGGTAGCAGCTCTAGTGGGGTTTGGGCTGGGTGGAAGCCACGTGGCCTCCGTGCCTCATTTTCCCCAGGTGATGATGTGGCTCTATGGTGGTAGGCTTAGGACATGGGGCATGGCCTCCATGTATAACAGCTCTGCACTGGTAGCCTTCATAGTTGTGACGGTGGTCATTATCCAGTACTGCCTGGATGTTCCAGGCTTCTTCAGGTGAGACAAGCTGGGCTGGGCAACATGGGTTGAGTGGAGCCAGGACAGTCCTATGATCCCCAACTCTCCCACCTCTCAGCACTGAAGACAAGCATGCAACCGGCAACTGGGGCTACCTAGACCAAGTGGCTGCACTACCCTGGGTCCAGCCTCTACTTTGGAGGTGACCCTAGCTGTGTCACCATTTTTGGCAAATCCACAGGTGGCACAAGTGTGTCCTGGCATGTCCTGTCTCTCATGTCCCAAGGACTCTTCCACAGTACCATCATGGAGAGTGGCATAGCTCTGATGCTTGGCCCATTGTCAGCTCAACAGATGTGGTCTCCACCGTGAGTGCCCCAACTGTAGGTAGCCTAGACCTGCTGCCTCCTTTCTTACCTCTCAGTCACCATTATTCTGCCTGTGAAATGGGAATAATAAAGAGTCCCTGCCATCAGAGCCCCTCAGGAACTGCCACCTATCTGGAGATTGCTGAGGGACTCAGGGATCAGAATCCACAGATCTCTGCCATCCAGAGGCTGAGGGTGTTCTGTGACCCATAGAACTGCTGCCCTGGGTTTCCCCATCATGGGTAGGTGGGATGGTCCCTCTGGCTGAGACCTCTGAGCATCTGGGAAGTTGGAACAATTTCAAAATTGTAGGAATCCACAAGTATACCTTGTGAGATTTGGGGTGTACCTGCCCCCACTGGCAAACCCCTGCCCCCTACCTGGAAGGATGAACCAGCCCCTGCCTGCTCTCTTTACAGATGGTGGCCAGGTTGACTCAAGGGCCTGCAGGGGATTCTGGCCATCAGCAAGGTCAGGGTGGATGGCTGTGCATATGTAGGAAGGGGGCTGATAGGTATAGAGCAGTCGTCCTTTATACTCCCTGGGCAAGTTACTGTATGTCCACGCCTTGATGTCCTCACAGCCTTGGGAGGGAAATTGAGGCCGGGAGGTGTTTCAAAGGCATATTTGTTTCTTAAATGCTGTTCCAGTGTCAGAAGGAAGAAGGGGGCCATCTGGGCAAGGAATGAGCCTCATTTTGGGTCAGCCAGAGGCCAAGATTAGTGTACAGGATTGGGCAAGGAGAAGGCCTGGATCCCCAGGGCTGTTGGAGAGTGAGCAGAGAGCCGGGCCTTGAAGGGCAGAGAAGGAGCCAGGGACAAGCTAGGGATGGTGATTGGGGTGGGGGGTGACCAGTGTGCTGGGCTGGGATTGGCTCTGACCTGCACACTTGTCCCCTTGGTCTCTGTAGTTGAAATCACTGAGGAGGAGGAGCTTCTGAGCAGGAAGATGATGAAGTACTGGGCCAACTTTACTCCAAATGGGTGAGATGTCACACCCCTATGTCGACCTCCCTGTGGGGCTTGAACCCATCTCTTGTTTGTGGTGACTTCATTAGCATCATGTGCCTTTAATTGCTCAATGATCCTTTCCCCGGTTTCAGTACCCACAGTGACAGAGAGGGGCCTTATGGGTGCTAGACACCTGGTCCATTTCCGGATAACTCAGAATAGCTGTGATGGTGCTGTTTTACCAGCAAAGCCTCCCTCTGATGGGAAGAAACAAAACAGCTGCAGTTGCCCTGCCCCCTGGTGGAGCTGACACTCCAGCGCAAGGTAGTTTCTTTCCCTCCTGCTGGAAACCTCCCCACTTCCAACAGCAAGGGTCTGCCCCACTGGCCTGTGTGTGACCAGGAGGAGCAACACCTGCAGCTGAACATGCAGCCTGCAGTGGGCTGGGCCCTGAAGGCTCACAGGCTCCAGTTCTGGACAAAGACCCTGCCTCAGAAGATCCGGGAGCTAATGGCAACCGAGGAGAGGCACAGAGCTGTAGCTCCCTGTGTCTGGAGGAGAGGGGTGGGCTTGCATGCAGGTAGGGGTTTGCAATATGTGCCCACACACACCTACTGGGGAGTCGGTAGTTTATTTCCTCTTTCTCATAGCCATTCATTCATTCTTCCATTCATCCATCCAGCAAATATTAAGAACCTACTGTATTATGCTAGTTGCCACACCTGCCATGGAACCTCTCTTGTTAGACACATTCAATAAATCCTGCCACAACGCTGTAAGGGGACATATGCCAATGGAAGTTCACCTTCCCTAATACCCTACTGGGTCCGGGCCCCATTTCCCTCCCTCACAGCCACCCCTCCTCACCTCCTCCCTCCCCCTTTGAGGGGGGTCTTTTGGGGACTGTTGCCCACACCTGGCTCTCAACAAGCCCCATATGCTTTCATATCTGGAGTGGCCAACAGAAAACCTGGACACCAGGAACCTGAGAGTTCTGAGATGTCAGCCACTGAGGCTACCAATTACTGAGAATGTAAAAGTCTCTGTCCCCACTCAGTGTCCTCTAGATTAAATGCCATCTATCGCTGACATTTAAACAACCCACCCTCACACTTATCTGTGTCTCATGGAAGTGATCAACTCCATTTTTTTGTAAGAAGCAAGAATGGGCTTGTGCACGGGCCCGTGGAGCCTGCACCAGTTGTGTGGTGGCCTGAAGAACACGCCGTTTCCTCTGTTGCCTGTCTCCTGAAGTTTGCCTTTATTCTCAGTGGTTCTGCAGACACTATAGGGCCCAAACCTACATGATCATACACATCCATGAAGATATTTTTCTGTGGGATGTTTCCTGGAAGTAGGATTAAGGGACCAAAAGGTCCAGACAAATCTAGGAGATAGGACTCCTGTCCCCTGGCACGCAAGGGCCTCTCCATCCAGGGAGATCTTCCCTTGTCTTCTGGGATTCCCCTCGTCAGCCAGCCCCATGCCATTGCCCTCTCTGCTGAGCATCCCCCAACTCGTTGCAGGCGTTCACATTAGATTTCCTACTTATCTCCTTGTTTTCCTTAAACTTTTTTTCCCACCCTTGTCTCATCCTCCTCCACAAAAGAAACTCTCTCTCATGTTTTATCTCAACATGCAAAATTACCAAATTGTGTTCACTCAGCCTCTCTGTTCCACCAAAGCACTTTCTGTCACCAAGAGGCTGTATCCCTCTTCTCATAGACCCAGGACTCCCTCCGTGTTTTAAATTCTGACTAACTTGCCCTCTCTGGGCACTAGATTTCCAAGGAGAAAAGTCCCCCTTCTTTCCCTCCACTGTAATTAAGCCCAATCATAGAGCCTCTTGAAATTGGGCTTGAAGAATGAAGATTCCCTCATTGCCCACTCTGGCCACTAGATGGCAGACAAGGATAACCTTAAACTTGGGCTGACTTGAACTGGGCAGAGGGAAAAGGCTTTCCTTAGAGTAAATACTGACTGCATAACACTTTTCCTGCATCCTGAAAGTATTTATTGAGCACCTGTGGTATGCATGCATCTGTATGTTTTTCAGTCCTGCAGATGCACACTATCCTTCCCAACAGTAGTCTACCAGGACTAGTTTTTAAGACTACTTTCAGTAATTTGGAGCAATAGAAGCATTATTTTTTTTAATAAATTTATTTATTTAAATTAGTTTCAAGTATATAGTACATTGGTTAGACATCTATAATGATCATAGAATGATCCCCCCAGTTGCTCCCTCCTTCCCCTGGCCCTCCACTGAGCCATCATATTAATGCTAACTGCATTCCCTCCGCCATGCTCCCCGAGCCCAACTATCAACTACTAATTGGTACTTCTTTAACCTTTCACCCCATTCTCCCAGCCTCTCAACCCCTCTCCCTTCTGTCCATCACCAAATTGTCCACTATATTTGTGAGTCTGTTTCTGATTAATTTGTTCTTTTTGTTCATTAGATGCCGCATATAAGTGAAGTCATGTAGTATCTATCTTTCTCTGTCTTATTTCACTCAACATAATAACCTCTAGGTCCATCCATGTCCTTGCGAATGGTAAGTAATCTGATTTTTTAAACAGCTGTATTGTAGAATAATTTACATGCAATTAAATTCACCCATTTTAGGTGAACAGTTTGATAAATTGGGGTAAATGTGTAAGACATATAAACACCACCACATCAAGTTTCAGAATGCTTCTATTGCTCCAAAAAGTCCTTTCGTGACCCGTTGCAGTCAGTACTGCTCTGACCCTAGTCCCACGCGACCACTGAATTGCATTCTGTTACTATAGTTTGTCTTTTCTGAAATGTCATCAAATGGGATAGATAATGTTTTTACTGGCTTCTGTCACTTAATATACTGTTTTTGAGATTCGACCAACAGTTGTTTTCTTTTATTGCTGAGTAGTATTTCATATATAATATGCCACATTTTATCCACTCACCAGTAGACAGACATTTGAGTAATTTCTATTCTTTGCCTACTTTTAATACAATTGCTATGAATATTTTCAGACAAGTCTTTTTGTGAACTTATGCTTCCATTTCTTTTGGGTAAATAGCTAAGAGTAGAAATGCTGAGTCATATGGCAAGTGTATGTTTAACTTTTAAAGAAAGTGCTATACTGTTTCTCAAAGTGACTGTGCCATTTTTGCATCCCCACCATCAATCGAGGGTTCCAATTGTTCCATAGTCTCCCCAACACTTGGTCTTATCAGTCTTTTACATTTGATTAATTTAAATGTGTGTAGCGATATCTCATTGTGGTTGGTTCCCTTTCTCTCTCTCCACCCCCACTCTGCCAATCAAGGTTAAAAGAGAGGATTTAGAAAGCGCACTGGTTATTTTTGGCAGGGAAGAGGTTTGACCCTAAGACTCTCCAGCTCTAGGCGCCAGCTGGAACCCCAGGAGAGGATCTGGCGTCTTGGGTAGGCATGACCTCGCCCTGTCCCTCATTGAACCAGCACTTTCAGCCCTTTGAATCAGCTCATATTTGCCCTTGCCCCACACTCTCCACTCATCCTCCCACTTCCTATTCCCAACAAGCCATGTTCCTGACACTGAGGCCCAGAGGTAACTCCTGCCTTCCCTTGGGATTGGAGTGTCTCCCGAGCCAGCAAGGAGACAGGCACCATGACAGACCTGTGCCCCGCGGAAAGAACAGGTTTCCATTGGTTCTGGTTCCGTGCCTCACATTTTCACACATAAAATTTCACTTCTCCCTATGAGGTGGTTCTAATGATCATCACTGTTTTAAGGATTACTAAACAAAAACAAAAACAAAAACAAAAAATTGGCCCAGAGCTGTGAAGTAACTTGTACAAGATCACACAGCTAGCACTTGACAATAGCCAGGGTTTGAACACAGGAGGCCTAGCTCTTAAGTCACATCTTCCCAGGATCCCTACCTGCAGACCTCAGCTCCCCCTACCCAGGAGTCTAACAGCCACTTGAGGGCAGTGCCCTGCTTCTGACCTTGAGGGTCCTCCAAGGGAGTGAGCCTATATGAGAAAGTCACCCCAACATATACCCTGGGTATCCTCAGTCCTGGCACCCTGTGCAGGGGTGCTCAGGCCCAAGGCCATGAATGTTTATAAAGCATCAACCAGCTGCTATGGAAAAGAGCTTATCAGTTTTTCAAACATTAAACATAGAATTATCACATAGCAGCAATTTCATTCTCGGATATACAACCTAGAGAAATTAAAACACAGGACCACATAAAAACTTGTACACAAATGTTCATAGCAGTATTAGTCATCATAATGAAAAGTGGAAATAACCCAAATGCTCATCGATGAATGAATGGGTAAGCAATTGTAGTATAGCCATACAGTGAAATATTATTCAGTCATAAAAAGGAACAAAGTACTGATGTTTGCTACAACTTGTATGAACCTCAAAACATGAGTATGCTAAGTGAAAGAAGCCAGACATAAAAGGTCATGTATGACTACTTTTATGTGATATATCCAAAAATAGGTAAATCCATAGAGGCAGAAAGCAATTAATGGTTATCAGATTATCAGAAGTAGAGGGGTGGGAGGTGAGGGGACGGGAATGTAAATGGGAATTGATTACTTAATGGGTACAGGGTGTTTTGCTCAGATAAATAATATTATAACTAGAGAGATGTGGTAGTTGCACAAAATTGCAAATACACTAAATGTCACCGAATTATATACTTTGTAATGATTAAGTGTATGTTATGTCAATTTAACCTCAATTTAAAAAAAAAAAAGAGCTTGTAATTCAATTTCCTCCACCCTGCATCAGGACTTAACAGGCAGGACTAAACATTAGTCCCCTTCCCCCCCACCCCCAAGGTCTATTGGCTCCTTCAGAGCGGCACCAGAGACACTGTGGGCCACTGCTCCCTCAGGTTAATAAGTGCTTGGGGTCTCATGGAAGTCATTGAGTTAGGAGAATTGGAACTTGAACCCAGGACTGCAGAACTCCAAATCCCAGCCTCTTTCCCTTGCCTGGAGCTGTCATATCATCCAGGCCCCTGCAGGGCATTCTCCTGGCCCTGTCTCCCTCCTCCCCTAGCCTGGGCACAAGGTGCCTGGTGTTAGGGCTGGCCACCAGCTAGACAGGGTGGTTCAGTGAGATTTTCCCTGCTTCCAAACCACTCTAGGAGTCCCAAGCATGCACCAGGCTCTTGGGTAGACAGCTAGTGCCTGAGATCTGAGGTCCCTTCCTCATGGCCATCACTGAAGGTCATGGTATGGATCCATGGGGCTCTCATGGTTGGCAACACAACCTCCTACCTCCCAGGGCAAGTCAGCCCTGGCTGCCTATGGTAATGTGGTAGTAGTCACAATCCAGTACTGCCTGGGGTGCCTTGGCTTCCTCAGGTGAGGGAGCAGGCCTGGTTGACGAGAGGCCCGCTTGTGAGAGTAATTAAAGATCTAGGGTGAAGGTCCAGAGCTTGAATGGAGGTGTCTCAGGCAAGCAGGGTGGCTGGGGATCAAGAGGCCCTTCCCCCATGCTGTGTGGTTAGATAAGAGTTCTCCCTGAGGCTGCCCCTGAGGGAGGGGCTCAGCCAAAGCCAGACTTACACAGTGAACTTGGTCCTTTGGACAGAAGTTATTGCTCCCGTCTAGGCCCAGGGTCCCAACAAGATGTAGGGGCAAGAAATAAGAGCCAGTCCTGGCAGGCCTGCTGAGCCAGGCCTACCCACACCATGTGCGGGCATATGGATACCAAATGGCTCATAGCCAGGCAGGACTTGGGGAGCAGGGAAGGGTTTGGCATCCTAATGGCTGTTCATAAGCTAACCGCACAAGCTGAGGAAAATCTGTCAGGGAAGCCAGGCCATGCTAACACTGCCTCACCCTCCCCTTAGCCCTGGGGACAAGCATGTGCCTGGTAACTGGGCTTCCTGGATTTGGTGGCTGCTGTACCCTGGGTGCAGGGAAACATCACTCCCTTTGGGGTGACCTCAACTCTGTCACTATCTTTGATGAATCTGCCAGTGCCTGCATTGCATCTGCCCGGGGAAATCGCCACAAGGCGCTAGTGATGGTGTCTCCTGTGGCCCCAGACCTCCCAGCTCCTCTGCTCTACTCTGACAGCCATCTGTCCCCTACCCTGCACCCAGGTCCTGTCCCTACTGGCTGCAGGGCTGTTCCACAGAGCCATAGCACACAATGAAATCATCATCATGCTGAACTTACTAGATTCTGAACTGTGGCCGCTGGCTCAGATCTGCATTTCTTTCACGCTTTTATCCACAGATACCTACCATGCCCTTCCCTGTGCTTTCTCTAGGGTCCTACCTAGAAGGGGTGTCACCAGGGGAAACCCTCTTGTTGATAGAGAGAGGGATCCACTAGAGTGAAGGAAGCATACTGCCTATGGGAACTCAGAGAAAACCACCAATGCCACCTGGGAGCAAGATGATTCAGGAAACCATCCCTCCCTCCTCACTTCCTGTGACTCCTGACCCTTTACAGCCTTAGCACCTATCACCATCCATCCCTGCCAGACTGGCATGTGGTAGCATCCCTCCCCACCCCTGAACCCAGCTCATTTCCTTGTTCACTCCATAAAACTGTACTGGTGCTACTGGCTCTGGGAATCGAGTTAACTAGATAATGACACTATTCTCAAAAGGGGTACAGGGGACTTAGCCACACATTGATAATGACAGTATAATGTAATGGGAGACACACCAAGTACCTGGGGACCATCCAAGCTGGTGGGCAAGAAGGCTTCTCAGGGTTGGTGGCAAGTCTCTGGACAGTCTTGAGGTCCATCTATGACATGATTGCCCCAGCTGTCCTGCAGACACATCCCCTCTCTGTAGGAGGCAGAGGGTTGGAAGGTGAAGTTGATGAGTAAGAGAAGAAAAGCAAGACACTTTTGTCTGTCCCCAGAGCTTTGAGGACTTCTTGGCCTGCAACTCTAATTCTTGGTTGAGATGCCACAGTGCCTTCAGCAGAGGGCAAACAAGGAGCTAACCTTACCGAGAAATCAGTATGCCCTCCTCTTGGGGAACAGCGGCAGGCAAGGGCACCAATGCAATCCTGTCCAGCTCCTATGGGACCAAAGGGGCACTGAGCAGGCTGGGTGGGACATGGGCTAGCCACCATGAGGAGAAGGGGCGAAGACCCAACCAGGCCCAGGGGCATGAATGGAGGGAAGGCCCTGTGTCCTAGGAAGGAGGCCTGTTTGGGAGCATCAGGTTCCTTTTCCTGACTCCTCCTGGGTCCTCTAACTCTGGTGACCTCCATCCTTTCTCTTTTCCTCAAGGCTTAGTCACTCAGGCATGCAGCCAGGTGACCCCTGGGGTCCTATCTGTTCAGGCTTGAGCCTGACTGGGAGGCCCCCTGCCTTGCTTTGTCCTTCAGAATGTTAAGGCTGCCTACACCAACAATGGCATCTTTTTTCCCAAGAACCCCAAGGTTAAGATGTGCTGAGGAAACACAGTTCTGTGTGTCTGGAGCAGTCAGACTATGAGGGTCTTGTGGGCTGCAATGGGAGTGTGGACTTGAAACAATTTTAACTAGGGGGCAACATAAACAGGTTAGGGGTGGTGGTGAGCGTAAGGGTGGAGAGCAGGAAGGGGGCCAGTGCTGGCGTCCAGGTAGGGGGAGAGGCTCTAGATTTAGAGCAGACAGACCTGGTAACTGATGGGACATAAAGATGAGGGGAAGGAAGACTCCCCAGGGGCTGCCTGGAGGCGAGCAGGACTAGGCTCAAAATCAAGGGCCTGGTTTTGACCACACCGGATATATAAAAATACCTCTTCCTCCAGGCCTGAGGGTGCCCCACACCTGGCAGCCATGAGAAGCGGGGGAACCACTGCCGGCTTTGGTGTCATCATTGCCAGAGGCCTCTGGAGAGGGTGAGTAAGCCTGCTGGTAAGGCCTCAGATCCGGTCCCACTGACAACTTCCCCTCTTTGCTCCCCCGCCACAGCTTCTAGTGCTTCCTCCACACAGAGAGGGAGGAGAATGTCCCACTGACCACTTCTCCCTTTCCTCCCCCGACCCAGCTTCTAGTGCTTCCTCCACAGAGAGAGGAGGAGAATAGCCTGGCATGGCCCCAGCCAGCCAGGGAGCATTCGTACCAGGTGGGTGCTCTTGGGATTCCAGTCCTTTTGACTCTCTTCCTCTCTTCCTTGGACCACTGCCTCTCAGGCTCATGGAATGCTCCTCCCCTGCCTGCCAGGGTGTCTTCCATGAGCAACCGATAGCCCTGCCTTAAGGACCCAGCAGCCATGCAGAGCTAAGGAAAACAAGACAGGGGGCACCCACAAACTCAGACAGGCCAGGGCCTGGAGGGCAGAGATGAGCAAATCCAGGGAGCCTCCCTGCGGTGCTATCACAGCAGGGCCCTGTGTGCAATGTGAGAATGTGACCAATAGGGGGTACTGCAGGATCAGATGTGCACACCCAGACCCAGTCCCTAAGCAAGGTAAAGGGCAGATGCTCCCAGTAGACAGACAAGAATGTACATAACCAGCGCCAAACTTAGCTGCGTGCACACACACACACACACACACACACACACACACACACACACACACAGAGGCAGTGGTGCATACTCACTAACAGAATCTCAATCCAGTTCCACAATTTATTGAATGTGTATTGTTGAGCAAGTTATTTAGCTCCTTTGTTCCTTAGTTTTTCCATCTGTTAAATGGGGGTAATGATAGTGTTTCCCCTTCATAGATCCACTGTGAGCACTGAACAATTATTACTTGTCAGGTGCCTAGACTATACCTGACACGCAACAAATACTTGAAAAATTCTTCCTGGTATAAGTATACTCTAATCACACTGTCAGAAAAAAAGATTATATGGCTCCCTGACTATGATTTAAAGATGGAAGAATTGAGGGGTGTTAGGGAATGTCATAGTAATTTTGACATGGATCTCTTCCACCTTAAGATAACTGTTGGGCCTGCCCAGAAAAGGTAGCAGATGAAGCCCCATGATGTTCTGAATGGCGGGCCAAGTTCCCTCTCAGGGAAGAGACCCTATTAGGGTCTTAGGGCAGACATCATCCAAACCCCTGCCCCTCTGCCTGCAGCCACCCCTTTTGGACTTTAAACCCACCCCCTTCTCAATGTCTTCAGTTCCCTGCTCAGCTTGTCTAGCCCCTGGGAAGGCTATTCTGAGAATAGAAAGAAACTTGGCAGGAAGATACCAGCTCTGTTACTTAGGAATAGTGGTGCCCACACAATCCTTCTCCCTCCGCCTTGGCCCTTGGGCCTGTCTTCCCATCAGCCCCAGACTCCTTATGCCTTGAGGATGTCATTGCCGACTTGAGCCCCTCCCAAGGTGGGGTTGACCTTCCCTACTGTCCCTGAGTTAGCCTCTCCTGATTCCAGGGGTCCTGACTGGGTCCCTAGGCACAAGCCAATCAACCAGCAGAGACTTGCCAAGCTCTCCTCCATGCTTAAGCTTACTCACATCCATCTTATCCCCAAGGTCTCTGAACAGTCCTCTGGGGTCCGGAGTGGATCCCTACTTTACAGATGAGGAAATTGAGAATTAGAGAAGGCAAATGTCTTGCCTGAGGCCACAAGTGCCTTGCCTAAGGCCAAAGGTTACATTTGAATCAAGTAATAGTTTCTGATTCCCAGCCTTTTCCGCTGGCTGCACCATTTTATGTCTCCACCAGAAGTCTATGAAGATTTGGATTTCTCAGCTTCCTCAGAAGCATTTATTACCTGACTTTTTAAAAAATTCTAGCCACTCTAGTGGGTGTGATGTGGTGTCTAATTTGGTTTGGTTTACAGATCCCTGATAGCTAATGATGTTGAACATCTTTCCATGTGTTTATTGACCTTTTTAATACATTCCTTGGAGAAATATCTGTTCAGATCCTTTGCCCAGTTTTTGAATTGCGTTGTTTATTTTGTCGTTGTTGAGTTGTAAGAGTTCTTTATAGATTCTGGATGCAAGTGCCTTAACAGATATATGATTTGCAAATATTTTCTCCCATTCTGTGTGCTGTCTGCATTTAATTCTTTTGTATGTGGCTCTCCAGTTGTTCCAACACCATTTGTGGCAAAGACCAACATTCTTTCCCTCATCGAATGGTCTTGTTACTCTTGTCAAAAATCAGTTGATCACAAACACATGGGTTTATTTATGTACTCTCAATTCTGTTCTGTTGATCATATGTCTATCTTATGCCAGTACCTCCCTTTCTTTATTATCATTTCTTTGTAATAAGTTTTGAAATAGTGAACTGTGAGTCCTCCTAATTTACTCTTGTACAAGATTGGTTTTAGGCTGTCCCTTGCAATTTCATATGAATTTTAGAATCTACTCACCAATTTCTATCAATAATTCAACTGAGATTCATTCAATGGGTTGGCATTAAATCTATAGATCAATTTGAGGAGTGGTTCATCTTAATACTATGAAGCCCTTTCACCCATAAACTTGGGATGTTTTCCATTCAGTTAGATCTACTTTAATTTCTTACAACAATGTTTCATAATTTTTCAGAATACAAGTTTTGGATTTCTTTTGTTTGGAGTCTGGGGCATGGAGGGGCCCTAGGAATTATCAAGTCCACAGTTAAACGGAAGCTGTGCTTTCTCAATCAGCACCTGTGGACACAGAGGTGGCCTGGCATACTGGCCAAGCCCCTCCCAGGGCATCCTGTCTGCACTCACCACCCATGACTTTGTCTTGGCTACCTTCCCCCACTCCCACCTCCTCTACCAACACCCCTGGCATTGGCCTCTAGGCCTCCTCAGCATTGGTCATCCCGAATCCCTGCTAACCTGAAGCTCCATAAGGTTCCCTGATAGTGCCATCCTGACAGACACTCTCTCCCCATGTCTGCAGCTGCTACCTTTGATGCTCTTTGGAATAGAGAATAGTAACTCTACCCATTTTGACAAACTTTGGTGAGGGTCCTCTCACAGTGGGGAGCTTGGGCTCAGGGCCTCCACTCAGTGAGATGATTCTTTCTCTCTTGCAGGTACCCTTTACTGCCCGCTGTGGGTAGGAGGTCAAGTCAGAACCCTATGGGCCCAGAACCATACTCTCTGCCTTCACCCCAGACCACTGCCTGCTAGACCAGCTCTAGAGCTCAGGTTCCTCCCCCCAGGACCTTGGACTCACCCTGCAATCTGGCCTCTAAGGACACTCCACCCCACTTGTCAGAAGCCCAGTAATGGACCAGATGGGGCTTCAGTCTCTCAAAAACAAACAAACAAACAAACAAACAAACAAAATGAAGGATGGCTGGTGACTCAGGAGAGGAGTCACCTAGTATTAAATATCAGAATCTCAACTTTTTACCCTTAAGAATGTTTCATCAGAGCCACCTAGCTGACCTGGCTACCCACCTGACATGCCCTGTGCTCCCATGTGAGCATTGGATGGGACCACATGATTCTTAGACACTCCACTGAGTTTCCTGGCCTGATAAAACTACTTCCCATATGGGCCAGGTGAAAGGTTGTTTCCTCCCTAGGAAGAGATGACTGAAGTGGAGCTAGCTGTTGGCGGCACCCAGTCTTTAAGGCCCACGCCGAATTGGACATATTACTGCACAGCTGCGTGGGGGAGTCTACATGTGGCTGGCCCCCAGGCCTGGTATGTGGACTCACAGTCTTGTCCACCTTCTCCATCATCCCTTTCCTTTGTTTTCTAACCCCAGCTTGGTCCTTGCTTTGAATGACACATGCTTAGAGCATACGGAGAAACCAACTTTCTCAGAGCCTAGCCAGTAGAAACAAGCAGCTCTGTCACCTCCCCCAGACTGGACTCCATACTCCTACTGATGTGGTCACTCACAACCCACAGGGAAGGCTAACAGAGTGAGGTAATGAGGAAGGGAATGTGGTCCAGAACAAACAGAGCTAGTCCAGGACAGATGGAGCTGTACTTCCCTGGTCCTGCCTTCCCTCTCCTCTCATCCATGCTCCTTTAAACCCCATGGTGATGGTAAACTCTCCACTAATATTAGCTAAAGAAAATATGGAAACTTTAGAAAAGTTAAATTAATAAAAAAAGAAATTAAGAAATCAAGGTCACTGATGACTCTGCAACTCAGAGCCAACCACAGACACAATTTTGGCATCTTTTCTGTCTGTTACTTTTGACATCTTCAGAATATTTTGGTATGTAATGTCCATTGCTAATCTTGTCATATTCAATACACAATTTCAAATTCTGCCTTTTTCAAGTTATTAAACCACATCAGCCTTTTCTCAAGTATTGATGACAATCACTGACACAATGGATGTTTTCTGTTTTAAGTGCTTTACCTACACTAACTTATTTAACCCTCACTAAAACCCTATGAAATAAGTACATTGTGCTGACTTTACAGATGGACAAACTGAGGTTTGGAGAAGTTAAGTGATTTTCCCAAGGTCACACAGCTCATACGTGTCAGTGCTGAGATTCAAACCCAGCAGTCTGGCTCAGGACCAACACAGGAAGCTGTCGCCTGGCACAGTCTCATGGAACATGCTATTACTGACCATGTAGTATAGACTGTTTCTGTGGACATAACGCCCCTTCTTCAGCCATCCCCTCCAGTCATGTTGAGGTGAGGCTGTTGTCAACAAGACTATAAAACACTCGTCATGTAAACAAATTTTTGTGTGTGTTTTGGACAATCTCCAAGACCAAATTTCTCAGTCAAAGGATGGGGCACTTTTAAAGCTCTTGCTCCATGTTGTTCAATGACCTCAGGAAAGGCACACCTGCCATCAGAGGATGAAGACACCTTTTTTGCCAGCAGTGAGGATGTAACAGGAAGGGGACACTGGTGTGTCAACCTCACAAAAGTGGGACTGCCTAGCACTCATGCACTGCAAACCAGATGCAGTGGACGTGAGAATCCCCAAGCCGTATCAGTACGTGAGAAATTTGTAGAAAGTGGTCTGAGAACCATTTCCACAATTCCTGGACTCCTCGGCCATTTGCTGCTCAAAGAAGAGAGTGTGCAGTGGGGAGGGTTTAGAGGAGAGATTTTCATTGGAGAGAGTTGTTGCCTCTCTGAATCCTCACCCCACTTCCCTCCCCTCAAGCTGTGGGGTCTTTTTCATGAGACCCTGGGGGACAGTGAGAGGTGCTGCTCCAAGGGGAGGCTCAGCCAACTGCAGCCTGTCTCCACCAAAGGGAAATATAATAGCTTGTGACACAGTGGGTAGGGTGAGGGAGCTGCACAGGATGGGAAGGGATGTTGGAGGGTTGCCCATGTAGAGAGATCCTGCAGGATGGGGGAGTCACCTCGGGCCTGTCTCAGGCCTCTTCCTTTGCCTCTTGGAAGGGCCTGGGAGGTGAAGTTGGGTGGTGCATACCACATTCCTTGAGACTAAGGAAGGGTCACTGTATGGGAAATGGGCAAGAGAAGTTCCAAGTAAAAGGCATCTCAAAAGAACCCACAGAATTAGGCAGGAGAGGAGTAAGCTTTAACCATCTGCCAGACCTACAGCGCAGGAGGCCATGGATCCATTAGGAACTGCACTGTTCTCCTGTCTTTTCCCCTCCCCTGCTGAGTTGAGGAAGGAGTCACAGAAACCCACCTGACCTCCTATTCTCAAAGGTGGGGCAGGACTCCAGCCTTTGGCAGAGATAGAGGGAACAATCATACCTTTGAATGAAGATGGAAATGCCCTCTCCTCTTCTCACCTGCTCCTGCGGCTCCAGGCTTCAAACAGGGTCTTCCTTTGTCGGGCCAACTCCTCGTCCTTCACTTAGAACTTGGTTATTCTCCAGGAACCTTCCTTCCCTAACCACCACCTCTGGGATCACCCAGGTACCCCTAAGGGCTCCCACCACCGCGGTTGCCTGGGTTCAGCTGCTCCAACTGAACTGTGAGCCTGTGAGGGCAGCGTTCATGTAGGAACGGCTCCCCCAGACCTCCTATACCTGGCACAGAGCCTGCTGCCCCATGATGATTCTGGCTGTGAGAGAGGATGCATGAGGAAGGGTGGGGGAGTGCTTGTAGAAGACTGGGACAGAGCCGAACGGAGCAGGGGGCCTGAGGCCCTTAAATCCACAGAGAGCAACCCTGGGAACAGAGGGGCCAAATAAATGCTCAGGTGTTGGCCTCCAACCTTAGCACCACTGAGTACTCAGAGCTTCAGTCACCCTAGCTCAACTATAAGCCAATTGCAGAAATGAGTATACTGGGCAGAATTTGCAGACTGTTTTTTGAAAAGCCAAGACTCTGTATCGTGATTCGTCACCCCAAGGCAGAGACAAGGAAGGCTGTGGACTGATCAGAGGGCTGGTTACAATTTCTCCAGCCCCAGCAAAGCACCTACTGATGAGGAGAGAGGGAAGATAAAATTGTGACTGCCTAGTGCTCACACAGCACAGACACAGCTACAATCTGACATCTGTATGTGGACATACGTAGCAGGAGCCAGCACGCTGGAGCATGAGTTGGATTCTGTGCCTGCGCCTTGCCCTCTCCCTGATGGTGCAGAGAGCCCTGGGTGAGCCCCCCACCCCTTCCTAAGGTGTTGAGCAAGAGAGACATGAGGAACTCAGGAACAAGCCCTCAGTTCAACCTCTCCTGGGGGGTGGAGCAGGGGCATTTAGAAGAAGTCTGAGCAGATGGGGATGCATTTTAGGGCACAAATCCACCTATCAGCTGGGAGTCTGGACATTTATGTTTATATTTTAATAAAATATACTTTATAATTTATATAGTTTTATGTTTATAATTTATGATTTTATGTGTATATTATTTATAAAATTAATATTGGATTAAATTAGTATTATTCAGTATACATACTAGTATATACATATGTATACATATGTATATATATACATACTAGTGTATACATATATACACACACACACATTTATGTCATGTAACCGCCAACCAGATCAAGATGTAGAACATCTCCAGCACTTCACATGACCCCTCCCCGTCAATATCCTCAAAGTAACCACAATTCTGACCCATACCATTAATTAGTTTTGCCTATATAAATGCCTTAAAATGTTTTAATTTGAGGGAAACCACTAAAATCACCTTTAGAATTTGGGCATTTTCTTTTAGTGTTTTTATTTGCACATAGCTGTGATATTAGCATGTGCACAATTTTATACTCTGCTTTTTTTCAACTTACAATTTTATCATAAGCAGTTTATCACTTGAGTTTATAGTTATATTTACTTCCCTGGCCCCCACATATAAACAATGCTCCCCATACTCATTATAGTGTGTATGATTGTGGTTCACAAAGGTCTTTGTTTTATTGTATTTCTGACTATTTTTGTAAGGGAAGGGCCTAGAAGTGGAATTACTATGTCAAAACATGTGAATATTTTACAGTTTTTATACATTTTGGCAAATTATTTTCCCAAGGCATTGTATGATTTACCCCTACCAACAGTATATGTGAATGTCCTTTTCACTGTATCTTTGCCAGAATTAGGTGTCATCATTTTTTACTTTATTAGATGGAAGTTATAACTCCCAGTGTTAATTAGCACCTTTTTGACTACTAAAAAGGTAGACTATTGTTCTTGTAAGTGCTTAAATATTGCCTCTGGTACAGAACAAGGATCAAGATCACTTCACAGCAGCTCTTGTTTGGGGGTGCAGACCCTCTGCCACATGCTTAGGTGCCCCCAGAGGCTGGGTGATGGGATGAGCAGAGGAGAGAGTGAAGACCCCTGGAGCTGGGTGGATGGTGTGGGGTAAGGGACATCACCGATATGGGAACTGGCCGAAGCCAGGTTGGGGCACATGAAGTCTGAGGTACAGGATTGGGCGGGGGCACAGATAGAATTGTTCTCCCAACTTGGGCAGTGGAGAAAAGCTAAGAACTGTCAGCCATGGGGACCATAGGATTCCCCCCCAGTTCTAGCCCAGAAACAAGAGAAGCCCCTTCCTATACCAGCAGAACCCCACCCACAACCTTGGATTTCTGGGACTCCTGGGGTCCATTGCATGAACCAGGACATGGAGGCCCAGAAGCAGGAAGGTCTAGGATGACCAATTCCCTCCAAGCAGCCTGCCCTCTCTGGGCTTCTTCGGGATGTCCAGCTATGGCCAGACAGGTACCCAAAACCACCCCACTGGCCTCAAGTTGTGCATCTTATGGATGCTGCCTCCATATTCCTGCAGATGATGTCACCTCTAGCCCAGGATGTCTTCCACTGGGCCATTTTCCAGCATGGCACTGCAGTACTCAGAGCCTTCATCACTCTCTTGAACCACTATAGGTGGCCAAGGAGGATGTCCTTCTTCCCCAGGGTTCAGCAAGGAGGGACAGGATGGGGCACCCCCGAGCACCTCTTCTCTCTACAGAAGGTTGCCAAGCTAGCAGACTGCAACCACAACAGCACACATATTCTAGCAAACTGCCTGAGGGCATGATCAGGGGTGGAGGTGATGTGTAAGCCACCCTCCTAACCTGGTACCCAGCCACCCCAGCGACCCTGTTCCAGGAGCACATGGGGAAACTTCCTTTTACTCTAGTCACATCATCTTCCTCAATGAGTTCTTCCACTTGAACTCCCAAGAAGATCCTCAGGAAGTAAGTAGGCCGTTCTGTAATTTGAGTATTTATTGAACATCTACTGTGTGTGAGGCACTCAGGATATTCGGTGAACTGTTTAGGCCAAAATTCCTTCCCTAGTGGGGCTGATGTTCCAATGGAGAGAGACAATAAACACTTCAAATAAATGATTCTCCTCCTTAGAAGGTGATAAGTGAATAACAACAAATGGAGCAGGGTAAAGAGGTTGGAAATGTTGAGAGGGGTGGAATTTTAAAAAGAAGAGACAGAGAAGGCATCATTGAGAAGGTGACATTTTGCAAAGATTTTCAAGGGGCGAATGGAGCAGGCTATGTGGATGCCTCAGGGGAGTATCCCAAGGCTGAGTAGCTTGGTTCTGCCTATGGTTCATCCTCGCCTACACCTGCCCTCCCAGGGGTCACCGAGCCCCAGCATTTTCCCAGTTAGGGAGCCTATAGCTATAGCAGTCTCTGGAGGAAGACCTGCCGACGTGTACACCCTAGGCCACAGGAATCTTGGGAGGATATGTGGAAGAAATAGCAGGAAACACTCCTCGCCTTATAGATTATGTGGCTCATGAGCCTGTGGTGGACAGTGTAATGTTCCCAGATGACCTTGTGATACTCCTGACATGGGGCAGGTTGCATCTGTGCCCTGCCTCCTGGGTGTTGACAACCTGGAGTTCAGCTGGCTCTTGCCTTTTGTAAATGAATATGATGGGTGCCCACCACAGGGGGTAGCAGAGGATGGCCCCTGGGGATGCCCAAGTGCTTGGGAGCCTCTTGTAGTCCCTGAGCAATGAAAGCTGGCCAGGAATGATGGGAGCATGGGGAGAAGCGTGATCTCTTGGAGGTTTGGGGGCCATGAACCTTCAGATCATAGCTAAGATGGGTCATCATGGTCATTCCTTAACTTCCAAGAAGCTGCAATTCTCAGGGCCCTCTATTGTTCCTGAGTCTGGATAGATGCCCCAGTTGAGGAGGGACCCTCCCAGCCCCAACTTCAGCTCTGGCTGGAATCTGTCCTGGTGCTAAGGCCTCGCCTACACTTGGGGCCTTGTCTTGTGGGAAGATCATGAAGTTCCCGGTAAATTGATACATGATGAGAAAAGAAATTATCACAAAGCTGCTCTGGAGTACCAGCACCTTGTTGGTGGGGAGCCACACTGTTAGGGATGCTCAGTTTGGTTTGACAAGACTAATGTCCCCTGCTTTTTTTTTTTTTTTTTTTTTTTTTTTTTTACCAAGTAGCAGCTCTTAACAAAGGGTTCCCAGCCAGGATAGATATCTTTATTGGGGGGCTTGGGTTTTGGCGTGGGATCAGATGGCTGCTGGTGGCAAAGGCCTCAAGGACCTCAGGGTCATGGCAGGCAGGTCTCGTGCAGCAAAAATACAGGGGTAAGAATCAGCAGGAAGTTCCCTTTTCCTCCCAGGAAGTCCCCTTTTCCTCTCTCTCCCCCAGGCCAAAAACTCCTGGGGGTTCTGAGCCTGGGCCAAAGTCACTAGTGTGCCCCACCTCTGCCCCAGCTGGCACCCAGGCCTCAGAGTGGGTATGGCTTCCACCTAGAATATCACCAAGCAGCAATTATCATTGGTGGTGGAGGAGTACCTGAGTACCTAGGTGATTTCGATGACCATGGCTGGAAGATGTTGCAAAACCATGTGATGGACCTAGCTGGGATGCTACTTTGTGTACTCCACACTGCAGGCTGCTGCTCACTACCACTGCAGTATGTGGGGACACACCCTATCCACTCGTGCAGCTTGCCAACTGAGCTTACTAACTGCTCACCCACCATTTCTGTGCCTCTGGGCTGGTGTAGGATTCCAAGATGCCACAGAAGAGGCAGCATGCTGTCAACTATAAGAAAGAAGGGGCTGTTCCTCAGGGATGAGGACAGAGCCAAGGCCAGCCTGGAGGAGACAGCCTGGGGTGGTCAGGGAAAGCATCCTGGCTGAGAGGACAGGCTTAGGGACATCTTAGAGATCTTGGCCAGGCCATCTTGGGGTTGGGGAACATGTGTGTGGAGACCAAAAGTGGAGCTGGAGAAGGTAGACACTGAAGAAATGTTCAGAAGAGGAAAAAAAAGGTTTCCATGAATACTTGCCCCATAAATCTGAATTAAATTTTAGCATTCCCCAGTTTGCAGATGAAAAATTGCAGTTCAGAAAGGTTAAGTGACTTGTGCCAGGTCACATGGCTAGTGAGTAGTGCTAGACAGGATTCAATTCTGCTCCCTTGATATGAAGGCCAAGCTCTTCCCCTTCTTAATGCAAGTGGATGGGGTGGATGAGGAACCTAGACCAAGACTTTTCCTGCATCCCTCTTCAGTTTTCCTATTCCTAGATGCTGGCTTCCCCATCAACTGTATGAGTGTGAGAGCCATGCTCCCACTGGCATCATTATCAAATCCCACACTGACAAGGCAGACCATGGGGATGAGATCTGCTTTATCTTCAGGAGTTCCATCTCCAAAGATCCAAGCACCTTACCTGACACCCCCCACTGGATGTCTAGTCTCCTTACCCTTGTATTGGAACCCACACTTCCATTGGCTGACCACAGGAAGCCAGCCAGTTCCTAATCTGGAATGCTCTCTCGAATGAAAGCCTCCCAGTATGGAGGGTGGGATGTAAGCACCCTATGCTCTGTCCCAAACTTCACATCCCATTCTGCCCCCAGGCCATTCCACAGGTGAGAAGATACTGGGCCTCCAGATGATGAAATACTATGCCCTCACATGTTGAATATGACCCCTCAAAACATCTGGGCAGTCTTCCTGCCTAGCACCAGACCTGATGGCCAACTGCTTCAGATATTTGTCCCTGTATATCCCACAGAAAGTGCACAATCAGCCCAGGCAGAATTCCCTTTTTCCTCACCTTTCTCCAGTCACCAAGTCCTAAATGTCCGTAGAATGTCCCATGACCACAGTCTTCATTTGCTCAAGTATTCAACAGTCATTTCCAATGCTCTGTTTTCTGCCCAGTCCAATACTGGTGCTGCAATTCAAGGATATTGCAAATATGACCACCATCATCCAACAGCTTGTTAATGTTTAATGAAAACATTAAATTACAATCTTGCATAATAAGAGTTGTACTGGGGAAACAGTAGTCACTTCAAGAGCATAGAGAATGTGTCTGACCATGTCTGGGTAGGCAGCGGTGGCTTCGTGGCAGAAGTGACACCTGAGCTGAGCTTTCGCTAGCTTCCTGACTAGTTTTCCATCTCATATTCTCCTTTCTATCCATCCTCCTTATGACACTCAAGGGGTCTTTCTGAAATGTCATCTGACCAAGTCACTCACCTGGTTAAAACTCGTCATAGCTTCCCAGGATAAAGTCTCAACTCCTTATTTAGCAAGGCACCAAAATTTTCAAAATTTTTCCTCTGTCATCTTCTCTCTGCATCCATCCTTTCCACGCACCCCATGTTTTTACCTAATCCCACACTAATGCTTCCTCCAATAGTCCTCGTCTCTCACACCTCCAATGCTTTGCACATACTGTTCCTTCCATGTGGAAGTCCCTCGCCACCACACACATCCTACTCTTTCTTAAAGATCTAGCCAAACATCTCTGCAAAGCCTTCTTGGTTCCCAACTCCCAAAGAGAAGGTGAATGAGGCAGTGTACAGATGAGCATGCATAATCTTCTCTTCTTCTTCCTCCTGGGCAGAAATCCCAAGGAAGCTGGCCAGGATACAACAAAGAGGAGAAGTACCTGCAGCTGGATTTTGCCACAAGGGTGTGAAGCTCAAAGAGGAAAAGATGGCCTTTTGGTTGAGGCTACAACCGCATTAAAGATCTGAGAAGCAGAGGCAATACTGAGAGTGGCAGGAGGAAGTTTAAGGGGTTGCCCCCCACCCAGGCCTTGGGGAGACTTACCATAGACACATCTGGGACAGGGGCTCTGCTCTCCTCAATCTAGAACCTGCAGAGACTCCCTTTACCTCCAGGCTAGAGCCAGAAACTTAGCCTGTTGTTTGGGGCCCTGCATCACCCACTTCAGCCTGACATCCACGATGTCCACCTATCTCACTGACTTCATCAAGTTAGGCCAGGCCCTTTCACTGCCACATGATGCCCATCCTCAGGAAAAACCCTTCTCCCCAACCCTTCTCCAAATTCTCCTACCCTTCACAGTCTACTTAAAGCCACTTCTTATCGGAAGTCCACCCAGACTGCCACTGTCCCCATCATTACACTCAGCTTGTCACTTACCATTTATCCTGCTCGACCTTGGCCTGAGGCCTTGGACAGATTATTTGTTACTGGAGTAAAGGTTCAGTAGTTTGGAATATTCTCCCCCTTTCACACCCATCTCTACCGGGGTTCCTCCAAAGCCTGGACACAGGGATGGTACTCAATAAAAACATGTTGACTAGACCTGAATTCCTCCATCTGTAAAATGGTTGGGTTATGTGGATGGTGTCTTGATTTGAGCCCTTGGAGGAAGGGAGTATTGCCGCCTGCTTCTTGTTGGCTAAGCCTGCTATGCTATACTCTGTCAAGGGCAGCTACAGAAAAGTTGCCTGGGCTGCGAACACTTGGCTTTTTTCATCATGTCTAAGTGCATCCCCCAGGACATCCACACCTTATGATCACTTGTCCATCAGTTCAGATCTTGGGGCTGTACCTAGACTCCTCTCTCCTTGGTCTATCTCGCTACTTGACCTGGGCATACTCCAGCCTGTCCTACAGGGCTTTTTGCTTTATTTTGTGGATTTTTTTCACCAAAAAAAATATACATAAAATATACATAAAATAAAAATTACCATTTTAACCACGTTAAGTGTCCAGTTCAGTAGCAATAAGTACATCTGAGGTGTTGTGCAACCATTTCCAAAAGTTTTTCATCGTCCCAAACTGAACTGTATATCCATTAAACAATAACTCCCTGGTACTCACTATTAAACTTTCCTATGAATTTGACTATTCCAGGTATCTCATATAAGTGGAATCATACAGTATTTGTCTTTTTGTGTCTGGCTTATTTCACTTAGCATAATGTCTTCAAGTTTCACTCATGTTGTAGCATGTCAGAATTTAATTCCTTTTTAAGGCTCAATAATATTTCATTGTATGTACATGCCACAGAGTGTTTATCCATTCGTCTGTTGAGGAACATTTGTGTTATTTCCACTTTTTGACTCTTGTGAATAATGCCATGAACATTAGTATAATGTCCTACAGGTTTTATGTCCCAAACTACAATATTAATTAGACTCTCTAGGGTTCCTGAGTCTCTGAGACAACTGGATGCTGCAGAGACCTGTGGGGTGAGGGGTAATCAATCCTCCATACGCCAGCATCTAAGCCCCCAAAGCAAAGCGGATGTTTGGAAGAGGGAGGAAAAGCCCCTTTGAAGCAAATATTTATCTTCACAATAACTCTATCACGTGGATTTTATTACTGCTACTTTACAGATGAGCAAACTTAAGCACAAGATGTAAAAGGCTTGCTAAAGGTCATGACCTTATGGTGGCAACGTGAGAATTTGATCCAGGCTTGTCTGACTCACCCTGCCACCACTTCCCAGACTTGGAGTAATCCCTGAGGAAGTGTGGCCCCCACAGGGTGTATGACAGCTTCACTCTCAGGGGAGGCAGAGCCAGCAGAACATCCTACCCACCTCTAACAAGGCGACAGGCACCAAACAGCCACTCATCAGTGGAAGCCTGAGTGAGGGCTGGAAGCTCAGCCTCCTGGAAGTTGGTTCTAGGCAAACTATACAGAACTCAATAGGGGCTGAGGTCACTGGGCTTGAGTCACCTCAGCCCCTACAGGGAACGTACTGACTCCTGGCTGGTCCGGGCTTGCTTCTCAGTTCTCCCCACCCGGCTTTCTCAAATGGGTCGGAAGAAGGAAACTTTTCCAACCAGCCAGCTGTCTAGAGGCGATTCTTTCCCAAATTAGAGGGAGTGCAGCTGAGTATGGGCCCAGGCTTAGCTGGGCAGAAGGCTGCAGCAGATGCCAGGATCAGGAAGGACTGTCAGGGAAACTGTAGGACCTTCTCCAGGAATTGGAGTCTGGAAGAACTCTGCTGGGCAGACTGGATGGTGGGCTGGCCCCTACCTTCCACAGGCCCTGTTCCATACCCTTCCCATCCCATAGAGAAGGTGTCCTTCTTCCTGTCTGCTCCTCCCTAGGTGGCACTGCCGGGACAAGGTGAGAGGGGTATACTGCCCTGTCTCCACTCTGTATTAGGGTCCCCTAGGCCACCCAGAGTTTTCCCTAAAGCCCAGCCAGGCCCCACCTCTCAGGGAGCCGTTCTCAGTTCTCAGAACTGTTTAGTCTTGGTGATGGCCCCAAGACACCTCTGTGGCTTTTCCCTGGGTTTACCCCAGCTCCCCAGGGCCCCCGTGCAAAGCTGGCATAGGAACAACACACACACACACACACACACACACACACACACACACACACACACACACACACACACACACATCCTCCTCAAGGACCCTGCGGCTCAGCTCCTGCTGAGCTTGACTCCCCACTCCGGAAGCGGTGCCCCTTACCTGCTCCAACACTCCGCCACCCCCAACCCCAGCAGCAATTTCTGGCAGAGAAGCCTGGAAAGAGGCCAATTAGTGCGGGAAGACGCGGCTCCTGCGTGGTGTTGGCGCAGACCGCAGCTCCCGCAGCGCCGCCCTCTCTTCCAGCCCCCAGGCTCCCGCCGCCGCCTCCCTCCCTGCCTGGCCGACAGCTCGGGCTGCCTGAGAGCCTTGGGGGACTCGCCGTCCGGCCTCCCGCCAACTGCAGTGATGGATCCACCCGCCTGGCCCAGGGCCAGAGTCGAGCCCAGGCTGACGTGAGGGCGCCGGGAGCTGAAACGCCGCCGCTGGGGGTGGGCAAGCAGGATGGGGCCTCCCTCCTTGTGAGGGCCCCTGCACCCCGCTACAGCCTGCGCCCCAGACAGGCAGCCAGTCTCAGGCAGGAGACAGAGGCGCTCCAGGTAGGGGCCAGCTCTGCCTAATTCCTCCTGCACCTTCATTGTACTCCTGGCTTCTAGACCTCCAAGACTGCCTTGGCTGGCTACATACACCCAGAGCAGTTCTTTGCTGGTGGCCAGTGTCAGGGCCTGGCCTTAGAAACCCTCAGCCACCCAGGATCAGCCCCAGGTGGGCAGGAGGGTGGGTGAGCAGTGCAGGGCCGCAGACACTCATCTCTGATGACTGAGTACATGGACTCCCTCCCCTGGATCCATGCCCTACACAACCTGACTCATCCACCCACGAACTCTGGGAGACCCAGAGGGATCAGTCCTGCCTTCCAGGAGCCCACAGGCTGCGTGGGCAAGAGACTCCGGGAGTTGGCTGGGCCTTCAAGCTTAGGGAAGCTCCGCGGTGCAGGGAGACAGAAGGTTAAGGAGATGGGGCTGGAAAAGGGAGCAGTGAGGAGCAGGCACCACCACCTCAAGACTTCCCTTTCTCCAACTGACCCCTTCCCAGCCCAGGCTGTACACACTGGGGCCCTGTAATGAGGGACAAGTTGGGCCTATGCCCAGGATACACTCTGGATGAGGCTGAAGTTTCTAGAAGGGAAGAAGCAGTGGGGAGGGTTCAGTTCAAAGGTCCACAAATGAGATTGACTAAAGAGATCTGCTGGACATACTTGCCTTTCCCATAAGGGGCTGTGTTACAGGAACTGAGGCCCCTGACCCGTCCTGGATGCAGTAGCATGGGGTTCAAGGTAGCTTCTTCTTCGTGCCCTCCTTCTGCCCCCACCCCTCTCAGGTCTAGCCTTGGTAGGGAAGGGTTGGGGGCTTGCTCTGAGCTGTAGAACCTCTCCCTCAGGCCCTGTTGGGTCAGACTTTCTGTGAGGGAGAAGGAATCACTTCCTTCAAGGAGTGAGAAGTCCCCTTTCCATGTACCAAGGTCATTAACTGTGTGGAGAGGAGAGCACCAGTGAGAAATCGGGGTGTAGGGACTGAGTGAGGAAGTGACACAGTGACAAATACACCACTTTGTCTTAAATTAAATTAAAGTGGAAGTGTATTAAATTAAAGCATGCAGAAAGGAACACAAGAGATGAAACAGACAGTGGACCAATCTTCCAAGAAAGTCAGGGAGTAAGGAAGTAAACAGCAGGTGGACACACAGCCAGGCAGACATAAGGACAGAGCCAGTACAGTGCTGAGGGCTATTTAGGCTGGAGGAGGGCAGTACCTGGGCACTCAGAAGGTAGCAGTGGGCAGGAATGTTTCTTATCTCAGTTGCCTGACCACTGGGAGATGATGGAAAGGATCATCTAGAAAGGCTGTGGGAGCACAGAGGAGATGACCTAACTTGGCTGAAGTGAGGAGTCAGGGAAGGCTTCCTGGAGGAGTATCTGAAAGGACCCGAGGAAATGTGGGAGGAATGGAGGTGGAGAGGGAGAGGAAGCCATGTCAGCCAGAGGACACAGCAGGAGCAAAGGCCTAGAAGCAGGAATTAGCCTGTGCCTTCCCAGCAGCTCTGTGTCAGCATGGCCCACACAAGAAGTCTAAGAGAGGAAATAGGGCCCAAAGCTGGAACACCAGGCCTCTAAGCCTTGGAGGGAGCATGGTCTCTACCCTGAGGCACTGGGGAGCCATGGGAGAAACATATCCTGGCCAGACTTATCTTCCAGAAGAATCTTCGAGTTTATAGAGTACAGAGTAACAGGAGGAGGAGAGAGTAGAAATGGGGGAACCAGGTGAGGGCGGTGCAAAACTGGACAGTAAGTCCCACAGGGTGGCCCCCGGGCACTCTGTTTCAGAGCTCTCCCACTCAGCCTACCCTGGGAATTCATATAACCAAGGGTACAGGCAGGGCCAGGTGTTGCTGGGGAAGCCCTCCCTCTCCATTGAAAGCCAATCAAGACAGCACTCTGGTATTTACCACTGACCCTCTATTGTCCCAAGATACCTCTATAATCCCATGGTCACAAGGGGTTGGATTTTCACCTAATTGTGTTCCTCTCTGGGCCAATTCTTCTGTGTATGTCCTCAGGCAAGCTACTGGCCTCTTTGGGCCTGCTTTTCCTCAGGTGTGTGCTGGGAACAATACTCCAGCCCAGCCCCCTCCAGCTGTGATCCAGGACTCCTGTGCTTTCAGCCCCTTAGCCACAGGCACTGTGGAAGAGCATGTAGTGGCCTCACCAAGGAGCCACTGGGTGATCATTATAGATCTCCTAGGTGAAGGAACAAGAACTCTTTTGAAGGGGAGCCTGAAGGTGGAAGTAAAGCCTTTCAGAAAATTAGCACAAGTGGCATGAAAATTTATCAAAAGCTGAAAGAGGTGCTAATGGCTGATTCATGTCTATTGATCAGCTCTTCTGGCCTGAGGGAAGAACTGGTAGCTTCCAGAGCCTTCCAGGGATCCCAGACCCAAAACTCCATTGGGTTTGGGCTTGCCACCTACACAAACACTTATACCATAAATGCCTCAGAGAAGGCTTTGATTGGGTGATTGCTTGGTCACCACCTAACCCAAAACATCCACACTGGACAGTCTTTGCAGCCCAATATACTCCTTTCAGCCTATCCATGGCATCTCAGTCCATCACAATCACCAACATTACCTAAGTTTGCAAGGCATACTGGGAGCTCCCATGGGCAGGAGGGAGCAAGATGAAATTAGAATACAGTGGTCCCAGGAAAGCTACCAAGACTGTGGTGTGCCTTTGAGGAGGTTGGGTTCAGTTTCCAGGGCAGGCATTGGTGAGGGGATGCTGTGGGGCAGTCATTCTGTCCAGTACAGTTGAGAAAGGCTTCTCAGAGACCTCTGGATCCATACTTAATGAAATAGTATGAATTTGCTTGGCTGAGAAAGTGGAGAGAAGCAAGCCAAACAGAGGAAGTTAGTCAGGGCTGAAGCTGAACTCCTTGCTGATTCATGCAGAAATATCATTTAACAGAAGAGAATTATTGTCTGCTTTATTAATTGCCTTTGTGTTCCTAGAGGGA
Source organism: Eonycteris spelaea (assembly GCA_003508835.1). Classification (NCBI taxonomy): domain Eukaryota; kingdom Metazoa; phylum Chordata; class Mammalia; order Chiroptera; family Pteropodidae; genus Eonycteris; species Eonycteris spelaea. The sequence continues at coordinate 1,082,444 of PUFA01000026.1, read as the reverse complement.
AAGCAGGCTGGTGAGGTAGCCGTCGACTAGTAATTCTGGCTGCCTATTTACAAGGCAATATTATAGCTTGATGGGAAACTTGGCCTGCCAAGATAGTTTAGAGCTTGGGAAATTTGGGAAAGAATCCAAGAACAAGGCGGGAAGTCAAGGTATCATCAGCATGGAGATAAAAAGAAAGAAGGTAAAAGAGGATGCATTTGGATTCAGGAGTCGATAATGAGCCAGAAGTGAATGTTGAATTATTCAACCTCCTTTATTGATCCATTGATCTCTATCTGCAGGTCTTGGTTTATTCTTGGTTGGCATTTCCTGTGTCTGAGACACTGAGAGGAGAAATGCTGGGAGGAGGGAACAGATTTAAAGACTCAAGAAGAGAGAAGAGGCAATGCCAAAGAGAAATTTGGCAACCAGTATCAGGAAACTTAAAGTGCCCATACCTTTGACATGGTAGTTCTGCTTCTGGAAATTGACCCTAAAAACACTATCCAAAACTTTTAAGAAAAAGCCTGAAGCACCATGATGTTCATAGAAGACTATTTTATAACAGGAATAATAGGAAACAACCAAAATAAATGCCCAACAATAAGGGATAGGCCAAGATTACATTAAGAGTTTTATATGATTACATGGGAAAATGTTTATGTCATAAGGTTAGGTGATAATGGAGCATTCAAAACTGTACCTATAGAATGTAATAACTATGTGAAGAAATGTGGATGGAAGGAGGCCAAAGAAAACATACTGAAATGTTAGCAATGATTGTTTTGAGATGGTAGGACTCTTCCTAATTTCCTAAAATTTTCTACCAAAAATATGTACAAGTTTTAAATAATTGAAACAAAAGTTAGGGTGGAGTGTGAGAGACATTCCTATGAAGGCTGCACAGTAGTAAAATAAACACAAATTCATAGGGAGCCAAATCCTCCAAGAACCTAGGTGGTTGCTGTGCCCTAGGTGTGCTGACTATCTCTCTGGCACATTATGTAGACCAAATGATAGAATGAGGGGACGCTGTGGCACAGTCACTATGTGAAAAACAAAGACCCTTGCATTCATATTTAAAGAAAAAGTATGAGTTTTTCCAGCAAAGAAAGAGGAAAAAGTTATGCTAGATGGGGAACAGTAAGAGCAAAAGCCCTGAGGCACGTGGGAAATGCAAGAGGCCAGTATGGCTGATTTGTAGGGTACCATGAGAAGAAATGATGGGAGATGGGATTAGAAAGGAAAGTAATGATTGTCTGGGTTTCAGGAATGCTGCACTAAGGGTCTTTGCCTTTCTAACACAGGCAAATAGAAGGCTCTGAGGAAGAGGCTTAGGCAGGAGGGTAGTGTGGTTAGAGCTCACTGCTGTCATTCTCCAGACCCCTGATCTAATCTATTTCTTGTTACCTGCCAGAAATTTTGAGAGTAGGAAAGGGGAGGAGGAGCAGTCCAAAGCATCCCTCAAAGACCGTCAGCCAGGCCTCCTGGCCCCAGCCAGGCCTTCTGACCAGGCTAGGTCCCCTCCCCAGGCACCCAGACAAACCCCTTGCCTCCCGTGACCAAAAGAGGCTGATTTGGAGCCTGGGCAAGATTTGCAAACGTCAAACTTGTAATTACAAAGATGAAATCATCTGGTTCCTTTTAAGCAAACGGATTTATTGATCCCAACACTGAAGAAATGCTATTCTGGGGAAATTTGCTCCTCTTCGTTTTCCTCTCCCCTGGGATGACTGAGATGATGGGGGAGGGTGGTGGCAAGGAAGCTAAGAAGGGCGACAACTTCCTGGGAGGGGAAATTCTTTAGTGCCTAAGGGTGAATTTTATGGTATGTAAATTATATCTCAGAAAAGAATTCTTTAGGGCTCAGGAAACTGCCTCGTTCAAGAAGATGACATACACATCATGGACTTAGGCCCATCTCGATCCAGAAACTAGAAGCTGGGTAGAACTAGGGCTTTAGGCCCTGTGCCAGACACTAATTTCCCTTCTCTCTCACCCCCTTCAAGTCTCATTTGTGGCTCCAGATCCTATTTCAGCTTCAAGATGGTACAACATTTTCTCAGTAAATGAAGGGAAACTGTTTTCTTAGAAAAAATGCACCAGAGGCTCAGGGACCTGGGAAGACCTCACTTCCTTTTCGAGGAGGGGCAGATGTGGGTGGCTGCTGACACTAGACCTGGATAAAGCCATTCTTTTGATAAAGATGGGGAGACAAGACATATAGGCCTTGATCTTCCAAGTCTAAGAAGGACAAACAGTTGGGCTTGGGGCCAGGAATGCACAACCATCAATGGCAAGAGCCACATCCTGCCATAAGGCCCACAATAGGACCCCTTCATTCAACCTGTTGGAGATCTTTTGGGCACATGGGAGGTGCTCCAGGAGGAATGATTCTAGCCATAGCTCTCCATGAGCTTAGTTAGGGAGACAAGCAGGACTTTTAGTATCTCTACCAGCAGAGGCCTTAGAGTTGAATGGTTAAGAGCATGACCCTGGGATTATCAGCCCCTCTGAGCTCACTTTCCTCATCTGTAAAATAGGGTCAATAATACCAAACGTGCAGGGTTATGTTGAGGACTGAACAAAGATTATATACTCCAATGCTTAGCCATTTTATCTCTGACGGGTCAGGTCTTATCATTATCCTATGGTCACTGATTTACCATTTCAGAGTCTGTTTTCTAATTTGCCAGCTGGGTACAAGACCTGTCTTATAAGGTGGTTGTGTGAATTAACTGAGATAAAAGGCATAAAAGCACCCAGCCTCACAGCTTCGCAGTTTGACCAGACAATTGAGGGTTCTCATCCCCTGACCATTGATATTGTGCATTTTCTACCCACCCATTCAAAATTAGGCTGGGAGTCCTGCAGGAGCAGCTGCTTACCCAGGAAGGTAAAGAAGAGGATGCCCTGGGCAATCTGAATCCTTAGGCAGTGGGGCTTCAGAGAATCAATCAAATTTGAGGTGTGGGGGGGTGTTTCTAGGCAATAAACAGATACCCTCAGGCTTCCACTATGGGCCCTACTAGAGCTGGCTCATAGTAAAGCCCTGCCTGGGTTGGTGTCCGGATCAATTCAAACCCAGCTGGACAGAAGCACAGAGCTAAATATAGCTGACTCGGGTGAAATTTTTCTTTATTAATTTCCTTTCATTCAGTTTTTTAAATAAGTGAAAAAAAAAAATTAGTAACAACAACAAAAAAGGCGTACAGAGGTCAGCTGAGGAGATGGCCTCCTTCAGCCCACGGCTTGTTTCCCGGCTGTCCTGGCCAGTTGGACGCCAGACAATGCCAGTGTGGGTTACCCTGCGGCCTGCATTTGCCAAAGGCTGTCTGTGGTGTTGCTGTTCTGGGTCTGCCTGGCAGGCTTTCTCATCCCTTTCCTTCAGGACATCGTTTCTCATCTGCATGAGACAGAGAGAGTGCTCTGTTCTGTACTCGCACCCTTCCTTGTCTAACTCCCTTGAATCTAGAAAAGCTTTGTCTTAACCCTGACCTTTTCCTTGTCAAGGCTCATGATGTCTGTCTGGGCTTTGCCACTCTAGTGATATTTCAGCTTGTGTTCATTCCACATTTACCATGGCAGAAACAATTATTACTAGAGTCCAAAGACCAGGATCAGTTGTAGGTCTGTGAGCCCTACCTGGACCCACTGTGAAGTAAGTGGGCATTTTTAGAGACAAAAATGGAGAGTTTTATACAAATGCCTACCTAAAAGGAATATGGTGGTGCCAAATGCTATCACATGGGATATCCTTATTTCCTACCATAGAGGCCAACAGCAGAAACTACTTCCCTGACCACTGGACTTCAGACAGTCCTTTGTTGACTGGGAGCAAAGTCATCGTTTACCTCTTATTTAACAATTGCTCTGTTGTCCTAGTGTCTGAAGTTTTTAGTTGAACCAGGAAGACTTGAGGTAGAGGAAGCAGATGGGTGAAAGCTTCTATTACTGTGAGCGACTTAGTTCTGCCTTGGTGCCTTGGGGTAGAGGCTGTCTCACTCATCTCTCAAAATAAGTTGCAGATTTTTTAAAACTATTTTTTTTCCTGCACTTTGCCTGTGCTGATATGGAGTTTCCCCCTCCAGTTTTACCAGAGCCTTTAGCAACAAAATAAAAATGACATCCTTTGCTAGATGTAGCTGATGCAAACTATTTGGAGGGCCCACAAGGCACTCCCACTCCCTCCTTTGGGCAAAACTGCTCTTCCCCTCTTTCGACTATCAGGTTCTCTCTGAGGCTGCCAATCCCAGGCCCCCAACCTCTGATGGGAGACCATGTGACATAAGCTGGCTAGTCAGAGATGGAGAAATGGCTGTTCCCATCCTTTGCCAGGAAATGAATGCCATTGAGAGATCTTGAGAAAATTAAGCAGTGAGAAGAAACAGAAAAAAATTTACCTAAAATAACATGGACACCCTTTTTAGCTTTAAGTTTGCTTGAATTGGGTTGCTGTCACTTGTGATTAAAAGGGCCCTGAGAGGAAGATTCTGAGATAGAGGGAGGCTCAACAGTAGTGGGTGGTGACATACATATCTATGGCTGTTCTATTTGTGTACACACATTCACACAGGCTTGGTGTGGTCAGGGAAGCATGCCCTTGGATGGAACTGATTTTATGTTCGCTATTCAGAGTGAATTTGTTAAAACCACCAGACTACAGGTTTGACTTTGCTGAAAGCTCCCTCCCTGACCTTAGGTGATGGATCACCCTCTAGACCTCGGTTAGGATCACCAACTATCCCATTTTGCCAGGTTTCCTGGGACATGGGAGTTTCATTGCTAAAACAAGACAGTCTCAGGAAAACCAGGACAATTGGTCACCCTCGCATAGTTTCATAACTGTAAAAATGAGATTGGACTAGACAGAGATGGGACGTTCTGCCAAACCCTGCATTCACACAGACATTGCCAGTTGCCCTTGGCACTAATTCCTGTGAATTTCAGTGTATCGTCACAATTCTTTGCAATATGGCCAGCTACTGTCAATCGGAGTTAGTACCATTTGCCATCCTTGGACTGAGTTTTTGACAAGCTAGAATTTTAAGGATCATAATTTATTGAGTACCAACCTTGAGTAAAGCTCTGCTGCAAATCCCGTGTCAAACTCTCTCCAGTTTGGGCTAAATCAGGGGTCTCCAGCCTCCGGAGTCATAGACCAGTACATGGTTCCTAACAGGGCCTGTTAGGAACTTGGCTGCACAGGAGGTGAGCAGCGGTGTCAGCAGGCAAAGCTTCATCTGTATTTGCAGCTGCTTCCCAGTGCTAGCATCACCACCTCAGCTTCACCTCAGATCATCAGGCATCAGATTTTCACAAGAGCACTGGTCTCTGGTGCCAAAAAGGTCAGAGACCACTGGGCTAAATGACTTCCCTAGAAATTGCAAATCTTGTTTTTTAGGATCTGATTGCACGCTCGGGTAAATATATGAACTGGCATTAGGATGAATATATAATTCAGCTTCTTCTTCCTTAGAAACTTACATTTATTGAGTGCTCATTATGTGTTAGACCGACATAAAGACTCTCACGCTAACACTGCCAGCTTGTCTGCATTTTAGAAATGAGCAAACACAGGCTTAGCGGTCCAGGCTAGCCTCAGGCCCCAGTCAGCAAGCAGGGGAATTGAGATCCTATCTAGAACCGTCTGACACCAACAGCTCCCACCTCTCCATCATGATGCGAATTCAGTGAGATGCTTTGGTCTGTTTCCACCTTTAGTCTTTGATGTGTACAGCTTGCATCCACTCCGTCGCCTTTGGGGACGCCAAGCCCCCAAGGACTTAAATTTCCTCGCGTCCAAGTCACAATTTGGGGTTACTCCGCGCGGCTGGGGAGCACAAAAGTTCCGTACAGTCGAAAGAAAGACCCACGGAAGCCGCTTCATCTCCAAGGACCTGGCAGATTTACACAGGGCGGTTCCACAGTGAGCGGCTCGAGGGCGGGTGAGGGAAAGAGGGCTGCTCCGCGACAAGAGCTCAGGTTCGCTGCAGCCCGGCTGCCCCGCAAGCGGGCGGGTGGCGCATGCGCGACGCGGGTCGCAGAGTTGTGAATGGTGCGTTTTGTTTGCCGGAGTTTGGAGCGGGCGGGCGCGCGAGAGGAGAGGTGGGGCCGACGGGGGCGGGGCCGGCGGGCCAGCGAGGTGGGCGGCGAAAGGAAGTGGCGGCGGTGGCAGAGGCCAGGGGTGGCAAGTGTTGGGTCCGCGCGGGCGGTAGGCAACGGCTGTGGCGGCGTGGGCTGGGCCCGAGCTAGTGGCGGTACCTTAGACTCACCGGAGCGGGAGCCCACGCGGGCGGGCGCCTGAAACAAAGGGAAGCGAGAGTCAGAGCACCGCGGGTGGGCGGTCAGTCGGTCAGCTCAGAGCCCGCCAGCGGGTGCCCGCGCAAGCCCCGAGCCCGGCCGGCACGGCCTCAGGGCGGGAAGATGCCGCGCGTCGTGCCCGACCAGAGAAGCAAGTTCGAAAACGAGGAGTTTTTCAGGAAGCTGAGCCGCGAATGCGAGGTGAGGCGGGCCGGCGCGGAGGCCGCGGCGCGCCGGGAGTGGGCCCCGGCGTAGAAAAGTTTGGGCGGCGCGGCCCCCGGGAGCCCCGCGCCGGCGCGCCGCCGGATGGGCAATCTCTCCCCGGCAGCCGTCTGCCCGCAGACTCTGCTTGCTCTTATCGGCGCCGCGCGGGGCGGGCGGGCGCGCGGGTGGCGCCGCGGATTTGGCTTCTGATTTCGGGCCGTCTCTGCCTTGCAGATTAAGTACACGGGCTTCAGGGACCGGCCCCACGAGGAGCGCCAGGCGCGCTTCCAGAACGCCTGCCGTGACGGCCGCTCGGAAATCGTAAGTTGGCGGGGCTGGGGGCGCGGGCACCGAGGCGCGCGCGTCACTTGTTGCGCTGGGGCTGCCGAGGCCCAGGCGGGTTCCGGACCGCGCCGCGGACGCCGCGGCTCCCGGAACTGAGCGGGCGCCGTCTCACTTCCTACTTGGGATTCAAAATGCGAAACCAGACGCCGGAGGGCCGCGTCGTCCCGCTGAAACGCTTGCTTCCCTGTGGCCCTCGGCGGGTGGGTATGTTTCCCAGACACGACTTGTCAGTTTGCCGCGAGTGGAACTCAAACCCGAGGGCAGCTAAACAAGGAAGGGTTATTTGTATAGGCTGTGGCATGAGTAAGGCGTCGGGGTATTTTAAGAAAACACCCAGGGCTCTGACTCCTGGGTGATAGTTTGTTCCTGAGACTCTAGATTTGTTGATAAATTTACATGCGAAGTTTACTGCCAATATAGCTGAGACTACAGCTTTACACCAGGTATCTGCTATCTGAATAGAGAAAAAAGCCCAGAGAAGGTGCCGGGTTCTTAGAATTAAACCTCAGAAGAATCAGAAAGAAACCTTTTTCCATACCTAAAAAATATACCCCGTTGGCTCTGCATGGATTCGCGAAAACCACAGTTGATTTTGAGGCCGTGTTTTAGGTGATAGAGTTGGTGCTTCTCCTCCACCAAACCTGATGTTAGAAATTTTCAGATGTCCTAGTTCCTTGAGTCTCCTTTTAGTTTCTTCTCGATGGTGCTAATGAGGGGGGAATAAAGAAGCCAAAGAACGAGTAGGAAGAAACGAAAGAAAAATTGATTATTGATGAAAAAGTTAAAGTACTTTGTAATGGAATCCAGTTACGAACTTCGTGAATTGGGCCCATTGCGTTTGAAGAGACTTGAAGCTACGGTGCAATTTGAATTTGGATTAACAGTAGGAAGACATATTGGAACATTTATTTTTTCCACTTTATTTATAGAGAACCTACTTATTTGTGTTGAAATATAATTCACATGCCATAAAATTCTCCCTTTGCATCACCAAAATCATATTTATTTTTAAAGAATGTAAATACGTTGATATTTAAAATGAACTCTTAAGAATTGTATTACACAATGAGAAGACACTGGCTAAATTTATCAGGAGCCCTAGAATAGTTGGTTATCATTGCATGTTATGAAAGAAAATCTCCAGCTTTTAACCCACTGCCAAGTTTCTTGAGTAGTTGTAAAAATTATGATTAAAACGTACACGACAAATATTTTTTGTTTTTTGGCACTGAGTGGAAGAAGGATTGTTCATTAGTTGGTCCAATGATTATATCGTCCTTTGCCTGGGTTTCCGTTTGCAAAAGGTGGATGGTATACTTAATCAATGGATTTCCTGAAGGTAATCGATGTAAGTAAAAAAGATGAGATACAAAGTACTGTCAGGATATTTTAAAGCTGAGGTTTTTGGAAACTTAGTGAAGCATAGCTATTAGGGTTTTTCTGTCATATTGGACTTTACTGCATATAATAATGAACTGGGAGTATAATAATCTACAATATATCTGAATTGCTGTACTATAATATTGCCATAATATAGTAGTAGTAGTATAGGGTGCTTGTGTTTGTCATAAATTTCCAAGAATAAATCAGACCCATATTCTAGGTTTTCCCTTCTTCCAAATATCTGATCCTACAAATTTTAATAAGTTCTTAATACCTGACAAGTATAAAAAATTGAATGTAGATTGAATTCTTTGTAAGATTTGCACTTAAGACAACATATATGTCTTAATTTGTTGAGTAATGTAACTATTTGTATTTGGGAAGGAATTCCACATTTCCCTATTTCTAGTTTCCCTCCTTTAATTCAGTGTTCTCCACATTTAAATTATGGGATTCTTAGCTCTTAGAGGTTGGAGACCACATTAATTCTGTGGTATATTCGTTAATATACTCCCCTCTAGGCAGGTACTTTGCACAATGCCTTTTGCATCATAGTACTTGATGAATTCAATTTAGAGATTGCTTAAATTAATGTCTAAAATCTATCTTTTGACTTATGAACAGGCAGTGGCTTTTATTTATTTCATTGTGGAAATAGATGTGGAAAGGCATTCTTTGGCCTCTATTTTTACAGCATTTACATACATTAAAAATATACATAGTTCCCAAAACTATCCCCAACCCTTTATTCTCTTCTTTTTATTCTGAATATCAATGTATCAGTGATATCAATGAAGAGCTTATTTAGTATTTAAATGTGAAACAATTTAAAGGCTGTGATGATCATCTCTTCTTAACTGTGAAACTTAGCCAAACTCCTTAATCATAGTGTGAATAAGTGATTATGGGTGAGGGGTAGAACCTATTTGGTAAACTCTGATTTATTCCCCATGTAAGTTCTTATTGTAGTAAAAGTGTTAGCAATGTCTTCAACACTAATGATTAATAAAAGAAAAAAATACGATGGGTATGGAGATGACCATGAGAGCAGTAAAATCTACATATTTTTAATTTTGAAGATGGAAGGATAAAAGCTGTCGGCAAAGGTGTATTGTTTTATAGTTTATGAAGCCTATAAAATAATAGTCGGTACAACCTGGAAATCTTACATACAGACAGTGATACCAGTGTAACATTTTTATGTTTTAGAACAGAATTTTCCCAACTCATTTTTGTGTTGGGATTCCATTAAAAAAGTTCTGTAGTCAGGTAAATTTGGGAAATGTTCTAGAATGGTCTGTTTTTTATCACTTCTGTCTTAGAAAAAGGGATCTTGATGAGATAATGGGCATAAAGCGACAAAGCAGGAAATCTCTTCTGGGGATGGCCTTAAGATGGGAGGTGAGGTAATAAGATCTGTTGACTGTGCTTACCTAGCACGGAGCTGATTTGGGGTATAGGTGAATACAGAAGAAATATGCCTGGGAGATTTTGACACAGGGCATTGATTTATTTCATGGGCAGAATCTCTTATGTGCCACTACTCTGCTCTGAGAATTTCATTATCTGAGAGTGAAAACATTTTGAACTCAAAATTATTTCTCTTTTAACAAATTATTACATAGCATTTACTTGTTACTTGACAAATATTAATTTGTGAGGAAACTAAGGTATAGAGCTAAGTAACTTGCCTCAGGTCACACACATCGTGGGCAGTTTGCCTCCTTGAGTCTGCTTTTCATTTGAACTATTGTTGGTTCATTTCACTCGATTGTTTTTTAAACTTAATAGTGGGGCAATCATTTTTTAAAGTTAATATTGTAATGATGTTTGTTCAGCGTCTGTTCATATAAAATATCTACCACAAGAAAGAGTATCCCAGTTGATTAGGGAAATGCCATCAAAGACATATAGAGATTTAGCATTTAAGTTGACAATTGTATATAATGGTATCAGTAATAGAAATAAGTATAATTTTTGCCTCAAGAATTTAAGCTCTTTAATCATCAGGGGAACTAGTGGATAGTTGAATCAGCTAATGGCTTTAAACAAATTGCCCAAAATGTGAACCCTTTGCTTTCAGATGAAGATTCTGTGCTTGAAAACACATTATGCTTTAGAATATTAATTCCAAATTTACATTTAAATGATGAAAAATGCATTTTTTTCCAAAATGCTTTTTACCTATTTATTTCTTAATTTTCCATGGGAAGAGGGGCAGTGTTATTCCCTTTTTTGCTTGGGGAAAATATAGTTAAATTGCTCAGGGACTACACAGAATGACACTTTATTGAAATGGTTTTAGATTGTTTTGTCCGTTGAGCTGTGCCATCCAATTCTTCTATAAATATTAGATGAATACCTTTTTGTTATAGTCAGATCCAGTTATCCTAAAGTCAAATTTTAGAAAATGCGTATTTTTTAATTACCCAAGGTTTTAGAATGGAAAATGCTATCACATCACGTGCTAATGTATGGTTTATCAGAGGCAAGACGGTCCTGTGTGTTTTTAACATGGGCTGTAGAGCATAGTGTTGTGTTCCTTGAATAAGGGAAATCAGGAAAAATTTAAATGTCTCATTTACACAACTTTAAATTGTGGTATGCTTTAAAATTCAAAATGTTCACATCGTCAGTGATTTTCACATTTAAAAATGTATATTAAATTCAGGGATAGTGGCTCTGGTTAGACATTAGCAATGTGTGATCCTAACGTCAGCAAAAAATGACCTGAAAGAAAGTATTGATTCTGTGTCTTGATTTTATATTTAAGCAGCCAATGGCAAATGTCCTCAAAATGGAATCAGATGTTTGTAACTTAATACTTAAGAAAAATGATGAGTGCATGTTTTTTTACTTTTAAGTATTCTCGATGCTGCCTGGCTTAGGACAGAAACTGATGTAAAAATAAATGACTGCCTGCATAATTTATGTAATGTCCTGCTTCTGATCCTGTTTGTATTGATTTTTCTAAAAGGCTTTTGTGGCTACAGGAACCAATCTGTCTCTCCAGTTTTTTCCGGCCAGCTGGCAGGGAGAACAGCGACAAACACCTAGCCGGGAATATGTCGACTTAGAAAGAGAAGCAGGCAAGGTAGGAAACATTTCTTTGCAATTTGAAATACTGTGAATTGTTTTAGTAGGGATTATCTGATAATTTACATTTTAATAAAAGATCACAGGTCTGATTATACAGGCATATGGTCATATTTGTTTTCATTACATATAAGTATATAACACGGTTTTTAAAAAATCACTGTCAAAAATTTTTCTATCATTCCACTACTAATTTCATGTATATAATATTCCCCACAGAAAGTTCTAGCCTTTAAAGAGAATAGTATACTTTCTATCATATACCATTCAAAACAGTTTCTTTAAAAGTATTGATGGAAATTTATTTTTATTTTTATTTTTTTACTAAAATGTGTGACTGCATTGCTGTAAAAAAAATTTTAAGAGGAAAATGGGGAATAGGCTCTGTAGGCTTAAAGTTTAATACTATTTAGAAATTGCTAATGGGTGACTTTCTACTATTACTATTTGAAAAAATAATATGAAAACTTTAACTTGGAAATCATTTTTTTGTTTTAAGAAAAAGCTGAGAAAACAAACAGGTGCCTTAAAATTTTTATGTTGAATGTTTAAGTTGAAGATGAATAATGTACATGAACATGTTTAAGCTGAGAGCCCTATTAAAATCCAAGTTAAATGTATTATATGATTTTGGAGAAATTTTAATGCGTAATGTCTTGGATTGGTTCATCTTTTTATGTATAAGTTGACTTCAGTAAAATATTTAAAGAAAAAAATTTTTTGACTTCAATTTATACTCAGTTTTTCTCCTGTTTCCTTTGCAGTGTTTCCATACCTGGTTTTATCAACTTCATAAGTTACTTTTCTAAGTGTTGTCATGAGTAGCATAACCTATCACTTTATTTGAAAAACATAAGAAACATCTAAATATTCCTTTGAGGAAGTTAAAAGATTTTGTTTTCAGCTATATTAGGAAAATTTCTGCTCACGTGTATATACAATGAAGAGATTTTTTTGTTTTCTTTATGAAATAAAGTTTGCTCTTTTGATGGTGACAAACCAACTAATCTTTGGAAAGGGAGAGGGAAAATAAATTACAGAATGTTAAAAATGAGCAATAAGGAGTTTGCTTTCCTTCGTATTAGCTTGTTTGCTTGGAAGATTAAAAGCAAATGTTCCAGATCTTACTATTTGATAATTCTTATATATAAAGGAGAAGTTTAGGTCATTGTAGAATTCTTGCTTTTTTGTCTGGTGCGTGTATGTGTGGCTAAATGAAGAAATTATTGTTTTCCTTGTTCAAAGCATTCTTAAAGTTTGTTTAACATGGTGGCTCAGATACTACAGACATAGACCAAAAAAAAAAAAAAAATCCTTTCCTTTTACTTTAATGCTAGAGTATTTTAAGACTTCAAAATTGACATCCAATGTTACTGAAGTCTTCCAGTATTTAATAACTATTAAATGGACGTTAACTCTCCTAGGAAGTATATTTACTTGAATTAATTTAAGGATATCTGTTTACTAGATTGAAGACCATGTTATCCTTGGATGTAAGCCGTTGAGATGTTTTTAGTTGTGACCAACAACAAAAATGTTGGATAGCTTTTCTTAGGATTTAGATGGTGTGTTTTCAGATGCATCAGGAAAAGTGATAAAACTAATGTAAGCTATCAGGAAACTCACATTTTATTATTTGTTTTAGAAGTTTTTTTCTGTAAGGGGCCAGATATTAAATATTTTCAGTTTTTCAGAATTATGGTCTCTGTTGCAACTAGTCAACTCTGCTGTTAGAGTGTGAAAGGAGCCATACAGACAACATGTAAACAAATGAGTGTGGCTGTATTCCAAGATTGGTAGCACTGACAGAAATCAGTGTCCTTTCCCTCAGATTTAAATCTGTAAATGTCATGTATTTCTCAAATATAATTTTGCCCACATCTGTGCTATACCAGTGCTCTAGAGGAAAAGAAGCATTTTAAAGCAAAGAAAGAAAAAAGAAACCTGTATATTGCTCCATACCACGGGGATGAAATATGCCAATGAATTTGGATAAAGAGTACTGACCCATGTTTTCTCATCCATGGCATTCAGGCTCTGGGGTCTCTCTCTCTTCCTCCTGTTTTGTGGTCTCTTTCTGGTAACCACTAGCTTTTATTTCTGTCCCCACAGGACTAGGACTAGAAGCAAAGAAAAATTGAAGAAATTTCACCAAATGTTAATTATTTACCTCTGCTTTTTACATTGGGTCACAAATCAATGTCTTTTCTTCCACATACTCTCAATTTAGCTACTTCCCGAAGCAGCTTAGTTCTCTTCTCATTCACACCCAGCTTTGAGAAAACTGGTGGTTAAGGCTATAGAGTTAGGCATAATTGAGTGAGTTAAGTCCTGGTTTCATTTACTACTATGTAACTTTGGGCAAGATATTTAACCCTTATGGTCCTCAATTTTAAGATGAGGTTAATGCATACCTCCTAAGGTTGCCCTAGTGAGTGAAATAACATATAAAATGCTTAGCTCAGTACTTGACAGAGTTATTCAAAAATTTATTCATCTGAAGGTATTTGTTGAACATCTGTTACATGTACTAAGCACTGTCCTAGGCATTTGAGATACATCAATAAATAAAAGAAAGATCCTGCCCTGGAGGGTGTTTCCTGGACGTTATGGAGGAGCAGACAATATACATAATAAATTATATGTTATGTTACAAAATGATAAATGCTCTGGAAAGAGAAAAGTAGAGTCAATGAGTAGGAATGTTTGCCGTTTTAAATAGTACGGTGTGGGTAAGGGTCATATTTGAGTAGAGACCTGAAGGAGATTAGGATATGGTGAGCCACATAGGTATGTGGGAAAGATATTCCAGATAGAGGAGAGAGAGGAAATAGCCATTGTAAAGCTCTCAAGTGGAAGTATGCACTCTGATAAACAGCAAGCAGGCCATTGTGGTTGGAGTAAACTGAGCAAGGAGGAAAGCAGCAAGAGATGAGATCAGGAAGATAACAAGGAGCCAGTTTATATGACTATGGGAGCTGTTGTAACAAGGTGGACTTTTATTCTAAGTGGAAAAAGGGAGTAGTTTCAGGTTTTTGAGCAGATGAATGATATGATCTGCCTTAGGTTTTGAAAGGATCACTCCAGTTGCTAGGTTAACAATAGTCTATAAGGGGAGTGAAGCTGGGAGACCAGTTAGGTTATTACCATAATCTTGGTGAGAAGTCTCCTGTTTCCTTCACAGTGTTTTCATATCTGGTTTTATCAGCTTTATAAGTTATTTTTCTAAGTGTCATCATTAGAGCAGTGGTCATAGTCTAAATGTATTTTGAGATAGAACCAATAGGATTTGATTATGGATTGGATATGGTATGTGAGAATCAAGAATGACTCCAACATTTTTTGGCTAGAGCAGCTGGGAGTATGGGATTTACTGTCATCTAAGATGGGAAAGCTGTGGGTGGAGCAATTTCGAGGAGCAATTTAGGACATGCAAGTTTGGAGGTAGCTTGTTACTTCTTAACTTATGGCATTGCTTTTTCATAAGTGCCCCTTAATTTGCTTAAGAGTTCAGCCTTTTAAAATGAATGTTACTGAAGTATAGTTTACATGCACCCATTTTAAGTGTATAATTTGAGTTTTAACTAATGTACATACCCATATAAAAACCACCCACAGTGAAGATAATGTTTCAGTCATTCCCAAAAGTTCCCTCGTGCCCTTTTACAGGAATCTGGGAGTGGCTTGGCTGGATGGTTCTGGCTCAGGGCTGGGGCTGTGCAGTCTGAAGACTTGATGGGAGCTAAAGGATCCACTTTCAAGCTCAACTCACATGACCGTTGGTAGGTGGCATCAGTTCCTAGTCAGTGTGCCTCTGGATAGAAAAAGAATGAAATCACCCTACCTTTTGTGATACATCCTCCAATCACTTGCATCTTACTCTGTTCATTAGAAGTGAGTCACTAAGCCCAGCCCACACTCAACAGGGAGGGGGAGATTTATTCATACACATGGATGTGAATGCCAGGAGATTTGGGATCATTGGGGCCATCTAGGAGGCTGGCTACCACAATACTCACTTGGATTAAGTGAATTCAGAAAAAATTAACCTGCTAATAGGAAACAAGCACCATGGTATCTGATGTGAATATGGCTTTAAGATCTAAGAAAATGGGCTTGGCAAAATCAGTCCTTTTATTTTTTTCTGCCTTTGCATTGGTTGGAATATTTTCAAACCAAGGGTCTTCAATAAGGAAGGACTGTTAATGAATAACGGACCATAAATATTAGGTACTTGATGTATGATCAGGTCAGAACACACAGTTTTCTAATCTGTCTCAATACATTTGAACCTCACATTCTGGTGTCTAGTGAGCTGTCTACACTGATTTTTAGTAAAGGTCTTTCTCAGAATAGGGTTTAAAATAATACTTCTAATGGGAGGAGCTCTGGATTTGAATCAAAAGATTATTATAACTATTTTCCTTACCTGTAAATGGGAATTATAATGTTTGCCCTATTCTATAACTCATGTATGGATTAAGCGGTACAGAATATATGAAATTCCTTTTTTAAATTTGTAAAGCTCAATCCGAATCAGGCTATTCGATGGTTTGTATGGTGAGATTGCAGTTTAACGTTAATCATGGAGTTTTGCTATGGTGTGCCTTAGTTGTCAGCTTCAGCTTCAGGTAGCTAGGCTGTGCAGTGTTGGGAGAACCCATCTTTCCTGAGTTGTTCATCATGGTGTCTTAATAAACCTTGACAACCAAAATGTTCTTAATTCTTCCTCTAATTTAGCTGTCAGAAGGAAAGCAACTGATCAGAATTTAATTCATATCTTACATTAAATCTTTGTAGACCAAGCAACTCAAATTCCTTTAATCTTTCCTCTTAGGACTCATTTTCAATTACTCTTTATTTCAAACAAATGCAAAATGATTACGGTTGACCAAAACTTGTTGTTAGTCTTGAGTGGTCAGATTAATGGTTTTTGCATGCACTCCGTGTTTTGTAAAGCCTCACTGGGATTTTGAATTAATGATTGTATATACTTATGTGATCCTAGTTTATGAGTATAAAAAATAAAGAGAATGTTATGTTATAAACTGAAAAAATGAACTTTCCTAGTGCTACTGCTTACCATTTTTTCCTATGGAGATTAATTATACCGTCTAGTTTTACTAATTGGTCCCAGAAAGAGAAGGTTAAACTTTTTATATACATTGTTGCATGTCTATTTCTAACTTATGATTTTAGTTGATGGTCAACACATAGCAGACATTGAAAGGTAGTTATAAAGTGTATGTCATTTGAGTAGGTACTTTTTAAATACGTTTTTTGGTAAGTTGTGTTTTTTCCTTTCTGAGCTTTTATATAAACTAATCTTGTATCCTTTTTTCATGAGTATAAAAGAACAAAAGCAGAATTTAATAGCATTTGATTTAATGAATGAGGACAGACTTGTTTTAATATGGCGTCTCTAAGGTCTGTGACTCCACTTCTTCTGGAGCATTTTGCTTACTTGTCTGCAGGATTTTTGTCCAAAATAAATATTGTGTCCTGTTTATATACCATCCACAATTTGGCAGGGTTTGAGGACTCCTTGATTTTAGCTTTTAGAAATCCTATACTCAAGCTCACAAGTTCCTTCTCAACTCCCTCAACAGCCCAGTCACTCCAAATAAAAGATATCTGTGGTAAAGTTTTTTGGAATGTGATTTTTCCCCAAGAGCAATAGAAGCAACTTTAAATTAGCTTGTCAGATCTAGATTTTAAGTATTTCAATTCAACTAAAATATGAAGCATATTTTCCAGCATTTAATTATGAACAGTTTGTGCATTAAAATAAGTGGGTTTATTAAAAATGTTTTAAGTAGACTATTATAACTGAATCATAAAATTTAGAACTAGAAGCCTTATGCTTATATTTTTAAAGAAAAGCTTTTGTTTCAAATAATTTTAAAATCGCTAAGAGGGAGAGTTGACTAGCTTCATGAATAAATAAGAATGTTTAAAAAATTAGGATATCATGATCATAGTACCTTCCAGTCCAGTTAGAGTAACATTAAATTGCCATACATATGGTAAATGTACCTCTGAAGTATTTGAAGATTGTATATCTCTTTTTCCCTCTCTATAATTGCATTATTTGCCTGGATTTTACCTTTTATTGTAAAAGTAAATTTTCAGTCTTGGCCTTATATAAATGACATATTCCAGGTTAGAGGAGACAAGTAATATGTCTGAGAGAAACATCCTTAATTCTTCCCCTGCTTGCTTCTACTTCCTACCCCAGTATTCTTTTGAATAATTATTTCAAACACTTCAAGGATAAAGACTGTTGAAATGTTATCAACTGAGGAAATTAATTTTTGAGTAAAACTGCTATATCTTAATTTTACAGCTTCCCATTTTCTGTCATAATTGCTTTTTTTTCAATTGGTATTATTGAGGTATGAGTTATATACAAAATTAATCTATTTTAGGTGTACAATTCAGTGACAGATGTGTACAGTCAGTGGTATAACCACCACTACAATCAAAATATAGAACATTTTCATAGCTCAGAAAGTTTCCTCATGCCCCTTGGCAGTCAGCGTGTCCACCTTGGTGTGGGCAAACACTGATCTGTTTTCTGTTACTATAGTTTTTTCTTTTATAGAATTTCATATAAACGGAATTATACAGTATGTAGTCTTTTGTGATAGGTGTCACTTAGCAACATGCTTTTGAAATTTATCCACATTGTATGCATAGTAGTCCATTCCTTATTACTGAGCAGTATTTCATTGTGAGGATATGCCTCATTTTATTTATCCATTTACCAGTTGATGGTCATTTGGATTATTTCTTCCTTTTTGGCTACTGTGACTAATGCTGCTTTGAACATTTACATATGAGTCTTTCATGTGGACATATGTTTTCATTTCTCTTGGGTAGGTATGTAGTACTTGAATGCTGAGTCATTTCATGAGGATAACTTTTTAAGAAACTGCCAAACTGCTCTCCAAAGTGGCTGTACAATTTTGAATTCTCACTCCAAATGTATGAGAATTCCAGTTACTTTACATCTTTACTAACACTATATGTACTGCCCTTTTTGATTTTAGCCATTTTAGTGAATGTGTAGTTGTATCTCATTTTGGCTTTAATTTACATCTTCCTAACGACTAATGCTATTGAGCATGTTTTGTGTGCTCATATGCCATTTGTATATCTTTGGTGAAGTGTCTGTTCCTATCTTTTGCCCATTTTTCTATATCAAGTTGTTATTAAGCTGTAGGAGTTTTTATGTATTCTAAATATAAGTTCTTTATCAGGTATTTTTGCAATCGAAGTTTTATTATGAGTCAGATTTAAAGTAAGAGTAGCCTTGACTGTATTTGACATTAAAAAGAAAAATCTCTATCTTTCTGATTGTATGGTTATTAACTGTGAAAGAACAGAAAAATTAAGAATAAGTATATACCTTCATATAAGAAAGAAGCAACAAAATGATTATCAGTGTTAATTTTTAGAATAAAAAGATGAGAAATATATGGATAGATATACTTAATGAACACATATGCAATGTGCATCCATCTAGGAATTTTTTGCAAATTAATCTAGGAAACATTAGTGACATAGTACTGTATAGGTAGCAATCATAGGGAAAATATTTTTCTCACAGAAAACTTTGGGCATTCTCGTAAAGGCATTGGATCGGGGGCAAAAGAGTATATTAACTATCTCTGAATACTTGGAACTCTCTTTTTCACTTATACTTTTATTTCCTCATTTAAGAATTAGAATAATAGCAAACAATTATGTAGCACTGGCTTTGTGCTAGGCTCTTTTAATTGATACATAGGTAACATACTGATACTTTTATGATCTTTTTACTGCTTAGAAAACATTTATAAATTTTAATGCTATTTAGCTTGAGCAGAATAGGAAATTATTTCTTTGATGTCACGTTGACACTTAGTTTTCTATAGATGATTAGAAGCCACAGATTAGCTAACATGTTCCTCATGTTATAGACAGTGCTATAATAGGGAATTTAATTATTATTACATTATTTTGTGAAAGAAAGTATACAATGTAAAAGTCGGAATTATCTGTCATAAGCTTTTCAGTTTAGGCTGGGCCTTCTTAAACAGATGTGTGCTTAAGAACCAAGAATGTAAAATAATACTTAAAATGTGCCTTTTGTCAGTATAACTGTGCTTTTAGGACTCTGATGCTGTGCTGTATTGTGTGTTAAGAAGGAAAGGGCTGAGTCTGGGAATGGGTGACAGGTTGTGTTTGTGGTTTTAAGACCTTTATTCCATGTATACAACCAATACTGAGCCCTTTTAAAACTTCAGATGTAAAGGCAAATTATTCTTCAGATTTAAACAAGAGGGTATCCTAGAACATTTGACTTCAACATTTCTGTTAGGAGAATTTACATGTTTTTCAAACACACAATATTCTGCCTCTGTTAAATGATAATTTCCAGTAAGTATTTGGCCTCACTTGCAGACTATTGTTTTTTTTTTAAGTTCCTTTTCTATTTTTATTTAGAATATTGTTTTAAATAATATCCTTTGGGGAGAATCTTCTAAATTTTTTGAGAATATTACTTATTCATGTCAGTTCTTCAGTCCTGGTTTGCTATCCCTTTGCTATCCAGAACATTTCTGGGCCATTTCTAAAATTAAAATAAAATTACATAACATAAAATTCACCATCTTATCCTTTTAAAATATAATTCAGTGGTTTTTAATGTACTCACAATATGCAACCTTTGCCACTAATTCCAAAACATTTTCAGAACTCAACCATTTTAAATACATTATGACAATCTGCAAGCCAGTTTTTATGATGATCACTATCACCAGGTACTGTACTACATGATTCACATTATCATGGAATCTCCTAACCTTGCACTATGTAATTAAGCCTTATATTTGATTTTAGAACATATTTTGTGATAGTTTGATTTTATAACTGGGAAAACTGAGGTGCAGAGAGGCGAAATAAATCTTCAAAAGTCATGTGATTTGTTTCCTAGGTAGACCCAGGTCTTTTTTACCCCACAGTCTCTGTTCTTTGCATTATACCACATTGCTGCTAATAATTATTAGATAAGTTGCTAGAACTCCACATACCACCTTCCAAAGCCCTATATTATTTGGGCTTACCAAGTTAATTCTTACTGTTAAAATGAATAACTTACTATTTTAATGTAGTCTTTTTAGACTTCATTTTGATGACTTTGTAACAACCTTAACCTTCATCTTTCTTCTTTTTTTATTGTCATCATTCTTTTTTAATTTATTTTTTTAATTGAAGACATGACTTAAATTTTTTTTCACCTATCTCCCCACTCCCTCCTCTTCCCCTACCCTCTGGTAACCACTAGTCCGTTGTCCATGTCCATGAGTCTCTGTTTGTCCTGCTCATTTGTTGCTTTTTGGTTTATATCCCACATATATAAGTGATATCATGTGATTTCCAACTTTTCTGTCTGACTTATTTCGCTTAGTATGATTATTTCAAGGTCCATCCATGTTGTCGCAAATGGCAGTATTTCATCTCTTCTTCTGGCTGAGTAGCCTTCCGTTGTATATATGTACCACAGCTGCTTTAGCCAATCATCTATCGTAGGACACTTTAGTTGCTTCTATGTCTTGGCCACTGCGGATAATGCTGCTAAGAAAATCGGTGTGCAAATACCTTTTTGGATATGGGTTTTCAAGTCTTTGGGGTAAATACCCAGTAGAGGGATTGCTGGATCATATGTTAGGTTAATTCTTAGTTTTTTGAGGAACCTCCATACTGTTTTCCATAGTGGCTATACCAATTTGCAGTCCCACCAACAGTTTGTGAAGGTTTCTGTTTCTCTGCATCCTCTCCACCATTTGTTATGACTTGTCCTGTTGGTTATAACTATTCTAACAGGTGTGACATGGTATCTCATTGTGGTTTTGATTGGTATTACCCTAATAGCTAGCATTGTCGAGCATCTTTTCATATTTTGTAGGCCATTTGTATGTCCTCTAGAGAGAAGTGTCTATTCAGGTCCTCTGCCCATTTTTTGACTGGATCATTTGTTTTTGTTGTTACTGAGTCGTATGAGTTCTTTGTATATTTTGAATATTAGGCCCTTATCGGAGGCGTTGCTTGCAAATATATTTTCCCATTCGGATGCTTGTCTCTTTACCTTGTTGATAGTTTCTTTTGCTGAGCAGGTTTTTAGTTTGGTGTAGTAACATTCATTTATTTTAGCTTTTACTCCCCTTGCCTTTGAGGTCAAATTTATAAAATTCTCTTTACATCTTTTGATTGTTTTTCTAAGTAGTAGTGCACATGTTTGCAATGATAATTAAGCTTCTGGATAACTGCACATAATCAATTATTTTGTGTTGATATTATGTTAGTAATTTGGTGAAGTCCACTGTAATATTTTTAAAATTCTTACAGAGTTGACTCAGGAATGGATTGCAGTAAATAGCATCTGCCTCTTTTATTTAATTATTTTTTATCTTAATTAAGAAATGAAGAATTTTGTAATTTAAGTATGCTTTTTATAAAAAGTATGCTTTTCACGTAAAAGTATATCTCATGGATCGGAACATTTCAGGACTCTTTTAAACATGCATTGTTTACTTTGAATCAGAATAAAGGCGGCAGCACTAGTAAGCTGTCTATTTTGGGGGGAGGGGAAGGTATTCATCTGATATATTCTGAAGTCATGTAAAGAGTTCACAATATTTATTGTTGTAGATGCTGTGGATTTAACCATGAAATTGGCTATCCAGTCTATTCTTTAGGGAAGTCGTGTATTTTCACATACTCAGAAAATACCTAGAAAACATTAGTAATTCGATTAATTGACACAACTACCATTTAGGTAAATGTAGACTCAGGAGTCCTGGGTGCTAGCTAGCTTTTACCACTTACTAGCTGTGTGACCTTCGAGTGAATTACTTAGTCTTTTCAACTTGAATTCCTTCGTTTTAAAATTTTCTTATTGCATGGTTGTAAAGGTCAAATAGGACTTGGGAGAATTTTTAAAGCTATAAAAAATTTATATGAATTTAAGATGGGTAATGCTAGTTAAACCTGAATGAAGAGAGAGTTAAGAAATGAAGGGAGCTATGTGGAGCTGTTTTGGTGAGGGTTGGGGGAAGGGACTTCTTTAAGTAAAGCATGTTCAAAGTAAAAGCATAGAGTTGCAGAGAGCCCAGAAATAGCATTTGAGTTCTCAACAGTGTTCAAGTTTATGGTGGTTTATGATACCTAAACTATCATAACATTACTTTTCTATACAGTGAGAAAGCCAGCAGATTTTAAATATACCTCCATGAAGAAAAGTTCTGTTTAAGACTATAAATCTCACTACATTTTTACCAAATTTTAGACTAAAAATGTTTTCTGCTTAAGCCATGTGTGTCTCAGTTTGAGTGTAATTGGTGTGTAAGCATCTTCTAAGATGGCTCACAGACGGAATGGCTCTTCCAGACAATGGAATCATCAGTGTTTCTGTGTGAAGCATTCTTCTGAAAAATGATGTTTAGTGAAAATGGTTTAAAAACAACATATGACATTAACTTTGTGTGCGACTGTACAATAAAACCAGTATAATATTTCAGCATACTTTTGATGTTTAAGTTTTACTATGATGTGATTTTTGTTATTTACAGTACCTTATAAGATGTCCCAAATTAGGTGGGCTAGTTCAACCTTTTACTTTTTAAATATGTTTATTATTTAATTCATTTCCCCTTAAATGCTGTTCATCTTTTCATTTGTTAAATGAATCTTACAAATAAAAGAATAGCGAAAACCATAGTATAGTTTTAGGAATGGTAATAAAAAGAGTATCCTTTTACCCGCTACTTAAGATACAGCATTTCTAGTACATTAGAACTGTAATTCTAGTATAGTAACCTCTAGACACACATGCCACGAGTCTGAGTTGACATGCTGTGTGTGGAAAAAAGGCACCCCAGATTTTGAAAACTAAATACAAAAAAAAGTACACTATGTCAATTTTTATGTTGATTACATGCTGAAATAATATTTTAGATATAATTGGGTAAATAATACTAATATTTATTTTACCCTTTTTTAGTTTTTTAAACATGGCTACTAGAAAATTTACATATATGACTTGCATCTGTAATTTGCATTATATTTGTTTTTTATACAGTGATGCCTTAGAAAACTCCAGTCCTTTTTCCCCACTCCACAAAAAAAGAAACCAAAAAACAATAAGAACTACTATACTGATTGTTATTCCTTTGCTTTTTAAAATCATTTTATTTCCTATGCATATATCTGTAAGTAATACATTGTTTAGTTTTGAAAAACTGAATATAGCAAGCACAAACTCCATGGCAGTGTAAATAAAGGACTGCAGTGTCATTTTAACATGAAAGCTTCTAGGTGGTAAGCTGAACAGAATATGAGTCAAGTCTGGATTCAGCTTCCCTGCTAATTTTTAAGAGCTTTTCTGGGAAATTTTGTGAGCAGAGTCATGAGTGGGTTTTGGAAAAAGTAGGGCTCACACTGGAGTTGGAGCATCTGGTACAGTGTGAGCCAGTGGTCACAGTATGCTGAAGATCTGGAGGAAATAATGGTCAGGGGAGTGGGCTGCTATGTACTTTCTAGGCTAACCATGACCTACTTTTCTACAGGAGTTTCCCCATAACTCTTAATCTTGTAAAACTGAAATTCTGTATCCATTAAACAATAACTTCCCATTACCCCCTCCCCCAGCCTCTGACGACCACCATTCTTCTTTCCATCTATAATTTTGACTATTCTTTACCTCATACAAGTTGAATCATAAAGTATTTGTCTTTTTTTTTAATTTGTCTTTATGACCGGCTTATTTCATTTAGCATAATGTTCTCAAGAGTCATTCATTTTATAGCATATTGCAGAATTTCCTTCCTTAAAAGACTGACTAGTATTCCACTGTATGTGTATGCCATGTTTTATTTATCTATTCATCTGTCAATGGACACTTGGGTGGTTTCCATGTTTTAGCTATTGTGAATAATAGTGCTATGTACATGGGTATGCAGATGTGTCTTTGAAGCCCTGGCTTCATTTCTTTTGGGTATATACCCAGAAGTAGAATTGTTGGATCATATGGTAATTAATTTTAATTTTTAAGGAACCACCATACTGTTTTCCACAATGATTGTAGTCTTTTACATTCCCACCAACATTGCTTAACGGTTCTAAATTTTCATCCTCACTCACACTGCTGTTTTCTGTTTCTTTGACAGTAGCCATTCTAACATGAAATGGTATCTCATTGTAGTTTTGGTTTGCATTTTCCTAATGATTAGTGATGTTGAGCATCATTTCATGTGCTTATTGGCCATTTGTATAACTTTAGAGAAATGTCTGTTGCCCATTTTTTAATTGAGTTTTTTGTTGTTGAGTTTTAGGAGTTCTCTGTATTAGTTTTGGATATTAATCCTTTAACAGATGTATGATTTACAAACATTTTCTCCCATTCTGTGGGTTGCCTTTTTGCTCTGTTGATAGCGTCTTTTGGTACACAAAAATTTTTAAATTTCATAAAGTTCTATTTTTTTTTTTTTACTTCTGTCTTTGGTATTATCTCCAAGAAATCATTGTCATATCCAACATCATGAAGCTTTTATCCTATATTTGCTTCTAAGAGTTTTATAGTTTTAGATCTTTGAAACATTTTGAGTTAATTTTTACATATAATGTTAGGTATAGGCATGGGTCTAACTTTTATTGTTTTGCGTGTGGATATCCATTTTCCCACCACCATTTATTGAAAAGACTGTCATTTTCCCATTGAATGGTTTTGGTACCCTTGTCAAAAGTTATTTGAACCATATATGTGAGGGTTTATTTTTGGACCTTTCTGTTCCATCGGTCTATATTTTGTTTTTATGCGATTACTACACTGTTTGGATTATGTAGCTCTGTCGTGAGTTTTGCAGTCAGGAAGTGTGAGTCCTTGAGTTTTGTTCTTTTCAAGATTGTTTTGCTTGTTATGTTCTTGAGATTCTGTATGAATTTTAGGGTGGTTTTTTCTATTTAGTTAACACATTTATTTATTGAGTAGGTTTGTATATGTAAATACACATACATACACACACAATCTATTAATGTTGCAGGCACATTCTGTATTAATCCATGTTATGATTTCTCTTGAACTGTAAGAAGTAGATTGGCCAATTACATTTCACTATAGAAGCAGCTACTTTTTATACTTACATACAACTCAGTTAACGATTCACAGGCAAATGAGATTGAATAACTATCTGTAGTGATTATCCAACAGAAGAGCAGCTGACTGTACCTTCATAAATGGGGAGGAGCATGTAGCTAAAGGAAGATGAATCAAAACCAGGTATCTTCTGAAAGAACCTGTTAAGTAGACTGCAGAAATGATTACAACTGAAAGGCAGGATACAGTCTTCCTTAGCGGAATATCTTATTTTCCTGGGTGCCTGTGGCCATCCCAGTATTACTGCTTGTCTGTTGGTATATTGATGAGAACAGCTGTTAATTGTCTCAAAAAAATGGTTTCTTTCCCTTGGAAAGAAATTATTATATAAAACATTGGTGAAAATGTGTGTGTAAGCAGTCAGTGTTTCTGTAATACTCTATATGTTTCATAAATTTTATGTACATTGACTTAACTAATCTTTACTATCACCTATGAAAGAGGCATTATTTAGCCCTGATTTTATGTGTGAGGAATCTGAGGCTTACTAGCAAACCTAAATAATTTCTGTCAGACATAAGGATAGAGCTATAATTTAAACCCAGGTTTTGTCTGATTTCAAAGCACAGTTTTGTTTTCACACTTCCCATGATGTCTTGGGAAGTGATACTGTTCCTTTTTTTTTTTTTTTTTTTTTTTTTAACAAATAATTATAGTTGATTCTTATTATTTATGGCAGTTGCCTTTTATAAAGTCACTGCAGAGCTGAATTAGCAAATACAGAACAATTGCTTCCAGGGAAAATACAGAATTAGGTTCCTACAAGCATCTGGTCACAACATCTTCCTCAACCAATCAATACAAAATCTTGTTTTAATGTGTTTAAAGACAAGTTTAATATATAGCATTGATTCATTAATTTTGAATAACAATAAGATGTTGGGCATCTAGGTTATTTCTAATCTTTTAATCATTATTAAAAAATCCTTGAGAGTGAACATCCTTGTAATCAGATATTTTGTGTATATCTTTGATTAAACTTTGGGATACATTCATAAACATGACATTGCTGGGTCAAAGGAAAATCCACACTTATTGCCAAAAATGCTTCAGAATTGTTAGCAGTTTACCTCCCCTTCTCTCAATATAGTAGAACCTGGTTTCCTTCTTCATAGACATTGTTTAATATTTTATTTTCATATTTAGAAATAGTTTTAACTTAATGTTTGCTGTTAGTGAACATTTTAAAATAATTGTTGGCCATTTATGTTGATTTTGTTCTAAAGTCATTTTTTCAAATAGTTAGCCAGTTTTCCCACTTCCACTGGTTACATGAAATATCTGTTACCATTGATTTGAAATGTTGCCTTTTCCTTACTTATAAAATACTTGTATACTTGGTTTTATTTTTTTGATCTTTTTTCTATTAAGTTGTTTCTGACTGCCATACTACTACATATGTTCTGATTGTGTTGTTATATGTTTTAATATCTGAAAGAGCAGAAAATTACTTTCTTGGATAGTTAGATTCTTTTGTAGGACCATAGACTTATTTCCCAAATTCCAGAAAACATTATTTTGAGATTTCATTGGAATTTTTAAAAATAAGGATTATTTTAGGATAAATTGGCATTCAAGAACATGACATCTCACTAGTTATTCAAATATTTGTCCATGTTTCAAAAATTAGGTATTTTCTTCTTATAAAGCCTACCAGTTTCTTATTAAATTTATTTTCATCAAAAAAAATTTTATTCTTAGAAGTTGATACTTTTATTGCTATTTTATTTTCTAAATAGTTACTATTGTAACATAGGAAAGCTATTAGTTATTGTGTATTGTTTTTATAACCAGCCACTTGGTTTTTCAGTTGAACATTTTGGATTTTTAGGTAGGTGATCTTCAAATAATATATCCTAGACATATTTATATGCATCTTTGTTAGAACTGTGGTTTTTAAAAAGGGATTGCAAAGCTGCTGTATCCAGCTTCTTAGAATTTTATTATCAGAGATATGTTCCATTAACCTTAAGAATTAAGTGAGTTCTACTTTAATGGGTGAATTCAATTTTAATTCTTACAGCTCTTTTATATATTTAATTCTCCTTCATTAAAGACTTTTAACTAGTGTTAGAGTCTTGTTTGGGTGGTGGGATATAAATCTGTTTTTAATTCATCATATGTATCCACTCTTATAAAACCATGTACAAAATGACAGGTAAACATTTGTTAAATAGGTGGATCTTTTCAAATTGAAGTTATAGGGAATATACAAGAAAAAAAAACTAAAATCCATCTTGATTTCTCCTTTTCTATTAATCATTATTCAAGTATTTACTGAGGGACTAAGAGTATTGACCATTCCCTCTTACTATACCCTAATACTTCACTTTATAAACTAGAGTCACAAGTGTTTAAGCTGTAATGGTTTACTACAGAGAAGTGAAATATTCTTTCCAATTGAAATGGTTTTTTGAGGGTAAAGTGTCTTCTTGCTTTTGTCAATAGCTTTGACACTCGATTTCTCAGTATATTGATTTTACGGCTCAGGACTGGTGTGCATAAGAGTCTTGTTTTCAAATCTATGGTTATTCTGTTTTAATTATCTTGATATTATTTTCTTTAGGAACACTCTAAAAAGGGAACTCTCTGCTATCCCTTTGTACCCACAATGTCCTAGCTACCTACGAGCTAGAAACACTGAATATATATATATACAGTATTATAGAAGAAAAGGCAATTGAGAATGCCATTGCTTGTTCCAAATTTAAATGCTCTTAGAATAAGTAGACTCCAGACTATCAGAGATAAAACTCTATTTTGTACAAATTGATAAAAGAGAAGTCGACTAGGTTGTCTTATACTCTTCCTGACACATTTCAAAACATGGGGTAACTAATTTTTAACTACTTAAGAATTTTGGCCCATTTACTAAATGAAGGGTATTTATAATCTCTCAAGCTCTGTGCTTGAGATCTTGGTATCTATGAGGGCAGGAGAAGAATGGAGTTGTTACTATTAAAATTGGATCCTTTTTGTCCTGCACACCCTTTTGAGAATCTAGTGAAAGCAATAAACTTTCTTAGAAAAATGCACATGAGCACAAACACATACATTTTTACATAGAATTTTAGATTTCTGGTCTTCTTGAAACTTCACCATAAACCTAAACTCTCTGATAGATTCTCTAAACTCCAGACGAAGAACTCTTGCCTAATAGGTTCTTCTAAACTCCAGCTAAGAACTCCTGCCTTAAATAAAAGCATTGCTAAAAGTTATGGGTGCTCTAAGATCCCATAACATAATACTTAGATATCTAATGCATCCAACAAAGGAGAAACTTTTACTTAGAGATCTAAAATTTAACCTTTAGCCTCTAGGCTTCTTGCTTATTTTCCTCTTTTCTCACTGGCTGTTCATAGCATACTCTGCTGGGTTCTTTCCCTACTAGCCAGCATCTAAGAGTTGGATTTCCTTGGCATCCTTTCTGGGCGCCCCCTCTATTCTCTTCTACTTTCTGCTTGAGAAATCTGTTCCTTTCCTCCGGAGTTAAATACCACTGTATTGTTGATGGCTACCAGATTTACATCATCAGCACATAGCTCTCCCTAGAGTACTTGAATCCCATTTGCAATTGCCTTCTCAAAAATCTCCATTTACATAACTCATAGGTGTCACTTATGTGACAAAAATTGTTGCAAATAATTTTTATAATAGTTTTATTGAGATAAAGTTTACATACCATAAAATTCACCTGTTTAGAATGTACCATTCAGAGGGTTTAGTATGTTCACAGAGTTGTGTAACCATCACCACTCTCTAATTTCAAAACATTTGCATCACCCCAAAAAGAAATCTTGTACCTGCTAGGAATTACTCCTCATTCTCCCCTTTTCCCCAGCCCTTGGCAGCCACTACTCTCCTCTCTGTCTCTCTGTTTTTGCCTGTTGCGGACATTTCATAAATGGAATCCTATAATAGTAGCCTTTTTCTGGTTTATTTTACTTAGCATAGTATTTTCAAGATTTATCCATTATAGCATTAGCAATACTTTATTCCTTTTTATGACCAACTATTCCATTACATGGATAATGCCACAGTTGACAGTGCATACATCTTTTTCCTGAAGTTCTACTGCTACAGTGATATGGAATTAAGGCAAAGGGATTAAGAGGTACAAATGGATAGTTGCAGAATAGACATGAAGATGTAGAGTGTAGCATGGGGAAGAGGGTTAATAATGTAATAAATATGTAAGGGGAAAGGAGGGTACTAGACTTAGTGGGGTGATCACTTTGCGAGTTATGTGGATCTCTGATCTATATTATACAACTGAAACTGGTATACTATTGTATGCCAACTGTAAGTGGGAAAAAACTCGTCGAATTGTCCAGTGTAAATACAAGCAACTAATTATCTCTTATATTTCAATAAAGACCAAAAAAAGCTACAGAATGTGAAGATTAAGTGATTTTGTGTAATTTGGATAGACGATAACATCACAAGAACTGATATTTAGAGCTTGCGTTAATTAAAAATTGTGTAATACTGACTTATACCTATTTCCCAAAAAACAAAATGAGAGGTCATACTCACTTTGAACTTTCTGTGAATTCTCAAATACATTTTCTGCTTTTTTACTTTTGGAAAGATAAGCAGCCCTTTTTGTTACTGTGTTTGTTTGTGTATAATTATTTAACCATTATAAAGGCTTTATAGACTCCATTTTGTATAAAGTATTTAATTGTTCTAGAACAATGGGTTTAATCCCTAGGTCATAGTCTAGTAAATTTTCAATTCACAATTTGAAGTAAGACATTATTTTCCTTGAAAAAAAAATGTTTTAATGATTAAATGACATTATTGAATTATATTACAAAATGCCAAACCATTAAGAGACAGAATTTTATTTTCTTTGTACTTTGAGGTTTGGTATTCATGAATGTATGAAAGTGCCAAACATTATTTTAAAGATCTACATATAAAACTGTGTTTATTTGAATGTGAACATCTAAATAAATCACAAGGATCATCTAAATATTGTTTTAAATTACAATTCCAGGCACCAGCCTTGGTTAAGAACTGTAGCCATTTTCTGAACGCATTTAGGAATTTCCTAAAACAGATCAGTGGTTTTCTTTGTCATGTGAGAACTTTTATAAAGAAGTAATAAATAGGCTTTTAAAAAATTTAGTAATTTCTTAAGGAAAATATTTTTGACAATAAGTTAATATGAATAAGCTGCTTTTATGGAATCTTTGATTCTAAAAGATATAAACCATTGATGAAGAGTGTAGAAGCTGATTATGAACTTGACCTTTCTATGCCATTAGAAGAATTCTCTTTATGATTAGTATGAGAATTTAAAATAATGAGGCACATTGATAGGTAAAAGGTTATACTCATTGCTGTGTGGCACCCCCACCCCATTAGAAAGAGTAAGTGGAAATCTTGATTAGAAGATGTGATAAGTGAAGTTATATTGATAGACAGTGTAGAGGGGAATTGTACTTAGGTTTTGTGAGGTGTCAAATATGAGGTCATAGTCACTTGTTTGACTTAGGTGTACATCCGTGGAGTTTTAAACTTAAAATGTAGAAGGGAATGAGCACTTATCAGAACAGAAGGAAATGTGTGGTTAAACGGTTTCAGCTATAACTGTAGACTGTTTCCCTTGGTCCAAATGGGAGGAGGAATGGAACCTTATGTTTTTGGCTTTTTTCCAATATAAGTAGAAATTGGTTCAGCATGGTCGATTGGAGTCCTTAACAGGGAAAATGTGGTTGTATTTAGTGATGGAAGGGAATAGCATAAATAAGTACTAAGAAGGTTTTATTTTACAGGTGTTTCAGTAGTGATTTTTCTAGCAGATTTGCAATTACTGATAGTCAGTTTATTTTTACTAAGCATCTGTAAAAACAAGAATGCCCCAAGATTCTTTGTAGAAACTGCTAAATTGAGTAAAGGAAAAGTTAATGTTTCCAGCGTTTTCCTCAAAATGCGAAGCTGTCTTACTGATTTTATCTAATTATAGGTAGTAAATAATGCTAATTTTAGCTCAAAAAAGTACTGGGATTATCCATCGAAAATATACTTGATATATAGGCAAATGAAGAACGTCATCTATAGAGATATATTTGATAACCTGTAGTTTTGAAAATTCATTGAAATTCTCCTTCCTCTGCATTTTAAAAATGTTGTTAAGGTAGGAAATGATTTTTTAAATTATGATAATTTTTATTTAGAAACTCATGTTAAATAAAAAATTAACCTTAAAATAAGATTTTAAAGTAATATTAGAATAGTATTTTTTAGGATGGGGAGATTATAGGAGCTATAATAAATTTCTCTTATTTTTTTACTGCATCACAATAAAATATTCACGTTAAAATCATAGCATTAGAACCTTTCCTTTCTTGCTGGATCATTAATTGCTCTTGAGGACAATTATATTTTCAGGCAGTGTGAGAATTTGATTGAAAATGCAAGTAATCTGAATTTAGAAATCATACCTACAGTGACTTGCTTTAGGGTTATTTATTTACTTGAAAAAAAATGATGAATAGATAAATGTAAAATCATTTAAGGTTCAGTAAGATTCTTTGC
The DNA here is from genome assembly GCA_003508835.1 of Eonycteris spelaea. Taxonomy (NCBI): domain Eukaryota; kingdom Metazoa; phylum Chordata; class Mammalia; order Chiroptera; family Pteropodidae; genus Eonycteris; species Eonycteris spelaea. Next base: position 1,050,391 of record PUFA01000026.1, on the reverse strand, counting down.
TTAGAAGCAGTAGAAATCAACTCTGGCTAACATCAGTTAAAAAAAAAAAAAAAACCTTACTTACCATGAAGCTATGAGGTTGCTTGTAAAACTGAACAGAAGTGTGCAGCTGGAAGAGCGATGTCTACTTCAAGTATCATCTTACCATAGTTTTTTACAAAATGTATAAAACTTCCTTTTAAAAATAATCTGGAAGCATTGTGACTAGAAGTAAAATCCTGGTGAACCAGATTAACTTTATAGAATATGGTCAGAAGTTATTGTTTATGTACTTTTTTATAATCCTTAGTTTTATAATTACATTCATCTTTTTTTATTTTCTAAGAAAACCACACTTTTCATAAGTAACTTTGTCCTTTGTTTTTCATGTATCTGATGGTTTATCATTGGTTATCCTTTTCTGTGTCTTAGGTGTATTTGAAGGCTCCCATGATTCTGAATGGAGTCTGTGTTATCTGGAAAGGCTGGATTGATCTCCAGAGACTGGATGGTATGGGCTGCCTGGAGTTTGATGAGGAACGAGCCCAGGTAGGGCAACTTCAGGCTTTGCTGAGTGTGGTCCCTTTATTTATCCCTATTCTGCCTTTGTCTGGGGATTTATTTTACCCAGTATTAGAAAGTCTCATGTTCAAGTGATATTGAGGAATCCTAATGATGTTGAGACCTAAATTCTGGTCCTAGTTTTGGTAAGTTTTTCCTTCAGTAGCTCTAAATTTCATTGGATTGCCCTTACCTGCTCAGTGGGGCACTTCAAAGTCCAGCAAGTGGTTCTGTTTAATATTTATTCTTGATTTTTAGAACATTATAGAATGTAGGAGCAGCACTTCTGGAATGGCTGAATGAGAAGCTTGGCAAATCCCCTACCCAAAAAGCAATGATTAAACTGGACAAACCTGTAAAACACACACACACACACACACACACACACACACACACACACACACACACACACACATTTAGGGTCTCTGGACTTTAGCCAAAGGACATAAATTGGGAGGTATTTATCAAACAAAAGTACTGAATTTCAGTAAGAAAGTGATTGTGGCATTTTAGTCAGGAGCTACTCCCATCTTTTTCCTCAGTGCTATGGTCCCTCCAGTTCTTCCCTGGGCAGGCAGGGCAAGCCATTAGTGCTGGCAGCTCTGTTCTCCTGTTAGAGGGAGCTGACTTGATTTAGAGCAACACTTGGAAAAATCCATCCTCAGAGATGTTATCGAAAACAATTGAAGTCTCTGTGACAAACAACCCTGGAAACCTAATGTTGCAGAAAACAAAATGGCAGACTGGCCAGACTTTTATCAGGGCAACCTAGGGAAAGAGAGAACTAAAGTGGGCCCTACTAAGATCACACGTAACTCCTCATGGACCATAAGGCTGTGTGCAAATGCAAGGTTATACCTGTTCAGCAGAGAACAAAGAACCTTTGCAAATGACTAATTCTTAGCTAAACACAGGGTAGACTGATAAGCTCCTTGCACTTTGACAGTATTTCCCCAAGCCACACACAAATCCAATGGCAAAAGAGGGAAGGCTACTGACTCCAGGTATCTAAGCAAAACTTCTGAGTAGTCATTGACTGACCACTAAATTATGCTGACCCAGGGGCAATCCCCAGAAAGCAAGACTAAAACAAAACAACAACAACAAAGAAAAACTAAGCAGTAACATCAGAAGCTGCACATGGCTAGGGAGACAGGTTTTACAGAATTAGTCCAGGCAGATCACAAAACAAACAAAAAACAGCAACAGCAAGCTTGAGGCAGAAGTTAGAATTCAGAGTTGCTATAGTATATTATCTAAATGTCCACTTTTCAACAAAAAATTATGAGATACACAAATATACATGAACATATGACTTATACTCAGAGAAAAAGACAATAGAAACTGTCTTTGAGGGAGCCCAAGTGTTGATTCTTAGTGACAGAGACTGAAAAGCAGTTATTTATCAGTATGTTCGAAGAACTAAAGGAAAATTCTTCCCTTTAAAGAATAAAGGAAAATTATGATGATAATGTCTCATTAAATAGAGAATATCAGTAGAGAGATCTAAATTTTTAAAAAGAATCAAATAGAAATTTTAGAATTGAAAAGTACAGTAACTGAAATGAAAAATTAAAAGACTCGACAGCACATTTGAGCTGGCAGAAGAAAAAATTAGTAAACTTGAACATAGAGATTATCCAGCATGAAGAACAGAAAGAAAAGAACAAATATGAACAGTCTCAGAGACTATTGGACACCAGCATGCATACCAACATATGTTTAATGAAAGTTCCAGGAGAGGAGAGAGCGAAAAGAGCAGAAAATGTATTTTAAGAAATAATGACTGAAAACTTCTAAATTTGATGAAAAATATTAATCTTTCATATCTAAGAAGTTCAGTTAACTCCAGGTAGGATAAACAGAAAGAAACCCATACCTAGATGTATCATAGTCAAACTTAAATAACAGAGACTCTCAGAAGCAAATGACAGAAATAAAAAGGAGTTCTCTTTGTTGTTTCTTTCTGTTATCTCTTCCCATTTTGTTCTTTGTATATGGAACGTGAGGATTTTCATATGGAAAGATCGAAACGAAACCTTCCTAGTAAAAAATTAAGATTTAAAGTTAAAATTTTTAAGAAAGAATTTCTTCTACCTTGATTTCCACAGGATTAGTCCCCAGCTCTTTCAGGAAAATAGTAAATGGCAATTTTGAAGGCAGATTTTGTTAGAAGTGATATAAGTTGAATTTACATAAGGGAAAATTTCAGATTGAGTCGACTTCTAAAACTGAAGTATTTTATTAGAGAGGTAAAAATTTTTTAATTTAACCCACAGCATTTTCCATACTTAGAATTTTCCAAGACTTGTCTTCCTTGTTCACAAATTGATTTTTATCACTACAAAGTGCCAGCTGTTGTGATAGTAAAGTAACATAATAATAGGTCTTACATAATATAATAGTTTCAAAGCAGGGGACCCCAGCCTTTTAGTCAACAGTCAGCACTTCTCTGTAGCTTTCCTCAACCCAGAATCATCTGCAAGATAATAAAAGTAAAGAGGCAATGAAGTGTACAAGTTAGGAGTAGGAGCTTCATAGTCATATAATTGTGAATCCTGGCCCCATTATGTACAACTGTCATGAACTAAATGTTGTGTTCCCCCAAAATTCATATGTTGATGCCCCAATCCCCAATGTGACTGAATTTGGAGATAGGGCCCTTATGGGGGTAATTAAGGTTAAACGAAGTCATAAGAGTGGGGCCCTCATGTGATAGATCAGTATTCCTGAATAGAAGAGATACATAAGAGAGCTTGCTCATTTTCTTTCTGCCATGTGAGGACAGAATTCTCAAGCAGATGCTGAGATACCTGGAAAGCTAATAGATTAAACAGAATAGTCACAATTCCATTTTTAAAAATTGTGTAAATATTTCAGGTGAAATATTTTCATAGGTATTGTCTTTTTGCCTTTGTTCAGAGCACATTTGACAAACATTGGCAAGGATGTGGAGCAATAATTGGTGTGTTGGTTGGTTATGTAAACTTTACACAACATCTGGAAAACTGTCAATGAATACTAAAACCACATATGTATATCTATGATCTAGTTCTACTCTAATTGGTATGCAGTGGGAATGATTACATAAATGATAATGAATGACTATGTTACTAGTTTATGTATTTATTACACTTTTTATTGTTATTTTAGAATGTATTTCTACTTCTTAAAAAAAAGTTTGCCATAAAACAGTATCCCGTGTTACGCAGACAGCAGCCTCATACATTTCATGTTCACGGTGTCTCTTGATCGCATTATTTTCTCTTTTTTTTCCCCCTCCCTCCCCCCCTTTATTTTTTATTATGATGACATTGGTTAACGAAATCCAGTAAGTTTCAAGTGTACAATTCAACAGTAAGTCATATGTATTTTGCATTGTATGTTCACCGCCCATAGCTAGATTTCTTTCTATCTATATCACCACATATTTGACGCCTTTTACCCCATCTACCTCCCACTTTCCCTCTGGTAACCACTAGTCTATTGTCCATGTCCGTGAGTCTCTCTTTCTTTGTCATGTTTGTTTGTTGCTTTTAGCTTTATATCCCACATATAAGTGATATGTGGTTTTCAACTTTTTCCGTCTGCTTATTTTGCTTAGCATGATTATCTCATGGTCCATCCGTGTTGTCACAAATGGCAATATTTCACCTTTTCTTATAGCCAAATAATGTTCCATTGTATGTATGTACCACATCTTCTTTATCCAGTCTATTGTAGGATACTTTAAGTTGTTGCATTTTTTTTCATACTTGTTTTAATCTCATGTTGTTTTGTTCGTCTTGACCCTAAATGTACAAAATTCACTACTAATGTTGCCAGTAGGAGGCCACGTCAAGTAATTGACCTAGACATGAAATTAAAAGTGATTAAGGACTACAAAGGTGGAAAATCTGACGGTTTTTGCTTGCCAATCCAGTAAAGTCCCATTCCACCATAGCTGCCATCTTGAAGAACAAGAACAAAGTGATGGAAGCTGTTAAAGAATCTGCTTCATTGAAAGTAATGAAACTTACAAAAATTTGGGAAGGGCCTTATCAGACATGGAGAAGCTTCTTGATTGAAGACCAGACAGAAGTATACCCTTCTCAGTACCATGACAGTCATGGCCAAAGCAAAAAAATTTGTGTTGTTGAAAGAAAAGGCTGAACCTGACTACAATATTGAATTTACTACTAGCTCTGAGTGGTTATGATTCAAGAATCGTTACTTATTACATACCATGAAAGTGAGTCAAGTGCTTATTTGAAGGCAGCTGAAGAATATTCAGAAACTCTATAGATAGGGTGATTATGGAGGAAAATTACTTGTCAGAGCAAACATTCAATATGTGTGAGACCTCCCTGTTCTGGAAAGGGGTGCCTGAAAGGACTTTTATCCATAAGGAGCCAGGTAAATATCTGGTTTCATAGCTCTTAGAAGATAACTAACAGTGTTGGGAGCAAGGTACAGGCGAAAATTGAAACCCTTTGTGGTATGGCATAGTGAGAACCCCAGGGCCTTCAAGAATATGAGTAAGCACATACCACCAGTGTATTGCAGAGCAATAAGAAGTCACATATGACCCAGCTCCTCTTTCAAGAATCCCTCCTAAATTGCTATGCCAGCAAAATGGAGAAGTAGTTACAGAATAAGGTACCTTTCAAGATTTTGCTTATTGTCATAGTGCTCCCAGACATCCTCCTCTTATTGGTGATCTTTATCCCAATATTAGAATGGTGTTTCTCCCTTCAAAGACCACCCCTTTGATGCAACCCATAGATCGAGCAGTTATAGCAGCTTTTAAGGCATACTATCTGCAGAGGACCTTTGCCCAGGCTATTGCTGCAACTGAAGGAAACACTGATGCAATTCTGGAAGGATTACACATTGTCTGCATCAAGAACCTTGCATGGGCTTTTGATGATGTCACCGAGGAATGTATGAATGGCATCTGGAAGGAGACACTCAAGAGGTTTGTCTATGACTTCAAAGGATTTGTCAAGGATGAAGGGTTTGCAGGAAACAAGGCCGCGGTTGAGAAGGCAAACAACTTTAACCTATGTGTGGGTAAGGATGACATTGAAGAGCTCCTTGAGGTGGTTCCAGAGGAGTTGACTAATGAGTTGTTGGAACTGGAACAAGAACACATACCTAAAGAAAAGCCAGGAGAAAAGTAAACTGCAGGAGGAGAAAAAGGAGAGGAACCCCAAAGAAAATTCACAGTGAAGGGTGTAGCAGAAGCTTTTGTAGACCTCAACAAGCTCCTTAAAAAGTTTAAAAACATAGATCCCAGCATGGGAAAGTTTTCATTAATAGAGAGGAATATTCATGGTTCGTTATTTGCTTAAAAGCAAATCTCTGATGAAAAAAGTAAGAAACTCAGCAAACCACTGTGGACATATTTCTGAAAAGAGTGACACCTCCTCAAGAAGAGCCTCAAGCAGGTCCTTCAGGAGGTGTTCCAGAAGACATTGTTTTCATAGGAGATGACAGCTCCAAGTCTGTTATTGACCCTGAAGATCTCCAGTGGGACAAAATGTGGAGATAGATGACAGTAGTATTAATAATCCTGACCTTGTGTAGGCCTAGGCTAATGTGTGTGTTTGTGTTTTAGTTTTTAACAAAAAAGTTTAAAAAGTAAAGAAAAAATAAATATTTTAAAATAGAAAAAAAACTTATAGACTGACGATATAAAGAAAAAATATGTACAGTGAACAATGTGCTTTAAGTTGAGTGTTATTACAAAAGAGTTAAAAAGTTTTTAAAAATCAAGTTTATTAAGTGAAAGTTCCAGTAAGCTAAGTTTACTTTATTATTTTTAGAAAAATTATTATTAGATATAAATTTAGTGTAGGCTAAGCGCACAGTGTTTATAAAGTGTACAGTAGTGTACAATAATGATCTAGGCCTTCACATTCACTCACCACTCACTCAGTGACTCACCCAGAGCAACTTCCAATCCTGCAAGCTCCTATTTTTGGTAAGTGGCCTATATGGATGTACTGTTTTTTATCTTTTATACCATATCTTGATCCTTTTTATGTTTAGATATGTTTGGATATATACTTACCATTGTGTTAAAATTGCCAACAGTATTCAGTACAGTAACATGCTATTCAGGAACTATACCATATAGCCTAGGTATATAGTAGCCTATACCATCTAGGGTTGTGTTGAGTACATTCTGTGATGTTCACACAACAACTAAGTAGCCTAACAACGCATTTCTTAGAACATATGCCCATAATTCTGTAATGTATGATTATACAATATACTTTAATAAAATGTTTTAAATGTTTCCCATAAATGAAGATACTTCTGAGAAGTTATATAAATTCAAAATTAAATATGTTTTCTGATTGTATTTTTTATCTTTTATTTTTTATAATTTGTAGGGATAAATTTCAGTGTTTTAAATAATTGCAATTCTTAAAACTTAAACTGAAAATTTTGGCACTTCACCATTGAATCAGAGATTCAACTGATTCTCTTTAAACAGAGATATCCAACTAATTTTGAATAAAATATAACTACTAGGACTCATCAAAAAAAAAATCTGATGCCATTATAAAAACTAGATTGATTTCAGAGTAGTTTTACAAATGCTCAGATTTTCTAAAATCCGAAGTGCATGCATACTGTTGCGATGAATTTTTGTGTAATTTTTATGTATTCAGCATCAGCTTTGTCATAGAAATTTTATAGTTCAGTTACTTTAACTGTGGATAAATAAATATATTTGTAATTTATGCTACTGTAACTTCTAAATGATATGGCAGAAAATCTTTGGGTAAGAATTGTTTGGATAACAATTATTAATTACATGTATACCACAACTAGTTCCTAGTAAATTCTTATTTTGTAGTTTTTAAAAATTCACTGAGAATGTTATTTTTTATAAAATGTGTGTTCCACCAACATTTGTATTTGTAATATCAAGACAGCCAATAATTTTATCTTTGTTGATATACTTTTTAAATTCATTTACTTCATCAGTCACAAAAAGGTGTTTTACTTTCAACGTAATAACCTTTCAAAATTTTACAAGTATACTTTGGAGATGTTGCGGGTTTGGTTGCACTGCAATAAAGCAAATATTGTAATAAAGCGAGTCACACCGTTTTTTTTTTGGTTTCCTAGTGCATGTAAGAGTTATGTTTATACTACATTGTAGTCTTAAATGTGCAATGGCATTATGTCTTAAAAAAAAACAATATACTACCTTAATCTTAAAATACTTTATTTAAAAAAATGCTAACCATTACCTGAGACTTCAGTGAGTTGTAACGGTTGCCACAAATCTTCAGTTTGTAAAAAAATGCAGCAAAGTGAAGTGCAGTTAATGAGGTATATTTTGGTACTTTTTTTCAGGTTAGAAAAGTTGAACCATTATTGGAATTAACAGATTTTCTATTTGAAGTACCTGAAGACATTGATGCAAAACTACTATCCTTTAACTTCTTGCAAGGTTTTTCTGTTAATGAAAACAACATATGAACATCTTCCTTTTTTGTATGTGCCTGAGAATGTGAGTGAAATTAGTTGAAGGGAACTATAGTCAGATCATGCTTTAGAAGGCATGCTCTGATGGCTATGTGGTAGATTGGGGGACGACAGGATGGAAGCAGAAAGAGACTATTTAGGAGACCTTTGCAGTGGTTTACATGAGATCTTACAAGTCTGAACTAGAAAAATGTTTGTAGGAATAAAAAGGAGACTAAAGATTCCAAAAATATTTAGGAGGTCAAATGGATAGAATTTGGTAGTTGATTGGCTGGCTCTGTGGAGACAGGAGAATGAAGAGTCAAAGGTGGCTCAGGTTGCTGGCAGAAATGAATGAGTAGTGCCTATTTAGACACAGTGAGTTTGAGATATCTGTGTTTCCTTTATGTGCAGATCTTTATCAATTGAGAAAGGATTAGGATAGATTTTTTTATGTCACAAATATTTTTTTCTTGATAATATATCCCTTGGAATTTTACTTACTTTTTGTTGTCTAGAAGTTTCCAATTTTGTATAATCAGTTCTGTTAATATTCTTTTATTCTTTTATATTTCTGGCTTTAGTGTCGTAATTAGACAGCCTGGCTTGTCTTCTCCCAAATTATAGAAGTATATACCAAATCTTTTTCTTGTACTTCTGTGGTATAAATATTGATTTGATCGGGATTTTATTTTGGTGAACAGGATGAGGTAAGAAAAGAAAAAGGAGTATTTTCAGTTGTTAGAATATGATTGAATACTGTTACTATTTATGCGTGATATAAAACATGAAAATACTGAAAAATTTTTTTCAAGTAGTCCTGACATTGATTTTTTTATGGTTTTGATGTTTTGAGAAATATTCTGCTGTTATTTCTTTCCAAAAATAAAACACCGCCAAGTTTTAATTTTTATTATAAATCAAAATTTAAATATCTGTTTTTTATATTCTCTTATAGCAGGAAGATGCATTAGCACAACAGGCCTTTGAAGAGGCTCGGAGAAGGACACGTGAATTTGAAGATAGAGACAGGTCTCATCGGGAGGAAATGGAGGTGAGAGTTTCACAGCTGCTGGCAGTAACTGGTTAGTACTTTCCCCCAAACTCTCAGGCTCTATTTGTAATGTTTGTGCATAATGTTTTTAAATGGTTTAAGTTTAATCTTGTCTTTTATTTTTAAAAAGTTGTACTCATTGACTGTGTTTATTAAATGTAATCACTATAAAGAAACTTAGTCTTAATTTTAAAGTTGTACATAAGTTCATTTATTGGTCCTTATAAAAATCATTTAGTATAAGGTATATTTTCTCTTCATTCAAATTTTCTCTTGATCAAATAGCTTACCTCTTTTTTCATAATTATTTTCAGATTATTTGTAAAAAAAAAATACTTATGTTATCATAGAACATATATTCTGAGAAAAGTATTAAAACTTTTTGGAAGTATTGCTATTTCCACTTTTATATGAATATTTGTCTTGTTTTTGTGCCAATATAATTTTCAGTCATTTGTATGTTCTCTTACTAAAGTTTAATATTTGAAACTACTCAAAGACTAGAATTAACTTAAACTTGTTTTCTTTACACCTTTTTATGGTAAAGGACAAAAATATAGAAATCTACACAAAAGTAATATGTAGCTTAATTATTATAAGGCTAACACCCTTATAAATACCATTTAGGTCAAAAAATAAAACTTTGACAGCTACCCCAGCACCTCCTTCCATGTATGCATTGAATTATGACCCTTTCATTCTTCTCAAAAGTAATCATTACCTTACTTTTTATAGTAATCACTTTTTTGTGTCTTTCTATAGTTTTATTACCCATGTCAAGTTTATTGTCTTGCCTACTGTTTAGATTTAATATGACTTTTAATTGACATGGATGTTTAATTTTTTCTACATAAAATTATACCCTGCTTTTAAGCATACTTCATTTATAAAAATTAGTAGTGTCTGCAAGTTGTTCCAAAATCCAAACTCTAAAGTATACTTTAAAAAAACAAATAATCAAGATAAGAACTGATTGTTTAAAAGAGAATATTGTCAAATCTTAATATCAGTCATGTGCTTCAACTTTATGTACATAATTATCAACGTGAACACTTTTCACAAGAAGATAGAGAAAAAGTCCATGTTTATCTTTGATAATCAAAAGAAATGGAATTAAAATGTAATTCCAGTATATCAACTAAATAGAATAATATCCAGGCATTAAAGAGTTTTGGAGATTGGTTGCACAACAGTGCAAATGTTTAACCCTCCTGAATTGTGCGCTTAAAAATGGTTAAGATGGTAATTTTTATGTTATGTATATTTTGCCACATTTAAAAAATGTTTTAAGTCATTGCCATATATTACAGAAAATTTGGTTTTTCCATGCATAAGGTTTTATGTACATTATTATTTACACTATTATTTAAATTAACACAAAAGTGTGTGTGTGTGTCCCCAGACTCTAGAGGTAGACTGCAACATCTGAATCTGGCTCTGCCACTTAGTGGACAACTTATTTCACCTTTTTGGTTGAATTTTCTCATCTATAACATAGGGCTAATAATCGTAACTATCTCATAGGGTCATTATTTACTCTTGTGAAAGCACTTTTAGAGTGTGTGGCACTGACTAGGTGTCAGCTGCTATTTTTGATATTATTTCATATGTGTATTTTCTATTATGTTACAGTTTTTAAAAAATAAATGAAAAACTCAAGCCTTCTCTGTGGTTAATGTATGAAATAAAGTAATCTTTCAGTGATTAATATTTCCCTTTGTCATTGAGTGAATTGATTTAATCGGCCGATAGCAACTAATGATGTTCCCATACTTATTAGCTAGAAGAGACAGGGGAGATATAATACATTTGTTTTATTTGAAGCTTTTACAGCTCTTGTGATTAAACTTCCACAGCATTTTCTCTCAGAATGCTTGTATCTGTAATAGTAAGAAGTTTTAAAATGTATAATATGTATTTGTTATTTTATACCAAACCTTTTTGCTCGTGCTGTTTGTTCCTTGGCCGAGAATGTGCTTTCTCTCCATTCATCAAGGCCCTTCTTAATGTTATCTGTCAGTCTCTTCTCTGGTCTTCTTAATCATTATTAGCCCTTTTACTTTGTAGTTTCCAGATCTCTTCTTATTTTTATTTTGTTCTTATTGAACAGTATGTTGAAACAATTATAAATATGTATCATCCTCCATTCTATTGTGATCCCCAATGAGACAGGGCCCCTCATTTTTTAACTTCCACATTACCCACTACAGTGTTTTGTACATTGTGTTTAGTTGTCATATGGAGATCATCAAAAAACAGCTCCTACCTTGCTTGTCTGAAAACTAGAGTTACAAGATAGCCTGTAGGTTAGTTAGAGTAGAATAATACATCTCGATGGTCTCTGGAGAGATTTAAAATGTTTATAATTTATTGGTTTATATTAATTAGATAATGTATTAAGCAATGAACCCCTGCATTAGGGACTAGGAAATATACAGATGTAAATGTTTAGTTTCTCCCGTCTGATCTTGGAAGCTAAGCAGGGTCGGGCCTGGTTAGTACTTGGATGGGAGACCACCTAGGAAGACCAGGTTCTGTAGGTGTAAAAATAAAAAATAAGGGATTGTAAGCTGACAAGGTTCTTGGAATCTGTGAGGTCAACCAATGGTTGCCTGGCCTTAAAAAAAAAAAAGTAAAAGAAAATGTATGGTTTCTATCCTTGAGCAACTCTCAGTCTTGAGGGAAAATAGATGTATAAACAGATAATTGCAGTCTGCTTTAGCAGCAGCAATACATAATGGAGGTTCAGAAGGAGAACTGTAGCAGTGTGGAGGATAGAGTACTTATATCTACCTCTGCTTGGGGATTCACAGAATACATTTGCAGAGATTTGAAGGAAGATCATGAGTTTGCCAGCTGGACAAGCTAGGGAAAACATTCTGGGCAAAAGGAACAGCATATGCAAAAGAATGAAAGAGTAAGAGGTCTCTCCATGTCAGAGAACATGATTGGTCAGTCTTTCTGAAGCATGCTAACATGGCTTTAAATAAATATAAGAATCATTTTATAAAAAGTGTCCTTCAGGTACACTGTATTCGAAGAATAACTATTTAACAATTAATGAAACAGTTATTTAGAAAGTTTTATATCTTTTGCTTTAAATAAAATTCTACATTAGTTGAGACTTAAGAATTGCCTTTCCTAAAATGTTTGATTGTTCTTATAATGTTACTTGAAGAAAAACATTTTGATGTGTATTTACATTTGTATATGAACAAAAATATAGTGTGTTGATGGAGGTGTCAGAATTTATTGTGTTAGATAGTTTTCAGTTGGTTTTATGTCATTGATTTGAGAGCATGGGCTTTGTAGTCAGTCAGGCCTAATTGAGTCCTACTCCATCACTTTCCAGTCTCAAGCCCATTTTCTCACAGAAATTGTTGCAAGAATTAAATAGAAAAATGCTTATAAAGCACTTAGTACGGTGCTTGGTATGTGTATGCCTTCAGTAAATAATCTCTGAAGTACTTCTTTAGCACTAAAAGCTCTACCACAGTGATGGTTCCAGTTAATTGAATTATCTGGCTAACAAGAACATCCTTTTAGTTCTCTAAAGTGTATCAGGGCACTTTCCCTGCATTATGACCTAGAGCATAAAAAAATAGATTTTCATCAATGATTTAAGATTTTGTAGTCCCTTATGGCAATAATTTAAAACATCAGTTGTTGTAGAGAATTGACATCTAGAAAATTGGGCTGAAATCAGACTCCAGAGCTTGCACTGGTAGTCACTTAGAGGAGTTGGGGGTATTCATGTCTTTTGACACTTGCACATGTATATTTTGCTTCCCTTAAAAATTCATAAGTTCTGTATGTCAGCTTATTTTCTTTAGCTTACCTCCTTTTTCCTAAAAAAGAACATTGGAGAAAAATATTTCCCCCTTGTAATTTAAACATCTTTAGGAGGCCTTATATACTTGGACACATTTTTTCCTTTGTTTTTGGGTTTGTTTTTTGAAAAGTCACAATTTTATTCAAAAAAATGGTTTTTTTACATTTAGCTGCACATTTTTATTACAGTTGAAGAAACTGAGACTCTTAGAAAAATTGACTTGTTCTCTTTCAAATAGTTGGTTAATGCAAAGAAGAGTGAAGACTTAAACCAGTTTTCTAATCAAAAGGTCTCCACAAATATATCTTAGAACTGGGAAATGAATTTCCACATCACCCATAAAAATGATTAAGTTGAAAAATGAAATCTGCCAGGAGAGGTTAGAAACCGTTTTGCCTGGAAAAGAAAAAGCCAAGGCATAACAGAATAATGATTTTAGTGGGTGGTCCTGATGCCTGACTAGAGATGAGGGCCAAGAAATAGTGGTAACTGGTAGATGGCAGTAACCCAGTAGGTCCTTGGAAGCTGAGATCCTGGCAGCATAGAGGTTTAGGGATGTCCTGCCCCTGTTTGGATAACCTCTGAGGCCTCTGGCTTTGTCATGCTAAATCTGTAATGGTGGTGTTCATGAGCATTAAATATATGTGTAATGTTGAGATTATTGACAGTGAAAAGCAGAACTCCAAGTAGTTAATAGCCCAAGGTTTTTGATTTTCGCCAGTGTGCTTTAACCTGAAATCAGTTAGAAGATTCTATTTCACCATCTGTAAAGTTTAGAAACTTTTCAGTCCGCCATTCATGGCAGGATTTAGCATTTTCTTTTTCAGATTTTTCTGGAGAAGAGTATTTTAGCAATGTGATATTTTCTTTACCTTTTAGAGATAATGGCAGATTATCATTTGTCTGGCAAATGAAAAACTGTAGTGAATGAAGAAACGTTGTGTACTTTAGTGACCTCTTCCATATACTGTTAAACCTATGGTGTATGATAAATTGATAGGCAAAAGGTAAGAACTCTGTCTATAATATTTTACCCTGTGGATATCTTTAAAAGGAATACATACACATATTTGTTTGAATGTTCATAGTCACTCTAGTAGGATACATAAACTAGAAATGGAAACCATAGGAGGGGAATCAGGGGGCCACGTGGGAAGGTCATTACTTTTCAATGTTTATCTTTTGTACCTTTTGAATTTTGTATCGTGCATCTGTTACCTATTTAGGAAAGAAAGAAAATTTGTTTTTATTAGCACACAATGATGAACACAGAATATTCTAGAACTTTATATCTTCTGGCATATAGGCATTTAAAAAAATGTGAAATCCTTTCTTCACTTGAAATTTTATACAGAGCTCCATTATATAAAATAGATATAAGGGCACTGCTCTGAGTGAAGCAGGGGTAGGGATTATTCTGGGCTCCCTCTGGAAGTCCCTGGGGTATTTCCCGGGAACCCAGTACCTGGCAGCATGTAACTTGAGTACCTTTGATGGAGGAGACTGAATGTGATGTTTGTAATAGATTGCCCTGGCTCAAATCCTAGCTCTACTACTCGTTGCCATGTGACATTGAGAAAGTTGCTTATTCCCTTGAACCTCATCTGTAAAACAGGGCTAATAACACCCTTTTTCCTGAGTTGCTGCCTACCTCAGTTTCTCATACCTAAATTGGGACCCAGTGGAGCTAGTTTCTTCACTCCTTCATTCTGTACACCTTGGCTTAAAGGGAAAAAATCCCAGCCTTACTTATTTTAAGTTCCTACAGACTTCAATTTTCAAAACACTTTACCAACATTCATATTTGTGTAAAGACAAATTAACATATCTGGAGTAGCAATAAAGGCAGGCGTATCCACACTTCAGATATTATTTTGCTGAGCTACTGTAGATCCTGGTTTTGTTTGTTTGTTTGTTAACAACAATGAAGGATTTTGAACTTTTCTTGGTTCTGTTGGAGGTCAAGATAGCAGTTACCTGGGAGGTTGAGTAGTGTGACTGGGGAAGGGTACAAGAAGTTTCCACGTTTTGTTAATGTTATAGTCCTTGATCTGGGTGCTAGTTACATGGGTGTGTTCACTTAGTGAAAACTCATCAAGTTATATATTTATGATTTGTGCACTCATCTGTACTTTAATGAAAAGTAAACTTTAAAAAACAAAAAGCAATCACAGACATTGCTTCTGTGAAATGACTGCCCGTTTGATGTCTCTTGCCACATAGAAGTAGCCCAGCCTTTTCTACCTGAGAATTCCTCCACGATTTGAAAATGTTGATGTGCTAATGGCAGTTCTTTTCAGGTTACACAACTCTATAACTATAATTCAAATGCTTGCCTTTTGGCTTTTGCGAAGGGAGATTGAGGTTAATAAAGAACAGAATGAGTGCTCTGGTCATAAATAAATTGGAAAGATACTTCCAACTATCTGTTTGATAGAAGCTCATATACACTCTTACTTAGAGGTTGCTTCCATCTTGATTGCCCTCTTAACCAAAAACTGTAATATAGCATTGCTGGCTCTTAATTCAACTGCAAGGTGACAGGGCACTGAAGGAGGGTTTCTCTATCATTGTGTAGGAAATGTTTTCATTTGATTAAGTTATAAAGCATGAGCAAATAAATTGTTGCCTTTAATAGCAGAGAATGAGTAAACAATTATTACTTATTCTACTCTAGGCAGTTTTAATACAATTCAGCAAATTGTAGGAGAATTTTATGTCGAAACTATTTGGAAATAAAAACAGGCAAAAGGCTTTATGTGGCTTTTGTATTTGTGTTTTGTATGTTTTTGGAGCCTTAGATTCTGTGTGGTCCAAGAAAAAATCCCAGCCTTATTTATTTTGAATCCCCACAGACTTCAGTTTTCAGATCACTTTACCAACACTCATATTTGTGTAAGGACAAATTAACATAAGATTCTGTCTATACTGGGCCTTCCTGAGGTATGTTTTAGGTAAAGGTAGTAGATGAGAGTGAACTGGGAATATGAACTCAAAGTAAGAATGAGAATTATAAAAGGATGAATGAAGAAGAAGTTAGTAGATCCGTCTTCTCCTATAAAAAGAATGTCTTGGTTGGTTTTGCTGCCTGTCATAATATTAAAATTTCTTTTTTTAGCCTTGTTTTTGTTTGTAAAAATTACCCTTATCTATAGGAAACAGATTTTAACACTTGAGAAGTTCTTATAGATAAATTGGGAAGCAATTAACAGCTTTGTTGTAATAACAACACCATGAGTGCTTATTATGTACCACACGTGAGAAATGATGACATAGATGGAGACGCAACAATATTTGCTTTACATTCTTAAATGCTCTTATAAGGTCTATCTCTATTTTGAGGAATTGAGGCTAAAAAAGGGTAAGAAGCTCGTCTAAGATCACAGAGGTAAAGTGGTAGGGCCATCCCCATTCCAGCCAAGAAACGTAGATTATTTCTACTGTTGGTTTTATTTTGACCTGTCAGTTAAGTATATTTATATTCAACTATTCCTGAAGTTGTATACTTTAAAAGAGCTATATTTTTTACATAGCTTTTTAGACACCAGCTCTTGCAGCCTACATATGCGACAGGTGTTTACACAATTGTCTGCTGACCTGGGTTTTTTAAATAAGTTTGGGAAAAGTGCATTCCTTTTTTTCATATTAAGACTTAAAATTTCTGCTTTGTGTCGCCTATAGCTTTACCAGTCAGGATAAATAGCAATGACTTAAGAGGCTGACATTAATGCTAATTGTGAGTTAAAGTTTCATCTTTTCCAGAGGTCTGTGACTGCCACCAGCTAACTATGTAACCTTAGGAGAATCACTTAACCTTCTTGGGCTCAGGCTCATCATCTGCAAAATGAGAGTTGAACCAGATCTCTGAAGTACTGTGCTGCTCTAAAATTCTGTAATTCTATTCTTCTAGCCAAGTTTCAAACGTAAAATGATAACTAGCACAGTATCTGGACATAGTATAGACTCAATACATTGTAGCTATTTTTAATAATTAGGGTGTTTTCTCATGAAGGATGTTCAGCAATTTGATGATCTAGATAATAAAAGGATGGAAATCAACTAAGAAATTTTATTCTTTTTCATTTGGTTATCACTGCCTTTGGCTACTTCTGTATAGCCCTGACCACTAGGGAAAACTTCAGTACCTGATGACCTACCTTTTGTCTCTTCATTTTGGACTCATGTCATAATTGCCTTATAGAAATTGGATTTGCCTTGTTTCTAGGCGATGATACATTAAAAGAAAAAAAAAAGAAAATGAGCAACTGATATTAAGAGGTCTGTGCTAAAATATCTAGATTAATTTTATAAATATTAAAAACGTTAGTGTTGTTCTCAACAGGCTCGTGGGTAGCTGCTTTATATTAAAACCCTGTTCTGAAAAATTGTTAATAAGTGAGAATCAAGGGCCATGTAGATTGACTGGAGAGAAAGAAACTAGATATAATGGACTTTATGCTTTTAGAATAATCAAGTGCAGAGTTTCTTTGCCATCACCTAGTCAGGCTTACTACCCACAGAAAAATTCCTTCTAAAACATCCAGCCTCCATTAGAAAACCACCACTGCTTCTCAGGGCAGCTCATCCAGTTGGTCAATTCCAGTCCTGTGGAAGCTCTTTCTCTGAACCTAAATCTGTTTCTGTATTTGTCTGCTTCATGTGACTACCCATACATCTTCCATTTTAGCATTAAATTTCCTCCCAGTCTCCCAGCTCTCTTGTTCTTACTCCTCTGCTCTCATTCATACTCTGTCAGACTTAACCTCCTCTTTTATTTTTCCTATTCTTGACCCTTCTTCACAACGTCTTCCTTACGTCTTCCTCATTGCTTCTTCACAATGTAAATAGAAACAAAACAAATAAATAGCAAAGTGACTTTATTCCTCTCCGTGCTTTTACCAAAAATATAAACAAACCAACACACGGCAGCCTCTACACAGCCATGACCAGTAGGGAGAACTCCAGCAGCTAATGACTGTTCCTTATACTCCTTTGGAGTCATCCCGTTATTATTAAAATATTTTGAAAATTACCCTTATCTCAAGACAAAAGCTGAAATATCCTTTTCACAAATTATTATTGGTAAGTTTGTAGTGATTTCTAAATATATAATTAGGATTGACTTTTCACAGTGTTTCTTCATTGCCCAGCCCCCTTTCTAGCCTTCATTGACTGAAACCAGGTGCTCATATCATCACTGATTTTGCAGAATTGCTCTGTCCTTATACTACATTTAGCATCTGTATGGAACATAAATTACTTTTCAATCCATATGTATTCTATAGCTCTTTCATTTTAACCATGCAGCATAACTTTAACCTAACTAGTTAATTGTATGGACTGTGCTAAAATTTAGTCAATGTTCAGTCTGCTATTAAAAAATAGTTAAAATCTGCTAGAGAATATATTTTTGATAAATATATTAAATTTTATAAGAAAGACTACAGGTAGATTTGTTCTTTTATACATAGTGCATATTTCAGTAATTCCCTTTTGAATATGAGATTTTTATTCTTGGTTTTTAAGGAAACTTTAGCAAAATATTTTAGTCGCAAACTTTTTTTATGTGCTACTGTCTTTTATGTATTTGACACTTTGATTTTCAAAACATGTTTTGACCCCAAATTATGATTTTGTCATTGCAGGCAAGAAGACAACAAGACCCTAGTCCTGGTTCCAATTTAGGTGGTGGTGAAGACCTCAAACTTCGTTAATTAGTAACACAGCAGCTGTGCCCCCCAATCTTTACATATACATTGTTTCTAGTCGACAAAATTAATTGATTGGAAGACCAGAAACTGTGATAACTGGAGGTACTACGGTCTATTTCTCAACCTTAGGCAGTGACAGGACATCATAAACTGCCATGGTTTTGCACTATGATTATAATACCTGCATTTCTAATTTTGTATGCATGTAGCCAGTAATAATTTAAATTTTTTTTTCTATTCAAGCTAACTTGTTGGCATTATTGTAGTGAGTTAAAACTATGTACTTGTAAAACTTTTTTTCTCCCTCCATTTTAATTTAAAGTTCATGTCATTTAAAAACAAGAAATTAAAATGTTTTTATCAGAGGGTTTTTTCCCCTAATCAATCAGTTGCCTTTTTTTTTTTTTTTTTTTTTTTTTGTAGTTTTAGATGTGTTGGTTATACAGCTTCATTTTAGCTAGGCATTCTTGGTTTTTTGTTTTGTTGCCTCCATTTCCTTTTGTTTTTATTGTCTATGGCATTTTAAAACTGCTGATACGTTTGCGTTATTTACAAGCTAAAAACCTAGTAGCATAGAGCTGTCTGCCACAGCCTTCTAACACAAAGTTTACAGTTGTTAAAGTTGCAGTATCCTTTTAAATGTTGATGATCAGCTCCTTTTCTTTCTTTTTTAAACATAAAAATTTTTAATTGGTATTAACTCTAATCTGCCCCAGATCTGTTTTCGATTCTGTTCTGTAATCATAAATTTGTGTGGAGATGTTCTCCATAGAAAATAATATTCTACTGAAATGCCTAAAGAAGTCACAGTCTGGCTTCTGTTTTATTCAGGGATTTTTTTTTTTTAAGTCAATCAGAAAAGGGATACTGGAGCTTCTTCATGTATGTAACAGCATATTAAACTGGAGACAGTGATGAATCAGCTACAAAGGTAATATTGTATTAAAATCATGTTTAAGATAGCTGCTTTTATGTGTATTTTATAATGCATGCTTTTGTAAAAACAATTCTGGATGATGAAAGATTAGTCTTAGAAAATGTTTATTGGTGCAGAGGATACATTTTCTTCCATTAATTATTCTGGGAAAAAATTCACAGGTTATATATATGGTATTTTCCAAAAGGACTATTAATAGAACCTTTTGAGATGAATTAGTATAAGAATATTTTTTAAATAGGCTCACTGTCAAATTGAATGCAACTTTTTTTTAATACAAAACTGGAAAAAAGTGCTAAGGTCCTTTGGCATCTCCTTACAAATATTTTTCATGGTCACATTCATTAAATGTTACTGCATTTCTGAAGTTTTGCAAAAATGTATTTTATCATAATAGAATGGCATTATTTTAAAGAGTTCGAAAAACTGACATGGTCAATTCAGAAAGTGAACTGAGGTCTGAATAAGGTCATTGCATTTAAAACATATATATACTTGATTGATAAGGGAGGTGCGACTTTCATTGTATATAGGTCTTATAATTCATAAACATATCCTGTATCTCAGACTAAAAATGTTTGTTATATATTTGAAGTCATGCATGGTAAGGAGTGTATTTAAATTGTTAGAAACAATAATGCATCATAAAAGACCATGCTGATCTTGTATAAGTACTATGAATGAATTTGGTTGTTATTTGGTGTTGTACAGCTCACATGTTTACACACTCAGTGCCCTAGTTTCCCCTGAGGGAATCGCCTTTTAAGTGGTCCTTACAGTGGTGTTTTAAGGTTACTTTATCACAGAGCTCCTTGGTTTTTGACTTCTGCACTTAAATTTTTTTTAAATAACATGATGGTACATTTTCTCTATTGCTTCTAGCTGAGGGATTTTAGTCTACCAGTAACTAAGATCAAATGTCAGATGTTCATGTTGCCATCCTTCTGTAAATACTGAATTTTTTCTCTCATTTAGCACTGTGCTGCTTCCGTCTGTCTTAATGCTGGCATTAAGATCATGAGCCCTTTTTTTCCAATAATGCAGGCTTTGAAAACTACTTTTATTAAGTTATTGATGCAATTTGATATTTTTCCATAATCTATATTTAAACAAAATTACATCATTGCATCATCTTTTCTAAATTCATCTCCATTAAAACTTGCCTTAAGCTACCAGGTTGCTTTTGCCACCATTAGCCATACTGTGTGTTTGTATGTTTAATTTACTTTCACAATAAACTTCTGTGTAGTGAAAACAGGATCTTGGCTCTTTATTAACATAATCCAACAATTTCTGTTCTAGGGTTTGTTATGACATGAAATTGATTTTGTTTTTGAACTGTCCATTCTACTTTTTAACTTTAAAAATACAACACTGGCATCTAGTGGTTATTTCTGCTAATTCTAAAGAATATATAAATATCACAAAGAATACTAATTTCCCAATGTATATTATGGTTTTTAAAAATTCAGGCCCATGCTCAAAAGGGAGGCATTAAGTTTTATCTCTGAAGGGTGGGATGTCAACAGTTTGTGGATGTATTTTTAAAACCATGACAGCCATACTGCCATATATATATATATATATATATATATATATATATATATATATACACACATACACACACACACACACACAAAGACATATATGAGTATTTACAAGACAACATTGGTGTTTTGATCTTCCAAACATTCTTTAAAGGTAAGATTTCAGTCTTTTGCAGGCAGATTTAAAGGCACGGTTCCCCCCAGATAGTATCTATTTCCTTTCTTGCATCAGAATCATATATACATAAATAGCTTTTCAAAAATGTTTCAAGACTAGAAAATTACTATTGTAGGTAGGATTATGGCCGGAAGTGGCCGTTTGGTTTATAAAGTACTCAAACAGGTAAGTCAGTCACTGTATTCATCAACTCAACTTTTGGTTAAAATAATGTAAGCAATTCAGAGTTAAGGTTTTTATTGACCTTATTCAGGTTTCAGAGACTGGGAAATATGAGTAGATAAAATATAGAGGGAAATTTTTGATTAGAAAAAGTAATCTATATCCATGATAATCTAGTATGGTAGGAAACAGCCACGTGTGGCTATTGAGCATTTGAAATGTGGCTAGTACAACTAAGAAAGTGAATTTTATTTTTTAAATTTAATCTTAAAACTCAGGCAATGTTAAATATTTTTCTGTTAGAACTTTGTTTTGGGAAGACTCTGTTTCACTTCAGCCTTTGAAAATTTAGTGTCTGAGTTCAGATGCACTTCTAGTGTAAAATACTCACCAGATAGCAAAGCTCTTATTACCCAAAAAAAAGAGTGTAGGATATTTCGCTAACTTCTTATTTTGATTGCATATATTTTTATATGCCAAGTTATATTGATACTTGATATATTGAGTTAAATAAAACTAATTTTATCTTTTTTCTTTTAATGTGGCTACGAGAAATTTTTTAATTGCACATGTTGGCTCACATCGATATTAAGATTTTAAGTGGGCAAAGGACATATATCATATAGCCAAAAGAAAAAAATTAAAAAAATATTGAGGTTTACTGTTTTAAAAGATTAAAGTATGATTATTTTACCCCTCAGTTCATTTAGAGAAAAAAGTGTATATTCAGTGCCCAAAATAGACTGGTCTAGCTACAGTCTAGCTCAAAAAACTGACCAAAAGCAAGTAATAACATTTAAGGTATTGGAAATTCTGCCTATTACAGAGTGCATCTAACCTTGTCTGTGTGGGTGGTCAGAAGAGACATTTGAGCTGAAATCTCAAAGGATGGCAGCAAAGAGAAAGTGACAAAAATATTACAGGCAGCCAGGCCAAGAATTCAGGGTAACCTTTGAAGAAACTAGGAGCAGTTGAGTATGCACGAACATCGAAATGGAGTAGTCAGATTAAATATGAAAGGGTCTGCAGAGGCCAGGGTGAGGGTCACAAGCAATGCCTGGGTGGGCTTTTTCCAGCCATGTTAAAACGTTTGAACCATTCCCAAGGGCAAATATGGGTTGTGAGTTTGAGGGAATTTGTGCTTGATAAAAGCTCATTTTTGGGTTGATTGGAGAGAGCAAGACTGGAAACAGAAAAGCAGTCCCACTGATCGTACACGGTCACCCAGTAGAGAGATTAATGGTAGCTTATTAGGGCATGGAATATTTCAAACCTAAGTAGAAGTACAAGAGGTGTAATTGACATTTTTTCAATTTTACTTGCCAGGGTAGGTTATGTTGCCTTAAGACCCCAAAATTTTATTGGCTTAAAGACTTACTTTTTTTTTCTCTTTTACTTTATTAGCATTATATTTGATGCTAAATTTACTCCTGGGCCATAAGTTTTTTGGGTTTTTTTTTTTTTCAGTTTCTTCTGGGATATCTTTCTTCTGCACAACCTCCTCTTCTGGTTAGGAACAATTTGCTCTTTTTCAGTAAGGATCATCTCAATGTGGCAGGGAGAGTTTATGTAGGGATTAATCCATCTTGGGAGCTTTGTTCACTTGGATGTGATCAATGATCAGAGAGTCTACGTTCTAAACCCTTAAGTTCAGCATTACTCCGCATTTTTAGCATGTGCAGTAAGAATTTAGCACTCTTTTTTAGGCCACCAACCCTGTGTCCAGCCCCATTGTTTGGCCTGGGCACACCTACCAACTCCACCATTGTAACGACGGAATGACACACATTGCTTCTATAAAGTGACATTCTTCAGATACTTGATGGCTTTTCAGATATGTATACCCTTGATGGCCTGGGCAGTTTCACAAGTGTTCTTAAAGTGAGCACGAAGATTTGAACCTCTTGAGTTGCATGATTTTGTGGAGCTTTCTGGGTCAAGTGGATAGCGAACCATTTTTGGAGAGCACCTCAGGCCGCTTACGGGAAGAGAGCAAAGACTTATGTTTTATTTGATAAATACCCATCAGTGATTGACATACACTGACAGAGCAGTCCCTGGAACATTGCCAGGCATGTGATGCAGCTTTAAGAAGATAGTGTAATGAAAAGGCACTGGCTTTTAAAACTCACCTGAAATTGACACATGTAACTTATATTTACATTTCATTGGACCTAACAAATCACAGGGCCATGTCCAAATTCACCTGGGCAGGAAACTGCAATCATACCTTTTGCCCAAGTAAGAGTCAAAATATTTGTGAATATTTCTAATGACTATCACAGGCTACTCTTTTTGATTATTAAATATTTAATTTCACTTCCCTCAAAATACACCTACCATAGGAGACAATCACAAAGTCTCACCTGGTCAGGCATTGAGCTAAAACTCTAGGATATGTGGTTATCTGCTCTCTACACAGCCAGTATACAGTGGTGAAGTAGAGACAGGAAAACTGCAGGAAACACTTCCATTCAGAAAGAGGAAGAATAAAGTCACTGGCTTTATAAAAATTATGGAATGTCATTGGGGAGAATTTGAGGGCCCTCTACCCTGAGAGAGGGGAGTGTTCTTTGGAAAGCTGATTGGGAGAGGCTCCCTAATTCACTGTTTTCCATGACCCTTAGCCCCATCCCTGATTTGCTGGATGCAGTAAACTTTTATTTCTGCTTTCAAACGGCTTTTTTTTTTTTTTTACCTTGACAAATGCAACCAATAGTAACCATGATACTAAAATTCTGTTTTCCAAGCTCTTCACCTAGGGCTTCAAATTTAGTATATTTCCTGCCTTCTAAATTATATATGACAGTTTTAACAGAGGTATTGGTATTCTTCCAGCCTCTGATGTCAGTTCCCCCAGTCACTTTCTTGTTTGAGTGACACCACCATCCATATAGCTACCCAAACTGGAAAACGGTGTTTTTATTTTTGACTCCTTTTCTCCCTCTACATCCGATTTGTAGATCCTGTCGATGGATTCCATCAATTCCCTGTCACTATTAGATTTGTTAAAGATTTGTTATATACAAAGGCAGACACTCCTATAAGTCCAGTACTCCTAACACATCTTTGAGGTATGGTTATTTTACAAATGAGGAAACAAAGGCATGGAGAAGTTAAGCCACTTGCCCAAAGCACAAAACTATTAAATGGCATAACTGGGATTCAAAGTCCTAGTTCATATGCTTAACCACTATACTCTGACCTGAGCCTGTCCTTGCATATTTGGCTTGAACTGCCACAAATAGTACCCATGCTTCTTGAATATACTTAGCAGTCCACCAGCTGCCAGTTCAATTTTTCTGAACATCTTCACCCTCAGTTTGGGGGAATGGAAGTTGCTGACATTCTCCCAAGTTGTCTTATTCCCCTGAGGCACCACTTGCTTCCACTCGGTACCAACCTCTAGGTTATGGCCTTCTCCCAGACCACCAACCCAAAGCTGTCACTTCCACTCCTGACAAAAACCTAATTGGATCACACTTAAGTCAAAGGTTTGGGAATAGCATAATTAGCAAAGATAGCCATTTGTTGTTGACTGACATTGTTCACAGAAACCAATCTACCTATTATCCTAACAGGAAATTTCTTAGGGGCCTCCCCAACCTTGTTCTTTCTGTTTCTTAGGTTTTCCAAACTAAAAATCCTTTTCACTTCATTATCCAGAGTGTGTGGCCTTCTCTTTCATTTTGTCTTTCTCATACCCCACTCAGCTTGCCCCGCCCTCTTCATCCACCAGAAATACGTCCTCCAAGTGTTTTTTGTTTGTTTGTTTGTTATGCCTACAGCACCTGGTCTTCCATCCAAGTACTAGGCCCGACTCTGCTTAGCTTCCGAGATTAGATGGGATCAGGCTTGTTCAGGGTGGCATGGCCGTAGACTCAAGTGTTTTTTAAATAGAAGAACCGTTCCTAGACTGGTTGGATCTGAGTACATTTAAATTAACTAAAAAGAATACTCCTCAACAACCTTAGATGTTTTTTTCCCAGATCTCCTTCCCAGGCCATCTAGGCCAACTGCTCAACTAACTTTTCCTAAAGGCATCTTTAATGCTTGCCATGCATGGTAAGAGGTGAATGTTCCCTGATCCCTGTCCCCAGTTCCCCTCTGTGGTATTAGGTATTGTTGATAAATTTTTGTCTCTCTTTCTTCCTTTTGGTATGGCCAATGTTTCTTTTATTTCTGTTTTTACAAAAAAGGGATCATACTGATATAGGACATCACTTTTAAGCAGGAAATGAAGAGGGACATCCTTTGCAGGGTTCTTAATCTTTTTAGTAAACCTTCCCTCTTTTTGCTTCCCTCTTTTCTTTAGGATCTGGTGACTCAGATCCTCTGGCTATAGATAAGGGTCATAGGCCTATTGTTAGCAGAAATAGCGTTAGGCCAGACAGGGCCCTTAGAGTCTGAGAGGGGAGGGGACTTTAGGCCAAAGGTCTTTTTTCACTCTACGAAATATATTAACCAAGCCTGTTCCTCTTTACTTGCTTAATAGGCAAATCAATAATAGAAATTAATAGATGTATGATTTAAATAACAAGTTTGTATGTTCTTTTCCTTGTCTAGGGACTGAGGCAGTACTACAGCAGAAAACCCAAAACCCCACCCTGACTGAGGCAGAAAGGGAAAGAGCTCCAGGAAACCCCAACAGGCAGGGACAACGACCCTTCTCAGCAGGAAGCGGATAAGGAAAAAGTGACCTCCTGTCCCTCAGCATCGATACTAATAATAAGGGGGTTAATGGCTCTTAGAAGAGAGTTAGGAAAGTTAGGGGCCTTCCGGTCTGCCTGCAAAGACACTAAGGTCATCACATCCTAGAAAGGGTCTGCCCTAATCTGCCCACAATTAAGCAAGCCAGAAGGCATTTTTAGGCTAAAAGTAACTCATACAAAGAAACAAGGAAGCAAGAATTAGGCATCAGTTTAAGCCAGTCAGTCACACCTGCTCAGTGAAGACCCCAACAACCTTCAACTCACCTGAGCCTCATTATACCATCATAATATGATGCATATGCCAGAAGTTCATTAATATCATTATATCACTGAATTCTGGGAACAGACATGCGCAGAAAGCAAATGAGGAATCACTGAGTCCTGTCAATCTTAGTCGTCAATCAAGGAAGCCCA
The DNA here is from genome assembly GCA_003508835.1 of Eonycteris spelaea. Taxonomy (NCBI): domain Eukaryota; kingdom Metazoa; phylum Chordata; class Mammalia; order Chiroptera; family Pteropodidae; genus Eonycteris; species Eonycteris spelaea. Next base: position 1,023,837 of record PUFA01000026.1, on the reverse strand, counting down.
CTCCTCTAAGAAAAGTAACCACCCACAGCAAATAGGGATAAAAACCCCAAAGGCTTTGTTACCAAGCCTTTTGATCCACGCTTCTTTTGCTCAGGCCTGCTTCCACGTCTGGAAGTGTACTTTCCCTTCTAATAAAGCTTTTCTGCTGTATTTTGGTGTCTGGCTCAATTCATTGTTTGAGACATCAAGAACCTGGACAACGTGCAGGGAGAGCATCCTCACTCTCCGGTAACAATACAAATTCATACCAGTCTTTTTCCCCTTAGAGCTCTTTCCACGCCAGCATATAGGGATATACTTCATTTTTAAAACATCCTATTATATTAATTTTAGTTGTTCTGGCATACAATGCTGCAATGGACATCCTTCTTCCTGTTTCCTTTAATTACAGCAGCAGTGACTTCAAGTTTTGATACAGCCTCCCAAGTTACACCCCTACTAAGACAGTTTGAGACTTTATTATGTCACTATCTTTCCTGCTAAATACCTTCAAGGGCAATGCAAAAGAACTTGGGTTCTACCACCTAGAGCCATGAGGACTCGTTAACCATTCTGAGCCTCATCTTTTTCTCCTATAAAGTGTGGTATATAATCTTATGTCTCAGAGACTGCTTCCATGAAGGTTTGGCTCCAGAAGAGGCCTGGTTGCCTCTTAGTTTAGAGTGCCCCAGAGAACGAGCCAAACGACTTGCAGATGAGGAAACTAAGGCACAAAGAGCATCAGAGGGGTTTGGTCAAGACCACACAGCATTTCTACCTATTCCTCTCCCCCAACTCTCTGTGCACCAACACAAGAACTTGAGCACACTCCTCACTCGTTTTGAGTTCGACCCAAGTTCCAGGGGCAGCCTGGGGGGGGATGACCTGCGTCAGTTTCGGCCCAACTGAATGTGAGAGGACGCCTGCGGGCCTTGGGGCTCTGAGACTCCATGTCCTCCCGCCCTGCTGGGCCTCAGAGGGTACACGCTCAGAACTCACCTTTGCCCCCAGTGAATGTGAGTGGGACGTGCGTGTAGACAGCAGACAAGGTTTGTACAACCATGTCGCGTGTGTGTTCTGCGGAGTACACACCCTTGTGTAGACATGTGAAACGTGTGCAATGCGGTGTTCAGACGTGGAGGTTCACAGAGCATATAGGGTTCCTCGGTCCAGCCCTTCCGGGTGGTACGACCAGGTCTTCCCCAGCCTTCCCCAGACTGTCACAGGCATCTGATCCAGACTTGGCGCGTGCGCGACTCCGCCTCAGGCTCCCCCCCTCAATTGAAATCCCGCCTTCGCCCCGCCCTCGCCACACTTTACGGCCCGGCACGCCACTTTTGCTGCAGACACCCTTGCTGTCGCCGCTGCCCCTGTTGCCGCGGCTGCTGCTGGTGAGGTGAGGTGAGGTGAGGTGCGGTGTGGTGTGTGTGGTGTGTGTGGTGTGGGTGGTGTGTGGTGGTTTGGGCCGGTGCCGCTGGCGACCGGGAAGGAGGTGGGAATAGGGCCGCTGCAGGACGGCGGGGACGGCGGGTCACCTGCTGCTTTGTCTTCTCAGCTCCGGTCCTGTCTGCGCTGCCGCAGGGAGGCCGCCCTGGCCCGGCGAGCCGAACCAATGCTGGATCTGGAGGTGGTGCCCGAGCGCTCTCTGGGAACGAGCAATGGGAATTCACGCTGGGTAAGTGTGGGTGTCGGGTCCTCCCTGGGGACCCTATGTTCTAGCCTTTCTCTCCGTACCCTTCCCGTCTCTGGTCTATGGCCTTTTTCTCCCCTGCGCCTGCCTCCTCACCTCTTCCGTCCTCTTGGCTCTTTGGCTCCAGTCACTAGAAACCTGCTCCGACACGCACGACCCTCCATTGTGTCGCTCTGGTGGGTCCCGATGCCCTCGTTCTCAAGCCTCAACAGGGCCTCTCCTGGGGCAGTGGTACTGTAGTATAATAATAATAACAACAGTTACTGACACGCCCCAAATACTCGAGGCCAAGCCCTGCTCTCTGGTACGTAATTATTTCAAGGTGTCTTCCTTGGGGTCTCAGGGTCGATACTATTGTTGTTCCTATTCCCATTTACAGACGAAATAGCTGAGAAGTGACTGATCCCTGAAATTCCACAGCAGTCTGTCTCCCTTTGCTTTTCTGGGCGTGGATGTTGCCCCTTCGGAAGGGGAACCTAGGCTCTGATCCCCTAATCATTACATGTTGGAGATCTGGTCAAAGGAGTTGAGAGTTTTTGTGTGTTAAAGAACTTCTGACTTGTTTACTTCTCGTTTTTATTGCGTGGATGTGTGGTGTAATCCTAAACCCAGACCTTAGCTGAGAATGAAATAGGAGTTCAGGGAAAGTAGCATTTAGTTTGTAGAAAATGGGCAATTTGGTTCAGTTTTTCCCCTTCCCCACATTACTACCTTTATATGTACAAATATTTGCATTCAGTAACTCTAGTGTTTGTTTACTTTGATGTTCCAGCACTAGGAAAAGGGGGTGGGGAGCAGGTGTTGGTGCTGTTTGTGCAGGCCTGAACTTTTGTCACACTAATTTGGGCTACTGGACTGAGTCAGCTGCTCCATTGGGCTATAACTTACCCTTGAATCTGGAAGACTTATATCTATGGAGACAGGATAGGTGAGAAACTGGGTGGAGCGGATTGCTGGTAGGGCCCTGCTGGTGCTCAGTTGTCTCCATGAATTGAACTATAAGCTTCCTGGGTTGTAGGAGCCAGTTTTATTGAGAGGTCTTAGCCAAATTCTCTCATAACTTATACCACTCCTGTAGAGCCCTTCCCAAAATTTTAGGTGGTATGAAACACCCGGCCTCTTTGTGAAGCATCAAGAGCTTGTTTGGGAGGCTAGCTGATATCTTTGCCTCCAGGCCTATTCATTGGGCTGATGTTGTTTGACTTCTAGTTAGGAAAGAACCTCCCCACCCACAGCTTCTGCTCACCCCAGGACTTAACAGGCAGAGTGAGAACCACAGCCATAGCTTCAAATTGTGCTTAGTGTTGCAACTAAGTTGTGTATCTCAGTGGTATAGATTCTGTTGGCCAAAAGTAGTGATAAGGATGTCATTTGAGACCGCGATTTCCAAAAAGCAAGGTGGAAGAGCAAGGCTTCTCAGCTATTGTTATGATAACCTTAACTTCCACTCCTAACTTTTGCCAGTTTCCAGAAGTCAGGAGTATGGTTAGTTCTTTGTCTAAATAACAAATTGTCTAAATAACAACCAGAAACAGTGAAAATAACATTTCTGTACATTGGGTCCAAAATGGAACTTTGGGGGAAATCTCATAAAGGGGGCCTGAGCCTTAATAATTCCTTTGTGGGTCTTAAAAAGTCACACTTTAAAATTGTGTCTGTTTGAAAGATGGTGGTCATTTAACTTTTCCAGGCTGGGGAAAGAAAAAAAAAAAAAAGTCATTTTTTCCTCTTAATCTCCCCAGCCCTCAACACACTAAACTGCAGTTCGGTGATAGATGGGGATAGATCCAAGAACTAGGTATGTGCTTTAGAATTACATTCCCAGGCTAGGGAAGCAGCCAGTACTTGAATTCAAGTCATCACAACCCTGTAATCTCCATTTGTCAGATGAGGAATAGGCTCAGAAAAGTAGAGATGATAAAAAGTAGCTGGACAGGGATTTCTTGCTTCCCACTGCTCTGCCCTTCTGAGGATGGGCTTTATCGCCAGGTTTCTTTTTGGAATCTGTGCAAATGCAGATGTATCTAGCCCTTGCCATCATCCTCCTGGCATCGTAATGAGAAACTGCATTCAACTTCTTGGCTACCTTCCTGACCTATGTTTGATGTTGGGGATTAGGGAAATGCCAGCAACACAGGGACAGAAAACCTAGGCCAGAGGAATCTCTGAGAATGCCGCTGATGGCTTGATCAGTGGTGGAGTAGAGACAGTGCAAATTTGAAATGTTTTCAATGAAAGTTGCAGAATGTATTGGTATGGAGGCATGTCTCTGAATTTGTTTTTGAATTTAGTGTTGAAAATGCCAAAGTGGGTAGATTTAAGGATCACTGCAGAATAGCCTTCTTCGAGATTACCTTGTTTCCAGGGAGACTGAAGGCTCACTTCATTGAAGGCAGCATGTGCCTATGTGGACTCTGCTTAACAAACTTTGAAAGTTGAATAAAAAATGGACATATATGTCCTGAAGAGCTTAGTCTAGTGGGAAGAAAGATTACAGAATGGTTCATTTTATGATATTGAGGGCAGAGGTTATATAGGGTGCTATGGAATGGGGAAAGGGACTTGACCTGACCTGGGGAGTTCAGAGAGAGTCAGAAACTCGGTGGTTGGTTGAATGAATGAGGGATGGGCAAAAGAAAATACTACCAGTCAGAGATGTGGAAAATTAAAGGAAAGCAGGAGAGGGTGATATTGACAGAGGATGTGAGTTCTCAGAAAGGAAGGGTAGTCAACAGCGTCTATGGCACAGAACCTGCGCGTTCTACCTAATTGCCTTCAGAGCTCAACAGATGTATATGAGCACCTACTATTGTGCCAAGCAGTAATACAGCCTAGGGATATAGCATTAAGACAGCTATATGTCTGTCCTTAAGGAAGTATAGATGAGGCACTAAAAGAAAATAAATAGGGTGGGAGGCTTCATCAGATAAGGTAGTCAGGGAAGTGAGGTATAAGCCTAGACCTGGAGAATTAAGAAGGAACCAGCTATCTGAAGAACATTCCAGCACTCAAGAATTAGTGCAAAGGCCTAAGGTGGGAAAGATCTGTGCTAGGAACAAAGTGAGGCATGGTGAGCAGTGAAAAGAGAGGTAGAGGTGGGTAGAATATTCAGAGCCCTTAGGTGATGGTAAGTTGTTTGGGTTTTATCCCATAATGGGAAGCCGGCCATTGGAGGCTTACAAGTAAGCAAATGACGAAGTCTGGAAAACGTAGGATTTGTACAGTTTAGAAGGCTGACCATAGACTCCACCCCCTTTTGGGGTTAAGTTTCTTATCAGGTCTGAGACAATGGATGCTGTCCTCTAGTTTCTTTGCCATACATATGATTAGTTCCCTTTAAAGGCCTTTTGTAGCCTTCCTTTCCCAGCGGCTGTGCAGGGACTGGTCATTGTGGCTGCTTTATCTCCTTCAGGTGATTTCTCCCAGATGACTCAGGATGCAAAGAATCCAAGACCAGGAATTTTATGTGATTAGAAGGAAAAGAACTTTCCCTCAAGAAACTGGTTTATACCACCTGGGTCAGAGAAACCATGTGCCCCTCTCTTTCTCGGCCCCTAACCAAGCTTATATGTCTTCTCCACATAGGAGATGTTTGCCTATTCCCTCTGGGAGAGACAGCATGGATGCTGTCCTACTTGTTTGTATTCTCAACAAACATTTATTAAGCCTCTACTATGTGCTAGGCCCTATGCTGTAGAATGCTGAAAAGTACCTTGTTTAAGGTCTGTTCCCTCCAACTTTGTTCAAACTGTAGAATGGATTATTGAATGAAGACAGGATCAAATCATGTTTAAATGTAAATGGACCATGTGTTTTTAACCTAATTCTTTGTGTGTAGGCTCTTTTCTGCATGTCTTTCCTTGAATCAGAGGTAAACTGATCTTGAATGTGAGTCACTGTATTGCCTCAGTGTCATTGTATATGATGGTCCGTCTTTCTCCCTTTCTCTTTTTACCTACCCTATAACCCTTTACTCCCACTGAATATTTATTCAGTAACCACTATGTGGTCAGCCCTGTGATGGGTGCTGGGGATCCAGAGAGGTGAATAACAGACATATTTACCTTGTACTCAAAGTTATGAGTCTTTGTTTTTGGATTGTCTGGGACTTTGTTTTAAATTGTCTCTCTGTGTTTCTTGTTTAAAATACAGTGGACTCTGAAACATACTCTTTGGTATTCCCTGTGAATCCCTGGAATCTTTGAGATGCTGGTAGGATTTGGATTTCTTAAACTGGAGGCATATATAAATCTATTTATAATGGGCCATGAGTTCAAAAATCAAGTGTTAAGATTTAGAGGATATGTATGAGTAGATAAGTAAGGATCCAGTGAAAATCCTTAGTAAAATAAGTTGATTCTGTAGATGTGGGATTTGTAACTTTTTTGTTGAGCCCTTACAAGTCATGTGTTCCTGCAGACTCTCATTTGAGAGATGAGGGGACAGATGCCACAAAGGAAGAGAGGAAGGAATTGCCCTAAAGTATATATAATCCATGGCAGAAGAGAACCAGAACCTTGGTATCCAGAGTCATGCAGTCAGTTCTTTTTTTCTCACTCTTTTTCTTGGTTCATGCTACCTTTGCCTTCTCCACACCCTTTGCCTGCTTGGGATTAGCACAGAAGTCCCCATTTCTAGGAGCCTTTTTGTATCTCACTCTTTATATAATCCAGCCATTCCCTTAATGCTTGCTGCTAACTTTATTCTAGCTCTTACTGCTTATTAGACTTTTATTCACTCGCATATCTGTAGACCTTAGTGGCCCCCAGCCCAGGCTTTACTGCAGGGACTAATGCTTAAACACGGTGGTAGATGTCAGTAAATGGATAGCCCAAGTAACCACACAGAGGTCCTTGCTTTATTTCAGGAATGCCTCTGGCTCAGACAGTAGCCATTCTTCAGAAGCATTGTCGCATCATCAAAAATGTCCAGGTTCTCTACAGTGAACAGGTGAGTGGTAGCTGATTTGTTTACTAAAGTAGCATCCCTAATCAGTGAGTCACCTTGACAAGTTGATGCCCTGGGAGAGGCTGCCTGACAGGGATTGGGTCAGTATATTCAAATGAAAGAATCTCCAGCACTAGTCAGTTACCAAGCTTTTTTTATTATTATTATTTTTTTCTTTTTTATTCTTTTCATTTTGATAATCTAGTGCTGCCAGGTTTTCGAAGAGCAGTGATAGCTGAACTTATTATTATTATTTTTTAATTGTATTTGACTTAGGTACTGGCCTTAGGGATTTTTCATTGGGAAGTCACCTCAGGGACTGTCAGGTCTTCTAGGGTACTTGCTTTCCACTTTTGAGTTTAGAATACTCTGTACCGCTTTGTTGGTTGCTTTGGTTTGTGTTCAGGGTTGTTGTAGTGCAGCTCTCTAGCTAGCAGAGCATTGTAGACTTGAAGCAGGTATACCTCACCCCTGTAGTTAGAATGACCTGATAACATGGAAATTGTAAGATATTGGTTCCCAATCAATGAACATACTTACTCTTTTTTTGGTCCAGTTTATGGTAGTCTCTATTAAATGCTGGTCAATTGTGCCAGAAATTAATCCCTATAGTATAATGTTGCATGTACCTACAAAGACTTTTTCATTTTCCAAAAAGAATATATATTAGGTTAGCACCAGAGAAGAATTTCCTGAACATCAGGCTATTTTTCATAGGCCTTTAGGAATATGCAGTCTCCCTTTCACTGAACTTTCTGAAATCCGTGGTTCTTCTACAACAAGGACCATGTGCTGCTGCGAGGAACAACCTTGTGGTGCCCTATGTGTCACCTCAGGGAACAGTTTTGAGCCTACATAGGCTACAGGATGCCCTCTGTGGCTTTTCTGAGATCCTGTAAGTACTGGTTTTATTATTTTAGTTCCATTTGTTCTAATTAGCTTTAGATCTAAAACAAATACCTTGAGCTTATAACCACTTGTACATTCAGTTAAATCAGACTTGGGCACCCTTAAGATTATTTACATTTGAAAATAGGCTTTAAACATTCTTAACCAATTTTTAAGAATGAGTTTTATTTCTTATTATCACTGTCTTTATTGTGTCATTCTAGTCTTTGGGTACAAATAGCAGTTTAACATTAAACTAATTTCCCTCAATATCTTCTAAGCTTATGGAATCAGTTGGAAAACATGGGTTTTTAAGTCTAAACTTTGGTTTGGATTTTTGCTCTTGCCGTTCTTTGTCATGTGGTTTGTGGCAGGTAAATAAACCAGTCGGGTTCTCCTGTGAAATGGGTATAGTTTCCTTATAACAGAATAATCTTTGATGAAGATCAAGAGGAGATGGGCTCTCAGAGCTCTGATGTGGTGGTTCTTATGTGTCATTCTGTCCTCTTCTGCCCTTCTTCCTTTCCTTTCCCATTTGTTACCTTGCTTCCCATCCAGTAGAGAGAATAGTTTGGCCCCATTGAACATTTCAGAAATATCTTGTTTGCAGCAAATTAAACCTTGGAAATTAAATGTGCGTATCAAGTAGGTCCCATCTTTCTTAGCGGAAGAAGATGTTAACAAGCAGCAGACAGGTTTACTGAACTATTTTACATGGAGGACTAATAGTGCTGGGTTACTGGAACGGCTCACTTAAACACCACATAGTACATGTTGGTTCTGGAGATACAAAATACTAATAAAACATTGACTGTGAAGATTTGCTTGCTTTTCAAAATTACTTAGTTATGTCCTGATTTATGATAATGCCAGAAAGAAAATGATAAGATCTTGGAAAAATATAAGAAAATCCACATGCTTGCAGTATTCTTCTCCAAGCAAGGATCTCGAAAGATGCTAAAACATTGCTTCATCCTGCTTATCCCCATGAAATGGCGCTCGCAGAAATGGAACTGTGTGTTCTGGGTTGAGAATAACTGACCTAAGGTCAAAGTTCATTATTCCATTATCTTGCTTGAGACCTAATAGTTTAAAAAATTCATACAGAGCTACTGGAAAATTAGAACATTCTTTCTTTTAGTGTTTGCCAGGCATGATGGTGCCACCTGGACCTGTTACATTGGAGAGAGCAGTGGGGTGGAGGGGAGCAGACAGTGTGTGCTAATTCCGGAAAGCTTTTTGGAGAAAATTTTTCCATTGAGGCCCATACCAGCAGTGGCACCTTTCTATCTCTGACAGCCACATTCAAACCTCCTCAGTTGGGAAAGGAAGGAAGTAACTTTCTGTACTTAGATACTCTGTGTATAGCATTTATATTGTAAGGCTTTCAGTAGTTACTGGTGAGTAAATTAATTGTTCAGGGTGTGTTTTATTTTTGTTTCGTAGTCTCCTCTAAGCCATGACCTCATCCTTAACCTGACTCAGGACGGGATCAAACTACTGTTTGATGCTTTCAATCAGAGACTTAAGGTAACTAAATGACAATTAAAGTTTCATGCCAGGCTGATTAATATGTGTTTTGTGATATATTTCTAAAATTCCTAAGTAGAAGTGGACTTGTGTGGTTCGGAGATCACCACAATGTAGGGGACTAAAACTGTGCTTGCTTTCCTAAAAAGAGGGTAGCTGGGAGTGAGATGAGGTAGTTAGAAAGATTCTGGGAAGGACTCTAGTCCCAGGCTCTAGAGGTGGAGGGAGAAGAGCATTGAGGTTTTGGGGACCATGCTATGGGAATGGGGCTTTTATGTTGAATAGGAAAACAAAAGAGGAGCCGAGTATTTGGCATAGATTATCCTGACCCACCCTCCCTCCCTCCCTTCCTTCCTTCCTTCCTTCCTTCCTTCCTTCCTTCCTTCTCTCTTTTCTTAAGGATATTTTTAGCTTTAATATTCTATGTTGCAGGAGTACCCACACCATGTAAAATACAAACAAGACAAAATAACTTTATATAAAAACATAATGATAAAGAGATAGTATAAATTAGATGCTTCCTATGATCTCCCAATTCATGAGACCAAAAGTGGATTCAGGTGCCTTTTTTTTTTTTTTTATTAAGTTTATTGGGGTAATATATTTTGACACTTTGAAAAGATACTGAAAATGTGGCCTAACTGCAGAATAGAACCAAAGACTCTAGTCAGGTTTATGTATCTTGTTGTTTTACTTAATTCTTGGGTCAAACAATATGACTTAGAAGATGAAAAATGGAACTCTTTCTCCTAAGTGTTGGGGTTAACACCACCAGCAATGAGTTGACTCTTTAACTCCTTTGAGAAAAATGTAAACAAACAACTTGGCGGTGTGAAGAGTTGTCCTAGTTGGGGGTCAAGTGCAATTTACTAACACCTGTTTCAGTCCAGGATGTTTTTAATACACTATTTACAAATGCCTGCGCTTCACAGGTTAGTCATGTAACATCAGACTCATGCCTCAGAGTCACAAGTTGAATGTGGCTCTAGGCAGTGACATGCCAGAGCCATCTTTCAGGTTAGGTTATGGTGTCGCCTTTCCAAAAGACTTGGGTACTTCCTGCTTCTCACATCCTATCACAATTGAGCTGCCAAGGAGACAAGATAGAACATAAAAACAATCTGTACATAAAATGAGAATTCTCATTTGTGATAGTATTTCAGAAAGCAGAATTTGATGCGAATATTCTGAGCCCCACATCTTCTTTGCCTCTCCTGGTAGACTCAGTCATTCTGTCTTCACTGACCTGAACTTCCACACTGGAAAAAGGTAGAGGATGATCTTCACTGTGCCTTCATCACAAATTGGGGGAAAACTAATCTGGAAACACCTTTGCAAAGAATTTTCCTTTGACTTGGTAAATGTACTTTAGGAACCGTAACTTAAAAAGTTTATGGAGAGTGTAATGTTGCCAAATGTTTATGAGAAGGCTTTTCATAGTAATAAGAAGCTGGAAATAACCTGACTGGATAATAGAAGGAGATGGTTAGGCAGCCAGCCCATTCGTAGAATCACAGCATTGTGAGGACAAAATTGTATATTTAGTGAACACTTGGTACATGTTAGGTACATGGCTGAGTCCTTCCATCATTTTTTAATTTAATCCAAGCAAGCCTGTGAGTGGTACTGTTTATCAATGAAACAGTGGAGGGACAGCAGATAAGTGGTCTGCCTGGCACCAAGTGTTAGAACTGGAATGACATAGGCTCTGTTGATGGATATGGAAAATGTGATAAAAGTTGAAGAAAATAGTGTGAACTCAAAAATGTGAAAAATGAGAAGGAGGTAAAGTAGAACCTTGTCTTCTGCCTTCTCTTGGGCTCCCTATAAAGAAGGAGGGGCTGGGCCACTGGGAACTGGGGAAATTATCCTTCAGGTGCCTTTGCTTGGCACCAGGTCTCATCTGACCCATCTGCCTGCCCCTCTACCAGGGCTTCAGAACCCACCTCTCCCAGATGCTGTCTCCTGCATTTTCCCCATCCCCTCACTCGCTGCCTGTGAGCAGGCTCTGTGAATGAGGCTTCAAGAGTCAATCTCTACAGCCACCTGACTTTTCCTTTCCTATCTTGGCTGCTGCCATGTCTCTTTCTCTGGTGAAATCAAGGCCATTTCCAGCCCAGAGGGTAGAAAATCATGGACTTTAGACTTCTCTGGCTGCTTGTCCCTGTGACCCAGCAAGGACATGAAGGTCTATGGACCAAAATCCACTTGTTGATTCTCCTGGTGATATGAAGGACTCCTAGATAGTCGGCACTCTGGGTCCCTTGCCACAGATGTAACCATGTGATTAACTGTGTTCTACTGTTCTCCCATTGGGCAGGCAGAATTGAAGCATCTATAAGTGCTGGTCTGAGCTACAGCAGGTGGGTGACAGTGGCATAGGAGGGACATCCTGGAGGCTTATAGAATCACAGCATGGTGATGACAGAGTCATATATTTAGTGACAGTGAGTGGTGGAAAGCCCTTGAGAGGCCGTTGGCCAGCCATAGGAGTAGTAATCAGGGAGACAGAGTGCCTGCCCCTGCTATACAAGCAAGGCTTCTGGTTGAGGGTTGAGGCCCTCTTCCAACATGGAGCCTCAGCCTAGGTAAAATAGCATGCCAATTTGGCACAATATACTGCCATCCCCAGGCTTTGCAGAAGAGATTACTAGGCGTTTTATGAATCATAGCTATTTCCTCATCCTTCTTTGCATGACCTCTTTTGGCTTCTCTTTTCATACTTTCAAGCTTCATGTTGCTCTTAGCTACTTCCATACCAGGCAGAATCATCTGATATGTGGAGTACCTCCCCTTTGCAAACTAATGAGCCAGACCTTAACTTAGTGGGACCAGTGAACAGAATATACAACTAATGTAGGAAAGGGTTGGTCGATTGAAATGCTATGATGGCCCAGCAGAGGGCGCAATTCTTAGCAGCAGGTAGGATTGGAACAGCTGCACTATAGTTAAGTGATGTCTGTACAACTTGTGGTTCAGTGTTATGTGCTCTAAACAAAGTTAGAGACAAGGTATGACCAAGAGCGAACTGCCTATTATGTCTCAGTTTCTGTGGCAATGCCAAATGCTCCTGTACCCAATATCCCACAGCCCCTTCCAGGATCAGGTCCAGATTGTCAGGGCAAACATGTTGAATAAACTCTGCTTGTGCCTCCACAATGAGGGCCAGAACTCCAAACCAGGGAATGGTAAGTAGTGTCCTAGGCCCCAGCCAGCCATCCTGCTGGCTGTCAAGCCCTCAACACCATTGAGGAAACACTAGTGGCTGAGTGTTCAATACCTTTTCCTTTGTCTCTGCCTTGAGTTTAGGCCAAACCCTTGAAACTTCAAAGGTCCTAAGGTTCTCCAGGTTTAACCAGATGCCCTTCATTAGGGATATATATAAATATTGTCACAGTTGTTATAAGCTAATATATCATGACTTGTTTTCTAACAGGATACACCTCATCTTCCATCTTTTTGTTTAGTAAACCACAGTATTTGAGGCTATCTTTGAAAGTGATTTGATTTGGGTTTTTATAATGTAGCAAAGTGTGGAATAGAAGGAAGGGGGTTCAGTATCCAAGGTTACGACCTTAAGAGTCGCATGAATTTGATTCTGTGGAAGGTTTCACTGTCCTGAAAGGGTGTTATGTACAATCTTCTCTATGACCTAGCAGTAGATTAGATAAAAGAACCTTGTCCTGGAATATCCACAGATACTGTTGAACAATTCACTGGAAGATAGTGGGGAGAGGTTATAATGTATGTGTGGTATAGGTTTTCCCTCCAGATTTAAAAATGAGAACTAAAGCTAATGTGCAATCCTTCAGGAGAATTTCAGCTACTGATAGATTTTTTTTCCTTCACTATTGTATAAATGTCTTTTTAATTTTCTTCAACTACAGAGCATTAACAACTCTTAAACATTTGACTTTTTTTTTTTTTAGGTGATTGAAGTATATGACTTGACTAAAGTAAAGTTAAAATATTGGTGAGTTTTCTGCCCTGCTGTTATATGTCACAGGCTTGGTACAGGTGGGCTTTATCTACTACCTTCATTATGTTAGTAAAGGAATTCCATCTGTAGCAGTTCCAGGATTACACCCTGGTTCCATGATTTTTGGCAGCCTCTAAGCCTACTCAGTTTCCAGGGGAAACTTATTAAGAAAGAAACCTTATTAAGAACATGCTGTATGTTCTTCACATATATATCAACTTATTTAATTCTCACAACAACGTAGGACCTCAGTTCAGAGGTGATATGACTATCTCATGGGTCATGGCTGCCCTCCTCTGCAGAAACTTCTTTTGGTACCTGTGCTTTCATGAGCAAAAGAAGTGGGACAAAACCAGATAGGCCTCACTCCAAAGCCTGTGCTAAAGAAAGTGCCAAAGGGACCAAAATCTATTTGGGGACCCAAATCTGCTTTTAAAATGAAAATGAGAATGGTCTATATGGTGTACAAATATTTGAGCCCCCATTATGGCAAGGCACTGTTCTAGCGTCTAGAGTACTCTGTTTAGTAAGCTTCCTTAGCAAGCTTCCCTTTTACTTTGAGAGGGTGTGAAAGGGCCTAGTTTCTGGAGCTGGCTCAAGCAGCATATGCTGATGAAGGAATAGATAAAACAAATGTGTACTAGCACTAGCCTCTGCAGATTGTAGTTGTCTTTTAGTTTTGTTGGGCCTTCACACCTCAAGGTCTGGCTTCTCTTTACCCTGTTAAGAGTCAGTGGTAGGTGAGACTATAAGGTCTAGAGTCTGGCTGCCTTGAGTTTGAGTTGTGGCTTCATCATTTTCTTACCTCTCTGACCTTGGGCAAGTCACTAAACTTCTTTGAGTTGGTTTTCTTATCAGAGAAATGAAAACAATAATGTGGCTGCTGGGTTAGGAAGATAGTATGATATGATGCTGGTAAAGCACACAGTATAGTGCCTGGTTAAAAAAGAGGTTCCATAAATGATATTAATTCTTTAAAAACTCTTAACCTTAATATCATAAACGCCTTATCTTCATGCTCATCATCTGAAATCATATGCCCCTCTCTTAAACCTACTTCTCAGGTGTGCCTGGGAATCCATCTCCCCCTGCCCAATCACCCAGTTCATCTGCCTATTAAGACAAGCTGCCTTGCTTTTCTACCCTTCTTTTAAGATGTTCATCCCTTTTTTTAAAAGTTCATTTTTTCAAGTCAAACTGCTAATAGACATCCTGGGAAAACACTTTAACATTATATATTCCTATGGCTACTCTTTATCTAAGTCCAAATGCCATGGGGCTAAGACTGGATTTATTTCCTTCTGAACTGTGCCTGGTGGCCACAAATATCTTAGGAGGCCCTAGAGAATCAGTTCTGTACACTAGCCTCAAGAGAATTGACTTGTAACCTCAATTTTCTCTTACTTACAAGTTCTTTAATATAATTATAGAATCCTGCCTGTGTTTTAAGAATAACTTTTCCAGCCACCATCTCCATGATCTGTGAGCCTATCCTGCAGGCCTGATATTAAAAAATATCTTTGTTTTTCAGTGGAGTACATTTTAACTCTCAGGCCATAGCTCCCACCATTGAACAGATTGACCAGTCTTTCGGTGCAACCCACCCTGGAGGTAAGCCAAGACTATCTGATTCCTTTGGTCACCTGTGGCAGCCCATTATGATAAACCTGACAAGCAGTACCATCCCAGCCACAACTCCCTGAAGCCAGGTTCCTGTAGGTTATGGGGGTTGTTGGTACTTGGCTTGAAGGAAAGCTTCTCCCCCTTGTTTTCAGCCTAGTAGGTCAGTTCAGAAATAAGACACAAGGAGGGTGTTGCCAGTCATTACTCCCTGTCAGGCTGGTTTAGGTTTGCAACTTCTGATGCCATCAACCATGTCATTTTCTTCTCCCCACTCCCACAGTGTACAACTCTGCTGAGCAGCTCTTCCACCTCAACTTCAGAGGACTGTCTTTCTCTTTTCAGTTAGACTCATGGACTGAGGCTCCCAAGTACGAGGTCAGCCCTTCCCTGGTATTTGCTGCCCAGTGCCCAGGTGATATGGGTCAACAGACAGAGCCCTTAAGGGAGGCTGGATAGGTACTCTTCAGCATCCTCATCTCTGAGGTCTTTAGGGGCCAAGAAGGGTAGAGTGGGTAGGGTTGACAGGAAGAACAGTGTCCAAGCTGGCATTCCTAGGAAGAGGGTACTTCCCACTGCAGAGTGAGGTCAAGCTCACTTTTCAGAGATAAACCCAGTCATGCCTTGCTTTAAAGCTCCCACTTTGTTTTTTCTAGTAGCCTAGAATTTGAGAGTTTATCCTATATTTTTAATTACCTATTGCTTTTAGCAAAACGTTTCATTCATCCTTAGGGTTATGAAATAAAAACTTTTTATAAGGTTCACATTTTATTAAAGGAGTCATTCCTGCATTTTCTCTCTGATGAAAGAAAAAAAAAAAAGCAGATTAAAAAGGAACTTGTATGGGTTGGGGTGAGTTGACCTGGAGCCAGATTTGACTGTGTGCTTTGACCTGGGCAGTTTTTGAAGACCATGAGTACTGGGAAATGCCAGAGCCTGAGTCACATGGCCTGCAGTATGCTCTTATTAAAACTTTTGTCCTGTTTTGCAGCCCAATTTTGCCCATGGTCTAGCTTCTCTCCAGATACCCCATGGAGCAACTGTGAAACGAATGTATATCTACAGTGGAAACAGCCTACAGGATACCAAGTATGTACCTACCAGGGAACACAAGCTTCATGCTAAGGCCATGAGCTTCCTGAGAGGGAAGGCAAAGCCTATGCTCATTTTCTGCCTGCCTACAGGGCTCCCGTGATGCCTCTGAGCTGTTTCTTGGGCAATGTGTATGCTGAGAGTGTGGATGTTCTTCGAGATGGAACTGGACCCTCAGGTTTACGACTTCGCTTACTTGCTGCAGGTCAGTTACTGTCTTTGGGGTGGTGGATTCCCCCTTATATCCATGTTGAGACAGTGTAAAATCCCACATGCTTAGAGATAGTTGGTAGAAGACAAATGATCCAGATGTTTCTGTTTAAAGCTTTCATTTAAATTTGTGAAGGGACAAAACATAGTCTTATTGTTAGCATGTATAATAAACAACAATACAGTAGCAATATGTATTGCTCAGCATGTACATAAGCCTTCTGTGTGCTTATGTAGCTTTGCAGTGATTCTAAAGCTGTTCTGTTTCTTGGAGATGTATATTGTGGGCAACAATGTTGTTTGTTCTCTACCTTTTCTGCCTAGTTCTCAGAGTAGGCTGACAAGAGGGACTTGTTGAATTGTGGTTTGGCCACACCCTGCTGAGAGTTTTTCTGACCTTGAACAACAACAAAAAAGTTGCCTTTAGTAACTAGTCTTTCCAGGACCTTATTTTGTGGTTTCTTGTGCCTGGCCAATCTCAGCTACCTTGGATCTTGGATCATGCTTAGTAGGATAGGGATCTACAGCATGGAGTTTGCCTCCATAAACATGTCCTTCTCAGAACTCATAGTCTAGCCAGCATTTGTTCATAAATTGGCGTCTTGCATCAGTTTCTGGATATTTGTTCTTTACTGTTAAGAATCTGGTATATAAACTGTGAACTCACTGCCCTGAACAATTAGACAGTTCACAACCTTCAGGTGAACATTTCTTAAAATGTGATTGTTTAGCCAAGGCAGAACACCAGCTACTTAAAGGAGTATTGTACTCGAGCTATAGTTTTTGAGAGAATTGAGATGTGGCAGCAGGGTCAGGTGATTTAGAGTCTGTCTTCTCCAAAATATTGCTGCTTGAAATAGCACGATAGTCAAGAGTGGCACAGTTACTCCAGGTGACAGTAGGAGGAACCTATTTGCCGGGCAAGGGGGTCCTCAGCCAATTCTGATTGCTACCTATACAGCACACTCTTAACTGTCACATCTCATTGCTTACAGGGTCATTGGGGAAAACACTTCATTAAGTCAGGGCCTCATTGAGTTATTGCCCAATCCAGTACTCATTGAGAGTTTCCTTTGGCAAGTAAAAGGGGAAGCTTGTCTCAACCGATCCATTTTTCCCATGTGTTTCCTTATAGCTACAGTGATGTTCTTAACACAGAAAGTCAGTTCAACCGTCTTGGTCCCTGCAATAATTTATAGGAAAACTCACTCCAGGGAATCAAACTACAATAGTCTCCTAAAACTAAAGGTAATTTTACCTGGGTTGGCTTCATGCAAAGTGGGACAAGAGGAAGCGTGCCTATGAAAGGTGCCTTCCCTATAATCCTATCTGGACATCCATAAGTGTCTGATACCTGGAGACTTTGGGCACACAGTCCAGCTTGACAGCACTTTTGATGGGCTTCAGACTTGCCTCAGATGCAAAATTTATGGACAGAAGTTAATGTGTGTGCTTTTCCCAGGACGTAGTTAATTTACACACAGCCTTTATTTGCCACTCAGTATGTATGTGTTGTGAATAAAGACTCTTGGATTAGTTGGAGAACCCAGCACCCAGTTATTTCAGATTTTGCATCCCTGAAGTCTATATTTAACAAATGGATTGTTGTCCATTACAGAGCTTTGCCAGCTCTGAAGCACTGCAGAGTAAGGTGATGTTGGTGGTTATCGTGGTACTAGGGATTGCAATCCACCTCGGATTCTTGGCTTTTTGGGGGTGGGGTGGGGTGCAAAACACTTTGTCTTCTTATCCACAGATTGGGGAAAATTATATTATTGGTGTGTCAATTGCCACTTGTGTGTATGTGTGTATGTTTAACTGGAACCATTTGTGAAATATACTAGGTAAACCCAGGGTTTAAAGATTCTTCCCAAAGAAGAAACTTGACAAATTAGAAGGTTATTTCATTTTCCCACTTTCCTGGTTACCTTGAGTGTTGGTATGTGTGTCAGGTATTTATAGAATTAGGGAGTGAGTTAATAGGTGTTTCACTCTGGGCTCTTCGATAGAGTGAACTTTAGGTCCAATCTCCTGTTGGGTTACCATTGAGAAGTACTTCTTAACATAAAGTACCTTATATTTTGTCAGGCCCTAGAAAGTGGCAAGAGGTAATAGCACCCCATTGTATGAATCCATAGCACCTATGCTGCTGTTTGTTGTACCTCAGTTGTGCGATGATCTAATTGGGATCTTCACCAAGCTGTAAACTCCTTTGTGGGCAGATACTGCACCTATTTTGCTAATCATTGTTTCATCAACATCTAGCAAAGTGTTCTAGCCTGTGGTGGTCAGTAAGTAAATATTTGGTGAGTGAATGGATGACATTCCCCAAGCTCCATGTCATTTTTGTGAGACCGAATGAGTCTCTGGCATTATTTTGAGTAGATAGTGATCTCTCGTAGCATCTTAAGCCCTAATGACCTGGTATTTCTGCTTGCATGTAGTCTTGCCCCTAAGCCCAAACCTAATAATGCAGTGTGTGCAGCCAGTAGCGTCTCCCCAGGGCCCTAGGCTGCAGGTTCTCAGGCCCCGACCAGGAACCTGACTACCTCTTCCTGTTCCCTGCAGGTTGTGGACCCGGCCTGTTAGCAGATGCCAAGATGCGGGTATTTGAACGTTCAGTGTATTTTGGTGATTCTTGCCAAGATGTTCTTAGCATGCTTGGCTCTCCACACAAGGTCTTCTATAAGTCAGAAGACAAGGTAAGGGAAATTTGTTTATAAAATGAATAGGCAGTCTCTTAATTTTTTTAAATCAACATTAACTTAATATTGAGTAAGTAAAAACTGTTATTTTCCCAGAGAACCTGCTCTGTTAAAGCAGATAGAGAAGTAAATCGAAAGCTCTTTTCTGACCCCTGTTGGTCAGATTGACCTGCTTTACTTTTCCTTGGAGACCATAGCCCAGTCTGGAGTCAACCACAGCTGGCTGGGTTGGTTGGCACCAGCAGCTGGGACTCCTATACTCTCGCTTGCCCAACAGCTTAATGCCAAACAAGAAAAACAATTTGTAGACTTTCGTTTAATCCAAAAACTGTATTAAGGTGCTAGATTTTAATTTATTGTTATTTTTTCCTAATAGATGAAAATTCATTCCCCTTCCCCTCATAAGCAAGTTCCATCCAAGTGCAATGACTACTTTTTTAATTACTTCACTCTTGGAGTGGTAAGTTATGATTCCTTAGAGAAGCGTTCCATTTCGGGGGGGGGGGGGGGGTGGGCAGTGCATCTGCGCATGCCTGTGTGTGTGCATGCAGCTGTAACCATGCTTGGCAGCAGGGAACCTAGCCCCAGCTGGCTTTGCCCAGTGTTGTCTTGCATTGGCATTGGTACCCCAAAGTAAATCTTTCCTGCCATCAAGAGTGCTGAGACACACTACATCTTGACTTCTTTTCTGACAGAAACATGTTGCACAGGTAGAGACTATGGGAACCATTCAGGTTAAGATATTTTGCAAACTGCCTTTTTGTAGAGCATGGAACTCTCTTCTAGATAAACAGGGAGACTAAAAAGGCTCAAAAACAGTGGGAGTGTGCTTATGTATTTTTAGGGGATCACCCCAGGGGCATTGCTGCAGCCCTATGCTCTGGACCTAGGGCTCTGAATGGAGCTGATGGCCACCGTCACTGCTGGCAGTCTAGCTGGTAGATGGGTTTTGTGTGTGAGAAATGATTGTATAAACATCTCAGGGCAGACGCTGACCTCTGAGCTTTCTAGTGCTTGAGGTATGAGGCAGCAAAGAAAGGGCAGATTCCAGAGAGGGAGAAAGGAGAAAAGAGAAATGACTGGATCTGCCTATGTGGGAAAGACCAAACAGGAGCCAGAAGAAGTGGGGGAACAGAAGTGGGAGTAGGTAGTGCTGGAGGGAATGGCACTGTTATAAGCTGAATATCTTGATTTCAAGAGCTAGTTACGATAGGGGGCAGGAAAGTTAGAGCAAATACACTAGCCCTAATAGGACTTAGTATGCAGGGGTAGAATCAGGGATCACAGGCCTGAACAGCTGGCGGGGTGTGAAGCTGGGGTGTGTGAGGGAGAGGAGAAAGTGTTCAGTAGGCAGCATCAAATCAGTTCCAGGGGTGGCTGACTCCTGTAGAGAGGGCCTAATGGAAACCAGAGGGTCTGGCATACCATGGCATTCAGAAATAAATAGCCAGGTGTTTTGAGCCCCTTAAGTCATATAGTCCTGAATTTTCTTGGTAGCCTTTAAGCCAAATTATCAGATTTTTTTCTTTCTGCTTAGATTTTTTTGTCAGGTGCTTGTCAGGAAAGGTCTCCCTGATCTGAGTTCCCAAGCAGTGGGAGCTATAACCCCCTGTGCCTGTCAGAACTGCTGGTACAAGGTTTGGAATGGGGAGGCCTATAGGTGATTGCTGAGCACCCTACCTCACCCCCCTTCCCTCCAAACACACACACATTCTCTCTCTCTCTCTCTCTCTCTCTCTCTCTCTCTCTCTCTCTCTCTGTCTCTCTGTCTCTCTGTCTCTCTCTCTCTCTGTGCTCTCTGTCTCTCTGTCTCTCTGTCTCTCTCTGTCTCTCTCTGTGTGTCTCTGTCTCTGTCTCTGTCTCTCTCTCTCTCTCTCTTCTGTCTCTCTCTCTCCTTGGCCTTAGCTGTTCCCTTGACTGTTGCGTAGAAGGAAGCTCCTGCCTGCAGCCATCCCCATTGTGAGCTGGGTGTCTCTGAGTTGGACATGCCCTTGGAAAGGCCCCCTGCACTGCCTCAGTAATTTTCCCTACTTTGGAATCCTTGTTTTCTATCCCAGGACATCCTTTTTGATGCGAATACACACAAAGTGAAGAAGTTTGTCCTTCACACCAATTACCCTGGGCATTATAATTTTAATATGTGAGTATACCTGTACATACCCCTCTGAGAAGGGAGCTTTGGGCTGAAAATCCCCAGGAAAGAGAGCTTATGGCTTTGGAGTTCATTACTTTATGCCTAAATTCTTGCTGTTTCATGAGAAGTAAACATTCCTGAGAGTTTGCTGTTTCTGGTATAGTGTCCAATATCTTACATCTCTCTAACTGTATCCATTTTAACAAATAGATAAATAGATTCAGAAATTTTGGTGTCTTATCCAGGGTTATAGAGTGTTCAGACCCCAGAGCCAAGCCTTTTCCTCTTGAATTCCTATGCATAAATCTGGCCTCCTCTAGTGAATACTGTGTCAGGCCCAGTGTCAGGGCTTAGGACAGACATGCTTGGTTCTGTTTTTCCCAGGGTGCAAGGTTGAGGTGTGGGGGTGGTTAGGCCTCCCAGGGGGCTCAGCCTTCATCCATCTGCCTTCTCTCTCTAGTTATCACCGTTGTGAGTTCAAGATCCCACTAGCCATAAAGAAAGGTGAGTAGTGAATGTCTTCAGGGTAAAGAAAGGGCTTTTGAGTCAGTCACTCACACTGAGAAGACACAAGTGATCCAAGCAGAGAGAATGGTATTCGTTGGGTTCGTGGAACCTTTGTCCACCTGCTTCTAGCCTCAACTCTTCTCAGCTGGGCTCTTCGTTCTGGAGGCTTTAGTGTTCTTGGTCTGTAGTCTCCTGGAGACCCTCAAGATCTTTCTTGTGACTGCTGGTCTCTGGAAGGGAGCGTTTCCTATCTACGGATGATCATTTAGGTGGTCCCAGCCCAGTCTTATGACTGTTCTCTTGCTGGTTGGTATAGCTCACACCTGAATGACCTCCCTTTAACCCTCACTGTTTTCCATTCAAGAGCTCTTAAAATAGCCTATCTATCCTACCTCCATACTCCAGCCCCAGTGCAAAGGGTAGCCAGGTTTGGATTCTGCCTAGGGCTGGAGCCACAGGTGGGCTGGGCCAGCTACCAATTACTCCATGTTCTCTTTTCAGAAAGTGCAGATGGTCAGACAGAAACATGCACAACCTATAGCAAGGTGAGCTCCTATTTTCCTACCTGGTGCAGCCTGAAAATGAGGTGGGCATGAGCCTGCCAGCAATCTGGGGCCCATATCGACTGGGCTAGCCATTGGTCCCTGCTAACCCCCTGCCACCTCCATCCTTCTTGCAGTGGGACAATATCCAGGAGCTCCTGGGTCACCCTGTGGAGAAGCCTGTTGTCCTGCACAGGTGAGTGTGAGAGGTTGCTGTCTCTAACCACCCCATCCAGCTCATAGTCCAGAGGGCCCAGGGAAGCCTAGCAGTGGGTATTGCTTAGAAATGACACAAGTTTTTGGTGTTGCCACAAACATACTTCCTGCCCCTATCCTGCACATTAGGACTGGGCCTGCTGTTCTGCATGTTTACCTGCACCAAAAGTTGTCCACTGGTGATGGCTCCCCATTCCCCCACCAACTCCAAATGTGGGGGCCCTTTCACCCCTAGTTATTCAGAAAGGGAGGTAGTTTTGACTGGCTGTCCTGGGCTCTTTATTTTCCCCATCAAAGCTGCTGCCTCTTGTGTTCCATAGCCCAATTCCCAACACTTGGTTGCCATGCTGCATGAGGTTCTCTCCCCATCCTGACCTTTCACCACCACAGTCCAGTTGCACAGTAACTTTCTGTGCCTTATTGGGCCGTGTAGGATTCAGAGCTGAGTGAGGTCTGTTGCTGCTTCCTTTAAGATCTCAAGGGCCTGTGTAGGATAGAGAGATCACTTGCCAGTAGCTCCCATCCCAAAACAGATTGGTTGCCTTGCCTGGCCTTGGCGTCTTTCTGCCCCTCTAATTCTGGCTTCCTCCGCCTCAGGTCCTCCTCCCCAAACAACACCAACCCATTTGGTTCTACATTCTGCTTTGGTCTTCAGCGGATGATCTTTGAGGTAAGCCCTGAGGACTGCGACCAGTGGTCATGGCAGGGACAGGCAAGTCACTGAGAGAGATTAGGGAGGACCTCACAGCCCTGCTGGGCAGGTTAATTCTTCCCTAACAACCTTATCTGCTGAGAACCTTGCCTACCCAATTTAAAAGTGAGGGTTCAGAAATGATGGGGAAATTCAGGGTCAGAAAGTTAAAGCGGTGGTCTGTATCTAATAAGATGAGATGTAACAGGGTCCCACACTGTATCAAAAAACAACAGCAAGGAAGGGAAGTACAGGGCAAGTGGGATTCATCTTGGGAGTGTTGGGCACTTTTGAATGCCATTTGAACGAATGTGCTGTGGGTGCTGAGTGGCTAAAAATAGGTATGGTGAAGTTTGTGTGTCCCATGAGGTACAGGCAGATGCTGGGGTAGAGATGGCCCATAGCATGAGTTAGAGGATGTTGAGGGATCTACCCAGCCTTGTATGCAGGTGTATTATACACACAGCCCTCCACACCAGTGCACAGGATCTGCCTTAGGTCACTCCTCTGCAGCCACAGTCCCAGTACTGATCCCACTGGTGGTTTTGTGGGTCTGATTGCCTGCTCTGCCTACATCCCTTCTACTCTTCCCCCTTGACTTACTGTCCTCTTCTCACAACCAGGTCATGCAGAATAACCACATTGCCTCGGTGACCCTGTATGGCCCCCCCAGGCCTGGTGCCCACCTGAGAACAGCAGAACTCCCCTAGGGACATCATCAGCCGTGTCCCTCCGTCCTGTGGAACTGTGCATTGCATCCTCCTCAATGGGCCTTCATGTGCCACCCTGTGGGTTTTCTTGGACACCTTGCCAGTGTTGAAGGGCTGTTGTGATGTCCTGAGGTAGGGCTCAGGCTGGGCGCTCTGCCATGGGACGAGGAGCCCAGATAGATATTCCTCTGTCCATCCTCAACCTGCTGGTGCCAACAGGGGACACAGACTGCAAAGAGAAGCACAAACTCTGAGCCTTTATACCTGGACCTAGGAGCTCTAGACTAACATGTTAAGAGGTAGGGTTCAGTTTCCCCATCCCACACACATTGGAAAATTTGGGACTCTCTGTGGCTGAGGACACAAGCACCCAGGACGAGGACAAGGTCCTGCCTTTGGCCCACCATTGCCACATGACCCTTAAGGCAAGCAGGTAGCATGTCCATAGTACTTGGTTGCAACTTTTGCACTACTACATCCACTTTAGTTACTTGATGAGCTAGCTGTGGCCAAGGTGGCCTACCTGCCCTTCCCTGTTTCTTTCTTGCACGCTCTCCCTGCCATGCCCAGTAGGCACACTCAACTGGTTGAAACACAGCTTTCTACCATCAAGGTTACATGTTCAGGCCTGGTTCCTGCCCGCACCCCCCTTGGAGTCAGCCTTCAAAGTCACCTGTACCCGCTCTGCCTCAAGCCGGCTGGAAGGGCTGCATGTTTTCATCCTGTTTGCCTTTTTAATTTAATGCCAAAGTTTTAGCCAAAGACATCTTCCTTCTTTTATTTTAGCATTCTGTTCTGCACTGTGGGCTGGCTCCCCTGCCCAACCCTGGGCAGTGTCTCCTGGCCTGGCCCCTTTATGGCTCAAGGCTTCTGGGGACTCATGGAGAGGGCTGGGCTGCTCAGTCTCTTCATGGGTCTTGCTAAGGAAAGTAGCATATGTGCTTTAAAAATATTAACCTTTTGAAAAGAATTGAGAAGAGAAATGTATAATTTTATCCCATTTTTAATATTTTGGTCTAGCAACTTGTGATACATAGATGACAATTTTGTGAGTTTTTCAAATGTGTGTACAGATTTTTGTAAATAAGACTCTTTTGTAATTAACTCATGTACAGCCTCATCCTGTATAGTTTAACAATGAATGTGCAGGGGACCTGCCCCAGGCTTCACATGGTTCCTGGGCCAAAGCCAGGCTTATGTGGCACTCCCATGACTTCGTGACTGGTGTCTTCCCATTTGGACTGTGGCCTGGCCAGAGACCCCCGCACATCCCACTGTTGGGTAAGCCAGGACTGTTCTCATCCTCCTAGAATGGGGGAACCTTCGTAATGCCCTGCCTACACCCCTCCTCCAATAAAGGCCTATCCCCTCAGCAATGGCTTACCATGTGCTGTTGCTGAGATGTTTGTACTAAAATGAGTGTGGGGGTGTTGATTTTTTTTTTTTAAGAATATGGGAAAATGTATAGTGGAGTAATCTTAGGAGGACAGGTTCTTTGGCTTCTCTGAAGTGGACAGCACAGCCTCCAGTAGGAGACTGGCATAGACTCTTGTAAGGGTGTAGTTGGAGACAGGGAAAGACTTTAGGACCAGGCACAAGTGTTCCTCCATCCCTAGTATTCCAGCCAAACCAGAGCCCAAGAGAGGGTGGCTCCAAGAAAGCAGACCTCAAAAGAAGATCCAAAGACCTTGACAAAGCTAAAAATCCAGTTTGGAGGGACAGGTGGAAAGCAAAATGCCTACTTTCAGATTGAGTTTTGACAATGCCTGCAAATTTCATGAAGACTGAAGCCAGGCCCACACATCGGTGGGGTCCAGCCATGAGAAAGGCCTGCAAGTTTCTGCAGCATCCTAAGGGGTTCCAAACCAAGGAATATGGTCAGATTCCATGAAAAACCTCCCATCCCCGTGTTGGTATTGAGAGAACCGAATATGCCCCCCTGCTTCACGAAGAGCCTGCTCCATCACCTCAGCCCAGGCTATCTCTAAGAGTTATTGGGTGGTTCCTGACTGACTACCAGTAGGAGGGCAAGAGCCAAGCTCCAACTTCATTCTCTGGACCCTGTGGAAGCAGACACCTTGCAATCAAGTTGTATCCCTAACTCTTCTGCCCCTTTCTGGGGAAAAAGCACATTGCAATAACCCACCTGGGAAACCTAACCCTTCAAACTCTCACTGTATCCTGGGTCTAAATGAGGGGTGCTTGGGCCTGTCACAGATGTCTAGGGGTCCCACTGAAAGGGGCCTGCGGCGACAGGTTGTGGACGTGCACAGGCTGGCCCATGAGGCCCGTGCAGCATGTGCCACATAAGCCAGATGTCAGCAGCCGAGAGCCCATGCACTACAACTAGCTCACGGTAAAAGCAGGGGTCGAAGGTGCGCAGGTGTGGCGCAGCTGAAGGCTGAGGGATGCCAAACGTACGGAAAGCAGGGTGAGGTTCAGGAGTGAGCCGCAGGCGCTGCAGACACATGCCCAGAAAGACGTCATCAATCGGGAAGAGTTCGACCTGCGCGCAGGCGCTGGCCAGGCGGTGCAGCGTGACACCAGAAAGCACGAAGCCACCGCCGCCCGCATAGGCCGGATAGGCCGGCAGGCCATACACAGCCTCAGGAATGAAGTACTTGCTGGCCCGCACGCGGATCGGTCGCGCCTGTACGATCACGTCACCCGCAAGGAGGTCCTGAGCGGGGTCCCGCGGAGCCAGAAACTCCAGCAGGTTTCCCACGTGCACGAAGACGTCAGCGTCGCCCTTGAAAACGAAGTGCACGTCGGCGCAGTAGGCTGAGGCCCAAGATAGAAAGTGGATCTCCTTGAGCGTTAGGTTGAAGAAAGTGTCATCGAAGGCCCAGAGCAAGATGTCCCCGTACGCACGGCTCTCGGCACGCAGCAGGGCGCGCCAGTGCGTTTGCGTGCGCGTCCCCTCCGCTTCTGAGCCCGAGCCCCTGGGCACACCCAGCAAGAACACACGGCGCACAAGCGCCCCCTGCACGCGACCCTCAGCACCCCACGTCTGGCGCACGGCTTGCCGCCGCTCAAAGTCGGCCGCCACTGACTTGACAGCGATGAGCAGGTCGGGTCCCCCGCCGGGTGCCCCATCGCATCGGCATTTGTGGGGCTGGTTAATGAGCAAGGGGAAGCGCCGCTGGTCCTTGGCGCGCAGGTAGCGGCCAAAGTCAAAGGGTCCCATGGGCGTGGGCGTCTCCGGCGCGTCTTCTTCGTAAGCCTGCAGGGTTGCCCCCGCGTGAGGTGCCTTGAATAAGCGGAGCCGGGATGTGGGCTCTGGCGCTGCCCTCTCTGGCGCTCGCGGCGCGCTCGTTGTTGAGGCCGCGCCATCGCGCTGCGCGTAGAGCAGGAGGCCGAGAGCGGCGCCCAGGAGCAGCGTGAGCGATGCGTCCCCGCGTAGGCACAGCCTCCACCTCATGTCCGTGTGACTGGCGCCCGCGCCTCCTGCGAAGAGACTCAGTCAAAGGCTCGCGATGTGAAAGCCAGCCGCCAGCAGCGGCTCCTGGCCCTACCTTCCCCAAGGGGAAGGGATGGGAAGCCACGCACCGGAGGTCCCCAACTATCGGCCGTTCAGCCCCTCCTCCTACTCTGGCCATGACCCTGTCCTTAGTCCCATCGGTAAGGGCTCTCTGAAAGGGCAAGAAGTCCTCCAAGTAGCCAGCTCCCACCTCCTCAGCTCAGGCCCAAGACCGTGCCCCAAGGCCGGGACAAGAAAACCCCACCCCTACCCTCCCCACCCTTCTCTAAACTGAGGCCAAATCCCTTCTACCCCTCCCTACCCACCACGTTGGTCCTTGGAATCCTGATACTCACGCTCAACCCTTGGGAGCAGTGCAGCCCCGGATGCCGGGGCCTCCGGGGCTCAACGCAGGGTCCCAAGGGCGGCCATGGATCAGGCTTGGGCCAAATGCAGCGTTGGCAGAAAATGGGGGCCGGCCCGCTGCCACGTGACCCTCCAGCTGTGTGCGCCCGGACAGCTGGAGCTCAGCTCCACCCGGCGCCGCCGGGAGCGCTGTCTCCGAGTGGGGACTGATCTCTGAGCCCTCTCTTTTGGGGAACTCTTTTTGGGAAGGCCTGAAGAGATGAGTTTTGGTCTTGGTGCAGGCTCAGACTCCCCAAATCCTCCTTTCTGTGGGGGGTGGGGACGGGAAGAAACATCAGCCTTTCAGGATAGGCTCCGGAAATCCTGCTTCTTAAGAGTGAAGCAGGACCTGGTTGGTTCCAAATCTTAGGGGCCCAGCGACCTAGCCTAGGGGCCCATCAACCTAGCCACTATCTCAGCCCATCCTTGGAAGTGCCCTTCCTCAGATCAAGAGGAGCCCTGGTTCAACCAGGCAGGGCCCATAAACTGCCCCTGGAACACATGGCTGCCTCCTCACTTGGATTCTGCCTTCCCCATCCCCCTACCCTGACGCCCAGTAAACACACACACACATCAACGAGACAGCTCATTCGATTCTTACAACAACCCTGGCAGCAGCTCTTACTGATCATGCCCACTGTCCCTCCAAGAGCTAAGTGACTTTCCCAGGATCACACAGGCAGAAGGTAAGAGCACTGTCCCAGGTATTCTGGAATTCATTCCAGGACTTTTTCTTCTGTTTTCCTTTGTCCCTCTTCTCATGCATCCACTGGGACATGGACAGGGGGCCAAACTTGTGTGCTTTAACTTCACAGGTGAGCACTTCAGTCTGTCTCTCCAGAGGCAGTTCTGAGACCCATGGTCCCTAGTGTTCCAGGCCAGCAGAGCCTCCTTCAGGTAGAATTAACCAAATCTGGGCCACTACAGATCAGATTGAGGGAATCTTGAAGTAGGCCAGTGAGCAAAAGAGTTTGATCTGGGACCCAAGCAGGCAGAGGTGCTCTGGAGATTGAGGGCCTAGTCCCTGCCTAGCTCTGCTGCTGGCTCTCCCTTCCTAGAACTGAGAGCCTTCTATTCTAGTTTTTTCCACAGTCTCACCTCCTATCCCTCCTGTGGTCTGGCTTCAGGCTGTCCCCACCATGTCCCAGAAACATCCCCCACCTGGTAGCCTTTTCCTTGACTCCAGCAGACACTCCTCAGCCTTGACAAATCTGCAGTCTCTATGGCAGCAGGTGGGGATTCTCCTAGCTTCCAAATCTCCTGGTTTTCTTCCTCCCTCTTTGAGCGGTTCCTTTTCTGGTTAGTGTCCTTCAGGACCTCACCCTGGGCTAACTCACCCACTCCCATCTGTCCATTAGCCTCAACCCTTTGATGAATTCAAAACTATAGACCCAGCTATTGAGGACACACTCTCTCCTTGCATGTTCTGCAGGAACCTCAAGACAAACCTGTCCTGAATAGAGCAAGCACTTTACCTCCTCCAGGCTCGTGTCTCAGCAGGAAGCCTCACCCTTCATCCACATGCACAGGGAGAAATTCTGGGGTCCTCTCTCCTCATCCAGTGTCACCAGGCTTGTTATCCTTCCCCCTAAATGGCTCCCTGTGTTCACCCCTTCCATCTCTGCTGCCACTGTCTCAGCCTGGGCCACTGTGCCCTCTCTGCATCCTTACCAGTCTCCCAGATCCCACTCCCAAAACCCTTTAAAGGCTTCTCACTGGCCTTAGAATAAAACCCAAACTCTGTAAAATGGCTTACCAGACCCCATGCTTTCTGCCTTCCCTACTCACCAACCAGTTTCTCTGCATATCCACCAACCCCTAGACCCAATCAGACTTTCTGTTCTTCTAACACCCCTCTTACCTTCCTTAAGACCTCACCTGAGGCTGGCTATGCCCAGGACAATGCCCTTCTCTCAACCCCCTCACCCTCGCCCCTACTCACACTCATCTCTCTCCCCGGGTTAGGCCCCTGCCCAATGCTCTCACAACTCCTTGTATTTTTCAAATCAAGAAACAAGTAATATTTTATTACCGTTGCTTAATATTCAGAGTCCTACACTGAGCGTGAACTGGGGCCAGGCAGGATTTGCCACGGTATTTGCAATACCCAAGATGATGCCGAGACGCAGCAAGTGCCTAATGAGTGATTGTTCAATGAGCCAAGAGGTAAGGGCTGGCCCAAACCCCTCTTCAGGGGTGGTTGAGGGTGAGGCCAACTTCTGTAGCAGGTCAGCCACATACTCTGTCTCTGAATCCCCAGTGACATCCCAGCAGGCAAGGTGGGTGCTTGTCTGCTTCCTGTAGAAGGCAGGCAACACTGCTTAGCAGCTCAGCTAAGTTGTAAATGTGGTCTCAGAGTCCTGTGGATGGAGAGGTCAGCAGTAGCAGCAGAGGGGACCCTAGGGCCATCCAGGTGCCCCAAATCCTGGCTGGGCAATTGGCCGACTGCCCCTTTGGTACCCAGCCTAGGCCAGGCCGCCATCAGGATTCGCTAGGCCCAGCAAGTCCTCTGCCAGACTGGTGAGCTCATTTTCCTCCAGTGCCTCCACCAGGCGCTGCAGCGTGGCACGGCGGCCCTCCGCCTGCACGAAGCGCCGCAGAAGCTGGAATGCCTGCTCATACAGCCCCTCGCGTTCATACTCATAGGCCAGGGATTCGAGCGCCGGGTCCCGCAGTGCGCGACAATTACGCTGCAGGGAGCGCCCCACCTTGCGCCATTTGAGGCCCACTGAGCGCGCGAACGTCTGTTGGTCCTGAAGGTTTAGCGGCCGGTTCACTGCGGGCAGAGTGGGAAGCAGAGAGAACTGAGGGAGCCCCAGAGCCGGGACCCTTCCAATCCCGCCCCACGATTTCCCCGCCCAGACCTCGCTCCTCCTCCAACTCCATCACCCGGGTGACTCCGCCTCTCCGCGCAAGCCTCACCTACGAGCTGACCCTGGAATAGAAAAGTCTGGCCAGATGGCAGCGGCAGTGGCTTCTCCTCCGACGGAGAGGGGGTCAGGGAGTTCGAAGGGGTTGGAGCGACCTGCACGTCTCCAACCTGGCCCCCGAACCGCACGTCAGATTCCGGAGCGCAGCCTCCAACTCAGCGAGTTCCTCGTCCCGGAGCCGGTCGGGCTAGGGAGGGGAGTGCGGCGTCGGTGGAGGTCTTAGCCGCGGATCCCCGCCCCACCCAGCCCTGGCCCCAGCCCGGCCGCACTTTATGAGCGAAGATGCAACTCAAACAGCGCTCCTCATCCATCAGCAAGTCGTCCAGCAGCTCCGCGCCGGCACGCAGCTCCAGTTGCAACTGCACCGAGCGCAGAGCCAGCGCCGCCGCCAAGCCGATTTCCAGCGCGGTGCGCAGCGCCCCCTCGCGGTAGGCATGGATGAAGCGGCTGCAGGGCTGGCGCCCGCAGAAACGCAACTGCAGGATCAGCTGCTGATCGCTGCGGTGGATCTTGAGCATCTGCAGCACGTCCGGGCTCCCGGTCTCTGCGGGGGCGGGCAGTCAAGCTCCAGATGGTCCCCATCCAAGGAGGAGTTCCCGGAGGAGGAGTGAAGCTCGCGGTCAGACCAGAAGCCACGGAGATTATCCCCAAAGCTCCCAGCAGGGAAAATCGGTATGCTAATAGCAACAACTCAGAATGGAGGCCAGGACCTATCACAGGGCACATCCTAAGATGGAGTGGGTGCCACCATAGCCCCACCCCAAATTAAGATGGGCAAAAGGGGCTTTAGGGAGAGCCTTCGCAGCACCGAGTGGGACATATGCCCTGGGCAGCCAAGCTCTCTGGGTAGGTGGCTGGTGAGACTGGGGAGAACAGGTCTCAGATCTTCTGCCTCCACAAAGTGCGGCTCTGGCTACCCTGGAAGGAGAGGGGCTCTGGGGCCAGGAAGCGATCCCGCAATCGGCATCAGCTTCCTGTTGCCTCTGCCCTGACATGGGAAAAGGAGACCTGAAAGGTAGGTACTGGAAAGGGGTCTTGGGCAAGGAGTGCTGCAGTAAGAGAGGAAAAGAGGAGAGAAATGGGCGATTAGTAGAAAGCAGTGAGCCAACTGGTCTGGGGCATGGGGAACATCGAGCAGGAGAACGTTAGTACACACATAGGTAGATCGTACACAGACACGGGAACACATGTCTACACCCAAGAGCACACAAGCGAAACAGAGAAGACAGTTTATGAAACCAGGGGTGAACCTCCTCTTCCCCACCCCCATCAAATATTTTCTGTAACACAGTGGTTAAGCACAGGCCCACAGAGTTGAAGAAGTAGGGCTGGCCCCAGGCCACCCCTTCCTCTCCAAGTGCCCGCCCAACCACGCACCTGCCAGTGCGGTCCGCAGAGCCCTGTATACCGCCATCTTCTGCTGGGGTGAGCGTAGGCATCCGACAGGACCACCTTGTCCAGGGAGGGCTCCACAAATAGGTATGCACTGCCCACCCACTCTTCGGGCCCATTTGGCCCAGCCGCCATCTGCCTCCTGGAGATGCAGACAGGCATCAAGATTACCTCAAACCCAGCCCCAGAAACACATGCGGCCCCACGTGGTCCAGCTGTCCCTTCCTCAGCTGGCACTCAGCTGTCCACCCAGCCTGCACATTTGTGAGGAAGTTGATCATCCCACAGGCAGCTGTTTGTGTGTCTGGCTCTGCACAGCCCAGCCCAGCTCAGCCCGAAATTGTAGTGAGGAACTCTGGTCACAGTGTGTGGAGAAGGTGGTACTGCCCTGCAGTGGAAGCAGAGAGAAGTTGTGCTCCCTCCGTAGGTCAGGTGTCTCTTACCAAAGCTGACAAAAGACATCTTCATCCTGAATGGTGCCCATGCCCCACAGCCAAATGGACCCATGTCCTGCTATGTCCTCAGCTTAAACTTGAGCCCCCAGGATCCCTGTGAGACTATAGCCCTCCCTCCTCATAGCAGTTTTCTCACCTGGATTCCTACCCTACATCCTGGCTTTTCACTTCAAAGGACACCTGTAATTTGCATCTGCCCAGTTTCTCTTCCCCTGGCTGACATTTAGGGCCTTCCCTCTACCCTAGCCTCAATCCATGTGCCTCTTGGTATAACTAACCCCTACTCCTAGCTCCAGGTGTGGGCATGTGAAACAGGTCCGGTCACTCTACATATTGCATTCACCTTTTTGCAGTCAAATGCTCTGCCACTGAACTATACCCCCTCCATTCACCTTTCTGAAATGATTAGCTTAGAGTTGGGTAGATTCAAGTTGGACAAATTAGAATCAACCTGCAACTTTGACTGGACCAACAGGGAAGAGGAAGAACTAGTTTCCCTTCTCTTGGGGCTGAGCTGAAAAGAATTTTTTTTTTTTTTTGCCACTGCTTAGGAAGAGCCTGGCTGAGAATGAAACTGAAACAGAAGGAAACAGAGCCCAGAGATGAAGAGGTGAACTCCTAACCACGCTATACCCCTGGCTCTAGCTGCACCCTGGACTTTTCAGTTATGTGAGCTAAATTATTCCTTTTCTTTTTAAAGTCTTTGGAGCTGAACTCTTGTCTTATGCAACTCAATGTTCTATTACAGATTCCTTCCCTGTCCAGACAGAGTCAGGACCCCTTGGCGCTAGTATCGCCTCCGTCTATCTTCTGACATTCCTAGCAAGGGGCAAAATTCCCAGCCACGGAACCACTGCATTGACCCTCAGTTCAATGGCCCCCCATGAGGCAGCACGTGGGGAACTGCCCTGCCTCTTCCTCCCCACCTCACCTGAGGCAACATCCCACCCTTTTGCAGAAACATGGGTTCAAGACCCCACCTTCTGCCCCATCAGCCACGCTTCTTTACTCTCTGGTCTTTGGCATTTACTTTTGGGCTAGGAGGAGTGCTGAGCCCCAGCTGTGAGCACCCTGTACATCACTGCTCTGGGAAGGAGAGGTTGGGGCAGCCACAGTTGGCATCCATTTACATGAGGGACAGGGAATCTCAAGAGAGGAATGCCAGAAGGAGCCAGGACCATAGCCTTGAATATTTTAGGGGAGGGAGTGGGGATCCTGAACTCAAGGCAGAGGCTGTGTTTTATATCTGTCCCCAGACCTTAACCTGAGAGCCAAAGCTGGAACAATAATTGGGAAAGGGCCTTCCAGCACCATCCAGACCTGACAAGAGGAATGATAACTGTGATGGTCCTACCCTGAACACAGGGGACATTCTCCTCCCACCCCCCACCAATAATCTTTTGGTAGAAAACATTAATACTTGTGTATTTACCCAAAACAATAGTCTATGGGGGTAGGAGGAGATTGGGGGGATTTTAACTTTCATTGTATTTAACAATATCCTACTTTATGTAAAATAGACACATTTCCTTTCTTTAAAAAGGCAAACTTTTTCTTAGAAAGCAAAAACAAAACAAAAACGGAGTGAGACATGTAGGTGACAAGTAAAACCAAGAGTGGTAGAGAGACAAGTGCAGAGAATGGTTTAGGTGGTAGAAGAGTGTAGAAACCTGCCCTGGAAACGTTTCCTCTATGATGTTGTCTTAGCCTGCTGGCTTGAGGGTGCTGACGGGATGGATGTAGTCCTGTGGCAAGGGATGCAAATGGGGATGGGAGGGGGCCAGAGTCTGGCCAGCACGCCTGCCAGGAGGCACTGAAAACCTGGAGAAGGAATGCTCCATCATACTCACTAGACTGGGCTCATGGAGAAGTGGAACACGTCTGCTAGAGCGGAGCCCTTGACTCCCATCATCTCACTAGGAACTCCTTCCTATCTGTCTGTCCACAGAAGCCCCTCCTCGGGAAGCCCCATGCCTCACCCACCTAGAGACCGCCTCCTGGAGACGCTTAGCTGGGCTGAGGCTGAGGGACACGTGGGTGCCGACCCAAAAAATATGCCTTTACCAGGAGAGGCCAGCGCCCCAACCTAACAGTCCCTAGGCAGCCTCACCTTTGGCCCGGTGGGCTGCCACGGCCCGCGGGCGTGGGCCCTAGAAGACTGAAAGCCTGCGACTCCCAGCATTCTGCGACCCCACTGAGCTGCGCCGCTTCCAAGCTCTTGAGGGGAGCTCCCCAGCCTCCCACTAACCCACCGTCAGCTGGTGTTTCGCACGCGCAACTTACTGGGGTGGGCAAGAGGCCTCTGCTCACAGATTTGTTCAGAGACAGGCCCGCCTTCTCACCCGCAGAGCTCTGCGGCCTCTCGAAAGCCCTTAGGTGGGACAAGGAACCTGCGGGGGCCAAGGTACATACCCTCTCTCCGGCCTCCCACGCAAACAGTCCAATAGGCCTCCGCCACCACTTGGCCTGGGCAGCCGCAGATGACAACCGCGCCGCGCCTATGCTCCTGAACAGGGATCCACCTCTGCTCCCGCCAGCACCGAGGAGCCTATCCACCCACCGTCTGCACTAACTTGGCCACCCCGGCCCGGCCCGATTCCCACGCCCGCCCTGCTCCAAAGGACTCTCGCTGCTTCCGGGTGTGCGCGGAGCGCAGGGGCGGCGCCCCAGCCCGACCCTCCCAGTCCCCCGGCGTCCCGCCCTTCAGACTCCCCGCGGCTCCTTCCCGCTCGCTCTCCTCCACCGCGAGTCCCCAGCCTCTGGGCAAAGCCCACCTGGTCCGCTGAGCAGGTAAGACACAGGCACCCGAGGCTAGACGGCAGGAAAAACTGCTCGCGGCAAGGGACTTCGGGGAAGTGAGGCTCTTAGGAGGCCGTAGGTCTTGAGCGTGAGAGTTGCTGCTTCTTCTGTCGGCGGACGGACGGATCAACAAGGGAGACCCTAGGGGGCAGAATTTTCTGATGCCTTCTGGGGGGTCGAGCTCGATGATCTTTGATCTTCTGACACTGTCGACTCTGACACTCAGGACGGGATGCCGTTGGGTTCCAGGTTCAAGATTGATCTAGGATATCTAAAGATCCAGGATACACGCACAAATTACAGCAGGGACCGTTAGCCTGGAAAATATGAGAAAGCAGAAAATTGGCAAGTGGTGTGAAACGTTATGTACGAAAACCTTCAACCACCTTAAAATAAAATTGGCAACTTCAAAGAGGACGCACACTTTCCGACGCCTGCCCCCCGAAAGGCGGCGCTTGGGCGTGGGTCTTCGGAATTCCAGCTGAGTCTAAACCGTCCAGCCGGCGCCTGGGCTTCTTGGGGGTCAGGATCGCAACTTGAATTCAGGGCTCCTCAGGCTCCAGCCCCAAGCTTTTCTGCCACCGGCATTCAAGGGAAACACCCAGGACGTCCCTCCCCCACCCCTCAAAGTAGTGGAAGGGATGGAACCTCCCCTGTTGGGGCGGGTTCGGCGGTGCCCCACCCGCGGCCCCGCTTCCTGATTGGTTTATGATCCCTGCCAATTAAAAGCCTGATGCGCTCACTCTATTAACCCTATCTTCACTCTCTAGTGACTGGCAGGGCTAGGACCGGGTTTCTCAACTTGGGACAAACGCAGTCAAACGGTGCTTGTTGAAATTCAGATTTTCAGGCCACACTCTTTCTAGAGAGCCTGATTTAGTAGGTGGGCCCGTGGAATCTGTATTGCGAACAAGTGTCCGAGTGATTTCTGTAGCCCCGCGCTGTCTGAGAAGCCTTCATTTCAGTGGTCATACAGGTGGGCTTGGGCCCAGTTGTCCTTGTACTCCGGGTGGAAGTTGGAAAGGAAGCAGTTCAGTGACACATGATCGCATAGGGCCCCATGCTTGGTTTAATAACTTGGTTAAACACTCTGCTGTCATTGACTTGAAATTCTGAATGTTTTTAACAAAGAGCGCTGCATTTTCATTTTGCATCAGGCTCCACAAATTATTAGCAGCTCTGGTCCAGCATTTCTACACATAGGCTCCAACGTTCTCCTCAACACTCTGGTCTTCCTGAGCCCAGGGACGTCCCTCTGTCTCCAGGTGGGAGCTGCTGGAGCATTGGAGCCCCCAGGCGGCAATGGTCCAGCCTGGAGAACTACCTGAGGAGGTGCTTGCACTCATCTTTCGCCACCTACCCCTGCGTGACCGTGCTGCTGCAGCCAGGGTTTGCAGAGCCTGGGCTGCTGCTGCCACCTGCAGCTCCGTGTGGCACAACACGACATCAGGTGAGCCGGCTTCTCTCCTTCCTCCTGCCACCGTCCCGCCTTCTCCCTCTCTCCGTGGAGTCAGGGGTTGGGGAGATTCAGTGACTCTTATAAAAAGCATATTAAAAAGCATAATCATTACTAACATTTCTTGATCGCCTACTGTGTAGCAACCATTCCTGTAGGTGCCTTATATAAATTAATAGGTAATATTATCTCCATTGCACAGATAGGAAATTGAGGCAGAGATATCTGACCACTTTTTGCAGGTCACTCAGCTAAGGAATGGCAGAGGCAGAATGTGAACTTGGCCATGCACCGCCTCATTAGAGACCATTGAGAAAGCCTGGCTTCTAAATATCATTGGCTTTCCCTGCCAGGGTTTCAACTTCTTGCAGACGCATCTGAAGTTGTCTATCTAAAGGGATAGTGGGAGTTCCCTCCTAGCATTAGCGGCTACCTTGGAGCAACCAAGGCATGGTCGGGACAGGGAGGTGTGTTGGTAGGGGACATAAAGAAGAGATGGTGTCTGGCACCCAGGCTGAGGTGCCAGATGCCTTTTCTCCACCGCTCAAACCTCAAGTTGTGACTTCGAGCGAGAAGACATGCTGCTACCATATCTATCCGCCTGCCTGGACCACGTTCACAACCTACGGCTGGAATTTGAGCCGTTGAGGGAGTCAAGCCGCCGGGCAGCCACGGAGTTGTTGATCGCACTGGCGGGCCGTTCCCCAGGGCTTCAAGGCCTGCGCCTGGAGTGCCGCGGAGAGAAGCCATTCTTCGATGCGGGCCGCGACATCCTGGACGCAGTGCACAGCATCTGCCGGGCTGCCCATGCGCTGCGTCACCTTGACCTGCGGCGCTTGCCCTTCACGCTGGATGACGCGCTAGTGCTGCAGGTGGCACGTGGCTGCCCTGAGCTCCACAGCCTTTTCTTAAACAACGGTACGCTGGTGGGCAGCGTAGGGCCGGGCTCGGTGCTCTACCTACTAGAAGCCTGCCCACGTCTGAGCGTCCTGGGCCTGCACCTGGCCAGCCTGTCGCACGCGGCCCTCGAGGCGCTGGCGGCGCCAGACCGCGCTCCTTTCATGCTCTTGGCCTTGCGATGCGCATGCCCAGAGGACGCACGCGCACCCCCATTGCCGAACGAAGCCTGGGCGGCGTTGCGCCGCCGCCACCCTGGACTGGCCGTGGAGCTGGAGCTGGAACCCGCACTGCCCGCCGAGAACGTGACGCGTATCCTGCAGTCTGCTGTGCCGGTGGCTGCGCTGCGCCTCTGCATCTCTGGGGACACTGTAGGTCCGGTACGCTTCGCAGCGCTGCATTACGCCGCAACGTTGCGCGTGCTCGAGGTGCGCGCCGCCGCCTCCGCCGACCTCGACGCCGCACTGGAGCTGTTGGCGGCGCGCTGCACGGGCCTGCGCGAAGTGCACTGCTTCTGCGTAGTGCGACCCTCCGTCCTGCACGCCTTCCTCGCTCAGTGCCCGCGCTTGCGCAGCTACACGCTCAAACTAACGCGGGAGCCGCATCCCTGGCGGCCCAAGCTTGTGGCCTGATGAGGCTAACGTGCCAGCAGACAGGTGACCTCCGAAATTTTGGGTGGGTTTGCCGACACACACTGAAACTGCTAACCCTTTCCTTCAGAACTCTGTTGCCCCTTTCTACCTCTCGGAGATTGGGGGCGCCCCGAGTCCGCTCTGTGCTCTCAACATCTGCAGACGCCTTCTGCCCGGTACTGGGATCACCCTCCTTCAGCCTACCCCTTCTACGAACACTGTTAACTCTGCGCCCCGGCGGCGTGGGGTCGGAGGGGAGGGCACAGGTGCAGCCTAGGCCTCAGGG
Source organism: Eonycteris spelaea (assembly GCA_003508835.1). Lineage (NCBI taxonomy): Eukaryota > Metazoa > Chordata > Mammalia > Chiroptera > Pteropodidae > Eonycteris > Eonycteris spelaea. Next base: position 985,685 of record PUFA01000026.1, on the reverse strand, counting down.
GTGAGTGTGAAATAAATTCTGCAGTATCTCTCCGTCCTGTGAAAGACCCGATCGGCTCTAGAGAGGGAGGGCGGAGGCGGGAAGAGCCTCTGGGCAGGGATGTAAGAGATGGAGACCTCAAGATCTGGTGCACTGATGCGGCTACGGGAGTCGGGGGCGGTGCACACTGCATCCTCGGAATGACAACGCCACAGGGTTCAGCGGGAGGGTGTCCGCTTCTTCTCAGCCCCCTTCCTTCCCTGCTCCTCTCTGCTGGCTCTAGCCCAGATTTCATTGTGCCTACGGCATCGCTTTCTAGGACTTTCCCAGCCCACACCAGGCCGCGCGCGGGCTGTTTCTTCCGAAGAACCACGGGGGAAACGGGGGCCTGAGAAGGATGGAATTCAAACTCAGGTCTCGCCCCCACTGCACTTCTTCACAAACATCTGATCCCAGCATGCCCTTTTCGGTCTGGTGGTGCTGCGGCCCCGATTTGGGCCCCGCCCTGCGGGTTCGCACGTGGCCCCCACCTGACCCCGCGCGGGGAGGCGGAGTAGCGCGGGGCGGGTGGCAAACACAGCACTTTCTGCGGCTTTGACAAGCCCGCGGCGGCGGGGCGGAGCGCTTAGCCCGGCCGAGACTGCGCCATGCAGGAAGCGCCAGCCGCGCTGCCCACGGAGCCGAGCCCCAGCCCCGTGCCTGCCTTCCTCGGCAAGCTGTGGGCGCTGGTGGGCGACCCCGGCACCGACCACCTGATCCGCTGGAGCCCGGTGAGGGCTGGGGCCCTTCGATTCCCCCAGTGGTACCCGGGATCTCTTCAAGTCAGTGAACGTCCACGCCCCCGTCGGGGACTGAGATGTGGGTCCTTGGATTCAGTCGTCCAGGATAGTTTATCTTGAAGGGGGTGTGCGAGATAGAGGTGAGGCGACTTCCTTCGGGCGGAGGAAAGGGTAGGAGCCTTCTGGAGACCTAGAGCCTAGACCTAGAGGGATCTTTGTTGTCATTTAGTTCCCACCCCCACCTCATCAGACAAATGGGAAAACAGAGACCAGAAAAGAAGGGCTGGGTCTGATTCTAGCTCAGGTGACGCTGGTCCGGGACTCATTTCAGGCTGGAACCCATACCTGGCCTATGCTCCTCCTTTCCGTGAACCGAGCACAGAGTCTGAGTCGGGCTGGCCACCCCAGGCTAGGGCTCAGAGCTGGTTCTAGTCTGGCTCCTCTCGTGTCCCCAGGAGCGACAGTCTGGGTCCCCAGAGTGAGTGCGAGTGTGTGCGCGCGCTCTCCAGAGCGCGGGCCGGGCCGTGGGCGGGCACGTCTCACGGTGTCGTCCGGCCTCCGCCTGCACCGTGGGTGGGAGGGCGGCGTTCTCCGCAGAGCGGGACCAGTTTCCTCGTAAGCGACCAGAGCCGCTTCGCCAAGGAAGTGCTACCCCAGTACTTTAAGCACAGCAACATGGCAAGCTTTGTGAGGCAACTCAACATGTGTGAGTCCCTAGGGCTGGGCGGAAAGCCAGGGTGGGTGACTTGGTGTTCTGGGACGGGGAAATTTAACACCCCCTCGTCCCCCAACTCCCTAGACGGTTTTCGGAAGGTGGTGAGCATTGAACAGGGCGGCCTGCTCAGGCCTGAGCGCGACCACGTCGAGTTCCAACACCCGAGCTTCGTGCGCGGCCGCGAGCAACTACTGGAACGCGTGCGGCGCAAGGTGGAGTGGCCTGTGGGAATCAGCAAACTCGGGAGGTGGGGTGTTGGGACGGCTGGTCAGGTTCTATGAGACTCAGGCCCGACGGTGTTTCCCACTCGCAGGTGCCTGCGCTGCGCAGCGATGACGGCCGCTGGCGCCCCGAGGACCTGGGCCGGCTGCTGGGCGAGGTGCAGGCTTTGCGGGGAGTGCAGGAGAGCACCGAGGCGCGGCTGCGGGAGCTCAGGCAGTGCGGGGGGGGGCGGAGGAGGGTGGGGGAGGGGGGCTTTGGGCGAGAGGACACCGGCTGCCAGGCGGGTCCAGGCGGCTCCTTCCTCTCTCAAGCCTTGCCGCTTCCATCCTGACTACGGGGCTGAGCTGTGGAATTCTCTTCTCTAAGGATGGATGATCATCCAAGTAGTCTCGGGTTGAGGTCTGTGGGGGGTGGTGCTCGGGAGAACTCTCAGATGCCTCAGCACCCTCCCGCACCTTCCCCCAGGCAGAACGAGATCTTATGGCGGGAGGTGGTGACGCTGCGGCAGAGCCATGGTCAGCAGCATCGGGTCATCAGCAAGGTGTTCCTCTCCCTACACCCCACTTTCTCCACTCCTGAACACCCCCTTTCCCAGTCCTCTAATCCACCTGGAAGACGAGGTCCAAAGGATGAATTAACCCTTTGCTTCCTCTTTAGCTGATCCAGTGCCTCTTTGGGCCACTTCAGGCGGGATCGAGCAGCGCAGGAGCTAAGAGGAAGCTGTGAGTGAGAAAGCCAGGGATACTCCCCCACCCCGCCCCGCCTTTCAGCACCCTTCCTGCTGGAGCCACCATACAGGGACTCCTCCTCCAGAAACTCTTTCATCAGGAATCTTCATTCTTTCCCACTGTATGGGTCTTCCTTGTCCCATGGCCATCTCCCCAAGTCTCCTTCCAGACCTTTTCTCTCTTCCCCAACGTCACCATCAAAACTCTCACTCTCAGATCCCTCAGTTACAGAACTCTATCCCAAATTTCCACCCCAGCAGCCCCACCTTCTCACCCCAAAGCACCCCTGCATCAGAGGGTCTGGGATTCAAACCATGCTCCCTCCTGCCTCTCTCTACCCCCAAAAGGCCCCCATCTCTGGGGGGAGCCCCTTCTGCCTCCAGCATGTGACTGATACCCTGGCAACAGGCCTCAGCTCTGCTGACTTGGCTGCTGGGGCCTGTGGGAGGGACGTGGTGCAGGCCGAGGGGCATGAGAGATGAACCTGCCCAGCCTCCTGCTGTGTCCCTCCACCTTGCACAGATCCCTGATGCTGGATGAGGGGAGCTCATGCCCAACACCAGCCAAATTCAGTGCCTGCACCCTACCTGGTGCCCTCCTGCAGGACCCCTACTTTATCCAGTCGGTAGGTTTTGCTTCTCCTCCCTTCCCTAGGGCACTGCTGGGCTTGTGGAGAGCCTATTCCTTTTCCCCATTCCCCCAAAAGAAGAGAAGATGGAGGCCAGGCTTATCCCCCATCCCCCACCTTCCCCACCCCCACTACACACACACTCACCAGACCAGACTTCCCAGCATGAACTGCAAACCTTCCCCCTTAGAACTGGTCCATGTGGGCACTGGTTGGATTCTGGCTTACCTTGTGGCTTCAGGGAAAGGACTGGGCCTACCTATTCTACTTACAGCCCCTCCCAGAGACCACCTTGGGCCTCAGCAGTCCTCACAGGGCCAGGGGCCCCATCATCTCTGACATTCCAGAAGACTCTCCATCCCCTGAAGGGGCAAGGCTTTCTCCTCCAGTAGTGGCAGGAGGTAAGGGAGACACAGACAGGGGCTGCACTCTGGGGAGCCTGTGGGAAGGGCCTGGCAGCCCAGATGGCTGTGTGGGTAGGGGAGAGGTCAGTGCCAGGGTCTGGTTGAAGCTTTTCTCTGGTGCAGGGAGAAGGGCCTGGCACTGCTCAAAGAAGAGCCGGCCAGCCCAGGGGGGGAAGGCGAGGCTGGGCTGGCCTTGGCCCCAAACGAGTGTGACTTCTGCGTGACAGCCCCCCCACCGCTGCCTGTGGCTGTGGTGCAGGCCATCCTGGAAGGGAAAGGGAGCTTCAGCCCTGAGGGGCCCAGGAATGCCCAACAGCCTGAACCAAGGGGTCCCAGGGAGGTACCTGACAGGTGAGCAGAGACTCTTGACTCTTGATTCTTAGCCCTGTGGGCCACTTTTGCAGTTAGACTAGCACTAACTATGCCCCTGAAACTTCATCCTTGTCTGCCCGATTAGTGGCTGAGGGGAATGTTGGGCACCATAATCTGACCTGATTTCTCAGAGTTGCTTTAAGGAGTACCAGGATCAGAGGTCCTGGAAAGTGGAAACATCTCTGTGGTAGAGCTCAGTTCATTGGGGTGGTTGTAAAGACTGTAAAGTACACAACAGTTTAAGAAGCACTGGTATTGAAAATTGTATAGGGAAGGGACACATCCCAAGACTCCATGTCCATAACCGAACCTCAGCCAAAAGTAGGAGGTGGAGGCACTCTTATGTGCCCATCTATGTGTGTGTGCCTTCTGGCCTTTTCTAGATTTTGTCAGATTTAGATCCTGATGCATCCAGGTTCCTTAAGAACCTAATTAGGGGGTGGTAGTGTGCTAGAGGCCAACAGCAGTTCTCTGTGCACAGGGGGCCTCTGGGCCTAGAGAGGGGGGACCGGAGCCCAGAGAATCTGCTGCCTCCAATGCTACTTCGGGCCCCCCCTGAAAGTGTGGAGCCTGCAGGGTCCCTGGATGTGAGTACACCTTCAGCAGGGCAGAGGCATGGGGCTTGCTGGGGTCCAGCTGTTTGTGCAGCCTGGGGAAAGCACCATTGACCTGGAGCTCCCCCCAGGTGCTGGGCCCCAGCCTCCAAGGAAGGGAATGGACCCTGATGGACTTGGACATGGAGCTGTCCCTGGTAAGATAAGGGTGGGAAGGGCAGGGCATTAGGGGATTAGGGGTTGCTGAGGCACGTCCTTTGGTCCATGGCTGTTTTCTCTCAGCCAGTGCCCCAGCTCTCCTCCCCAGCAGCTTCCTGGGGTTCTCCCATGCAGATGCAGCCCTTGGTTCCAGAGAAGGGTGAGACTGAGCTGGCAGTCAAAGGGTTAAATTCTCCAGGCCCAGGTAATGGTTGTGGTGACTTGGACCTGAAGGAGACCTTGATTGGCCTGAGTTATCATGATTGGATGGGCTGGGTGGTTTGTGTTTTGAAGGATTTCAGCTGCCCTGCAGAGAGCTACTTAAGCCACCCACCCTCTCACCACTGGATGAGAGTGGGGAGGGTGAGAATAGATATTTCACCCTAACTTACTAGAGGGAGGGCAAGGCAAGTGAAGCTGTCCTTTCCCAAAGAAGGGAGAGGAAACTGTTTCTCCCTGCTGAGCACAGTCTCACTCCTCCTAGGGAAGGACTCCGCCCTTGGGGCACCACTCCTGCTGGACATCCAAGCACCTTTGGGAGGCCCAGCTCTCGGCCTGCCTGGAGCTTTAACCATTTACAGCACCCCTGAGAGTGGGACCTCCTACCTGGGCCCTGGGGCTGATCCCTCCCCTGAGGCCTTCTTCACGCAGAAGCAGCTTGGCTGAGGGGCTGGCCTGTAGCCCCACGCCCTTTCTTCTTGGCTTCCCCGCGCCCCCTGGTGGAGGCTGAGCCAAGATCCTGCTACTCAGCAGCCCCTTTCCATTACGAAGTCCTGCATATAAACCGCATTTTTTTTCTGTGTTTCTGGTCTCTTTTCTCTACCGACCAGGGAGCATTGAAGTCCTGGGTGGTGGCGGGTGACTTTGCCTTCGTAGAAGCATCCTGATTCTAGGGCTTTAATGAAGAAACCCTTAGAGAGTGGAGTGCTTGGGGAGCCTGCTTCTAGTTCTCCTGCTTAGGCCCGATTCTCCAGCCCGGATTCAGGGCTGTTGCGTGGCCACTGCAACCTCTGGGAAGTGGAGGCCCTGGAGGTCACGCCCCGCTCCGCAATTCATTGGCTCTGTGATCCCAGTAAGCTGCTCCACTTCTCTGAGCCTTATCTGTGACAGGTAAAGGGGGGGTCGACGAGAATCTAGGGATAAAGGCCTGAGAATTGCCAGGCCCGAGTGGGCGCTGAGTACTAGGGGCCGCACCGCCCGCTTGCTGACTCATCCGCGCGCCCGGTGTGGGGAGGGAAAGCAAACTACGTGTCTGAGCCCAAGGCTTGCGGGGCCTCCAGCAGCCTGCCGCCGTGCAGAGAAATACTCCTGCTTTCCCCACCACCTCCCGGTCCCACCCCCTCCCAGTTCCCGGCAGCCCTGGCAGCCTCGCCCTCACCACAGCTGCTGTTCCCACCCCCACCCTGCCCAGCCCTTTCTGCCTTGTCATCTCCAACCCTGGCTAGACCCGTGAGCGGGGCCGCCCGGAGCGCGCCGGACTGGGAGCCCCACCCCACCTGGCTGGGGGAGGGAAAAGAAACAGATTAGGCAGAATCCGCGCCCCGCACCAGCAGCTCTCCAAGGAGGTCTGTGAGCCCCGCCCCTCCGCAGGACTCTAACTGTGGGACTCGGTGGAGGAGAGATACGGGCAGCTGGTGGTCGGACCTGCACAAAGGCTCTCTAACAACAGAGCTGGTGCAGCCAAGTGGGGAGTGGGGCCTAGACCTCCCTCTGAGCTTTGAACCTGGAGCTGCCTGGTACCCCAGGAAGGACCTGGCCTGTGACCCTTGAAGGACTAGCCGCGACATAAGTTCGGTACAGTATTTACTTCTGAGCATTGAGTCTCAGAGGGAGAGCCCAGACCAGCTCTGGGGGATTCTGTGCCCAAGACAGGACAAAGGATAGGAGTTGGTATAATGGGAGGAGGAGGCTAACATAAAAATAACTTGGGGAGGAATGAAGGAGAATGGGGGACCAATTTGACCTGCCCCCTCCCTCTCTATACCTTTACAAGAGTAGATTCTGTCCCCTCTCTCTTCTTGCACCCGTGATTTGGGGACGATCTCTGGAAGCCTCAGCTGAAGAGGGCAGAAGATCCGTGTGTACACAGGGCAGTGCTGGCAGTGCAGTGCTGAGGATATCTACTGCTTACTGGGGTAATCGGAGATGAAATGGAACCAGTCTGCCTATGACACACTCAGGCACTGGGATGGACAAGAGGACATTTGAGTTTTGGAGGATGGGCCCATAGCATGGAGGAAGGAGAAGGCTATTCTAGGCTTAGGGAATAGCATATGCAAAAGTTCAAAAGTGCCAGGGGCTTTGTGAGTTCTCCAGCACTGAGTGGTGGAGGGAACTGAGGGAAAGCCTGGGTGTCCCAGGGTACGGGAGAGTGGCTAGGCCAGATAGTCTGAATTCGCTCTGATGGGCAGTAGGGAGCAGGGGACAGGTAGTTAGGGCTAACATTCTGTTTGGCAGAAGAACTCGTATTTCAGTATGAAGTCAGTCAGATTACAGTTCTGCCACTTGTTCTCTGTTTTCTCATCTGTAAAATGGGGACAACGAATTCTGCCTGGGAGAGTTGTCAAAATCACTGTGGAGGTGATAAGATAGGAGAGGTACTCAGGCTGTCATAGGTGATGAGGTGATCATGGTAGGGTTGGGGGTGATGCTGACAGAGTCTCAAATAAGAGGTGAAGGAGCAGCATTTGTCACAGATAGGACATGGATGGAGAGGGAGGGACAGGGGATATTCCTAGTCTCTGATCAGTGGCCTTAGGGGAAGGGCTGATTCTTCAATATGTCCAGGAGGGGTGAAATGACCAGGGAGGCATAGGATGACACCAGGTAGTAGTTAGAGAGACCTGGGAGGCAGTATGGGGACTATGACCAAATCCATTCTCCTAGACCTACAGCCAAGTAAGGAAATAGAGAAGGAACTCCAAAGGGAGGGAGACCAGAAGGGTGCTATGTGGACAAAACCAAGGGAGGAGGAGATGGGCTGAGAGAGGGAGTGGTCCAGGCCTGATCTCTTTGCTCCTTAATGCCAGGAGCCTGGCTGCCTGGGTCAGGCCACCCAAAAGGGAATGGGTCATTATTCTTAATTGTCAATAAATGGACAAAGTGAATTAATTTCCACCTAACACCTGCTGTTTGGTAAAGACAGTCTCTCAAAATGTGAGGACCCGTGAAGGAAAATGGTAAAAGTTCAGCAAGCATTTGTTAGTAGATTTTATGAGCTGGGCCCTGGGTACTTCAAGGTGAAGCAAGAGATGGCTGTCATTCCCAGGCAGCAGGGAGACAGTTGGGTCTCAAGTGATGTAAGATCGTGGTCAAGAGCTAGGACTCAAGAGAATTCAGGTATACCTGCACAGGTATTAGGGAACTAGGAAGGGCCATTTGTCTACATTAGAGTTACAACATGATGGTGGCATTGATGGGGGCAGGGCAGAGTGTGCAGGGGCCAGGCCTCTCCTGGAAAGATGGACCTCAGGGTCAAGATAAGGGGTCTAGATCTCCTCTGGTATGTGAGAGGAGCAGGTGAGGCTCTCAGCACTTTGTGCTCTAGGTGTGGAGGAGATTCGGAGCTGTGTAGGATCTACGCTGAAGGTGAGAGGTGAGACTGTGAAAGTGGTGAGGATGATCGAGAATTATTCAGCAGATAGACTGGAAAGGACTTGATTGCAAGCTGGGCGTGGGGCTTTGCTGGTTATGGTGGATAAGCAAGTTTGGGAAATAAGTTAGTTTGGATAAACTAAGTCTGAACAGACTGTGGAATCTGCAGGCAGCTGGGACTCAGAAGGGAGGTCCTGGTTAGGGAGAATGGTCATAGATAAGGGTTTTGGGAGAGCAGACGAGAGGAGTGGAGGGCCACAGCCAATGTTTAGGGATCCAAGGAAGAGCCTGAGAAGATCCGACAGAAACATCCGGAGAGGCAAGAGTGCAAGGAGTCCTGTGCTGCGGAGCTGTACTGCTGCTGGGGTCAAGGGTGGGGGAGATCCGGTCCCCACTACTGCTCTCCTCCACCCCTAGGCAGTCCCCACTATGGGCAACGTGCAGGAGAGGCCGTCAGAGATGATTGACCGCGAACGGAAACGCCTGGTAGAAACGCTGCAGGACGACTCTGGTCTGCTGCTGGATGCGCTTCTGGCGCGGGGAGTACTCACCGGGCCTGAATATGAGGCTTTGGACGCGCTGCCTGATGCCGAGCGCAGGGTGCGCCGCCTGCTGCTGCTGGTACAGAGCAAGGGCGAGGCTGCCTGCCAGGAGCTACTGCGCTGCGCCCAGCGGACCGTGCGTACGCCCGACCCCGCCTGGGACTGGCAGCATGTCGGCACTGGTGAGCGCACGCTCCGGACAAGGACTAAGTCAGAGTAGGGGGCGTGACGGAGGCGGAGTTCTAATCTTCTGCAGATGAGTGTATGCAGGGGAAACTACAGAGGGGTAAATTGTGCCTAAGACATTCCCACCTCTGCCCCAGGCTACCGGGAACGCAGCTATGATCCTCCATGCCCTGGTCACCGGACGCCTGAGGCAGCTGACACAGGGACTCTATGCCCTGGGCTGCCCAGAGTTTCACACTGTGAGGAGACCGGAGGTCCTGAGGGCTCTGAGGCAGTGCAATCTGGAAGCCTGGAGGAGCCTGAGCCAGAGGTGGGAGCTGAGGCCTATGAAGGGGCTGAGCCAGAGTTGGGACCCCAAATGGACCCAGAACCTGAGCCAGAGGCAGAACCAGAACCTGAAATGGAACCAGAGCCAGAGCCCAACCCAGAGCCAGAGTCTGACCCGGAGCCTGAACCAGACGTCGAGGCAGAAGATGAGTCTGAAGGTGTGAGACTGACCAAACCTGGTGCCAGGTTGGTGGGAGGATGTGGCCCAGGAGGCAGAGGGCAAGCCCCACCTGACTGACCACTTTCCCCCTTCATTTCTAGATTCCTGAATGCCAGCGCACTGACAGGCCACTGCCTGCCCAAGCTGGATAAGACCTGAGATCCTGCCCTGGCAAGGTGGTTGCCACCAAGGCTTGCCTGGCTCAGTATTCACTGGAAGTGAATAAACTCCAGAGGGTCAGCCTGGGCTTTCTGTGATTCTGGCTCTTTGCCCAGAAACTAGGGTGTTGATGTGCATAGCTCTATACTCCATTGCTCAGTTCCCAGCCCTATTCACCAATAGTTCAAGTCCATCCCTGAGGGACAAGGGCCTAACCTGGGCCTTTTTACGTTCCTGAACCTTTGGAGGCATGTATAATCACCAGCCCTATTCCATGGAAACCCTGGGCCTGGCGCAGAGAGAGCTAGTGCTCACAGCCTTGGGAAGTGAGATTAGGAGAGAGAAAGAGGAAGGGACCTTGCATAGACAGAAACCACACACCTCATTGTAATTGCTATTTTAATTGTCTGCCTTCTCTCAGGACTATAGGAGCTCAGTGAGAGTCCTAACCAGTAACTGGCACACAGAAGGCGCTCTATGCATATTCACTGACTAAATGAATAAGCACTTTCCAGCTGTGTTTCCAAGTTTTACAGATGGGGAAACTAAGGCCAAGAGTGGGAGTGGGAGTAGGTTAACCTCACACAGCTGAGTCTGAGGTAAAACTGGAAGCAACTACTATTTCTGTACCTCTCCTAGAATAGGAGGGGCTCAGGACTTGGGACAATTAGGGGCCTGCCCCGTAGGCTTGGCTGTGGCTGCAGCCAAGCTATGCCAACCTCTATCAGAGACCAGGTGTGTGGGCAAAGACAAGGACAGCAGAGGCCAGAAAAGGGAGTAGGGGCAAGGCCAGGTGAGTGCTCAGGCTTGATTTGCAAGGTCTGAAGGATTGAGTGTGTGTGTGTGTGTGTGTGTGTGATGAGAGTGGGGTTAGCAACAGTCAATGCCTTCCAGAGGAGCCCTGTTTCCTCTCACCAAGACTTCTAAAGCTGCTGCTTTCCAGCCCCAGGAAGAAAGCACATAAATAGAGAAGAAATACATTATGAATGGGAGAGGCAAAATGCTGAAAAGCACATCCCAGCCCAGCTGGGTCTCTAACTACCAGGACCTCTGCCCATTAAGTCTGTGTGAAAGCCAGGACCTCAGGCTCAGGCAATCACCCCAGAAGAAGGGATACCCCCACTAGGACCCAGTGAGAGGTAGACAGCATGAAAGCTGAAGGAGCACCAAGGGGCCAGGTGGGGGAAGGGAGACTAGAGTACACAGACACCCAAAGCCATCTCATGCAAAGAACAAGTTTCTACTCCCAAACCAACCCCCATTCCCATTCATGCTCACCTTCCCTGCTGCCCCCAGGCTTCCCCTCTGCTAAAAAGATAGAGGCAGGAGGGCAGACTCAGTTTGCCTAACATGCTGCTGTCCCCAGGGCCCAAGGAACACAAACCTACTAATGTTGCTGCTCCTCCTGAGATGCTCCTGCCCTCCCAGTTCCCCAAGAAACACCCAGGCCATGGAAGCACAGAGCAGCCAGCTTCATGTTCTGGGGGTTGATCTGGAGCCCTCTGTCCAGGGCCTCTGTTGATAGCCTTCAACCAGCGTCAGTCAGGAAGCAGGCGGCCCAACTCCGCTTCATCCAGCCGGTTGGTGGCCATGATGTGCTCCAGCTGCTGCCGGTACCTTGCCAGGTCCTGCATGAAGTGGGGCACCCGAGTATTGTCCAGCACCCCATGGGGCCGCAGGTGGTCTACATCCTCATAGGATACCTGCAGGGAGGAAGCTGGGCCTGAGCAGTAGGCAAGGGCACTGGGTTTCAGGAGGCTGATCCCAGTCTCTACCAGTGGCTCATTGCCCTTTGCTCCTGGAACTCTTCTTTCTCTCCTGATCCACTCCCAATAGTATGTATCCAACTGCCTTCTGACTACCTTCCCCTGGATAGCTCTCAGGCACCTCAGACTCCCCATATTCAACACTGAACTTCTGGGTGCCACTTTATGCCAGCTCCACCCTCCTCATAGTCCCCTAGGTCAGATTCCAGGGAGGGGGCTGGGAATCTGTCACCCTCCCACTCAGAGTGGCCACTGAGTTCAAGGGATTCCATTCTCTGAAGAGCTCTCCAGCTTGCTCCTTCCTTTCCAACTGCATGGCCACTGCCCTGTTAGGTGAGACCACCATTAGTTCTGCAGGAATAATTGGAAAGTCCCCTTCCTCTTTCCCCTGCACTCCCTTCCCTAGGCTTCTCTCTCTAATCCACCTCCCATTAGACATCCAGAGGGAGCCTTCGAAAGCAAATATCTGTGCCACTCTGCTTAAAGCTTCTCTGATTCTCCATTGAGTTGGTAAAGTTCACCTTCTTCAGCCTGGCACAAATACCCAATGCCAAGACTTGATCCTTGGCTATTTCTCCAGCCTCCTTCCCCAGATGCAGACAGTATCTACATGCGTGCGCGCATGCACACACACACACAGACACACACCTGTAGGCTGGGTCAAGTACCTGCCAGACCGTCATTTCACCTCTTGTGTTCACCTACCCCCACCAGAGACAGCCGGCACCCAGTCCTTAGTCGAGCATCCATCAGAGACTCAGGGAATACTATGCTTAGGGGAGAACTTGCTGGGACATCTGAACACCCGTGACCGGTCACTCACCTTGCCCAGCGAGGTCAGCAGCGGAAAATCGATGGTCTGGCGGTGCCGCAAAATGCGCACAATGCCGTCCAGATACACCTGGTCCTTGCTGAAGCAGCCTGTGGGCACCGTAGGGCCATGAGCCCCTACGCCTGAAGCCACCCCTGCCCCCAGCCGCAGCTCAGGGCACTCCCCAGAATAGGCACCCACCGGGCACCGAGGTGTCCATCTGGCCACGCTTGGCGCGCACGCAGTACTCCCAGCGCACATCAGCATCCTGCACGTAGCGCGCCAGGTCCTGGAAGAGCTGGCGGAAGGACATGTGCGCAGCACGGTGGATAGTGTAGTAGAGCAGTGCCGCGCGCCACAGGAAGGGCTGCTTTCGGAACAGCACGCTGTGCAGGCTGGCCAAGCCCTCCTCAGTGGGGTTAGCCGGCCGCAGCCCATACTGTAGCCGGCCCTCGGCATTGTGCCAGGGCTGCCGTGCGTTGTTGACGCCCCTCAGGTAGTGGGTGCCTGTGGGAGGGCAAAGGGGAGGCGATACTGGTCGTGGCAACCCAGGACCCACCCTGCTGTACCTCTAGCAAGTGACACACATGTATCTTCATGCCCCTGGACTCAGACTCTCACACGAGCCCTCTCTGCCACCCCTGCCCCAATCTGTATACTCACCCAACCCCAGGTAGCATGAAGACCCTCCTAGGATGAACTCTCACCCAAGGACTCACATGCAAAAATCCTCCCCATGTGTCCAGGGCCACACACACAAAACTCAACTCACAATGTCCCCCAGTCCCCCTCCATCCCAGAGAGAGGCAGGAACTCACACACCACTTCGCCTGCATCCTGCATGCCCATGTCATTTTAACAGTCATGCTGCTATTCCCAGCAAAAACCACCTTTTACCCAGAGTGGCAGGATTCTTGATGAAGAGGCACAGACCAAATAGTAATTAGTGTCAAGTGCTCTCCTTTCCAGCCTGGCCTTTCCCTTCCTAAACCCAGCTCTGTGTGTCCTCAGCCAGTTCCATTCCTACACTGGAAGGCCTGAATGTTGGCTGGGCTAGTGGGACCCTCAGGGTTCTCCCTCTGGCTGGTCGGGACCTCAGCAACCTTGTCTCCACTGTCAAGGGAAATTAGACAGATAGTGGAGACAAAAAAAGATACCCAAGAGGACTGAGAGACGACGGGGAACCCAGAGAGTGGGCAGGCATGTTTGGGCCTACCTCTGTGAGCCAGAGGGAGGAGGTGACTACTCACAAAGGGAAAAGGCCCATCTTCAATGGGCAAGTGGAGAGAGGGGGTGGGTTTACTGGGGCCCCTCACTGTCCCCCACGTCCCAGCTCACTGTCAACCCTACATGCCCACCCGCCTACCCACACACTGACCGATCTCATGCCGCAGCATGCCCTCCAGCCAATACTGGCGGGCTCCAGTCAGGTTGATGGCCAATGTCGGTCGGCTGTTCTCCACCATCATCACTGCCTGGGACAGCAGGTCTTCACTTAGCTGCACCACAACCTGCAGGCAGCAGCAGTGCCCTGAGCCATGACCACTAGCCCTGGGGCCAGTGTGCAGATGGACTCACTAATGCCACAGGGCAGCCAGGCCAGACAGTTGACCAGGACACCTGCCCTTCACCATCTCTGCTAAGAGCCAGCTCCCACCTTACTGGGGCAGGGACAGGGGCTTGCCAGGGATCACTAGTTGGCCAGCTGTGGAGCTGGGCCTGGCACTACCCACTGGATAGCCCAGTTTGGGGCATGTAGAAGAGGGGCCTCACAAGCAGGGCAAGCTTACCTCCCCAACACAGCCCTCTTTCTGCATGTATTTGCGCACAATGGACCAGATCTGGCACTTGGTCAGCAGCTGGCCCCCAGTCGCAGCCTCAAAGCGTTCATAGGTGCCAAACTTCTCCAGAACAGCTTCAATGATGCCAACTGCCTGCACATAGGGCCACAGTGGCTGGTCAGGCCAGGCCGCTTGGGTGGTCAGGGCCAGGGTGAGGTGGGCAGGCTGGACTGACCTGATGGATGAACTGTCCAGAGGCCTCACAGTACTTCTCCAGCACAGCCATAGGCATGGGTTCCTGGTACTCAAACTGTGGGTTGTAGGTATAATGGGACTGGAAGAACTTGTCCCGCTCATGGTCCATGTTAGTTGGCCGCAGGGCCACCAACATGCAGGGGCTCCTGCTGGAACCACGGCCTAAATCCTTTCGAGTCTTAGCAATGTGAGGCAGGGAAGCTGCAGGCCGCAGGGTGCCTCCACCTGGATTCCGTCCTCGTCCAGGTGGGGCCTGACCCTGGGTGCTACTTCTCCGCCGGCCAGTACTATTTATGGTGTAGGTGCTCTCACTGCGACGCATGTGGCCACGTTGGCCCAAGCGCAGCTCTGAGAAGGACTGCAGCTCAGGCTGGGGCTGCAGGGCTGAGGAGACTGACAGAGCCAGGGCAAGGCCAGGGATCGAGGCCAGGGGTACATCGGTGTCCCATCTTGGTCTGAGGGCTTCAGCCTATGGCCCAAGGATGAGGGACTGGCTGGTGGGCTGGGGGTGCTTGCTCATACACCTGAGCCCCTGAGTCCAGCACCATCCTGGGGGTCACATCCAGCCTGGTCACTCCAACTCCCCACACTGTCGACTTCTGGGGACACAGAAGGGCATGTGGAGGCCAGCATGAGTGATTGTGGCCTAAGGACCAGCAGGCCCTGTGATCCACAACTGCCCTTGCTGGGTCCCCATGGTTCTGGGTGGCTGCCCGTTTCCTCCAGCAGGCTTACCCAAGTGAGCTGGACTGGGAGAAAGCAGAAGGAAGATGGTGGTTCCTGGACCCCTACTCATAATTCTAATTCCTGTACTCAGTGCCTACCTAAGCTGGAAGCTGGTACAGTATTGCCTCCACTGCTGGGTTGATAGGTGAGTGGGTCTCACTACCTTCTAACTGCCTTCTACCTATGGTATTTTTCAGTCCTACCCCTCCCCTCCCACCTGGCCCCACCCACCTCCTCCAGCCCATTGGGCCTCAGTCAGTTTGAATGCCTGCCTGCATGCCCTTTCCTTAAACTAGTCCCTCTACCTCCTGGAATGCTCTCTTCTCTGCTGGGCCATCTGTTCAAATCCAATTTAGAATCAGCTTTTGGGGGGCAGAAGGAAACTTCAGCACACCCAAGCCAATCCTTGGTCTGTCCCTTATCAGAGGGATCCTCCTAGTAAGTTGAGGAAGTCACCCCCGACTCTGTGCTAGGGCTCAGTCCAATCCAGTCTCTCTCCAGAGACTGACCGAAGGCTCCAATCTCTGAACTCTGTTGCCCACTCGGGAACACAATTCCAGCATTTCTTTTCTCTCCTATATCTCCTACATCATCAAACTCTTCCTCTCTGCTAGATTTTTTCCATCAGCATAAACACATGCTGTTATTTCTCTGTCTTAACCAAATAAAACAAAATCCTCACTTGATCCCACACTTCTCCAGCAATAGCAGTACTCTCTCTAGCTGCTCCTCACTGTAGCACAATATGTAAAGTGTCATCTATACTCACTCTCCAGTTCTTTCCTGTTCTCTCTTAAATTTGACTCCAATTAGGCTTTTCCCCTCAATTTCTATTGAAACTGATCTGACCAAGGTCATCAATGATCTTCATGCACTTCATACATGTTTCATCCTGGAAACATGTTCTCCACCTGGCTCCCCAAATCTCCTACCTCACTGGTTGTTCGTTCTTGCTCTTTCTTGCTGGTCGTCCCTGTCTTCCTGACTTAACACTGTACTGCGTTAGGGCTTGGAAACAGCTATGAAAACTTCTTTCCTTCTTCTCCACTTATGCTCACTCCCAAAGTGATCACATCCACTCTCATGGTTTTAAAACCATCAGCCCAAACTTCTTCCATAAACTTCAGACCAGTGTTGTCGGTTCTCAATTCAACATTACTGGAATGTAGAACAGGCATCTCAAACTGAACACGTTCCCTGTCTGAAATGTTTTCCCTTCATATAACTGCATCTCACTTTCCTCAAATTTCTACGCAAATGTTACTAGAAAAGCCTCCATAAAATACTCTATAAAATAGTAAACCTCCTCTCTCCTCTCCACCACAATCTCCCCTTCCTCCCATTATTGTTCTCTGTAGCAGGTATCACCATCTGAAGTACAGTACATTTTTAGTTATGTTTTCTCCTTCCAAATGTTCAGTGTTCCCAGAACCCAGAACAGTACTTGACCCAGAGCACTTGCTCAAGAGCCCTTTTTCTTTTCAGAATTGAAATCATTCTTTCCATGCACTTTGTTTCCCCATCTAGATCTGATCCCCCCCTGTCCACTTCTTTCCACCCTTCCTAGCAACCAGCGACTGATTGAAAATATTTCAGGCCTCAGGCTTCACTCCCCTCAACTACCTATATATTTTCTTGGACTCCTCATTGGTCTCTGGGCCTCTACCTGGACAAGTCCCCATCATCTCCTCTTCTTTCCTTCCACCTACCTCTTCGCAATTACCAGAATAAGCCTGTTTCTTTCATGTCTCATGTTCTTCTGTCAAGAATGCCCTTCCAATGTTTCCATGGAGCAAACCTAACCATTTTTCAGGACTTGGGCTAGGCCTCACCTGAGGCTGTTACGGTGGTAGCCTAGGTCCGTGTCCTTCCACCATCTCCTGAACTGAGGGCAGGGATGCGTCTGATTCACCCGCATGACCCAAGCACCCGGCACTAGATGCAGAATGAATGAAAGATGGCTGGGGGAGGAACCCATACTGAAGGTGGAGTCTGATGACAAATGAGAGGGTGTGGTCTGCGCCAATAGGAAACTCCGAGAGAGGAACGTGGAAGAGGAGCCAATGGGGATAGGGAGTGAGAAGAGGGGCGTGACCTGCAGCCAATAATAGGCGGGGTAGGGGCAAAGGGCGTGCCCAATGGAGGGCGGGACCAGAGGACAATGGAGAGGGGATTCCCTGGTAGGTAAGGCGGAGTCGAGTCGCGCGCCTTCTGGCCTCTCAGGGGTAAAAGGGTTCTGTCCTCGTGCCGCACCCCCACCTGTTCGCTGTCCTTTTCGCTGCTGCTGTCCCCTCTCTGAAACACCAGTCGCCAGCTGCCCGGCCCGCGGAAGTTGACGCCGGGGACGCACGCACTCGGGCGCGCGCACGCTCACGCAAAGGCGTGCAGATTCGCGTCAATCTACACGGCGGCGCGCTCCGGAGAACTCAGCTAGAGGTGGGGCTAGGCAGGACAGAGAGGATGCTGTCCTCCACCCAGTCACGTTGCTGGGCCGGGCATTGTCTTGAGCCCGCCCTCTCTACGAGGGTCAGACAGGTTTCAGGGTTTCAGGTGGTACCCGCGATCGGAGTCAGGGCTGGGATGACAAGAGCTCACTGCCCCGGCGCGGACACGTGGAGATGTAGTCCGCATACGGTGGTGTCGCGGAAACCCAGGTACTTGGTTGGGCAAGGATGCCGAAATAGGTGGGGCGCAGCCGGATATATCAGGACTGGAGCCAGGATACTTTAGGCGTGTTACTGCGTGTGGACCCCGTAATCTTCACGGACACTTTTACTTCCTTTTCTCCCTTCCCTAACACACACAATTCAGGCGTACGGGGGCCATCGCTTTATTCTGCGGGCAGTTGGGAGTCAGGCACAAGGCCCCGAGGGAAGGCAGGAGGACGGAGCGGGCGTAGGTGCTGGCACGAGGCTGAAGAGTGCGCGGCGACCCGCAGGGGGCGAGGGCTCTGGGCCGGCCTGCAGGGAGCTGAGTGCGGCCAGGCGCTGCTCTCTGGACACGTCCCCGCGCAGGTCCAAGAGGGCGGAGATGTGATCCTCGCTACAGGGGTACCACAGAGGTGCGTCAGCCCCGCCCCATCCCTCCGAGGTCCCTCTTCCCGCTCGCGTCTTCGCACCTCACGTCGGGAAATTGTTGCCGCAGACCTGCCACCTCGAGGCCAAGCATCGTAGGGTCGCGGAGGTTTAGCAGTTTTCGCAAGGTGAGCAGCACCGGCGTGCATTGAAAGCTCTCCTCCAGGCCCTGAACACGTCATGGTAGGTTTTGCGCAGGCCCTTGGCTCCCACCCAATCACTGAGACTTCCACCCATTTGCTCGCCCAGCAAGCTCTCACCAAATCGAGGAAAAGATCCCGGAGCTGGGCCGCATCGTGCAGCAGGCGCTCCGCTGCCTGGTTCCGCTCATCGGCATCACGGCACACTAGGCGGCCTTGCATTAGCGCACATAAGTACTGCAGCACCACGGTACGCTCTGCCTCCGCCAGCAGCAGCTGCGGGGAGGACAATCAGGTGGGTCCTGGACTCCTTTCTCATAGGTACTCCCTCCTCCACCAGCCTTTCTCACAAAACGCACCTGGACCGTGGAATTCCGCACACGCCAGAAGTCCCGGCAGAAGTGCGCTGTCCGCTTACACACATTGTCCAGCAGCTCTGGGCTCAACAGCCACTGTCGCGAGGGCAGAGCTGCGAACAGGGGCTAGGGGAGGAGGGACAGAGACATGGCTGGAAGGAAGAACCAGACCTGGCATTCCTTACAGAGACCCCCGTACGTCTGCTGTATATCTCCTCCTCCCACCCTCATCTCCACCTGAAGCCTCACCTGGAGTTCTGCCAGCAGTGCCTCCAATACCAGGCGGCAGATCCTCCTTTGCAAGTCTTCCAGAGCTGCCTCCACCGGAACCAAGGCCCCTGAAGCCACCCCATCGGGCTGCAAGACGGACACGGAAGAGCTGGACCAACCAAAAGTGCGGCTTCAGGACCAAGGCCAAGGCCCTCATGGCCTTCTGGTGTCAAGTTGCTCCGACGCCACCTAGTGGCGCAAGTGTGTGGTGGGAGTGGGCAGGAAGGGCGTTTCCTGCATTTCTGAAGGTCTTGGTCGCGGACTGACTGAGGCGTGAAGTGGTGGGCTCAGCGAGCTGGAAGGGACACGGCCCAGCCGGACCTGCCTCTAATTCACGGTGTGACCTTGAGCAAGTCAAGTTTTTGGATTTGTGTTTCCTCACACGTAAGAGGAGACAGTTCATCCCAGTCAGGAGGGAGTAAAACTCAGCAACTTGTTTGTCTGCCCTCTCTATCCAGACCCCAAAGAACATAAGAACTAAGAGGAAGGAAATTTTTTTCTGCTTTGTTCACAGCTGTAATCCCAGACATTACCTGACATAATAGAACTTGGTAAGAATACGTTGAATAAATGACTACTTGAGACTATGTGCCAGGCACTGTGATAAATACTTTACATCTGTTAACTCAGATGATTCTCAGAATGTCTCATTTATTACCTTTATAATACTAATGAGAAAAGAAAGATTCAGAGAGATTAGGTAACTTGCCCAAGGTCACATAGTTAGTAATTAGAAGAACTGGGATTGGAACCCCAGGGCTATGTAAATCCAAAGCTCCTAATGGACTAGTGTGCGCTGGGTCCATACCTAATAAGTGTTCAGTCAGGGGTTAGTGAAGGTGGGGTTCTGTGGGGGCCTCCTGGTACCTGAGTGCTGATTGGTGGTTGACGGCAGCCAGTAGGTAGGGCACATAATGAGGGGCCACTGCTTCCCCTCTGAGGTGGTCTCGGGAGAACCGTATCAGAGCATCGCTAAAGCTGCAAAGGACAGAGGTGGCTTCTGTATCTGCTATCACTCTGGCTCCCCAACAACCCCTGTTCCTGGTATACTGGCCCCACCTCCAAGATACCCAAGGCCCTGTTTGAAGGTGCCTTTTCCCACTGATGTGCCTTATTCACTCAGAGCCCCTTTGCACTGCCCCAGGAACAGGGCCAGGTGTTGGCGGTGGGTCAGTGCTTTGGCAGACCTCCTCAAGAATGCTCCCAGTTCTGACAATGCCATGTCATGCACCCGCCGCTGCAGTGACTCACTGACCAGGCTGGTCAAGCGAACGTTCTCTTCCAGGATCTATAGGCAGAGATGGGCAGCTATCAGCAGAATCCTAGTCCTGCCCTCCTCCCCTTTCGCTACAGGGGTGCCACAGAGGTGCGTGGTACCCCTGCGGGGGTCGCCCACCACTTCCCACCCACCTGCAGCACAATGGCTGGCATTGGTGAGTGGTAGAAGCCAGATGGGTCCGTGTCAGGCTCCTTCTCCCGGCCCCACTCAGCTACTTCCCCATCTAGTGCCTTTTGCAGCCACTGCACCACACTTGCCTGGGGGAAGGGATGAGGGGCAGCAGGATTTAGCAGGGCACTGACCCTGCTAGAGACAAGTAGATATCTGACTCTGCAGATAAAGGCACATAGTCGGTAGCAGAACTTCTCCAGACCTGGGTCCCAACTACTTACCCGGACTTTGGATACAATGTTGACCTCCAGCTGCTCGATATTCTCCAGGGTCAGGAGGGGCTCCAGCTGAGACACATCAGCCTCAGGCCCCAACTCCAGGCTCCCCATCATTTCTGGCCTGGTAATGAATGGGTGGTCCAGTGTCATACTGAGCCCTTAGCTTCTGATCCACCCACTTCCCACAGCCCCAAGGGCACTAACCCAGGGTACACACGCAACACCCAATGCAGCAAGGTGAAGGCTTCAGCAGCTCCCAGCTCAGGACCTCTCAGAAATTGCTGCAGGCAGCGGCGCAGGCCACTGTGCAGAGTGTGGGCCCACAGCTGGACTATCTTGTAGTGCGGAGGGCAGCAGGGTGCTATTAGTGCCTCAGCTGTGGCCAACTCAGCTGGTAGAGCCACCTGCAGAGCCTCCAGCCACCCTGCTAGGCTCCCTGGCCCAGGCAGCACAGGTGTCCCAAAGTGGACCCGCTCCAGACCCTCCTGTAGTGCATGCAGACAGCGCTGTCGCCAGTCCCTGGAGCCTGTTCCAGGGAAGTTGTGCGGCAAGTCTCCACTTCTGCCACACGCACAGCAGCCACCAGCAGGGCTGGGTCCTCCCGTGCCAGCTGCCCTGCAGTCCCTACAGCTGCCTCCACAGCCTGGCCCAATGCCTCAGCCAGAGGGCCCAGCCCCTTGAAGATTGGCAACTCCAGGCCCCCCAGAGATGTCCATGTCTCTTCTTGCAGCTGTTCAAGCTCTCGAAGGCTCACGTATGCCTCCAAGAGCTGCTGGGCATCAATCAAGGTCTGTGTGTGTGCTACTGCAGCTGGCACTAAGGAGGGAGAAGAGGAGATAGCCCTGGTTCTCAACATTCCCACCTGTACAATAGGTACAAGATCGGATACAGCGGTCCTGGGGCTGGAGTGATGTGTAAAATATTTAATAACTAGTACAGTAGAGCATTGGCCAATCTGAAAGGATCCAGGGAAGGTCCTAGCGGCCTGGGGGGTGAGGTGTAAACTCTTCAGCTAATGAAACATGAGAAAGTCAGGGATCCAGGAGGGAAGGCCGGGAGGAACTGGAGGATCATTCTAGTAGCTAGTCACCCACCCTGTTAGGGAAATAATTCAATTCAACAACTAGAATGGCCAGAGCCACTTGACCGGGTGTCAGTCCTGACTCAGACATCCTCAGGAACCCTCAGAGTGAGCTAATTGTACCCTGCTTCATAGGCCATCTGAAGCCTGAGTTACTCTCTGGGAGGGTCCTGCTATGTCCCTCCATGCAGTCTCCCACTAGTCCCGAGCCCTTTGATGGGTATTTGTTGACTGACTATTGGAGGGCTGAGGCCCAAGGCCTCTGCATACTCACCTGCCTGCAGCCGGGGCAGCAGCTGAGACAGAGCCTGCAGTTGCTTGTGCTGAGCAACCTGCTCTCGCAGGGGCTCTAGGGTCTGTATAAGCTCAGCCATGCCCCGGAGCAATCCATGGGCCTGGCCCAGGGCCTCATGGGCTTCCTGCACAGCCTCAAGGGCCTGGCCCAGCTGCCAAACACCAGTCTTCACGCCCTCCAGGTATGACTGTACCACTGACTGCGGGAGAGAGGAGCTAGTAAGGCCTGGCCAGCCCTGCCTCCCACCCTCAGCAGCCTGACACCTACCTTCATGCGTGCTTCCAGGGAGCAGGTACGCTGCACCTCACGGCTACGGTACTGGCCCAGCCTGGCCAGCTGCTCTGGCCGGTAAAAGATGCCTGAGGCCCACTTGAGTGCTGCACCCCGGGCTAGCCGCTCTGCTCTCTCCTGCTCCGGCCACTCGGGCCCTGGGCAGGAAGAGCCTGGACAGCCATGTCAGTAGGGCAGGGGTTGAAGGAAGCAGCTGCCAAACCTGCTCTCCTTCTGGCTCTTCAGCTGGCCCCCAGGGCAGTCTGCCCCTCTCACTGGCCCATAGAGCTCCAGACAGACCTGGCAGGGAGGACCCAACCCCACCGTACCCATCTTTCTTGCCACTTCCCTCTCCCAACCCACCAAAACGGGACTCATACCAGGGATAAATGCCGGCTGCATTTCATTCTTGGCTGTTGAGTCCATGGCAGGCCCTGGAGAAACCAGAGGAAGAGGGAGGTTCTTGCCCAGCCCCCTCAGGAAATATGAGGGAGGAGGGTGTGATGGGGAGTCATCTGGGAAGTTTTTCCTTGCTGGGTTTCTTGATTTTGCCCCTGCAGATGCCAAGTCGGTAGGGTAGGCACAGACCTCCACTGTACCCTGCTCCAGTTCTGCACTGAAGAGGACAGTTTGGTATGGAACTTACCAGGCTTGACCAGGCGTCCAGTTCTCCCTCCTCCGCAAATAGCCTTGGCCTTGAGGATGGCCCTCACAGCAAAGTTGGTCACTCCCTCCACTGGCTCACAGGGCATGGGTGGCTCTGGCCCACACCTCAGCATGCAGCAGAATTCCACTTCCCAAGGAAGCTTCTGTCCCATTCCCCTGCCTAGGAGCCCCCTCCTCCCTCCAAAGTCCCTCCCTCCCCAAGGCCACATACAGAAAGGAAGGAAGCTGAATCTTTTGCGTTTTATTCCCCACAGGAAAGAGCATCTGCACTATGGGATGGGGTGGGGAGGGCTAGGTGCCACTTCCTTGGGGGGGGGAGTGGACTCCCTGTGATCATGGTGTATTGGCCGGTCCACCTAGGACCTTTTAGGGCTCAGGACACAGACATGAACTAGATGGCCCCAACCTGGAGTGGAGAGTAGAGTGGGCAAATATGGATGCAGAAAACAACATCACAATATGAAAACTGTTGATAGGCCCCTCAGAGGAGGTGGGTACTTCTGCAGAGGAGTGAGAGATCACAGGCTGTTGCGAAGAATCCATGTGGTGGGTGATAGCAGGAGAGGGGTCAAAGAGGTATGAAAGCTGTTTATCTTGAGAGTTAAAGGGGGCCATGGAAGGGACTACAGGGTAGTAATAATGTAATAGACTCTGGTGAATCACCCAAATCCACCCTCCAAGACAAAGGCATCTGTTTCCCTAGCTGCCAGGCATGTAGGCTGCTGAGATCTCACAGCTGAGTCTCTGGGTCACTATTGGTGTACAAAGGCCCAGTACCCTTGGCTGGATGTGGAATGTCTTGGAAGGGACACCCATTTCAGAGCTCCCAGTAAGAATGGGCTGAAGCCTCTTTATAACTGCTTCGCAGTTTAATTCCTTCTCTGTCCAATTCTGTTTGTCTTACTCCCTTACAAGTGTGGCTCTTCAATAAACTTCCTTCAGGCAAATCCCTGTTTCAAAGTTTGTTTTCCAGAGAACGTGACCTAAAAGTATTAACAATAATGACAATGTTAAAAATAACTGATACCAGCAAACATATAATCCTTCCTATATGTCAGGAATTGCTCTAAGTGCTTTACATATATTTAAACATTGGTAAGCATATTTGCATTGGTTGAAAAGTGGTTATAATTCCATGGCCTTTTAGCACTGCAGTGTGGTTACAAGAGAAAGATGAAGCTGGGATCAGGGAAGGGGAGTGGGAAAAGAGACAAGTGCACAAACTAGATGCAATAAGTGCTTGCTGTTTGGCAGGAAGTGAGACAGAAGAACAGGGTGAGTGAGCCCCAAGACCCTGGGGCAGCTTCTAGAAGCAGGATTAGGAAAACACATGGGGTTCATTAGGCAGCACGGTCTCCTCTCCTAAGATGGGCGCTGGGGCAGAGTTAGTGGAGTAGGGTTGGCCAGCCAGGGAGGTTCCAGTGGCTACTCCTTTACTGCCAGGGCTGTCCACCGACTTCTAAACATGCCTCCGCACCGCGTCCTGTGTCCCGGGATCCGCGGGTTGTTTTCGTCTTGTTTGGAGGTTGGATATTTGCTGATGGCCCCGAAGTTCTGCGGCCGTGTCCGCGGAGAAAATTGTGCCAGGTTCCCTGGGAGAGCGCGGGGCGGAAGCGGAAGCAGCTACGCTGGCGCCGGCGGCTGGGCGACCAGGAACGGAAGCGGAAGTGGCGGCGGCGCCGGCCTGGCCTGGCCTGGCTGAGGGGAGGCGGCGGGCGGGCGCGATGGCGGAGGCCGGGCCACAGGCGCCGCCGCCCCCGGGCACCCCAAGTCGACACGAGAAGAGCTTGGGACTTCTCACTACCAAGTTCGTGTCGCTTCTGCAGGAGGCCAAGGATGGCGTGCTTGACCTCAAGCTGGTGCGGCCCGGGCTAAGGGGCGACGTGGGGGATGGTGGACCAGGCCTGGGCTGGTAGCGGGAACCCCCGGGGCGGCCCAGCGGAGCACTCAGAGAGCAGGCCACCATCCGTGTGCTTTCTCACAGGAGGGAGGCCGAGAGCTGTTTCATTCATTCGGCCCAAGCAATTGGGTGTCAGATACATGTCAGTCTCGGGGCTGCAGTGCTGATCCTCGTGGCCCTCCCTGCCTGGTGTGGGGAAAAGAGCATCAGAACATCAGTTCAGGCTGCGCCAGGCCTCTTCCCGCCCCGCGGTCCTGAGGTGCTGTAGTATTTGAGAGGAGGGTTGGGACCTAGTCCACCCCTTTCCAGACTACTCCACACTAAGTCTCAAGGTAGCCGAAGGTACACCTGAGAGTGGGGCTGAGCATCTTCCACTCTGTTCTGTGTGCCAGGCAGCTGACACTCTAGCTGTGCGCCAGAAGCGGCGGATTTACGACATTACTAATGTGCTGGAAGGTATTGGGCTGATCGAGAAAAAATCCAAGAATAGCATCCAGTGGAAGTGAGTGGAGGCACCTGGGAGGGCAATGGGATCTCCAATCCAGATGTGTCGGGTTGGGGGTGGAGGGTGCAGGAGAGAGCAGGAGCCATGGACCCAGAGTTTCTGGCAGCTCCTCTCAGCCCCACTCCCTTGGCTCAGGGGCGTGGGGCCTGGCTGCAATACCCGGGAGATTGCAGACAAGCTGATTGAACTCAAGGCAGAGATCGAGGAGTTGCAGCAGCGAGAGCAAGAATTGGACCAGCACAAGGTGTGGGTGCAGCAGAGCATTCGGAACGTCACAGAGGACGTGCAGAACAGCTGATATCCTGGCAGTCCCTGCTCCTGGGGTGTGGGTGAGGGGCCCTCTAGTCCAGCTGGATTTGCTCTGCGGTGCCCTAGGTTCAGTCCCTTTTTGGAGGTTGGTCCTGTAGCCCCTGGCCAGGTCCCAGCCTTGTGCTCCCCTTTCAGAGCCTCTCCCCCACCAATTTTTGCTTTTGATCCCTCTTCAGGTAGACCCCAGGCCCCAGGACTTTCTCTGAGGGCTTGTGTGTCAGACCTCTGTTAAAGAGTTGGGTTTTCTCTGTGGTCTGCTACCTGTCACTATAGGCAGGGCCTCAGTCATTCTCCTTAACCCCCACACTTTGGCCTACGTGACTCATGAGGACATCTGCAGATGCTTTGCTGGTGAGCAGAGCCTGGATTGGGGGAGATGGGAGTGGGGCTGGGCTGAGCTACAGCCCTGCGCAGTGAGCTCAGAGCCCAAGAAAAGTGCCATCTCTTAAGAGGGTTCCTGGGGCCTGCCCAAAGAGGAACCAGGGGTAAGTACTGGATTTGAGGGTCACGGGGAGCCTGTGGAGGCCAACCATACTGAGAGGGTACAGTAATCCTGGGCTGGGTCCCTGGGTCAGCTCCCATCTGCACCATTCCCTGGGTTTGGCTTCTCAGGTGTGACAGGGACATAAGAGGGGGAGAATGTGCGTGCTCATGCATGCTTGTATGCAGGGTTCAGTGGCGTCCACTTCCAACTCGTAGTTAGTTTAATTGAATTGTGGATACAGAAACTCTTTCTCCTCCATCTTGCAACCCCCATACTGGTCCTGGGGAAGGGATGCTGGTCTTGGCCAGAACACCTACAGCTAGGAAGCAGCACCATCTAATTAGGAGTGAGATACCCATGACCTGCAATCTTTCATTCTACATGTTTGAATCCAGATTTTCTGATTACTGACCACTGAGCTCTTGGAAGGGGAAAAGCTTTGTTTCTCTACCCCAGCTGCTGTGGGGGTTGGGCGAGGCCTGCTGTCTAGCTCCCCAGAGATTGTGATCTTTGCTTCAATGGATAGGCACCCCCACTTCCAGCTCAAAATAAGCCCCTAGGCCCTGACTCATCTTCCTTGTTATTCTAGGAGACACCCTCCTGGCCATCCGAGCCCCGTCAGGCACCAGCCTGGAGGTGCCCATCCCAGAGGTGGGTGTTCAGCCCAGGCAGGAGGGGTTGGTTGAGGGCGGGTGCAGGCTGTGGAGCCTGATAAGTCCCGGGTGGGGCAGGTAGGTTGAGGCCCAGGGTTTGGGGTTATCTAGGAGAACGGGCAGCCTGGGGTGGGAAAGGACACTCTGGCCCTGGCCCAGGGTCAGGCAGGAGCCAGGCCTGCTTCCAACTCCACCTGCCCTACACTCCCAGGGCCTCAATGGGCAGAAGAAGTACCAGATTCATTTGAAGAGTGTGAGTGGCCCCATCGAGGTGCTGCTGGTGAACAAGGAGGCATGGAGCTCACCGCCCGTGGCAGTGCCTGTGCCACCACCTGAAGATCTGCTACAGAGCCCACCTACTATCTCTACCCCTTCACCTCTGCCCAAACTTGCCATGGCCCTGCCCCAGGATGCCTCACGCCCAACCAGTCCCCAGGTGACCAGCTCCACCTGTGTTCTCAGCAGTACCGAAGCCCAAGGGGTTGCTAGTCCAGCAGCTGAGATCACAGGTAAGGCACGATGGGCGTCTGGTGATGGGGCGATCTCTGGGACCGAAGAGGCAATACCTCTTTGTTGTGGAATGCCTACTCCAAGGTGGAAGAGACCCCATGGGGTTGTCCTTTTCCTGGCCCCCAGCGGGCCTCCCCTTGCTATGCCAAGGGAATGCATTTTAACAGAGAAGTGCTAACTGTGAACAGGCATTAGTGACAATGTTCCCTCAGAGCCACCTGTGTCTCACTTGCCCCAGAAGCCCTTCTTAAAGTGTGGTCACAGCAGACATGTCATCTGTGAATCTCCCTCTTATAGGTCTCATGCCCCAGTCGCCTTTAGTGCCTCATTTCTAGGTTACCTCTTCAGGGATGACTGCTCTAAATCTCCTAGGGCCCAGGAACCAGGGCTATAGTCATCCTGGGTGTGGGTTTTAGCATGCCCAGCTTCAATATCCCACTTCCTGCCCCCAAGTGACTGGGTTTGGGGCATGTGGTTGCAGTGAGTGGCGGCCCTGGAACTGATAGCAAGGACAGTGGTGAGCTCTGTTCACTCCCACTGGGCCCAGCAGCACTGGACACCCGGCCTCTGCAGTCCTCTGCCCTGCTGGACAGCAGCAGCAGCAGCAGCAGCAGCAGCAGCAGCAATAGCAGTTCATCTGGATCCAACCCTTCTACCTCCTTTGAGCCCATCAAGGCAGACCCCACAGGTGGTGAGTACT
This sequence comes from Eonycteris spelaea, assembly GCA_003508835.1. Classification (NCBI taxonomy): domain Eukaryota; kingdom Metazoa; phylum Chordata; class Mammalia; order Chiroptera; family Pteropodidae; genus Eonycteris; species Eonycteris spelaea. Next base: position 957,918 of record PUFA01000026.1, on the reverse strand, counting down.
TGTCTCCTTGGGAGCAGAGGAAACTCAGCCTTAACCAGCACCAGAATTAGGGCTGGAACCCAGTTCTCCTATTTCCTTAGCCAAAGCTGGCTAGTCCTTGCCATCAGCCCTGCTTTGACCAGAACTTTGCCGGCCAGGGTGAGGAGCCTGGCCTCTGACTCAGTGCCGGTGGCCCTTTGATCCCCCTTTCTGGGCTGACATAGAATTCCTTGGCCTTTTTTCAAGCCCTGGACTCAGATCTCAGGCATAAGCACTTTCTTGGGGAAGGGGCTGTGGTATGGTCCTCAGGCTCCAAAGGTGGGCCGTACCTTCCCAGGAGAGGTGATCTTATCTGTCTGGTGTCTTCTCTCCATTCCGTGACTTGAGCGTTTTCTTTCTCTAGGACTCATTCTTCCCAGCCCACAAGCACTGCTCTCTCCTCACAAAGTGACACTTTGTTCTCTGTGTTTCTCTCTCTCTTGTCTTCTCTTTCTGGACTCTGGAAAAGTCATCTCCATTCACAGGTTGCAGCAGTCAGGACCCCACACCCGACCGCTCCCATGCTATATCAGTGCTGCTTTTGATAAGTTGCCCAGCCCTGCCTGCCATCTCCATCAGGTTTCTAGGCTGATGTGCTCTGGCATACTCTTGTTCGCTATCGATGCTTTTTTCCTTCTTTGGCTTTAACGATGCTAGCTCTTGGCTCTTCTCTCTGTCACTGGCTTCCTTCTTGACCTCTCTCTGGTGTGCTTCCTTAAACATTGGCACTTTCCAGGTCTCTGTCCCATTCCACTGTGGAGGGCCCCAGTTTTGGGTAGATGAATCCCACCCTACTCTTTGCCTAGGTCTTTGTCTGAACTCCACATCTCTGTGTCCATATGCCTTCCTCTGCACATCCAATGGGCGCTTCATTCCCACGTGTCCTCAGCTGAAACTTGCTTTTCCACCTCTGTGCATACCCTGTCATTGGCCCTAGCCACCCAGGCCTAATATCTGGGTGTCATTCCAGTTCCGTCTCATCTCCTATTCCCCACCACCTAACATCAGCTAAGCGAGTTCTGTCCCAGACATCTGTCAGTGGCCTCATATCCTCAACACTCAGGATCACTGCCAGCCACCTCTATCCTAAATTCTTTAGCATCTTCCCAACTGACAAGGATCTGTCTGAAACACAGCCTGACTGGCATTTCTCTGTTTACAAAAGTACCTTTAATGACTCTCTAAGGCCTGTGGATAAAACCAGAGCCCCTAAACCGGGCATATGAAATCCCTCATTGCCCAGTCCCAGCACCCCTCTCCAGCTTCATTTTCCTCTGCTTCCCATGTGCATCTTCCCGGGCAGACCTTTGTAGCAGAGTTGTCATCTCGTAGTACTAGCCCCTGTCGAAATGTGTGCCTTATCCTCTGCCAGGTGACCTGGCCTGGGGGTGTGGTGTCTGAGCCTGGCACTGAGCAAGTGCTCACCAAGGGTGGGGATGGACAGGGCATCCTACGTCAGACAGGGTGTGCACGCTGAGCCCAGAAAGGGAGAAGGTCTGCTTGCCCTTCTGTAGTGCTTCCAAGTTAGAAGGGCTGTTATCAGTCACCCATAATGGGCCTTTGGTACCCTGGGCTCAGCACTGAGGAATTTGGGTCAGCAAAGGAGACTGACAGACAAAGCTAGCTTAGCCTGCACAGAACTTTAATTTCTTCAGCTGTGTGGAGCCCCAGTGTAAGTACTATAGGATCTGAGGAAGTCAGGGGCTAGGGTGGGACCAGGCTGGACCTCAGCGCCCCTGAGTATGGCTTTTTTGTCTTTCAGTTTTGGAACTCCCTAAAGAGCTATCAGAAATCTTTGATCCCACACGAGGTAGGGCCTTGTTCCTCTTTGGGGCTGGGGTAATGGGCACAACTCATTGGGTCTTACAGCTGTTTTCTTGCTCTTCTGAGGGCCCGTGGTTATGCTTGGTACCTGGGCAAAGTTCTTGATGGGTGGGTGGGGGTCCCCTTCATGGACTCTGGTGGGTGGAGAGGTGGGAGCCAGAATGTAACAGCTCTCCCTCCTTCCGCAGAATGCATGAGCTCGGAGCTGCTGGAGGAGCTGATGTCCTCAGAAGGTGGGTGGCCCAGGAAGGTGAGGGGTGGGTGGCTCAGGAGGGTGGAGGCTGGATGTGGGCAAAGGGTTAGGTGGGGCCTTGGCCCCAGGCCTCAGCCTGGTGTTTTCTGCAGTGTTTGCCCCCCTTCTCCGCCTTTCTCCACCCCCTGGAGACCACGATTACATCTACAACCTGGATGAGAGTGAAGGTGTCTGTGACCTCTTTGATGTGCCTGTTCTCAACCTCTGACTGATGGGGACATGCCCTGTGTGGCTGGGACACAGACTGTCTAACCTGAGGGCTGCCTGGGGTCCTCCCCTCACCCCACTCCTACACAGCTTGAGAGCTGCAGCCTTCTGGCTTCCCCAGCCCTCCTTCACTGCGCAGTTTTGGCCGCAACCCCCATTCCTGCATCGACACCTGTACAGTGCTGGGAGAGCAGGAGAAAGCAGCTCAGTTCTCTCCATGATGGAGCAGGAGTATTTGCTTTTCTGGGGCCTTCCCTTACCTCGAGTTCTCCCCAAGCCCAGTCTCGGCTGCTCCCCAGTGTCACAGAAGGAGGACCCTCTTTCACTCCATAGGGCAGCTTGTCTAACTCCACTGCCCTGTTCCTGCCAGGCCTTCCCCTCACTTCTCCCCACCCCTTGACCCTAGAGCTCCTGGACCTCTTGTGTGCCCCCCTTCTGCCAGTCCTTTAGCCCTGAGAACCTGTAGGTGGTGGTGGTGGTGGGGTGCGGTGCTTACAGGAAGGAAGAGAAGTCTCTCTAGCTAGCAATCTGGGCAGGGGGTCCCTGAGGATTGGCCCAACCTCCTGCTGCCCCATAGCCCACCTCGTTTATTCATTTACCCTCATTTAGAGCCATTTGCAGAAGTTTAGAAAGATTTGCAGTAACGAATGGATTCCTATATAAAGATTATTTTTATACTTTTTGCAGCAAAAGGAAGTTGTAATATTTGTACAGTGTCCAAGTGAATAAAGATCGTGCCTAAGGCTATCTTTGGTCTGATTCTTTCTGGGCCCCTTTCTGGGACCTTGCTGAATTGGTAGTATGACCGGGTGGATGGATAGCCTTGCTGGGACTGGAGGTGTGGTGCTGACAGCCGGCCCTCTCCGCCCCCACCTGCCGCACCTTAGGGCGGGGCGGGGCCGCCTCTTCAGGGCGGGGCAGGGCAGGCGAGTCCCTCCTACCCCGAGATTCCAACCCGGAACTAGCCTGGAACTAACCTCCGCTCCCTTGGGAAGGCCGCGGCGCCTGGCCAGGAGTGGTACAGGAGTGGTAGCTGGACCGTAAGTTTGGGCCACGGGGATCAGGCCGCGGACAGAGGGACCCCTTATCCCCAGGGGCCTCAGACCAGCTGCACGTTCGGTAGGAGGTTACACTGTTTGGAAGGTATAGGCGCCTGGCTCAGCTGGACCATGGCGCCCCCGCGGGACGTGGTGAAGATCGCCGTCCAGATGCGTGACGCCATCCCGCAGCTCATCCAGCTGGACCAGGTCACCCAGCCTCTCCCACCGACATCCACCCCACCGCTCACCTTTGGGTCGCCCCCTTCCCCTCGGAACAGTCCACCCCACCCCTTCCCCAGGTTCTTCCCCAACTTCTTCCCTCTCCTGGCCCAGTGAATGACCTCTCCACTTGCAGGCAAAGCCCCTGGCCACTGTGCTGAAGGAGGTGTGCGATGCGTGAGTGCCGGCGGACAGGCCAGGGGGTGGGGAAAGGGCAGGAGGGAGGGGGCACCCCCTTACTTGGCTCACTGAGCCTCCTCTGCCTGCAGGTGGAGCCTGGCTCGCTCTGAGCGCTATGCCCTGCAATTTGCTGATGGTCACAGAAGATACATCACTGAGAATGTGAGTCCTCTTTCCGCCTCGGCCCCTTCTAATTCCTGATTCTTGGCCCTGATTGCTCAGACTCCTCATCCCACTGGAATGTGATCTTTCACCGAGTTCCAAATCCTCAATGACCACCTGGATTAACTAGTCCCCAGAGCCCTTCTTGACTTCTCTCCCTTTTCTGCTGTCTCCTCCAGAACCGCATGGAAATCAAGAATGGCAGCATCCTGTGCCTCAGCACTGCCCAGTAATACCCCTTCTGGCCCCGCCCTCATTTCCTGCCCTTCTGTGCCTCCTTCTGCCTCCCTTTGCCTTTGCCCCACGTCTGGAGGCCCCAGCCACATCCCCACAGTGCTCCACCTAGTGGATACTGGTGTTCCCACACCTCCAGCTCCCACTCCTTGCTTCTCTACCCAGCCTCCTCACCTTTGTTTCTGCTCCCGCCCCTGCCAGGACCTTGAGGCTGAGCAGCTGTTGGGTAGGCTGCAGAGTGGGAGTCATGAAGGGCGTCGGGAAGCCCTGCGACACTTCGTCCTGCTGGCTCCAGACATGACCTTTGCCCAGGAGGTCATCAGCCGTGATGGGCTTCAGAGATTAGGCACCATCATTGAGGATGGGGATGAGTGAGCTCCGGGCTGTGGTGGGTCATGGACATGGTGGGGCTGGGGGTCCTGGTCTGCCCCTGCTCAGCCCCAGATTTCCCCCCAGCCTAGGGGAGGTTCTGGCCCTCGCACTGAAGGCCTTCTTGGAGCTCATGGAACATGGCGTGGTGTCCTGGGAGACGCTCAGCATCCCCTTTGTTAGGAAGGTGGGTGGGCTTTTCTAGGGCAGCAGGTCGGGACAGTGGGGTGGTATCAGGATCTGGCCATCCATGGTGGTCAGGTGGTGTGATAATCCCTATCCCACCTACAGGTGGTATGCTATGTGAACATGAACCTGATGGATGCATCTGTGCAGCCCCTGGCCCTCGGGCTACTGGAAAGTGTGACCTTGAGCAGCCCTGCCCTGGGCCAGCTGGTCAAGAGTAGGTGCCACTGGATAGGCTGCTGGTGCACCTACAGGTGTAAGTGTCTGGGATAGGGTATACATGAGGGTGGTAGAGCCAGATCCTAGTTGGCCAGCTGAGCCCTCTTCTTACCCCAGGATGAACCAGCAGCTGCAAACCAAGGCCATGGCTCTGTTGACAGCCTTGCTACAGGGGGCCAGCCCTACTGAACGTAAGGTGGGTGTCCATCTGGTGGCTGGATGGGGGGCAAGAGCTGGTGGGCATTGTGATCCACTCTGGGCCTACAGTGGGTGCTCACGGCGGGCTAAATCATCTAAGCCCCCTTCCCACCCACCTCAGCACATGCTTGACTACTTGTGGCAGAGAAACCTTCGCCAATTCATCTATAAGGTAGGAAAGACCAAACCAGGCAGATCCCCACCCCCACTCTTCCTCTCCCTGTGAGCCCATGCTCACAGCCATGGACTGGCTGTCCTCCAGAACATCATTCATAGTGCAGCGCCACTGGGCGACGAGATGGCTCACCACTTGTATGTACTGCAGTCCCTTACACTGGGACTGCTGGAGCCACGCATGAGGACACCACTGGACCCCTACAGCCAGGTGGGTGCCTTTGGAGTACACAAGGCTGGGGACAGCTGGAACTTGGCCTTGAATCTGTGGTCATGACAGTCCCCCCAATGACCCCAGGAGCAGCGGGAACAGCTGCAGGCCCTGCGCCAGGCTGCCTTTGAGCCGGAAGGGAGTCCCTTGGTGCTGGGCTGAATGCTGACCGTCGCCGTTCTCTCTGTGCCCGCGAGTTTCGCAAGCTGGGCTTCTCCGTGAGTGACCCCTACCCAGCTCCCCACCCTCGCCTCATCCCAGGACTGCTGTTGTTCCAGAGGGCTAAGGCCCTTCCTTATCAGCCCATTCCCCCTCCCCCAGAATAGCAACCCTGCGCAGGACCTAGAGCATGCACCCCCTGGCCTGCTGGCCCTGGACAACATGCTCTACTTTTCCAGACACGCACCTAGTGCCTATAGCCGGGTAAGTGATGGGACAGGGTGGGTACAGCAGGATACCCACCTCGGCAGGGTCCCAATGGGCTTAGCTGTGACTCCCTGCCTCATTCTCTGCTCCCACCACCCCAGTTTGTGTTGGAGAACAGCAGCCGTGAGGACAAGCACGAGTGCCCCTTTGCCCGGAGCAGCATCCAACTGACGGTGCTGCTGTGTGAGCTACTCCGAGTTGGGGAGCCCTGTGAGTGGGACTGGGCAGTGTGTCCGGGAACGGGGGACGGAAGGGCAGAGAGGGCCAGGGGCTGCACATACTTTCTCCCTGAGCCCCTCCTGCCCCCCTGCTCCAGGCTCCGAAACGGCCCAGGACTTTTCACCCATGTTCTTCGGCCAAGACCAGAGCTTCCACGAGCTCTTCTGTGTGAGCATCCAGCTACTAAATAAGACATGGAAGGAGATGCGGGCCACACAGGAGGACTTTGACAAGGTGAGTGGGAGCTGGGAGACTTGGGCCAGGGCAGGGGGCTGTGTTGGGTAGGGGCCCAGAGCTCAAGCCTCAAGCTGAGCTTGGTTGGCTCCAGGTCATGCAAGTGGTCCGGGAGCAGCTGGCCCGTACGCTGGCTCTGAAACCTAGCTCTCTGGAGCTCTTCCGAACCAAGGTGAATGCGCTCACCTATGGGGAGGTCCTGCGGCTACGGCAGACTGAGCGGCTGCATCAAGAGGGCACGCTGGCCCCTCCTATACTGTGAGTTGGTGGGGTTGGGTCCCAGTCCTAGCCCTCACCTTCCCTTGCCCCTGCTCAGCAAGCCCCTTCTCCTACCTAGGGAGCTGCGGGAGAAGCTGAAGCCAGAGCTCATGAGTCTGATACGCCAGCAGCGTTTGCTCCGCCTCTGTGAGGGGACACTCTTCCGCAAGATCAGCAGCCGGAGGCGCCAGGGTCATTGAACGGGCAGAGGGTAAAGCGCATCTGGGTTGGGGTCAGGGCCCCTCTCATGACTCCTTCCCTCTTCCCCTTGTCCACAGACAAGCTATGGTTCTGCTGCCTGTCTCTTAACCACAAAGTGCTGCAGTATGGAGATGTGGAGGACAATGCCAGCCCACCTGCTCCAGAGAGCCTCCCTGAGCAGCGTAAGGAGGGCAGGGGCAGGGGTCAGACACCTACTCCCCCAGACTGCCCCATGCCTTGGGACCACTTGGGGCCCAATGGTCAGCCCAGCTTTCTTTCCCAGTCCCTGTGGCTGACATCAGGGCACTACTGACCGGCAAGGACTGCCCCCACATTCGGGATAAGGGCTCAGTGAAGCAGAACAAGGTGAGGGCATTGGGGGCCAAGGCTCCTTCCCACCTGCCCTGCCTGCCATGCACCCTGCTCAGTGCTCCTGGCCCCCTTGCTTCCTTAGGACCTCTATGAGTTAGCTTTCACAATCAGCTATGATCATGGGAGGAAGAGGCATACCTCAACTTCATTGCTCCCTCCAAAAGGGAGGTGAGTGTCTGGGCAGGCTGAGCTGAATTGGGCAGATGGGCAGGGGAAGAGACGGGCAGGCCTTCATGGAGCTGGCCCTGTCCCTAGTTCCACCTGTGGACAGATGGGCTGAGCACCCTACTGGGAAGTCCCATGGGCAGTGAGCAGACACGACTGGACCTGGAGCAGCTGCTGACCATGGAGACCAAGCTGCGGTTGTTGGAGCTGGAGAACGTGCCCATCCCGGAGCAGCCACCTCCCATCCCCCCCCCCCACCAATTTCAACTTCTGCTATGACTGCAGCATCGCTGAACCTTGACAGTGAGGTTGGCCAAGGGCCACAGCTGCTGCCACTGTGGTGGCCACAAAGGGTAGACGGTGGAGAAGCACAGACACCCTGACCAGCAGAGGCTACAACAGAAATAAAGTCTGCCTGGCTCTTGGTATGTGTTGAGCCAGCTTGGAACTCTGTGGACCAAGCCTACCATTAAACTCAGTTGTAAATGAGATGTGAGGCACCAGGCCAGGCCACAGCTTGGGGCCACAAGGCTGAACACCTATAATTGAGGGGCTAGTATTCTAAAGGAGGCGGGGACAGGTTGGCCCTGTTGTCCTTCCCCAGGATGAGCCCTCAGACTCCCTCAGTGCTGGGCCTGCAGAGAGGGATGGCCTATGTTTTGGAGGCACTGGCCAAGGAAGTGCTGGGGCTGCCAACCAGGTGAGGGAAAGATGGCAGGGCAGGAAGCATTAAGAGGGGCCTAGTCTGGGAGCCATGTTTCTAGAAGGCTCCTGATAGTCTGAGCTAAATCCTCAACCTTGCTTGGCCTGTCCCTTGTCCTTTGAGGAATTTGGAAGCCCTCTGGTGAAAAGCAGGAAAGATGAGACAGGAAGCTGAGTCTGCTTAGTGCTGAAGGACAGCCTCAAGATTTCAGATGTCCCCGGGTGGTGGGAGGATATGAGCTGATTCTAAGGAGAGGGAATTCAATGAAGTTTGCATTCAGATTAAAACCCACTGCAGGAGGGTGGGTGGAGGCACAGATAGGCCAGAGCATCTAGGTTCAGAATCGGCTAGGGCTGTTGGACCCAGATGGAGGTCAATGTCAAAGGCTATGGTGGTCATAGACCCAAGCCTCTGAGGCAGAAGAGCACACCCACCCACAAGACCAGGGGACAGTTGCCACTACCCTCTGACCTCCTTTTCCATACCTCTCACTACCTCTTTCCCAACACCTCCTCAAATATCTTTTTTAACAGTGTTAACCATCAACATGTTACCTTGAAAAGTGATGAAATGACATCTCCTTTGTAGAATGTGCTGAACTTCCCCTCCCTCAGCCTGCTTCTGACTCAGCCAGGGCCCAGAGACTTCCCACCACACTTGGAATAGTCTGCTATTAAAGCCAAGTTGGAAATGGGGCAGGGATCCCAGATATATTTAAGTCTCCCAGTACTCCTTCTCAATGCTCCAGTCCCTTTTGCAGGCCACCATTATCTTGACAAGAACCTTCTGACTTTCCAGTGTCCAGTTCTGCCCTCCCCCAGTCCTCTTGATACCAGCTACTCCAGTTGTTTCTCAAGTGTGAAGCTGATCTGATCACACACTCCACCCCCATCCTGTATTCAGTGTAGCCCTATTGTCCAGGAGATAAAGGTCATAGTACCATGTTGAGCAGAGTTGAGATGGGTTGCAGACGTGGTTTAGACCTTCCAACAGAATGCCTGTGACTTGCAGGGTTCTAGGTGCTCAATCCATGCTGGCATCCTCCTTGCACACTGTTGGGCCTGAACCTTCCCTACTGTTCACTGCACCACCTCCCCACACCCCCTGCCCACAGCACCAGCTCTGACCTGCCATTTGCATCTCTCAGTCCCTTCTGATTGCCTGCTTCTGTCATCTATTTTTTTTAACTGCCTTGAGTCTTTCCTTGACCTCCCAGGCTAAGTTCATTGCTCCCCTGGGCTCTTTGTTCCAGGTTCTTCTTTCTCTACTTGTTTACACCCTGAACACAGGGCTGTATTTGTCTCTTGGCTAATTTGTCTCCCCAACTGGCCTGGGGGCTAGAGGAGCTTCATCACCAATGAACACCCAGAGCACATGCTTGCAGATGCTTAGGTAGCCTGGCTGGCTGCTCCTATAACTGATGAACAGACAGATGGACAAAGTGTGGGTGGATGCATGGAGGGCCCAGCAGGCAGACTTTCTCAGAGCTGTTGTTGAGAAGTCACGCGCTGTTTAAGAGCTTGGACTAAATGACCTCTAATGATCCTTTCCACCCAAAAATGGTATCTTTTTGTCCCTTCCCCCCCCTTAGGGATTTAGGCATTGTTAATTATGTGTTCCTGGGGTCTGGCTAGGCCAAATGAACACAAATGTGTCTGTTGGAGGACCTGCCTGGGGACTCATGCTGGGAAAGGCATCCAGGCTTCTGGAGTCTCCTACCACGTGGGGAAGAAGCTGGGACCTGCTGGGGGCACATGGGGGGATTTGGATCAGGCCTGAAGAGGAAGTCTCTGGTGTTTCCTCTATCATCCTTTGGGCTGGGCTGCTTCAATTGAGGTACGGAGGAGAGGAGCCCTCCAGTCTGAAAACTTCAGATAAGGAGGTAAAATCTTGAATTTTTAATCATTTGGGTTTACAACACAGACGGTGGCTCAGCTCCTACAGCTCAATGCTGGTACGAGGCTGGTGGAGTGCCTGTAGAACAAGGTGGGGCACAGGCCTTAGATGTCAGAAGTGGGCAGGGCAAGAGGCACAAGGACTGTTCCTTCCCATCACCAGACCCAGCCACCTATGGGCCTGGGGCCTCTGGACTCAGGTTTGGCCAGGAGAGCAGGAGATGACATTTCCAGGGACTGTGGTAGCAATGTGTACCTGGGAAGAGGCTGCTGATGGGCTGTGGGACATACCCCAGGATGCCTTGGATTAGCCCCTCTCCTGTCTTAGAAAAGTGTACAGCTTGGGGAAGGGGCTCTGGGGTTTGTAGCAGAGGAAACAAGAGGCACTGAGTCAAACTCCAGGTCAAAAAGCCTGGGCTGGGACATGAGGCTGCTTACTGACCTGGCCTCAGAGTGTTAGGGTCAGGTCTGCCCCTCCTACGAAGCGGGAGTGGATGCAGGTCACCTGGGGCAGTTGGGCTTGGAATCGCCTGACAGCAGCCATGCTAATACCAGAGCACATGGCGACGTCTAACATCTGGATCTGCTTGCATGCCTGCCCAATGGTATCCAGTGTTCTGTAGGGAGGTCACTGGATGAGTGCTTGACCTGGTATGGGGTCCGGCCCGGCCCAGCCCAGCCCCTGCACTGTGGCATCATGATACACTCACTGCTCTGTGATCTGACTGCAGCTGGACAGGTCGAGGTGCTGCAGCCTTGGCCAGGAGTGGGCTGCCTGAGCCCAGCCCTCATCACTGAGGAGGCTGCAGTGACTCAGTGCCAAGCGCTCCAGGCTAGGGCAGCCCCGGGCCACAGCCACCAAACCCTTATTTGTGAGTGCTGGCAACAGGCTCAGTGACAATTGTCTCAGCTGGGGGAACTGGAGCACCTGCAAGGATGGAAATTGTGGGGGTAAGGTATAGTTTGGCACTGGAGCCCATGACCCGGGTCACTTTCAGGTTACCCCACCCCAGCTAGAGTGGGCATAGGCAGTAGAAGCCAATGAGAAAGGAACTTTTTCCAAGCAGAAAGTGGATTGGCCCAGGCCCCTGGACCCTCAGTCTATCCACATCTCCAACCCCACACCTTTGCCAAACTGGTATCAGTCAGCTTGCTGCAGGCTGTGAGGTCCAACTCTTGCAGGGCCTGCAGCATGAGCAGGGAGGGGCCATGTGGCTGGGAAGAAGGGTCCTTGGGGCCTGAGGCCTGATGCTCCAGCTCTTGGTGTGGCTGTAGGAAGAGGCCCCTGCTTCTCAGATTCCTCCTGAGTTTGGCCCCCAAATGATCCTAGAGCGAGACTCAGGAAGCAGGAGGGCAGCTGGGCCCAGGCACCACCCAACCCTCCATGACCTCAAGGGTTCCGCACCTGGGACCCCTGCACTGGCTCCTCACTTGGTTCCCTAAGACCCAGAAGTCCCCAGTCCTGGAGCTCCTTGCACCAGGCCAAGCGCAGGACTGAGAGTTGGGTGAGGTAGGTGCAAATGGCCTGCAGGGTCCGGTTGGTGAGGGCCACACAGGAGGATAAGTCTAGCACCTGAGGCTTGGGCCCAGTACTGGGATCAGGGAGAACAACGAGGCATCCTAGGAGACAAGTGGAGAAGGGAGAGAACAATGAGAGGTGGCTTGTTCCTGTGTCACCACGCTTGGCAAGAATCGCTAGGAAGGTTCTGGTTATCAGAAGGTCTAGGGAGGGAAGCAACAAGGTTCCTGGCTGGTGAAGGGTCAGAGTAAACAAGAGAGCCATGGGATTAGGAACCAGGAGTTTGCTGGAGGACAAAGGCCTAGATTGGCTAGGGAAGGAAGGATGCTGGTAGAAATTTCTAAGGTATCTGCCCTGCCTATGCTCCCAGCTGAAGGGGTGGGCCAAGGTTGCCCTCTGACCACAGCTTATTAGACTAGCTCCCTCTAGAATCTGAAGCAGAACTGTGAGGTCACGGTGGGCACAGGGCTGCCACCTGCCAAAGCAACTGTGGTAGTGGGAACAGGAGCTGAGGGCAGAGTAGAGGAAGCTGGTTTGTAGAGATGCAAAGACATAAGAACATGGGGCCCTAGTGAGCCCACACATAGTAGAGTGGGGCAGGGGAAGAGAGGTGCTTGGGGAAAAGGTTGAGAGATGGTTTTCAGGTTGTGAATACCCTGGTCACACTGATGGACTGAAGGAATAATCCACTAAAGAGTACTGCATTGCTAGGACAGGGACACCACTTGGAGAGACAGAGCTGAGCCCTATAAAAGGGACTGGCTCCAGCCAAAAAGACCCTGCTGCTCACACATCACATTCTCTGCCTTAGGCCCTGCCCAAGAAACCTCTTCTGTGTAACCTCAGTGCCTCTTCCCTGCAGGGCTTGGTTCTGTCATCTTTCACTGGCTTTCCTTGCTTCCTGAACATCTGCCCTCAGTGCCTCTCCCCAGACTGCAGCGGTCACCAAGTACTTGGCATGTGAGGTGCGTGCCACCTTGCGGGCTGGGCCACCCTTTACCTGAGCCCACAGTGGGGGCTACCAGGAGGACCGCTGAGGGGCACCACTGTCTGTCGAGGCTCCTTTCCTCTTCCAGATTGTATCTCAAGTTCAGTTTCACCTATTATTCCTTGGACGCAGCACCAGGCAGTTCTTCCCTGATGCCAGATACCAGACGCCCAGTCCCCCCAGCCCTGAGCCCTGGTGAGGAAGGAAGGGGATGGCAGGCTCACCTTGAGTGAGGAACAGTAGGCCAGGCTGAGGGAGGTCAGCGGGGGTGGAGTTCCATGCACAGAGCCCAGGGCCAGGGCCAATTCCCGCCCGCTCACCAAGCAGCACTCTGCCATGTCAAGGGTCTGCAGCTCCCACAGGCCCCCCAGGGCTGTACATCCTGCATCTGTCAGCCGCTGCAGTTTCCTCACGTTCAGGTGCTGCAGGTGCTGCAGGCCCCGGCTCACGGCCAAGAGTGCCCCGTCAGTCAGTTCTGAGCAGCCGCTAAGGTCCAAAAAGGTGAGGCCTGGTTGCTGGTGGCAGAGGGCAGCCACGGCCTCTGTGGAGAGGTCCCGGCAGCTGTGCAGGCTCAGCTCCTGCAGCTGTAGCCCCGCCACCTGGCCCAGGGCCTGCAGGGCCTCAGGTAGCAAGCCAGTGCCACTCAGGTCCAGGGCATGAAGCCTACTAGCCCGCTCCTTCACAAACTGCAGCAGGTTGTGGAAGGAGAATTGGGATGGGGAGGAGTCCTGGGGGACACTGGAGCCCCGGGCTGGGCCTAGCTCGAAGGTGAGGTGACAGTAGGCCAAGGAGAGGCGCTCCAGGTCCGGAGCACAGCTGCTGAGACGGTTGAAGCTGAGGTCAGCCAAGTTCTGCAGGCCAGCCAGGTTGAGCTCACGAAGGCCACTCAGTGCCTGCTGGACCCGCTGTGCTGTCTCTGGCTGAGCTAGCAGCATGCCTGATACGAAGAGGCTGTTGCAGCCACTGAGATCAAGCTTCGCAGGGCTGGACAGCCCAAGATTAGGGCCACAAAGGAGGCCTCTGTGGGGCTGCCCCCACCAAGGCATAAGCTCTGCAGGTGTGGGCCCAGGTGGTAAGCAACAGACTGCAGCACCTGATGTGAAGCTGGCGAGCCATCCAGGTTGGTCAGGCCGATGCAGGAGATGCCCCTGAGGCCCAGGCTCTTGATGCCTGGGAGTGAGGCTGAGGACACAGGAATCTTGTACCACACATTTGTCTAAGGGGTAGCAGTAGACCTGGGTTAGTCATCTGGTCTCAGAGGGTGCTGGGCATCAGGTCTGGTGGCAAGTCGCTGGCCAGAGGTTGAGGGGAAGTCAAAGAAGGGCCCTTTTACAAGGAGACCCACTGCAGTATGTAGTGTCATATATGGTTGAAGGGGTGCTGGTCGGAAGTGGGAGCTGGAGGACAAGTCACACTGGGGCCCAAGAGGATGACTGTGAGGTGAGGACAGGCAGGTTAGTGATGGATGGGACTGGGTGCTTATGGAGGGATGGGGACAGAGTGGGGAGCTGGCATGCCGGGTACAAGAGGCCTGAGGGGGCAGCCTGGACGGGACCCAGCAAAGAACCCAGGGAGCAGGAGGATAAAGCATGCTTGACTCCAATCTTTGGAACTTTCAGAAGGTGGCCTTGAGACCCATGGATTCAGCTCCTACTCCAGGGACTCAGAGCTTGGCATTAGCTAAGCAACCAGTTTCCCCTACTTTCTAGAGAGCATATAAATAGCCCTCAGAACAGCTGAATGCTGGAAGAGGTGAGGCAGGTGTTACCACAACCTACCAGTGGCCCAGATGACAGAGGTCCGGGGCAGGCAGTGAGGCGAGGTCCCCTGGTGCTTCAGTGTCTCATCCAAATGAATGTTTGCAAAAAATAGACTTTGTGTATAAGTGAAAATGTGTGCATGCATGTATGTATGCACGTGCCGCTAATATGTGTGGGCCATGCAGAGTTCAAGATGTGCTTGTGATCCCTGAGCTCATCTCTGGATGGTCTGTCTTATTCGGCTAAGGAAGGAGAAGCCTCCACTTCTGGGGGCAAGAGCTAAGAGAATGAATCTCAGAGGCACTGAGGAAATTGAGCTGGCCCTGCTGTAGAGGAACAGGGGAGAGTGGGGAGCACCTGGTTGGAGTGGGGTGGGCAGGAAGCCAGCTCAGAGCTAAGTCATTGTAGGAATAATCTGGCTTGTGTTGGAGTCTGGGGAGACTACAGCTGAGATTTTTCACAGAACCTTCTTTGATCTTGTGCCAGAAGGAGTCAAAGGGCAGTTGGTGCAGGTTTTTGTGGAATAGGTCTGTGGGGAAAGGGCAAAGGAGGCTTGGCTTCTAAAATCCTAGCCCAATTTCTCTTATTGCTGAGGATGCCAGGTTGCAGGCAAGTGGTACTCAAAGAAGGCTTTCGTCTTAATGTATCAACATGATCCTGTTGTAAGAAACCAAGCTCCCTAAAAAACCTGTCCTGTCAGCAACCACAAGAACAAGCTCATATTCCCTGTTGTACCCCACAGAACATCAGCAAAGGGAAGCAGAAAGGTAGAAATGATACATAATATGCACTCCCACATGACAATTATCAACAAGATCCTCCCAGGAAGACACCCAGAACCCATCCCCAGGTGTGGAGAAACCAGCCTGGCTTCTGCCAGACAGAAGCAGCCACTTATGGCCACCACAACTGTCATCTTGGGAAGGAATGTGTGGTGAAAGATGGAGACCAGCTTCTGGCTGCTTCCACAGCAATCAGGAGTCAAACCAGGTTCCCTTTCAGACCCCATTCCCGGGACATGGTCATTATGGATGAGAGGAGCACTCCCCACAGAACCCCTCCTAGATACTGGGAGACAGCGGGGTAGTGGGGACTCCCAAGGACCTGTGTCCTTCTCAGATTTAAGTAGAGCTGGGGAAGATCCCAGTTTGTGAGAGTGAAGAAGGTGATAAAAAGATCAGGGAGGAAAGGTTTTAGAAAGGAAAGGTGAAGCAGGCCTCCAGCCATCTCAAATCCCTGCATGCCAGATGAGCCAATCTGATGATGCATAGAGTGAACTATGGCTGGGGGAGTGCAGAACATGCTGGGTGCGGAGGCAGCACCTGCCCCCACAGTCACATGCCACCCCCATAAGCCAGCTCTGGCAGCCTTCAGTCTTAATTCTTTGCCTTCCTTTCTGAGCTTAGGGAAACAGGAATGTTCTCCTCCTCCTACTGCCTCCCTATGAACAAGGTAGAGGAGCAGCCAACGGTAGGCACTGGCAGTCAGCTCAGGGTCCAAGTCCAGGGCTGGCTGGTAGCAGCAAAAGCCACCTGATAAGAGGGCAGGGCCTAGTCTAAAGAACTTCCAACTATGAAGTGGGGTAAGATTTGAGACCTGCTCTCCACTGTTTTTCTTGTTGGCAAGGGGTCAGCCTGTAAGTCATCACCCACGTGGTCAAGCCTGGACTCAAAGTACAGGTGCTCAGAAGCAGCCTTTTGAGGATACAGATCACCTATGGGGAAGGGGGAACAGGGTAGCAGATATAAGGAGCAGGATCCTGGGTTCTGGTCTTTGGCCCTGGTGTAGGAAAGTTCCCCTCCTTGAACCCTAGGAAGATGATTCTAGAGGCCCAAGGGAGGACTGCAAGAGTGCCCACTCCAGCTTCAGCCATCCCACCCACAGAGGGGCCAACCAGCTCCTGGTCTCCTCCTTTCCCAATGCTGGCATCTTAAGAGTAAATTCTAAGTTATTTGAGAAATGCCCTACACCTGCTAAAAGTGACATGTCCTTTGACTGTGAGAGGTCAGGATTTCGTTGTACCTGGTAAAGCCTAAGCTGAGGCTGCAGGCCTGTGTGCAGACTTGGAAAGACATCCGATACAGAAATGGCCCTCTATCTGCTAGTACAGGAATCTAAAGTTAACATACTTGTTCTCTAGAAGGCCTTTGAGAAAACATATGCCCTGGAATCCAGGGGCTTCGGTTTCTAGAGTAGCTAGATCTCCAGGTCTTTATAAACACCTCAGGCAGAAGGCAGAGGAGGGTGGAAGCTGAGCTGTCCTGAGTTCCTCACTGTGACCAACCCAGCAACAGGCAACCAGAACCCCCCCTGGAATGGGCAGAACCTGGTTGTTATGTAGGAGTGCTGCCTTTGTCTACCTTATTTGAAAAAAAACTGAGATTAAGTGGGGAGGTTGTGGGGATAAGAAGTCACCAAGTCCAGTGCCCTAGCCTGGCATGCTGAATCACAGGCCTCAGCTTCATGAAAGTCATAAGCTAGACTCTTCCATAGCATCTACTAGTTGGGGCACTACCTCCTTATCAACCTGCCCACACCTGGCCCTGATAGTTCCTGCCAAAAGGGTTCTGCAGATAGCTCTCTGCAACATGGTAGTGGTTAGATGTCAGCAGGGCCTTAGATGCCCAGGTACCTGTGGCCTGGCCTCCCAGTGCTTCCAACCCAGGGTGGGGGCAGGGGCGTTGGGACTGAATTTTATAGAGGTACCAAATAGGTGTCTGCCAAGGTTCTATCTGGAGCAGCCCCAGCACACTAAAATGGTGGTCTCTTAAGATCCCAAAGTCTGTCCCTGGTCTCTTCTTCACCTCACTCCCTTACTCCTATTCCAATCTCACCAGACCTGACTGCCCACTTTGCTTCTTCTACCCTCTCCTCCTTTGCTGGACTCCAAGAGGTCTCTTCCTTCATTATATCTCCTCAGGGTCCTCATGGTCCCACCCCAGTCATGCTGCTGTGCTCATTCTCCTTGCCTCCTGCCTAGCCAGGGAGGAGACCGCTGCTTCCCGTGGGTGTGTGCTGGTGAAACAGAATTCTGTACTGAGGAAGCCGTGCTCTCCCTTCTTGCACTGTCAGCACCGGCCACCCCACTCCTGCCTCCCCTCCGCCTCCTGGCTCTCTTCCCATCCGCCTTGAGATTTCTCTCCAAGCACACCATCTTTTCAGCCCCTGATGCTACTGCAGCACCCTCCCTCACTCCAGCCTTCTCAGAGATAACCTGCTCTTTTTCAAAAGAAACCAAAGCCATCAGGTGGAAAAGCCCTCCCTTTGTTTATATCCACTAGCCCACTCCTGGCAGGACTCATTCTAACCTTCCTTCTCCTGCTCTTTAGTTCAAGCAACTCCCTTCTCTTGACCTACTGAGCCTGTCCTCCACCTTCTCCTTAGGGAACTCTGCAGTCTCTGCCTTTCCACTGTTCTTTCCTTAGAGTCCATAAACACCTCAGAGCCTTAAACGACAAAAAGCCTCCCTTGTTCTTGCACCCCCTTCCCATCTCTCCTATTTCTCCCCTTCCCTCCAGCCATGCTTCTTGGAAGCACATGCACACATCTGCACCCGCTCTGGCCACCTGTTATCTCTTGCTTCACCCATTTACCCCTCTGCAACTGCCCCCACAGAATCACTCATTCCTGGCAACAGCTCCCCTCCGGCAAGGTCATCGACATCTGGGGCTCCTCTGTAGACCAACCACAGGTGTCCTCTCTGTCACCTGCTATGGATGGCCAGTCTCCTCTTGATGCTATCTCCCACTGTGGGTTCTGCAACTGCCCTCCTGGCTCTCCTCCTACCTGTTAGCCTACTCCCATCAGCCTCTTTTGAGGTCACCAAAAAAAGAATGATCCAGTCCACAGACAAGTGGATTCCTCATGGCTTGTTGCACTCACCCTGCTGCCCCCACACACTTTGTTCCCCTCCACATGCACCCTGGCAAACTGCATTTCATACCATTCCAACTACTTTCTAGTGCTTTCATAACTACCATATTTATTTTCTTCCTTTTATGGAGAAACTTCTTGTAAGTGAGGTCATTCTCCACATTTCTTTTCTTCTCATCATACTCCGCAACCCACCTCACGTTTTCCCCTAGACACCAAATGTTGCTGAAGCCATTGGTGACTTCCTTATATGTCAAACATCATGAGCACTATTTGTTCTTTACTTTCTAGGCTCTCTGTGGGATCTGACATTGATAGTAATCCATTCGACACTTTAAATGCTCAGCAGCCTTTGACTACTGTGCCCTCCTCTCATGGGGATCTCCTCAACCCCCTCTATAGGCATCTTCTCCTTTTTATGCCCTTGGTTTGGTATCTTTACCTGGAGCATTCATTTTCTGTGGTCTGTTGTTCCTATGGCTCTTCATGCTCTCCCTGAGGGAATTTTCCATGGATTAAACTTCTACCCATTCTTTAATGAAACCAAATGTATATTTATTATCCAGACCCTTCTCTTGGATTCCTCACTCAGAAATCAACTATCAAATAGAAATCCAACTATCAAATAAATTCATCACACTTCAAATTTTCATCAAGTCCAAATCAAATTCCTTTAGACAGTAAGCTCAATGACACTAGATAGATAACTTAACAACAGGTCCTAAATATTTAATATGCGACAAAGGAGGATTCCAACCGAGCAGGGAAGAGAAGATTGCACATAAATGGTATTTGGGCTATTTGAGAACAAATTAGTTTAGCTTCTTACCTCATAGCATAAACCAAAATAAATTTCACCAATAAAAATTAATATGAAAACTGAAACCATAAAACAGAAGAAACTATTTTGCTGTGAACCTAAAACTTCTCTAAAAAATAAAGTTTAATTAAAAAAAAAAACAGAAGAAAAATGAGTGTATATCAAGTCTCTGAAGAGGCAAGGGATCACTAAGTTTAAAAAGCAATGGACGAAATAAGAAAAAGATGTTCAAAATCAACAACATATAAATTTAATCTCTATGTCTCATAAATAAACACATCTATAAATCAAATTAAAAGGGAAACATACTAGAGATATATTTCAATAAATATGTAAAATATTAATCTCTTTAATGTATAAAAAGTTTATACAAATAGAAAAAATACTAAGACCCCAATAGTTAAATGGATAAAGAACATGAATAAACAAAAGAGGGAAATATAAATTGTCAACCTTAGTAATAATCAAAGTAGTAAAAATTAAAGCTATCATTGCTTGCCTTTCAAACTAGCATAGACATCTGTATTCACCTCCTAGCTGAGCTATCTCCTTACACTCCAACTCGTCCTCTCCTCTCCAATCAGCAATGCAGAATTCTAAGACACAAACACCCCATGTCATTCCCTTGCCTTAATATTCTTTTAAAGGCTCTATGATGATAACCAGGATAAAGCCCCCAGCAATGCCTCCTGGCACACCTGCTGGCCTGCAGTCTGACCCCTTTCTAGCCTTATCTCCTACCATTTCTCCCACACACATCTAAGTTGTGTGGTCGTTTCCAGAACTATTTCATACCTTGGTGCTTCACGTGTGCTGTTACCAGTCCTGGAAGGCCAGCCTTCATCTCTATCCTATCCCTTTAGGAAGCGCTTCCTGATGCTGCCAGTCTCCTTTGGATGTCTTTCCTCATGTTCCCACTGCATATTTCATTCCAGCGTCACAGCACCAAGCACACAATATTATAATTACTTGTCTTTCTCTTTCACTGGACTATGGGCTCCTTGGGGGTGGGGCAATGCCTTATTCATCTGTATAGTTCCAGCACTGTACCAAGAGCCAAATACATATGAATGTAATGTATGAATATGTATGCATGAGTGAATGGATGGATGATATAGGAACAGGGCCATGAGTAAGCTGAAGTGAGAGACAACTGAAAATAGGCCAGGTGAAGGTAGGTACCTTACCTCCCGAAGGGCATTCTGGGCTGCATGGTACCAAGCCCGACTCACGAGGGAGGCCTCTTTCTGATCTGACAGAGGCAGGAAGCTCAGAATATATGTAAGCATCTGAGGGAAAAAGACAGGGCATGGGGCACTGTTAGACCTGATGGCCTCTGGAACTCTCTCCAACTGATAGCACTGTAGGTCTGAGGGGACTAAAGCATTGGCTTCTAGTTCAACTTGGATCCTAAGCTTCACAGAGTCTTCACTTCCCCTCTCCAGCCTCCAAGTATCTATGGTGAACAAATCTTTCCTGAGCACTGTCTGGATGCAGGTTTGTATTGACTGATAAAAATCAAACTTTCTGCTCAGTTTGGTAAAAAGAACCTGGATATAGGGACCAGATAAATGTAATTCAAACCCTTTATCAACTGACCTCTCTGAAGCTTGTTTTCCTTATCCATAAAATGGCAATTGTAGTGAGGTTTAAATGTGTTATTGTGAGAATTAAATAACATAGTAACATGTCTTACATAGGATCTAGAACACACTAAGACAGGTAGTGCTGGACCCCTAAAATTCAGGAAGCTATATCTCCTCCTTTTGCCCTCATAGGTCAGGCTCTGGGAATCCATTCTTTTCCCATCTCCTCCACTGCCAACTTGCCTTCTCAGCTGGTAAGATATGACCCAAGCAAAACCAGCCTGGGAGGCTTAGGCCCTCATTCCTCCTATGCTCTATGAGGATGGGGGTGGGGAGGGGTGAGGTTAGAGGCCCAATAGGGTACTGAGAATGGAGTTGCCTGTGAGGCTAGGAATGATCTGATATTAACTCATCTTCTGGAATCTTCTCTCCTTGACTCCTGTGACACTGTGCTTTTTAGGGCTCCAACCACCACTCCCATTGCCCTGTTTCTGATTCTTATGTGGCTCCCAGGGCTTGGACCTGGGTCTTTCAATCTGTTTACTTCCTAGGATAATATTCATTTGCATGGCTTAAACCTCTATGGAATAACCAACATTCAATATTCCCATATTGTCTTATCATGTGCTAGTCCAGTGTTGTCAAATGTCCATAGGAAGCTTCATCTAAATATTTTACGATCACCTTCATCTCAACCA
This sequence comes from Eonycteris spelaea, assembly GCA_003508835.1. Lineage (NCBI taxonomy): Eukaryota > Metazoa > Chordata > Mammalia > Chiroptera > Pteropodidae > Eonycteris > Eonycteris spelaea. The sequence continues at coordinate 936,707 of PUFA01000026.1, read as the reverse complement.
AAATCTATATTTTGCCCTCAGTCCAAAGCAGTCCATCCTCCCAACTTTCTAGCATCCGAGCTTTAATGCCAGCAGTGCATCTTACCTGAAGATCCTGATAATACTTTGAACTCTTTGTGCTCTTCTGTCCCTTGCTCTCAGATACAGGTGTAAAGCAAGGCCCTAGGCCAGGCTAACTTAAGACTCACTCAAATCCCAACTCCATTACTTCCTAGCTGTATAATCTGTGTGACCTCAAGCAAGGTACTTAACTTCTCTGAGCCTCAGTTTCCCTACCTATAAAAGGGGGAGATAAGAAAATCTAGATCAGTCTTATGGAAATTAAATTATACGTACATTTAATAGATGTGTGCTTCACACCTAGTAGGTGTTCCATAAATGACTGCTGGATTGCTGTTACTAATATTTCTACTTTTGAAATTTTACCACTGTAGTGCCCTAGATTTTCATCATTCTAGACCTAGATGCCTTCCAGTCTCCCACCTGAACTCCCTGCCTCCAAGCTCATTCTTGCTAACCATTCTGCACACTGTAGCAACGTTAATTTTCCTAAAAAACAGTTTTCAATCTTAGCATACCCCTGATGAAAACCTTCAGGGTATCTCAGTACCCTCAGGATAAAACCTCCACTTCTTGGGTCAGCCCTGCCAGGACTCCATGCTCAACTGAACCCATGATTCCAGAGCTTCCCTAATCCAGTAATCCAGTCTCCCCAGTGTCCTGCAAACACAGCATGTCTATTTCCTTTTGCCTGTGTGGGCCTCTTTCCTGGAATGCTCTTTCTTAAGCTTCACCAGTCCATTCTGATTTCTTCTTTTTTCATCCCTAGCACACAGAAGGTGTTCCGTCAATACTTACTGGATTGAATTAAGGATGGACAGTCCTCTACCTCTATTTTCACCAAAGGTTTGCTCAGGGAAGGAGTGGGGAAATAAAGCAGATCAATTACTGAAAGAATGATTGGAGGGAACAGCCTTCTGGGTCAGGAAGGCTAGACGTGGGGAAGAGAACACTGATGGGGACTCAGACTGACTAAGCCCCAAAACCAAGAGGAGGCAGGAAAGCCTGTCTGAGTGGAGATAAGAGACTGGCTATCCTGTCTTCTGGGGCTCAGCAACCAACTCAAGGAGCAAAGGAAGAGAACAAAAAAACCTGTCTTCACTGAGGGTAGGGAGCACCATTCTTGAGCTGAGTAGGTGGAAGGTGGGTGGCCTTTCTAGAAGGACCAGATAAGGCAGTAATAAGGATGGAGTGGCCATCCCATAAACCCCATCCCAAGGGACTACCAGAGCTATGAGTGGTTCATTCCTGGGATCTTTGGGGATGAAGCAGAAATCTTCTGGGACCAAGGGAAGAAAAGATGCAATGGCAGGAGGCTCAACGGGGTAGGAGCAGCCCTATTTTTGGTAAGGGGAAAGGCTGCCATTCCAGGGCCCATGGAAAAAGGGTGCCCTGTCTCCTGTGGGCAGCGGACTCTCTGGGCAAGAAGGACGGAGAGGCATTCCAATAGGCCACTGGGGAAAACACCTGTTATCTCTCTCTGAACAATGGTGGCAGTGTTTTTGCTCCAGGTTGAGAAGGGGCAAAAATCTCCATGAGGCCAAGGAGGTAGGGCGGCCATCACTAAGGGTCGAAGGAGTAGGGAACAGGCTTGTCTTCGGTGAAAGAACTCAGCGATCATGAGTTGATGGGAGGGGGTAGTCTGTCTCCCACCACAAGAGGGAAGGGGACAGCAGTCCCTCGGGGCGGAGGGAATGTAGCGATTATCCTAAGGGGCCAGTGGGGACAAGACTGGTTACCCTTGGGGACGATGGGATGGAGCGGACATCTTTCAGAACTGAGGGGAGGGGCGGCCACCTCAAGAGAATGCAGGTAGGCAGTGGCTCTGTCCTGGCTGAGGTGACAGAGCAGCCATCTCCTGGGGCCAAAAGGGAAGAAGAGGATGGTCCCCCAAGCTTAGGGGACGGAGTAGCCCTAAGGCGGCGCCGTAACCCATAGCTTGCAGGTCCTGGGATCCCGACCACCTCCCCAGGGGGTCGTTTCCGCCTGGCAGACGCGACCCAGCAAGCTGTTTAACAGCCCCTCCCCATAGCCCAGAACCCTGAGGGCGGGGCTTGTCCCGAGCTAGGCCAGAGAGCAGCCTCCTCTCACCTCCGGCGGCAGCAACTCCGCCATCGCATCCCTGCCGCCTCCGCCCCCGCGCAAGGCTTTCTGGGAAGTATAGTCCCACTGACTCTGGGGGCGGGGCCAGGACAGGAAGTGGACCACTCATTTCCGTCCCAGTTGGTTACGTTTTGGGTCTGCACCGGAAGTGTCTGTGCTGCCGATGTGGTACCTACTAACTGGTTTCGTTTGCTATCCCTTATTTCCCCGCCCGGGTATTTGCGTCTCACTATGGCGGTAAGGAGGGCGAGTAGGGCGGAGTCCACATTGGCAAAGCGTTCCCAGGGCCAGGAGACTGAAAATAGGAAGGGCATTGAGACAAGAGGGTAGGCCAGAGGGGGGCGCCATTCAGTGACTGGACAGTACTAGAGAGAGGCGGGTGGAATGGAGCGGTGCAGGACCGTACCAGAACTGGTGCTAGAGTGTGAGTGGGTGTCAGTACCAGATAGTACCAGAACTGGCCAAAGATCTGAGGCCTGTAGAGGGTGGACGTCAGCTAAGATCTGGACTACTGCAGCAGGGGCCGGAAAGGGGCACCATTCAGCGCCTCTCAGGAGTCCCCCATGAAGGGAGATCATCAACCCAAAGCTGGACTTTACTACGGGAGCCAGACGATATCAGCTTAGTGTTGGATTGTGCCAGAGTGTGCAGGAGGCGATCATAGCTAGGGTGTTGGAAAGATGGTGTCAGCCCTAAGCAGGATGGACTGGAGGAGAGGTGAACATCCCAAGGATTGAGCTAGGTTTGACCACTGTGTGGACCTGGTGGAGGTTCAGATGGAACTCTCTAGCTAACCAGAGTGGTGAGGAGGGTGAGAAAGGCTCTGACAGCATCTCATCATCCCTCCTCAGCCCAAGGGCAAAGTGGCGACGAGAGGTAAGAAGCAGATATTTGAAGAGAACAGAGAGACCCTGAAGTTCTACCTGAGGATCATACTGGGGGCCAATGTAAGTATCTGCCTCCTTGCTTCTGTACCCACCTACAGTCCTCATCTCTCTTTGATAGTAGTGATGGTGGTGGTGGTGCGTGACCATCAAAGTTCCAGAAGAAAACTCCAGTTACAAAGAAATGAGAAAGGATCCTGGCACAGAGGAAAGGCTGAGTAGTCAAACGAAACCAAAATGAGGATGTGGGTCTCAGATGAACTTGAGAGCCCTTCCCATCTCAAATACACAGAGGCTTCTTTCCTAGGCTGATGTGTTGGAGGAGAGTCTGGGTACCCAGGACTCAGGGAGCAGACCTCTTTTTCCTATAAAAAGAATAACCTGTTTCCTTCCATAGCCTGGCCTAACTCTTGGTCAGTGTCAAGGGAGGCCTGTGGTTTAGGGTAGCTTTTGATCCCACCCTGATACTGTGTCTGCTTGCAGGCCATTTACTGTCTTGTGACCTTGGTCTTCTTCTACTCATCTGCCTCATTTTGGGCCTGGGTAAGTGTCCCCAATCCTGAAAAGTGGATGAGCACTTATAGAGTCAGTGGCTGGCCTTTGATAGACCCATTCTTGTTCTGCAGATGGCCTTGGGCTTTAGTCTGGCAGTATATGGGGCTAGCTACCACTCTATGAGCTCGATGGCACGGGCGGCCTTCTCTGAGGATGGAGCCCTGATAGATGGTGGAATGGACCTCAACATGGAGCAGGGCATGGCAGAGTGAGTGTCCCCCACCGCCAGCCCAGGTGAGCGGCCCCAGGGCTGGGGTGCTGGGGCCCAGGTAGCCTAAGACCCACAGCTGCCTACAACCTGAAGAGGGTGGAAGGGAGCTGAGTTGGGGCCCATCTATTATTTTTGGCTTTTGCAGTCTCCCTTCTTTCCACAGGCACCTTAAGGATGTGATCCTACTGACAGCCATTGTACAGGTGCTCAGCTGCTTCTCTCTGTACATCTGGTTCTTCTGGCTTCTGGTACGTGGGTTATTGGGTTCCTAAGAAGGGGCTCAGGCATCTAACCTTTCTCTTCTTTCATTTCCTGAACCTGGCTTTAAGTTACCTTTTCTCTCCTAGGCTCCAGGCCGGGCCCTTTACCTCCTGTGGGTGAATGTGCTGGGTCCTTGGCTCACAGCAGACAGTGGTGCCCCAGCACCAGAGCATAATGAGAAAAGGCAGCGCCGACAGGAACGGCGGCAGATGAAACGGTTATAACCACTAATGTGACCACAGGCTGCTGGGTCCTGGGTGTCTATATCAGGCTGCATGGCCTCATGCCAGGAGCAGTGGGGGCCTACTCCAGGGGCCAAAAGCTAGTCTAAGGTATAGATGGTTGAATAAATGACTTAGAATGTGGCTAATGGCTGTGTGGGTGATGATGAAGCACGAGGCAGGAAGACCCAGTCTTTTGCTATTTTCCTCCTATCGACATAGTGTGGTTATACCTTGAAAGAAGAAAAAGGCTCTTGGATTGGCTAAGAAAACTTTATTTTGCTCCATGTGTTCAGGGAGCTCATACATGCACACACACACAGACACACACACACACACACACACACACACACACACAAAAATGTACACATGCACACTGGTACACAAATGTAATACTGCTTAAGGCACTGGCCACTGGGCACAGTGGCTCCAGAGTTGAGAAGATGCCCAGAATTCTGCTCTGGTCTCTCCTCACTCTATAGTCTCTTGCATGCAGGCTGCCCCAGGTAGGTATCCTAGAGGTAGCACCTTCACACTTCCAGGCCAGGACCCTTGCTCAGTCCCAGTGCCTGCACCAGGTCGTCTCCGAGCCCACTCTTCAAGGTCCGTCTCACTGCAGGAACAGAGCAGGGTTGGAGGGGGTTGGTGTGGTCAAGGTGGGAAGTGGGCATGTGGGGAGTACTCACAAGATTTGCGGTTCCCACGGGAACGCTTGCGTTCCCGAGCAGCTAAGGCACGAGGACTGCTCTTGGTCACTGACTGCACCAGCAGGTCCATGATCTCATCTGAAGTGTCACTGGGTGAACTGGAGCCTGGGGGTTCTTCTGGGGGTGCAGTGGAGGGCCCCACTGCTATAGGCATGACTGGGGAGCTGCTCTGGACCAGGCCTGAGGGAGACAAGGTAGGGAGGTCAGGCCAAGGTGGCTCCAAAGCAAAGCCCACTGCCCCAGCAGCCACAGGTCCCACCTCTGCTGCGGCGGCTGTGTGTGGTATCCTCAGGCTTGCTGGTCAGCAGACTCTTCATGCTGGCATGACTATCCACATCACCCCGGCCTGGCCCGCTACCCACAGCCACTGGGACAGATGGGTTGCTGGAGTTTTCCCCAGCCACACCTGAGAACTTCTCTGTCTGGAGATGGGAGAAAGGTGAGCTGAGGGCCAGGGATGGAAACCATGGGGTGGTAATCAAAAAGGGGCACCCACCTCAGTAATCATGCGTCCCCGGGTCTTATTGCGTTCACGGTATGTGGCCCGCTTCTGCTGCTGCTGCAGCACCCGTTCCCGGCAAGTCCGGTACTCTAGGGCAAACTCCCGCAGCGTGTGGCAGAACTGCATGATGCGCACTTCACGGGCTGCCTGTGCTGTGTAGCCCAGGTACAGCAGGAAGGCGTGGAACCTAGGCATGTTGGGATAGGAAAAGATACTGAGTCTTGCTTGGGGGTGAGATGTGGCGGTGGTAGTCCTGTCTCTGGCCCATGCCCCTACCTGTTGCAGACACGGCGGTGTACTACCCGCAGCATAGCAACACGGCGGGCACACTGGGCCAGGAAGTGGGTGAGGCGGGCCCGCAGGGCTGGGGCCAGCTCATGCTTGGCCAAGTTCCGCAAACTCTCCTCAGCTGCCCCGCTCCGGCACTCTAGCTGTCCCAGGTTCTCAGTCAGCAACTCAAAGTCCACCTGGAAAAGCAGGGGTACACAGGCTGTTCCTCCCACAGGATGGTACTACCTGAGGCTGCCTCTGCCAAGCTGGTCAGCCTGGGCTGTAGGGACACGGATGAGATCTGGCCCCTCCCCTCCAAAAGTTCACTGGCTAATGCAGGAGATAGACAAGTCCATTTGATCCAATGAGGTACAGGGGAGGTGACAGCTAAACTGAAACCCAAAGACTGAGTAGGTGTAGCCAGACCAATAGAGGAAAGTGTTTCTGGCAGAGGACACAGCACAAAAACCTGTAGATGAGCAACACCTGGCACAATAGCTGAACTAGGGAGAAGGGGAGAAGCCAGTCACAGGAAGTAGCACTCCCTCACACTGTAGCTAGTCTTAGTTAAGCCTCTGGCTGGTTCTAACCTTGGCACAGCGGGTCAGGGCGGGGATTTCTGAGTAGAGGTCAGAAGAATCAGGCCGGGTTTGGAGTACCAAGGAGCAAAGATGGTGCAGCAGTGACTGCCGGCGTACTGTGTCCTTCACCTCCGACACCTTCTCCAGGTAGCTCAGCTCAAAGCCACTGCTCTGAAAGGACCTCATATGAGCCTGGGCCTGTCTGGCTGAAGAGTCTTGGCTCCCAGCCCTTGTGCTGTCACTTACCTGGGAGCCATTGAGGAAGTTGCCCACAGCCAGCAGGGTGGCCAAGATGCAGCGGAAGGTGGCATTTTGCACCAGCTGTTCCATTCCCACTTTCAGGTCAAACAGTGGCTCTGCAATTTCCTGTGTGGGAAGCCAGGGACTCTCAGATTACATAGTCATCATGCTAACCTGCCCCCACTGCCCGTCCCATCCCACGACCCAGGTACCCGCTCCATGCTGTCATAGTCCAGCTTGAAGGCCCAGAGTTGTAGGCGGGCGGTCAGGCCCCCAATGGAGGCAAGAGTAATCAGGAAATTCTCGGCTGGGCCCAGAGGTATGTCGGGATTGGCCAGCTGGGCCTCCTCGATCTTCTGCTGCTCCTCCTCCGTGGGCATCATGGTCAACAGCTTCTGAGGATGTAGCCACCAGCCCACATAGGCCACTCAGGGCTAGCCTGAGGCCTCAGGTGTTGATCTTGACTCCTCCCTGGGTCATCTGGGGGAGACCCAGGGTCTGGGGACTTCTCTACAGAAATGCCAAGCCCATGCCCACCACTGGAGAGGCAGGCAATGTCCACTGAACAAAGAAGGCCAGACCTCCCACCTTTCCACATTCCCATCTTGGTATCCCCACCTCAATGCCATCCTTGCTGACAGCAAACTCATCAAAGTTGAGCAGGGCAGCCTTAATGACATGCACAGGTGGCAGCGTGGTTAGGCCAATGTTGATAGCGTTGCTGCGCTTGGGGTCCAGCACAGTGGTCATTGTCCGGCGGCCCTCACCAGCTTTCTTTGAGATTGGGAAAAGGTGTACGATTGGGAAAGGGACTAGGTGGGGCAACAATCTAAAAGAGCAGTCCAAGGCCCCCCCTCTAAATGGCCAAATGGTGGGGCCACCCCACAACCAGGGAGCTGGGATGTGTAAGGCCTTGGGATGAACTTAGACGCTAGTTAGGGCTCTGCTGACACCATCTTGAGAGACCTCAGACAAGTCCCTACACCTTTTTTTGCCTCGGTTTCTCCATGTGGGAGACGAGTGGCAGCCTCAGCAGTTCCGACCCTTGAGCTCTGATTCCCTCCCCTCTTCACTGGGTTACCTTACAGATGAGGGTGCATTTACCTTGGAAGGCAGAATGTCCTTGGCACGGGACTCAAATAGGTGTTCCAGCCGGGCTGTGTCAACCGAGACAGGCTCCAGGCAGGCCCACAGGGTGGAGCAGGGCCCAAAGCGGCTCCTAGTGCCTGCATGGCTTCCAGCTAGCTTTAGCTCTCGCCAGAAGAGTTTTACTGTCTTCCTCTTGGTGGGGAGGGCTAGCCCATCAAGCGCTGAAGGGGGAAGAGGGGCAGCTGGGGGTGGAGGTGGTGGGAAGGGGCCTTTGATGGGTGGGGGAGGTGGGGGAGGAGGAGGTGGTGGGCCTCCAGAGAGCAAGGGTGGTGGGGGTGGGACCCCTTTCACAGCCTCCACAGACTCCATATTCAGCATGTCCTGGTCTTCGTCCTCCCCCAGATCTGAGAAGTCCAGGTCCCCAATGCAGAGCTTGGGGACACGGGTAGGCAGCTCCTTGGTGGGCTCAGTCTTGGGGCTTGGCAGGGTCAGTGGCTCCTTGGGCTCTGGCCCAAAGCTCTGCTGGGCCTGGAGCAGAACTCGGGGCCAGGGCTCTGGGGTGTTCTGGGTACAGGGACTGGTTCGGGGGAGCCCCATAGTTCCTGGGTGTCTAGAAAAAGGGAATCAGCTATCAGCATCAGGCCCTCTGTAGAACAACAGGGCAACATGGGTAGATACTGTCCACCCACCTACTTACCTGAGTGCCCATCAGGCTCATCGAGCATGGCCCCAGCCAATGTCTCTGCCCGGCCCTGAGCCAGCACAACCTGCTTCTCTGTTTCTGCCGCTGCCACATTCTCCAGGAACCGGGCTCTGAGGGGAGGCACTTATCAGTGAAGGCATCTGACACAGCCCAGCCCAGGGTGGTGCACATGCCTTGCTGAGCCCCTGGGCACTGCCCCACTTGCAGGCACACACAGACACACAGGAACAGTCCATGCACTGAGCAGACCCAAGACCCGCCCCCCAAGGCTAGTCCCTGTTCAATCTCCACATGAGGAGGGTCACTACCAACCCAGCATTCCCAGGTCAACATACAGAAAGAAGTTCTACTGAATGTTTAACTCAGCAACCTTTCTGCTATTCGTGTTCATTGTACTGATTTTAGACAAGGGCCCTTAAAGCAGGGGAACGGGATAGTTGTTCCAGTGGGCATACCAGACTGTCCCTCCCCTGGCATGTCTGCAGCTTCTGAAAGCTATGACCTATGTATGGAAAAGGGCCTACCAAGTGACCGGCACTCAGTTTACATGGAAGTAATGAATGTGATCCAGTATTTCTTTTGGCCCTCAGTCCCTGTCCTTTCTTTAGCCTTACCTCCTTTACCTCCACACCACACAGTACCTTAGATCCCCTTCCTGCCCTATTCGTGGCCTGAGGACATGGGAGAATAGGCTGGGAGTCCATGTCCTTATTTCTGGTCAAAGCTGTTAAGGTCTCACTGTTGAAGCACAAGGACCACTATGACTCCAGTGAACTAACCCCAGTGCTTAGTCCTTAGGCATCTGAGGAGGCATGTCTGGGAAAGAAGGGGCCTAAGAGTTTCCCAGCTCTGGCTGCATCAGGCAAGTAGAACCCCCGCTGGGGGAAGCAATGCTGAAGCCCTGAGCACATGACAGGTGGGGCAGGCTGGCCACTGTACTTACTCCAGCCTGGCCTGACCAGTAGGGGACTTGGGGACAGGTGGGCTCTCAGGGGCCCTGGGCAGGGGGGATGAAAGAAGAGATGGTAATTGTGGTACCTGTTCCACCCCAAAGCCCAGTTGCTCACACCAACACAGAGCCGGGCAGTGCTATCAGGGGTTCCTTCCCAGCCACAGTGAAAAGAGGTGGGTAGGGGAGGTATAACAAAGGGAAACTGTAAGTGGAAGGGAGAGACTAATTAAGCAGGACAGGGTGCAGTAAGAGACAAAGAGCAGACAAGAGAGTCAGAGACAGTGACAGAGAAACAGACAGTAGGGTGTAGGGAGAAAGATGATGTTGGCTAAGACAGGCAGACTGCCAGAAAAAGATGAAGAAAAGCCTCAGGAGGAGGTCCAGTCAGAGCCGAACTCCACTCCTTCAGCAGTCACTTACCAAACAGGAGCAGTTTGGTGAAGTCTGGAAAGAAAGAGAGAGAAAGCCGAGTTTGGGCAGAGGAGGCAGAGTGTCCGTGGAGGGGCGCAGAGCAAAGGGACAGGTGGAGAGAGGGCTCCGGGGGTGGCCCCTATTCCCTTCTTACTTATAGATGCTTCTTTCGCAGGAGCTGTCAGCTGAGGGCGTCGCGGAGATGGTAGGAAAGAGGTTCTTCGAGGTATAGAGGCCAGGGGTAAGGCCCATTGGGCTGGAAGTGGGGCCTGTTGGCAGGGCAGGGCTTGTGGGGCTGGAGGTGGGGCTTGCCGGTGAGGCAGGACCCATGGAGGAGGTGGAGACTATCGGTGAGGCGGGGCCTGTGGGGCTGGAGGCGGGGTCTGTTAGGAGGCCGAGTTAAGGCTGGCCCATCATCCATCCCTCTCCATCGCTGAGGCGTGTTCTCACCCAGGCTCTGTGGTGCGCACAGGGCAGCCCCCACTTTCTAGAGATCGGCGACTCCTCTTGCCTTCCTCTGAAGAGGGCTTTCTGCGCTCCCGCCGCCCACCTACTGCAGCTTCTTCAATGTCTCCATCTTCCAATCGCAAGGCACTCTAGCGGAGGCGGGCCCAGTTATTAGGGTGGAGGGCTGGGGAACTGTGCCCTTCCTGCCCCTCCTTTTAGAGCCCTGGAGGTGCAGCCCACCTCGTAGAGCACAAGCTGCGCTCGCAGGTCTACGTCAGTGCCCGGGGTGCCTAAGTGACGCTGGACCAGTGCCTCCATGCCCTGCTGCTCCAGTGCATCTGTCACGTCGTAGAAAGAGTCCTGGTCCGGGAGTGCTGCCAGTGTCTAGAGGGTGGGGATAGAAGGGTGAGGCTAAGGCTGATGGGGACCATAAGTCAGGAGTCTGAGGGGTCCAGAACTGGCGTTTGGTTCCCACCTCCTGCCCTCACGCACACCTTGTTGATGAGGGTGACTGTATACACCAACAACTCAGGGTCGGTGCCATTCTTCTCTTCCAGGATGGATACCATATTGGCCCACGGAAGAGCACCTGCCACACAGAGGAGGGGCAGTCATGTGGAGACAGGTAGGAGAGAGGGCTCTCAGTGGTGGGAAAGGGAGGGACATTCTCTGACCGGTGTTGCTGGCCACAGAGTTGACTGCGTAGATGAACAGGGGTGCGTTGCTCTCAGAGTATTCCACAAACACCAGCAGCAGCTTCAGGGCTGTCTTCACCACCAAACGGGACTGGGGGGAGGGGTCAGCACATATGAGTTTGGCTTGAGCCAGACCTATGCCAGCTCCTGGTGTGGCCAGGGAAAGACCCCTAGGGCTGGACCCACAGAGGAGAGTCTAGGCAGAAAGACCCTGGTTCCAAGGCAGGTGTTAAAGTGTCTTCTAGGCTGAGAGGGGCCACAGACCTGCTCCATTCTAACATACTTTTCAGAAGAGGAAACTGAGGCCCAGAGAGAGGCGATGGGAAAAGGGTACATGGCTGGGTGGAGGGCCACTTACCAAGCTGGCACACAGTGTGTACAGCCACTGCACAGTCTCGCTATGGGCCACCACCCCCAGCATCCCGTCCACAAAAAGCATCAGTTGGCCTAGTGCTGGAGACACAGCAACAAGAGGTCAATAAGTTGTTGTGGAAGACAAGGGTCCTGGGGAGGGTGGGGCTAACCTCGGAGTATGTAGCTCTGGTAGTTATGGTCAGCAGCAGCACCCACACGGATCAGGCAACTCAGCCCCCCTGAGTGGACGAATTCAGGCACCAGGTCCTTGTCCTCCTAGGGGCAGCATGGGGGAGTTTAAGGAGGTTCTGGCTGGGCGCCCACCCCCAACCCACCTCTGGGTCTCACCTGGAAGATCTGCTTTAGTGAGAAGAGGGAACGGCGGAGCTCAGGGCCACTGGAGCCATACAACTTTTCTGCAAGGGGTAGGTGGGCATGGTAACATTGAGGAAACACAGACACCCTCTTCTATTGTAACACAACCAAGCCCTCCCCACCAAGGAATATTCTTGAACTCCGCCCCCCCACCTCCTCCTCCACTCTCTTACTCTACCACAGTCTAGCTGAGCATCAGCCCTGGTCCTGGAAGGAAAGCTCAGGATAGAAATGGGGAGAGGCCACATATCCTGTCTCTAATCTGCTCTGTCCCTTGTCCAGCACAGTCCTGAAAGAAACTGAGCCAGCTGGGGTGGGGGAGTTGCTGGACACTGATGCCCCCATACACTTACCTAAGATGGCATTGACCCTCACAGAGAGCTGGGTCCGCAAAATCAGTGTAGGTTTCCGCCCTTTGCTGGAATTAAGCAGCCTAGTTAGCAGCTCCCAGATCATTCATTAGGGTCCCCCCCACAACACCTCAGCCAAACACCTCCCCAAGTGCCAACCCTGGCCCAGCACCTTCCTCCCCAACTGCTCCTCCAAGCCCAAGGGTTGGCCAGACTGGAGAGTTTGTGCAAACACAGGTATCTCAGGTATGTGGGAGAGCCCCCACACCCAACCTGGGTAGCAGGTAACACTGGCCAGGCCTTGGGAGTCCCCTGGCACAATTCCCTGTGGAGGTGACCCACAGCCAGGCTAGAGATTATGTGTCTTGGCTGCTGACACTTGAACCAGCCCTGGTAGGGGCAAGGGTGGGGCCAGCCTTGCCTCCTGGCCTCATCAGCTCTGACCTGATCTCTTCATAGAAGCCCTCCAGCATCTCCCGCTGCTCTTCCAGGGACAGCTCGGGGTCCAGGTAGTATCCAGAGGGAGACACTTGCAGGGCACAGTCCTCTAGCTGGGAGGGAAAGGGAACAGCTAGCTGTCAGGGCTGGGGAAGAGGTGGCAGGGGTACATAGGGAGATCCCATTACTTCTTACCTCCTACTCAGGGTGCTGGCAGAGAGACACATCACAGAGTCTGCACTGCAGCCATGAAATTCTTCAGCAGTTATTTCTCATGTGCCTATTATGTGTAAATCCCATCCTTCTCAAGTGCCAGGCTTTCTTGCCCTTTGTATGTGTTAAGTCTTCTGCTGGGTAATACCTAACCATTCTTTAAGTTTCAAATTAAATAATGCTTTTTTGAAAAGCCTTCCTGGGCTCCTATAGCCAATGTTATGTAATCTATTCCACCTTGTGTATGTACCCTGTTCTGAGGTCTTCCCCACAGCATAATATCCTAGACATTAGTTTCCTTCACCTTTAACTGTATATTTTTTGGATTCAGGCATCTGAATCTGCAGAGCCTAGCACAGCACTTGGTACACAGTAAGTGTTCACTAACCAGTTTGTTGAACTAATGAACATGAATGAGGAAGGAGAATGGAGAAAATGGGAGGAAGTTCTTGCCTTCGAGGAAGTTCACAGCTCTGTGGGGTGATAAGCTACAGCCACAAAGCATTCAAGCTCAGGGAGAAAGTGTTAAGAATGCTGGGAGGTATAAACCCTGCTGGGAGGGTGTGTGTATCTCCCTGAATTAAGACAGTGAGGATTGGGGCTCTCAGTCCCTCTAGCTGAGGGTCTTTGCCCTGCCCCCAAGTGCGCTACAGTTACCATGGTCCTAGCTAGACCTCAGAGGTCCCCAAGGGACCTATTAAAAATCAGATTTTAGGATAACTGCAAGTCTATAGTGGGTCCCGGAAATCTGCATTGTAACAAGAAAGCACGCACTCCATCCATGTACCTGCTTTCTGTGTGTGTCTCTCTCTACTCAGTCTGGCTCCCCTTCACCACTGGGCAGGAAGCTTGGCCCCTGTAGAAGGGCCTAGTGAGGTGACTGAGGAGAGTCTGAGGGCAGCACTGTATCTCTTCCAGACAACTCCCCCATAGCAAAGTCCCCTTGCATTAAGTGGCCCCACTCCTTGAGGTGCCAGGGCCCAGGGAGAGCCCCCTTCTGGAGAGTTAGGGTGCCTCTAGTCTCCATCTTCTTGAGAGAGTCAACCCCAACATTTGTCCTGTTGTTCAGTCAGCCTGGCCTTTTTCTGGACCTGGCCCAAGGGCTTCCAGCTGCCCTTGATCTCTTGGGAAATAAAGGAGTCCAGCTCCTGCCCCACCTCTGCCTCTGCTTAGCACCCCTGCTATGCCTGAGAGCCTGACCCAGCTCCTTCCTGGCAGTTCAGCCTGTGAGGCCCTTGGGTGACCACCTCCCCCCTGCCTGGGACATGGGACATAGGACAAACACTCCAGCCTGTTCTCTGTCCTATTTCCTGCCTGGCTGCCTGCCCTCCCCTGGGCGCCTTGGGCGGGCCTGGCCTCTCTCCCCTCCCTGGGAGCAGAGTCATCTTCTCCAGAGTCTACTTGGAAAAGGTCTGCGATAGGGCAGCAAGGCCCCAGGGCTGGGGTACTTCATCCAGGGTCAGCTCAGCTGAGGGCAGCCTCACATTCCTCCTGATCCCTCTTCCCACAAGATGACTCAGCAGCCTACCCACCCCCACCCCCATCCAGGCACAGCGGCATCTCCTTCCACCTTAGACTGGAGGATTCTGGGATCCTAGAGAAACATATCTTTCCAGAGCCACACAACTTTCAGAGATCCCTCAAATCATACACATATAGAATGGCTCATTCATTCAAACATTCATGAACAAGTCTGGCTATAGGTGCTATGGACATAGCATGGAACAAGACACTACCTCTGCCTTCCCTGCCTTCCACTCCAGAGGGGGAGGCAGGCAGGTTTGACTCAGAAAAAGGCCACAAATAAATGCAGAAGCACAATGGCCAAGGGTGCTAAGAAAGGGGTGGGGCAGAGTGCTGTAAAGGTAAACACTGGAGGAGTCATCGATTATATGTAGTAACTGCTTACACACCCAGGTATATGGTCATGTATGTATATGCTCACTGGCCATGCAAAGGCCCAGAAAGTACACCTACAGAAAGATCAGGACCAACATGCTATCTCCCCTCCTGCATGCATACTTGCATGCTCTAATCCCACGTGAGCAGAGAATAGCCCTTTCTTTCCAGGATACCTGGGATGCTACATCCATGTGGGGCAGGGTCCTGAAGACTATGTGTTCTACTACCCCCAGCATCCTCAAATGAGCAGATGTAAACCCTTTCCCTCCATGGTGGTAGCAGTGGCTTCCCTAACCATGTCACCTGTTCAATCCTGCCAGGGCCCTATTTCTGGGGAGAAGGGCCATAAGTAATAGGCAGCCCAAGCCTGCAGGATGGTGTCTCCCTCCTCCAGCTATCTGTCCTGGGCAGAGATGTGTGAGAGTGGGATGGGGTGGGCTAGGGTCAGACGAGCAGTAAAGAGTGGAGACTTGCTGCCAGCTGGGTGGTGCTTGTCCCTCACACCCCTGGCCCCTTCCTGGGGTCACCCTTCTGAGAGCCAAACCTCTGGGCCTTGTTTCTCACACCCTGGGACTGGGCCAGGCCTGAGTAAGCCCAAACCCTGGTCCCTGCTGACAGTGATTAGGATCAGCACAGGGTCAGTGTGAGCCTACATCCTTGACTTTACCCTGGCTCTCGTCTTCAGCACTTCCCTGCTCTCCATCTTGGGGCAGAGATCCTCCCCGATTCTTTCCAGGCTCAGCCCCTCACTTAAGCCTCCAGCCCACTTTCCTTTTCATTCTCTGGGCTCAGGTTTTTCTGGTAGTCCTAACTAACTTGTTACATATGGTTGTATATGCAGGGCTCAGCTTAGGGGACCCTGGTGTCTACTCCCCAATATTTTTCATAGCAGTGTAATCAGATGAGAATGAACATGCTAGGGCAAAGTACAAGGAAGATGGAGAAGAGGGCAGAATTATATGCTGAAAAACGTTCATTTTAGAAAATAATGTTAACCGTCTTTTCTTCTCTTTTCCTATAAACATAAGACTCTGTACTCTGATGACCCTCTTTTCCTGTTATCTTGGGTCTCCAACTAGACTGTGACTTCCTGGATGAGATGACTTGGATGGGCCTCAAGGAAAGAAACCCACATTTGTTATGTCTCCTCTGTCAGGCACTGAGCTTTCTATTTCTTTTGATTCTCCTGATAATCCTTTTATAGGTGAGGAAACCAAGGCTCAGAAATTCAGTGTATTTGCCCCAGGCTCTACAACCAGGACCAGGGCTAACTGACCTAGATCTTGGGCAGATGGACTTTGGACGTGCTCCAGGGAACCCTGGAAGGAGGCTGAGTGAGGGCTGGGGCTTTTGGGGTTTGCCAAGACCTGGAGACTGCCCCTCAGCTTTCTGGATTCTGCAAATACCCCAAACTGGTCTTCCCAGTTCCAGCAAGGGAAACCTACTAAACACAAACATATCATATACACTGGAGTTACAGTGCCTATTTCTGCCAGGACTATGTTCTGGGGTCTCTCACCAGGCTGCATCCCGGGTTCCCTAGCCCAGAATGACTAGCAAATTGGACATGCCAGCCCTAGGGAAAGCTGGGAAGAGGCCATGACTCATGCCCACATCCCAATTTATAGTCTCCCAAAGAAAACTCCATATAAGAGGACTAAAGGGCTTATTTAGTTCATCACCAGAGCACTGCATCTTATCCTTAAGAATCCTCTGGGACCTCTCCAGTTGGTCCCTGTCCCAGCAGGTCAGGTTCACCCTTTAGCCCCCTTGCCACTACTGCTTCTGAGGGGTAAACTGAGGCTGGATTGGGGAGGGGCAAAGTCAGAAAACATTCTAGGATAGTGCCACCCCTCTCCTACTCTAATCTTTAGCCACAATTGGGGAAACAAAGTTGCTGGTAATGAACAGATTTCTAGGGCTATCTCTGCTGCTAAGAGTAAGGGGCTATTTTGGTCTTTGCCTCAGGGTTAGAGCAGCACCCAGGTCCCTCTGCCCAGAGAGAAGTCAGTGCTATCTCAGATGTGGCCAGGTCTTTGAGTGTCAGGGAGGGGCTCCTGAGGCACCATCCAGAAGGACAAAGGGTAGCAGAGACGGCAGGACTGGGTAGCTCAGAATAGAGTGAGATGCAGGGCTAGAGGCCCAGGTTCTCCCCTGGGGCAAGGGCAGGTCCTGGACTAGGAGAGGTTCTTGCATAGAGGGAAGATAGAGATATTCCTGAGTTCCCCTGGGGCATGGCCCAAGTCACTGCTAGGACATTCCCCCCTCCCTTCCCTGTGCCAAGGGCCAGGAGATGAGTCAGAGGCTGTGGCCAGGAGCTTCCTCCTAGACGGGGAGGAAATGAGCAAGGCCTTCTCTGACCTGAAAGCTCCATGCTGTTTAAAAAGGAAGGCCCCAGGGGAACTCAAGAGGCAAGAGGCTAGGCCTAGCCCAAGAGTGTGGGGTAGAGCCCTAGAGAGAAAGTGGGTCTGGCCTCTTTACATCTCCAGGGTGGGATGTAAAGATGGGGGTCAGTGCCCAGAATGGGAGGGCAGACTTGGCTGTGTTATGTTCCTCTGCTGGACAACTATACAGAGGATGAAGCAGGGAGCAGAGAAACCCTCCCTCTTATTTCTGCTCCATAGCCCTGCTCAGGGACATCTGGGTTTCTGGGCCACTTCTCTCCTTTAGAGGGCTATCAAGGCAGGCCTTTATCATGTCTGTACTCCTAGGACACCCACTTATAAGGCTAGAGGAGGGACCAACTGTTGACATTTCTTGCAAGGAGGGGCTCTGCTCCCCTTCTGTCAGCTCTCTGATGTCCCTGCCCCTACCCTATTCTCAGCCTTCTTCCTCCAGCCTTCTATTCTTGGCTGTGGTCACAGTTTATATTTGGGATGAGCACATCACAGTGCATCTGACCATCGTTGGCAGAGCTGCTGGCCCCAGGGAGTCCTGGCTGCAGGCACTATGGTATCCATCCCCATATCCTGCCTGGGGTGGGGAGAATATGGCAGTCCTCAGGTACATCAGGTGGGAGATTCTGAAAGTAAGGAGACCAGACTCATTTGGGGGGAGACTTAACACGTTATCTGAGCTCAGTTGTGTCAGCTAGGGAGCAGAGAACAGAGAGGAGAGTGCCTGGTATGCTCTCCTAGAGTAAGGGGGTGTTTTGAGCCTCTTTCCTGTTGCTGACGTCCCAAACCTGCCCCTAATTGCAAAGAGGGGTTTCAGGGCTAAGTCCTGTCCTAGAGTGGGAGGTGGGAGGAATACTATGTTCTCTGTAGATCCCCAGGCTTATTTCAACACCAGGAGTTCCAGAAGCCTGGAGGCAGGAACCTGGCTTTGGTTCAGCACCCCTCTCTTCCCAGCGCCCATCTTGAATAGGTGGCCTCCCATTGGACGGGCTTCTTCCAGGCCTACCTCAGTTTGCCCTTTAAACAGGGCAGGACAAGGGGGTGGGGAGCATCCAAATTCTGGAGTGGGCAGTGTGCTGCAACCTTCAAGTCGTGGCCTTGAAGCCTGGGCTCTGCCCGTACACATTCCCCAAGCCAAGAGTCTCACCACCTCTCCCGCCCGCACTCGTAGGCGGAGCTGGCCCACAGAGTGAGGAATGCAAGCTGGGGGGCCCGGCGCTCGGGGCACATTCCAGGAGAGACCCCCGGGCCCAGAGGCAAGTTTGCGCAACTCGGCGCTCAGCTAAGGCTAGGAGCAGGGGAGGGCACCCCCATCAAATCTCCACATCCTCACCACTCGGTGCGGACTGGCTGGAGGGGAAACCCAGGGGGTGGTAGTGCGCCTCCCAGAGTCCTAGCCCGGAAACCCAGCGCGCCGGAAAGGGCTGTCTGCGGGGGGCTGAGCACCGCGAGCCGGAGGGGAGATAGGGCCTGCCATCTGGAAAAGGGCCTTTCCCGATACTGTGTATTGGTCGGCTCCCGGGCGCAGGCAAACTAGGGCAGGCCAACGGTTTAAAATTAGCCCGGCTCCCCCTCCCTTCCAGCCATGCGCCCACGGCGACGCGAGTACGGGATGGTGGGGGCGGTGACTCAAAGGACTTTTCCACCAGAGCAGTCTCCCGCGCTCTGCGTGTCCCGGGCCCGGCAGCTTCCCAAGGACTCTCCTCACCCTGTGAAATCTCTTTTCTGTTGGCACTCCCAAGCCGGACCCCCGATTGCAGGAGCAAGACTCTATCTGCCAGAACCCAATCTAACACCGCTCAAAACCTTTGCCACCTCTAGAGGCCCGCCCCGGGTCCTCCTCTCTTCGTAGTCCAGCCCCACCTTACCTGAAGCAGGTGGAAGCAGGTCCCTCCCCAGCTCCGCCCCCTGGGTCCTCTACCACTCAAATATCTACCTTCACTCTATCCACAGCAGTTACCCAGGCAGAAAGGCAGCGAGTGGACGCCTGAGCACCTCCTCAGGTGGACCTCACTTCAAGGGATAGCCAGGGTGGCGCAGACCGCAAGCTCCCATATCCCTTCTTCAGCTTCCCCTGGAGAGGCGTCCCTCGCAAGCAGGGCCACGTGAATCTTGGGTTCCCAGCATAAGACTTATCCAGAGGAGCGCACCCACTCCAGCCTCTCCCCAAGGAGGAGCAAGGCTTTCATGGCGCCAACCCTGAACCCCCGATCGTCCCCAACATTTCTCTGGCCCTCCTCACCTTGAGCGGCGCCCCCAACAGGTGGTGCAACGCGGGTATCTGTGCGCCCAAAGGCAGCGCCGCGTCCAGGCTGCAGGTGGGGGCCCGGCGCGGCTCCGGGAAGTTGGCACATGCGAAGGGGTCGGTGTCCTCCAGGTACTGCACCCGCACAGTCACCACTGATACGGGTTCCCCGTCCCCTCGGTCTTCCTCGCCCGCCATGGCTCCTGCCACTGGCTCGCGACTCGTGCCTCCGGACTGATTCCGGACCGGTTGCGATGTCTACACAACTAGCTCTGCTGTCTGGGCGGAGCCGGACCGGACGCTGCTGAAGAGGGGCGGAGCCAGACGGAGGCGGGGCCGAGGAAGGGGGTAGAGCCTAGAGTCGTTTCCTAATGCGCTGGGGGGGCAACCACTGCCGGAGGCGTGGCTTGTCGCCAGCCACTCAGAGGGCACGATCGTGATCCCGTTAGTTCACTGGCTGGGCGGGCGGGAAAACCGAGCTCGCGCCCCGCCTTCAAGAGTGCGCAGAGCGCCAGCAGGCTTGCTTTGGGCGTGGAACGTTGAGGTTACGCTCTCAGAGGAATTGTTAGGGTAGGTGGGGCGGAAATTTCTTCAGATAGTTGCCGGCCAGGTCTTCCCCAGGTTGGGGACGCGATGTCCTGATCCCTTAGTTTGAGGGATGAGTGGGTGGGATTCTTTCATTTGGGGAAAGCAGAGAGATGGATCCCTTTCGGTTTGGAGCGATAAATGAAACTAGATTCCTCTCAGTTCGAAGGACGAGGTGGGATAATTTCCCTTTAGATGGGTGAAGAAGAGGGACTAGTGCCCCTAGTTCTGGGAAAAAGATGGGATGACTCAGTTTGAGGGAGGAGGTAGAACATGTTTCCCTCAGTTTTGGAAAAATTTGAATAAGTGGAGACAGCTTTCAGTTTGGGGCGAGATAAGCCGAATACCGCTCAATTTGGGGGGGGGAATTGCGTGGCTCCCTCTTAGTTTGAAGGAAATCGATAGGCTGCATTTTCTAGGGAAAGGAGATTCATTCTCTTGAGTTTCGTGGAAAATGTGAGAAGAGTTCCCTGTAGTTTGAGGGAGAAGGAGTCTGGGTGCCCCTTGGTTTGGGACATGAAGAGGAATGGCTTTCTTCTCAGCCTGGAATGAGCTAGGCCTAGTCTCGGCCTTGGAGTTTCTGGGGATGTTGGGGGATAGCGCTGCCCATCACGGCTTTCTGGGAGCACCTAGTGCGCGTGCGCAGCCCTGGTCTGGGCTGGGGCCTGAAGGGGGTCCCAGATTCTGCAGGGCAGCGCAGAAGGCGGCGGCGCGCTGCCCCTGTTGTCTGCACGCGGCAGCGCGGGCGCCAGAGGACTGGGTATCAGTGATCCGCTTCTCCCGCGTGGGGGCTCTGGTAGTGGGGGAGACGCGCTCCTCCATTCTAGATCCCGCCCCTCCCGCAGACCCCGTCCCCTTCCTCAGCTGGCTGCCGCCTCTGGAGGGTGGGACGAGCCAGTGTCTCTGGAGGGCTGTGGCTGCTCACAGCTCTGAATCCAGGTTGGGGAGGTTTGGGGGAGCCGACTGGAAGGGATCGGGTGCGGGGTTTGCGAGAGGGCTGCACTGGGGAATTTCCAGAGCTGAGACTGCTTTAGACGGGAGGAGCGGGGGGTCAGCGTACAGACGCCTGGGGTAGGGTCTCGTTGTCCGGACCTGGCTTTGGGTGTATCGGAGCCGGAATTGTGGGGAGCGCACCCCACGTGTCTGTGACGCGGGGGCGACCGGTAGGCGACGGCGGCGGCGACACGGGGCTGGCAGCCGTGCGGTGCCGGGAGGGCGGCTAGGCAGGCTGCAAGATGCTGCGCGTCGCACTGCCGCTGCTCGGATTGCCCGACGACGGGGCCGCAGCAACCGAAGAACCCAACCAGGAGCCGAGGTCTCCGGGCGAGCCTCCCCAGGGTTGGAGCTCTTCCGCTGGCAGTGGCACGAGGTGGAGGCCCCCTACCTGGTAGCTCTATGGATCCTGGTGGCCAGCCTGGCCAAAATCGGTGAGTGCATGTGTGAGAGCCCAAGGTGGTGGCGGGCAGCAGACCCGCCCCCAGTCCCGAGTCTCCAGATCTGGGCCGGCTTCTTGCACAGTGCCTGGACTTAGGTTGCGATACCACAATTCACACAGTGAATTGTGAGCTCCTCACACAGTTCCTGCGCCGCCTCTTGTGGATCTCCCTCCTCTCCTTCTTGCATGGGAGCTCTGGGGATTTGCCTTCTCCAAGTGCTGTCCCAGCTCCCTCCGGCCCCATCCCTAGACTCCTTTGCCCTCTCTGCTCCCCTCTTCCCCTTGCAGTAAGCCCTTCGTGCTGCCCTCTGCTCCACCAATCCCCAGCCTTCAAGAAACAGCTGTCAGCGGTGAGGACATGTGGGGACATTGAGGGGATGGTGTTATCTGGCAAACCCAGGCATCCTGGTCCTGAGGAACAGTTTTCCCTGGATACTAGGTCCAAATGTCCACTCCCTTGGGATACTAAACTGCCACTTTTCCCCTAAAGATACCCCCTTCTTGTAACTAGCTGTGGGACCACCCCCTCCAACCTCCCAGTTCAGGTCTATAATCTTCCCACTTCAGGGTATAAGAAACTTCCGTTTGTTGGGGCCTTACTATGTGCTGCCTGCACTAGATGCTTTCATACATCCGACCTCCTTCAGTCTGCACATTGAAGGTGTGCTTCAGATTCCTTTCCTTGAATAGAGCTGCTTTTCCTTGCCTCTGCTTCCTCCTCCCTTCTGAGCAGCCAGTGGTCCCTCCTCCCACCAGAGACCCTCCTCCTTCTCCCTGTTGTGCAGGCTCTGCTATGGGGGTGACTAATTATAGCTGAACGTTGCTATTCACTCCCCATCTATGCTGGCACAGCCTGTACTCCAGTTTCACTAATACAGTCTTCATGTAGGAATCACACAGCCTAGAATTTGCTCCCCCTTTCCCCTATGGACACTGCTGGGGGGAGAGGGGATGGGCAGGAACCGGAGAACTCTCCATTCTGCTGTGGCAGCCCATTAATAATGGAAAATGGGGCTTGAAATGCCTTCAGGGAGCCTAGTTCTGTCAGAGACTAGGCTTTGGTGATGGGTTTTGGATTGCTGGGGTTGATGCATGCTCTGGAGATGAGGCTGGAATAGGGTCTCTGAAGGAGAGGAGAAGGGGACCAAAAGTAGGGCTGTGTGTGGGATCTATGACTGAACTTAGGCCTGGCAGCCACGAGAGCAAGGTGGGAGGAGCCTTAGTTTTGGGAGCCCAAAATTGGATTTGCTGAAAAGCCTGTGAGCTGCAATAGGGTTCTTGTCTTATTTAGGGTTTATAGCAACCACTGTAGTTTCCCCCTTAAATCACAGTGCTTTTCCTAGCTTGGATGACACCTCCTCTAGAGGTAAGACAAGAGAACCTCCTCATCAATCAGAAAAAAATTTTCTTAGAGAGGAGGAGAAAGATAGGTAGAATGTTTGGGGTACCTTCCCCCAGCTTCATTGCTGGGAGATTCCCCCCTGCCCCTTTTATTCAACAAATCTTTGTATAGATCCCAGGATGTGCCAGGCACTGTCCTAAGCCCTTTGGCTACAGCTTCCAAAAGGCACTGTCTTGGCCTTGGGTTTCACACAGGTTAACACAGAAGTCTCCTCCACTACCACCGCCCCAGGGATTGTATGTGAGAAGTGTTCACCCCAAGGCAATTGGAACCAAGGGAAAACCAAAAGAATTTATTTTAGGGGACAAAGGAAGAAGTCGCACTAGTGCTAGAAACCTGTTTCATACCTTCTCCTCTTTTCCTAGGGAAAGAGCTATTATTTTCCCCCAGAGTCATATTTTATTAATATTTATTGAGAATCTGCTATGTGTCTGACATCCTACTAGCACAGTGACACTATATCATTTTATCCTCACCCTGTATGATGAGTATTTTTCTATATTACAGGACCAGAAATTGAAATTCAGGTAAATTAAATAATTTCCTGAGATCACACAATTAGAAAGGGATGGAGACAGAAGAATTGGACATCTTTTAACTGCTAAACCTAATGCTTTTTAAATTACTGAGTCCTTGGTGATCCTATATTATGAAAAGCACATTGGGCTAGCATAGTGCTTCCAGGAGGTATGATATGCATTATCGTCTAGTTAGGGTGATAGGACACAATAATATAATAATAGTAACATTTATTGAGTGCTTACTATAAAGCACTGGGCTGAGTGTTTAAACCTCACAACAGTACTATGAGATAATTACTGTTTTTATTCCCATTTTGCTCTTGAGAAAACTGAAAGAGAGGTGAAGTTATTTGCTCCAAGTTCACAGTAGTGAACTTGATGAGCTAGGATTTGAAACCAGGCAGCCTGGCTCCAGAGGCCCTGATTTTTACAGCTTTGTTATACATAACAATATACTGAGTAGCATTTGCTGAGATTTAATTAATGGCTGTGGATAAGGGAAACCAGAGAAAGGATGAGAGTAGAGAGAAGGGGGGCATTTCTGGAAATGGAAAAAGAAAGCAATGGCGGCCTAGGTTACCATGATAGAACACCAAGAAACAGACAACTTTGGCTGCAGTGGAGGGTTTGTAACCCTGGGAGGTTGGAGATTCTAGTCCTGAATTTCTTTTCTCCTTCTTTGGTTCTAAGGTCAGGGGTTCTGACCTTGGATAACCTTCTAAGACTGGTTAAAGGCCTGTACATATACGCGCACGCGCCTCTGTGTGTGTGTGTGTGTGTGTGTGTGTGATCCATAAGCTGATACCTTCGGCCCTCTTCTTGCGTTGTAGTGTTTCACTTGTCTCGGAAGGTGACGTCTCTGGTCCCAGAGAGCTGCCTGCTGATTTTGCTGGGATTGGTGCTTGGAGGCATTGTCTTGGCTGTGGCCAAGAAAGCTGAGTACCAGCTGGAGCCAGGCACCTTCTTCCTCTTCCTGCTGCCTCCTATCGTGCTGGACTCAGGCTATTTCATGCCCAGCCGGCTGTTCTTTGACAACTTGGGTGCTATCCTCACCTATGCTGTGGTGGGCACACTCTGGAATGCCTTTACAACAGGAGCTGCCCTCTGGGGTCTGCAGCAAGCTGGACTTGTGGGTGAGTGACCTTCAAACCTGAGCTGGCAGAGGGAAGCTTTGCCAGACCCATCATCCAACTCCCTTCTCCAGGTCTAGAGATCCCGTGGTGGCGAGACCTATACCCTGAGAGCTCCATCTTGGGTCCCTCCCAACTGGAGTGCAAGGCAATGCTCCAGAAGGGCCTTCAGCTGTCATTTAGGTTTTTGCCAGTTGAGCCTGGGCTTCCACACCATGACAGCTGAGCAGGGGCCTGGTTCCCAGCTGTGTGTGGGCTGCCAAGGCTGGGAAGCCTGTATTACCACCCTGCTGCCTCCTGCCCTCTGTTACCACTTGTCAGCTCTGCTCCCCTGAGGCACAGCTAACCATTTCCATGAGGGCCTACCATCCTGGCTCATATTATTATTTTTAATAAACACGCATTATACATCCATAAAATGCAAAACACTACACTAGGTGTTCTCACTTTACTTATTCCATTGACTCTTGACAGTTGGAATATAATTTATCCCATTCAATGAATAAGAAAATAGAGGCCCTTAAACTTATTTGATATCAGGTCCAAGTTAAGTAAAAGAGGCCCATTTTACGGAGGCTTTTTGCCTTCAGGCTGTCCTGACCAGCTCCCTTCTTCCTCATTTCCAGCTCCCTAAATCTATTCAACCCTGAATGTTGGTAATTCAGACTTCTTCCAGGGTGCAAGGGGAGGTTTGTAATTTTCACTTAGGGGTGCCAACCTGGTTTTCCTAACAGGTCAGTGAACTCTTGGGCAGGAGGGGAAGGGAGGATGGGAGACTGTAACAATAATAGTAATCCTAATAACAGGGTACTTTCTATGTATTAGGCACAGGCTAAATGAAGAACTTTGTGAAGGAGATATTGTTATTATTCCCAATATATACACATGATGAAATCAAGGCTCACAGAGATTATATGACATGTTCAGGCCCCACCTGTGCCACTTATCATACTATATTAAGCCCTCATAGGTGGATAGCCTTTCCCCCTCCTGCAATTATGAGTGTCACATCCCTTAGGCTTTGAACCACAGGTGTGGGAGAAAGCACACTCTTCTGTTCTTCTCCCTAATAAAGCCAGTCAGCAGCTCATTTCCACCTGTTGGTGATTATTATTACTGCTGTTGCAGTTTTTATTGTCAGTGCCATTTTAGCTTTTCAGGTTAGAGCTTTCTTAGCCATCTCCTGGACTGACTTTTGCAGCAATCTGGTGAGGTAGGCAGATGAGGAGGCAGGGCTAAGAGAATTCACGTGGCAATGACAGCACCAACATCACAGAGTTGGTAAGTGGCAAAGCCAGGTCTTAGGCTCAAGTCTCTTGACCAGCAGGCTGATGCTCTCTTCACCATCCCAAATCCTCCAAATGTCCTTGTTTAACATTGGGGTGGATTCTGGCTTTGTCACTGGGAATGTTATAGGGACTGAATACCTCACAAGTTACTGTCCCCTATCTGTTCCTCAAAAGCCCCTAGAGTGCAGGCTGGCTTGCTGGACTTCCTGCTGTTTGGGAGCCTCATCTCGGCAGTGGACCCCGTGGCTGTTCTGGCTGTCTTCGAGGAGGTGCATGTCAACGAGACTCTCTTTATCATCGTCTTTGGCGAGTCCCTGCTCAATGATGCAGTCACCGTGGTGAGAGTGCTCAGCCGGCTGCTATCCATGTTCCTAGAATGTCATGCTCTGACCAGTTGGGTATATGAGCAGACCCTCCCTCTGGATCCCTTGGGAAAGAAATACGTCTCAGCATTCACCTCCCAGCAGGTCCAACTGCTGCCTTTCCTTTGCTTCTGACGCCTCTCTTCTCCCTCAGGTGCTGTACAAGGTCTGCAATTCCTTTGTGGAGATGGGCTCTGCCAACGTGCAGGCCACTGACTACCTGAAGGGAGTCGGTCAGTATCTCCTCCCTCTCGGCTTGGTACTGGAGGTCTGCCTCCACTGGGTTGCTGAGTACCTGTCCCCAATCAGGACAGAGGAAGCCATTCAGGTTACCTCATTTTCTTCCCTCCTTTATGGAGAAATGGGGCTCTGAGAAACTGAGGAGGGGCTTTCCCAGGATCCTGACCCCGGGGAGTGTAGTGGGCGTTATCCTCCGCTCCCTGCCAGGCAGCAGTCTTGTCAGCCCAGGTAGGGTCCGGGCCAGGGGACATGCTGACAACCCACTCCTCCCCCAGCCTCCCTGTTTGTGGTCAGTCTGGGCGGGGCAGCCGTGGGCTTAGTCTTTGCCTTCCTCCTGGCCCTGACCACACGCTTCACCAAGCGGGTCCGCATCATCGAGCCGCTGCTGGTCTTCCTCCTCGCCTACGCAGCCTACCTCACTGCTGAAATGGCCTCGCTCTCCGCCATTCTTGCGTGAGTCCTGGGGGGCCTTGCAAGCAGGCAGCTGGGAGGGGGCACTGGAGATGGTTGCCCTTCATATGGATAGAAGCACTACCCTGAGGAATCTATAGGTTTCCTTGAGCTCTTGTGGTACTGGAGCCTCAGACTCCTTTTGGGAGATAGTAAACTTCAGGTAATGTTTCAGGATCTGTCTCCAGAACTTTCCTGGGTGCCCCAGAACGCAGTCTTCCTTTGCCTGGAGTGCTCTGTGGGGTTTGGGCTAAGCTGGGGTGTTGGCTTCAATGCCAGGTGCCACTGGGTCTGGCAGCCATAGCACTTCAAAAGGTGCCTCCAGAGAGTATGCTGTTAGAGCATGTTTCTCTCACCATCCCCTCCAGGAGGTACTGAGTGGGAAGCATGGAGATTTGGACTCTTATCCCAGGATTACTACTAGCTATCCTTGGACAGTCTCCATGCTTCCTGGGTTCAGCTCTGAGAGTCTGACATCCTGTGATGGGCAACACCCTCTCCTGCAGTATGCTCAAACCCTAGAGGCTATGCCTCCTGCACCCCCTCCTCACTTGCCTGGTTTCTCCATTCCTCTCCCAGGGTGACTATGTGTGGCTTGGGCTGTAAGAAATATGTGGAGGCCAATATCTCCCATAAGTCACGCACAGCTGTCAAATACACAATGAAGACTCTAGCCAGCTGCGCTGAAACTGTCATCTTCATGCTGCTTGGTATCTCCGCTGTGGACTCTTCTAAGTGGGCCTGGGATTCTGGGCTGGTGCTGGGCACCCTCTTCTTCATCCTGTTCTTCCGAGCCCTCGGTATTGCTGGCACACTCTGCTTTTCCACTCTCCTTCCTGCCCCTGCCCCAGCTCATCCCCTAATCTGATTCCACATCCTTGTCAATTCCTAAGTCTCCCCTTATTGCTCATCCTTCCCTGCCCCGTCAGACCTTCATCCAGATACTTGATGCCATCACTCCCAGTGCCCTCCATTCCCAACCCCCTGTTCCCACTGGCCTTCCCCCTGATGTAGGTGTAGTCCTGCAGACGTGGGTGCTGAATCAATTCCGGCTGGTCCCTCTGGACAAGATTGACCAGGTGGTGATGTCCTATGGGGGTCTACGGGGGGCTGTGGCCTTTGCTCTCGTCATCCTACTGGATAGGACCAAGGTTCCTGCCAAGGACTACTTTGTGGCCACCACTATTGTGGTCGTCTTCTTCACAGTCATCGTGCAGGTGGGAGAGACTACAATGCTGGGTGCGGAGAGGGTACAGCAGGCCCTGGGGGAGGCTTGGCACCTTTGGGACAAGGATTCCTCTTCCTGCTAGGGGTACAGGGACCTGACTTCCCAGACTTTGAGTGTAGTGAGGTGAGATTCAGAAGCTGAGGCCTAATTATGGGGAGAAAAGGCAGCAGGGAACTGGATAGGGCAGGGCTCACCTGCTGCCTGTCTGTAGGGCCTGACCATCAAGCCACTGGTCAAATGGTTGAAGGTGAAGAGGCGTGAACATCACAAACCTACCCTGAATGAGGAGCTGCATGAGCACGTGGGTACCAGAACCCCATCCCTCCACCTGTCCCTCTCTCCCTTCTCCTATTTTGAGCAGAGTCCTGATCCAGTCCCCCTACCCACCCCCTTCTAGACTTTTGACCACATTCTGGCTGCAGTGGAGGACGTTGTGGGGCACCATGGCTATCACTACTGGAGGGACAGGTGAGGGAGCTGCCCCGAAGCTCCTTCAGCAGCAGCAGCAGCCCTACCAGACAGGGCAGCATGGGGGATGTGCCATATTCCTGAGAAGGGACACAGCCAGGCTCAGCCTGAGTGATCTCTGCCTTCGGCCCTTCAGTGGCATCCCAGTACTCTCAGGATAAGGCGAGGCTCCCGCACCTGCTGAACTCCAGCCTCACTGTGCTCTGCTCTGCCTTTGACTGTCTGCTTGCTAATTACATGGACCCTAGTTTAGAACCTCAGGACTCACTATACTGCTCCCACCCCGGCCACTGGGACCTTTGCACACATTTTCTCTACTAGAACATTCCCTCTCCTCCCTCTCACCTACTTAACCTCTGTTTATCCTTCAGATCTCACCGAAGGCATTACATCTTTAGGGAGGGCTTTTCTGGCCTCCCTGACTAGGATAAATCCCTATCATATTCTATAATTACCCACTGTAGTTCTTGTCATGGTTGCAATTTTACAGTTATTTGTAATAACTTCAATTAATGTCAGGCTTTCCCATAACACTATGGGGCAGGGACTGTCTTTGAGATTCTCCCTAACTGAGGCTGATGCCAAGAGAGACAAGCCAGTGCTGGTGGTGCCCCTACCCCATCTGAGGAAGGGCCAGCCGGCCAGGCCTTGGGGATGGTACTCAGGGCTGGGTGTGACATCCTTCGTAGGTGGGAGCAGTTTGACAAGAAGTACCTGAGTCAGCTGCTGATGCGGCGGTCAGCCTACCGCATCCGGGACCAGATCTGGGATGTGTACTACAGACTCAACATCCGGGATGCCATCAGCTTTGTGGACCAGGTGGGTCAGCAGCTAGTGGTAGGTGGGCAGGTAGCCAGCAGAGCAGGGCAGGAGGGGGTGATAGCAGACAGGCCCTGAACAGGGAGTTGTGAATTTCAAGCAGACTCATTAGTCTTATGAAGTAGCAGCTGTAGGAACCAGCTTGGCCTGATGCTGATATTCAAAGTCTGGCAGGCAGTAGAGAGAGGTGGGAAACAGCTGGACTCCTGAGTCAACGCATGTGGTTCTGTTATTATCACTTAGGCTTGTGACCTTGGGTAAGTCACTTATCCTCTTGGAGCCTCAGTTTCCTCAACTGTAAGAAAGTGGAAATAAGAGTGCCTATGTCACAGAGTTTTGTAGATTCAATAGGTAAAGTGCCTGGCACAGTACCTGAAGCATCAAAAGAACAGAGTAGTGTTAACTATTGTTATTCTTTTTATTATCCTCTATCTAGGCCACCCTCAATCTGATTATTGTCTGACCTTTGCCTTGGTCCCTGCAGGGAGGCCACGTCTTATCCTCCACAGGGCTCACTTTGCCCTCTATGCCCAGCCGCAATTCTGTGGCAGAGACCTCTGTCACCAACCTGCTGTAAGTCCTTGAGCCCACTTTCCCTTCCTCAAGCTCCTCTGCACTGGGCCCTCTCTGATTCCCTTCTAGGATAGGTTTGTGAGCATGCTTGCTTCTGCCCTTCCCCTGGCCTGTGCCTCCTGGTGCCTCTGAAGCACATGTGCTCCCTGCTTCCTGCAGGAGGGAGAGTGGCAGTGGAGCATGTCTGGATCTGCAGGTGATTGACACAGTACGTAGTGGCCGGGATCGTGAGGATGCCGTGATGCACCATCTGCTCTGTGGAGGCCTCTACAAGCCGCGCCGGAGGGTGAGAACAGGCAGGGCATGAGTTCTGAAGGGATAAGGGTGGTCTGGGGAGGCCATGACTGCAGGCTCAAGGGGCAGTTGCACCAGCTTGTGGAGAACTATAGATACCCAGTTGAAGAGTGTGGGTTCAACTTGTTGGTAATAACTTTTAGTTTTTATGTTTGTTTGTTTGTTTGTTTGAGTAAGGGTTGGCCTGATACAAGCACTGTTTAAAGATGTCTTCTCTGATAGCAGAGTGCAGATCAAATTGGAGGGGGTGAGTTGAGAGGCTGGGTAAGCCAGTTGGGAAGCTGGAGTGGATTAGAGCTGAGAGAGGAACACCTGGACAGGGTAATTAGCCCTGGAGGGGAGAGGAGGAGATAGAGTACAAAGGGCTTGATGTGGTCATAGACAATCAGGAGTGCTGAGGAAGCCAGAAGGAAGGACCAGCTTAGCCTGGGGAAGGCAGACTTGCAGAAGCTTTGGGGGTCGACAGGCCAATCCCACCCAGGAGGAAACCTGTTGCAACCCCACAAGGGGGCAGCAAACCATCACCTTGAACCTTCCTGGAATGCAAAGCCTCTCACCAACCTCCTGTAAGTCCTGGCAGTTTTAACAGTCAGGGTTGTTTCTACTGCTGAGACAGAATTGGCTTCCTTTAATTTTCTCCCACTGGTCCCAATTTAACTCTCTGCACCTCTGTAGAATAAGTTTTCAAAGCTTTCAAGACAGTTCCCTTCC
Organism: Eonycteris spelaea; assembly: GCA_003508835.1. Lineage (NCBI taxonomy): Eukaryota > Metazoa > Chordata > Mammalia > Chiroptera > Pteropodidae > Eonycteris > Eonycteris spelaea. Next base: position 906,035 of record PUFA01000026.1, on the reverse strand, counting down.
ACGCAGGCCTTCTGCCCTCAGACCATTTCTTCTCCCTGGTGTATCTTCTCTGGTCATAAGAAATGAGACCGAGAATGGAAGGTGTTATTTTAGCTGTGGTTGGCCAGGTAATGGCACAAGGCCTGTCTTACTTTTCTAGTTCTAGAACTTGCTGTTTTCTTCCCGCACCCCCAAACCCCTGCTGCTTTGGCTCCTACCCTGAGGCCCTGTACTCTCTTTCCAATCAGGCAAACTCAGCATCTTCCTCAGTCAATTGCTGTTACACCCTATCTCAGCCAACCCAGGGTTCTTTCATTTTGTTTAGTTTACTTTTTCCCTAATAGAAAGTTGCACTCATTCACAAAACTAGAGAGAATAAAATAACCTGAATGAAGTTTTATCCATCACCCAGCTTCAATAATTATCAATGCGTGATTAATCTTGCTACATTTTAGACCCCACCATACCCCACCCACACTTAATTATCTTAAAGCAAAGTCCAGATATCATATCATCTCTAAATATTTTAGTATGTATTTCTAGGTAGCAAGAACTTTTCAAAAAAAATAACCATAGTACCATTATTGCTTACAACAAATAACAGTAATTCCTTTTCATGTCAAATATCCAGTCAGTGTTCATAAATATCTTTTTCCAGATGGTTTGTTTAAATCAGGATCCAAAGTCCATATTTTGTATTTGGCAAATATGTTTCTTTACTTAAAGAAACTATAGTAGTTCTGTCTCCCTCCTTTCCCCCCCTTGTTATTTATTTCTGGAAGAAACTAGGTACTGTGTTTCAGAAAACTTCCCATTTTATAGGTTTGCTAATTATATTTCGTTGGTGGTATTTAACATGTTCCTCCCTCCCCGTGTTTCCTGGTAGTTAGATCTAAAGGCCTGGTCAGATTCAGGAACAATCATAGGTATGTTATGTATTTCTTACTATACATCAGGATGGAAATACTGATTGCTTGTCTGTGGATGTGTGTATATAAGATTGGTCAGTGGGTTCAGTCCAACCAGTTCTTGTGTAGTCAAAAAAACTGGAGTGAGATTGTGCTTGTTCCTGTTAAATGTCATCTTATTTGATTTAGCCCATCATTCCATCGTTTGGATCCCATGTCTGCCACCAAATATCTGCTCAGATTCACATCATGTAAGAACTTGCTAAGGCTGTTAAATCTGTATCCATCCAAATCAACATAAAAATGTTGAACAGGATAGAGCTGAGGACAGAGCCCTGTGGTATGCTACTAAAGACTTTCCTCCAGACTGAAATGGATCAAGAATTTTTGGGGTATGTTTACTTAGCCAGTAATGAATCCACTTAGTTATACTATAACAATCCATAATTCCTCATGTTCTTCACAGAAATATCATCGGAGAGAGATAGAAGTATCTTGTATGCAGTTAGAAATATAAGATTATAGTTTAAGAGAGAGATAAGGGCTGGAGATAAAGATTTGGAAGCAATCTTTATCAGAGGTTTTCTTACCTGACTACATCAGAATTCTCCCAGGGAGCTTCTAGAATACTTATTTCTGGCTTTACCTCCTGAAGATTCTGATTCTGTAGTATGGAATGGATGAAGATTCTGTGCTTTTGATAAGTCCCCCAGGTGATTCAAAAGCAGTTAATCTGATGGTTGGTGTTTGGGAGCCACAGATTTCTATTACCGAGTTAGCTGAAACTGAGAGAATGGATATCTTTGCTGGGGAGAGCATTTAGAAAGAAGAGAGGAGGGTGAAGGACAGCACTGTGAGAAATGCACATGAAAGAAAAAGAAGGGGAACCAGCAAAGGAGGAGCGAGAAGGAACTCTCAGAGGCCTGGGACAGAAGGAGGGCTGGATGCTGCACAGAGCTGAGGCCAGTGCCTAATCAGAAGCCATAGCACTGGTGACCAGAGAAAAGGCAGCACTGGGAGTTGTGGAGCCTGCAGTTGTATTTCTGGTATTTAAGAAAGTAATGGGTATGAGCGAAAGTGTCTGAATCAAAGCAGAAAAGTTTGGCAGAAAAAAGGAGGCAATGGCATCAATGGAAAGGTTTTCTTCAAGGAGGTAAGGGCAGGAGCATGCTTAAAAGCAGAGTGGAGGGGCCAGTGGTGAGGGAGGATTGAAGGCGCAGGAGAGGGAGAAATATAGAAGGAGCAGGGAACAGATGGAAGCAGGAAAGAGTGAGCTGAGCAAAGTGGAGGCTGGGATTGGGGATTTATGAGCCCTGTGAAAGAACTGAACCCTTCCCTTCACCTCCCCAAGAGAGGGGTACCTCTGGGTGAGTATATAGAGGGGGCAGATGGGAGACTTGCAGGGAGCTCTTATAACTGGTCCAGGGAAGCAGAAAACAAGATATAGGGAAGGGACCAGGCTGGGAATGGGTGAGGCAAGACAAGATGATTTCTAACACATTGGCAGTACTTGGGGGATTACCACTAGATAATGAAAAGGCTGCCAAGAGCCAAGGGGTGAGATGGAGGCAGTCTAGGTGAGTGTAGTAGGCTTGGTCTTCATTAGAAAAAGTTGGAAGGAGCAAATGATAGGGTTGGTCCTGAATTGGGCCTAGGTAGTTGTTGGACCAAGAGAGGGTCCAGGGTGTCAGGAGAGATAGTTATGGGAGTTCCAAGTGCAGCCCGAGGTGTTATGGCGGTGGTGGTTGTAGGAATGGCTCGCTGGAGAGTTCTACCTGGAGAAGTATCCTGTGTAGCTAGAAGTGGGCATGTGGGCTAGGCAAGGGATGAAGTTCATAACTAGAGATGCAAGAAAGAAACGTCCTCCATTGGTCTCATAGTAGCCCTCTGCCTCTTGACACTTCAAATTAGAGAGAATTGGGAAAGGGCAGTAGGGGATAGGGGAAACCAGATTTGGGGAGTTAGGTTCTGAGATGAGGAAAGTTTTTCCTCAGTAAACTGAAAATACAGAGTGTCTGGGGGATTCCTTGTGTGTGTGTGGTGTGTGTGTGTGTGTGTGTGTGTGTGTGTGTGTGTGTGTTAATCCATGGCTAGTTCTCAAAAAAACTCAGCCAGCAGGGCCTATGGCGAACATGGGGCTGTGGCCTGGGGTTCCTGTGGGGAGGCCAAGGTACTCAGCCTTATGGCAGGGCGGGGCTGTCATTACCAGTACAAAGCCAGCTGCAGCCGCCACTTCATCTTGGAGGATGCGCAGGAGCGCCAGGACAAGGAGGTCTTCCAGCAGAACATGAAGCGGCGACTGGAGTCCTTTAAATCCACCAAGCACAATATCTGCTTCACCAAGAGCAAGCCACGACCCCGCAAGGCTGGCTGCAAGAAGGCACGTGTTCATCTGGGACTTTTGTTTGGGGCCAGAGGCTGATAGCATGCAGTTTTGGGCCCCCAAGTGTTGGAATGCAACTCAGGGGGACCACTAATTGGATAATCCTCAGGGACCTGGTGGCTGTAGCAGTTTTAGTTCCCTTTTGTGTCTTCCTGGAGCCCCAGAAGGGTAAGGTGAGGCCTTCAGAGGGAGATCAGTTTCTTGGCTATGCAATCACCTGCTGGGAGGCAGCAGGACCTCCTACCAGAGAGGAAATGAGCAGGAGAAAGGCAGATTCCTTGTGGGGACAGGCAACTCCTTAAGATCCTAATTCAGCCCAGGCTAATGCATCAAGAGCCCATGCTGGGCCATGGTTTACTTGAGACTCCACAACACTTGCCTGGGGGCTAAAGGGATGGTGGAACCATTGGGACTGACGCAGATTGCCTGCCCTGCTGTGTCAGGAAGACTGTCCTCTGTTGATCCTACCAAAAAACAGGGTTGGAGTTTGGAGCCAGGGCCAGAGGCTTAAAGCTTTTTTCTTGGTCCTCAGAAGAATGGTGTGGCTAACACTGCGGCTACAAATGGGAAAACCTCCTCGAGACTTGGGCTTTCCGGATACAGGCAAGCACAGAGGAGGGGTGATGTTGAGCATGGGAGGGGTAGGGAACGGGCAGGGGCCCATCAGCCTGAATGAATCCTCCTCTGTGCTGTATTTAATACCATGAGCTGAGGCTCTTCTCTCAGGGACTAGATGGGCAAACTTGATTTCAAAGCTGGTTGTGTTCAAAGCATTCATTAGACTATTTGTGACAGGAGGTGTCTGATAGCTAACTACAGGTTACAGTCCCTGAGGACTTGGAAAAGGTGTCATGGAGAAGGGAGGAGCTTGGTCTGAACCTTGAAGGATGGGTGGACCCTGGGGCCCAGTGTCCCATCTGCAAAACCAGGGTGAGCTGAACATTGATGGCCCTTGTAGCTCTCCAAATGTTCATGTTTTCAGTTGATGATAGGATCTGAGGCTGAGAGAAGAGGATGGGGAACTTGAAAGTATAGCTTCCTCTGAGGACTCTGCTTCCCTGGTTGCCTCCTTGGGATCTATCGTTCTACTTCCCTTCCTCTAGGCCAAACCCCTAGGCCAGTGCTGAAGCAGCCAGAACAGAAACCAGGTGCCTCTGTCAAGTGTGGGCTCTGCCTGGGTAGACAGGGAGCTGGCTTGGGGTTGCAGTACCAAGAGGCAGCTGCTGGGGTGGCTACCTCACTCATCTCTTGTCCTTGAACAGCTGCTGTGATCTTAACTGTGGAATCTGAGGAGGAAGAGGAGAGTGACAGTTCGGAGACAGAGAAGGAAGACGATGAGGGAATCATCTTTGTGGCTCGGGCCACCAGTGAGGTTCTCCAAGAGGGCAAGTTCTCAGGTAATGGCTTCCTCTCTGCCTCCCTCCCCTCTGGAGCAAGCTGGACCTGTGCAGTTGGCTTCCTCCCTTTTCACTCATAGCCTCTACTCCAGAAAACTTCCTTTTCCTAATCAGTCATTCATTCATCAACCAGCATTTACTGAGCATCAACTCTCACAACAACCAATATGTGGCCTTGGGACTTGTCCAGCATCCCACAGCAGAACCAGAATTTGAAACTGACACATCTGACTCCAAAGCCCACAGTCTTTTCACCATCATGCTACTTCCCTTTATAGTTTGGTGAGAAACACGAGGTGACAAGCAAAGCTAACACCAGGTTCTGTTGTGACCCATGCTCACTACACCTGCCCTCAGGTAGAACCCCTGATAAGGTGGTAGGCTGTCCTGGGGGAGGAGCCCATTTTTGCTTCAGGTTGATAAGTCTCTTTTAACCTTTAGTAGTGGTTCTCAAGGCAGTTATGGTGGAGTGGAGTGATTTTGTCCCCCAGGGGATATTTGGCATTGTCTGGAGACACTTGGGATTGCCACAACTGGAGGGGAACACTTGTATTAAGTGAGTAGAGGGTAGGGATGCTGCTAAACATCCTACAATGCACAGGACAGGCCCTCACAACAAAGAAGTATCTGTTTTAACTTGTCAATGGTGTCAAGCTTTTAAGGGTTCCCCATGCCCCCTGCTATCTACTCTTTCCCCCTTGCAATGTATTTATTGAAATAACCTGATTATTTATCCCATAGTATTTCCTTGTCTAGATTTTGCTGATTGCATTCCCAAAGTGTCATTCAGTATGTTTCAATGTCCCTAATATTTCTTTTATTTTTATTAGATGAAAGTCTAAAAAACTGAATTAGTCCATTCAATGTGTGGTTCTCAATCACTCCGTGACCCCTTCTTCCTATATGTTTTCCTCCAACTTCTCTGACTTTGTATATCTAGACTGTCTCATTTTCTTAGCAAATCGTATATTTTCTTGAAACTGGTAATTACATCTAGATCAGATTTCAGTTTCAATTTTTGGTAAAAATATTTTATAGTTGTTGATGTTGTATATATTGCATCATATTAGGAAGCACATATCATCTGGTTGTCCCTCTTTTTGTGAGGTTTGCATTGCACACCGGGTTCAGATGTAATTAGCCTGATTCATCCGCTATCAAGTTCCCTGTTAGTTTTCATCAAATGGTCTTAACAGCCACTGTCGATCACTGCCAGGTTCAGCATTTCATTAGGGGTTGCACAATGGTGATATTCTACATCTATTTTTTTGCCTGCATTTATTAGCAGGAATACTTCTATGAAAAAAAATTCCTTTCATTACTTAGTTATTTTGAAATATAGTTCATACAGGAAAGAATGGATAAATGCTTGATTTTTCCTCTTTATTTATCAGTTTTCAGACCATGAGTTAGTTCCCTAGCATACTCCAAAGGTGAACATTGAAGTTTTGTGTTGTTTTAATGTTGTTGTTGTTGTTAAAGGTCTTTCAAGAGAGGTAGTTTTATTTTCGATCACAGCATCGATACATTTCATAATGTACTCAATCAAGTTTATAGGACTGCTCATGACTTTATCAAGGAGCAGATATATACTGAGCACCTATTATATGCAAGGAATTGTGTTTGACTTTGGAGGGCAGGGGGTGGCAGTGGCCAGAGGGCTTCTCTTTTCCAGGTTTCCTGTTTCAGAACCTCAGACTTCTGTCATGCAGGGGCTGAGCCTTCTGACCCTGCTGCCAGCATTCTGGGATTCTCACCTCATGTCCCCAGTGCTTTGGCATCTTTGCGGCACAGCTTTAGCCTGCTATTAGGTTTGCATGAGCTCACACTCCTGGGCTCTGTCCCACTAAAGGGCTGTGGTGAATGTCCAGGCAGGGCTCCCAGCAGCAGAGGCTTTGGCTGGAGTTTTGATATCTTCCTCACCCTCACAGCCACCTCACTCTGGGGTGGGGCTTGGCAGGATGTGGTTTCTGAGATTGGTGCTACAAGTTGAGTGAGAACTGATTGCAGATGGGGCTTTTTTCCTGCCTGACTCCTTTCTCTTGCTTTAGTTATTTTCATTTTTCAGTAGGTATTTGTTAAGTGACCACTATGTGCCTAGTCCTGTGCTAGGTCCTGGGGATACAACATATAACGAAACCAGTGATGAAGCTTCCCTTTAGCAAGGAATTCATCAAATAATCACACAAATGGATGTAATATGGCAACTGTGGAATGAATTTATTTATGAAAATGTGCTTATACTTGAGGATTCCATTGTGTTGGAAATGAGCGCATGTGTACTCTCTGTCCCCAGGGAGCCTTGAGGTGTGCCCCAGCCCACGAATCATCCCCCCCTCTCCAACCTGTGCAGAGAAGGAGCTACCCTGGAAGAGTGGGCAGGGGGACCTGGCAGTCTACGTTTCCTCGGAAACCACCAAGATTGTGCCTGTGGACATGCAAACAGGCTGGAACCAGAGCATCTCATCCCTGGAGAGCCTGGCCTCCCCACCCTGTACCCAAGCCCCGACTGTGACCCGCCTGCCTCCCCGCCCACTGGCTGCTGAAGAGCCCCAGGCCCCTCTTGATCTGCCTTCTGATTTGCGCCCTAGCTTCGCCTTTCCCCAAGCCTGGCCAAGGCTGGCCGGTCTCGCAGTGAGAGCAGCGCTGACGTCCCCGGCAGCAGGAGCTACAGCCCCTCATGGAACATGAGGACCACACTCATCTTAGCCCAGGCACCGCCAACTCCTACTGGTGCATACAGTTCAACAGAGGTGGCCGGCTGTAGCCCAGGGATTCAGGAAGGAGCCCGAGGCCAGAGCCCCTGTGGGAAGTGTTCCCTGCACAAAGGGCAGAAGAGCCCACTCAGCCTGACATGGGATCAGAGGGGCCTGGACTGAAGTAGCAACTGGACTCCTTAGGAGGAGTCAGAATGGGAGCAGTCAGAACGGTCTCCTGGGCTAGTCCTCACAGGGACCCTTTGACCATAACCCCAGCTCCTAACTCCTGCCACATTCCCTTTTAGTAAGGCCCTAACCCTGGTTTAAGACCTAGTCCAGAGCTTCTAGGAGCTAGGCAGAGACTTGGGTAGCTGATGCCCTTTCCTACTAGTAGGTCTCCTGGGGTCACTCTAGGCAGGTGTTGCCATCCCCCAAAGCAAGGGCATTATATCCTAGCTGATGCTGGCTGTTCTTGCCCTCCACCCTCTCCTTAGCACCAGCTTAAAGACAGTGCCCTGGCAATGAAGTTCATCAAGGGACTGGTTCTCAGAGGGATTGGGGTGGGAGGTGGAGCAGGCCTCAACCTCGGGCTTTGCTGCCCTGTTGGGTCAGGTACCCACAGTCATTTTTTTTAGGGCAGTGAGAATCTGTCTCCACTTCTTGCTTTATCTCCTCCCCTTTGCTTCCAGTTACTGGGGAATTAGTTCCTTCTTTTCTCGGACCAAAGCCACAGGGCCAGGCCCGGCTTCAGATCAGAGCTGTTTCTTTGAGTTGCTATGGGGATCTGCTGCTCTGTGTCCAAGTCTGGACTTTTCAGTTCCTTGGGTCTGGGTTTTCTGAGGAATGGAAGCAGTGGCCTCTGGGCTCCCACATTACTTCCTTGACATTCTCCAGAAAGGAAAGGAGCCAGGTATCCCAGGGCCACTACCCTACTCTTCTAGGGCCTGGGATGCCTGGCTATAGTTAAGGGAGCTGAATGGGTGGCAGGTGACTTTCCTGGGGTTAGCACCTGCCTTGTGTTTTGTACCTTGAACTGAAGATACATTAAACATCTCTTGGATGTCCATGTGTCTTGGGATCCTAGGGGCAGGGAGTGGCAACAAAGGCATCTGGCAAGGGAAGTGGAAACTTCCAGCTGCCTGACCCAGAGCTTCTGGGATAGAGATTGGATGGGGGATTCTGGAAAGGACCATTCATTTGGCCCTCCTTCCCTCCCTCCTCTTCTGTGCTCTCCCAATATTGTCCCCTTTCATGGGCCTACAGGGGCAGTCCAGGGGATCACTGTATGGGCACAGGGTCACAGAACTGGGAGTGCACAAAATGGGGAAGCCTAGCCTAGGAAACCTCAGAGGTCAGGTGCCATGGTGCCCAAAGATGCAGCCACCACACACTGAGACAAATGAACAGAAGCTTTCTCTGCACATGGCAGGTGAGGGCATTCAAGGGAACTGGTTACCCTGAGTGTTAAGATACAAATGGGGTAGTGTAGGGTCCAGAAACTTTTAGGGATAGCAATCCCTGGAAACAGTCCAGATTTAATTAACACTGTGTCTGAAGGATTTTTTTTTCTAAAAAAGACATCTATCTTTGCTAAAATATAACACACATACTATAAAATTCACCCATTTAAAATGTACAGTTCAGAGGTTTTTAAATATAGTCAGAGTTGTGCAACCCTCAGCACAATCTTAAGTTTAGAACATTTTCATTATCCCCCAAGGAAACCTTGTACCCATTACCAGTCACTCCTCACCCTCTGCCTGGTCCTATGTAATCATTAACCTACCTTCTGTCTCTTGATCTGGAGGACTCAACACACTTTGAAGGTTACGAATTTAGTCACATTTTCTATGTTATACATGGGGAAAGTGTGATGAGCAGGGTGACTTAGGCTTTGTCCTCAAGTTGTTTACAGTTGTCAGTCATAAGTCTTAGTAGTTAACAGTCCCAGCTGTCACTCACCAGGTATGTCATCTTAGGCATTTTACATATTCTCCCCGAGTCTCAGTGTCCTTATCTCTAAAATGGGCTAACAATCATACTTCATAAAGTTGCTGTTAGGATTAAATGATAAAATAAGAAAAATCTAATATAGAACCTGGCTCACAGGAGAGGATCACAAATATTTGTCATTATTGGTCTTAGACTATAAGGCAAAGAGTACTGAAAGTGCTATGGGGCCTTGAGGCAATCTGGACAGCTTTGGGAGGAGTGGGGGTGTGTGTGTGTGTAGGAGCTCAGACAATACAGTCAAAGTTGTTGGTGGGGGTGCATTCCAGGTAGAAAGAACAGCATAAACAAAGGATGCCTATAGCACACATGGTGAAAAGCAAGGAGCAGTGGTGATATAGTTGGGAGGGACCAGCCAGGGACATAAAGGCTTGGATGGGGAGACCCTGAAGAGTTTTATGGGTAGCAGCAGAAGGCTGGCCTGGGAGAATTGAGATCTGGGAGTGGTTTGGGCAGTAATGTGCTTTGGAGAGCTGGAATATAGCTGTTTTTAGGTGGAAGATGTGTGAAACCCTGGATAGAGGATGGATTGGTAGAAGAAGCTAGAGAAGACCTGTTTGGAGGCTGCTCCAGCAGCCCAAGGACCTGAAGAGGCTGGTGCTAGAGAGGATAGGTAGCCATTCTTAGACTTCCGTGTCAGAGTCCCTGGGGAACTTGTCAAACATGCAGATTCCTGGGCCTGCCCAAAAGGTTCTGATTCAGCAGGTTTATGGGGCCCAAAAATCTATAATCTTAACCAGCTCCTCAGAGGGAGGTGGCCCACTGACCCCATCCTTCAAGAGTTACTATAATCCAGGTTGCAGAAATTGAATCAGGCAACTGATGGTGTAGGCGAGGGGGTGCAGCGGGGCTCCTGGCCCTAGGGCTGGGTAACTAAAAATAGTGGATTGCTGGGTCAGAGGCCAGCAGCCTCAGGGAAGAAAGCAGGTGAGCGCAGCGCAGGGGAGGTAGGCATCTGGGATGTAGGAGAGCAAGCAAGTCAAGAGCTTATCCACAGGTCATCACCTGACTGGGCACGATGGCAAAAATGGACTTCGGTGCCACATGAGCTTTATCCAGGCCTTGAAGGAGAAAGGATTTTGATCTGGGGAGATAGGGGTGGGCATTCTAGGTAGAGGAGAGCTAAGACTTGTAATCAGATGAGTTTTCCAGACCAGTCAGTATAGGAGCCTGGAAGGAAGGCTGTGATGCTTTTGGATGGACTTGAATGCCACACTAAGGAGTTTAGAGCTTATTTGGGCCAAAGGTGAGAGAAGTCTGGAAAGTTTGGGGTATATGTCACCCTCACTGTCTGGGGCAGTACTGAAGAGGGTATGCAAGATTTGAGGTGGAGTGAGGGCAATGACTATAGGTCTCTTATTACTAGGCCCCTTTGCTTCCAGTTACTGGGGAATTTGTTCCCAGAGCTCCCATTTTATTTTTGATTTATTTATATTGGTAAAGAATAAGAGGCTGAGGGAAGGTGAAAGGAGGCTGGGGAAGGGGCAGGGGAGAAAAGCTCATCCTCATTTTATGATCTCAGTGGAAAAGGCTGCTATGAAATTCTGCTGCCAGGAGAGCCACAAAGATGGGCCCCATGAGTCACTCATTGTTCAGTCCTGCAAGCTCAGCCCACAGAGCCTGCTGTGGTCAGCAGCCCAGGCTGGCTCCAAGCCCAGCCCCCAGTGTTCCCCACTAGGCTTCAGTCTGTCCCCATTTCTATCTGTATCTTTGCCATCCTGGGGCCATGCATCCTGCAGCTCTGTGCTTCTTCTGTGCCCTTTCCAGGCTGAACCTCTGAATTCGTCTCCATCTGTGACTTTGGTTTATATCTGGCTTGTGGATGGGGAGCTTCAGGAGGCTAGGGGTAGTATGACCAGGCTCAGGGACCCCCCTTCTTGCAAAGCATTTATTATTGCTGGAAGTACAGAAGTGGACAACACACAGTCTCTGTTTTCATAAAGCTTACAATGCATATTCTGTGGGGAGTGAATAAACCAAGGCCTGGCCCTGCCCCTGAATCTCTGTCTGCCTGTGCCCAGGGGTGCTGGGGTCAGCTATAGCCTGTGGCTTGAGGCCTCTTGTTTGCCTCTGGCATTGGAGGGATATGTGTGCCTGCCAACAGGTTCCCCCAGCTATTAGGGCTCCTAGGGGAGCCTGCCTGGTGGGTGAGGGTGGGCAGATAGTGGGCAGCAGAAGGGGAGGGAGGGAGCAGGATACAGTGACTCAGTGGGGTGGCTCTGGGACAGCTGGAGAGGGAGCCAAGATTGATCCTGATGCTCACTGATGCTCAAACAGGGTGGGATGAGAGGACCCACTGGCAGTTAGGGATGGAGCAGGACAACTCCCAAGGCTCCTCTCCTGCAGCCAGATCAGCTCACAAAGAAGGCCCCTTGGTAGCTGAGAATCTGGCCTCTGGGTGCTGATGTGGCAGCTGGGAGGAGGGTAGATTGCTGTTGTTCCCACTTGCCTGCTTCTAATGCTCAGGTTCCCTCCTCCGGCAGCCTCCCCAGGCTCCTTAAGGAGGTGACTCCTTTAGAGTTAGGGAAGACATTACACCCAGGAACCAAGGGTCAGCATGTTATGGGACACTGTGCCTTCTTCTGGCCACATAGCCTACCTTTTTACAATATTCCCACAAATTTTAGGAAGTGTCCATGTAACCCAAAGGGACCTAATGCCTCAGAACTGGGAAGGATCTCACAGGTCAACTATCAAAGTGACTTTCACCAGCTGAGGATCCCCTGAGGGTGAAATGAGAGGGAGAGCACCAACTTGGCCCAAGTGCTGGCACACTTTATAGGGTCTTCCCTAGTCCTCATGGCAATTCCAAGAGAAAGGAAAGACTTTTTCCCCCCATTTTACAGATGATTAAGGTGAGGCTCAGAGAAGTGAATTGCTGGAGCTCAACCAGCAGGTAAGTGGGGGAGCAGACCTGGGTTAGTATCTCTCTGGCTCCAGGACCGGATCTCAGTCCTAGCCTCCTTGGCTGGACTTTGTGGGAAGGGGTGTTGGCTGAGGAAGGGGTGTATGCTGAAAGCAGTGCCAGGAAAGCAAGGGAGTGGACGTTCTGGGGCTGGTGGATTGGTGGATTCTGGAAGGCTTGGGTTAGCTCCCACCTCAGAGACTTTCCTGCTCTCCAGCCCAGACAACAGCCCCGCATCCCATCACTGGGATCATAAAACATGTCTCATGGTGCTTGGGCTGGGGCCTGGAGGAAACACGGGGGGCTGTAATGGAGGGGCCGCTCCCTTCCACTCTCTGTGAAGGCACCCCCAAGCAGTTGGTCTAGGCATAGGTTGTCGCTCTCTCTAGGGGCCTCTTGGGACCTTGGGCCCACACTTTTCTTCTCCGGGTTGAGAGGAATGAGTGTGCCCTCCTTGTTTTACTAAGGGAGGCTAGGGGACTATACTGCCTGCATTCAAGAACAGAAGCCCCCATCCCCACCCCCAGGCGGACCCACACACTCACTCACTCTCGGGCACCTACAGCACCTTCCCCAGCGAGGACCGCTTCTTGGGGAGTTGGGCATGGAGCGGGTAAGGCGGACTGGCCAGCCGTTGGTCGCCGCCCCCACTGGCGAACCGAGAGGCCGAGTCAAAGTCAGCGGGGCGCTGGAGGTGTGGATGGAGCGGAGCTGTTGGGATCCGCGGGAAGGAGGGGTCGGCAGACAGAAAGCGCTGCACGGGGCCGAGCCTCGGCGCTGTCAGGGCTGCCCCGGCCGCTGCTGTCGGGCCTAGCTGAGTGGCTGTAGCTCTGTCCTCCGGCCCCCAGGGGGCGGCGCGTCCTCCGCCCCTCTGCGTTTCCGCCCCTGCGGCCAGGAGGCGGCGCCCGCGGACGCCGGGCGGCGCGCGGTACCCGCCGTCGAGGTTCCGCTGTTGTGGGGTTTTGGCCGTGCGGCCTCCCTGGCTTTGCTGATCGCTGCGGCGCGTCCCGGAGCCAGGGTGGGGGGTGAGTGTGACCAGTGGATGAGAGAGAAGGGACGCGAGCCCCCGGGGCGAGGCAAAGGCCCGGCTGGGAGGGCTGGAACGTGAGCACACGGCAGCGCCCACCGACACAAGCCTGCAATCCGGGGAAAGTGCGCATCCGAGGGCCCACGTGAATCCGGACACCCCTGCCCTTCTCCCCTCTCTTCAGGCATGAACTACGGCAGATCTGTGGGAACACCCAAACTGGCACCCTACTTCAGCCTAGTGCTTTCTGCCTGCGTTACTGGCCGAGTGCTACCGGACCAATTTCAAACCCATTTCCCGGATGATCTGAGGCCTCATCATTTCACACACCGAGGCCCTAGCCGCTCTCCGCTTGCTCTGAGCAGGCCCACCCTTTAAGGAGGGGGTGATGGAAGGGTCCCCAGACTCACAGGGCCATGCTATGGATTGGAGGTTTGCTGTGTGCAGTTTCAGAGATGCCTGGGATGAGGAGGTTAAGGACCCCGGTCCTCCAAGACCATCAGCAGGGGCAGTCCAGAGTGACCCGTTACATGGCAGCCTCCTGCCTGGGGAGCTTCATTCACCCCCAGGTCAGAAAGCTGCAGATGAGTCAGGGGATGGCCGGAGGGGCATATTAGGAGGTTCCTCGGACAAATCAGAGGAACCAGTGCCCTCTGGAGAGGAGACCCTCCTATGCCCAGTGTCCTCCTCTCAGCCTGGCACAGGGTGAGAGTGCCAGTCAAGGGGGAGGCTTGGCTAGAGTCCCAGTTCCAGGTAAGGTAGTGTCAGCTGGCTTGGGTTCTGGGGTGTTGGACAGTGACCCTGTGGACTTCGGTGACCCTTTATTTGAGACATCAGAGCTGCTGGAAGCAGGTAAGGAAGGCTGGGCAGGAATGTCTTGGGAGTGGGAGGGCCTGGAGGGCGTTGCTGAGACGGGGAAGTCTCTGACCCTATTTGGGCTGAAGTCCAGGTCTGAGGAAGGGATCTCTGGGTAGGTGGCCCAATACAGACCCAAGCTATTTCCCTTCCCAAGACCCCAGTGGATCCAGCCTCCCTAAGCCCGCTGACTACCTCCTGGCCCAAGACCTCACCTGGGAGCTGCTCGCCAGTGGCATGGCTGCCCTGCCAGGTAGCAGGAGGAACTAGAGGCAGTGGAGGTGGGGTGACTTGATTGGGCAGATGTTCACTGCCCTCTGCCTACAGGGACTCGGGATGTAGATGGTCGGGCAGTGCTGCTTCTGTGTGCCCATAGCCCGGCTTGGCTTCACCCCAAGTGCAGCAGCCATGAACTGATCCGCCTTCTGCTCTACCTGCGAAGCATCCCCAGGTGGTGGTGGTGGTGGGGGGCGGGGGAGGGATGGAGCCTCAGCCGGGAGATGGCAGGGCCTGGAAACTAGATACTGAACTGAAGTCTGCCCTTTTAGGTCTGAAGTACAGGCCTTGGGACTGACTGTGCTGGTGGATGCCCGAATTTGTCCCCCAAACTCTTCTCTCTTCTGGGGGCTCAGCAAGTTGCAAGTGAGTATAGAACTGTAGCTCCTTCCCTCCAACCATTCCTTTCGTGTAGGGTTGGGGTCAGAGCTGAGCTCAGATTCCTTGCAGGAAATAGCCCCAGGGTCAGTGCACCAGGTGCTGCTAGTGGGAAAAATGCCTGAGGAGGTGCATTCAGGGCTGCAGGTACTAAGGCATGTTGGCCAGGGGTGGAGGTGGGGTACTTCCTACCCCCGCCAGTCCCAGGTCACAACACTTTCTTTTCCTGCAGTTAGAACAGTTGCCCTCTCATCAGAGCATCCTGACCCGCATCTCCACCTCTGGATTACCCACTTCGTTGGGAGGAGGCCTGCTTACTGCCACCAGGCCTGGTTGGAGTTCCGGATGGTTAGTGTACTGGATAGGGCATAGGGTGGGAAGGCAGGCAACCTAGCCAGCAGAGGAACCTCTTCTGGGCTAGCTCAAGCAGTGCAGAGCTAGCTGTAGTAGCCTGGAATCAAGGATGCCTGGGACCAGCTCTGTGCACTGCTCTGGTCATGCCTGTCCCTACTCACAGCGTCTCGAAGCCCTGCAACAGAGCTGCCAGGTGGTTTGTGCCCTGCTCCAGGGGGCCATTGAGAGCATGAAGGCTGTGCCTCAGCCCATGGAGTCTGGGGTGAGTGTCCCCTTCTGACTCCTCCTCAAATACTCCCTGTCTCCCTCTTTTTCTCCCATGCCCACCTCCACTATCTATTGCCTTTAATCATAGGAAGTCAGTCGGCTGCTACGGCAGGCACGGGCCCTTATGCAACATGTGCTAGACTCTCCACGGCTGGCGTGGCTACAATGCCAGGGGGCCTTGGAGCTGGCATGGCTGAAACAGAAGGGCCCAGAGCTGACCCAGAGCCCAGATTACAGGTAGGTGCAAGCCCAGCTCCCAGGTCTTGCCCCTGAACACCATATCCCATGCCAATGACTCAGCTGGCTGGCTCAGAGCCAGCTAGAACTGTGGTCCCAGGACAGGGTGGAGTGGAGTGAGGTAACTGGCAGGGGCCCTAAAATCATGTACCCTGCACTAGGCCTGCGGTGGACAAGGTCGATGAGCTATATGGCCGTGTGGATGGGCTGTTGCACCAACTGACCCTGCAGTGTAACCGGAGAGTACAGGCACTGGAGTTGGTCCAGACGCTGGAGGCCCAGGAGGGCGGGCTGCACCAGGTGGGAACTACCTGCCCAGATGAGTCCCACCCCTGATCTCAGCCATGGCCCTCACTCCACAGCAGCTGTTCTTTCCTTGTTTGTGCTCTTTTAGATTGACGTTTGGCTACAGCAGGTGGGCTGGCCAGCACTGGAGGAACCAAGGGAGCCCTCACTCGATATTCTGCTCCAGGCCCAAGGCCCTTTTCGGGAGCTGGACCGGATTGCCCAGGTGAGTTCAGTTACTCGTTCGTTCTGTAGGTCTTGGGGCACTTTGCCAGAGACTAAGAAAGCAGAGTAGATGAAAGCAAATCTATCCTTTGCTCTCTTGGGATTTATAGTCCAGTAGAAAAGTTGTAATTAAAGGTTCAAAATTATATATGTGTTTGCAGACTGAGGCAAAGCTCTGGAGAGAAGCAGTGCAGGTGGTTTTACCTGATTGCATAATAAAGACCTGACCCAGAAGGGGTGTTTTGAGCAAGCTTTCTTGAGTTAGTGACTTTTGGGCTGAGAGCTGCCTGGGTTAACCAGGCAGAAGAGGACTGGAGATATGAGACATTCTGGGCTGAGGGAACAAACAGCATGTGCAGAGGTCCTGTGGCAGGAGGGTGCACGACTTGCCTGAAGAACTGGAAGGAGAATGAGGGTGAAATGCAGAGCAGAAGAGGGAGGGAGAGAGGGCGAGATGAGGTAAAACAAGGCTGAAAAAGTGGTCAGTGGCCAGATCACTGGGCCCTATAACAGTGCACAATTTAAGCAGCAAAGGCATGAAGTCAGATCCATGTTCTAGGAAGATGACCTTAAATTCTGGGTAGACAGTGACTTCGAGGATAGACATGGAGAGTTCATTGAAGAGGCAGTTACAGGGGTCCAGGTTGGAAATGGTTGCTCTGGCCAGGATGAGAGCAGAGGGGACGGATTTGAGAAATTGATGGGGTTCCATGGTAGACATATATGAAAGGGTAAACAAGGAGAGGGAGGTTTAAGAATGAAAGGGTGCTGTACCATGAGAGAGGGACCAGGAAACAAGGACTTTCTGGGGGAAGGGCATTTGTGAATCCAGTCTTGGGTATGCTTTGGAGATAACCATTGAGGAATGAGAAGAAGAACCATGGGGATTGGGCCTAGAGCTCAGAGGAGAGATCTGGCTGCAGAAGCTCACTTGGTGGATGTTGGGAGTGTGGATGACGTTTGAAGTGTGGTCACACAAGATTGCCTGGGGAGAGAGAGTGGGCTGTCTTTGGGAGCTCCAGTGGGGGTTGGGGAGCAGATAGAGGAACCACTGGGTGAGGGTCGGGGAGCAGATAGAGGACCCACTGGAGAAGCACAAGAAGAGTCAGGAAAGTGGGAAGGGGTTGGGAACTGGGAGCCAGAAAGGGTTGAATGTTGCTGAGCAGCAGAATCAGAAGAGGCCTGAGAAGTGCTAGGATGGGGCCAGAAATGGGGTCGGAGTGGGCTGATGAGTTCAAGAAGCCATGATAGTGAGAATAAATAATTCTTCCAGGAAGTATGGTTGTGGAAAGGGGCTCAGAGACAGAGGGGAATGGGTGAGGGGTGGAGGGAAGGTCTTTAATCACAGGAGAGACTTGACAGTGATGTGTAGATGTCAGTAGAGGAGACCTGGGCTCAGGAACTGGATCACCAGGCCGGGCCGCTAAGCCTATTCTCTGTCTCCAGGAGCAGCTTAGGCGAGGGGAGAAATTTCTTCAGCCCCTGGCTGGCTGGGAGGCAGTTGAACTGGGTCCCCACGGGGCCCGCTTTCTGGCCCTGCAAGCCCAGCTGACTAAATTCTCTAGGGCTTTGGCCCAGCGGCGACAGCGGCTGACAGATGCCGAGATGCTGTTGCGGCTCTTCAAGCAGGTAGGTGAGGGGTCCTGTCCCTGGCTTTGGGTGGTCGCTGGGGCCAGAGGGGTGCCTGCCCAGCTCCACAACAGCCTGAGCTCTTCCTGGACGTCCTGCCTATTCTCTCTCCTGTCTCCAGCCTGGGGGCCAACACCCTGTGGGGGTGGGGTAAAAGTTTGGCAGTCTCTGTGGGATCGTCTTCATGCGTGCGTGGCCTTGGTGTTGCAGGCCTCGACATGGGCTGAGGAGGGGCAGCGGGTTTTGGCAGAGCTGGAGCAGGAGCGCCCAGCAGTCGTGCTGCAACGGCTGCAGCTGCACTGGACCAAGCACCCTGACTTGCCTCCTGCTCACTTCAGAAAAATGTGGGCTCTGGCCACGGGGCTGGGTTCCGAAGGCATCCGCCAGGAGTGCCGCTGTGCCTGGACGCAGTGCCAGGACACCTGGCTGGCGCTGGACCAGAAGCTAGAGGCTGCACTGAAGCCACCACCAACTGGCAGCACAGCTAGCCCGTGTGTCAGCCAGGTCCCGGCTGCACCTGCCATTCCTCCCCTGAGAAAGGCCTACAGCCTTGATCGGAATCTGGGGCAGAGTCTCAGAGAACCTGCCCACCATGGCCACCATGTGGCCATTATGGCTACCTGCCACGGACCAGAGGCTGGATATGGTGCTCTGCCAGAGTCCTCCCCAGCCATGCCTCCACCAGGCAGCTCTGACCCTAGGAGCCTCAACAGGTACAGGCCATGGGCAAGGCAGGGAGGGTGGTGACAGGGCACATGTCCAGAGTCCTGATTCCACCTACCTGGTAGGCTCCAGCTGGTGCTGGCAGAGATGGTGGCGACAGAACGGGAATATGTCCGTGCCCTTGACTATATCATGGAGAACTACTTCCCTGAACTGGATCGCCCCGACGTGCCCCAGGGCCTCCGTGGCCAGCGCGCCCACCTCTTTGGCAACCTGGAGAAGCTGCGGGACTTCCACTACCATTTCTTCCTGCGTGAGCTGGAGGCTTGCACGCGACACCCGCCTCGGGTGGCCTATGCCTTCCTACGCCATGTAAGACCCACAGGCCCCACAGCCCCAGGCTGATTCTGCCACACTCAACAAAGAGCTGTTGGGCACATGCTTGGTGCCAGGCCCTGTACTGGGTATAGCTATGAGGGAGACCAACAGGGCCGGCCCCTCAAAGTACTCACAGTTAAGTAGAAGAGACATAAAAGTGATTATCATTAGGGCTAAGAGGAAAATAAGCAGGATAGATAGATGATTGTGAGTTACTGGTGGGCAGTTTCCCTTTTTAGATGGAGCAGTTAGGCCTCTTTGAGAAGCTGCTGTTTGAGCTGAGGCCAGAGGGAGGGGATGGAGTCAGGACATTCCATCAGAGGAAAGAGCAAGTGCAAAGCCTGTGGCAGAAAACAGGCCCGTTGGTCAAGGAAGGGACAGGTCAAGGTGGCTGCGTGTAGTGAGCAGAGTAGTCGTCCAAGTGAGGTGCAACCAGTGCATGTTGAAGCTGAGAGTGGTCTGGCCCAGGCAGGGTCAGCCTTCAGGAACTGGCCCCCTTGCATTGGTGCTAAATTGCGTGTCCCCACAGAGGGTGCAGTTTGGGATGTACGCGCTGTACAGCAAGAATAAACCTCGCTCCGATGCCCTGATGACCAGCTATGGTCACACCTTCTTCAAGGTAGGTGAGCCTGAGACTGTAGAGGCAGGAGGGAAGGCGGGGGTACCCTGAAGCCACCTGATGGTATCCAGCCCACTTGGCAGGACAAGCAGCAGATGCTGGGGGACCACCTGGACTTGGCCTCCTACCTGCTGAAGCCTATCCAGCGCATGAGCAAGTACGCACTGCTGCTGCAGGAGCTGGCGCGGGCCTGCGGGGGGCCCATGCAGGAGCTGAGTGCCCTGCGGGCGGCCCAGAGCCTTGTGCGTTTCCAGCTGCGACACGGCAACGACCTGCTGGCCATGGACGCCATCCAGGGCTGTGACGTGAGTCACTCCAGGCCGTGGTGGGCAGGTGCGGTGGATGTGATGGGAGGGGGCAGAAGAGGCTGGGTACCCACTGGGCCCCAATTCGGTAGGTTAATCTCAAGGAACAGGGGCAGCTGGTGCGACAAGATGAGTTCACAGTACGTACCGGGCGCCACAAGTCCCTGCGCCGCGTTTTCCTCTTTGAGGAGCTGCTGCTTTTTAGCAAGCCTCGCAGAGGACCTACAGGCATCGACACATTTGCCTACAAGCGCTCCTTCAAGGTAGGTCCACTTGACCCCACCCTATGTCCCCTTGTCCCCCAGTGCCTCACCACACCTCTCTCCTGGCCACACAGATGGCGGACCTTGGGCTTACTGAGTGCTGTGAGGATAACAACCTGCGCTTTGAGATCTGGTTCCGCCGTCGCAAGGCCAGGGATACCTTTGTGCTGCAGGCCACCAGCTTGGCCACCAAGCAGGCTTGGACGGCTGACATCTCCCGCCTGCTCTGGAAGCAGGCTGTCCACAACAAGGGTGGGTCCTTGCCCCTGCCTCATACTTCTCTTCCTGGAGAGTTTATGATGTCCCATGGGGGCCCAAGAGGCGCTCAGGGACCTGGAAATGCTTAGGAAGTGGGGAGGAGGTGCAGCAGCAGCCAGTGTAGGGGAAAGAACTTCAGAGTTAGGCAGTCTTGCTGTCACTGTCTCTGATCGTGGACACAGTATTAATGTCTGAGTATCAGAGGCTCCTTCTCTAAAAGAGGAATAACAGCTGCCCGCAGGATTGTTGGAAGGAGCCTAGCACCACAAAGGCTCAATGCGAGGGTTCGTTTATCTGTTGGAAAAGGGTAGAGAGGAAAGACTTGGCGGGGGGAGGCGGGGCGGTAGAGAGAGGCCGAGGTCTAGGCTGATGTTGAGAAGGGCCCCAGCTATGCTCACTCTCCACCCAGAGGTGCGCATGGCTGAGATGACGTCCATGGGTGTGGGGAACAAAACCTTCCGGGACATCGCCCCAATGAGGAAGCTATCAATGACCGCACCATCAACTACGTTTTAAAGTGCCGAGGTATTGGGCAGGCTGTGGGGTGACAGTGAGGAAAGCTGCGTGGGAGGCAATGTGGATCTCTGGCAGCTCTGATCCGTGCTCCCCTCAGGACCGTGGCCCAGGTGGGCTCTCATCTGTCCCAACCTGACCCTCTTTATGCAGATGTTCGCTCTCGGGCCTCCATTGCTGTGGCTCCGTTTGACTATGACAGCCCCTACTTGGGGGCCTCGAGCTCCCTTCCTGCCGACCCTGCCTCTTGCTCTGTACTGGGGTCCCTCAACCTGCACCTGTACAGAGATCCGGCTCTTCTGGGTCTCCGCTGGCCCCTGTATTCTACCAGCTTACCAGAGGAAGCAGCACTGGAGGCTGAAATGGAGCTGGGCAGTCAGCCATCTTTAAGTAGGTCTGGGCTTAGCCAGAGGCAGGAGGGTATAGCTTGGGGTCTGGGCTGTCCCTGCTGACAGCTCACTCAGTCTCCTTCCCTAGCTCCTGAGGACTCAGAAGTCTCATCCCAGTGTCCATCAGCCAGTGGCTCCAGTGGATCTGACAGCAGCTTTGTGACAGGGCAGGCCCTGGGCAGAGGCCTTGAGGACTTGTCCTATGTGAGTGCCATTTTGCCCCATACCCACCAGCCTCCCCCAGCCCAGTCTTTAGATGGAAGTGGGGGTGGGTGAGCCATAGCCATTCCCTAGGGACTCCACTTGGACCTTGAGCTGGGGAAATAGTCATTCATGCCTAGCTTGGTACCACAGGTCTGAGCCCAGGCTCGAAGGTGAGCAGCTTGTAGCTCCAAGAACATCACCTCTCTCTGGATCTACTATGACAAAGGCATAGCTGGCACCTGGCCTACTTTCAGCCCACACACACTGCTCTATCAACTACCCTTTCCATGTGTATGCCCATTGGATAGGCCAGCAGAGGCCTCTCAAGGGGAGTCTGCTGCAGAGGCTGAATGAGCACCCTAATCCTGGGCTCCTGGCCTGGTGTCCCCTTCTTCTGTCCCCTCTCTGGCTCCCACCCCATTTGAAGGTTAGGATTAGGCTAGAGCAGAGGGTGAGTGTTCCCATGTTCTAGAGTGGTGGGGCACCAAGTGGCTCCAAACAGTGACTGCACCACCGCACCTCTCAGGAGGAACACAGCTGGGTCTCCAGCAGCTGCTTCCCAACCCCTGGTCTCAAAGCCCAGCTCCTCAAGCTGAGGGGCAAGCCCACCCCAATGAGCCCTTATTCTTGCCTGCCTTGGCTCCCCAGCCTCAGCCTTTTCTTACCTGGGTCAGTTTGGTTATATTGACTCAATGCCTTTTGAATAGCTTTCAGTTTGACTTATTGTTTAAAATTATTTTGCTGGTTGTTAGGTCTTTGGCATTTCAGAGAGGGAGTCCAGGCCCTTGACTTGTGATTACTCTTTATTTGTTTACAATAAAAAATAGATTGATACACACCCTTGGATGGGCACATGCATTCTGGGGACATCTCGTTCAAATGAGCTTTGGTGGCTGGGGATACACGGGGGCAGCATCTCTGGACACCCTAGCCCTCTTGTAAGTACTTGCCCAGAATAGAGTAGGAGACAGACCTAGATAGGCCCCTCTGGATGAGCAGGTCCACGCAGCATCCATATTTCCTGGCGAAAGGCAGTGTGAGCTGGAAGAAAAGGCTGGTTTAATCCCTGATTTCCTGGCTGGTAGCCTACTCCTGCTCTTGGTGCGTAGGGTCCTCCCTTCGAGGCAGGGGTAGTGCAGTGTAAAGTCAGTTATTAGGAACCTTTGATGCTCACAGGGCTATGGTTGGGGAGTGGCTAGCAGGGGACTGAGCAGAATGACCAGAGGGTCAAAAAATGTGTTTCCTGCTGGTCAAAAAATGTGTTTCCT
Source organism: Eonycteris spelaea (assembly GCA_003508835.1). Classification (NCBI taxonomy): domain Eukaryota; kingdom Metazoa; phylum Chordata; class Mammalia; order Chiroptera; family Pteropodidae; genus Eonycteris; species Eonycteris spelaea. The sequence continues at coordinate 883,361 of PUFA01000026.1, read as the reverse complement.
GCTACTTGTTTTTCACTTTCTAGCCATAGATGCTGACTTCACCTTTCCAATCCATTAGGCCAGAAGCCTAATAATTTGGCACTAGTGTATTTATGGTGAAAGGTATCTTAACAGTATACTTGATTACAGAAATACCAGATTAATGAGAAATTAGCTAAGTCTTTTTCACCTACAATGTTAAATAGAAACTTTGAACCCTGAAATTATTATTATTATTATTTTAATTTATTATTATTTATGCCTACAGCACCTGGTCTTCCTAGGTGGTCTCCCATCCAAGTACTAACCAGGCCTGATCCTGTTTAGCTTCTGAGACAGACATTGGGCTTGTTCAGGGTGACATGGCCGTAGACCATGGACCATGGTTCTACTGGGGTGCGAAACCAGGACCTTCTGCGTGTAAAGCAGACATACTAACTGCTACACTATGGAACCATGCCCTCTGAAATTATTTTAAGGAATCAAAAAACAAAAATCTTGGGTCATTCTTTTACCCTTATTGAATATTTTCTTGATAAAAATGCTCCACAGCTGCTTAAATATGAAATGGATGTACAAAAGTGGTAGCATCACAGTTAAGTAGATGAAGTAAGTTGGCATCACCCGTTGAGAAGGTCTGACTCACAGCTGTTTCTCTGATATAGCACCCCCAAATCTTGGACTCATATGAAGTACCTCCCTGAGTTTGGCTAAGGTTACGAGTGATGAAGGCAAAATCACTGAAGGAAAACTACGAAAACAAGTACCCTGAGTACTGCTTTTTGACCACTTTAGACCTGTTGATTTCAGCCATTGTTTCTCCCTCCCCAGAACCAGGGACCCAAAGTCTAGCTGCCTGCCTTGCCTCATGGGCAGTGCCGGCCTTGTGCAGCAAGACTCAGTCCACCCGAGGCATTGATAGGGTCCCTATGCCCAGCGGCATGCAGATGTTCTTTACCTCCACCCAGCTGTACAGGCGTTCCTGGGTATGCCGGTCATCCCTGAAGCCGGTGATGGCCAGCAAATCCGCCACAAACTGCTTGGGACTGATGTGCAGGGTCTGTCAGGAGAGCCTACTGTCAGTCGGTGCTGGGACAGCGGCCCGACTCATTGTCTTAGACCCGCAGAGTGGGATGCAGAGCAGGGGCTGCCCTGGGCAGGAGCCACAGGAATCAGGGGGCACTTTCATTTAAACTGCCTCTTGGCAAGGCTTGGTCCGGATGACACTACCTTGTCTTCCTGTTCCTGTTTTTCTTGCCACCTTTCTGCCCCTGACCTATTTCCTTACCCCTCATCCCCCATCTTGGCTTGCTTCCTCTTGCCTTGCACCAATTCTTGTGGGGCAAAGGACAGGTGGAGAAAGAATAGGGTCTAGGGCCTATTACATACCCATAGCCGGTTGGCCAGGGAGACCACCTTGGCTGTGATGGCTTTGGGGTCCTTTTGCCTGATGGAATCTAGGATGATGTCAGTCAGAAAGCGGTGACATTTCTGTGCATAAAACATCTCTTCCCAAGACAGAGAGAAACTCAGGAAAGTCACCTCTGTGGAGGAGAGAGTGAATGTGGCCACATCTGTCCAAGGCTAGGGCCTTAGAGAAAGCCCAGAGTAAGGGCTCCCGAGGGAGACTCTCTCTCTGAAGGGCATTTCTACAAGAGGTGCAGGGCCAGACCTGGTTCCAGAACCTCACCTTGGGGCTGGGGGCTAGCTGTGGGTGGCATGTGCCTCAGGTTTTCCATCTGGGTGGTGTAGACAATGCTGTCTTCAAAAAACATGCAGGAGCCATCACTGCCCACCACAGGGGGGTGACTCACTTTGAGGATGACCCCTGTGCTATCCACCTCACTGGCCTCAGGGAGAGGCTGCTCCGGGGCAGGGCTTTCTGTGAAAATAACAGGAAGGGGTTCTCCTTAAGGCATCTCAGATTCAAGCAGGAAGGGTCCTCTGGTGACAGACCAGTACAGTCAATACCCCAACCCTCCAGCAGCTGCTGCCTCCAGCCTCTTAGAAGTGGCACCTTGGTTGGCAGGGGCCTGTTCTGGTGCTCCTCTCTTCATTCCCCTAAATCACTGCAAGTCATATCCTAAATTTAAGAACTCTTAAGAACTCTCCAAATTTCTCTGTTGAACTAAGACTGGTATCAAAGCCAATAATAACCCAGCTGGGGCTGGAAATCTTTGTAAAATTATAAAATGAGAGGAGCTTTTGGGATGAGCCTTTGATGCATGTCTACTCTGAAAAGTATGCTTTGACAGATTAACGGTGGCTCACAGGCAGGGCCCAAGAAGGCCCCTCCAAGCAAGGCTTGAGCCACAAAAAGGGAAGGCAAAAGTACACTGTAGAAGGATTTTGAGCAGAGGAAACAGCCCATCATGGCAGTCCTCAGCACACTTCCCTGGGCTGCTCTGCACCTCTTCCAACACACACAACATGGCTCTCTCTCCAGCTCCTTGTCCTGTCCATCCCACCTCAGTTAACTGTCCACCCCCTCACAGTCAGCTAGGCCAGAAACCTGGCCCCTCTGTGGCTGAATCCTTACTCCATCCTCCCTCAACTGCCTAGCCTGTTTTCATCTAAAATGACCTCACCACTTCTAACACTTCCCCTCCTGATGCTGCATTTCCTCTGCTCCCAGATCAAGCTTTCCCAATGCACATCTGACTGCTCCTTTGTTAAAAATACTGCAGTGGCTGCCCTGTCCCCTTAGGATCAGAACAAAGTGCCAGATTCTGAACTTCACCCCAAGACCTGTTCCGATTGCTTATGTCCTAGGTCTTATCTCCCATCACTTCAGTGAAGCCTGGCCTCCAGCTAGACTGATGACCTAGTTCCACAAACACTGAGGCTTCTTCTTTCCCCAGATGACTCCCAGCCTCCTTTGTGCTGTTACTTCATAGGCACACCCTTCCCATACGATTTATGTAATCTGTCAGCCTCTCTAGTCATGCCATTGTTTTGGTCATATATCTGTGTCTGCTGCTTGACACAGAGCTGGCTCTGGTGAGTGCTGGGTTCTAGGCTCCCTTTACCCTCACTCTGTGGTCTTGATCAAGGTCCACCTTCTCTGTTGTAAATGAGACAAGTCAAGGATGGGACAGGACTCACCTCTCTCTTTTGACCTCTGCTTGCCCCAGTCCTTCAGGGTGACCGTTCTTTTCATGGGGAAGTATGGTTTAAACATTGGCTCTGGCCCTTTGTCTTTGGCTCCAGCTCCAGCCCCTGCCTTCAAGCCTGGGTCCTTCTCTGAGACTGTGGAATGGCCTTTCCAGGAAGCTGAGTGCTGGGCTGGGAAGCAGCCTCACTTCCTGAAGGGAGCTGCAGGGTGGCCTCCTCCAAGGAGCTGCTCCGGGGGGCAGGCAGTGGCTGGAATTCCCACTGTTTGCAATTGACCATGTCCCATTCCCGCACCAGGGAGATGAGTTTTTGCATGGGGGTGACAGGAGGGTCTTTGTTTTCACATTTCTGTGTGAGGTTGACTGTGGTGCACTTCTTCTTAGGGGGGCTTCAGGGTGGGCTCCCCAGTGCCTTGGGTTGGCACATAGGCCAGAGCAGTGGGAGTATGTGCTGGAATTGCCCACCCGCTTGGCACCTCTGCACAGAGACATCTGGATGGTCCGGGAGTACTGCTCGGCCTCCTCCATTTGGCTGGACCTAGCTGGGGTCCCCTTGGCCTTGTTCCATGGAGTCCTGCCATTGCAGTCTTGGAGGTCCACAGGCATGCAGGCTGTGGTCTGAGGAGGGAGGGCACAGCAGCTCTGGGCATGTGCTCCCACATTGGAGCCTCCTCAGATCTAATAAGCGGGGCCTCTAAGACTTGACTTTACCCGGAGTGATCCCATTCCCCACATGGTTACGCCTTTGAGTTTGCTAAGTCTCAGTGGGGGTGGTGTCAGCCCAGGGACCTCTCACACTCTAACAGACATATTGGCATCCCAGACCACAGCAGCCAGCACTCCCTGTGTCCCCTTCTAGGTTCAGAAGCCAGTGACTGTGCTAGGAGCCCATGTAGGCCCTGCTCTGGTACTCTGCTCTTCCCCGCAGTAGCAGAGCCTACCCTGAGCCCTACGGGGGAACCTTTTGAGGACAACACCAAACTGAAGAAAGTTGAGCCTTACTTCTTTGGAATCTCTCTTGAACTCCACCAGTGACTCTGGCCCTTCTGTTACCACATGCAGCCTCCTGATGGGGAAAGCTTCTTCATTTTCAGATTCCTTCTCCTGGGTCCATGACCTGCAGATTCCAAGAAGCGTTAGTTAGTGGGCAGAACCTTTCACTAGCTCATTGACTATTTGGTCAGGTCTGCCCTTTGGCTGAGAGTTAACTCTGGACAGTGGGGGAGAAGAGGCTCTTAAAGGGTTTTGCTTAGGTCACTGGCCAATCCTGGGCCTGTTCCACCCCACTTAACCCTAAGGAGAACAGGTCACACTAGGGGGTGGGACTTAGGACAGGATTCCCAAGAGGAATATAAAGGACCAAACTCCAGAACGTGGTATCCGGAGCAAAGTCCCCTTACTTGTATGCTTCACATTGGACAAGGGCTTCTGAGAGTGATGGGACATGGTACTCCTCCACCTCCTGGCAGAAGAGGGGCCATTCCCTGCAAATGACAAGGCAATATCAGTCTGGGCAGCTGGGGTAGGAGTGTGGTTTGGGGTGCAGGTCTCTAGAGCTGCTGCCTTCAATAGCAGTTCCCATGTTGGAAATACTATAACTTTTCCCTAAAGGCTGCAACTCAAGTTTCCTTTGTTACAGAGGGATGGAGTTTCATCATACAATTTCCTTCTTTCACTTACTTAAATTCAGATGGTAGAAAGAGTTTTCCAAGCCTCAGGAAGTTGAGAACATGTCGAAACATTTGGCCATCCCCGTGGATCAGCAGGGTCTGTCCATATGTGATCCAGTACACTCTCTGAGGGTTGGACAGCAGTTCTGGATACTGCGAAGGGTTGGTACAAGACTCTGTTAGTCTATTAGTTAAAAGTCTATGCTTCAGTAAGGGGCAGATCAGTCTTCTCTTGCTTCATTTTCCTGAGCATTCTAGAGCAGAAGCTTTGGGACTTTTTGGCCACAGGGAGCCATCATGGAGAGCAGAGCATCTAGGGAGGCGCATATCATCTCTTCAAGTTTTGCTGGTCCCTAGACCACCCTCTCAAAGCATTTGGAACCCAACCCTGCCTCCCACTCAGTTCAGGTCCCTCAGACTGTCCTTCCCTACTCAAACTCCTGAGGGCCTTCCCAGCACGCTGTTAGTATGCTAAAAACAAGGGAAAGGTCTTATTCTAAGCAGGTGCTGGAGGCTGTGTGAGGGTCAGGTGACAGGTTCCAAAGCAGGTTAGCCACAGAAGGAGGGAGAGGAGGGTAGCCTGGAGCCAGCGGTACCTTCAGCAGGGTCTGCAGGGTGGTTGCGTACCAGTGGCTTCCAACATAAACCTTGATGATTTGTTGGGGGGAATACACAGCGATTTCTGCTGTCCACTCCTCATCTAAGGAAACAACGAGAGGGAACACATCACATGGCCAAATGGAAATTTTGGTCAATAATGTATTTCATGTTAAGACTCAGTATCTTCATCAGTTATATTGTCTACTGTACTGAGAAGCAGTATAAATCTCTGACATCAACCTTCTCTGCGGCTAAGGCCTTCCCTGTGGCTCACCATGCGGTTTCCTGGATGGTGAGGTGAATTTGGAATGGCAGCCTGGAGGATCAGCTGCTGACCCTGGGGGTGGGGAGGGTAAGCCCTTTGGGATCTCAACCTTGGGGACGCTGCTGCTCTTCTCCTGACCCGCCTCTCTCAAGATAGACAGACTGATGTTCTTGTCCACCTACATTGCTAACTGCCTCTGTTTACTGGCTGGATGTGCACTGGGTGTGTAACTTTTCGTGTGGCTACTCTGACTGGAACTAGGAGTCCCTTGGTATGTCTGTGCTTATGGTTTGGCAAACATCATAGAGCCAGCTCTCATCAATTCAGCATCACTTCTATAGAGAACAAGCCCCTAGGCATGTTTGGAGAATGGGGCTTTCTTCTCGGAAGATGAACCTGTGCTCTTTTCCTGGGAGTGACTAGACTTAGGCTTTGTGTGTGATGTTTGGGAACCAGTTCCTAATGAGCTCTATAATGAGTGAAGGGTATATAATAGGTTATAATTAGATAAGAGGTAAGAGGATATAATTAGATTGTGAAGCCATGAAGATAAGGACTGTGTTTGTTCTGCTCATGTCTGTATCCTTAGTTTCTATTTCCGTGCTGGTATACAGTAAGTGCTCAATAAATGTTAAATGTTGCAGAATGGTAGTAATACAGTGTAAATTGACCTGGAAAACTTTTTGTTAATAGGAGGTTATAGGCAGATGGTAAAACAATATTGGGTTTGGTCTCAGATTTCAACCCCAGCTCAATCATGATCTAACTACATAATTTGAGGAAGTTACCTCCCTGAGCCTCTACTTTATCTGTTAAATGGGACAGTGTGTCCCTGGACGGCATGAGGACCAAGTGAGCACAGCATGTTAGCACCCAGAGCTGGAGCAGGCATGCCTTAGGGACTGCGCAGCCTCACAAGGGTTGGTAAGAGTGCTCAGCCTGTACTGCTCGAGGGTACTCGTGCGCTTAGGGTGAGGAGGGGTCACTTAACATGAAAGTTTCTCTTTAGGCAGAACTCACAAATGTTGGTCTGTCTGGCTTTCCTTTTATCTTCTTCCATCTATAGTTCTCGGTCCTGGCAGCCTCATCTTTCCCCTCTAAACCTCTAGACCCTCCCCTCATTCAAATTCAAAACGAGAAGCTTCCTCATTTACTGAGCACATCCATGGGCGCCAGAGTCCTTGGCTCTAGATGAGTCTTCAGAGCCACTTTCATTGGCTCATAGGTGATGTCCCTCTTGTCCAGGAAGGCACACAGCTCATACACTTCAGAAATGGTCTCGGTCAGGGGCAGCCGGCAAGTCCCCAGCCAGTTCCTGCCCAGGGAAAAGCTTGTCACAAAGAGCCTCAGCACTGTACCCCAAGGGAGCCCAGTTGACTTTGTGTCTAGAATGTCTTGCCCCAGCACCAGCTCAAACTTGTCACTAACTTCATTTCCTTGATTTAATTGGAAATCTGGTGGTTTCTTGTAGGAGGGCAAGCTTGACTTATTTCAGCAAAACTCTCTAAATCAACTAATGGTAAGCCTTTAGGCCCTGTTGCAAGTTCCAGGAGCCAGGCCAGGGCTCAGCCACATCTTTCCTACCCCATTAGTATCCTGCTCAAGACATCTTAGTCACTATGTGGCAACTTGCCAGAGTCTTGGGAGTTTTCTAATATTCTATGTGCCCAAGAAAGTCTGAACATCAATTCTCTCCCATCAAAGGCACTTGTCTTCGCCCTCTGATATCAGGGGTAGGCCACAAAAGCCCAAAACAACAATATTAAGATAAGATAGCATTCAGGGTTGGCTGACCCTCTCCCCTGGGATCAAGAAAACCCACTTCTACCTTTAGTTTTGATACCAATGTATTTTGTGACTCTAAGAAAGCTGTCCACTCTGAACCTCAGTTTCCCCTTCTATAAAACAGGAATCCATGCCTTTGCACTAAAGGGGACATTCTGAGCTCATCTCTCAAGGCAAAGGCTAGGTATGACCTCTGGGAAGCCTGCCTTCCCTTACTTCTGGGCAACTCACCTCAACTCTGGCCTCCCTGTGCATCCAAGTGAGGCTCCCTCCTTTGTAGGAGGGTCTGCATGGTGGGAGGGGTTACACTTAGCACCCTGAGGGTTGTGACTGTGTCCTGGTCACCTCAGACCTAGTACAGGTCAATGAACCAGAGTAATGGTTTGCAGAGAACAGAAATATGAAACAGTCTGGAGCCTCTGAACCTTGGGAACCCACGTACCTTGGCACCGGCCCTCTCTCTCCTCTGAGGCTGGGGTTTGGTGCTGGTGGGGATGGCTAAAATGATGGATTTGCCCCCAAGGACACTACTTCCCTCTGGCTGGTAGGTGGGGACCAGGTTGGTTTCTGGAGAAAGGTGAAGCCCGGCCTGGGTGGGACCGAGCTGTTCTCTGAGGAGAGCCTTACTTGACGTGCTGGAAGAGAACCCCATTCCCCGTGATGTACAGTCTGCTTCCGTCCAGCGTGCTTTCAATGCGGAGCTGTCCCAGTGCGGAGTCTGGGTACTTGATGAGCAGACCCAGGGCCATCATGTACAGTGGCTTCACGGACGCCAGGCCCACTGCGCGGCCCCCCTTCCCTGGGCTCGGGGAGGACAGGAGGTCCGGGAACAGCCACCTGTGCCAGGAGAAATGGATGACTCATAGACCCCTCATGGTCATAACTGTATTGGAAGCTTTGGGTCTCATTCTACTGCTTCCTTGAATTAGTAGTAAAGAGGCTTAGAGGGAGCTCATTTTCTTGCACAGCCCAAATCCGGATCTTCTCCAAATCAGTATAATTTTTCATATTCTCAGTCAGGTTGAGAGGTCAAAACTATTTGTTGGGAGGTAGGGAAAGGAGGAGGGAAATTTTGCTACATCACTAACATTTGAAGTTCAGAAATTTCAGTGTAGCAGCTGTCTGTCCCAGCATCTGTGGGAATCGACTTTAGTTTCAGGCTCTGCTGTAATTGTCCAAGGGTAAGATTGGCAACCACAGACAGAGCCCAAAGTGTGTTACAGCCTCCCAGAATCGGAGCCACTATCACTCCTGGGCAGAATTTCCCCCAGAGACACACTATGTGGTGTTACTTTCAGGTGGGGTCTTTGGGTTGCTGGTTCATGGACAGGACCTTATTCTCTTGCAGTGGGCACAATGCACAGTGTACAGTGGCAACAACGGGCCTGTGGACACGCTGTGGGCGATTTTCATGGGTCATCTACAACCCTCAGAGCAACCTACAGGAGCGGTAGTGCTATCATATCATAGATGAGGAAACTACTGAGCAGCTAGTAGGTTCCTTGCCCAAACTGCAAAGCGAGGCAGGGGCAGTGCTGGGATTTCAGGGCAGCTCCCTCTGTCTCCGAGGCTATTGGAGCTGTTTGATTGCACTTTATAAAAGGCCAAACACGTGCTCTGTGTGTGGGGAGGGCTGCTGCACGGCTCAAAGAGCTCATCTACAAACTCACTTCCCTTCCATCTTCACATAGGTCTTGTGGAACATGCACCACTCCAGCCATCTCTCAGTGACCTGTGTTCTCTGAGGGGCAGAAGCCCTTGGGGGAGGGGTTTGAAGTCATACTCCCTTAAGTGGATGGTAAGAGCCTGGGACAGGTCCCTAAGACCTGCTGCAGAATGCCACCACCCCCAAATAGAATAGGACTCCATTTGCCTTGGGAGAAGGAGGCTGGGAGAGCTGGGCCTATGCCCATGGATAAATGTCTGGTGGTATGCAGACCAAACTATATATTCTCAGTTCTGTACATCCTCAGAATGCCAGCTGAGGCCACACCGAGGTAGCTAGCTCCCTGAAACATGAAGAGTAGCTTCCTCCAAAGTGTAGAATCTGGGAACTAGGATGATGAAAGGCAAATTTTAAAAAATGTGAGGGAGGAGTAAGCTGGAAGGTAGGGCTGGGAACATGAAGGCCTGGACTGGATTGGGGTCAGAAAATGTCAGGAACAGGCAGAAACAGACACAGCAACCAGGGGTTTTGAAGTAGGAGAAAAGGGAATTTGGGAGTGGGTAGGAAGATGAAGCACTAGTGGGGTATTCGCCCAAGCATCTCCATGCCTTTCAGTTGTGCCTGGAAGAAAAGGACGAGTGGCAGGTGGGTGCCAGTGCACCCAGTTGCTCACCACTTCCACAAGCAGAGCAGACCTCCTGCCCCTGGGGAGTCTGCCATCAGGCCAGCCTGGCCCCCTAGGGCACTCTTGCCAGGCTTCCCCACCTAGGCTGGGCTGGCTGTAAACCACCTACCCTCAGTGGGGAGGCTAAACAGAGGGCTTGCAGGTTTTCAGGCTGAAATTCCTCTTTTTGGATTTTAGGATAGCCCAAACAGCCACTTCTCACCCTTCCCAAAGCCCAAAGTAGCTGTGGAAGGGATGTTTGTTCTTGGCTCTTCCAGCTCAAGCCTGCCCAGCCCAGAATGTCAAGAGGAGGGCAAGCTTCCCCTGGCGACATACCGGTATTCATCCGGTACAACCTTACAGCTTCGGTGAGCTCAGGGATTTCCAGAATTTCCACCTCTGCTTCTAGCACATCTATGTTGGAGAAATTATCCGGTAGTAAAATCTTCTGTGAGCGAAGAAAATTCACTTGAAAAGTAAAGGAAAACAAAATGAGTTAACGACGTTATTTCTAATTTAACTGTATGTCCAGGTTTATGCAGGTTTTTGGTGCTGCAATTTATCCTAGGCTCTCTTCGTTCTGAAACAAGTTATAAACATACCTGGTTAGATTAGCTTTAAATCTGTAGTTTTCAAGTGACAAACCCCAAATTACTTTGTTTTCCTGTGTTTGAGTCCATGGGTGTGGCCGCCCGTGGCCTGGCCTGGGGCTCCCAAGCCAGGCCCTCCCGGTGAGCACACTGGCACTGAGACTTACCCCGTGAGTCTTGACCCAAGAGAAGGCCATTCCAAAAGAGGGAGCTGTCTTGCTGCTTAAGAGAGGAAGGGCCCAGCCGAGCCTGGGCTGGCAGGTGGCACTTGCAGTTTGTCCCTGCCTGGAGTGCAGTGTGAGAGGCAGAGATGGAGCCAACGCTAATGTCCTGTGTGAATCAACTTGGAGATTCAGAAGCATATCACAGACAACTTTCCAGGCAACTGTAACTATGAAGGGCTAGGGTTCCAGGCTTTTGGGCCCCTAGTACAGATCTAGTGGTTCCTGCCCTATTCATCTAGGCAGTGGCAGCATCTTAGAATCAAGAAGTTCATTCAGTTCGCAACCCCACCAGAGCTTGTCCTGGGGCATTTGGCAGGGAGGAAGGCTTTCTTCTATCCAGGGTTGAAGATCTGATCCTCCTTAGGCCACTAGCTCAAGTGGACAATTCTATAATGATTCTGGGGAACCTTTCACCATCCACCCTCCTTCTCTTTTAAACATCCTTCGAAACAACCAAACAAAATAAGGATCATCTTGTGGTGAAAGGAGCTGAGGCCTGGAGCCCAGTTAGGTACATAAAGGTAGAACAAAAATAGTAGCTGACCTTGGAGTCCAGCTCAGGGTCATGCCCTTCACATCAACTCTTGTGGCCCCCGACACCACTTCAGGTAGTTTCCAGTGCCCCTTAACATCCAGGCCATCCCAAATTGAACAAGGAATAAAATAGTCCTGAGGCCAGTGGGCATCTAGTGCTGGGGCTCTGCTTGCCTCCAGGAAGGCTCTGTCGTGCCTCCACCACCTCTGTCCAGGGAAGCTCCTGAGGCCCTACGCACCAAGCTAGGTCTCCACAGAGTGTGGAAGGGGAAGAGTGGATGGGTCCTGTCAGCCTGTCCTCACTCCTCCCAGCCCTATCAGCCACATCACCCACGTCACCCAGGAGAGAGCAATCACCAATGAAGCGGAACTCGCTGCACTCGCACTCGATCAGAGCCACAGTCTCAGCCAGCCACAGCAGGTTGTCTTCAGTCACTAGGCTTGGATACTTGGCCACTAGGTCCAGGGGCAGGAAGCAGTAGTGCACTTCCTCTTCCGTGTCTAACAGTGGTGTGTCCATGAGCCCCAAAGGTGCCTTATCATGTAGGCCTAGAAGGGAAAGTGCACAGGGGTGTCACCACCTCCTAGAGGCCAGGCCTCTCAGAGGCCACCAGGGCTCTCACTGACCCAGAGGCCCCAAAGAAAGCTGGAAAGATTCATGTGGGAGATTATCACTGCCAGGTGCCTCCTTCTTCTCTCTCTTTTTAGATGTAACCCTAAGGTTTGGCAGGAGTGTGGTGGGGAACAGAGGATGGAAATCTTACTTTTTCTACAGTGAATAGCAGTGAGACATGTTATGAAATTTTGGCCTATGTGGCCAAAGTCATTAAAGTCACACTGGTTCTTTCTAATTGATCAAACCAACCACTGTAACTTACAGATAAAATAGATCCTTTTGATACTCCTAGAAACCCTAAATCCATCCAAAACCATGAATGGTTGGTTGTTCTGGTGTTTCAGATAGGCCAATCTAAGCTGCAAGGCACCCATTAGACAGTGATCATTTGGGGACATTCCTTATGTGGTGGTTAAAGGTAATTTAAAAGGATGGTAAAGTTCCCTGACTACAGCAGGGGTGGAATGCAGCCCAGCCTTGCCCAAGTGAAACCAACATGCAGAGAACTGAATGTGGAGGAAGATGTTTGATTCCACTGGGTAAGCAGCCATGGCGAGGGCATGTGGCAGGGTACAAGAACAAAGGACATAAAAGTGAGGTAGAAAAATCCAGAACTAGCTCAGAAATCAGGGTACGCTCTGGATGGAAGCCACTTCTGTTAGGATGAGGAGAAGGGAAGTGGGTGTGAGTCAGGAAGGATCAGCCTGTGGTTATACCTGTGAAGGCTGGACTTTTTATAGGAAATTCTGAGGGTTTGCTGATACACTTCCACGTTCGCCAGTAGTTCAAAGATGCTCTCTCGGCAACAGGTATGTCTGCAGGCCGCACACGTAGATGGTGTTTCCCTTCCTTCAGATTATCTAGAGTCTGTTAGATAAAAAATATTACTGTTTTGAAAATTTTAAACCAAGTAACTAGCAATTCTAGGGTAAAGTACTAGGAAAAAGAGCATGTGACTTATTTTGGCAAAAGTGTTTTGAAATAAATTGAGTCAATCACACAAAAATGTGAAAATTTAGGTTTATATTATGCCATGCTGATATTCAAAATCTCAATGACTATTTTTCTCTTCTGATTTTTGAAACAACTTTTTTGGATTATAATTTTCTGTTAACAGAAATTTATCTTTTACAATCTTAAGAATAATTTATATTTAACCATTAAAAAGTTGCGATTTTCAGCTATCGTTTCCCCTCAAGAGTTCAAGAACCCTTTTTGAGCTGTTGTAATTGTTGTGGTCTGCTTGTTGTGTGTGCTCATCCTAACCATGGAACGTGGTCTAAGTTGGAAGTGGAGGTGGCACAGGGTACCATACTTTTCAAAGGACTTTCACTCATTTGCTTGTTTACCCTGACATGCTCTGGAAAATAGATGTGTTGAGTGTTTGCATACCCATTTTGCTGATGAGGCAGTTGTCCTCAAAAGATCTGTGACTTGCTCAGTCTTTCAAGTTCAGAGCTGCTCCACTGAATGTAGCAGGTGACCAGTGTGGGCAGAGGCTGGAGTGGAACACTGCAGCTAGGCAGGGCTGAAGCCCAGGGCAAAGGGTGGGCTGGGTGTCTTCATGCTGTCCACACTCAGAGACCCATTCTCCCTCAAAAGTCCCGCCCAGGGGGCAGATTATCATAGCATCAAGCCCATTTTTCTGTCCCTATGTTAGAAGAAAATAGAATTTTCCAAAGAAATTTTTGGAGATAGCTGGAAAAGTCCTGTAAAGGCACCTCATGACCAAATTTTTTTTTCTCTGAGAGCCTCATAATGGACAGAACATCTCAGGTTCTGTATGAAACTAATAAAAGAACTGCTGCTAATTTCCAACTACCCAGGTTGAAGCTCTTGCAAAGCTATTCATGGGAATCCTGAGCTTTGAGAAGAGCCCTCTGGTGGTCGTGGCTATAAACTGCACCCACATGACTGCTTAAGGTCTGCAAAAGGAGAGGACCAGAGAGTCTTCCCTAGTTTGGGTGGTGGGGACTTGTGGAAAGACTTGACAATGGCAGAGTCATGCGGAGTGCTTTCCTGGGGGCGCTGAGCGATGGGAGAAAACAGTGCGTGTGTGAAACAGCAGAAGAGAGTCTGTGATTCATTCATTTCAGAAATGTTTGTGTATCTATCACCAGGGCAACAGTCATATCCCGTGCCTTGACTCAAGGAGCTCTTAGCTTGGGAAAAGATATGAGAAGTTGAGAAAACACATTAAAGCCAAAAATTTACATATACTAAGATAACAGCCAGCATGGTAATGAAGTTTCAGGACCTCCAGGAACCCTGGGATTTCTTTCCACAGTGTTAGAAGGGGATCCAAGTTTTCTTGTTCCTCTTTGCTTGGGATTACACATAACTTTAGCTCCTATCTCAAGCTGTCAGCCATCCTGAGGAGAGAAATCTGTGAGAGATGGGTTTCTGTATGAGCGTGTAGTGGCCTCAGGCAAAGAGGAATACAAATGAGGTGCCAAGAAGGTGACTGAGAGCTGGAACAGATTCTGCATCACTGGGTGGGCAGGATTAATGAGTTAAGATGAGGGATCCTAGCCTGGCAGTATTTGTGCTGATAAGTGGACAAAGAAAGGCAAACAGTGACTATGCACAGGAGGGACAGGACAGTGTAAGGGACAGTAGGTAGAGGTATGTACTGAGCCACCTGCCTCTGTGCCTTGAATGTGGCTTTGTTTAAGGTATATGGAGGTTGAGGGAGTGAGGGAGTTGAATCTAGAGCAGTAAACAAGAGCCAGAGAGTGAAGGGCTCTGTAAGCTGGGCTGAGGAGTTTGAATTTTCCCCTAGTTAAAAGAAGCCATTGAAGGATTTAAAGCAGGAACTGTGACTTGACTGATAGCCACACCATCGCCCCCCACCCCCAGTCAGCCAATGAGCCCTATGACTCCATCTTCTGCTTTCCACTCCCCCTTTTCTCTCCTTTCCCTTCCTCCAGTCCTGGTCCTCTCCTCCCCAGACCCTCTCTACACAGTGATCTTTCAGATACACAAATGAGTCTAAACTACTCCCCATCTTTAAAAACTTCAATGCTCCTCATTATATGGGATTGAGTCCAAATTCTCCTTAGCATTTCACAGAAGGTCTTCACAATCAATAGAGCCATCAGGGTATACACAAAAAGCAAAGCACAATGGCCTCGAACTCAGACAGACTGGGGTTTGAGTCTTGACTTTGTCACTTAAGAGCTAACGTTTATTGCCTTGGCACTTTTAAACTGAATCATCTTAATGTTCTCTGACCTACAAAGTCGGCTGTGGTATATCGGTCCTTTTCAGTTAATGGAAACAAGGTCCAGGAAGAGAAAGAGTATTCAGTGCCCCAAGTAAGTGAAGATGCTGGGAATAGCACCCAGGATTCTAGCGCCCATGCTCTTAACCAACGCTCTTAATCAGCTGCCTTCCACTTGTCACTTAACCTCTCCAAGCCTCAGGCTCCTCACATGCAAAGTAGAGATAGTAAAATCTGGAAAGGTGTTGTTGTAGGGATTAAAGGGAATAATGTCAATGTTAACTTCCTTTCTCTTAGTGGTCAGGCCCCAAACTACCTTTCCAGTTTCATCTTTAACAATTCTTTTGTCTCCACAGTGACAATAACCTCCACAAAACTCCAAAGACACCCCATGTTCTGTGCTGCCTTCTCAACTTTATGTATTCTGTTCCCTCCACCCAGAATACTTCTCTGATTTCTTCAGAGAGAGCCTCCTCCAGCCAGAGTGGGTCACCCTCCTTCTTTGTTCCCACAGACCTGCAAACTTCTGTATCTGGGCTTCTGGCTTGGTTTCAGGCCTGTCCTCCCCCCTTTACTGAGGCTCTTGAAGGAAGGAGTGTGTTGAGGCACCCCTGGCTTCTAGTTTAGAAGCTAGTGAATAGTAAGGTACACAGAACTGCTGCATTAAATGAAAGAATGCACAAAAAGGAGGGCTGGAGGGCTGAGTTCTCTGGAAAGCATGGCAAAGCGAGACATGGGGGAGCCCCAAAGTTGATAGCAGAAAAACAGACTGCACTCATAAAAACTGAGAAAGGTGCTGAGTATCCAAAACCATAGGAAAAGCCAGCATGGGATTATTGTGGGCAGAGCCCAGAGAGTTCAGAACGCAGTGAACACAGCAATTTCAACTTGGGACCTGGAGTCCAGGGAAAAGATCTAAGGGAGAGGGGCAGGGACAGGGAGGAAAGGGAGAAAGGATGACAAGAAGAAAGGGCTCAGTTTGGATCTGATTGGTGATGGACCAAAAACACTGGATGAAGTAGCAAGAAAAGAGAGTGAAACTAGGGAAAGCCTGCAACAGACAGCATATCATTCCAAGCCCATGATAAGCTGTTCGCATCACAGAAACTTGAACCTGCCATTCACTTCACCTACAGATTCAAATCCTGAGACTCTATCTCAATGGAAGAAACAATGGTGACCTTGAACAACTCTAAATTGGCCGTTGTAGAGGGGCCATATTGGGAGAGGGAAATCCTGCCTAGAAGAACAACTTGTTTGAGGATGGGCCTGGATGGTGTATCTGGAGGTACTCTTGGTACCCAGGTACTGGGGTGACTCAGGAAGACAGTCAAAGTAGCTTGAGAGATCTATTTTGTAGAAATAAATCTCTTTCTTACTACTTGCACTCATGTAAAGTATGAGCAGTACCCTTTTTCCCCAGGGTATCCAAACAAACAAACAAATAAACAAACAAATCCACAAAGATCACAATTCCTGCCTATCAGTCAAGTCATGCTGCATGCACTAGGCCCAAGAACTTCAGCTGGGCTGTTTTTCAAACTCAGCCAATCTTTGCTCTGCCTTCTAGAAATACAAGGCCTTCTACTCATGGGAGGCCACATGGGCACTATAAAAATCCACAGAAAGCATTCCCAATCTCTCACCCTGCTTTATTCTTCTCAATAACATCTACTAATTTATTTACTGTCTGCCAGTCTCCCCTAGTAGATATTACGAGGATACTGCCTGTTTTGTTCTCTGCTATATTTTTAGCACCCACAACCGTGCCTGTGGGATCTCAATACATTTTTGTGGAAGGAAGGAAGGAAAAAAGGAAGGAAAGAAGGAAGGAAGGAAGAGCACTTCAGAGAGCCTAGGCTTCCAGCTGTCCTTTGGCTTTGCTGACTGAAGTTGCCACAGAGTGTGTGGGTGACCTTCAACAGCCTTCAATTTTACTTCTATCTGCCTAAATATTACTTCTAGGATTTTTATTCTTCGTATATTATGACCCAGAAAAGTATTAGAAGGAGGATTTCTTTAGGGAAATACACACTTGAATTCAGATGGCTAATTGCTAGCACAAGGATAATTAATGTTTTGGGCGTCTAAGTAGTGAAAAAATAAGTAAATCAGAAACGACATAAGACTGATGGCATGGGGGTGAGTGTGTATGGTTGCTAAAGATGGCTGACAAACGTGCTGCTGGCAGAGCTTTGGGACTTCATGGGGGTTTTCTAAAGCAGCAGCAGTGCTCATAAATGCCGTATGCCCTAATGTGGGCTATTGGAAGGAACGTGATGGTGAAGAAACTTGGGGAGACCTGCAAATCTCCAAATGCCTTTGCAATTGGTGCAAGAAATGCACCTATGCTGTTTTAAATCTCTGAGATTTTTAAGATTATTTGTTATTGCAGCAAAACTTATCTAGGCTGACCAATAGAGGGCTGCTCCATTCCCTGTTTTCTGGATGAGGAAATGGAAGTTCAGAGAGGTTTGGGCTGAGAACAGAGTGAGTAAGTAGCAAAGTTCAGTCTGTCTCAATCTACCTGATTCCCAAGGTGGGGTCCTGTGTCTCTGTGCTGGCTAGGTGTGGTCCCTTTGCAGCCAGTAGATATTGGGGTCTGGTGCTCAGCATCTATTTCCTCATTTTTCAAGGAAAAGACAAGGAGGGCCAGCAACACTCTGAACCTCAAGGGAAGCAAGGCTGGGAGAACAAAAGGATGTTTGGGCAGCTGCTATCAGCCAAAGAAGCCAAATAAGATACAGCTATCAGCACCTCCGACCTGCCCCTCCACTGCCAGCTCCAGTCCTCTCACCCTGCAGAAGTGGATTCAGCCTTCACAGGTCATTTGGGTACGTCATTTAACATTCTCTTAGCAGATGTTTATTAACACTGGTTACAGTCTGGGTACTGTGTGAGATGCTAGGAATGCAAACATGAAAAGAATACAGGCTAGGAAGGGAGAAAAACATATGAATACATGATTTCAACAGAAGTAGTACTGACATAAGAGAGGAATCGCCCCTGTTATGACAACAGAGAGACAAAATCTCGCCTGGAAATGTCTGGCTGGGCTTCCCGTAGGCCACATTTAGACTAAATCTTAAAGGGGAATCATTCTAGGAAGAGGAAACAGCAAGTGCAAGGTGTGGAGAGAAAGCATTTGCGGTACTTAGGGACGTGGCTTATCTTCTAAATGTGTGTGTGTGTGTGTGCACGCGCGCATGCATGTAGGCGTGGATTCATGCTGGGATGTGAGCCAGGATAGATGGGCCATCCTGCAAGGATCCCTGATGCATGTCAAGGCACTTACACTTGAGTTGTCCACATACCCATATCTATAGTCAAGCTACACTATCGGGATGAACATCTACCATTTATATAATCTTCCTTTCTAAGCGCACAGTGGTAATGTCTTCAGTTCATGAGTAATAGGTCTGTTTTCTAAAAAACATCATTTGTGTCCTTAACATAAAAACTCCCTGGCTCCCTTGAGCACAAGGAATGTAGGTGTATTTGGGTGGCTTGCTGGTAGCAAAACACTCAGGTAGAACAATTTAAGTTTTCAAACTTAGAAGTCCCAAGAAGGTGGTGAAAAAGGAAACACAAGTAGCACGTACTGTCAACAATAAGTCCTCAGTATATTTCAAGGGGCAACGCCTTGTCCAAAGAGTGGGATTAATATGGAGCATTGCCAATGATCCTTCCCAGTCATAATATTTAGTTCTTCCAGGTTAAAAAAATCATTTTCGCAAACTAAGAATAAACTACTTAAGATAAGCCACAGAAATGATTTCTACAGTTTGGAGAAAAACGGGGAAAGAAAGTAATGTTCTTTGGTGATACTTTAATGGTTCATAAGTAAAGGTATTTACAGCTATTACAATAAGAAAACAAGAAGTCTTAGAAAACTGAGAAGTGAAGGCAAAGGAAAGATTCTGTAGTTTGGAGAACTTCTTGCTTTGCTGTAAGCAAACATTGTGGGCCTAAGAGGCACAATGAGAAATAACATCTTGATGAATCTTTTAGATTTTGAATCTCAGACACAGTGTATATAACAAACTATAATTTCATTTTATAATAAAATTTTCACCTTTTAAAATTCAAGACAAAAACAGAGGAAGCTTAAAATAGGATTTCCAAGTGTCCAAGGGTACCCTCTCAGGGGGTGATAAGCCCCATCCTGGGTCTGTGGTGGCTGCTGATATAGATTAGACAGAGTCAGGATAAAACCCATTATTCAGAACATGCATTCCCAGTGTAGTGTTTATTACTTTAACTCACTCATCACGGTTCTGCATTAAGAGGGTCATCTCAGCAACCAATGTATAAAAGGACACAACATTTAGTGATATAAGGCCTATGTGTACTGATCACCACTCCTAGAAGACAAGAGCATCTTACCTGCAACAAAGGCATCAGCTGCAAACCCAGTGCTTGCTCATAGAGCAAGTTCAGTTCTGCACAACTGGAGAAGGAGAGTTTGGAGGTGTAGAGGTAATAGTGCACGTGCCTAAATGTGGAACCATCTCTGTCGATGAATAGCCTCTGGCTTTCTGAACAGGTCAAGGCTGAAGCCTCTTTCCACAACAGGGAGTCTGGGAACTGAGCGAGTTTGCTTCTAGGAACCGAGAAATGCCAGCCTCCAACGTTGAAATGAAATAAATCCTCTGCTGATTCGTGAGGCATGCCAGGCTCCTCCTAAAGGGGGAATGAAAAGAGGCTAAGCAAGAAAAAGAAATAAAAAGCATCTGTATTGGAAAGAAAGAAGTAAAACTATCTTAATTTGCAGATGATATGATTTTACATATAGAAAAATCCTAAGGAATTCACTAAGGAATTATTAGAATGAGTTTAAAAAAGTACATTAGCAATGAACAATCCAAAAACGAAATTAAGAAAACAATTCCATTCACAATAGTATCAAAAAGAATAAAATATTTAGAAATAAATTTAATAAAAGAAGTGTAATACTTGTACTCTGAAAATTTAAAACTGTTGTTGAAAGAAATTTAGAGACCTAAATAAATGGAAAAACATCCCATCTTTATGAATTGGAAGATATAATATTAAGATGGCAATACTTCCAAATTGATCTACATATTGACTAGAATCCCTATGAGCATCTCAGCTGCCTTTTTTCCCCCCCAAACTGACAAGCTGATGTTAAAATTCATATGAAAATACAAGGGACCTAGAATAGGCAAAATAATCTTGAAAAAGGAAAACAAAAATTGAAGAGTCACATGTCCCACTTTCAAAAATTACTACAAAGCTAGTAATCAAGATGCTGTGCTACTGGCATAAGAATAGACATATGAATAAGTGGAATAGAATTGAAAGTCCCGAAATAAACCTTTACATTTACGGTTAATTAAATTTTGACAAGGGAGCCAAGTTGATTCAATGAATAAAGAATAGCATTTTCAAAAAGTGATGCTGGTACAACTGGACATCCACATAGAAGAAAGAAGGATGGGGAGGAGGAAGGAGGGGGAGGAGGGAAAGTAGTAGTTGGACTCCTACCTCACAGCATATACAAAAATTAACACCAAATGGATCAGAAACCTAAATATAAGAGCTAAAAATATAAAACCCTTAGGTGAAAACACAAAATCTCATGACCTTGGATTAGCTAATGGCTGCTTAGATAAGATACCAAAAGCACAAGTCAAACAAACAAAAATATTCCATCAAAATTAAAATCTTTTGTGCTTTAAAGAACTCCATCCAGAAAGGAAAAAACCCACAGAATGAAACAAAATATTTTCAAATTGTATATCTGATTTTTAAAAACTTGCTTTTAGGCTATATAAAGAATGCTTACAACTCAATAATTAAAAGACTAATAACCGAAATTAAAAGTGAATAATCTAAACAGATGTTTCCCAAAGACGATACACAAATGGCCAATAACATGTAAAGATATTTAACATCATTAGCCATCAGAGAAATGCACAAAACTCAATGAGCTAGTACTTCACACCCACTAGGAAGGCCTGAATCAAAACAGTGGATAACAAGTGTTGACAAAGATTGGAGAAACTGGACTCTCACATACTGCTGGTGGGAGTGTAAAGTGGTGCGGCTGCTCTGGAAAAGAGTTTGGTGGTTCCTCAAAATGTTAAACATGAAATTACCCCATGGCCCAACAATTCCACTTCTGGGTATAAACGGAAAAGAAATGAAACCTATGTCTAAACAACAACTTGCAGGCAAATGTTCATATACGTATTATTCGTAATAGCTGAAAAGTAGAAACAATCAAAATGTCCATCAACTAATGAATGAATAAACAAAATGTAGTGTATCCATAAAATGGAATATTATTCGTCAATAAAAAGGAATGAAGTACTGATACATGCTACAACATGAATGAAACCTTGAACTATTATGCTAAGTGAAAGAAGCCGGACACAAAAGACACATACTATATGACTCTATCTGTAAGTAATGTGCAGAATAGATAAATTTATAAAGATAGATTATAGATTAGTGGTTACCTAGGGCTAGGCAGGTGGTGGGGGAATGGGGATGGACCAGTAATAGGTATGGAGTTTCTTTTGGGGATGACAAAAATGTTCTAAAATTGATTGTGGTCATGATTGCAACTCTGTGAATATCTTAAAAACCATTAAATTGTACACTTTAAAATGGTAAATTGTAATAAATAAAATGGTAAATTGTATGATATGTGAATTATATATTAATAGAGCTGTTTAAAAAAAGTTATGATTAGGTGCTCCCCACACCATTGAGCATGTGCAGGACTCTCTTGGGATCATACCCGTACACATTACATTATTGGAGCCACGGCAGGACAGCTGAATGCTGTGGGTTCATTTTTACATATACAGAGGCAGCAAATCATTAACCTTCCTCAGCTCTTGTTAAAAGTTTAAGGTTATCTCTTCACAAGTGAATTATGTATTTTGCTTCAAGATGACTTAGCTTATCATCACCACAGAAAAGCCATCAAATATACAAACTATCTGTATCAGATTTTAAAATAAGCACTCAAGAAACACTACTCTTATAAAAAAATGTAAAAAGTGGTAAAAAGTGTATAAAACTGTACCTAAGAAAGGACCATAAAACAAAACTGAATTCTAGGTAAATTATGCATGCTGAAGTGATTGTGGTGCAGTATACTGATATTACAACTTATTTTGAAATTCATCAAAAAATAAGATGGATGATAGGGATGGAAAATAGGGATGGATAGATGGACATGTGATAAAATACAGCAAACAGTTCATTGTAGAATCTAGGTGGTGGGTGTATATTTCTCATTGTACAATCCAACTTTTCTGCATGTTTCAACATTTGCATTAAAATGTTGGTGGTGAGGAAGTGTGTTAGAGGTGGTTGCTCAAGAAAGAAAAAGCCCATGTCTCCAACTAAACCCCACATCTCCTACTTTGACAGCTGAGGAAAATAAAGGCATGCAACGAAGAAAGAGATGGGATTCTTTTATTAAAAACCCTGGTCTAAATATTCAGATATAAAGAGCAATTACGTATGCCATGTTTGAGGCTAAAAGAATTAAAGGGGATATGAAGAGAAAATTACAAATCATAAAATGGTGTCATGACTCACAGAAGCAGAGTTGGAAAAGCCAATCTAATGAGCTAATCTAGGCTTTTGAGTCCTGGCCCTTCTAACATGGCTAAGGCTGAACATGACCAGCTAAGAGTAACTAAGGGCTCCATCTAGACCAGAAGACATAAATATGCAATGACTCTTGATTTAGCTTTCTGTTCTCCTTGAAGGTGACTAGCTCAGTGAAAACGCTCCAACTATGCAGATTTTGAATGCCAAAGAAACCTGCTCCTTGAAGGTGAGTGACAGTTCTGGTCTTAGTTATTCTTACTAAGGATAGGGTATGACAAAAGGGTCTTGGTTCAAGAATTTGCCTCCTTCTCATGGTATGCGTACAAGTCCCATCCACAAGTGGGCTCTCAAGAAGCGCCTGCTGTAGTGAGGGTAGAGGTTAAGGATGTGGCTGTTCTTTGCAGAGTTTTCTTCCTAAAGACTGCTCTGGGGCTGGTTATTGTAGAACTATCACAGCCTGGGGGCCTGTTGTAGTTGAAGAACAAAAGGATTCTTGCCAGACTGACTGCAGGAAATGGGCTAGCTCTAGTACAGTCATCCCCTCTCCATCGCAAAGAGTCTTCCAAACTGATCCCTCTCCCCCAAATCAATTTCTGGAGCTAGAACCACCTCATTCTCTAAAGACAGGACCTCAACTTCTCAGAGCCAAGTTCCCCAACGTTTCCCATCATGCCTCAGAGAGGTGCCCCCTTCCAGTCTTTCAGATCTGGGTCCCCCACCCCACCCCGTTCACCTGCCCGCCCACCATCTTGTCTCAGGGTCAACGTCTACAGATCTGCAGTTCTCCAAATCTTCAGAGCTAGAACATTTCATCCCTCAGAGCGGGAGCATTCTTCCAATTCCTCAGACCTACCCCCCAGACCCTTCAAAGCTGGGGCCATATTTCGCCAACATGTCCTAGAACCAGGTCCCTAAATCCATAACCCTAATCTCGGCCACATCGCGCCCCTCTTTCGCTGTTTTAGTGGCTCTGGCGCCTCCGCCAGGGCGGACTCCATACCATGGTCCTGACTCCTGCAGCGGGCGAACCGGTGCGTGACCTGGTTAATAACGGCCGCAGAAAGAACGGCGGCGCACGAGACCGGGCGGGACGGGGGCGGGGCCTGGCGGGGCGGGGCGGGGCCTGGCGTGCAGCGGGCGGTCTCGCGGGCCGCACAGGTGAGCAGAGCGGCGCGGCGGGCGGGCAGGGATGGCTGAGCAGTGGGATCTGGACGAGGAGGGTATCCGCCGCCTGGGGGCGCTGACCCTGGAGCAGCCGGGTAGGGCCAGACCCGGAGCTTGAGTCCGAGGCTGAGGGGAGAAAACTGAAGTGGAGGCGGGGGAACCTGAGGTAGACGCGGGGGAATGGCGGTGGAAGAGCGGTCCTTGAGGCGGAAGAGGGGTTATTGAGGAAGAAGGGGTACCCTGAGGTGGAGGTGAAGGAACTGAAGTGACCGGGGAGTCTGGGGCGAAGGATGAGGAATCGAGGGAGAGGAGTGGAGTCTGAGGAGAAGGAGGAACAAGATTAACGGGACACTGCGGCCGGCCGGGACAGAACTGGACAGAGACTGAACTAGTGGAAGCAAAGTGAGCCCCAAGAGGGGCGTTGGTGGGAGAAGGGAAGTGCTGAGAAGGGCGTTTGAAGTCAGGGTGCTGTCGAGGAGACACGAAGGGCGTTAATTGTGGCGGTTTCTGAAACTTCCATATCTTTTCCATTGCTGAAACAAACATATACATAGTTATCTTTAAAAAAAAGAAAAGAAAAAAGGAGTAAGAGGATATATATTATTTGGCAATTCACTTTTTTTTTACTTACCAATAAAATATGGATTTTTTCATTTAAATGAATGTGCTAGTATCTGCAATATACATTTGTAAAAATTCACAGTGATCATCTTTGAGTAGAGAGGCTTTTACTTTTTTCTGCACTTTTCTATACTGTTGGATTTTTTGGCTATGTAATAAGTGTTACTTTCTTTTTAGTGTTCAAAAGGATGATCTTGACTCAAACAAAGGACTTTTTATTTTTTGTTTGTTTTCTTTGTTATATTTCTCTGTATTAAAAAATTCTAATAAACTTTTACATTATCCTTTGTCATGCAGAAAAGTTTTATCTCAAGGTACTCAAGTTTGTTTTCCCTTATTTGTGCTTTTGTCTTATTTATGAAGTTTTTCCCTACACTGATATAATAGGCTCCCACATTTTTTTCTAAGAATTCTGCAGCCTTACTTCTCATGTTGTCTAATTTATCTGGAGTTTATTTTTATATATGATGTGTGATATGATATAATTGTATTTTTATACAGATAATCAGTTTCTCCTGAACCTACTTGTAGGTATCTCTGCCATATATCGAGTTCCTTTGTAAACATGGGTCTGTTTCCAGGCTCTTCTTTCTGTTCCATTGTTCTTTTTATTCCTATACCAATATCACATTTTTGTAATTACCATGGCTTAACAGTAAATTTTGATAACTGATAAAGTTATTAGTTTACCTCCCTTTACCTTCTTCCCTTTACCTTCTTTCTCCTTCAAAATTGTCTATAGCCCAAAAATGGGCTATTCTTGATACTTTATTCTTATCTAAAAATTTTGGAATCAGCTTGTCAATTTCCATGAAAGCATGTTAAGTAGGGATGTGACCTGATCTAATACTCATTTTAAAAATATTACTCTTATTTATTAAGAGCCTGTTACAGTAGTCCAGATAAGAGATAGTGAATGTCTTGTACTAAGAGGATGACAGTGGAGATGGAAAGAGTCAAGGTGTTTTTGGGTCAAGGTGTATTTTGTGGCAGACAGGTTGAGACTTACGAAGTGATTTAATGTAGGAGATGAGAAAAGGGAAAATTCAAAGATAACACTTAGTTTTGGTTTAAGTTATTTGCCGATGGATGGTGCTATTTATTGAGAGTGAAAACTACGAGAAAGATAGGTTTGGGGAAAGGAATCAAGAGAGCTGCTGTGAGTAGGTTAAGTTTAAAATATCAATTAGACATTCAAATGTGAGATTTTTATCAGGCAGTTGGATATATGAGTGGTTGTCAGAGAAGAGATCGGGGTCAGAGATATAAATTTTGGAGACATTAGCAAATAGGTGATATTTAACGCCAGAGACTGAATGAACTCACCTAACTAGAGATTGGTTGGAGAATAGACTTACGACTCAGCCTTGGGTATTTCAATGTTTACTGGGGTATTTCAATGTTTACTGGTTAAATAGAGGAGACGTAGTGTCTTGGAATTTAAAAAGGGTAATGGTCAGCTGTGCCAAATGTTATTGACAGGCTGAGCGAGTTAAATGCAGAGAAGTGTCTGTTAGATTTGTCAACATGGAACTCATTGGTGACATAGAGGAGTTTGGGAGAGAGGGGATGAGAATAGCCAGATTGGAGTGGGATGAAAAGGGAATAATACCTGAGGGAGAAGAGATGGTGAAGGTAAGAACCTTTGCCAAGATATTTATAAGGGAGAATACAGAAGTCTAATGTTAGCTGGAGAATATGATGTGGGATCAAAAACAAGTTTTTTAAAGACACAATATACTAGAGCATATTTGTAGATTGATAACTTGGTAAAGAGGGAAATATGTAATCTTTTAATGTATTATATGTAACATGTTTTTTGCTTTTAAGAATAATTTAACTAATTTACTGTATGAGTCATATAGTAATTGCACAGTAAAAGTAAATCTTTACTGCCTCCTCCCTGGCCCTGACCCAGTTCTCCTTCCTAAAGGCAATCACTGTTACCAATAGCTTGGGTAGCTTTGAGAAGTAATCTCTACATATATAAGCATATATCACTTATTTTGTTATGTTTTATTATGGAAGTTCACAAATATATACAAGACTAGAGACAACAGAATAATGACCTTCCATCCCCTACTTTAACAGTCATCATCAATTTATGGCCAGTTTTTCATCTATACCTCACCTATCCTCTACCCACCCAGTCCTCTGCACTGTTTATGTTGAAGCAAATCAGGTATATAATTTAACCCATAAAGATTTCAGTATGTAAAATACATACATACAGACATACATACATATATTTCAGTATGCATCTTCAAAATAAAAATATTTACCAGTAAGTTCTTAATATCATCAAATATCCAACTAGTTTTCTCATTTATTTCCTATAAATTTTTTTTGAATTAGGATCCATACAAGGTCTATTGCAATTGGTTGATATTTGTCTTAAATAATATTTGATCTACAGGTTCCCCCTTACTTTTTTCCTTTCATTTTCTATTGATTTTGAAGAAACTAGGTCATTTGTCCTGCATAATTTATTACAATCCATATATTTCTAAGATGTTTACCCTTTTCCCCTGTTTCTTATATTTTCTTTATTTCCTATGAATTGGTAGCGAGATGAGGCTTGATCAGATTCAGGTTTGGTTTCTTTATCTTGCAAGACTGCTTAATGGTGTATACTTCCATCAGGAAGTATCCGGTATTCTTTTTGTGACATTATTAGCCATTGAATATGATTGTTTAGGGTCCATTAACTTATTAGGAATTGCAAAATGATAATTTTCTAATTTGCTATTTCATGTTTATTAACTGTAATACTTCTATAAAAATAAATTTTCTCACATCAGCTATTTGGTTATCCTGAGGTACAGTTTGTGTAGGAAAGTCAGGATAAATGATTGATTTTTTTCACCTTATTTACTAGTTTTAGGAAAATAGGTTATTTTCTTAGCATCTTCCAAAGGTGACCATGAGTGTTATTTTGTTTCCTTAGTGCCATTATACATGTATGGATTTAAATGTTTTTGGTGTGTTCCAATTCATTACAATTATTATCATAGTTGATGCTGAACTTGTTCCAACTTTGGTTAGTGGGCAATCTTTCCGATTAACTTACGAGTCCTTTTTGTTTTAAGTTTTATCTGAAACTGTTTCACCATCATTATAAACAAGTTTTATTAAAGATTATGAACTCAATTTCCGAGTGAGCTATAAATGGTTTTCTATAGAGAAATTATTTGATTTGTTTTAATGAATCAAACATGTTTATGCTCATTGGGGTTATGTAGCCCATGATTAAAATTGGAAGATTATTCTCTTGCTCTTGATATCCATGATAGGCAATGTTCGATTTGTTCTCTGATCTATTTGTCTTCACTCTCTTTATAAACATTGAAATCGAATGCATAACCTCTTAAGACCTACACATCGTATGAATCATGAATTAATGTCTTTGTGACAGTTTGTCATTTGAATGATAATTATGATTCCCTTTAAAAATATTAAAATGTCTGCCCTTGAAAATAGATTCTGGTGAAAGGCATGAGCAATGCTTCAGGGTACTGATAGAAATCATAATTGACCTCACTTAGCCTTTGTACCATGGTAACAGACTTTTAGAGTATTAGGTTATTACACACTACAGAACTACCAATATGCTACCCTCCAAGTCGGGAAGGGGGGAATTTTTTTTTAACTTTTTTTAGATATAATTCACATACTACAAAATTTAAGTATACAATTCAGTGTTACTTAGTGCATTGTGCAAGCAACACCACTACCTAGTTCTAGAACATTTTCATCAGCCCAAAGAAAAACCAATACCCCTTAAGCAGTCACTCCTCATTTGTAGCTAGCCCCAGCCCCTGGCAACCACTGATCTGCTTTCTGTCTCTCTGGATTTGCCCATTCTGGTTATTTCATAAAAATTAAATCATAAGATATGTGGCCTTTCGTGTCTGGCTTCTTTCACTTCGCATGATATTTTTAAGGTTCAACCATATTTTAGCATGCATGGATACTTTATTCCTTTTTTTTTAAAAAAATAAACTGGTTTTAACAGTTTCAGGTTTACAGAAAAATCGGGCAGAAAGTACAGAGAATTCCATATACTCTTCTTCCCTCACATCTCCCCCCTATTTTCCCATAGTTTCCCCTATTATTTATATATTGCATTCGTGTGGTGTATTTGTTATGATTGATGAACCAATACTGATACATTATTATTAACTAAAGTCTATAGTTTACATTTACAGTTCACTCTTTGTAGTGTACAGTTCTATGGGTTTCGACAAGTATATAGTGTCATGTGTCCACTATATCAAACAGAATTGTTTCCCTGCCCTAAAAATCCCTTGTGCTCCACCTGTTTATCCCTCCCTCCCAGCTAAACTCCTGACAACCACTGATCCTTTTACTGTTGGCTTTTTCAGAATGTCACATAGTTGGAATCATAGTGTGTAACCTTTTCAGACTGACTTCTTTTACTTAGTAATATGTATTTAAGATTCCTCCATGGCTTTCCATGGCTTGACAGCTCCTTTCTTTTTATTACTGAATAATAATATTCCACCGGTGGATGTACTATAGTTTATCAACTTACCTATTAAGGGACACCTTGGTTGCTTCTAAGTTTTGACAATTATGAATAAAGCTGCTTTTAACATTCAAGCACAGGTTTCTCTGTGGCCATAAAGTTTCAGCTCACTTGAGTAAATACTGAGGAGCTTGATTGCTAAATCAAATGGCATGCTGTATTTGCTTTGTAAGAAAATGCCATGCTATCTTTCAAAGTGATTACACCTTTGTATTCTTACCAGCAGTAAAAGAAAGTTCCTGTTGCCCCATGCTATGATCTGAATATTTGCGTCTCTGGATTCTCCAGTTCATATGTTGGAATTCTAATACCCAATGTGATGATATTAAGAGGTGGGGGCCTTTAAGGGTGATTAGATCACGAGGGCAGAACCTTCATAAAAGAGAATAAAACCTTATCAAAGAGGTCAGAAAGAAAGCTCTCTTGTCCTCTTTCACCATGTGAGGACACATTAAGAAGTAGACAGTATGCAACCTAGAATAGGGATTTCACCAGAACCCAACCGTGCTGGCAGCCTGATCTTGGACTTTCAGACTCCAGAACTGTAAGAAATAGATGTTGTTTATAAGCCACTCAGTCTGTGGTATTTTGTTATAGCAGCCCAAACTAAGACATCACACGTCCTTACCAACATTTGGTGTTGTCAGTCTGAATTTTGACCTTTCTAATAAGTATGTAATGCTATCTCATTGTTGTTTTAAGTTCCAATTCCTAATACTAGTGATGTTGAGCATCTTCTCAATGTTTTTTGGGGGGGTGGGGTGGGGTGGGGAAGTGTTTTCTTACTGTTGAGTCTTAAGAGTTCTTTGTATATTTTGGATACCAGTCCTTTTTCAGATATATATTTCACATGTATTTTCTCTCACTCTGTCTTGTCTTTTCATTCTCTTAACAGTCTTTTGCAGAGCAGAAGTTTTACAAATTTAATAAAGTCCCACTCTCAAATGTTTGTTTCATAGATCACGCTTTTTAGTGTTGTATTAAAAACTTATTGCCAAAAACCAAGATCACCTAGATGTTTTCCTGTGTTATCTTTTAGAAATTTTATAGTTTTGCAGTTTCAGTTAGATCTATTTTGAATTAATTTTTGTGAAGGTCATGAGGTCTGTGTCTAGATTATTATTATGATTATTATTATTTGCATGTGATGTCCAGTTTTTCTAGCATGATTTTTTGAAAGACTATCTTTTTTCCACTGAATTAGTTTTACTCCTTTCAAAGATCAGTGGGCTATATTTGTGTAGATCTATTTCTGGGCTCTGTTCTATCCATTGATCTATTTGTCTTTTTTTTTTTTCTCACAACACCCACTGTACTGATATCTATAACTCTATAGTAAAATTGAGGTTACATAGTATCAGTCCTCTGACTTTTTCTTTTTCAGTGTTGTGTTGGCTATTCTGGGTCTTTTGTATTTCCACATAAACTCTAGAATCAGTTGTTTGATATCTACAAAATAACTTGCTGAGACATCATGCCTTTTTACAGTTAATATTCTATTGTATTGAAATATATCACATTTTGCTTAGCCATTCCTCCTCTGATGGACATTTAGATTGTTTCCACTTTTTGGATATTGTGAACAGTACTGCTATAAACATTTGTGTACAATTTTATGTTTAAATATATGTTTTCAATTCTTGGGTATATACCTAGGAGCAGAATTGCTGTGTCATATATATTCTACATTTAGTTTATTGAGGAACTGCCAAACTGTTTTCCATAGTGGCCATACCATTTTACATTCCCCCAGATGTACAAGATTGCAATTTCTCTATATCCTCACCAATGCTAACAATTTCCATTTTTTTTCTTTTTTTTTTTTTAAATTATAGCTCTGCTAGAGGGTGTGACATGGTATCTCATTGTGGTTTTGATTACATTTCCCTAACAGCTAAGGACGTTGAGCATCTTTTCATGGGTTTTTGGCCACTTGTATATCTTCTTTGAAAAAAATGTCTATTCAAATCTTTTACCCATTTATTAGCTGTTATTTTGAGGGAAGTTGTAGGAATTTTTTATGTAGTCTAAATATTAACCCCTCATCAGATACGGTTAGAGTTTTGACAAAAACATTTTTCCTGTTCTTGAATTTCCTATAACTAGAACCATACAGTGTATACTCTCGTGTCTGGCTTCTTTCAATATAATGTTTTGGATGTTGTATATGTCATTCTTTCATTTTCCTGAGTAGTATTCCATTATATGACTATACTCCATTTCTTTGTCATCTTAAAACAGTTCTCCTTCCCATATATTTATTTAAAGACATTTTCTATTTTTTTAAAAACAATGGTAAAATAAACATAACATAAAACTTACCATTTTAACCATTTTAAGTGTTCAGTTCAGTCACATTATTTACATTGCTGTGCAGCCATCACCTCCATCCATATCCAGAACTTTTTCATTTTCCCAAATTGAAACTCTGTACTCTTTAAACAATAACTCCTAATACCACCTACCCTCAGCTTCTGGCAGCTATCTCTACTTCCTGTCTCTATGAATTTGAATATTCTAGGTATTTCACATAAATAGATTCATACAATATTTGTCCTATTGCGCCTCGCTCATTTCATTTAGCTTAATGTCTTCAGGGTTCACCCATGTTTTAGCGTGTTCAGACGTTTCTTCCTTTTTTAGGCTGAGTAAAGTTTCACTGTATGTATATACCACATTTTGTTTATCCATTCACCCATCAGTGAGCATTTGGGTTTTGTCCACCTTTTGGCTATTATGAATAATGCTGCTATGAATATGAGTGCACAAATATCTGTTAGAGTCCTTGCTTCTAATTCTTTGGATTTATACCCAGAAGTGGAATTGTTCTATTGTTTTTTGTTTGTTTGTTTTTGTTCAGGTCTTCATTTCTGAAATGACCTTTTAATTTAATTTTTATTATTTCTTAGTTCTGCCTTCTCTATTTTCAAATCTTCCTTTTCTTTCCAATAATCTTTCTGAATTTTTCTAATTCTAATTTATATTTTTCAGGAATTCTCAAACTTTTTGATCTCAGGATTCCTTTACACTCTTAAAAATTATCGAGGATTTCAAAGGGCTTTTATTAATGTGGACTATATTTAATAATATTTACCCTATTAGAGACTGAAACTGAGAAAAATTTAAATCTTTATTTATGAACTCATTAAAAGGTAATGTTAACATACCCATTGTGTTACCATAAATAATATTTTTTAAAAATAACTACATTTTCTAAAATAAAAAATCAAAGAATCACATTGTTTTATATTCTTACAAATCTTTGAATGTCTTAATTGAAGACA
The DNA here is from genome assembly GCA_003508835.1 of Eonycteris spelaea. Lineage (NCBI taxonomy): Eukaryota > Metazoa > Chordata > Mammalia > Chiroptera > Pteropodidae > Eonycteris > Eonycteris spelaea. Next base: position 851,218 of record PUFA01000026.1, on the reverse strand, counting down.
GCCAGATTCTCATATCTGCTTCTGTATGGTATGTTGTGATATGTTGTTTTGATGAAATATATTTTTAAAAACCCTGCCTCACACAGATATGTAGTTGGAAAGGAAGGAGTATTTTAATAGCCTTTTCGGAGAATTGTGGATATTCTTCTTTCATATGACATTAAAACCAGGCAAATGGTAATTTGTTTAAGTTTAGTTGTATGTGGAATCTAAAATCATATCAATAAACTTTTTGTATTCTGTTACATGAAAATCCATTGCTATATCTTACATTTAAATGGATCTTTTACCCATGCATGATTTTGTAACATCATGCATTGATCATTTAAAAAAATATTAACTGGCTAAGTTGTGTAGCTATTCCAAATATTGATAAATTTAATTATATAAGATTTAAAAATCATATTTATTAATATCATCACCAATCTCATTTAAAAAGTCATTGAATATTGGGAAACTGTCAAGTTCATGGTGGCAAATAGAAGTTTTCCAAAATTCTAACTTCTGCTTGGAAGTTCAAGTGTTATAATTGACAATAATTACTATTAATTGTTTTCCTGAAGCGACAGGCTTATTTTGTTATTTTAAATAAAATTTCTGCCAAATATCAGGTATGAATAACTATAGTTTGTCAGGCTTTTTCAAGTAAAAATTATATTCCATAAAAAAGTGGCTAATTCAGTTGGCATCTCAGAAATCATACAAGTGTTTTTCCTCAAGGCATCCACCACACTTCAGTTATTAGGAAGAAGTACGTCATGCATACTTCCCATTTAGTCACACAATATAAAAATGACATGTACTCAAGGGTCAAGATTTAATAAAATTAACCATTTTTACTGCTTGTTTTTTTTTTTTTTAGAGGAAGGAGAGTCTATTGCTGGCAGAGCGCGTGAGGCTTTAAACAGCACAAAAGCACGAGCTCTTTACTGCTTTTTCAAGGGCATTCTTAAGTGTAACTGGCTTCTTAAAAAAACTGCAAGCATACGTGGTGAAGAATACAATAACTATGAATGAAGTGTGTTGTCACTGCCTTGATTTATTCTAAGGCCTCAGTAGTTTTTGCATTTGCTCCATAATTGCACATGTCAACACAGCAAAAAAGATAATATTTTAATATTATTATGAACATAATTTTTAAAAATAGTTTTGATTTTGTGGACCCCTGTATGTGTCCTAAGGACCTCCAGGGGCCTAGGCACCCACACTTTGAGAACTGCTACAGTTTGTTATGATGTCTTTTAGCTTGTTGAGAAATATTAAGTTATGATTTTAATTTGTTTTGTGGATTTAATTTTCTGTAGTGCTTTAATACTTTAGGGATATTATTCTGTTCCTTTTTCTTTTAATAATAACCTCATAAAAATATGACTGTAATCCTTTTCTTGGCTCTTTGTTTAAGTGCAGTAAATTTTCCTGTACTTTTAAATGAGAAGAGTGGACAGAATAGCTTTTCTAGTTTCAAGGTTCTGAAGGTTCCTCTTCTGTTGTGTTCACAAAGTACTAAAAATATGCTTCCTGAGATCTGGCATCTTGCCTTCCATCCCACACTTGTATCTGGACTTTCTCATTCCTGACCTATTTCTCTGTCCCAGTCAATGCGGACTCTACTCCCACTAATTTCTCCCTGGCATGTGTATTGTCTTGAAAAAGATCTTCAGTTTATTACTTTTTAGAGTTTACAGGACCCAGACTACTTCAGCGCCTTAAGACCTTATTTCAATACAGTCCCCTGACACTCACCTGCAAATTAGATCCTGCAGAACCTCCTTCCAGTTTTGACTGTTACTCTGGCCCACCACACACTTGCCAATGAGTTCCTATTGACAATTATAAGATTCTTCTCTTTTCAGTGCTGTTAGAAGTCTAGTTGAAAACAAACAATCCAATTAAAAAATGGGCAGAGGACCTGAACAGACACTTCTCCCAAGAAGACATACAGATGGCCAACAAACATATGAAAAGATATTCAGCATCACTAGCGATTAGGGAAATGCAGATCAAAATAAGATACCATCTCACACCTGTTTGAATAGGTGTTATCAAAAGGACAAGTAATAAGTGTTGCAGAGGATACAGAGAAAAAGGAACCCTCACATACTGCTGGTGGGACTGCAAATTGGTACAGCCACTATGGAAAACATTATGGAGTTTTCTCAAAAACCTAGGAATTGATCTACCATATGATCCAGCAATCCCTCTACTGGATATTTACCCCAAAGACTTGAAAACCCATATCCAAAAAGATATTTGTACACCAATGTTCATAGTGGCATTATTCATGGTGGCCAGTACATGGAAGCAATCGAAGTGTCCTACAACAAATGATTGGATAAAGAAGATGTGGTACATATACACAATGGAATATTACTCAGCTATAAGAAGAGATGAAATACTGCCATTTGCAACAACATGGATGGACCTTGAGATAATCATGCTAAGTGAAATAAGCCAGACAGAAAATGTTGAAAACCACGTGATATCACTCATATGTGGGATATAAACCTAAAAGCAACCAACTAACTGGACAGAGACTCATGGACATGGACAATAGGCTAGTGGTTACCAGAGGGTGGGGGGAGGAAGATGGGGTAAAAGTGATCAAATATGTGGTGACAGAAGAAATCTAACTATGGGCAGTGAACACACATGCAACACACACACACATATACACACACATATATGTACATATATGTACATTATGTGTGTATATATATATGTATGTATGTATGTATATACCTTACTGTTGAATTATCTACCTGAAACTTACTGAATTTCATTAACCAATGTCACAATAATAAAAATAAATTTTAAAAAAAGAAATCTAGTTGACACACTCATCTATCTACACAGTTACACTCACATACACAATCACATTTTCCCATCACTTAATGTCTTGGGGATCTTTCCATATGAGCATCTACAAATCTACCTCATTCTCTTTAATGACTGCATAACAATAATTAACACGTATATATAGCAACTCACCTTGTGTCTTATACTGTTCTAAATTTTGTATATATATATATATATATATATATATATATATATATATATATATATATATATTTAATCCTACAACACCTTATCAGTTAAGTACCATTATTATTTTCCTTTTACAGATGAAGAAACTAATGTACAGAGAAGTTAAGTGACATGTACAAGGTCACAGATCCAGTACATTGTCCATTGTATCAATGTACTGTTATTTAGGACATCTAGTTCTACCCTTCTACTGATGGACCCTTTGACAGTTTTTCTTTCTTTCTTTCTTTCTTTCTTTCTTTCTTTCTTTCTTTCTTTCTGTCTGTCTGTCTGTCTGTCTGTCTCTTTCTTTCTTTCTTTCTGTCTTTCTTTTTTTCTTCCTCTCTCTCTCTCTCTCTCTCTCTCTCTCTCTCTCACTCTCATTCTTTCACTATCCTAAAACTTTTCTGCAATTGACATCCTTGTGGTATATATTATATATCCCAGCAAAATTTTGTGAGTATTATCTATTTGGCTAAATTCTAGCAGTGGGATTTCTGAATTTCTTTTTAAATTTTGTTTTGAGAACTTTTGGAGACTTATACTACATCCTTCAGAGTAATTAGAGAAACTCAAAGGCTCTGTAAAACCAACGCTTAGTATGACTGCATTAGACCATGTTGCTACTTTTAAAAGGAGGTTCTGATCTTATAAGCTTTGGATGTAGGGCCTTTTACAGGTGGGATATGGGAGAAAGGAAGGCCTATTTTCACTGACTCTGCTGTTTATCCAAGCAGAGGTCATAATATATCTACTGATGATCTCTTTTCAGAACTGGTGGAGTCTCTTTCATTGCAGGGATCTTATGCTGGAAAAATCCATTCCATTGGTGAAGCCTTCAGAAATTTTAAAAACCTTCGATCCTTAGATTTATCAAGAAATTTGATCACTAGTCTGAAGGTAAGTTCTGTATTCTTTGACCAGCCAGTTCATCCCAATTTATTTATTTTTTGATGGGAAGAAGTAAGAGATAAATAATGTCAGTCTGGGGAATATAGGCTCTTTTTTTAAATTTTAATATTTACTAAATTTTATTATTTACTATAAAAGTCTTTCAACTTTGCTCTGTGTTTGACATTTTTTATTATAAAATATTGAGAAAAATTCCTTTTATGTTCAGGGAAAACTCTATTAAACTATCACAGTCTAGGGCAACAGTACAAATTTTAATGTGTGTAAAAAAATGATAGGGAGCACTTATAAAAGTATAGATTTTTGGTCTCTACTCTGAGAGAGGTTCTGAGTTAGTAGGTCTTGGGTGGGCTCAGGACATACTCAGGGATTCTGAAGATGTAGGCACATGGAGAAACACCGGACTAGGTTGTTACTCTGGAGTTTTTCAAGGAGGAGGAGAAAATGGTTGTCTCGAAAACAAAAATTTCCAGGTCAGAGGATGGTTGAGCAGAGGGCAAAGCAGAAAAGTAAGCAGGAGCAGGATTGAACAGTGTGAGGATTAGCAAACACACTCAAAGATCTCTACAGATATAAGCACGTACACACAGGGAAGGAAGTTTTGTTTTCTTTGTGGTATTCCCCCAAATGGTGATTTTTCCACATGTCCCCAGTTTGCCTAGTTTTGTACCTGGCTTTGTGTGTGTATGTGTGTGTGGTCTTTTTATTTTTATTTTTAATTAATTAATTAATTAATTATTTTAAATTAATGGTCCTGTCTTGATAAAGCCCTTCTTTGCAAGATTGAAGAAGGTGAAAGACTCTCAGATGCTTTCTAGGATTAGTTCATGATCCCCTAGATTATTCTGCCAGTTTTGCACTTCTTAGGGAATATTTGTTCAACAACATGAGCTAGACCCAATATCAAGCTCAAAAACTAAGAGCCCTAAAAAAAGGAAGCCTAAGATAAAATTTCCATCTAGGACTCTAAAAGCAAAAACTCCACGCTGACCTTGGACTCTATGCTATTTGGTAGCAGCCATTTGTATTTGGCCCATCCGTTTCAGAAAGTATTAGTTCAGAGTTGCTTAGGTCTCCTTTTTTCACATATATTTTTATTTGCTCTTTCTCAGGCTAAAGAAATGGAGTGAACATTGCTGTAATTTGTTTTGATACTCTTTCTTTCACTTCTATGAAATGGGTTAAAAAAATGTTATGAGGATGAAGCAAGTTAGCATATGTAATTACATATAACATATATAAGACTCCTGGTACAGTGCTTGACATATTGGAAGCACTTAGTAAATGTTAGTTTTTTACATTTTTTGCACCTGTGATTTATCTGCATATGTTCATCTTTAGCCACTCATAATCGTTTTACTTAGTTTTCCCGACATGTTTTGTGATTATTTCTAGTGTAACTTTGGGGGAATATATGAAGTCATGCCAACTGGGAAAAGTGAGAGATTAGAAGTCATTTCCTTGACTTTTACACTGAAAGACATTAAAAGATTACTTGAACTGGGGCATAAGACACATTTAAAGAGAGTCCTAATGATATACTGCCCTGAGAGTGGGGCCAAAGACATTGATATTATTCTAACCACTGACCCTTTCACAATATAAAAGTCAATAGAATTGAAAAAAGCCAGAAAGAAATGCATCAAAGTGTAAAAGGGTTTTACTGGAAATGTTTTGCATGTATCTTTGAGTTTTCTAAATTTCCTGTAATGAGAAAATGGTAATTTTAAATGAGAGAAAAATAAAAACATTATTTTATAAATACATGGTAGAAAATAATTTTACCTTTCTGAAATAACTCTCAATGACAGAGTTCCTTTTATGGTAGGCATTTTTACTACTAAAAGTATGCGATTATATATATATGTATATGTTTTGAAGTATTGTCCTGAAATTTAGTGTTGGGCAAAACGGATAACTAGCCAAATACATGAAAAGTAAACAATTATTTTCCGTAGTAGGTTTCAGCTTAGGAGGAAGATTGTGGCTTTTCCTCGTGAATTTCCCAGTCCCAATTCTATTGTTGCCAAATAAATGAGAGAAGAGGGGTGTGTTGCTCAAGCCACAGAAAGATAACTGAAGAAGGATAACTTGCTTTTATGGCACTAACTCTGAAGTTTGAAGAAAATACAAGAGGAGTTCCAGAGTGGTCCAGGAGTGAAGACATGGAGATAGCATTGTTTTATTTTCCCATATAGTCCACTGACCCTAAAATTGAAGCATTGAAATATAAGGACACAGCGCATGCATGCATGTGCACACACACACACATTTTTTTCCACCATGCCCCAGAACCATCTCTTTTGCCTACCTCTTATATAATTGTGGTGCTTCTGGGGTCAGGAGAATGGTTGTGGCAAGGGTGAGAGAAGTACAAAAGTGACTTAGCCTGGCTACTACTGGAATGGATTGGATTGGGAAAGTGATTAGGGAGCAACAGCAGTAGAGAATTGACTGCAGACATTTAAATGTCAGATTTCCTAAAGAAGGAGATGTGTGATATCTGTGAATTATTTAATGTGTGGAACATCCATTGCCCATGCGCTGCGGTGTTCTTATTCTCAGGCATCTAAATGGGAGTTTCAACTCTGCCTTTCTCATGGGTGAATCGAGTTACATGTTTAAAGATAGAAAGTAATAGATATATTTTCACATTTCTTTGTGGGATTCCTAGTCCTTACCAACGTGCAGTTTCATAATGTGGTCTTTTCCTTGCAGGGCATCCAGTATTTATGTTCACTCCAAGACCTGAATTTATATTATAACAACATTCCTTCATTAGTGGAGGTGTCCCGCCTACAGCCTTTACCCTTCCTCAAAGAACTAGATTTGAGACTCAATCCTGTTGTCAGGAAAGATACAGATTATAGGCTCTTTGCTGTGTACACACTACAAACTCTGGAGAAACTGGGTGAGACTTTCCTCCTCTGTTCCTTGCCCCAGAATCTTACTTTAAACCAGCTGCCTCCTAACCGTTTGGATGTTGGCCCAGAGTGTGCACTGGCAGGATATATTTGTTTATTAGTCAATATTTATGTAACCCTTTTGTTGGCAGGATGTATGACAAGTCCTTTTATTGTTTATTGAATGACAATCTATGATTTTATCAGTCACTTCCAGCTTTAGTTTTCTTTAGTTGATGGTTTCACCACCACTTCCTCCCCACCAAAAATTTCCAGGTTGAGACTTTTTTTTCCCGGTGCCCCAACTTTGCAACCATATTAGCAATAGAAAATGAATACAACAACTCTTTGGGCTTAATTGGCAAGGAACAATAGATATGCCTTCAAATGAGCTAGTCTATATTTCTTTATAATTTTATTCTTCAGTATACATTTACTGATATAAAATTTGATTTCATATGCTCCTGGGAAAGTTATTGTAGGGAAACTAAATGAAGTCTTTCAGAAATGGTGAGACTTTCAGCTTTCAGATTCAGCCACTTAGATTGTTTGCTACCTAAGCTCTACTTTCCTGCAGGGTTGGTTACACCTATGTGGCAGTTGTTGCTATGGTATCTGTGTAGTTTCCTGGAGTTACTACTTACTCTAGTGACAACATAATAGCCTTATTTTGTGACCGTCTCTAACAAAGGATAAGACCAGTCTTTGGTTTATACTCTGTGAATTTGGTTTTTTGACTCATTATTGTTTACTACAAAAAAGAAACATGCTCAAATCACCATTTTTGCCTCCAGATGACCGAGCGTACGAGAAAGTGAGAGAAAAGCTGCCAAGCTGCATTTTAGTCAGTTGGGTAACAGTGAAAATTTTCTTTTAGAGGTGGAAAAAAGGTAAGAAGATTCTTTACAGAATTTTTTTAGTTTGTCTATACATAGAGAGTAGTGAATTCCTGCTTAACTTTCTTCATTTTCCAGCAGAAATCTCCACAAATTGTAAGAATCCTCAGACCAGGAATAGAAGTATCTATTCAACATACTGAGACTTATCTGGCCTGAGAATCTAGCCCTTAGTGGGAACATTTCTGCTTTCTGAAACTATTGGGTCTGCTTTGTATATAATTGTTATAAATTCTCTGAAGTTGTTCAAAACTTATAGACAGAGACACTATAAGATAACTTATCATCCCCATAAATGCTTACAAACTCTTTCTTGGTAGAGTTATAATCAGTATGTTATCTTTTCCTATTGAATTAGGAGGATTACATTACCATGGGCAGGGTTGTTAGAGATAGATTTGTTAAAGGATGATAAAGGAAACATTTACAAAACCAAAAGTAAATAGACCTTGAAGCTCTAAAGTATCTGAATAGTACATTTTTCTGTTCCTTATTACTAAAATCCTATCAAAATAAGGTACAGTATCTTCGACCCCCAAAACACATGCTTTTAAAAAAAAGTAGCTTTACTATTTTTGCAAAATAGAAATCCATTACAAACAATTTAAATAATACAGGAAAGTACACTTGAAAAAAGTCAAACTCACCCATATTTTGCTACCAAGAGTTAACTACTAACGATGTTTGATATACATCCTTCCAGACATCTGTGTACCTATAGACACATGTAGATGTATCTATTAGTATTTTTTTCTAAAGATAAAAGTAATGTGTGCTTATTGTTGAGAATTTGGAAAGTAAACACACGAAAAAACACAAAAAGTAAAATAGTAACTCATGTTTATCCCACTACCAGAAATACACACTAATTCTATTATGGTAAATATCCAAGTCTTAGGTATATATGTGTGTGTGTATGTGTATTTATATATAATAATAATATGTGACATTATATGTTACATATAAATATATTAATAAAAATTGATAAATAATATAACATTTATTTTATAGTAATTTGCTTCCTCATTTTAAATTTAATATCATGAACTGCCCCGCAACATTAAATATTCTTCCCCAGATGAGTTTTTATTTGTTTGCTTGTTTATTGCCTTTTCTTTCCACTAGAACATAAGCTCCTTAAGAGCAAGGACCTTGCTTGTCTTGTTTATGCAGTATCTAATACTTGAAACAGTGTTTGGAACATATAAGGTACTAAGAAATATTTGTTGAATGATGAATGAGTGGAGTCAATGCCTATTGGCCTGAGATTCTTTTCTTTTCCAGCGACTTTGCCTATCTCTGCTCCGAATCCACTATATATTTTATAATGTAACACTCGGAAAGCATCCTTAGTTCCCTATTTGTTTTTAGTTCCCTGTTTTTTTAGTTCCCTATTTTTAAAGTCAGTTTTATTGAGGTTAATTTACATAGAGTAAAATTCACCCTGCAGTAGAAAAAAAATAGAATGTTTCTTTAAAAATTATTTGGATATATATTTTATAAACTAATTCCAATTTTAAATACATTGGAGTACCCTGTTTACTATAGAAATAGAGACAAATTAATGTATAATTGAATAAACTTTCCATTAAGGCAAATAATATCATCATATTTCTGTTTAGTTACCATATAATGATTGCAAAACTAGAGGTAAAATGTTACTCAAGTGCCCAGTATTATCTTAAAAGCTCTATAACCTTGGGTGAAAGTTGTTGTTTTTTTTTTTTTAGCCTTTCTGAATTCCAGTTCCCCCAACGTATAAAATGGAGATAATAGGTAATAGGGGTGCTTTTATGATTAAATGAAATGGTGGATGTAAAATGCCTGGCTCATAGTCTAGCTTGTCTGTACTTACTGTACTTCCCAATTTAGCTGTAGCACATCAGTCAGGTGCAAACTCTTGCCTTTCTTATCTGTTTTTCTATTGGCATAGTCATCTCCAGTATAATTCTTGGCAGCATAACCTTCCTTTCTGTGTCCTGAACTTTTTAATTTAAAAGAAAATATTTTATTGTCTCAGTCATTCAGACTTAAGTTGGTGTCAAGAAAACAGAGTGTCTAAGTTCTGAATTTTCTGGCTTTCATACTTTAAAGGCTGAACGCATCTTCCTTCTCTCTCATCTTACCAGTAAAAATATGACTTTAAAAAAGTGGCTTTGTCTACGACTGTGCTGCCCTGAACATGCCTGATACCATCTGATCTTGGAAGCTAAGCAGGGTCAGGCTTGGTTAGTACTTGGATAGGAGACCACCTAGGAAGACCAGGAGCTGTAGACAGGCATGCCTAAATAGATAGATAGATAGATAGATAGATAGATAGATAGATAGATAGATAGATCAATAAATAAATAATTAAATTAAAAAGTGGCTTTAACTGAAATATTTGTGAAATTAATATGTTCTAGAGCATTTAAAAAATGTGATCACCATGAATTAGTGTTTCCTAAATAGCATTTACTGGTGATCTCAAAAACCTTTTGAATTTTAAATAAATTATTCTATGTGGCAATTCTAGGGAGAAGACAATGAAAAACTGTGTGACAAGTGAGAGTTCTGCATCAAAAGTCAGTGCCGATGTTGATAACAAGACCGAAACTGGTACGCTTTCTTCCTCTAATCACAAATGCTTAAAACTTTAGTTGTTTAAGCTTTCATGGCAAATTTTGGGTAGGATGAAGACAAAATAGTTGAGAAATAACATAGATTTGAAGCAAGCACAAGATTTACTGACTATGCTTTACTTCCTTTTTCTCACTGCCAGAAGGGCCCCATTTATTGAGCAGGCCTAAGCCAGAACCCAGCAAAGCACAAGCTGTACTCAGAGTTTAATTTCATTTATATCACTTTACATCATTAGTACATCCTGAAAATTGCACTGCCAATCCCCAAGGACGCTTTAGCATTGCTAAGGTGATTGATTCATTAGCCAGAGACTCATGACTCATCTACATCAATGCAGCCCACACCCAGGCCCTTCTGGGCTTCTCTACCTTGAGATTTTGCAGCTGCAGAATCTCCTATGTTTGTGCTGTATTGCCTATAAGCATTGCTGGTACTCTAGTATGATTAAAGTGGTTATGCCACATTAATGGTCATGCCACAGGCTAGGGAAAAGCTTTCCACTAAGCAATGGACCCTTATGGATTAACCTGGCACTCATCGGTGACCTTTTACTTGAGCTAACTTTCTTCTGTGTCGAGGCCTCTGTCCCTTTGAAGGATGTACTAAATTATATACAAACTCTAAAAATCAGTCCTTTAAAATTCCAGCAATAACTTTAATAGATTGACTGCATAGTTTAGACATTAAGGGTTTTCAATTTATAACATATAATATTTTATTTTCCTGACTTTTTATCCATGTGGTCATTTTCATAGTCTTTCATGATAAAATAGGCCACAGCGAGGTATGATTTTTATTTCTCTTTCTTGAAAGTCTCAATGCACATAAGTCATGGACCATGCATTGCTTTATTTCATTTTAAATAGCATCTTTTGAAATTGAAATTTGGAATTGATGAAATTTTATTGCAATAATTTTAGAAAATAGCAAAAAGTGAAGAATAACATTTTAATTACTCGTAAGCCTGTCCCCTAAAGAGAATTTCAGTTAATTTGGTATATAGCCTTCCTGTCTTTTTCTCAGTACAAACATTTATATATCCATTTCCAGAAAGACAAAGATACATTGAAGTAAAATTTGCCTTTTATATGAGTGAAATTAAACTTCATTTATATTATATTACGTCATTAGTGCAAAGACTCACTCCATGAATTAAAATGTTTTGAAGTACACAAACTCTACTAAGAACAAACTGCTTTACTAGACACAGGGCCCATTTCTAAAGATTCTTAGAAGCTCCAGCTGTTGCCTAGATTTTTTTTTAATATAAAATTTATTTTGCTATTTTGAAACTTTAAAGAGCTTTGCTTTCCACTGAAAATCATGTTTGTGCTAGATCCCTGGGGAGTGTGGCTGTAAGCACTGTTAATAATTCAATATGACTGAGGTGGTTATGTCATGTTAATGGTCCTGCGCAGGCTAGGAGAAAACTTCCTGGAGAACAGTTTTCACTAGCTCAGTTGTGCAAAACAGTGCTTTCTCGCCAATTATTTAGAATAGCAGGGAAGCTCCCCTGTCTTGGATCCGCATCTTAACCACATCATCTTTGTCTCTTTCAAAGGTTCCTCTCTCTTTCCTCATACCCCTAAAAAAACCCATACCTACACTATGTCTTCAGACTGTCTTTTTTCTCTCTTCTTTGCCCTTATTGATCTCATCTCTTTCCAGAGCTCACTTTTATTTTCTCCCTATAGATGACTCTTAAATATACTGGTCTAGCTTTGACAACCTGTACCAGTCTCCCTGCACGGGTCACCCATTTCTGTTGACCAACTAGTAATATACACCTGGAATCACCACTGGATATCTTTCTAGCCCCTCAAGCTAAACACATTAAAAAAACAAACAAACTCTTTTCTTCCAGCCCTAAAATAGCTCCTAGAGTTTCATTGTTGTTATTTATTTTGGAGACTAGTGCTAGACAAGTCATTTCTGCTCTTAAAAATTTGTCTCAGCAGAATCTAGAGTACAAGATGTTTATTTGAGATCAACAGTGAAAGGAAAGAGGAAGGAAGGTTGAGCAAAGCAAGAGCTCTAGAGAAAGGACTGCCTCTCAGAATGTCTCATACCAGGCAAATGCCTGGGCTTCATTCAGGCACTGGATGTAGACTACCTGTGGAAAGGCATGACATCAAGAGGTAGTTCTCTATAGCTGAGGCAGACTCTGAAGAGCAAAATAGCTTTTGTTGCCCATATCTGGGCAACAAGTCCTTTCTTGGAGGAGACCTGGACAGTGCATCTCTGTTTCAACCTCACATAGATTGCAAAGTTTTTGGCCAAATGTGTGAAACAAGGCCTTATCCAGCTATGATTACTGGTAGTGGAAGTAGCCAACTATTAGTTATTCATACCTGTATCAACATTTTAAAGCTATTTCTCTGCCATTACAAATATCAAACAATATATTGAATTATGGTTCTATCACATTAGTTATGAGGGTGTAGAAACCTGACTAGATGACAATTTCATAATTACATTTGCTTTTAGAATTAAGTGCTGGATATCTTTTACAGAAAAAAATAAATTGTGGTATAAGACAAGAAAAATAATTATCTCAAAATGCAAACTGCTTCTTTTTCCTTATTTTTGCCAATTGTGGTAAATGACATGCTTGGTCATAATGGCAGCAGAGCAATGCATCAGTTTTTCTTTGTTAGGTATGAGCCTGTATCTAGAATATAATACCAGAAACATAACAACCAAAGGAAAATAGATTGATTAGATTTCATAAAAATTAAAACTTTTATACTTCAAAGGACATTATCAAAAAGAATTCACAGAATGAAAGTATTGCAAATCATATATCTGACAAGGGTCTAGTATCCATTCATATAAAGAGCTTTACAACTCAATAACAAAAAGACAAACAACCCAATTAGAAAATGAGCAAAGGATTAAGTAGACATTTCTCCAAAAATATATGCAACTAGCCAACAAGCACATGAAAGATGCTCAACATCACTAGCCATTAGGAAAATGCAAATCAAAACCATAAGAAGATATTACTTCAATATCCACCAGAATGGCTAGAATCAAAAGGACAGATAACAAGTGATTGTGAAGATGTGGAGAAATTAGAACCCTCACATATTGCTGGTGGGAAAATAAAATAATATAGCTTCTTTGGAAAACAATTTGGCAGTTTCTCAAAAAGTTAAACATAGAGTTACCATTTGGCCCAGCAATTCCACTCCTAGGTATATACTCAAGATAAATGAAAACACATCTACAAAAAGACTTGTACAATCATGAAAGCAACATTATAGCCAAAAAGTCCACCAACTGATGAATGGATAAACAAAATATGGCATATCCATATAAGTCATATTACTCAGCTTAAACATGCTACAATGTATATCTTGAAAATACAATGCTAAATGACAGAAAGCAGACTCAAAAGGGTAAATATAATATTATTCCACTTGCATGAAATATCCAGAATAGGCAGAGAGTATATTGACAGGGCCTGGTAGGGAGGAGAGAATTGAGAGTGACAGCTAATTGGGTTATTTTGGGGTGATGAAATTAGATAGTGATGATGGTTGCAAAACTTTATAAATATACTAAAAATCACTGTATTGTATACTGTAAAAAGGTGAATTATATGGTATGTGAATTATATCTCAATTAAAATAAAGATTCCCTCCTCCAATAAACTTGGTAATTGACTGGGATTTGAGATGAGTGAGAGTCAAAGAACAAGTTTCTATTTTGAGGGATTAGGTGAGCAATAATGCCTATATTAAGATGCAGGTTGGGGGTGGATCTGAGGGCCACTAGAAGAAGTAGGCCTGGAAGTGAAGATAGTGAGTTCAGTTTAGAAAATACTGACTTTTCAGTTGTCTGTGAGGCACTGTTTGGCAGGCAGTTCAAGAAATCTAGGCCTGGACAGAAAAAGAAATCAGAGTTAAGAAATTTAGACTTAGGGTCATCCAAATTTTGTTGATAGCTGAAACCAAAGAGAAGTTATGCTAGCATTCAGCAAGAGTTCAGACCTTGAGTAATTTGCTTGAAATAAGAAGTAGATTGAAAGAAAAAGAACTTGTGAATCTAGAAGAGAGCACCATGGAGGAAAATCAGGATGGAGCAGCTAGTGTCTGGGACACATGGGAGTGTAAGTGTTGTTCCGTAGGATAAGGGTAAGAGGAGCCCTGAACCCAAAGTCACAGCTTAGTAACCATTCTCATTTTCTACTAAGGATAAGGTTAAAACCAGAAATTCTGCTTCACCTTGTTTTCCCTATTACTACTGCTACAGGAACCAGAGAACATAAACTTTGAGAATTTATGTTACTTTGAGAAAAGCAGTCTGTCAAGTACAATGGTGGAAAAGCATCTTGTGATGAAATAATAGGACATTTCAGTCTCAGAAAGCAGCTAGGATATTGGATGCATTTTAGAGCCCCAGTGTTTACTAAGGGCTGGATTTTCCAAAAGGCTGTCTTTATTCACTCTGTGATCTCAGTTGCCCTGGCTTCTAGGGCTTTCTGTTGTCAGAGCCGCTGCAGATGAAGAACTAACAGCAGAGCCACACTGTTTGGCTTAAGGCTCAAGTTTTTAAAACTATCTTAATTCTTACCACAATTCCTGCTGGATTAAAAACCTGCCCTAAACAGAAAACACTTTTGGTTTCAATCCACGTTCCCCCAGAAAACCCCCAATTCCCAGAATTTCTACAATTAGTAAGTATTGATCAAGAATGTGCAAAAGTTTTTGGGCAAGTTTATAATGTAATATAAATCCTAACTAGCTCTTTTTTGATAAAAGTTTCTAGGGTGGCCAGGACTAGAATGAAGTTTTTATTTGCTTTTTTTTTTTTAAGTTGTTCTCTAACTCATAGGCAAAAAATACTGAGATACCTATGCATTTAGCGCGTTCTTCTCTATAAAATAGTTCCTGATTAGTCTTTCTCTTTTTAAAATAAGGAAATCAAGGCAAAAGGTGTTGGTTTTAAATGACAAATCACCATAGACTGCTAATGAGAGCCCTGGACATACAAGCTATCAGGAGTCTGTTCCCAGCTATCTTCCTCTGTAGATGGAGAGTGTTAAATTAGTCTCAAAGTTCATTATTTATTCACTTAGGAAATGTGCAGACTATTTGCCTTTCTCTTAATTTCTATTGAGCACTTCATACTTTAGGAAGCCATTTCATAACCATTATTTTAACCTCACTTCAGCCCTAAGAGATAAGCAGGTTAGGTTTTGTTGTCATTGTTTTACAAACTAAGTGAGAGATTCAGAGAGATTAAGCAATTTGCCCAGGTACACATGGATTCCAAGTGATGGCACCAGAACTAGCTCTTGATCCTGTGACTTTACTTCTAGTATCTTTCCATGGGACATGTTGCCTTTGACATCTGGTCAGTGTTTCATTGTATGCTTTTCCTTTTAACACAGACTCAAACAAAGGACTTTTTATTCCCTTCCCCAACCGGGAAATAAAGGATTCCCTAATGGGCACTTCTGCAACCCAAGGCAACAGTATACCAGATCAGAAATTAGACACTTTCCCACTGGGGACACAGGTAATGTATTCACTTTCCTGCTGATCTGTTGACTAGTCAGTGATAAATATTAGTAATTCAATGGACTTCCAATTATTTCTGACAGTCTAAGAGGACTTGTTTGATGAAGGCATTTTAGATCCTTTAAAAGAAAAAGGCAGGACAGAATGCAGAGGACCTTCTTCATTAATTTCAATCTCCCCTTTCCACCTCCCCCACTAACCTGTCATCAAATGCAGTATATTTCGACATATAGCTTTAGCACATTTTATGCCAGGTATTTTGGCCCTCAAACAGGAATGCAACTGTTATAATTTTGGGCTGGTTTTAAAGATTCTCCTCTCTACCCAATGTCACCATCTCCTGTTACCTTGGTTGATACTTTGTTTTTTAATTGCTTTCCCAAAGCTACCTCTTCAGTGGAACAAATAAAATAAAAGAAAAGGAAAAAAAATAAAGAAGACATAGACGTTGTAGGCAGTAGGGAGGTAGAGATCGTGCAAGATAGGGGAATTTTTTAAAGAAGTTTTTAGTGAAAAAAAATGATGGGACGGGGATACAACCATTATGTGAGACACATTTGTATGAGTGAATATAATGCAGAACTGACTTCTTTATATTTAACTTCTTCTTTTGTCTACATTGTTCTGATAAGTTATGAGTAATGAAATTACTGAAAATAGCCAGAAAGAAAAAAAAGAAGCAAAGACTCTGATTAATTCACAGTTTGAGTAATCAACACTGTATTAGTAAGATTTTTTTCAGTTTGAGTATATAATACCTTATAAAAAGACAAGATTAGCATTTAGTTGTGGTTTTTTTTTTGTTTGTTTTAAGGAATTCTACTTGGGTGACATAGAAACTATGTTACCATTTTTAATATCTTAGTATTGATTTAAAGAAAATGGAGACAAAGGATACACCAATCCACAGTTAAATAGCTCTTTTTAGATTTAAAAAAAAAAAAAAACTTCTTTGAAATTACTTCTTGAAGTGAAAGAAAAAAGGAAAATAAATAGCTTGCTGTGTATCCTTGCTGTGTTTCTTAAATGAAACAGGAAGTGGGATTTCTTTCTCTGCCTAACTACCAAAAAGACACTAAATATTTTGAGATGATTTTTTGAAAAAGGAAACCCTAGATGGCTTCTTATTTTGTATCAATCCTTGCTTAATTGTGCCTTAGATTAATTTTCAGCCTATTAAAACTCCCAGTGGCTCCTGTGGTTGATACTCAGCTTTACCAGAAAGTAAAAAAAATATGGTGTTCTTCAAATAGGAAAAAAAAAAAAAGTGGAAAGGGTGGTGCCATTTAACTTCTATGCTGAGTTAAAATATATACCAATGTATATTTTAGAAGCAGGGAAAATTCTAAAATATAGAAGGGGAAATATAGTATTTCAGGGAAAATATAGTATTTCGCTGGTATGTCCTTTACTATCTAAGGATATTTTGTATTTTCAAGGATTCTCCTTACCTACTCCAAAGCAACTCTGGAAACTTTGCATTTTGGCTGTTTAAAAATAGGCTAAAACCTGGACCTTTGCTTGCAGGTCTGTTTTCCTAGTTTGCAAAGATGGACTTGCTCACTAACAGGAAAGTATTCTGAATCCCTGGTGTAGTAAGCTCACTTTCTCCTAAACTTTCAAACTTTTTTTAGATGCAGGAAGTGGCAAGAAGGGAGATGCCAAGTGATAATCATCAGGAAGATGGTAAATATTTTGCTCACTGAGATTTTTCACCACACTAATCAGAGAAATCTAGATATGATGGGATTTGAAAGAAGATGGAGATGTCTGAGCCCTGGGGCCCTATGTGGTCAACTAACTCTTTTCTGCTTTTATGAGAGGTGCTCTGGATGCATAGTGTGCTGTGAGGCTTTTCTAGTTGGAGAGTGGGTATTCTGACTTCCTTTGTTCTTGACTTTTTGTATTGGCTGACAATTCCTTGTTTATTACCTTTCTTGCCTTCTTTTAGATTTATTGTTTTTATTCACCCATTTTTTTCCCTCTGTTAGTTTGTAAGTTATACACTCTTTCTATATTTTTAGTATTATTTCCAAAACTACAATATGTGTCCTTAACTTAAACAATTTTAAAATTAATCAATACCATAATTCTTCTCTTGGATAATTCAAATACCTTAAAGTATTTTATTCCCTTTAATTCCTTCTGATTTATGTGTTACTATTATAAACTTTAATTCTCTATATTTTTTTAAAACCATGATGTATCATTTTTATAGAGTCAATGTTCATTTAAATTTATCCATGTATTTACCACTTTGCTTTTTTTTTTTTCACCCCAGATTTCTTTTCTGTGACCATTTTCTCTTCTAGCTTGTAGTATATATTTTAGAATTTCCTTTTGTTTAGGTCTACTGGTGATGAACACTTTTAGTTTTTTTTCTGAAAATGCTTCTATTTCTCTATCATTATTAAAGGCTATTTTTGATGAGTATAAATTTCTAGATTGGCAGAATATTGAAGATATTCTACTATATTCTATCTGTTATGCTTGCTTTTGAGAAGTCAGCTCCTGCAAGAATAATCTGTCTTTTTTCTCTCTGGCTGCTTCTAAGATTTTCCAGTCAGCTTTGGTTTTCTGTAGTTTCACTATGTTGTGTGAATTTCTTTTATTTATCTTGTTTGGTATTTATTACACTTCATTCTATGATTGTGTGTCATTAGTTCTGGAAAGTGTTTTAAATATTGTATGTCCAATTTTTTCTCTCTTGTCTTCCAAGGACCCTTGAGTAAGTGAACATATGCCAGAGATTTTCACATTGTCCATTTTATTTCTTATTCTTTTATATTTTTTATCTTTTTTTGTGTGTGTGCCTGATCTGCATTCTGGATAATGCCTTCAGACCCATCTTTAAGTTCACTAACATTCTATTCAGTTATGTTTAATATAATGTCTGCTGAATTCTTAATTTAGTTCTTTTTATTCTATAAATTTGATTTTTTTTTCAAATATGCCAGGTCACTTTTTATAAGTAGAAAATTTCCAGCCTGTTTTATATTTCTTTAGACATAGTAAGGATAGCTGTTATTTAGGCACATCTGTTAATTCCAATATCTGAAGTTTTTGTGGGTATGTGTGTGTAGTCTGTTTTTTCTCTACTCATTCTTGCTCATGTTGTCTTATTTCCTTTTTGTTTGTTTGTTTGTTTTGGCTATTGTACTTGAAAAACTATTTGTAGGCATGATTCAAAGTCATGCATAAAGATATAGTTTCCAGGTCAGTTTTTCATTTGCTTCTACTAGGAGCCTGGGGCACTATTAGTCTGGGATCACTTTAATCCAAACTCAAAATTTGAGGGTCCCTGGACCATCCAGATGATGCAAATTTGGATTACCAGTCAGTATAAGAGCTGGTTTATTTCCAGTTTACCTTTACTCTGAAGGATGTATGTTGCTCAGGGTTCCATCTTAATGTGGGTGGGAGGAGTGGGAATGTGCAGTGATCTGTCATACTCTTTATCATGGATGGATCCTGGACTTGGATTTCTATACCTGTCACCTTAAAACTCCTTAGTGTAAAAATGACTTTAAGTGCTAGACTACCTATGTGACTTCTGGCTATTCCCTAGAGTTTGGCCTAGAAATTCCTCACCAGCTCATTAGCCCTTTAATTCTTTTAAGAACTTATATCACCCCACTTTTTTAATGTCTTCAACAGGAAGAATGGACTGAATTATCTAGTTTTATTACTTGTTCTTAGATCCTTTTTGTTATGTAAAGATATGGTTCTATAATCTTTCTCCCACTGTATATGCTCATCCTGGGTAAAACATTGATATTGTTATAGGTCCTATAGAGGATCTATATACTTGGTTCCACTTTTTTTTTTAACTTTATGTAGCTAACTCAGATATAGTATTTTTTTATTTTCTAAGGAAGCCCTTTAAGCATATACAGCTCTGAAAGCCCCAAAGAACACAAAGACTTCTCTTTTTGTCTGCTGCTCTACCTGCCCCACTCTGAGGCTTTTTGGAGATGACAGATATAGTTGTCTGAGAGAAATGCTTTATGGCTGGGTTAGAAATTTCACAGGTTTTGCATTCCCTGTCATTTAATTGGCTTAGAATAGTCGTTCCCAATGTGTGAACCTAGAACCTCTGGGTGGAGTTTAGGGATGGGAGTGGGCTTAGCTTTACTGCAGGGAATCTATGAAATCATAGACCTACCAACTATTGTCTATACACTGAATACATAAGAAAACAAGTATTGTTATGTGGGGTGCACCAAATTTTTATATGAAAATAGTGTCTAGAAAACTCTGATGCTACAGTTTTAGAAGCAAATTCTTAGAGGATTAGGTTAGCATGAAATTTATCTCCAGAATGCTACAGATTCTTCACTGTTTACACAATGTCCTACATATTTTTTGTTGTTCCGTGTAGAAGTCCTTTCATCACTTTATGCTACCATTTATCAAAATTGTAAACCATCTCTTCCTGACGACTTTTTCTGGTAGACAGAAGTATGTCCAATGTACCTCTACCCAGTTAGAGGTACCCTAACTGGGCCAAGAAGATTTCTCATTGTATTTTGTTCTTTTTTTTTCTCCCTCGGTGGCGGTTAGAATTCAGACACTACTCACCTCGCCAGTCCACAGTTCGATCCCCAGAGAAGATGGCTAGAGAAGGGTACCGAATATCTTTTTTGGACAATAAGTCTTCAGGTTCCTCTCCAGAAAAGGACTTGATACCAAAACCTGATACTTATCAGCTTACGCATGATGCCTTATTAGGTAAACGCCTGGATGTGGGTGATTCTAGCCAGATTCATCCCTATCAGTTACCTTCAGATGTTGGTCTGGAAAACTATGATAGTCATCATTCTCAAAATCTATCCCTGCATGGAAGTCTTGGTAAAAGACCTCAGAGAAGCAAGAATTACCGAGAATATAGCATAAAGCCTTCAAATGACGTGAAGGCTGCCACATCCCATTCCTGTGGAGACTTGCTGACTTCTCTGCCAAACCCTGACTCCAGCACTGGAAGGCTTTTGAAGCTTAGTTCAGGTAATAGCTGCATGTCAATTTATAGGTCTTTTCTATAGGCATGAAGATGGAAGGTATAACTGGAAACTGAATAAGCATTTCTTAATTTCCATTAGCATTTCTTAAGTTATATTTCAGAGTTACCAGTGATCCATGGAACCTCCAAAAATCTACAGGGTATGAGTCTAACATAACAAATATATTAGAGAAAAGTGAGATATATTATAAAAATATACTGTAGACGTGTGAGCTTCATATACGTTGTTTTAGTTAAATAGCATCCCAGGACATATTTCTAGTAGCATTTAGTCTTCTGTTCTGAGTTACTTTTTCAGGAAAAGCTAGTTTGAGGGTAAGTGATGGAGACCACTCCAGTTATTTATTAACTTATGAAACAAAATTTACTGAATACCTACTGTGTGCCAGATAATGTTCTAGCCCTGTAGATAAAGTAGCAAATAAAAATACAATTCCATGTATATTTTACCATAATAAAAAGTCTTTACTTTCATAGAGCTTCTGTTCTAAAGGGGTAAGACATATGATAAACAAGTTAACATATAAATATATTTCAGGTTACGATAAGTGCTGTGAAGAAAAGTAAAACAAGAGTATAGAGTGCAATAAGGAAGAGGTGATGTTTTAGACAGAATGGTCAGGGAAAGTGTCTCTGGTGAGATATAATACAAGTAGAATGAAGTAAAAGTGTAAGCCATGTGAATAAGAGGGGAAAAAAACTTTCTAAACAGTAGAAATAGTAAGTGCAAAGTTTCTGAGCCTAGAACATGCTCAACATGTTCAAGGAACAACAATGAGGCCAGTGCGGCTGCAGCAGAGTGAGGGAGGTGAAGTGTGTAGATGAAGTCAGACTTTTATTCTGGGTAAGACCAAAAGCCATTGGACAGTTCGAAGCAGGGGAGTAACATGATCTAACTTAAGAATTCCCGTGGCTTCTGGGTTGAGAATAGAAAATAGTAAGCAAGGGTAGAAATTTAGAAAACAATTTTAGAGGTTAGAATCCAGATAAGAGATGATAATACCTTGGGCTAGAGAGATAGTGGTGGAGATGGTGAGAAGTATTGATTATGAATATGTTCTGAAAATAACATCCCATGATTGGCTGATAGATTTAGGATGAAATGTTAGAGAAAGAAGATCTTTCCAGGTTCTGAGTCTAAATATCTGGAAGAATGGAGTTATCATTTGGTAAGATGGAAAAAAGTGGGATGAATAGATTTTACAGTAGACATCAAGAGTTTGGCCTTAAACATCTTAAGTTTGAGGCACCTATTAATACTTCTCAGAGATGCCAATTTGATAATTAGACATACTATTGAGTTCAGGGAATTAAAAGTGTGTGGATGGCATTAAAACTGAGACTGGATAAGACCTCACCTGGGGAGTGAGTCTATACAGAAAAGGGATCTTACCACTAATCCTGAGCCCACCAACAATTTAGAAATCCAGTGGATGCAGAGAAAAAATCCACATGGAGAGAAGAAAAAAAGCAACAGGGAAAAAGGGAATAATGTTCTGGAAGCCAAGTAAAGGATATGTTTCAAGAAAGAGGGAGTGATCAATATAGTGTCAGATGTTCTTAAATGAGAGGCAGTGAGCCTGCAACTGAGAAATGATTATGGTATTTGGCAGCGTGTTAATGAGTGCCTTCAGGAGACTCCTGGTTAACAGAAGCCTTATTGAGGTGAGTTCAAGAAAGAATTGGAAAAAGGCAATAGAGTTACTGAATAAAAACAGTCCCTTCCTTCAAGGACTTTTGCAGTGAAGAGGAGCAGAGAAATGGAATTGTAGTTGGAGGTGGGATGGGATCAAGGAAATCATGATAAAAATTATCCAGTAGAGGGGAAATGATAATGCAAGAATGAAAAGAGAGAATTACAAGAAAAAAATCCTTGAGTAGTCAAGAGAAGATGGAGTCCAGTCCACCAGTGGAAAGGTTGGCCTTAGATGAAGCACAGACAGCTCAACTATTATAACAAGAAGAAAGTCAGAGAATTTATGCATACAAAAACAGGTGAGTTGGTAGATTTAGTGATGGGATCACATAGATGTTTTCTTTGATTGCCTCTGTTTTTCCTAGGGAAATAAAAAGATCAGCACCTGAGAGTGAGGAAGGAGGAGAAGGTGTTGGAAGTTTGAGAAGAGAGATTTGAACTAGTCATTCCAGAGAATTGAAGAGTGAATTGATTAAAAATGTATAGGATAGCTGTGCAGTACAAGGGCCCAGTTAAGATAATGGTCATGAGTTTAAAGTGAAGATGGTGAGAAGAGATACATATTGTTCTCCAGCCACTGTCCTGGAATAGGCTTGGAGTATGTGGACAGTTGGATTTAACCAGAGTTATGGTTTTGTCAGATGGAGGAAGAAAGAAAGGATCCAGAGAGCTGAGGGTGTGTACTGGGGAGAAGTGATTATGACCCTTGGACTCCAGGTGGGATAAAGATGGAAGTGAGACATGAGTTGAAGAGCAGGTTCATCTCCCAGCCTGTTTTCTTCACAGATCTGTATGCCACAACCCATTTCAACAGTGACCCTGCTCTGTTACTCAATGTAGAGCAACAGTTATCCACCAGCCTCGGGGATTTAACACCAGCACATGGTTCTTTCCCAAACAACTCTGCCTTGGGAGACACTCTACGGACTCTGCTGTTGCCTACTGGGACTTCAGAAAACAGAGAGAGTTTGACCAAGAGGTCATTAAGCCCATCAAGGAGAGGATTCAAACGGAAGGACAATATCCTTGCCACCCTGAATCCAAAACATGGTTTCAGAGACGCTCCAGGCAGTGAGGCAAGTGTTGGCTTGTTTGTGCTTGTGCAGAAAGCACCTCAGATGCAACACCAGAATGGGGTTCTGTTGGGGGTGGTAGTGGTTCTGACCAGGAGTGATAGAAATTCAAAGGGATTTTCAGAGGCCAGTGGTTAATGCTGCCAGTCCAAAGCCTGTGATTCTTCTGTCCTTGGTAAAGTCATTCCCCTTCTTCCACATTTCCTCATTTTTGTCATAGGGAGAATCTACTTTCAGAGCATAAACATGGTGGGGAAGTATTTTGATAATAAAAAGTGGTGGACAGTTTACCACAGAAAGGATGCAGAAGTTGGCTGAAGAGTGATCGCTGTGGCACTGATGTTTATCAGTTTACACATTTGCTTCGACCACAAGGGACAAACTTGCTTGAGACCTTTCTTCTAAAAGCATTGCTTTTCTGTCTAGAAATTAAAATTATTACAATTTTTTTCCAAAGTAGCAGCAAGCAGAAGATGAGTTAGATTATCCAAGGTGTTTTTGGATGAGAGTGGTTCAGAGAATGAACAACAAATCACGAACCATTCCCACATATGTAATATAATTCATTTTTTTAAGTTGTAGTGTTATTATTCAGTTTGCGTTCAGTAACTAAGTTTTGTCACTGCCTTTGCATACATCCCTCTGTGAAGAATGCCTTCTACTCTCCTCTCATTCGTTTGAACATTAATTTTTCTTCAGGCCTCCCTTTCATCATGAAGCCACCTCCTCTTTATTTAAAGGAATCACAGTTCTCAGGGACCTTTCTTTCCTTGGACCTATGATCTTTTGTCAAATGAGTAATTTATTATTGAATCATTTACTGCCCTGTAAGGAAGCAGGAGATTTGGTCAAAAACAACTATTTCTAGTCACTTCTTTTTCAGTTGTGAGAAATCTTTTTGTACATTAGCAAGGGTTTATAAGGTTGATTTTTGAAAAAATTATTTTTGACTCTTTAAATACTTTCTATTCAGTTTTCAAAACTTCAGAGGTGGTTATAATTTTTGTGCACCAAAGAGGGCAGTCTTGTAATACTTCCTTGGCTTTTCCGTCCCTTGTTTCCATTTTCAGCTATGGATGCCTGTTTTTCCAGACAAGAGCACTACGTGTTAATGTATTTAGTTAAGATGAAGGTACAGCATCATTTAGGATGTTTGGGGTGCTATATTCATAAGACATGTTCTAGAAAATTTTTTCACCTCTATTTCATATATAGTATTAAAATAGCAATTAAAATCTCCAGTGCACTTTTCTGTACAATCTTAAAAACTTCCCATTTCTTTTTCCCTTTTAGGGGAAAAATCTGTAAAAGAGCTACTTGAATATAAATATGAAAGGAATACACTGTTTAGTTTCTTTCAACTTTGCTCTGTGTTTGAAATTTTTTATTATAAATATTGAGAAAAATTCCTTTTATGTTCAGGGAAAAACTGTTAAACTATCACAGTCTAGGGCAACAGTACAAATTTTAATGTGTGTAAAAAAATTATAGGGATACACAAAATCATGAATTTATGATTAGAAAATTTATTCTTGAACAACTGATTTTAGAACCATAGACAAATTATTAAAATTTATTTTAAAATGCCATAATTTGCTAAAAATTAACTCATAAAAATTAACAAAATTATTCCAAAATTTATAAAAATTATCTCCAACTCTTACCACACTGTGATCATTGAAAGAAAATACATAAAGGCATCTATGTTTCCAGGTTGCTCTATGGTATACACACAGAATTACCAATACATGAAAATCAATCACAATAAATATTTATTGTTGATAAATTCCTCTAAAGGCTTTGTGGAATAACCAGACTTTTTATAACTTTTCTCCCAGTCACATTGTTAACTTCTTAGAAGATCTCATCGTTTACCTCTTCATATGTTCATAGTCCCTTTACATACAGAACTACTTTCAACATATATGATCAATGCTTGGTAGATCTATTGAATAAATGTTTGTCCCATTTGTAATGCCTATCCCTATTAATCATAGGCCACGTGTGTAACTCAAGTCATACATATCACTACCTTTGGTGGTCTCCTTCACAGTTGTTAGATATAACGGCCATTAGTTAATTAATCATCTATAACTTTTTATATTAAGAGAGCCAAAGATTGAGAAATAATTTGGCTGTTTTTACTATATACCAGCTTTCTTGAAGTCTGTGAGACCCTACAGAAAAGATTGGTAGATAGGCCTGTCCATTAAAATTCACAATTTCTTTTATTCATTCAGACATGAGTAAATAAATGTATAAACAAATCTAAGTAATTTTTAAAATTGTGAATTTTACTGGACAGATCTACCTATATACCTATATATATATAAGATTCTTACTGAATAAAAAATTTTTAGTACTGGGTCCAATAATAACATTTAACATTTAAAATGTTATAGCACACATATTTAGTATATATTAATATGTATTAATATATCAACATACTAAATATAAGCTTATTATGAGTTGTAATTTAATTCAATTACTCCCCATTTTATTTTATGATATATAATACTTTTTAAAATCTTCTGCAGTTTAATCTTTCCATATTACATGGCATAATATATTGAGCCATAGATGTAGATCAAAACGTTTTTTGTTTTCTTCCAAAAATCTCTACAGAAAATTATGATAGGAGATACTGTTACCTTTGAAATTATCCTTGAATATATTATTGTACTTGCATTGGACATAAATAATATTCTCTTTGAATCTAAACTGAAAAATGACATTATCTTTTCTTTTTCTCTTTTTTTAATGTTAACACTTTATAAACATCTGCATTCTTACTTCCTTTATTGTGTAAGAATGACATAGTTGGTTTTTTTGTTTTTTTTCTTGAGCCTCTCTCTAGTGACCTGGGCAGTTTGCATGGTTTGCCAGGAAACCACAGTCCCCCGAACTCAGCCAGAACCTCCCATGTGGCCGCTGTTCTTAGACAGCTCCTAGAGCTTGTGGATAAGCACTGGACTGGCTCAGGGTCCCTCCTCCTTAATAAGAAGTTTCTCGGTAAGTGAGTGCAGTGAGTGAGTGCTTTCTCAGTTACAGGAGAAGGGATCTGACCTTGCTTCTGCTCTGCAAGGAAAATTGTTCTCATAATTACTTACCAAAACTTCTCAATAACACAGTAATTGACAAACCTGCATTTTTTTTTTCGTAATCCTCCCTATTTATTTATCATTGCTCTTTCCTCATGTACCGATTGTTTTGTTCCTCTTGTGATTTTTTCTTTTTTTTGGTAGCCTTTGGGTAATATGTAGAGTGATGAGACATGTAAAATACAGCATGGTCATATTAATGATTACGAAAGGATTTTATGACTCTTAGGAAAGTGCCAATAAAAATATAATAGAGATGGGGTTTGATCATCAGAGTTCTGAGATGCCTATTGAAATGAGTTAAAAAAAAAACTTGAATGACCAAATGACCTGGACTCTTTTTAGGGCTTCTTTTTTAGGAACTTGGGGGAAAATGGTTTTGCAGACATTGACTCCGTATGTTTAGTTGTTGTTTAATGGGAGAATTCAAGGAGCTTTTGGTGGTAAAAAGTTTAGGTAAAAACTAGAAACCTCAGAGTTGTTTGGGATTAACATTTTTTTTTTAATTTATAAAGAGACACACAGGAAGAGAAGCCTTAATCCAATTACCTTCCTTCCAGCATTGGCCCTCTGCTCTCATTTTGTAGGAAATTATCCCCAGGAGCCACTCCTCAGTGACTAGAGAATCGCGCAGGACCCACGTTCACGAGGGTTTGCTGTTGTTTCTCCATAGAGGATGTGGGATATAATTTCTTATCCATCGTGAAAGACTTTTTACAGCCACTTACTAAATTCTAGCTAAAAGAAGATATTGGATTACCTTATTTGTTCTTGTTCTACAGAGCTGGTAATTATTGACTAGGCATTCTGTGCTTTAGCTTTTAAGATTGGCCTATGTGCCCAACCTGAATTTTTGGCAGGTCCTGCCCGAGATTTGCTTCTGACTTTGGTAGTCCCTGCTCCTCCTCAGCAGTGGTGTCGCTCACATCCTGAAGACACATCAAAAGCCTTCCGCAGGAGAGAGATGGAATTGAAGGAGGCTGGGCAGGTGGTCCCTAATGACGTGGTATGCCTCTCATTTTCCTTTCCTACCCTTCCTTTACTAGAAAAGGACGGGGAAGCAAGACTAGAACAGCTTCGTGACACAGAGATCATCATCACCACAAACACCTAAATGTTCATGAACCAAAAAATACAGAACACTTAGTCTGGGTAAATCAGGGACACAGAACTTGCCAGGACAGGGACAACTTACAGGTTCTACAAGGATGACTCCTTAATCTTAGCCCTCATTCAAAAATGCTAACAAACAAACAAACAAACAAACAAAACAAAAAACCCTGCAGTGAAAATGTTTAGGATCATGTTCTTGAAGGTTGCATTTGATTCTGATAAGGGAATGATGATGTCTCTGGGATTGCCTTTCCTCCCTTCTGATGGAGCAGAGAGCCTTGAGTCAGGGGCCAGTTCTGGATCATCAAGCTGTTGGTTTTGGGAGAGGCAAAAAGAACTCATACCTTTAAGCCTTTTCCCCCTTTTCTTAACATTAGAGGCTTTTAGACATCAAGTTCATTTCTAGAAACTTTAGATAGATGACTCAGAATGCTGGCCCCTTGGCAAAACGGCCACTTATTCAGCAAGAGTAGTGGATAACTCACAGGAAAGATAGCAACTCTATGTGATAAATTTGTTTGTTGCACTTGGACTATGTTTACTGATCCTTTAAAATTCTAGTGAGAAAGAGAGATGCTGACCTCCATTCAGTTTATCACTAAACAGAGGAATGATTCTTTCAGTCTTCTAAAAGCATGCCTCAGAATTTCAGATTCTTAACGTGTTTGTATTTTATTTACTGATCTAAAGGAAAGTTTGAAGCAAAAACTGGTCAGAGTGCTGGAGGAAAACCTTATTTTATCAGAAAAAATCCAGCAGTTGGAGGAAGGTGCTGCCACCGAGATTGTGAGTGGTCACCAGTCCCATACTTTTGGTAAGTTCAGGAAAGCAACGTGTGATATGTCCCAAGACAATTGTTTCTTTATAGATGACCTGTTTATTAAGCTTTGTCATCTAGAGCGCACATGGTTTCCTAAATGGTAACAATCATCTTGCCTCAGAGAATTGTGATGCAGGTGGCTTGAGTTACCAGAAGAACCTCTTTGTCTGTGTAAAGCGAGTACAAATGTCGTTATTATTATTTTTGAGAATGACACTTGTTTTTTTCTGATTGTAGCAGAAGATTGTGTTCTTTAGGGAAAGTTTGAAACACAAAAACATAACCCTACTACCCAGCAATAACTACCATTAGTGTTTTTGGTATATTTTCTTTCACCATATTCCTGTATGTATATTTTTAACTCAAAATTTTTGTCTTGATATTTAACAAATAATACATACCACAAAAGGAACACATTTTAAGTTTTGACAAATATATATACTCATTTAATTCCATTTCAATAAAAATACAGAACATTTCATTACTCCAGAACGTTCCCTCACACCCTGTGCAGTCAGTTTTGTCAACTCTACCCTAGGCAATCATCAATCTGATTTCTACATCCTAGTGTTATTAATTTTCTAGTATAGGCATTTCCTATAATGTCACATGAATATACCATATTTATTCATCTAGTCCTCTATATAGTTGTTTTTAATGTCAGCTATTATAAAGCTGCCATTATTTGTGATATAAACAATTTTAAAGAATTTCTAAACATTCAAAAGACCTGAAATGAAAGCAAAGACCATAGAGTGAAAATGCTTTTCTAAGATTGCCTTTCTTCCCTTCTGATGGAACTGAGAGTCCTAATATTTATACTACGATAAATAATGTGGCTATTAATATCTACGTGCATAAATCTTTGTGTACATTTCAGACTATTTTCCTAGGAGACATTTCTAGAACTAGAATTAGTGGGTCAAAAGATGTGGAGGTTTTTGAAGCTTTGGAACACATTGCTAAATCTCTCCAAGAAAGGTTTTTCAATTAACACTCCCATCGGCAATGAATATATTGAATGCCTTTTCACTCCATCTTCACCCCAGGTATTTTTTTAAAAAATTTTTTGCCATAGTGATAAATGAAAAATAATATCCCATTGAAGTTTTGATTTGTACTACTTTATTATTAGCATAATTTAGGCCAGTATTTTAAATAAAGTCTACACTTGACTTTATAACTAACTCAGCACCCCTAAGCAAACATTATGGACATTTTGATTTGCATGAAAAAAGTTGATTTGAAAGTCAATACTGAATTTACAGAGTTCAGTCTCATCACAGTCTGATTTTACAAGCCTAAATAATCAAGGCATCTCCACTTACCTACTCTGAAAATAGGTCATTGTTTGTTCACTAGACACCCACTTTCAATCAGCCGTGAGGCCCAGTACTGGATTTTGGCTCTGGTGATAAAACAGCTATTTCAGCACTGTTTTCCACATTCTAGAACCTTGCTACTGAAAATGTGATCCACAGATCAGCAACATTAGCATTGCTGGGGAGCTTGTTAGACATGTAGAATATTGCACCTCACCTCAGACCTACTGAATCAGAGACTGTTTTTTTTTTTTTTTTAAGAAGATCCCCAGGTGATCTGTAAGCATATTGGAGTTAAACAAGTACTGCTCTAGAAGACTGGTTTCATTAGGACCAGAGTTCCCATGCTTTTACCTACCTCATTATTGCAGGCAGTGGTAACATATTTGAAGAGCTAGGTATGAAAGTCCTGGTTACAAATGCAGTTTTTGCAAGCACTCATTGAGTTATTGCTATGTACCTGACACAGTCCTAGATGTTTTCACATACTCCGTAGGTAGCGGACATACATCCATAAATTAAAATGGAGAACACAAAGAGATCTAATATTTGTTGACTTCCTTTACTAAAGGAGGACTGCTATCTCATTGAATCCTCATAAATAGTGCTAATGTGCTAGTGAATCTCAGAAAAATGAACTAACATGTATGATATTAGGTAATTGAATTGTAATTCAGATCTGTGTATTGCTAAATTCCACGTTCTTGCCAGCACATCTGAGGTCTCGAAAGAAGGGAATGGTGAATGAACTGTAGAGGTGTGTACAATAAGGGGCCCCCCAAGTCTTCAAGATGTCCACCTGACTGCTTAAGCTCTGCTCAAAGACTAACTGCTTGGAATCCTGCTTACCCCTGGCTACTGTATTCTTTGTAGATGATCTTCTGCGTAAAAACCAACAGCTGAACATGAAGGTGGCTTCCCTGAACCAGGAGCTTGCCCAGCTGAAAAAGTTGGAGGAGACAGTGACCCTTCTCCATGAAAGTCAGAGGTAGGAATGGGTTATCTAACTGGCTTCTAGAAGCAGATGCTTGCTTCCCTTTATCTCCTTTGTTTGACAGGCGAGTTAATATCTATATACTTTTCAAATTAATTCCATGTTGTGTGTAAACCACTTATATCTAGGCCAGTTAGCTCAGGGATCAAAGTACTGCTTTCCAGGACAACCCAGGAATTAAATGTCTTTGCTGGAATTGGTGGTCTTCACCACCTTAATAATAAATAAGTAGTTTCTCTCTTGGTCCAATAGGACCCTTTTTGAGTCAGTCTGTTTGTCTTGGTCACTATGTACCCCTAAAATCACTCATCTGGCTTTTTTGGAAAATGCCTGCCTGCTTGTTGGTCACAGAAGATACTTCAAGCACTCAAAGAGAATGATAGGGAAAGAATACAATGTACGTGTTCTCCTCAGAGGAGCTCAATAGCTTCAACTTCTTCAAAAAATAGTATCCTCGGGATGCAGAGTAGACAAATCAGAAAAGGCCTCAAGATTATTGGTATATTTAGAGAAGTCCTGGATGTTTTGATTTGTCAAACACCTATACTAAGACTTTCCATGAATTTTAAATATAAGACCCCCATCCCCAAACCTTCAGTCCCAAACTTCACTTCCCAATTTTCCTTGAAATAACTTCCTATTCAGAGGATTCATTCTGGTTGGCTTTTTACTTTTTTTTTTTCCATTATAATTATTTCGACTATATACAAAAGTAGAGCAAGTAGCATAATCATGGTTCTCGAACTTGGGTGTGCATCAGAATCACCTGAAAGACTTGTTGAAACGCAGATTGCTGGGCCCCACCCCCAGCGTTTCAGAATCAGCAGGTCTGGGCTGGGAACTGAGAATTTGCATTTCTAATAGGTTTCCTGGTGATGCTGTTGCAGCTGGTCTGGGACCATACTTTGAGAACATAAGGGTATATCTCTTTAGTCATGTACAGTCAAATTGCTATATTTTAAAGCAACTTGAAATAATTCAAAGTACTGCTTTCCAGGACATAGAAGAAATAATTCTTCTATGTGTTGTTAAACCATCAATTCAATATACAGGTTCAACTTGTTTCAATTTGCTTTTGATTCACAGGGAAATTTTATTATTTTAAGCTTATCTTGTTTTATAATTATGTAAAACATTTACATTGCCCCAAAGTCAAATCTAAAAAATGAGATAAATTCAGACGATTCTAGCTCCCTTACCTGTCTCCTCTATCCTTTCCTTCCCTCCCACAGCCTTCCATTATAAGTGTGGGTGTGTATTTGTATTCCCCCTCTATTATATAAAAAGAGGCATAATAGTACTTTAATATTTTATCTAAGCAATCAGTTCACAGTGGTGTGTAAAGTTAGTTATCATTCCTTTTTATAACTGCCTAGAACTCCACTGTGTACTTATTTAATTAGTCCTCTATTGATGGACATTTAGGTTGACAGTATATTGTTGTTACTGCTGCAATGAATAGCATTGTGCATGCATCTTTTTTTTTTCTTTTTTTCTGGCCAGCCTTTGATGGCTTTTAACATTATAGGTAATCAGAGTCCAAGAATATAGCCATGACTAGCCCCACTAGTTAATTGCAGAGGCAAGATAGAAGAAGTAGAAGTTAAGATTTGGAGATAGAAATCGGAAGCCTGATCAGGTGCCAATCTCCCAGTGCTTCTACTTACCTCATCATGAAAGTGCTTTGGAAAGAACAGAACAATCACTGTTATAAAATGAGAACTATGTTACTGCAACGGTCAGTCTGGAACATAATCAAATAGGACTATAATGAAGAAAGAAACCTTCAACTTGCTTTTAAAATAACTCATAAATGGTACAGTTCTTTCTGAATAAAGATATTCCTTCGTTTTACATTCGTCTTTAGCAAACACTTCAGGGCTGAATTGCATCTACTTTGCTTTCATGATTTCATGACTGCCTTTTCCCTTGTGTCCCAGGTCCCTGGTGGTAACTAATGAGTATCTGCTGCAGCAGCTGAATAAAGAGCAAAAAGGTTATTCTGGGAAAGCACTCCTGCCTCCTGAGAAGAGTCATCATTTGGGGAGATCATCACCCTTCGGGAAAAGCACGTTGTCTTCCTCCTCACCAGTGGCACATGACACGGGTCAGTATGTAATACAGAGTATCTCAAACTCTGTCCCAGAGACTAGTTTATGGAGCTAGCACTGAACACCTTCTCTGCAGCTTCTCTCTCAGCCATGGGGGGCCCTCAATGCCATTGCCACCAGTATGGTGGTATTTACCCACAAGATTAAGAAAAAGTCTTATTCTGATTACATTGCATTGGTTCTTCTCTTTATTTTCTTTTTTTTTTTTTTAATTTTATCTCCTCCCATCAAGTCATTCTTTCCTTCTGCCCACAGGAATAGTTGGCACTCAGTCCTAGCATTGTATCACATAGGGACATTTGGCTGAAAATATAGAAATGGAAAAAACACTAAACATTTTTCCCACATGTCACTTGAAACTGTGTGGTAGGAGGTTCAAAAGGAACATCCATGGCCAGGTATATTCTGTGTTAGAAGAAACTCATGAGAATCCATATTGAGTGGGTTCATCAATCATGTTTTGAGTTTCCTCCCACCATAGTAAAAAGATGACAAGGTCTGGTGACTGCCCTAGAGATTTAGTCGGGGAGGAAAGCAAAACCTTGTGTAGAATTCAGAGGTTGGCATTGGGACCAAAAAGTCTAAACAGAAGCCTAAAGATGTCTTGGAAAGAGAGAGAGAAAGTGTTGTCAGGGGGATTCCTCCTCTTGGGAATTGGAGAAGATGTCGGTGAGGATGTATTCAAGTAGAAGCTTGCAGAATGAGCAGAATGGAAGCAGATGGAGGAGAGGCTGAGCTTTCCCAGGCCAAGAGTACAGAGTAGAAGAGTCTGGAGCCCCCAGAGGGACTGTAGGGCAAGGAAGATGCAGGTCATGGTGCCATGAGAGTGTATAACCAGGGAACTAGTCCTAGCCTGTGAGGGGTGGTGTCAGGAAATGTCCCCTAAAGAAATGATCTTTCAAGTGAGATCTGAAGACTGAATAGAAGATTATCAGGCAAGCATAGGGCTGAGAGAAGAAGCAATGGGGAGAGCTACAGAGAGAAACAGCATCTGCAAAAGCCATGGAATGGGAAGAAACATGGTCCTTTCAGAGAACTGAGGGGCTGAGAGGAGGTAAGCAGGAGGTAGGTTGCATGGTTCTTTGAAGATTTTAGATTGGGAAGGCAGAGGAATGGCAGATTTGTGTTTGAGAAGCTTTCTCTGTAAGAAATGATTGACAGATGTGCAGAGTGGGGAAGAACCAGTGAGGAGCTGGAGAGATGAGAGAAGGCTGCTGCAGTCCAGGCCAGAGATGGAGCTTCTGGATATTTGCTTTGAGCTTAGCATCCACTTTACACATAAGTACTCTGTGTTTCCGACAGAGGAACAATCCTTCTTTTAATCCTGATTGATTCGGCATCTTACAAATCAATGAGGAGAGATAATGAAAGTGGCTCTAGGCATGTTTCTGCTTCAGGGTCACCCAGGTAGCTAATGCTGCCAGAGAGTGTGTAGAGGGTGAAGGACTGCTGGCCTTTTCGTCTTTAGGGGCATGTCAGAGAGAAAAGCAGGCAGAAAGATTTATTTGCTCCTTTGATGCAGGTGCTGTGCCAGGCAGGAGAGCTATTGCGATAATAATGAGACACAAAGATCGCAACCAAGACCACACATTTCTAAGTTATAAATCAAATCCACAAACTGCTGGATTTTATGTGGGTTCCCCAAAGAAGCCATGTACAGAGGAGCCATAAGTGTCTTTGAGCTATGTGGCTCTGAGGGAGCTAGAGTGAGCTCGTGCTCTGTGGAAATGTCAACAAGAATAGCACCCCACCACTACCAACACTTTCCTAGGCCTGTCTTCTAGAGAGCCTAAGCTTTGCCCAGGTAGGGTAGCCTCAGCCAGTAACCTTGCAGCCCTGAACTGTCATGCTTCAGGCTTCCAGCCCAGTATATAGGCAAACCTACTGGACAGACAGTACTGGGATGGGGGTGGGGGATGCGTGGGGACTCGGGGAAAGATAACACTTCTTTCTTTCTACAACCCCAGCCCTCCCTTCCTTCCCCTATGAACATCTGTTAATGTCAACACCAGAACCTTTTCAGGGTACCTCTGAGAAGGAGCAAAGACTCTGACTCAGACTGAGTCACCTTTCACCCTATTTCCTATTGTCACCGAAAGTGGCTGGCCCTCTCCCAGGTCAGGCACCTCTCTAGAGCTGCTGGCCACTCCTAGGAAAGTTGACTGTGTTTCTGATGTTCTGTGTGGCCCTTGGACCAGAGGGCAGGGGTAGGTATTGGAAGTGCCAAGGAAAGGTTGCCAAAGAATTGTTTGCCCTGTGCAGCTAAGTGGGCTCAATATGGAAGAGGAAAGGCTCCTGAAGCAAACAGAAAACAAGTGGAGAGGGATTCCTCACTCAAGGCCAGGCACTATTGGGAGAAAGAAGGAAACAGGGCTGGGTCCTCAGGGAAGTTCTGTGCCTAAAAGGAGGGACAGAGCCAACCAGCTATACATAGAAGATTTTAATGGCTCCATCGCACAGATCCTAACCTCTCTTCCTTGCCCCACTGGCTTTGCTAGCAAGGGTACCCAAATTTTCCACAATGAGGAGGCTATGAGGGGTGGAACAGTGATAACTGAAGGGCTGAAATGCACTGTTTGGTCCATGGCTGCCTTGTACCATATTCTGTTAGTAAACCCACTGGTCCTGGCTCTGGGCGGGCCTTGATT
The DNA here is from genome assembly GCA_003508835.1 of Eonycteris spelaea. Classification (NCBI taxonomy): domain Eukaryota; kingdom Metazoa; phylum Chordata; class Mammalia; order Chiroptera; family Pteropodidae; genus Eonycteris; species Eonycteris spelaea. The sequence goes on along the minus strand of PUFA01000026.1, from coordinate 815,435 downwards.
TCCCTCAGGCTCCATGACCACTTTTCAAGAAGAAGGGCTTTACTCCTACATGGTAGAGTTTTGGGGCTCAGCCATTTCTCTCTCTGGGTTCCTCTAAGCCACACTGCCAGTCTCAGTTGGGGCCCAGCCACAGCTCCCCTACACAATGGATGATAACACTCACCTGTAGCTTAATCACTGACAGCCTGGATCAATTTGCAATCCAGTTACATTCTTTTCTCTATTAGGATAATTTAGCAAGTGAAAGCCAGAAGGATTTGTGTTTCTCTCCTTCCTATTGTGCTCACTTAAGTAAGCTTTCAATTCAGACAAATTCCCCAAGGCTAGAGGAATCATTCCTCTATTTGCTGGTGGGAGAGGTAGAACTTTCTGAAATTCTTCTCTGGGCAGAGCTAAGGGGTGTGGTTGGCCAAGTCTGGAGGAGGCCCCAGCTGTCAGCTGTTAGACAAGGCTCTGCTGTGGCCAGGCATTGATTCTCCCTCTAATTCCCACCTCACCACACCAACATCCCTGTCCCTGAACCACACTATTCCTCTACACCCCTACTCCCAAGAAAACTTGGGTTCACGGGACTCTGGGTCCACCTGGGGCAGGAACATCCCAGAAGAGCCTGTGGGATGAGGGAATAAGCAGTTGCACTACTACGCCTTGTTAACAGGCTTGGGAAAGAAGGTATTTGTGAGTGTGTGCCTCTAAGCCTTTTCTACGTACCCTTGGGAGACGCCCTCTATTGGGAAGGGCCTCAGTCCAGTCCAACCTTTTAGTCAGCAAGAAGGAAGGGGAGTTGGTCCGTAAGCCTTGTGCCTAGGAATAGCTCTGGCCTAACACCCAGAGCCTCTGAGAGAAAAGTTTAATCTGGAAATCCCAGGAGTCCTCAGGACCAGAGAGGCCCCCACCCTCCTTCCAACCTGGGATGTTAAACAGGTGGGAGGGAGTCAGCGAGAAGAGGCTGAGGCATTCTTAGATGTTCTACTTGCCTCCCAAAGGCTGACCTTCCAGTCTCACTTTTGGAAATCATTTTAGGGCTCATTGTGTTAGAAAGAGCCTGGCCTGGGAGGCAAGAGGCATGGTCTGGCCTCTGTCTGCAGAAGTCCCACTTTCTGGGTCTGCTTCCTCAGCCATAAAATTAGGGAGTTGGACTATGTATTCTCTAAGGTTCTTTCTGGTCCTCCTTTCTTTGATATTCTGAGCTGGAGCCCAAAATGACTTGCCTTGGTAGCCCCCAGAAGTGGGAAACTATTCAGCAGGCTGAGAGCCGAGGCCTGGCACTGGACTCCTGCCAACATTTGGCCCAGGCCAAATCTGCTGTCTCATCCCTCCTCCTGCTGTGAAAGCAGAGAGGCCCTAACTGCTGAAAGGCAAACTGTGACTTAGGACCCAGGGTCAGGGCTGAGGCAAAAGGCTTTGGATTTCCCTAAGGAGCATCCCCAGGCAGCCTGGCTCTGTGGTAATAGAAGAGACTGTTGTCTTTTTCTGGGCAGGGCTGCCAGTGGAAGGATCAGCAGTGACACACAAAGAGGTGATAACACTGAGGAGGTGTGAATGTCATTATCCCCATTGTCAGATACCTGACCAGGCCATATTGATACAAAAGGTGGCTTTATTGAGGTCTGGGTAAGAATTAGGCTCTTGGCCAGAGCAGCAGCTTAAATATGAGACAAGCAGGCAGGGGTTAGCCATGCCTGGGGCTAGGTTGGGGCAGTGAGGCTATAGGCACAGACTCTCCCAGAGGGACAAAAGTCATGGAGGAAAGAGGAAAGGAAAGGGGGCACAGTGCAGTCTGGGTCAGAGGCCTGGTGGGCTGGCCCCATGGGGCTGGGCAGGAAGCTCTGGGTGGCAGGTCCAGCAGGGAGGGGACCGGGCTCTCTTGCTCCACGTGCCCCTTAGGCCCAGGCCTGAGCCTCTGGCAGGGGCAGTCGCACTGGAGGGCCTCCCCAGGCCTCACTTCTTCACCTTGGCATCATAGGTGCCTGCGTTCTTGTAGGCACTCACATAGCCACTGTCATCCAGGATGTCCTGCCGCCCAGCAATGCCCTTGCCCTTGCCACTCTCGTCGAAGCGCTCCTTGTGGGAACCCGTGTACTTGCTGGTGTCAGTCAGCCGTTCCACAGCACCCCCTGTTTTTGCTTTCTGTTTGGACAGAGTTCCCCCAGGAGCACCTGGTTAGGGAGCCCAGCCCTTCCCACCCCCAGCTGAGATTCCCCACATCCCCTCAGTGGCTACCTGAGATCATCAGGGCACTTACAGTGACGCCCACATTGGCTGGCTCCTTGCCTGCTACCAGCTGGCAAATGGCATCGAAGGCCTCCTCCTTGCTCTTCCCCTTGAATCGCTTGATTGCCAGCTCTTCTAGGGCCTTCTTGAACTCCTCATAGTTGATGACCCGAGCAGACTTCCCCCTGTCAGGTATGTGGGCACCATGAGTTTTCCTCTTTCTTGCTGTACCCCCTGCCTCCAGCCCCCAATTCCCCACCTTCTGGGAACATCAGAAGCAGGGACCGCCTGGGGCTCACTTGACTTTGGAGAAGACGATGTCGACGTCGGTCCCTGTCACAGCCTTTCCGTCAGCCACCTTGCAGTCCTTACACAGCTTGGCCCAGTTCTTACCATTCATCTCTTGCCCACTGGCTTTAGGGTCACCATGGATGGCAAACTTGCGGAAGCTCTCCTCCAGCCCAGCCACGTCTGTGCTCGCTGCCATGCCACTCTGTAGGGATCCACCTTAGTCACCTCCCAGCCAAGCTGCCCCTCCCCTCCCCAGGGCACAGAACATCATGCCTTTACCTCAAAAACTTCAAGGTCTGAGTTGTGGGCACTTAGGCTACATACCCTCAGAGCTGGAGCTGGAGCTGCCTGAGAAGAGGGTCCAGCACTCAGTGTCTCCTTGGGCCCCCACGCCCTGAGGAAGAGCCCCAAGATGAAAGGTCCTGTTGCCTAATGCTAGCCCTGGCTTGGAATGGAGTTGAGATGAAATCATGATGCTCACTCATATCAGGCTGGGAACAGAGCGGCACTGTCCGGAGGGGCTGTGAGGGCAGCAGCTGGGCCATGGCTTTGTCTGGCCCTGGCACAAGGCCTGCTTGGGTGGAAGTAAGGGTGGCAGAGCAGGCCTCTCTCCGTGGGAGGGAGTTCCATGCCAAGCTGGTCAGGGCTGGGCTGAGTTGCTATTAGGTATTTAGTAAGGACAGTGTCTTTGTCAGGGTCATGAGGACCCAGCAAGACCCAGCCCAGGCTGAGAAAGGAGCCAAAGCACGGGCAGGGGTGCATGCCCTAGGCAAGGGTGCAGCTGGCCCAGCTAGGACCTTGTTACTATTTGCTGTTAAACAAAAACATAAGGGGAGCAGGAGCCTGGGGCTGGCCTGGCCACAGTTTGTGAAGCCTGGAGACGGTTGCTAAGGGAGGGTGGTGCTTCTTGGAGAATGTTGCTAAGGGCAGGATGGTGTCAGGGCAGCTCAGGGAGAAGCTCCCAGTGCTGCTGGGCTGGGCTGGGCTGGGCTGGGAAACCAGGGCCCTTGGGTGGGGCGCACCAGCACTCCCAGTGCCTGGGGCACAACTATGGCTTCCTGGCCCCTTGCCACCCATTGGGGCTGTTACCTCCCAGTCTGGCGTGTAGGAGGAGTGGGAAACTGGGGGGCTAGCCTAGGTAGGGGTCGTAGAGTTCTGATCTGAGCCTTCAGAGGCATTCTGGTGAGTGGGACTGTGGCCTTGGCCCTGTGATCCTCACACCTAAGTCCTGCACCAAAGCACCCTTCCTAATACCTTCAGCCCTCCATTCAGGCCCCTTGGCCACACCCTGGGCACTGCCACACCAGCCCACACTCCTGTAGTTTACAGACTCAGCACGGCCCTCCACACCCTCAGCCTTATTCCTCTTGACCACACCCTTAACCTGGTACTCAGACCTCCCTGAGCACACCCACAGCCCCGCACTGAAGTGGCCCCCACAGCACCACCCCCCCTGCCCCAAGTCCCCTGACCACACCTGCAGCCCTGAGACTGAGGGCCTAGGCCATTCTCTCAGCATCCACCTCCAACACATATACTAAGAGCCTTGTACTGAGACTCCTTCAATAATACCCTCAGACCTGCACTGAAGGGCCCCCCATGCCCCTACAGTAGTCCCCTGGCCACACCTACAGTGCTGCGCTGAAACCCCACTATGTAGCACAGCCTCAGACTGAGGCCTGCCTGACCACACCCTCATCCCTGCACTGCAGGCGCCTCCATCCACACACCGGCAGCCCTTGCTGAGACCCCAGCCAGAGTCTCACAACTCACCCCTCTCCACACACCTTCATTCCTAAACACGCCCTCATAGCCCCCTTGTCCACACACAATTTGCTGGCACATTCGCAGCCCTGCCCTGAAGCCCACCAGTGTCCACACCTACAGACTTGCATTTCCAGACTCCCAGGTACTGTGTTCTGACCACCCTGTGTTGAGGCCTCTCTAAGCACACCCACCTCCTCCACTACAGCCTCCTGACCGCACACTTCAGCAACCATCTTCTACCTCTGCCTTTTATACTAGAGCCTCCAGTGACCGTGGTCTGGGCCTCTGCGCAACTACCCCTCTCTCACTATCACTGGCCACTGAGCACACTCACCTATTCTAAAGCTGCAGTTTCTGAGACTGGGAGCATCCACAGCTCCTTCCCTGCAGCGACTTTGCGGGCCCACAATCAGTCCACTACCCTCTCCCTACACTGCTACCTCCCATCCTCGACCGGAGACCCAGCGCTTGGTTTACGGAGGAGGAGACTGGCCGTATCCTGCACCCAGTGCTCACTCTTGTATGTGGGAAGATGAATTCTTCGAAATCTAGGGACTGATCAGGTAAAGTCAGGGCGCAGGCTGTAGTCCCAAGGGTCTGCAGCCATGGATGGAGCGGCCACGCCCGTGAACTAGGGCCACCCGCTTGCTCTCGCTGGGACAGCTGGAGTCATCAATCAGCAGGGCAAGGAGGTGGGGTGGGGGTGAAACACTTGGGTCCAGGGCAGGGGCCGCTCAGCTGGCGTCCTCAGCTCGGTACTCCCCGGGGTTAGGACCCCTTCCAGGCCGCTCCCACCCCCACCCCCCTTCCTTATTGTGCAAGATACTAAGTAGGGTGGGTGGTCGGCGCCCGGGTCCCTCCTACGACTTCTACCTCGCGACTGCTCCTGCAGTGCTCGTTCGACGGACAGAAAGACGCAAGAATGGACCCACGGACGCGGGAGACCAGGCGGCTCCGCAGCTCTGCTCCCTGCCGGCTCTGGGGCAGGACTGCAGCCCCAGCGGCTCCACCGTATTATCCCCTGTTTCTCGGTCTCCATAGAGACAGCGAGTCCCACCCCCGGGCTGTCTCGGCAGGCGGGAGAGTGACCAAGGTCATGCTGGCTCCACCCACCGGACCCCGGCCTATCGGCGCTCGGCTCTCGTGGGGGCGGAGTGGCGACGATAGCCTCTTTCTGTAGCTCGCGACGCAGCTTTGCGGCCGGGTAGACTATCCCTTTGTAGTTCTGGACGTCCTCGGATGGCCCCCAAACGGGAAAAAGGCCCCCCCTCCTGGGCTCCACCCAAAGTTCAAAGTAGGCCCCCGCCTCCAGGAGAGATCCAGCTTCCCAGAGCTGCAACCGAAGGCAGTTTGAGACGGGGAGGGGGTGTGAGGGTGGGGGCGTGGTAGGAGGAGAGGACTGTGAGGGAGAGGGGAGGGGCAGAGGAGCCAGAAGATGCCTGCCCTCAGTGACAGTGGAGAGTGGGGTCCAGAGCTGGCTCAAGACCACGGCTCTCCGAAGAACATGTGGTATCCCCAGGTTACGCCTCTGGATCACTGGGAATGGGAGGAGACAATGAGCAAATGAGGAGTGCCCAGCTCCAGCATCCTGGTACACCGATGGAGATCCCGCCGCCAGGAAAAAGCTCCTGGGTCTCTGCTCCCGCTGCTGCCTCCAGAACCCAGAGCCTTCTTCCCCTTATGTCTCCAAGTGCAGACTCTTATCTTCAAGAAAAATAATCTCCAGGCAGTCTTTTAGGATCTTTCCTAACCAGGAGCCTTGTACCCGAGTTCCTCAGGTCCTCGTTTACCTCCATATGACAAATCCGGATGGCAACCCACCGTAAGGGAGTCCACCCCTTTCTCTGCCCCTAGGCCGACTGGCAATGGGACTCCAGGACCCATGGCCCTTGCCATTAAGATAGTATGCAGTAAGTCCGCAAAAGCATAAAAAAAGGTTTATTGGAGCATCATGGCCGGTGGGGCGGGTATTGCTGAGACATGGGGGAGGGGGCCGATCCCGCAGCCCTAGGGTCTCCTAAAGTGCATTCCAACGGCGAGGGTGGGGTGTTGCATAGAGAGTCGGGCCGGCCGCTTCTCCTCGGCCCTTTGGCCTCTCGGCCCAGCTAAGCCAGGCCTGCCTCCTGGCCGCCTCGCGCCCTGGGCTTGCCACTGCTCGGGCTCACGAAAACAGCGGGCACATGCGCCTGCAGCGCCAGCCCCGACTCTCGGCACCTGTCCCCGGGGGCGGCCAGAGCGGCGCTGCCCAGGCGCGTTTGAGCCACCGGAATCTCGTCCATGGACTCCGCTGACGCCGAGTGGTATGCGTCTGCAGGGCCAGCAGCGTGCACCGGGCTGGCACCTGTGGAATCCGACGACGAGCTGGAGCTGCAGCCCGGCACCCGAGGCCCTGAGGGGATGGAAGGGAAGGTGAGACCAGGGCTGCGACTTTTTCCGGCCCCTTCCCTTGGAGCTCCCGGTGCAGGATCCCGTCAGGAAGGGCGCTCACCTGGCAGCCTGGGCAGCTGGGGATCCAGATCCAAGGTCCCAGAGGTCTGCACCTTGTAAACACGCCGCTTCCTCTTTTTCTACAGAGACGGCCGAGAACCTGAGTACTCTCCTTCCCCTTACCCCATATCACCAGAAGAAGCAGAGGAGTGGGGCAGAGTAGGGGCTTCTTTCCCATCCCCTTCCACCTGGGGTGGGGGCCCAGCACAATAACCCCTACCTGGGGTCGGATTCCTGGGGGCAGAGCGATAGTCTCTGGGGATGAGGGCGGTGGAGGCTCCACTTGGCTGCCAGTAGCAAGAAACCCAGAGGGACTGAGGGGGAAGTGGAAGGGTAAGTGCTGGATTCCACTGATTCCTGAAATCCCACCCAGCTGGAGGTCCTCAAATAAGCCTCCCTTCTTAGCAGACAATAGAAGGGTTACTGATCTGTTCAAAGCCAGACGGGGCTGGATTCAGACCTGTGCCCTGGCCTTGGCCTACTCCCTTTCTCCCACCTCAGATGGCCCTGCCATGACAATGGGAGATGCCCAGCTGATACATGGCATTCACACTCACTTGGCATTCACTGAGGCAGGCCTGGCTTGGCCAGGGGCTTCTGGGCGCACGTGGCTGAAGGTCCGCATGTAGAACTCCATCTCCTGGGGAAGGTGGGGGTCAGGAGCCTGGGTGGTCAGGTGTGGATCCAGGACCTTGAGTCCTGAGCACACCCAATCCTGGATAAAACGTACCCTCAGTGGCCTCTGTGGGAGGTCTGGGTACAGAGGTCTAGCGCTGTCCTCCTCCAGGTCTCTCAGCTGGGAAAACTCCCTTGCAGGATGAATCTTAAAACACTCATTTCTGGGCCTTACTCCATCTAATCAAACGCTACCTCCTCCAGGAAGTCCCCCAGCCTCATAGGTCTAATGTACCCAGTATAGAGCTGCTCTGGCCAAGGAGAGTGGTGTGGAAGAGGCCCTCAGAGCTGCCCTCTCCTGTTCCTGGCCCCTGTCAGGGCTCCAGTCTCTGAACCGATTTTTTCCCCTAGCCGGGCAGCTGTTCACAGGCTGTGTGTGCACCGAGGCTGTGTGCATGGCTTGAGGGTTCTTGCAGAGATGAATCCTCAGAGTACCAGCCACAATCTCGGCTGCCGGGGACCAGGGCAATATTCAGTCTCCCCCACCTGTACCCTTGAAAGGGAAGATAGTGGGTGGTGGAGAGAACATCACGACAGCTCTACTGAGGAACCAGGCTTATGGGTGAATTCTGTTTAGTCGCTGATCCCAACAGCCACCCCTGGAAGTCCCAGGCTCAACTCCTGAAAGTGAAGGGGGCCTGGGACCAGGATGTCACAGGAGTGGCCTAGGCCTGTGCCCCAGCACGTAGAATGGGATCCAGCTACACCCACAGGACTGCAGGTGAGAAAAGAAAAGCCAGCCCAGGAAGGCCTGCGTGCTGAGGATGTGGGCAGGAGCTAGGACTCGAAGGCCCCGCCCCCCACCAGGCGGGGTGGGAGAGGGCACCCGGACAGCTGTCGCCTGCTCAGCAGCCGTTTCTATGGAGACCCAAGCGTCCTGACTAATGCAGAGAGGACAATGTAACAGCAAACGCCGTCTCTAAAACAAGCCTATGTTTGGGGGCAACGGCTCCAGAGTGGGGCCCCTCCCGCATTCCTGCTCAGGGTGGGGGTGGGGAGGCTGCCTGAGGCCCTGGCAGATCTAGGGGACAGAGTCCAGCTGGCCACAGGCTGACTGAGCAAATGCAAAGACTGAAGCTCCAGCAAGCCCTGTGCCCAACCTCTGCCCAGGCTAGCCCTTTGTGGAGACGTGTGGGAGTGCCAGCCTGAGCAGAGAAGCCCTGGGAAACAGGAAGGGGTCAGAGGCCAGTCATAAGGACTGGGGCCTCAAAGCAATCTTCTCCCCTATCTTTTTTCCTCCCTAGTGTGGACCCAGCACCCCTCCAGGGTCCAGCAGAGATGGACAAAGTCTATCCTGTGCCCCTAGGCTCTAGATGGGTGGGGCAGAGGAAGTTGACAGCAGTAGAGAATGGTCCCAGAAGCATGAGGGGCCAGGATGGGACAAGATACAAGTCCTAGCCAGCTAGGGAAGTCTGAGGGTGTCACCAGGGTATCCTAATCAAACTCCCTCCCCACATCAGAGCTGACCCTAGGATCCTTCCTCAGGACCTTCAACATCTGCGCATTCCTGAATGGTTCTGTGGCACCTCTCAGCCTCAGCTCTCTCTTCTGCACACCCTTCTTCCCTTGGGGAGGCTTCCCTCCGGTCATTTGCAGATGATATTAAATGTCCTTGCTGCTGGAACATCTGGCCCTAAAGCTTAGGCAGGCAGTGACTATAGGGCAGGGAACCAGAGCCCTTAAGTCTGGATATCCTATGGCCAGCCCTATTTCAATGGGCACCAGCTGTACAGCTTGAGAAAGTCTCCTGCCTACCTATCTGAACCTCAGACTCCTCTGTGAAGTGGGGTTGGGGATGATATCCACTCCCTAGGGGCTGCCATTGTGCTTATGTGGGGTCAGTGCACAGCACCAGGGCAGATATACAGTACTGTGGCAAGGGGTCTTCACAAACAGCCAGCATTCCTCCAGGCCTGCCAGCCTGGCCCACCCTTGGCAATGAGAACAGGAGAGGCAGGGTCCCAAGCCCTCCCCCAACCCGCCCACTAGCCTATGTTTGTGTCCTGTTACCATGGGGACTGGGGATCCAGAGTTCAGACTTCCCAACGAGGGCCTGCCTGGGCCCCCTGCCTTCCCAGTCCCTGGGGGTTCTGAGGACTGGACCACCCCCACCCCCAGCTGCTGACCTCAGGAAGCAACAGAGCGTGGGAATGGGGATAGGCTGATTAGCAGCTGGGCTGGCCAGGCACTAGCCTGAATGGATCCTGCTTTGCAATGTAGAGACCTTAACTCTTCCCAGGCCCAGCTTCTGTTTAACCTTTCTTGGCCTCAATATGCTCATCTGCAACATGGGTGTGGCAACATTACCTGCCTTGTGGGCTGTTTTAAGGATTAAATAGGATACTGGCTATAAGGGCTCAGGTTCCTAGGTAGAGAACTCTGGTGACCGGTCTCTGGTCCACCCCTCTCTCTTTCCTGCAGCCCCAATCTGCCCACTCCAGGTTCCCATGTTTCACACCCTCCAGCACATGCTTGCAGCCTGGACCACAGCATACATGGGGACTGGGAAATGCAAGGCCTCTTCGTGCTGTTCCCACACTTACGCAAGGCGGCATGTTCTCAGTACAGGCGTGGCCTCACCCCGCTGCCCCCAGCACTCCCTGCCCCAGCTGCTGTTCTAGGCCTGCTTCCTTCTTCCCTGTCTCATCATTGGTAGCTCACCGTATAGCCCCCCCCCCACACCCACACCCCGGCCCCATCTCCCACCCCCTCAGCCCTCTGGGCCACTTCTATACCTGAATGGGCCGCATCTTGAGGGGACATGACTCAAGCTGCCTTTGGGCCCCCTTTGCTTCCTGTGGCGGACGATGCTGCACGATGTACTCATAGGTAGTGAGCTTGTGCCACACTGAGGATGGTGAGAGAGGGCTCAGTGCAGTAGAAAGGGGACCCTAGAGTTCAGAGGTGAGGGAGGGTACCCAGTCCCAGGCTGAAACCACTGTCCCCATATACACTAAGCCCATGGGGTGAGACCAGGCCAGCACGAGAGCCAGCAATGGGAAAGGACATGACTTTAGAGCTCTAGAGCCCAAGTGGGTACCTCCCTGCAGCCTAGGGACCCCTATCTCTCGCAAGGGAGGCGTGGGGGGGGGCACTTACTGAGATAAATGTGGAAGCAGAGTAGGTGGCCGAGCAGGGCTGTGGAGAGCAGGCCCAGGAGGATGAGTAGGCCGGCCAGGGCTAGGATAGCAGGAGCCTGGGTCTCCACGGGGGCAGCAGGAAGGAACATGAACCACACGTCTGTGTGATTCTTCAGGACTGCAAGACACAGGCAGACTGTACTCAGCTGGGCTGTGACCAGTGACCAGAACGGGCCCAGGGTTAGGGGGTAGGAGTAGGCCTGGCAGACTGACCTTCAAAGTGGTGGTTGGTGCGCAGCCGCATGGGGTTGACAAAGAACTCCACGAAGACATAAGTGGCCACCAGCACAAGGAGCAGGACACCCAGTAAGGCAGATGCCACACTGTGTAGAAAGAGCCTGGGCCCAGCCATGGGCAACTGTCAGCACCTGCGTGCTCAGGCTGGATAAGAGCCCAGACCTCAGAAGGACCCATGGTGGGGATGGAGAGCCAGACTTCTGATCCCACAGCCCCAACTCCTCATAAAGCCAAAGGCTTAGGGCAAAGGCAAAGACTGGTGCAGCTCCATCAGGTCCCCACCCTTCCCTGGTCCAGCTGGAGGAAGATCCCAAACCCATCCTCAGCTGTCCCAGGAGGCAGCCGTCAAGAGCATCAGCCTCAGAGCAGCACATGGTGAATGCACACCAGCACCCCACTTCTCCAGCACCCCCTTCCCCACCCTGCCCTCTGTGCAGTCTCAAGGTCCCGGCTCTCACATTCAGACCCGCGCATCCCCAGGCCCCCGCGCGCCCCGGGCCCGCTCTCACCGGTAGTTCCTTTCGCCCACACAGTTATTGAGCCACTTGCAGTGGTGGTCGAAACCGCACACGCACTTGTTGCAAGCACTGCAGTGCTTGGAGCGAGCGCTCCTGCGGGAGAAGAGGGAGCACAGCGCATTCGGCCGCGTCGTCCTCCCCTTCGCCTCCCGGCCTGGCTGGAGCGGCGGGAGTCGGCAGAGCGACCTGAGCACCGGGCCTGTAGCAGGTTACCCATCCGGCGCCTCGGTGGGACCGCGGAGCTCCGCAACGGGGAGCGTGCGCGCCCTCTGGTGGGACCGCGGGAAGGGGACTTGGAGGAGGCAGGAGAAGTAGGGGACATTACACTGTCCCACCCTGGGACGGCACACCGGCTGACGGTGGTGTGAAACGGAAGTGGGGCTTCCTTTCCAAGCAAGGACCCCTGAGCTGGACCAGGAGACGATGCAGGCATGGAGCCAGGGAGCAGGAGAGAGCAAGGCATTGCTCTTCCTGACATCTCCATTTTGGGGTGCCTGTTTCCCTGTCAGTCTAAAGGAATTTTACTGGCATTCTTCCAAAAAACCTCAGTCTGTCTGAGCTCATCCAAAGAAAGAGAAGTAAGCTGACATCTGGGTGGACGTTGGGGAAGTTCACTGCAGGTGGGGCGAGGCAGGAATGCAAGAATGCAAGTGAGTCTCCCAGCCCCAGAGAGGGACCAGGGAAGCCCAAAGGAGTGAGGGAGAGTGGGAGTTCAGCTGCTCCCTCGGCAGAGGGCAGAGCCCTGGAATGGGCAGCAACAGCCAGAGCACCCACTGAGGAACAGCAGCACGGACTGGTGCCTAGTGAAGGAAAAGGTGGTCTGATGCGGAAGTCCTCAAGGCCTTTATGCCCTGGGCTCACTCTCTGTTCTGTGGACAGACCCTCCCAGGCTGCCTGGGTCTTCAGATTAGAAGTGTGGAGCTGGCCTTGGGCCACACCCCCACCCCCAATCCCCAACCTGAGGCTGGGAGACTGGAAGCTCCAGGAAGGTGGAGAGGGGTCTGGGGAGGCTGTCTGGACCAGCCAAGGGGGTTACTGCGCATTCGGCCTCCTCCTGCCACTAGCAGTGTGAACTGAAGCAAGTCATTTGGCCTCTCTGCACCTGAGTCCTCATGGGTAAACGGGGGTGAGAGTATCAGGACCAGACACACAGCTGGTAAATCTGGCTCTGCCGCCCAATAGACATATGACCTCAGGCAGGCCTCTCAGCAAGAGAGTTTGGGGCTCTTCCTCTTCTGTGAATGGGAAAGATGCTGCCCACCTGCAAGGGTGTTCATAGGCACCCAGGCACACAGTAGGAACTCAGGTGTTAACTCCTCTCCCCAACCCTATCTGAGAATGCTTGTGAGATGGGTGGGGGTGTGTGGGGGGTGACTGGCAGAATTAGTCATTAGAAATGTTTTTCGCAGTCCAAATTTTAATTTCGCAGTTTCCTATTTTAACCGTTGGAAATGCTAGTCCTCATCTTCTTTTTCTAATCACCTCCTTCACCCAATTCTCTGTCACTCCAAGATTCTTGACTGTGTGAAACACAGGCATTATCAGTTTGACTGTGAAGCCTTGGGCATGCTCCTCTCTGCCTTGAGCTCCCTCTGGCAGTTACCCAGGCATACTCATTGCCCCCACGCACCCTCAGACCACATGCACTTACACATCCACATCGCACAAATTGCAGTGCAGGTCTTCAATGACATGTGCATGTTGGCTGCGGTTGAAGATGGGCAGGGGCCCTCCATAGCTCTTGTCTCGCACGTTGGCATCTGCTGGATCGATGGTGACAGCAGTCAGGTGTACCACAAGGTGGCCAGCAAAGATGGCACCCATGCACTGGCCCAGCAGGTTAAAGACTCACTCCATATTCTGCCGGCTGGGAGCCCCACACCTGCTTCCTGTGATGAGAGCTGCTCTCCGCCTCCATGTGACTCCCTTGTACAGAGACTCTTAGCTTGTGCTACCTCCAAGACTCAGCATAGGCATGCCCCAGATGGAAGAGGAGAGGGAATGTCTTGTCATAGAGCTCACAAGCCAGCACTACCTGCTACTGCCGAGGGGCCCTGGCCTCAGGCTCCAGGCATGGCACAGGCCCTGGATGGTTTGACCTCCAAATCTCATCTGGTTTCATATTCTGAATGATGAAGTGAGACTGAAAGAGACCATCCTCTAAGGTCAAGGGACTCAAAATATAAGTTCTAAGCTTGCTTGTCTTGCTTTCACAGGAAGTCAACTGTGAGAGGGAAGCAGCCATCCTCTCTCAGTAGCCAGGCCAGATGGAAGATCACTTGCAGACAGGGCTTTAGTACCACCCACTGCTTCTCTGACCTGGAATCCAGGTACCTGGAGCACTGGGGCTGTGCATCTAGGATGTCCTGACACATTCAGGGCCCGACCTGGGACAGCGTGTCTAATTCCTGGAGCTGAAACAGGACCTATCTGCTCAGTAATTGGACCAAATTCTAGAAATGAAAATGCTTAGAACTTGCTGCAAAGTAAAAATTCACCAGCAGATTCTACCCAGCCAGCCAGCCATCCTCCATCCACCCATCATCTTGCTAGCCAGGCAGATCTCATCGCTCCATCATTCATCCTCTATCCATCAGCTATCCAATTTTCTTTTCTCCCTTCCTCCTCCTCCCAGCAGCCAAATTTCCCTACATGTCTGTAACAAGCCAGGCTCTGCCCTAATGTACTGTGCTATAGCTGAAAAAAAAAAAAATCCTGTGGCCCATTAAAACCTCTTTATGGTCCTGGCTATGGGTCACCTCTTGCCTCGTTATTCCATAATCTCTCAACTCTGCTCTTCCTGTTTGGGTCCCCTTGAGTCTGCTTGTCATTTGGTCCCAAAGTGAGCTTTGAAGAGCTTAAAGTGAAAGGCTTGCCTTCTTAAACTTCTACACTGGCTCTCAATGGCCCTCAAGCTAGAGTTTCTCTTTGGCTCAGTGCTGAGGCCCCTTGTGCTACGGCTCCTCTCAAACCTCTCTGGTATCACCAACCACTACTTTTCACCATTCCTAGCCTCTCTTCAGACACACTGAATGTGGGCAAACATTTAGTTTCCTGCCTGCTCCAACATTTCTACTGTCCCCATACCCTGGCTCATTCATTCAATTGTTTTCTAAGGTCTTTCTCTATGTCAGTCACTGAGGGATATGGCAGGAGTAAGACAGAATTGGTCCCTAGACTCAAGGAGGCTACAGTCTGGTGGGAAACACAGATGTTAATCAAATAATGCAGGGGTCTCCAATCCCTGGGCCATGGACCAGTACTGGTCTGTGGCCTTTTTTGAACCGGGCCACACAGCAAGAGTGAGTGGTGGGTGAACAAGTGAAGCTTCATCTGTATTTGCAGCTGCTCCCCAGCACTAGCATCACTGCCCTCAGCTCCACCTCAGATCACCAGGCATTAAATTCTCATAGGAGCACCAGTCTCTGGTGCCAGAAAGGTTGGGGACCACTGAAATAATGTGTTGATTACAATGAAGAAAGTTCATGGAACTATGTGAGTTTGTGCCACCTCATCTAGTCTGAAGGGATCCAGAAAGCTACCCTGAGGAAGTATCATCACCTCGGGTGAGACTTGGGGAGGAACAGATAACAGGGACCCGGCAGGTAACGCAAAGAGGAAAGGAGATTTGGCTGGTTATTGGGAGCAAGCAGAGTCCCAGACAGAAAGGTGGTTCTAGTTCAGCTCAGGGCTGCCCTGCAAGAACGAAGGCCCAGGTCACCAAATTCTGGCTTTTCAAAAGGCACTAGAAATCTGGATTTTTATGTGAGGTCTCTCATCTTTTAAATGTTGACAAAAAATAAATAATTTTTAAAACCCAGCACCTGAAAGAACATTTAAAATCTGTCCATTTTGTTGTTAATTATCCCTCAATTAAAAAACAATCCGTAGGCTAAACTGACTCATGGGCTGTCAGTTCTTGACTTCTGATTTCGTTGGGTGTTGGGGTGGAGCTCTCTCAGAAGAGCTTCCAGACAGAGACCAGTGTTGTCCCAACAGAGAACAGAGGAAATAATATAAGAAGAGGCTGGGGATAGGGCTGAGGCCAGAATGCAGAGAGCCTGGAGCATTTTGAACCTCATTCCTCCAGGCAGGAAGAAGCCATAAGAGGGTGTTAAGCTGGGAGGCAACTTTATCAGATTTGCTTTTCGAAAGGGCACTCTGGCTGCAGGGACACAGATAGACTGGTAGGAGTGAGCGCATGTGTGGGGACAGGCTGGAAAATTGAAGACTGACTACATAAAGGTGATAAAGGAAAGGGGTGGAGTCAAGAACATCTGGAGAGGCCGCTGGGCACAGGAGAGGAAGGGAGGTGTGAGCAGCAGGTGTATGTCTGGGCCTGTGGTGCTGTTGGTCTAGATGGCTCATCTCCTGTACCCACAGTCTGCTGTATGAGCCCCCAGCCCCATACTTACCATATGATTATCTCCAACCTACAAGGCTACCCTCCAGCTGGAGGCTGAGGACCCCCAGGGCACCCTGTCCTGTTTGTCTTTGCAACCCTAGGTCCCAGGCCAATTTCAGGCCAAGATAGGCACTGGTTACACACCATTACCCTACCTTGTTCCTCAGGATCCAGAGGGAGCCTACAGAAGGAAGGTGACTTTGATGGAAGGGAAGAGAACCATTCAGGCCCAGAAAAGAGAGTATTAGACAGGGAGGCTCTGTGATGCAATGAATGTGGAAAGGAAAAAACCCTCCAACTGCCCCACTGTCTCAGAGTTGGCCTGCCTGAGCAGCTCTCTGGCTTCACTGGTAAGAGCTGCATGACCTCAGAAAGTCACTTACTCTCTCTGAGCCCCAGTTTCTTCCTTAGTAAAGTGGGGAGAATACCTTCCTTATAGATTATTATGAGCATTAAATGAGATAATCTAAGTACAAGGGTTGGCACAGTGCCCGGCTCATAAAAGTGCTCAATAAAAAAAAAAAAAGCTAGTTACTCTTGTTTACTGTTATTTGCTCTGATTCTACTTACTCCAAACCACACAGTTATTAACCTGGCTTCCCAGGTACCCTGATGGTAGAAACTCAGGTAATCCCGAGTGAGGGGTGTGCCCATTCCAGATCATGAGAGGAATATTCCATGAAGCATTCTAGTTAGTAGCCCTGACTAATGCCTGTTGGTCACCTCAAAGAAAGTCCAGTTTTCCACTTACAGTGCTGAGGACTAGGCCCTGGCCCCTAGTGAACCAGGAAGGCCCCCTAGGGACACTGCTGGTGTCCGAAGATGGCAACCTTCTCTCGAGCCCTTCTCCACACACCTGCCCTTGTCACTCACCAGCCCAGGGCTCTGTGGTTTCTCAAGAGAGCATGTTCATACCTATGGCTCGCGTGTTCTGGTGCTCACACACACATCCTTGCATGCTCCGTGGCCCCATTTTGAGAAGCAGACAGGACTCCTTCTGTCAGACAGAGGAGGAGGCCGACAACCGGAAAGCTGGCAGAAGCTGCTCAGCCTTGTATTGCTCTGAAAGGGCTGAGCTGAGACCAAACTCAACTGCTAAGTCTACGTCTGAGGCATTCAAGGTTATCCCTGCTCACCTAGCCCTCCTCCACAAGGAAGCATCTCCTTGAAGCACACACACCAGGGCGCACTTGCACGGGCACCCTCTGGACAGGAGCATGTGGCCGCCTGCTACACTCCAATGTCCAGCCTTGAAGCCACATCCTCTGCTCCTGCGTGTTGTGGCCAGGGCTGAGGCAGTCAGTCACAACACTAGGTTCATCAAAGTTCACATTTGTCACTGTTCCCAAGAGCCTCCAGGATATCTTTAACTCTCCTCTTGTCAGTTCAACCTCACTCTAAAAGGGCCTGATTTACATAATCGATGAGCTCCTAAACGATCTTGGGTACAGCATAATAATCTGTCCATAAATAAAACCACATTTCAAATGTACTAGGAAACTTACTATGTAAAAGAATTCTACCATGACTCTTTTTGAAAAGTGAAAAATTCTTTCGTAATTGAAATAATTACTCTCTAATTTATCTCAAGCTCTGGACACAATTAGCTTAAAGAGAGCTTTCAGGCTCTCTTCTGTAATCATTCTTGTTGTACCTCAGTTGATGAGGTTCCCATTTGTGTGGGGTTTTAAATGATCTAAGGTCCTTTAGGCCTGTCTATCCACCCTATCAGGTAGAGGGTCAGGTAGGGGTTAAGGCCAGGCTGGTAAGTAGCTGCACCACCTGGGGAGAGACAGAGACTTCCTGTGCTCTCTGAGGCTCTGGAGCCCACTTCAGGGCCCCGCCATGTCTTTTATCTACTGCCCACATAATTCCATGCACCAGCCCCACACTTCCCCAAGGATACAGCATAGCCAGCGGGCACCCAGTAGTGTGGCAGGAGGGGGACAAGGACCCCAAAGCCGATCACAGCGAAGAAGAGGTACAGCAGCCAGGCCACAATCTGGAGCGGATGAGGGGGCCAGCTCCACCCATTCCGGCGGGACCGCTGGCCTTGCAGCTCCGGGGAAGGTCCACTAGCCTGTGCAGGCGCCGTCCACACATTCTCCTCAGGGGCTGTCTTGTTGGAGGGTTTGTTGCAGATGTTCATCTCCATAGGGAGAAAAGTAGAGAAAGCTTTAGCCTGAGGAAGCCCAGGCTGGAGCCCAGAGCCCATGCCTGCAGCTAGGTTTCAGCAAGGGGGAGGAAGCAGCCTGGGACATGAAGCCACCTCCTGGCTATTGTGCAGGAAAATCCAGAGCCATAGCATGATGGAGTTGGGCAGTGGGGGGGGGGGGGTGGTAGTAGAGTGCTGGTCTCAAAGCCCCGGAGCCAGCTCCGGCCCTGGCGTGGGCCAGTACAAGGTAGGAAGGTCCAGGGTTTATTCAGGACACAGAGTGGCTGCCTGTTACTCAAAGTGTTCTGTCTCCACAACCATCACAGTTAAACCCAATAAGACATGTTCTCATCTGGTAACAATATCAGGCTGGGGCCAGAGCGATGAGAACACATGCTGATTCTGTTAGGATTAGTCACCCCTGTCCTGCAGCCACAACACAAGTGTCAGAGAGGAACCCTTACCACGTGCTAAGGGAAACAGGCCCAGAAGGGGGATCTGGCCTCTGCCAGTCAGTAAGCTTGCAATCCCTTCAGGACTGGGGGACCCTGAACAGTATCCCCTGTGCCTCAGAAGAGCCGCCTGAGGCTTCTTGGCTGGGGAGGAGCCAGCAAACAGGGAGAGGGGAGGATTCCTCCTTGGTTCCCTCTAGTAGCGGAAATGACCACGTTTCTCTAAGTAAAATCTGGGCCTGGTGGACTGATGCCCTTTGACTCAAGGGCTCTCAGGGAAAGCCAGGCCTTGGCCAGAGTTGACCACCAGATGGCAGCACTCACCCACCCTGCAGTCAGTCCCAAGAGTTGGTCTGGTAGCCAAAGCTACATGCAGGGCAGTGGGAGGGGGGGGGGGGGCTGTCATTACAGGAGGAAGAGCCCTACCCCCAGTATCTTCTGGGCCTGAGGTGGCACTAGAGCCCAGGCAGGCAGCACCATACTTAGGGAGACAGGCCAACTTGGAGCTCCAGGTGGGAAGGCCAGGAGCTGGGGACAAAACCCTGGCAACTGGACTCTCCTTTCAGGAGCTCAGGCCCATGGGCCAGGGGGTCTGATTAAGCCAAAAGGTCTTAGCAAACCCATCTTGGCGCATCTGCCTGGAACGCCTTCATCACTTCTCAGCCCCCCAAAATGTGACTTGACCTTGAGAGCCTACTGCAAGCATCTCCTCATCCAGGGGTTGGGGCCCTCACAGTGTCTTTACTAGGCAAGTCACTTTGCCATCTGGAACACTCTGCAACCCTCGTGTCTGCTCCCTGTTACGCCAACTTCCCCTAAGGGCAGCAAATGTGCTGTGGTTCATTCTGATTCTGTTCCCCACATCTGCTCCCCCAAGCACCCAAAACATACCTTGTACATAGTAGGTGCTCAGTAAATGTTTGCTGACTTGAAAACATCTGAAATAAAAGAAAATGTGGGCCTGGTAAATGATGCGGAACCCTGGTCCACCCGAAGTCACCTGGCCACTCTGCCCTGCCTTCAATCTGCACAGGCACCATGTACCCAGCCCTCCCTGCCCCAGCTCCCCCTGCCCACTGGCTAGTACCCCAAGTGCTGGACATCTGCCCTTAGCCACTCTGCCTTCCGCTACGCCAAGCCTTGCATATCTGAAGTCACCTCTGAGTAGCCTCATCTCAAAGCTAAATGAAGTGACCTTAGTTTTCTCCCAGGGACTCAACTGGAACCCTTTGGTCATCTGCCTGTCTTCAATAAGGAGCAGTGAACAGTGAAAAAAGAGCCCCAGCTTCGGTGGAAACAGATCTAGGGTCAAGTCCTGGCTCAGCTGAGCGGCCTGAGTTTCTTCATCTGAAAAACGGGGTAGGGGTGTTCCACCCAGGGCTGTGTATAGATCAGTGATGCTGTAGGTAAAGTCTTGACACATAAATGCTCCCTAAATAGTAGACGTCATAATTATCCTTAAAACAGCCCTCTGGGTTGTCCTCATCTCTCCAGACTGTGGCTTCTGCACCTGATATTCTATGAGGTTTATGTCCAAAGTGATGGGGTTGGTTGAAGTTGCTGTCTTATGTCAGTGGTCCCAAGGAACACAGTGGTCCCAAGGAACACACAAGGGCTGAGCCACTGGATCACAATTCTAACCTTCTCACCTTCAATCAAAGGTGACAAAGATGCCCAGAAAGCTGACATCATTTTATATGGAATATCCCCAGAGGTAGTAAATCTTTGTCCTTAATTTTTAGAAACAGTCAAAGATCATCAGGTCAAGCCCAGTGAATACAGTTGAGCTGGGTGGTTCTTTGACAACCCCCCCCCACAGGGG
This sequence comes from Eonycteris spelaea, assembly GCA_003508835.1. Classification (NCBI taxonomy): domain Eukaryota; kingdom Metazoa; phylum Chordata; class Mammalia; order Chiroptera; family Pteropodidae; genus Eonycteris; species Eonycteris spelaea. Next base: position 795,272 of record PUFA01000026.1, on the reverse strand, counting down.
CGGGGGGGTGGTGTCAAATCCCTGTGGTCTGCACACATCACTTCTCCAGGGACATCATCACCAGGACAACGACCCTGAAGGGAACCCATGAATTGGGACCCCTGAGTTCTGGCTTTCTGTTTGTCATCCTCACACCTTAACAGAGCTACATCTTGAGGGAGTTTCTAAAGAAGCAGAGGTCCGTGACTGACACGTACCTGCTGCCTGGAGGGAGCTAGCAGCGGCCGCAAGCACCCCCAGTGCTGCCACAGCCCAGATACCTGAGGTGATAGGGGTCACCGTAGGCCTACACCAATAGCCTTGCGGGGCACCGACTCCAAACCAGGGTCCAGAGAGGTACCACTGTAGGAGACTGTGGATGAGGGGACGGTGCCGTCAGTTAGGTCTAACTCCCCTGCGGCAGGGGCCGTGCTCTAGAGTTAGATACCCGAGCTGGTCAGGAGGCATGCCACCCGTCCCAAAGCCTGGGCCAGCCAACTCTTAACTGATGACATTTTCCCTTGCAGAGTTGGTGGCCACAAATTTCTTTTAGTCCAAAAGCTTTTGATTAAAAAGACTGGGACATCAAAGAGAACCTACGATGGGGCCTTAAGCACAGATGGGACTACGCGTTGTCACCAAACCTAGGCACGTCCCTGGCCATCTCTCCCTCGCAGGGCTTCTCTAGAACAGACTGAAAGATGCACGGCTCTGCCCCCGGACACCGTGGCCAGCTTGTGCTCTCACACCTTGGCCCAGTCGGCACTTATTGGGACCCAGCCCCCGTGTGCACAGAGGATGGGAAGCCAAATGAGACCAAGCTCCTGCCCTCAGAAGCTTGCTTCCTGGGGACCCAGACAGACTTAGACAGACATCAGGGCAGTGGGTGAATGGGTATTTGCGCAGCCTCGAAAGGGCTAACCACTCAGAACACAGGGTAGATGAGGTTGGAGGTGGGGTGGGCGGAGTACAGAAGGAGAGAGAGATGAGCCCCGGGGAGCTGCAGAGTTAGATGACAGGGGGCCTAGGAGGCCAGGTGAGGAAGTCTGGGCAATGCTGAAAGAGCCACAGTGAGTCACAGGAAGTTTAAAGCAGGAGAGTGACAGGCAGTGATTGGGGTTTTGGAAAGCTTTCCAGGCACAGAGAGGAGGAGGGTATGAGAAAGGGCTCGTGGGGAGGTGACACCATAGCATCAGACCTATGCTTTGGGAGGAGTTGGTAGGGAGGTGGAGGTCAAGCCCACAAGTTCCCCGCTGCCTACCCAGTGTCCCCCACTGCATCTTTGGTGCGCCGAGAGCGATGTGGACCTTGATGAATGATTCTTCATGTACCTTCTGCTGCCACAGAACCACCCACAGAGATAGGCTTGTGGAGACAAAGACAAAAGGGAAGAGGCCCCCTGGAGTGTTAGAACCAAAGGTGACTGCTACCTTGGTAAGCCACGGACCCATGTGGCTGCTGAGGCAGGTTGGAAGGCCTGTGTATGCCCCTTCTTTGTCCCAACAAGGTGAAAGTGTTCATGTTACTATTTACTTGCTAAATGCCTAAAACAGCATTTTCAAAATAAGGTTAAGCTACCTTGATTTATAAGCCTAATTTAAATGAGGGAAATCTTACATTTCAAGTTATCAGTATGAACTATAGAATGGTTGCATGACTGATCCACTTCTCTCTTGCTCATCTCTGCTCCCACCAAAAAAATGTATTTCAGAATGTGGTTCTGTGATTCATACATGGTTGTCAAAAGAACCAGAATGAGGTAAAAAGTACCAGCCCTAGAGAGGCTGTGGGCATTCCTGGATTCCTTCTTTAATAACTGAGTTGATTCTTTCCTGGCTGAGGATTTCAGGAAAGAATCAACTCAGTTATTAAAGGTTTGTAGAGAGAGACACAGAACTGGGAGGGCAGAGTGATAAGGTCAGAGGAGAGGTGATGGGGCTCCATCAGGGACTGGAGGGCCTGGGGACCTGAGCCACCAACAAGGAGAGGCAGGTTGGAGCCAAGGATGAGGGTTGACCCAGAGATAAGAGCCTGATTCCAGTTCTTGCACTGCCTCTCACAGATTGAGGAACCTGGCTGGGGCGGCGGCAGGGGGAGGGGGCAAATTTCATAAAGACCTCTTTGGGTTTCTCCTTTACTCATCTTTCAAAAAAATTAGCTGGAAGGCAATTTGGCAAAGTCTACCAACCTTTAAAACACATATACCCTTAGGACTACATTCCATTTCTAGATATTTATCTTACACAAATACTCACAAAGTATAACAGAGATACACTGAAGTCTTGTACATAATAATAAAGGCCAAAAAGCAATATAAACAGATTATGGCACATCCACACAATGGAATGCTATACAACATCAAAAACAACATCAAAAACAATGCTATACAACATAAAAAAAATTTTTTTTAAAGACCATTAAGTAGAAAAAGCAAGATGTGCAATTGCTGTAGAAAGTGCTACCAAGTGAGTAAACACAAAGGCAGATGAACAGACATCTATATGCACAGATTCTCTCTAGAAGGAAATGCAAGGAAGCAAACAGGGCAGCCTTAGGGAAGATCTAGTGGCTGAGGGTAAGATAGAGATTTGCTTTTACTGTATATTCCTTGGTATTGTTTGAAAAAAAAATTTTTTTTACCATGTGCATGTACTGCTTTTGAAAAAAAAAATATGTCAAATAATAAGTAATTGAGTGGTGTCAACTCCTGCCCTCCTAGCACCATTGGGCTGCCATGTGGACAAAATGTGCTCATGTGATCCAGAATCCTGTACCACACCAGACAAACAAGGAACTCCTGCCTAACAACCGTGCAACAAGAGTGCTCGGTTTTAGCTCAGTGCTTCCTCACTCTCGAACGCAATTCTGACTTGTTCAGCTGCAAATCTGTGAAGAGCCGCAGAGCTCCCTACAAGCTGCTGGGGGTCTTGTCCAAGCCAAAATCAGACAATCAGACAGCAAAACAGAGGCGTTGCTGGGCAGGACCTTGTTCCAGTCCTTGGCCAAAGGCCAGTTCAATTCCTCATGGCTCCCAAACCCAAAGGGAAGGTGCACGCCACAGGGAGATTCTGCTCCCAACCCTCTTTTCTTTTGGCTAGAGGATTTATGGTTGCCATGCAAGTGATTTTCTATGGATATTTCTAAATAAGTTATCTGTTTTGTCCCAGGATCTGCTTTTAAAATAACTTTCACCAAGATTTAACAGATGCTCAATGTAACCACTGAAAGGAAGGCTGGAAAGAAAATGTTATATGGTGCATACTGCTTTACAGTACAAAAAGTCATTTTAAAAAAGAATTCTTAGGGGGCAAGTACTTTATTAAAATTCTTCACAGGTGCCAGGGAAGTCTCTGGCCTTCAAATTCTGGGAAGTGGCTATAGTTTGACTAGGAGATACACATCACAGCGATTCCCAGAAAACCAACTGGAATTTCAAGCAGTTCCCCTAGACCTCCCCAGCCACTGGTTTCAGGTGTGGCTGGACTCCTCACATAAACAGCACGCAGAGGTCTCATGCTCGGGCAAGAAAAGCTTGTCATCTCAGTCATTCCTGAGTTGATGTGGTCTGCAAACATTTTCTGTGCCATTCCCCTCCTGAAGCAACTGCTACAAACGAATTTAAGTTAAGGCAAGGAAAGGGGACAAGAAGGAGTGAGCAACATGGAGCAGAAGAAACGAGGCCAATGAGCAGAGGCAAGGGTTGTTGATTTTAACCAGGAAATCAACTCACACGACCGCAGGAGCAAGCCTCGAGGAACACCCATTAAGAAGCAGTCATTATGAACACAGTTGTGACAGAACAAAGAAAGAAAAACAAAAGAAAAAAAAAACCTGACTAGTTAAGCACCAGTGTTGCTTTTATTCCATCTCATGGTGAGTATCTGTATAGAAACTCCACCATCCCTCACCCATTTCTAAACCCAGCTCTCCTTCAATAAGGGAAATTAAGCCACTTCTTACCATCTTGGATGCTCACCATCCAAGCTCATATTGCTCCCCAGCAGTTTTCAATAATAACTATCACTAGCACTTAGTGGGCACTCCTTCTGTGCCAGACACTGCTCTGAGTGCTTTGACGAAATTCACTTATTAAATCCTCACAACTCTCTGAGTTAGGTCCTATCATTTCAAACTGTTATCATAGACTTCTCCAGTCATTGGTCTCAGAGGCGGAGGGCCCCTCACTTTCTCTCTCATAAACAACATACAGAACAACATCTGCGTGTCACAGGATACTGAGGCTCACTCAGAGACACTAAGTAAGCTCATCTAAGAAGCACAACTAGACTGGCAGAACTAGAATGACCCTCAACTGACTTCCCGGTGTGCCCTATCACCACCCCGCTGCCCATAGAAACCAGAGCGAGGTGAGCTTTTCAAAATGTGAAACTAATCAAAACTCTTCAATGGTTTCCTCTTCCTACTAGAAGAAAGTTGAAACTCCCACCACACCCTTCAAGGTTTCCTCACCCTTTCACTCTTTCTGTTCTTTAATTGTACTTTGCTGCCCCCAGACCTTTGCATTTGTTTTTCCCTCTTCCAGAAGTCCCCTTTCCCTGCTTCACAATGCTGGCTCCTTTTCAACCTTCAGGTCTTAGCTTCAGAGTCGCCCTCGGACAGCACACCCTCCCTGACCACCTCCCTCCGTTTCATCTCCAGAGCACTAATCCCCGCCTAATATCACTTTAGTCCTGTATATGGTGCCTGTCCCACTCCACCACGACGACCACCACCACCCGCCCCGATCCCCTCTGAACACTCCGTGGGTTTTGGAGACTGGCCGCGTGTTTGGAGGCCCCGCGCCTGGCACACTGTCACAGCAAGCGCTTGGTGCAGATTTGTGAACCTGATAAATACTAGAAAGAAGCTCCGCGCTCTGCCCAATCCCTGGAGCTCAGGCTGAGGGCTCCAGAACCCGGCTAGGCGGTGGCAGACACAACCCGGTGGCTCAGGCCAGGCTTCGAGGTGAGAACCGCGGCGGGGGCTCCTCACCTGCGCGTCGTGACGGCTGAGCCAGATCGGCCCTGCCAAGGTCACCCAGCGGTTCACCACCCCCCGCGCCTGGCCGTCCACCCTCCCTGGCGCGGCGCGCTTCAGATCCTAGCGGCGGAGAGGGCCCCCGGGAATGGGCAGCGGCGCACCCCGGAGCGAGGCCCCATTCCGGGCCGCGCAGCGATTAGGCCGGCGAGTCCTCGGGCTCCCGCTCCAGACGGCAGGCTGTAGAGACGGGCCAGGCCGTGGCGGTCTGGGCCTCGTCCGGCGCTGGACCCGTTCCCCTGGCAACGGCGCGGGCTACGGCGCCCCACAGCGGCCAAACCGCGCTGCGTCACTTCGCGCGGGCACCGCAGCTGAGGTGGGTCCCGCTAAGGACCCCCTGGAGCCTCAGCCGGCCCATTTCCCTTTCCTTTACAACTCTTCTCCTAGAAATCTCGCCCACTCCGCCCCAATCCACAGCTTCTCTTCTCGAAATTAACTTGTTTCAAAAGCGCCCCTCCCAGTTTCTCCCGAGACCACTACTCTCAGGAAGCTCAGGGAGACCCCCGCACGCTGTAATCAGAGTGTGTACTAGACATACTGTGGGGAACACCCAGGAGATCCCTGCTCTTCAGGGAGATCCCAGGCTAAGGAGGAAGATGGCTAGAGAAATAAATACACACATAAATATGCAGGTGCCCCATAATATAAAAATGTGAAGTATAAGAGCTTAAAATATGTAGCACAAAATAACTCCCTTCTTTATTTTCTTTAAATCAAGCATAAATCCTACCTAGAGGCCGCATCTTTCAGGCTGGTGGAAAATTCAATCGTGGTCTCCACTGGGCTTCTCTTTCTCAGGTTATTCCAAGAACCAGGATCTCCTAGAGCAACAAGAGTCTGAGAAACACCCTCAGACCATGGGTCCTCTCTGGCACTGAGGCCATAACCATTGTCCTATCCATAGGGACTTTCAGTTTTAGGCTTTGTGGGGCTAAGCCTGCTGCTCCAGGGCTGCCACAGGACAGGCATCTGCTTCCTCTGTTCCAGAACCTGCAGACTCTCTTCTCGTTCCCTGCCTGAGGAGCCTCCCTGCAAACCTGGCTTCCCTGAAAATTCCCTCTCCCCTTCTCCTTGGGGACACTCAGAATAGACGCTCCTATGAGCTTGGGCTTTCTTGAAAGACAGGAAGAGCCTTTGTCTTCTGCCAGCTGTCCTATCCATATCTCCAAGGCCCTAAAACGGTAAGCAGCTAGCTGGTTACCTGTTTAGAAAACTGGACAGAAAACACCCCATCTCTAAAATGTATGCGTGCAAGCATACAATTAAAGTAACATAACAACTGCTTTGTCACATGCCAATTGGGAGTCTTGTACAAGTGACTTTATCTCTCTTATGATTTCAAGTCTTGTTTTCAGATTGATAAACTCGAACTCGATGTGGAATCAATATCAATGCAACTCTGACCTCAGAAATACAAGATGGCTCCTTAACTCTTATCTTGAATTGGAGAATTTAGGGTCAAACAGAAATGATAGCCAGAAATCAAGGTGGAGAATGAGTCCATGTATGCCCACGGAGAAGAGGGACCCAAGAGTCACAGCCATCTAGACCCTTGGTCCACCTTCTTCCCAGGTACCTCTCCTGAATATCCCATGGGTATCTAAATGCAACACATCCCTACATGCCTTCTTCGTCCTTGCCACAAACCTGCTCCTCCTCTTGGGCCCTTCAAAGTCACTGCTATCTACCCAGTCCTTGCCTATCTCACCGCAGCTGTTCCCAGGCCCAGGCAGTCCTCTATCTGAAACACATTCTGTGTCCATTCTTCCCATTCCACTCCAGCCCAGATCACCAGCACATTCCTTACTAATATTGCAGCAGCCGCCTCTTTGATCTCCCTGGAAGGATCATCCTTCTCCTAGCTGCAAATTTATCATTCTTTCTCTTAATTTGTTAACGTGGATGGTAGTCCCACGTTAACAAACTAAGTCTCCAAAATAACAACCCCCAAAGAAGTCCGCATCCTAATTTCTGGAACCGACGAACATCTTACCTTACATGGCAAAAGGGACTTTGTAGATGTGACTAAGTTAAGGATCTTGAGATGAACGATTACCCACATAGGCTCAATGTAATTACAAGGCCCTTGGAAGAGGTAGGCATGAGGGTCAGCATGGGAGAAGGGAGATGTAATGATGAAAGCAAAGGTCAGAGAAATTTGAAGATACTACACTGCTGGCTTTGAAGGTGGAAGAAGAAGCCTTGAGCCAAGGAATGCAGGTGGCCTCAGAAGCTGTAATGGCAAGAACTCTCCTAGGGCCTTCAGAAGGAACCAGTCTGCTGGCACTTCAGCCGAGTGAGATCCACTTCAAACTTCTGACCTCCAGAACTGTAATCAATTGTGCCATTTTAAGCCACTAAATTTGTGGCAATTTGTTATAGCAGCTACAGAAAACCAGTACAGTGGATTTCAAATAAGGTTAAGCACACATACATATAACCAAGTAAAACTGTTTTGTTTAAAAGAAAAATCTGAGTAACAGTTCAGATTCTTGATGTCTGCGTGACTCCAGTCTAGGGTCTCTGAAAAAAGGACTCACTCTGGCCAAATTTGCTTTTTAAAGGTACAGGCAGTTGGATCATATTCTTCTGAGTCTTTAATCATCATGTGGTCTCCAATCCAGAACCTGACACTGCCCAGGGCATCACCTACTGAGGAAAGCCACATGTTGCCTGCTCCCAGGCAGGCAGATAGCAGAGAAATATTCCTAATTTGAAGACACCACCTCATCATTCTTCTGTTGAAGGTATTTCAGGGCTCCTTTTATCTGTGGGATCAATCAAAACCCCAAAGCATACCTTCTAAAGCCCTGCTCAGTGAATTCCTGTCCACCTCTTCATCCCTGTCCCCCGTGAGGCTTGTGCAACTCCTAAAACCCGCAGCATTCACTCCCACCCCCAGGCCTTTTCCCACAGGGTTCTCTTTACTTGGAGCCTTGTTCTCTCTCCTCCTACCCACTCTGGCCAATTTCTGTGAAAACGTGACACATTTTTCTGGAACAGAAGTCAGTCCCCCTGGGAAGGACTTGTTCCTACCCAGAGCTGCTGCCCCTGACCTACAAGGCAGGTCTGTCTGCCCAAGGTGGAAGAACACATGCCACAGGGAGAAAAAGCCCAATTGTTGTGAGGGTTTGCACACACACATGTGAGAAGATCCCAAGTGGCTTATGTGGCTCCTAAAATTGCCAGAAGAGACCCCTGGGCAAGCAAGTGGGCAAAGGTGGCTCAAATCGCCCTAGGCCGGAACCAGCAGCCTGTCTGCAGATCCGGTGTGTACCCAGGCTTCCTGGGACACGTCACTTGTCCCAGAGCAGGTCAGTAGTTAGCTATTTCAATCCCAGTTCTGCTAGTCACCAGCTGGGCAAATTTCTTAACCTCTCTAAACCTCATTGTTCCTATGCGAAATGGGATAACAATAGCTACTGCGATGGGTTATGATGAGGCCTGAACATGCAGTCATGCCTATGAAGCACACAGAGTATTCAGTTAGTAGTGGACATTGATACACATAAACTAGACTTTACTTGTCCTTCTGCCAGGAATGATGCTATCCATTTCATCAACTAACGGAACTAAACATTAATGATCAGATTAGCCTGGGTGGGACACGGTCAGCCACAGTTCTTATTCTCTGAGTCTACTTCATCTGGGTCACGGTACCCTTTCCAACAGGCCATGGATGAGTCAGCCCATTCACTTGGCTCTTCTTCATGGCCACCAGCAGCTCTTGCCCTTGCAAGCAAAGCGGCCTCCTGACTGGTCTTTCTGCTTCCTCCGTAGGCTCCCCACACTGTGAGTCGATTTTTCTCACAGCTTGTGGCTGTCTTAAAAAAAAAAAAAGAGCCATGTTGATTATTTTACTTCCTGCTTACAACCCTCACTGATTCCCTGCTCCCCGAGGGAGCAGTATTTCGATATACCATGAAATTATGATCAAAACCTCTTCCTTACCACAGCCTACAAGACCTCCCTTGCCCCCTGGCTCTGGCTGACCTCTGCAGCCCCATGGCCTCCCTTTCCTTGAAGCATCAGGATCTCTCTAAACTAGGGCCTTTGCATGGGATGCTCTCGATACCTGGAGTATCATTTCCTCTGAGAAAGCTTTCTCTGAATCTCGGGGAGTCTGCTTTTTAGTTCCTTCTGTCAGTGACTCCTTGATTGTGTAGTGATCTGATTAGGGGCTGTCCCTCCAGCCAGACAGAGAAACCACAATGATGTTTTTCTGGTTCACCATGGCTTCCCTAGCACAGACCCTAGAGTATGGTGAGCACTCGATAGATGTTTAGTGGATGAAGGAAGGAAAGAACAAATGAAAAGATAGCGCTACTTATAGGAATTATTTTGTGATGCCTTTGTAAAGTATATGCTACTCATTGAATTATTTTTGGTGTAAAATTGACTTTCCTTTATTACCATCTCTCCAACATAGTAAATCTATTTTTTCCATGTCCCTCATAAAGTTTATTTTTATTTGCTACATTCAAGACATTTTCCTCCCATTAATTTTTCCTTGTTAAGTGGTTTTTATGACCACTTTGTGCTTTAAGAAAGAATTGCCGTTCAGTACTTGGAATATTCTCTCAGCTTCTCTAGTGAGAAGGCTCTGGCAGCTTTCCCACTGTTGACTATAATAACCAGTGCAGCCTGGAACACAGTGTCGCCCCTCCATAACTCTCTCAGACCTAGATAAACCATTCTATGTCTCCAGTTGGGAACAAGGTGCTTGGAACAGCACCTTATGCAACAGAACTGCCGCAGGGCTGTCCCTTGGAGGCAAATAAAATAAAAATCATAATGTGTGGAAAATGTGTCCACAGAGTCCTAGGAACCAAAGATTTTAAAGCTTCTCTGCCAGTAATTCAGTTTTATTTTATGTTTCTTGGAAAACTGAAGGCTTACATTTACCACATGTGTTATCTAAGATTTAGAAAAGGGAGAAAAAAACGGTACCCTGAGCTGGTGAGGATTTCCATGGTGGCCTGGTCAAAGCTGCCCCTTTGCAACTGACCTCCACCCTGCCTGCGTGTTCTCTCCAGGGAGGGGTATTTCCATTCACCACCAAAGCTATCTCTTTGCTTGTTGATTTCTATAGGGAATGGTACATGCATGCAGGGTTGTTGGCTGTTCCTACTTTATTTCAGAAATGTGCAGGGCTGAGACACCTGCATTTTTCCTCAAATACTTTAAAGCAAATTATGTGCTGGAACCTCTCAAGACTGCTCCCAGTAGAATTTTCTGAGTGTTCATATCTCGAAACCTTATGTAACCTGATACAATTATCTGAAAAAGGCTCAGAATCCAATAGAACAATGTTCTGAACTGGGGATGGAGGTCGGAGCTTGTAAAGAAGTGTTCTCCCTGACTAGGGACTGGGTCATACTTCACTATGACAATAGCCAATTCAAAATCCAAAAAAAATATGGCCAGTGGGTACACTTGCTTCATCTCTCTGAACAAGGAATAGCTTAATGAGGTGCTAGAGGAGCATTACAAAGCCCTCAACCTGACTGGTGAATAAAAATATTTCGATAACCGCCTTTGAACAACTGGTCTTCCCAGGGTGGAAATGAGAGTGGCTTAGGTCCCTTTTGAGGGCTAATTTCCTTCACTGACTCAAAAATCAACCCATTCTGGTTGAGGTCTCCTGCCAGCTGTTAGCGCTGCAAATGGGGTGTATGTGAGGGGTTTGGAATCTACATTTTCACCAAGTGGTTGGTCTAGGTGATTCTGACTCAAGCCCCGGCCCAGGACACAAATTGTAAGGGCAGATGTAAAGTCAGGGCTCCACCAGGAGATACCTCCACTCCCATTCCTGAGAGCCCTTGGGCCTAGAAGCTTATTTGTCTCCCCCTTTTGTTTTACTTTCAGAAATCCCAGCCCTGCTCACTATTTGCATACCAGCAGCAGGGACCTCCGAGGAGAACAGGCACCACTCATAGGTGGTTGGCTTTTCAAGGAATTCACTGGAGAAAATTTTAGGCCAGGCTGTGAACAAACCTCCTTCCATCTGGTTTCAGTTTAGTTAAAAAAACGACACACACAGGCCTCCCCACTAGCAATCAGAAAATAGCCACAGCTTCCCCAGCCTGGGTATTAGCCACTAGGGTGGGGCTGAATTATGTATATGCAAATAAATGAAACTAGCCAGCCAACAGCAACTAAGTTTTGTATCTCTTATGGTTGTTCTGCCAAGAAAAGGCCTAAATCAGGGGTGATGGAAGCTGTAAGGAAGCAAGTTTTTGGAATTAGTTTTAACTTTTAACAACTTGCCTTAATTCTACCACTGAGAGACACGTTTCTAATCCAGAAGCAGTTTTTAAAAGGTTGATGGTCTTTTGCCTGAGTATTGTCCACTGCACAATGTCAACCTCCTAGGCTGCAGGCCAAGGAGCAGAGTGGCCTGATGTTTAGAAACATGGTGGCTGGACTGCTCTGTGACCTAGGGCATGTCACTTAACCTCTCTGAGTCTGTCTTCTCATGTATAGGAAGGGGATAATGATAGTACCTGCTTCATATTAATTATGTGAGGATAGTAAATAAAATAATGTATAAGCAAGCTGAACACAAGCATTGGTATACAGCAAGCACAGGGTAAATACAACAAGAGGGTTATGAATAACTCAAAGCCACATGGCAGGATCCAAGAAGGACAGTTTCACCTGGAGTCAGCCAAGCTCTCCCCACAAGTGTTCCCAGCTGGGGCTTGCCTTTCTCCTGGGGTTGGTCTAGAAAACCCTTCAGAGCACACTATCTTAGTGTTTCTTAAACTCAAAGGCCCTAATCTCTAAACATCTGCCTTCAGCCCTGGAGTCAAAATTAAAGTGAAGATGAGGGTGCCAGACGCTGTTTGAAAACTCAAGCACTGCTCCAGCGTCCCGCTTTCCCCTCTCTTCAGTAACCAAAGGGCCTGATTTCCAGGTGCACAGCCTAGATGGAGTACCCTGGAAAATGGGAAAGGGGGTCCAGGGCATGAGACGGTGAGCTGGCAATTTCCCAGGCTCCCAGGCCACTTGAGAGATATGCTGGGGACAACAGACATCCAGCCGCCTCTGGGCTCAGCCCTGGCATGTCCACAAGCACCTCGGGCTTGGTTTGTCCTAAACAGATCTCTGCTTCTGTCCCTCGTCTGGATGCAGCAACAGGACCCTCAGCCTCCACTCTTCCTCTATCCCCAAATCCATTTCCTGGCCAACCAGAACAGGGCTCTCATTTGCTCAAGACCATCTCCAGCTCTCCTTTCCCTCCAAATAAAGTTTAAGAGGCCACATATGGCAAATGTGACCCTGCATTAACACAGTTCTCGAGAGCTCAGCCTTTGGACTCAGAGACACCTGAGTTTGAATCTTGGGGCTGGTCTAAGATTTAAACTCAAGTCTACCTGAGTTTGAGACCTTGAACAATTTTCTTAGCCTCTGGAAGCCTGCATTTCCTTAAATGTAAAATAGTAATAATGCTACCTACTACAAAAGGCTAGTGTGAGGCTTCTGCACCCAACTTGGGGCTGGGACAAAGCAAGAAGTTTGGACGCCAGTGCATGGAATGAAGAGTAAGGATGAGGTGGGGCGAAGGTGGTTAGAACTCGGGAAGATGAGACCACCTTTAGGCACGCCAAGTGCAAGGAACCCATGGGTGTCCAAAGGAGGCATCCAGGGCAGTGGGACACGTGCGCCTAGAGTCAAGAGCAAGGCCTTGCCTAGAAAGGAGCATGGGAGTTACCAGCATGTGAGGAGGAAGATGAGCTCATGGTGGGGAAGGGTTTCCACAGCCAGAGGTTCAGCCAAAGGAGGAGGAGCTCCAGAAAGGGAACCAGGGGAACACTCACGGTGGTAGCTTCACAAGTGTCCAAAGGAAAAAGGGGCTAGGGCATGAGTGGCCTCCCTGGAACTTTGCTGCCTCTGAGCTGGACCACAGTGAGAACAGGAGATGACAAGGGAGTGCTTGGCTCCAGGAACCCTAGTGTGGTCAGGGGACAGAAGGCAAACTCTTGGAGACTGCCATTTGGCATCCACCAACCCAGACTTCTGTTTCCCCCATCCTCAGATCCAGCAGTTTTCTTCTCCTTATCCCCTTCAGAGCCACACCCTCCCCCAAAGGCCAGCAGATGGTGCCAGTGAGCTGCTGGACTCTGCTAGAGCCGACCAGAGCCAGCCTGCCAGCCCCCAACTCATTCCCAGGACCTTCAGTTTGGGGCATGCTACGGGCTTGGCTCACTAAGTTTCTGATCAAGGGGGGAAGGAGGCTGGACTAAGAAGTGAAGGAGATTATGGACTGAGGACTTAGGGGTGGGGTGGCTCAGGGGCTCTGCTCCTTCTGGTTACCTTTCATTCTTTTGCCCCTGCCAGTCCCTGCCTTATCTATTGGGGCTCCTGCCTCCCTTCCCTTCTCTTCCCTGGAGGCCCCTGCCAGCCCAGACTCCTGAGTCTAGCAGAGGCTGGTTCTCTGCCCCTGGGCAGGCACCATCTGGCACCGAGCCTCAGACAGGGCTGGGCCAGCCACTCCCAGCCATGACTGCCTGAACCACCTTGTTCCTACTTCCAGAACATCTCCACCTGATGAGGGATAAGAGGTAGCTGCTGAGGAGGCCACCGGGGGCTGGAGTGTAGATCCTGGGAAGAAGACCTGGCCTCCTGGTCTAGGAAGTGGGATGAACTGTGTTGGGGGCCGGAAGGTGGGGGGTAGGGCAGGATATAAAATAGTGGCACATCATCTAGTCCCACAAGACTCGGCTACACAAGACTAATGGTTCTGTCCAAGAACCATTAGTGTCCCAGAAGCTGAACTGGAAACACCTCCTTCCCATCCTTTATTCTGCAGCAAAAGACAATTCCCTGCACTCCCTCACAGCAGGTCTTTCTCTCCATTGTGGGCTTCCTAATGAGTTAGGATCCTTCATGGTTCCTTCCCAGAACAGTGTAGGATCCTGTTTCTGTCTGTTCTCACCTTGCTTTCCTGCTTCCACCTTCCTACCCTTAAACTCCTACTCTGGAAAGCACTGGTACTACTTCTGGGGCCTTGACCTTGAAGGCTGCCTGGGACCCCTATCTCACCCCTTCCTCTTCAGCCCCAAACGGAAGCCTTGAATGGGCTGAAGCTGAAGAAACTACATCCAGACTCTCAGGAGGCTGACTAGAGCTGGGGAGGGGGGGGGTCCTACCAATCTAGGGTCTATAGTTCATAGCAAGGAGGCAGGCCTAGGGTGTTATGCCTACCTCTGGGTCTGGGCCATAGATTCAAGGTAACAGGAGTCAGCGGGTTTTGGAAAAGAAATGTTTCCCTGAGCTTCCAAAGGAAGGATGACCGCGACCAAGGAAGAAAGAGTCACTAGGTATACACACAGCACACACGAATGTACCCACAGGCAAATACAGTCATGGCACAGGGGGAGACCACCATATGTGCAAAGACAAGCCATGGAGCCCACAGATATGAGTGTATACAAATACAGGCACACACAGGCACACGAGGTCATATACCCAAGGTCAGACACATACACCCTCCCCAAACAAGTCCTGCCTCCCATGGCCAGGGCTGAGCTATCATCTGTACCTACAGGAGGCATAGGACTGACTCTGGGCAAGAAATGGATCCTCTCTCTACTCAGAGCCTGTCCCCTTAGGTGAGCCTGGCTCCCAGCCGCCTTACTGAGATTCCCCTGGCCCACCAGGGGCCCATATCTGGGTGACAGAGAAGACTTTGGAGAAAGCACTACCTTGAAGGCCTGGCACAGCCTGGGCACCTAAAATAGAGAATGGGCAACAGAGCTGGGAAGGGTCTATGACCTTCCAGTACCTACCTAATGCAGGCACGGATGAGCACTGGGCAAGGCCCAGAGGCCCACAGGAAGCAGGGAGCCCCTCTGCCATGGCTGCACCTACTGCCCTCAGCATAGGGCCTGGCAGCCAGGTACTGGCACCAACTCCTAGTACCAGGCAGAGCCCTGGCATGCATGCCAAGCACAGGGTGCCAGACACAGGGGTGGGCAGGGTAGGGGGCGGCCAGGCCACACACAAACACAAACCTTCATACACACAGGCAGAGAAATGCACCCACATTCACTGTATCCCCTGGGGAATTATGAGAACAGGGCAGGCATCATCCTGTCCTAGAGACTGCCCTCACTGACTTCCCAGGTGTCCCCATTGGCCTGGTTCTAGGAGTGTCTGGGGTTGGGCTGGAGATAATTGGAGGCCAAGACGCTTCCCGTGACACCCCTTCTTACCCTGCCACGCGCACACATACACAAACTTGTGTGGCAGGAGGAGGTGGCACTGGCATCCACAGGGCTAGGAAGGGGAAGGCAGGGGCAGAGACTCCCAAGAAACCGGCCGAAGAACCTGGGCGGTCGTCCTGCTGTCACTAGCCTCTGCCCCAAGCTGGTTTTGTGCCCGCAGGCAACTTAGGTGTGAACGCACGTCAGGGTGTGTGTGTGAGGCCCTGCGGCCGTGCACAGCGTGGGAGTGCGGCGCGTGTGCTGGCGGCGGCGGCCGAGTGAGGGCGGGCGGGTTTCCCGCCGTGTTCGCCAGGCACGGTAGTTGTGGCGAGTCATCAATGTGGGGCGCTTGGAGGGAGGTTGTGCCTGTCCTCAGGTGTCCTGAGTAAGTGTAAACTGGTTGTGCTCACCTGGAGCAGCGGCTTAGCGACCGGGGAGCGTGAGGCTGGCGGGGCACAGGGGTGAGAGGATGCGAACCACGAGGGCCAGACCGACCGGCCTTGTCCCGGTGGCGGCCCGCAGGGAGGCGTCGCCTCCTCTAGCTGCAACTTTGGGACTTTGTTCCGGCTTCTTCGAAAGCAGATCTGGTCGCGGGTGGGGGGGGCGGGGGGGCACCTGCCCGGAGCCGGGTGCCCGGAGAGAGTGGAGAAAGCCCTGCCCCCTCTCCGCCTTCGCCCCGCCCTCTCCCGCCCCCTCCCGGGGGCTTTTATAAGCTCGGCCCGAGGGCGTACAGAGAAAGCTTGAATCCCTCCCGACCGTGACCGGTGTTTTACTGCACTCGGCGCACCTCGCCCCAGCCCCGAGTCCTGCCCTCCAGCCCGGCCACTGCCCCAGCCCGCCCCAACCCGGCCACCATGGAGCGTTGGCTTTGGCCGTCGGGCGGCGCCTGGCTGCTCGTGGCGGCCCGTGCGCTGCCGCAGCTGCTGCGCGCCGATCTCCGTCTGGACCGCCTGCTGTTGGCGGCGCTAGTGCTGCTGGCCACGCTCGACTGGCTGTGCCAGCGCCTGCTGCCCCCGCTGGCCGCACTCGCTATGGTGGCCGCCGCCGGCTGGATCGCGCTGTCCTGCTTGGCGCGCCAGCCGCGCCTGCCTGTGGCCACTCGTGCGGTGCTCATCACCGGTGAGTGCGCGGAGCACGGGGATCCCAGGGTCTAGGGCGCGACAGGAGTAGGAGATTCCCCCTCCCCTACGTGCAGAGGGCGAACCAAGTAGGAAGCAAGGCACCTCCCCTAGTCCTGGTTAACAACCTGCTTGCGGGGAGTGTTGGAGGGAAAATGAGGCGGGGAGTGTGCAGGTGCGCAGGGGAACCTGGTGGCTGAGAAAGATGGAGTCTCCTGGACTTCAGGGTTTATGCTATGCCCCTCTCCAAAAGAGCAATCTCTGAGGAACTTCAGAGGATGGTCACCCCTTAAGCCCTGCTGAACATCCCCACATGGGATGTCCTCCCTGTTCGCTGGAGCCAGAAGAAGGGGCTTAGACCGAAGCAGCCTCTACTCCGCAATTGGCTGGGATCTTTGGAGTCCAGAAAAGCTTGAGGTCACCATGA
Source organism: Eonycteris spelaea (assembly GCA_003508835.1). NCBI lineage: Eukaryota > Metazoa > Chordata > Mammalia > Chiroptera > Pteropodidae > Eonycteris > Eonycteris spelaea. The sequence goes on along the minus strand of PUFA01000026.1, from coordinate 778,500 downwards.
AGGGCAGTTGAGCGTTCATCTGCCTCTCAAACCCTGCCTCACACCCACAAACTTCTTAGGTAGTGTCCAGAGTCTTCACCTCACACCCCCATTCCTCCTGGTCCTCTGTGCCTAGGAAGGAGGTCTCAGAGACCCGGGATCAGGTGCCTCTGGCCGCCTGGCTGAGGTCCCTTTGTCTGGAGCAGGGAATAAATCTGTCACTAGATGGAGGGAAGGGGAAGAGGGTCTGAGGGCCAGCTGGAAGTGGGAAAGGGGAAGAAAGGCCAGGAGGCACTGGCTCTATTGCATGGGGAGAGGGCATCCTAGTCTCTCCCCCAATCCCCAGGGCTCTGTCTTTGCATTGGGCTTGGGCAGCCACTAGACTGGCTTCTCAGAGACTTTGGTCCAGTAGGGGGTCTTGCATGATCAGATAGAGCTAGGAGAACTTCCCAAAGGACACCATCCATGCTTGAGCTAAGGACTCAGAGGATGGATGAAGATACATGGTTTGAGGAAGGTGTTTTGTATCAGACCAAGAGTGTGAAACAAGGTTTGAGGCAGGAATGATCATGGCCTGATAGAGGACAGTCAATAACCAGTCTGGCTGCTGGCTTGTGGTGGGATGTGATGTTGCTTCCTCAGATGAGGCCTTGAATGCCAGGCAAGAAGCCAGATATGTTGAGGTGGGGAGGTGGCATGAGGGCTTTGGGCTTCAAGCAGAGAGAGTGGAGATAGACCAGGGCTCAGGCTGGATGAGAGAGACCTGAGTTCAGAATACAGTGTGAAGCCTCAGGGGACTGCAGTTTCAGGGGTTTTAGGGAAAAAATGACAGACCCTCCTGGTATGAAGCAGGGACTAGATTGTGATCTGCCCCCAGGGATTGGGAAGCTCCCCTCCTGCCTCTTAATTTGTGAACTGCCTCAACAGGACCCAGGCCATCTGCAGGAGTGTCTTTCATGAGGTCTCACCTCAGGCCTTTGTGCTGCCGCTGTCACTTCTCCTAGCCTTGAGTCTGAGAGGGAGGTGAGAGGAGAGATGTTCTCTGTGACTTAGGCTCCCCCATCTCTGGTTGCACAGCCCTGTGATGGGGGAGGCAAAGAGGATTGCCCAGCCCACCCCGTCTAAGCATCAGGTGTAGGCCTCCAAGTTTCTCAGTGCCCCAAACTCTGGGGTCCCTCTCTTACCACCTGCCAGACAAGTAGGTGACATCAGGCCCTGCCCCACCTGCCAGAGCTGCCACCCATCCCTCCCTGAGAATGCCTTTGAGAACCACTGGCCAAAGCTACTCTTGGAGCTCAGCCCTGGGTTCGTGCTGAGGACTGGGTGCCTTGTGTGCATATCTGTGCATGATAAGTGGCAGGGGTCTCATGGGAGTGAGGCTCTGAGTTGTTCACGATTCACTGCAGGTAGGTTGGAGGTATGTAGAGGTACTGAGTGTATGCAGGTGAGCAACAGGGTGTGCAAGATGTGCGTAACTGCTGGGACAGTGGAGTAAGGCTCTGGGTGGCCTCAGTTTCCCTGTGAAGGGCCTGTCAGCTCTGGGGGGTAGCTTACGCAAGTGGACACACACATAACTCCCCTCCTCCAGCCAGACTTGCATAGTTGGAAGGAGCCCCTCGGCCTGGGCTCCTCAGCCTGGGCTGGTTGGCAGGCCCCTGGCCATACAAAGCCTAGCTCACAGCCTCCTGCCCACCTTTGTTGTCACTGCAAGGGAGGAGGGTGCTGAGCTGGAGAGGGAGTGTAGAGCCGTCCAGGAGTTAGAGAGCAGAGTGGCTTTGCAGCTTTTGCTCAGGAGGAAGACCACCAGTGAGGGAGGAAGCTCCACCAGGACTGGAATGGGAATAGTCAAGGAAGCAGGGACTTAGTGGACCCCGACTTCTGGCTCTCTCTAGTGGTTCTTTTCTCTACATACCAAAGACAGGAAGCCTTCAAGAGTGGTAACTGACCTGAGGTCACATTTGGTGGGTGTGGGAAGAGATTCAAATGCAGATCTGTTCTTATCTCCATCTATCCTTGTCCCTGTCCTGGGGGCAAGCGGTCTGGGACTCAGGGAATGCCTCACTGTTGCCACTGATTGGAATTCTAAGGGTTGGGGTCAGCGGTAAGGTGGGAATGGGCCTCCAGCTTGCCTAGAGTGGGTGTTGGGGCTGGGGAAAGAAGCCTGGCTCAGAGCGGAGGGCTTGGGCTTCATCCTGAGGGCTGTGGGAGACTTGGAAAGGTTTTCAGCAGCTGAGTGATATGGTCATTTTTGGAAAGATCCCTCTGGTTGCTTAGATAGAGAATGGACTCATGGGGTGAGATGGGACATGACTAAAGAAGGGACCGCTTCGGTGTCCAGGTAAGTGGAAGAAGCCTGGGTAAGGGCAGCAAGAAAAGAAGTGGGACTGTGCAGTAGTACTGAGCATTTAAGCTGAGGCTTGATATGAAGCAGGCAGAAGGACCTTGAGCCTGGGACTGGGTCTCAGGCTAAGCTGGGATAGAGTTTTCACCTTACTCTTGGCTGAGTGACTTTGAGAAGCAACTTAGCATTACTAGGTCTCAGTTTCCTCAACTGTAAAGTGGGGTTCATAAGATATGTTTTGATGGGGCCACTATGGGGAGTCAGGGAGATCACAGCTGTGAAAGAGTTGATGCCCAGGTACTCAGCCAGAAGGGCAATGCCTGGCAGAGATGGGCCTCCGAAAGGAGGGAGGGCTTCTGACTGCTGGTTGGTTGGGTGTCCAGGGGTCTGGATCCCATCCAGAACCTGGTGATACTGGGGTTGTCTCGGGCTGGACTGGGCTGCAGTGGGAGTTCACTGGCTGCCCTGCCTTGGCCAGGCTGTGATTCTGGTTTTGGCAAGGAGGCAGCCAAGAAGCTAGATGCCATGGGTTTCACGGTACTGGCCACTGTGTTGGACTTGGATAGCCCTGGTGCCCTAGAGCTGCGTGCCTGCTGTTCCCCTCACCTAAAGCTGCTGCAGATGGACCTGACCAAGCCAGCTGATATTAGCCATGCTCTGGAATTCACCAAGGCCCATACCACCAGCACAGGTCAGTGGGTACAGCTCCCCCAAAAGAGGAGTGGCTGGGTGGTTGTGAAGGGACAGGGATTGGAGTTTTGCTGCTGGGCCGACCCACAGCTTCCTTCCCTGGTCCATGCCTCAGGCTTGTGGGGCCTGGTCAACAACGCGGGCATCAATGATATAGTGGCCGATGCTGAGTTGTCTCCAGTGGCCATGTTCCGCAGCTGCATGGAGGTGAATTTCTTTGGCACACTGCAGCTGACCAAGGGCCTCTTGCCACTTTTGCGCCATTCAAGAGGTCGCATCGTGACTGTGGGCAGCCCAGCAGGTGAGTACACTCCCATACTGCAGCTGAAAAAGAGCAGCTCAGGATGCTGGAGCCCCTGGCCCAGGCTAAGCTGCCACGTCCCCAATCCATCCCCAGGAGACATGCCATATCCATGCTTGGCTGCCTATGGGACCTCCAAAGCGGCCATATTGCTGCTCATGGACGTATTCAACTGTGAACTTCTACCCTGGGGGGTCAAGGTCAGCGTCATCCAGCCTGGCTGCTTCAGGACAGGTGAAAGTCAGGGTTGGGGTTACACAAAGCCGGGGGTTGGGAAAAGGAATGAGGTGGTGGTTTTATCTGGGCTGGGGACAAGTCTGAAGAGTGGGTGTGGCTCTGGCAGAAGGCCAGTCGTGGTTAGGTTAGATAAGCTAAACTAACCTGGCTTTGGCTTCCCTAGCTGACCCCACGCTGACCTTACTACTCTTTCCCCAGATTCGGTGAAAAATGTGGGCCACTGGGAGCAACGCAAGCAGCTGCTCCTTGCCACCCTGCCCCAAGAGCTGCTGCAGGCCTATGGCAAGGACTATGTTGAGCACTTGCACGGGCAGTTCCTGCATTCGCTGAGCCTGGCACTACCCGATCTCAGCCCAGTTGTAGATGACATCATTGATGCGCTGCTGGCAGCAAAGCCACGCCGCCGCTATTACCCAGGCCGTGGCCTGGGGCTCATGTACTTCATACACCATTACCTTCCTGATGGCCTGCGGCGCCGCTTCCTGCAGAGCTCCTTCATCAACCCCTGTCTGCCAAGAGCACTGTGGCCTGGCCAACCCAGCCATACCCCTACCCAGGATGCAGTCCAGGACCCAGACCCAAACCTGGGCCCTTCCCCCATGGAAGCCCAATGAGCAGCGTGCACATATAGTCTAGCTGCTCCAGAAGGAGGTCCCATGAGCCCTTGGACCTCCCCTGGGCATTGCAACCCCAAAGTCTGCCCTAGAGCCTGTCCTAAAGGACCCCAGCCCATCCACTGCCAGGTCTGGTGAGGCTGTGGCTTCTCAGTGAACCTCTAGTCTTCTTTACTGCTTCAAGAGCCTAAATAGACCCTCCAGGGCAGCTTGAAGAACCCAGATAGATGGAGAGTTTAGTGTAAGTTATAGCTGTAGCCTTTGACAGGATCCCACAGATAGTGCCTCTGCAAACTAAGGAGGGCCGGGTGTGTTGGGGATCCCCTCAGGATTACTTCTCAGCACTAGAGCCTCAGTGCTGTGAGTCATAGGGTGAATCCCAACTGTTTCTTGACTGGCTCAAGAATTAGGACCCCAGCCACCCACCCTAAGCCCTCCAAGTCACAGGGAGCCTGCATACCCTTCCCTCCTTGCCTGATTGCCATTTTAAAAATAAAGACATTTTTATTTCTCCTAGAATGGAGGAGATGCCGTGTTTGGAGGGGTGACAGGCTGTGGCTGTATGATGTATAAGGAACTGCCTGGGCAATGTCTAGAGCTCAACATGGGGGCTGAGGCTCTGGGCACAGGCTCTGTGGTTCACACCTACCCCCTTCATTGACTTTGGACAGACCACAGGTTTGGGTTTCCCTCAGAGTGAAATGAGGGTGAAGACCCTGGCCCAGGGAGTGGTGGGGCTCAATGAAGCAAATAGGGAAAATAGGGAGGCCTGTGGTCCCGCCAGGGCCAGGCCCCAAGGCTCCAGCTGAGGAAGGGGCTATCCTCCGGTGACCCCCCTCCCCCAACCCTGAGGAATCTGGCTGCACAGGAGAGGGCTGACTTGGAACTGCCGACTGCGACTGATGAGGGAAGAAGGCTTAGGCTAGGTAGGAGTGGGCTCAGTAAGGGTGCACCTAAAGGAAGCTGGGAGTCAGGAAGAGGACCTAGGACCCAAAGGAGACGGCAGACAGCCAGGCTTGGAGAGGGCAGTTTATTGTTGAGGGGCAGAGCTGAAGGAGGGGGATGCACCCCCATGCTCCAAGGACACACACTATCCTTCCTCTGGGCCATGTCTCTGGGGGTGACCCAGAGGAGAGAGGAGGCTCATGTTGCCTCCAGCGATTCTCAGGTTAGGGAAGGACACAAAAGTGACCACATGCTTCTCACACATGTCAGTGGCTGTAAACAGGACTGAGGGGGCCTCCTTGATCTGGACAGGGGGCCTTGGTCCATCCTTGGTGGGGAGAACAGGTACTCAGCCTCTTTTCAGGCCCAAGAGCAGAGGGTCAGGGAAGCTGGGCAACCACTAGAACAATGTGATACCCCAGAAGAGGCAGGTGAGCCGTAGCCTTGGTCACAGCACACAGACACACATACTTATGGGGAGCCATGGGCCAGGGCATTAGAAGATGGGTATATAGTTGTCAATCTTGGCGCGGTGACGCTGGGCGATGCACTCAGCAATCCATACGATGTTGCGACACTCCTGCTCCTTGAGCTTCACAAAGGCATAAAAGACACCAAAGTGAAACTGGTTCAGGAAGGCCAACTTGTTCAGTTTCACCTGTGGACAGAGGCAGGCACAGTGTGCATGTGGCCGTGACCGCAGAGTCAGGCCTGAGACACCAATCCCTCCCTGTGACGGGCAGGCCTGGCACCTACCTCATGCTCAAAGAATCGGTCCTCCAGGGTCTTATCTCCAGGGTTGCTCCCTGCTCCCTCAAAGAGCAGCTTGTACTCCTGGCCCAGGGGAGTGGTGGGAAGCACAAGCATAAGGGCATTGCTGGGTGATGGTATGTAGGTGCTAAGATGCTCACCCGCCATCCTGTAGCTAGGGCACTCACCGGGTAGTAGTCGGCCACGTTCTTGACTTGTTCATAGTCATCAGCCCGAGCCAGCTGGGCCAGGCCCTCTGGGTAGAGCCGCCCACAGTGTGGAAAGAGCTTTGCACGGTCCTCTTTAGACAGTTCTGTGCCAAAGGAGTTGATGGTGATGATGAAGGCGCGGCGGTCTGCTTCGAACTGTGGGGCCAGTACACGTGTAAGGAGAGAGGAGGGGAGGAAGGCAGTGGCCAGTCAGTTGGCAGGGCATCCCCCAGGCCTGTCTTCCCCAGAGACCAGCCAGCAGGAAGGTGGGCAGGCACTCACCTCCAGGATGGGGCACATGGCATCGGCCGTGGTCCCACCAAGTAGGGTGCAGAACTTGTAGAAGGATTCCAGATAGGCCTGTGCAGAACATGGGGCTTGCTCAGCCCAAGCAGGGAGACTCCGGGGGGCTTGCCCAGCCTCCTGCTCAGTCATCTCCTCTCCTCCCAGCCTTTTTCACGGGGAGTCCAAACATCACACCCACAGATTGGCCAGGGAAGCCCCCAAGTCAGAGCTCCTGAAACTGTTAACCGGCCAAGCATCGGTAGCCTGCTGCTTTGTCTGCCCCTGCCACCAACTCCCAGAGTGACAGCAATTTCTGGCCAACTGTCTGCTGCATGGTGCAGTCCCCCCACAGCCTCATCCCACAGAAGGCCAGGGTCAGAAAGGGTCTCTGTCCTCCCCATGCTGTTCTGCTTGCCTTTCCCCCAGAAATCCCCTTCTCAGCCTCAGAAAACCACTTGTTGATGGGCTAGTTGAGAGAAGGTTACTCCTGAGAGTTCATGGAGATGGCCTGCACTTGATGCCCTGGCCCCTCTTGGCACCCACCTTATAGAACACTTCTTCCCATCCCCCAGGCATCATGCAGCAAGAACCAAATTGTCAGCCCACTCCCTGCTGAGGGATGGTTATTGCCTACAGAGACGTCAGCCAGACACATGGGCTGCCGGCAGGAACAAGGACTCCCTGCCCAGGCAAATTGGATCTGCTGGGCATGAGGAGAAGACAGGTCAGCCCAGGCCCCAGGTCCCTTCCAGAACTCATTCATAAAATTAGTCATGCACAGGCTTCCTTCCCTGCACATCTCCAAGTCAAGGAAGGAGGGATGGTCTTGCCACCTCCCTGGGGAGGCTCCCTTCATTCTGATCCTCTTGGGTCCTAGCTGGTGGCATGGTCACTGGGACTCTGGCTTCACAGGATAGAGACTACTCTTCTGAGTTGGGAGTAAAGGCTGGGAGCTTTCCACGCCAAGGTCTATCCTCCAAAGTCTAGAGACCTTTGCACCCACCACCAGCTGACTTGGGCCACCAGCTCTGCTACCCTAAGGGAGGAGGTAAGATAAGACCTAGGAGTCAAGAAGCTCAGGCACAGCCTGGCCAGCAGCACTTGGCAAGCTGGGCTCAGAGGAACACCTGAGGTGACCACTGGGGTCACAGGAAACCAACATCTAGGACAGGTCAAGGAGAAAGAAGCCTGAAAAGGGTGAGTGGACATCAGCACAGCAGACAGATCCCCAGGAAGCAGAGGGCTTGGGTGGCAGAGGCAGCTGCCAACCCTACCAGGGCTTGGGGGTACTGTTTAGTCCTTCTAGTACGATCTCCAGCCACCTCCTTCCCCACAGCCAGCCAGGCTGGCTGTGCCCAAATCCCCAGGCCTGCCTACGTGGGGTCTGCAATTCCTATCAGTGGGGTAAGCCACCAATCTTTGCTTAGAGGCCCAAATTCTGTTCTGAAAGTTAGAACAGCTGAAGAAACTGGCAAGACCCCAAAGGCCCAGGTACCAAGGTCACCTCCCCATGCCCACCCTGTACCCTGGGGGTCAGTCTGCCAGCCCGTGGCTGTTGTGCCAGCTGTCTTGAGTTCCCACCCGGCAGGCAGCCGAGCATCCACCTAATCTCCCATCTGTGGCCACTGGACTGGTACATCGCTTACTGGGCGGGCGGTCCTGGCACGGTGCCTGCAGCATTAAATCGGTGTTTACGAGATGGTGCCCGGGCAGCCCTCACTAGTGACTCCAGCTAAAACCAGTCAGGCCCGGTAAGGGTGTGGGTGAGGCTGGGGGACGACCGCACCCCTCATCCTGTCTCAGGGTAGGGAATCTGGCAACAAGCCAGCTGAGCAGGAGGGAACACATACTCTCTCTTTCTCTCCTGATTGAATGGCCTTTCTCCCTACTTGCGGGGTGAATGAGAGCACTTGCTTTGCAAACAGGCTAAACCAGGTGTGATTCCCAGTGCTGCCAGTGTCTAACACGTGGCTTCAGGCAACCCAAGCTACTTCTCTGAGCCTTCAGTTTCCTCACCTTACAAATGGGAATACTGATGCCCACCCAGCTGCTAGGGCAGTCTTGAGGATTACATAGTCTTTCTACCTCTGGTCTCATCCCCTCTAATCTGTCCTCCACACTGCGGCCAGAGCAGCATTCTGATGATCCTCTGACCTGTTGGAAACCTTCACTGGCTGGCCCTGAAGGGTTAGGTTCAAATTCCTGGCCTGGCATTCAAGGCCCCAGGTGACTTGATTCTATGCCTGCTCCTTTTTCCAGACTTGTCTCCTGCTGTCCTTCGGGAACCTGCGCTTCCATAGCAAACCGCACACCACCTGGCCCATGCTCCATGCTTGCTTCTGCATGTGCTCTTCCCCTGCCTACACTACATCAACTTCCAGGCAGGCCCTTCACTGCCACAGACCCTCCCTGCGCTCTGGCCCAGACCCTTGCAGGAAGACTGGAGGGCCTCGCTCGAGCTGCAGCCAAGTGTCAGCCACCTAACTCCACACAGGGCAGGGGAGGATTCTCACTGTAAAGATCCAATAAGCAGATGTTCTCAGGGCTAGGTCAGCAGGGCCCTTGGTTAGTGCTACCCTCACCTCCCTTGGAGCCTGCCCACTGCTGATCCATGTTCCTGGCTGCAACTCATGAAGGGTCCTGGCACCACAGCTCAGTACCTCATGGCAGCCAGAGCTCAATCTATCCCAATGTCCCTCACTGGTCCCTGGCCAGCCTCCTTTCTTGGCTCCCAGCCCTGCTCCTAACCTCTTTATGCCAGGGCCACGATGACCTAGGAATCCCAAGCCTACTTTATCTCCAAAACCTGGTGTGAAGCAGAAGGTAGGTGGGGGATGAGGATGGTATGATGTGATATGGCACTGGCTCTACACCTTGGAATCTGAGAGGGACACGAGGACCTGCCTATGCCTGGCTGGGTCCCTCCCCCCACTGTAACTGAGGACACTGTAGACTCTGCTCAAGGGCCTGTCCTTGCTGGCAACACTCCAGGTGGGGTGAGCCTGAGAGTTGTAGCCTGGGTGGTGGCTCATGACCCTCCTGGATGCAGGGAGAGCAGCCATCCAGGAGCCAGCTCTGACAAGCCGAGCTGTGGAGCACCCACCACTCCTGGTGATCTTATCTGGGTCTGCCGTGGGCGCCACGGGATGGAGAACCTGTTCTATGAAGCCTTGTGCCCATCGTGGGAGCCAGAAAGTGACTGGATAAGCCCCCAGGGTTGAGCTTGGTGTAGCTGCGTCCTGCCCCAGCACCCCACATAAATCACAGGCCGACCACACCCACAGTCCGCCAACCTGCAGGTCAAACCCCCCACTGCTCACTGGGGGGTGGGGAGTACTACCTTGTAGAGTGTGTTGCGGATGATCTCAATGTTCATCTCATCGAGGTCCTGCTCTGAGATGCAGTCCTGGAAAAAAGCCGCTGAGGAGAAAAGACTGGGTGTGAGGGGTGGGAGAGTAGATGTAGCTTAGGTAAGAATCCTGCTAATGTTCAACTACCCCTGCAGGGTGCAGAGGGCCCCTGCCGCAATGCCCATCTTGCTGTGTACTGGGGGTTCCCTAACCTGGCCTGGGCTATTTCTTTGGAAGTGGTCCCCAGCCCTGGGCCGCAGGCCAGTACCAGTCCATAGCCTGTTAGGAACTGAGCCGCACAGCAGGAGGTGAGCAGCAGGCGAGCCAGCAAAGCTTCATCTGTATTTGCAGCCTCTCACCAGTGCCAGCTAGCATCATCGCCTCAGCTCTATCTCTGATTGTCAGGCACTAAATCCTCACAGGAGCACCAGTCCTTGTTGCCAAAAAGGTCGGGGACCACTGCCCTAGGCTATATGCACTGACCTGAGCTTCTCCTGCCTTCTTGCTCCTAAAACTGATTTACAAAGGAGGCAGCTAGCCATAACATGATCTAATCAGCGCTGGGGCAGACCCAAGCTCAGACCATGCCAAAGACAGGCTTGCATAAGAGGCCATGACATTCTCCCTTCTTGAGGGGCTACTGTGAATTTTGGGTTTGATGCCCACTTCTCTGCCTAAGGCCCACATTTGGAAAACCAGCCTCCTTCCCCTTAGGACAATGAATGAGTTCAACAGCTGGGTGGGCATGGACCAGAGACCCAAGGGGCCACTGTTGAACTAGAAGTAGAGACCAGAGCAGGATATAGCTCCCCCATCCTCAGGGGAGCCTGTGAATTCACTGGTCTGTCTCTTTTTTAAAGATGGATAAACTGAAGAAGCCACAAACAGCCCAGAACTAGCTCAGAGTTAATGCGAGACTCTATGACAGATAATGCCAGAAGGCAGGACTCAGGCCTCTCTGTGCAGGACTAAGTACAACTTAGGGCCTAGTTGTTCAACCCTGGAGGTTTCCTGGAGGTGATGCCCTGGGGACTAGGACCCTGGCTATGAGGGCACCCACTGATGATGGCCTTAGTGCCTTCTCCCCAGCCTCCACGGCAGGCAGGAGCCAGTGCTGCCTAGGCAGGGCCCTGCAGGAAGCTCCCAGTTCCCCTTCCTTGGCCTCTAACATGAACCCTGCATCCTGCCGGACACTGCTTGACCTGGTCCCTGGGACTGTTCAGTACAAGCAAGTGAAGCTATTTGCTTCCTTCTTGTGTTCATGGGCAGCCAGCCACTCCCACCCTGCTTGGGGCCACAGTTTATCAGCGCTTCCACTGATAGGGACCCGGGCCTCTCTCCACTCTCCTTGAGCTCAGCCCTCTTCTGCATTTTGAAAAATCATCCAGTTTCACAAAGACAGATAGTCTGAGTCAGGCTCTTGGGGTAGCTTGCCTGGCTCAATAAAGCAACAGTAAAGGAGAAGGCAGTACGAGGAGGAGAGGATGGGAGGGGAAGTTGAGGGGAACATAAAGGTAGGCAGCAGAGGGCAGACCTCACATTCTGGCTCAGGGTTACGCCAGGGATCAGCAAACCCCACATTGAGGCATTGACACTGATGCCCACCTCCTCCCTCCTCCATCTCAGTGGCTCACCCAGGGGTGTGTCCACCAGAATGGCATTGTAGAGCTCAGCAGGTGTCTGTGCAATGTTCACGGCCTCCATCTGCTCAAAGCTGCCTAGTGGGTGGCACTTGGGCACAAGCTCGGCGATAGAGCGCTGGTGCAGCGTGCCCGTGATGAGTAGGATCACGTTGTCAATCATGTAGCTGTAACTATGGGAGGCACACAACAGCAGGCAGCCCGTCAGCGGGGGAGAGCAGCTGGAAGTCCAGACACCACGCCCCTCTCCCCACACTGCACAGGCCACTAGCTTCTTGACAATGAATGCTGTCTTAAGGGTGCAGCAGATAAGCATCACTGGCCCATCTCCCTGCCCAAGTGTGCCTCCTATTTCAGTACCAAGAGCAAAAGACAGACATGGCCCCTCCCTTGGTGGGGGAGGGTAGAATCCATGCCCCATGAGTGACTGGGAAACAGGTAACTAACTACCCCACAGTGTGAACAGTGTTCTAGCAGGACACGGGAACCATGGGCATATGGAAGTGAGGCATACTGGTCAGCCTGGGGGATGAAAGAACTAGGAGATGAAAGTGGATTCTGGAAGAGGGAATGGTGTATGCAAAGGCGTAGAGGCATTCGCTGAGTGGCAGCTACATTCAAGAAGAACACAGTCAGGGCTGGCAAAGGGAAAGGAACCAGCAGGTTCCTGCTGTACTACCAGCAGGCTGGGCTGAGGGGCCTGCCTTCATTTTTAGCAAGAGGAATCCACGGGCAGGATGTAAGCAGGGAGTATACAGTCCAGTTAGGGTCACACTAGCTGCTGGGTGGGAACAGAGAGGGAGGGGAAAATGTCAAGGAGAGGAAAGGCTAAGGAGTAGGGTGGAGAGAAACTTCTCTAGGGAAGGCCAGTGGGAGGGCTCCTTTGAAGTAAGGCCCCAGGACAGACAGAGATGGAGCAGGCAGACAGCAGCCCTGCATAGCCCACTCCAAAGTGCTGCCTCCTCAAGGCAAGGCCAGGTGTCTGCCCAGAAGAGCCTAGAGGAGACCCAGAAACCTGGACAGGGGGCTGGGCTCCAGTCAGTCCCAGGCTGAGGCTCCTTGCACTCCAGCACCCGCTCTCTGTTCTGGACAGTGCATGGGCAGCAGAGGGGGCTATGAAGCTGAGGAGGGATGGAGCTGCCCAGTTAAGACTTGGCAAGAGGCAGCTTTGCCTCTAACCATTCAGACAATGTCACAAAGGGCCTAAGCAAAAAATTCTGTGTAGTCACCTATGTGGGGATAGGGTAAAGAGGGGGAGAGGGCCACAGTCAGGCTTCAGTAGCCACAACATTCCTCTAGCCTGTCACCCTTGATGAATTCAGGGCACAAGGGAGCTGGATGAGGCCTGGGGGAGGACATCCTCCAAGGCCAGAATGAGGTTCTCATTGAAGGGTGAGAGGTGGGGTGAAGGCTGCTGCCCTAAATTAGGCACTGAGCACAGTCCCATTGAGCTTTGGGTGAGCCACAACAAGCCCCTGTCCTGTGACAATATCTTGAGCACCAGTGCTGAGGCTGTCTAAGGAAGACCCCCAGTAGGAATGGCCTCCCAATACCAAAGGAGGAAAGGGAAGGAGTTGATGGCCCAGGCTTCAGCTCAGAGGGCTGGCCACGGGGGAGCTCCCACAAGGCCCTCCACGAAGGCAGCAGGGGGACGAAGCCACAGCTCCTGTCCTGGCCTGACCCCCCACTCCTCCTGCTTGCCGCTCCCCCAGCTCCCACCCGGCCCAGCACCCTGCTATGACCTCTGCTCTCCTGGGCTTAGGGCCAGGCAGCTGCCCTCTCTCCTCCCCCAGTCTGGCTGGGTCAGCTACAGGATGTGTGCTGAGAAGACACAGGCCCCCCCTTCTCACACTGAGGGCTTCAGGCAGGGCCCACTTGCAGCTGTAAGCCAAGAGGCCCAAATGGCCAGCCTTCTGACCCTGACCTGACAGAGCTGGCAGAGCGGAGGGACCTCCAAGAAGTCCTGAGCTTTGTGCCCTGGTCTCTGGCCCCAGCCTGCATCTTCTCTACCCTGAACAACACATCCCTCTTGCTCCTGATGCCTCCGGAATCTCATGTACCCCAGGATCATGCTACACACCACATCCTACACCACATCCAGCCCCACTCTAGCCATCATGTTCCCTGAGACAGCCATAAAGATTCTGCAAATGCTCTTTTATGCTCTCACAACCCTCTGGACAGGGAGGGAGAGAATAGCATACCTCTTAGACCTGTACTATCCAATTGATTCCACAACCACCTGCATCACCAGCCGTCAAGGAAATAAGGCACAGAGTACAGGCACCAGCCTGTCACACCATAAGACTGAGGAGCTCTTTGTCCCCGTGGTCAGTGTCCACACACCTCTACTCATGTCCAGGGTTCCCATGCCCTAGGGCTCCACATTCCCCATCTGGCCTTGTCTTCTCACAGGGATCCCCAAACCTCCCCACTCCTTATGCCCACAAATTGGGATATTCGTTTATGTTGGGAGGAGGGCTGGGGTCAGGGCCCAAGGGAGGTGCCTCAGGGTCCTGGCCCCACCTTTTCGGAGACCCTGTGGGAAGACTCTGCTGTTTGGCTTTGCTGCTGTCCCTCCAGTGATATGGAACAGACCAGCTATGACTCACTTTTCAGCCCTGACAGCAGACGTGGGGGCTGGCGGTTGCATCCCTGGCTGACCCCAGCCTCTCCTGCTAGAAATCTTAGGGCACCAAGGAAAACATTGAGCCAAGTAAGGGTCACTTGTGATCACACACTCCCAGCTCTTCCAAGGCATCCTGCTAACCCAGGTTAAGCCAGTCTTGGATGATGCTGTGCCAGGCACAGCACTTCCCTCCCATGCGTCAACTATAAAGTTGCTGTAGCAGCAGCCCCTGCTTCTCTCCCCTGCCCAAGGAGAGCCAGAATCCTCTTTCTTGGGAAAAAGGAGGCAGGGCAGGCCTGGCAGAGATGACACAGGTCTAGCTATCTGCTTCTCTCCCAAGGCCAAGGCCTTCAGCAGACAGGGAAACCCTCCTCTTCCATGCCTGGCTTCAGCAGCTACCTCCTGGCCCTCAGAAGTCACTCTACCAGTCCTCCCCTCATTTGGCCTCAACAGGAGAGAATGAGGTTCCAGCTGGTCAGCATCTCCCTTTGAGGAAGACAGCTGGGGAGTATATAAGCAGCTGCTGCCAGGCCAAAGAGGCCCTCATGCAGTGAGAATGGGCAGTCTATATTCCTCTGCCTGGAGGCCCTCCCTTGCCCTATGCCTTGAAGATTCAACTTGGGCCCACAGAAATCATGGGCTGGAGTTTAGGAAGCCACTTCCTCCAAGAAGTCTTCGGAGTCCCTAGCCAAGCCCTGTCCCTCTGGTGTGCCCCTTGGCGCCACCTGCTGGAACAGCATGGCTTACTTCCATGTTCTCACCATCTCAGTGGTGGGGCCAGTCTGGTGCTAATGAGGAGGCCAGCACCCCTGCCAGTCTGTCCATCCATAGCTCCCAGAAGGAGCTGCTAGTAACTGTATCTATGCTCAGACACATCTGAGTCTTCGGAGACCCACCCAGGGTGGAAAGTGAAGAGATATCAAGCTATGCTGTCAGCAAACCAGCTGTCAAGCCGGTTTCCCTTCTGCAATCAGGATAACTGAGGCGTGGCCCATAAAAGAACTACTGAAGCCCTGACCTTCCCCTCATTAAAATCCTGTCCCACCCCATAGGTGCAGTTGGACTCTCCCACTTTACCTAAGCCTTACTGCCCTTGAAGAGCTCCTATGTTTTCTCCCCCAAGCTTAGGAAAACTGTGGGTTCTGGCTCTTCCTCAAGGCAGGAGCCAGGTCTAACTCAGGACCCAGAAACCACAGCAGGTCTGTAGCCCTAGCCTATAAAAACCCTGCCATCAACACAGAAACACTAGTTGTGGACAATGAGGGCTGGAGGGCCAGGATATGGGAGCCTAAGGAACCCTGATGCAACAGGGCCCAAGCAGGGCCCAAGGCTGAAGCAACACGTCCGGGGAAAAAACGGCAAATATGCTAACAGGCCCACAGGGCACTTGAGGCCATTGTCCTGGGATAAAGCCTCCTTCTGGCTGCCCACTCAAGGCTGGTAGCACTGAGGCCCCTGGTACAGGAGAAAGATGGCACCTTACATTCCCCAGATGATGTAAGTTACCATGCCCTGGCTCTGCCAAGGGGCACCTGGTCTGCAGGCACGTATTGCACACTGGGGATGGCCCCCTTCAGGGAGGCTCACTCATCTAAGGACAAAGGTCTCTGGGGCCCACCTGAGAATCCGTAGAGACCAAACTCCTTTCTCCCACAAGAGAAGACCCCAGTTTCCCTTCTGGGGTCTACTCTTTAATGGGAAACCATCATGGAATGGCCCAGATCAAGACCCCCTCCAAAGCCAAAAAACCCTAATAGAAACTCTATTATCCCAAGTCACACAGCAAGTTAATGGCTGGGCCTGGAAGAAGTCTTTGGTACAGTGACATATTACATGTTACTGCATGAGATTGAACTGAATCCTTTCAAGATCATATGACTAATGACAGTCTATTTTAGGAAGACCTCTCTCATTCAGGGTCTGTCTGTTCATGCCAGGCATCTGCCTCCATTCTGGCCACCCACTCTCCCAAGTAGCTTCCCTAACCCGACATGATCCTGGAGTCCTCTCAATGCTGGGAAGCCTTCTGTGACCCTGGCTCCTGGCAGCTACTCACAGGCCTCTTCAGGAGCTGTCTACACCACCACTAGCACCCATCCCATTGCATCCACACATCTCCCTCCCTTTGACACTGGACCTAGCCCAGAGCTGATAATGGTAATGTGTGTTGGCCAAAGGCTGGCTGGGATCTACAAAACCACTGGACATTGTGTCTCACCACGGGAGGGCACAGGAGGTCTTGACCAGCTTCTGCTTGCACATCTTCAGTGACATGGAAATCACTGCCTCCTGCAAAAGCCTGTTCTGGCCACCCTGGGGCAGCTCCCCAGCTGTGGGGGATCCCCTAAATGGGCCCCTATAGAAGGATTCACCCCTTTCTACAATAGCAGTCCTTACTCCTGGGATGAGCCAGAGTAGAGGTGGAAGAGGTGGAGTGGAGGAAGAAGAGCAGCCGGGAAGGTAGGCATTAAATCAGAGAGACACCATGAGAGGAAGAAGACTGCTGGGGCAGTTGAGAGAGGTGTGGCTCTTGATTAGGCCTGGGGACCTTGGCCACATGAAGATCAGTGGTGACCTTAGCCAGGGGCCTTGCAATAGAGTGATGAGACCGCTGGAAGCTAACTGGAGACTCCAAGGATGGAGGAAGGTGAGAGAACAGTTGGCGAATACAAAAGTTTAGGACCTGTGAGATAGGTTTTTAATGGTGTGAGAGATTTGAGTTTTTTAAGATGCTGATAGGAAGAATCTGGAAAAGAAGGTGGCTGAACTGACAGAAATGCAGATGAATGTCCACTTAGGGTCCGGGGCATGGGCTGAAGTGATGTAGGACACTGGCAGAAGGACCCCAGGGGAGGGTGCCTCTGCCACTGAATTGGAGTTGGGGGTGGTACAGATGCAGTGCTGGGAGGACTGGCTTCTATTGTCTCTGTGGAAGAGAGGTAGGCGATCAGCCCAGAGAGGCGGCTGGTGAGTGGGAGAGGGATGGTGTTTAATATGGGCAGGTAGTCTTCCCACCCTTGCCGGGGGGCTGCAGAATGCTGAGTAGAGAGCAAGTGGCCTGCTGGGCAGGGACAAGCCAAGGCCAGCTGAGCTGGTCTACATGCATGTCTGGCAGCAGGGATCACCCGCTCAACGCCGGCTGGTTCCCCCAGCTTGGCTCCCAGCAGCAGAGACGGGGGAGGGTGCCTCAGGCTGGAGGCTGGCTGGGATTCCTCCAGGGCTGGGGGGCTGCCAGCTGGGTGGGACCAAGAGATGGGCAGCCAAGAGAGCTGCGATGCTGGCAGAAGAGTGCTTGAATGATGGACCAGGGAACCTCAGCTGGGGAGGGAGGAAAATGAAGACAGAAGGGGCAGCAGGGGAGGAAACAAGACCCAGTGTCCTGCTGAGTCCGGAACCCACGTCCCACAAGGGACTGAGAGTGGGCTGGAGGGCCTGAAGGCTGTGGGTAGAGAGGGAGTGCCTGACTCAGCGATTTCAGGAGTGGAGCAGTTCCAGGGTGATATGGCCTTGAGCAGCCATTGGTGGGGGTGGCTGAAATCGAGGGCAGAGACGCGGGTCACTGGAGATGACGAGGTCATAGTCTGAGTAGCCACAGATTCAGACCGGCTGACACGTGGCTGCTGAGCTCTTCCTGAGTGAGGGCAGGAGTAAGGGGACGGGAAGATTGTAAGCCACAATCACCCATGAATGGAAGGGGAGGGAAGTGACAGCCTGCCACAGGATAGTGCTTGGCTGCTTTGAGCATACTTGGTGCTTGCAGCCAACCTCCAGCAAAGAGCTGGCGGCTGTGCAGCCTCAGTCACGCTCAGAGCTCTCTCTGGTTTCATGGCCTGGCAGGCTGAGACCAAGCTTCTCGGGGCATCAAGACAGGCCAAGGCCAGGCTACATAGGCAGGTGGCCAAGTGGGCAGCAGGATGAAAGACATCTGCCCTCTGACCGCTGTCATGGGATCAGGTTAGACCTCCTCTGGCCAGCCTAGCTGGCAAGACCAGAACATTCACCAGGAAACTGAAGGAACCTTGTGCAGACGAGGTGAAGTCTGGGCTTGCAATAAATGTACTGTTTCCTTGTATGGCTTCAGCTCTGGCCTTGGGGGCAAGGGGCATGCAGAGCTGTGGTGTGATCCCAATGCAGCAACACAAGACACCACCCCATCCCTTGGCCTCCTGCCCCAGTAGGGCCATATCAGCTTACCTTGACTAGGGCTAGGGCAGGGACCATCGGCCCAGAGAGATCTGATCCCCAGCCTGGGTGGGTTTCCCTTGAGCCCTTTAGGTGTGCCAGCCTGTAAGCCCCTGAGGATGGAGCACTTTTGGCTACAGCCCCCACTTGACAAGTAGATCTTGCAATAATGGGCTGTTGCTGGCTGGGGCGGAGGAGAATCAGGACAGGCAGCAAGAATTTAGCCCTCCTTCAGGCATAAGCAGGGCAGGTGTGCCAGGTCCAAAGGAGCAGAGTGAGGGCACCATATCAGGGAATGGTAAAAGCTAGATGGTACCCAGAAGAATACCTGGAAATACTTCCCTAAAACACACATTCACACTCTTCCAACTCAGAACCCAGCTACCAACCATGCTTCTGCTCACCACTGTGTGAGACAGCCACAGACAGGGGCCATTTCTTTGTCCACCTGGCCTTGGCTCATGACTCCTGCAGAGGGTCCTCTCTACCTCACTACCTCCCTGTTTCCATAGGTAAACCTGGCAAGCAGAGCTGCCTTGTCCAAGTGCCTTGCCCTAGCCTGCAGGTTCCAGGTCCATTTCTTTCTTAGCATCTCTAGGAACTTAGTGGAGCAGGCCTATACGCAGGGGTTAGGGGGCAGCCAAGGATCAGAAGCACAGGGGCCTGGCCAGAACTTGGAAAGGTAGCCAAGTGTTCAGCACCCTGACCATCCCTTCTCCCTGAGACCCAAGGCCAAGGTCAGAGAAGAGGAAGAATGGGCTTCAGCCCAAACAAGAGCAGAAAGCCTGAATAATACATCCCAAGAACCTGGCTCTTCAGAGCTCTGTCCATCCCCTGACCTCCGACCCTGGCATGAAGGGATGGGAGGCCCTGTGAGTGTTCAGTGTGGGTGCTGTAGGGTGAGTGAGAAAAAGGTCTTCCCACCCCAATCTCTGTAATGCCAAAGGTGCAGGGAAAGGTGTTTCATCCAGCATGACAGTGTAGGACATTCAACTACCCACAGATTCCCAGCCATCAGTGAAGTGGCTGATGACCCCTCTCTATGGATGGTGGTCCGGAGGTCCAGAGTTGTTGAATGACCAGCCCAACCATACAGCCAGGAGCAGCTGGCCAAAGTGCATGCTGGGTCAGGTCCATCATGTACAGCTGTCTCGCCGTGTGTGTGGGGGGGGGCGGGTATCATAGGGTGCACTCACGTAATGAAGTCCAGGAAGCTGGCAAGTGGCTCGTAGGCATGATTCCTCATGTGGCGGAACTCCACCACCATCTTCTCCTTGAGCCGGTCATCGATGACAGACACTGTCAGCGGTGATGCCTCGTTGGCAAGGAAGTTGCCATAGTCAGTGCTCTGCAGGTGCAGCTTCAGGTCTGAAACCCAAATGTGGAGGTGAGTGCTGGCCATGCTGAGCTTCCCCAGGGCCCCAAGTTCCCATCCCCTGTGGAGTTGTATCCTGCTGCTACCCTGATGTCCTGTCCCCACCTCCACCTCCCTGTTGGCTCAGGGCCTATTCCAAAGGAGTTAGCCAAGGCCCGAGAGATGCCCCAACCCTTGGGGCTTGAGCCAGTACACTGTCCAAGCAGAGTACAGAGTCTAAGCACAAGCAGAACCATTGTTCCTCCAAATGACAAGGCCTGGGAAACCCCAACCCAAGGTGCATTCACAAGCCTTTGAAGCTCTTCTGCCTGGTGGGCTCCAGGAGGGCCCTAACCTAGAGCAGAATAAGACAGAGGCCCTGCTTTCCAGGGCCTCAGGGCAAGCAGAGCAAGCCAACAAACCCTCAGGCAGAAATGAAGGATAGGAAATAAAGGAAATGCCACAAAACATGGAAGTAGAGTGGAGAGGGCGGTGAGAAATGGCTGAGAGGATGAGAGAGCATACTGGGCGGGCCATGGTAGAGCGCAGGAAAACATACAAAGATAACCAGCCAGAAGGATGGATGGCGTAAGTGACAGGTGGCCTAGAGGACAGATGAATGGAGTGAGGGGAAGAGGAGGCTGAGAGAAGAATGGCCTTGCTTTAGGAGTGGCTGGGGGCAGGCATGCAATACTACAGGCTCTCCTGAGCTCTTAGGGACAGGGGTGAGGAAAAAGGAAGGACAGGACAGAGCAGAAGGGCTCTGGGAGGCAGGACAGGTTAAGGTCCAGCGGGGTCATGGCAACGACCTAACAGTCTCCTAATTTTACCCTTGCCTCCCATGCTCCAGTCTATTCTCCATATGCAGCCAGATTTATCGTAAAACACAAAGCAGATCACATCACCTGTTTGTACATCCTTAGCTCAGAGCCTTTCCTTGTCCCCTTGCCTGGAAAGTGATGATCTCTCCTTAAACACCCCTCTTCAGAGGCCTCTCCTACAACCCCAACACCTGTCCTTCCATTTGTGCTCTTTTTCTTTGTAAAACATACCCCTCCTGGCACAGACATATAAGCTCCATGGCAGCAGAGTTTAGGCCACTGTGGTATCCTGGAGTATGTTCTTGTGTGTTTTCATGCTCAGTAAGTAACTGTGGACTAAGCAACACTGGGGAGAGGGTTGCTGAAGACAGCAGGAAGGTTTACTCCTGGCTTTTGAAACAAGCAACAGTGTAGTAGTGATGGCATACCAAGGACAGAGGCTGAGAAGGAACCATGTGTGTGTGCATGTGTGTATGAAGGCCCAACAGCCAGGGCTGGCTTCTGCTGCAAGAGACTGCATGCTTTCCATCCCCTGGGGAAGTTACCCAAGGACAACAGGAAAGGTGACACTTGTGAACATGTCCAGAAGTCCCCCTGACCAAGGCCTCACTGTGTCTGTGGGCCTGAAGGCCATGCTATCCTGCCTGGGTTGCTTAAAAGATAGTGAACAAATTTAAAAATTAAAAAAAAATTTTTTTAATTAAAAAATAAAAAAAAAGAGACTGGGACCCACGAACCCTCTACAGACTTAGGAGACCGCTGTGATGCCCTGTACCCCATAAAAGAATGCTCCCAACCTGCAGTCAGGTAGGCTAAAGGAGATGGAAGCGTATGTGGGAGGGAGAGGGAGGAGGGAGGAGTGTCCATGCTGCTGGAGTAGATGCCTTCCACCTGCGTCTCTGGGTGGCACACGGGGGCAGGTAGCACTCATGTCCTCTGTGGCTCCTGGATACTCAGAGAAAGGACTTTAACCTCAGGAGGCTTACAGGAGGCCTTCACCATCTGCTGCCTTCACCATCGCTCTACTATTCACACCTACTTTTCTTCCGTGGCCACCCCAAAAAGGGACAGAACTAAGGGCAAGATGGAGCAGGGAGAAGCCACCAGCCCCCTGCTCTGCCACATGGACACTGCTGCCTTTTTGCCTCACAGATGTACATACACACTCATATGTTTTCAACCCAGGCCATCTGCCATGAGCCCTGTCCCAGGCTCTATTTCTCCCCGTCCTCACCACAGCCTGGCCAAGGCCTACTTACACCTGGAATAAGGCATGTGCGTGCGAGAAGGTGCTTCGCTCAGTAATATTTGACCTGTTGTAATATCTGAATGTCCATCTGGTTGTTACCAAAAAAATCTTAACTGTAACTAATGGTTGTTGATGTAATCGTATCACCTGTATTTCTACCTCTTGTAATGGGCTTTATATGCTAGATGTTAATGCCTTGACCCTGGCAAGGGCACACTCTTTTAAAAGAAACATGGTTTACCTGCAACAAAACTGATCAGTTTTTAGAGATCCTTGAAATAGTTCTTGTGGGTGTTAAGCAAATGGCAAGAATATGAATTGGTCTCTCTTCTTATAGTATTGAAATTAAGCCTACTTAATTTATCAAGTCATATTCATGCCTGATTTTATATACTTTTATCTATCAATAAACATTGTGATACTTAAAAAAAAAAGTGGGCAGGGGGTTCTGCCCGGGCACAGCAGGTGCTCAGAGCCCCACTAGGAAAGGCTATGGATGGACAGCAGCTGGAAGCCTGGTCAGAATGTGGTATTCTAGGTCAGACTGTCCGAGGCAGTAGCTGCCAGCCCAAACCTGTCCATTTATCCACCCAGCCACCGCAGCAGCTGAGAGCCCTTCTTAGACAATGAGACTTCTTCATCTCCGGCTCACCACTGGGCCTGGAGGCCAGGCCAGATGTATAGGGCAGAAACCTCTTGGCAGGGTCCCTCATGCCAATGGCCCTCTACTCTCCAGGACAGTGAGTACCGGCCCTGGACCCCAGCCCAGCCTCCTGACTCCTACCCTCCAAAGTATCCAGGGGCTGGGTTTCCCCCAGGTGTCTACACATGCCACCAGGAGGCTTCCCTGAGAGCCATCACTGTTACCCCCACTCTAGCCTTCCTAGGTCTCCAGCAGTGTGCAACTTCCCCTGCCCCAGCCTTCACCTTTGCTCCACATGGCTTCTCTCCTCAGACAGGTTTGTTCAACTTCTCTACCACCAAGTACCCTCTCCCTCTCCAGCTCCAATGACTCCAACACCTAAACTGGTCAGTATTCATCTCTGCACCCTGCCAGGAGCAACCTGTGTGCCTGAAATCAGAGAGAACATGAAACTCGTCCAGAGTACCATAGTTAGGCATGGAGGGGCCAGGGGTAGATCAGACCTGGTGGATTCTATCCTTCTGCAACTCTGGTCCCCTCCCCCCTGCTCTTTTACATCCTTGACCACATTCTCCATAGTCCTTGGCCCAGAACGAGCTTTCAAATATGGATCCAGCTATCCAGACACACTTTAGTCTCAAAATAGCTGGCAGGTGGCGGAGAGGTAAGACAGGCCAGATTGCTACCTCACTGACCTCTAAGCAGCCTGGACAGTCAGGATAGAGACCTTGGACTGTTATGATCATGGATAGCCCCTCTGGCATCATTTGTAGCATCAGCTATTCTTTGAGATGCTAAGAATGTGCATTTGAACAAGAGGTGCAAAGTTGAGGGTGGGCTCTCCTTTGCATGCCCCCACCACTTGTTTAGCAAAGGCCTTAAAGCAAACACCCCTGCTTTGGCTGCTGCTTTCTGCTGACGCTGCATCTGAGGAAGCCACAGCCCCTAGAATTGCTGGAACACAGACAGCGGTGGTTTCTGCTGGCGTTTGTCAGATCAGAGCAAACCCGGGAGACTCTACCAAGAATCCTGCCCAAGGCTGGAGTCTTCCTTACCAGGAAACTCATTTTTAAAAGCCCCAGGGACGATGTCAAAGGGCTTTCCAGACCACTTTCCCGAGCCAAGCCCCGTGTCTCCCTGTGACCCAGGGAAAGGTGACAGCCTGCAACCAGGAAGATAACTTGGATCACTCAGATCGGCCCACACAGGGCTTCTGAACCAGCTCTGACCCTGTTTGAGAAACCTGGCGCCCAGGCCCAGTGGCTGGCAGCCCCAAGCCCTTTAGACAGTCCTCAGGGCTGGGACAAGGTCCATTAGAAACCTCCCCCCCCACACCCCCCTCCCCGCTTCCTGCTCAATCTGAGGGATGCAAAGAGGCGGGGGTGGGACTGGGGGTGTGGGATGGGGGGATCGGAGCACAGGAACCTGGAACTTGTTGAGAGCTTCGTGGGAGACCTGGCCACCCAGCCTGGCTCAGCCCCCGAGGGCAGCCGAGACGCCAGGGGCTCTGAGAAGGCATGGGCTAGTTCTGTTCTGTGCCCTGAGCTCAGCCAGCCTGACAGCCTCTGTGATGGCCCTGAGAGCCAAGACATGCCTGGGCTGAGGCATGAGCAGTGCCTGGTTAGCACAGACTCGAGGACGGCTCTGGTCTACCCACCCAGCTGTCTACCCCAAATCCCCATCCCTGGCCGGCACCAAGGAATGTCTGGTCAATGGATCTCTCACAGCAAAAGACTTCCTCAGATGCTTATTTCTCACGTCCAAAGATGCTGTTGCTATCAAAAGTTAGCTCTGCAGTCTGACCTATATCCCTCCACACAGGAAGCTGACCAACTCAGCTTTCCAGTGCCTCCAGCCTTCCCTGAGGGCCTTGGGCCTGCTTCTCAGCACCCCTCACTGACCCAGGACCTTCTGAGACGTCCCTCTGCTTCCTTTGTTGCCTGTCCTGATGTTCTGGGGACTCTCTCCTTAATTCCATCTCCTGGCGCCTCCCGGGTCTCCCACCACCACCGTGGCCTTTTGCTGGCTTCCTGCCCCAAATTGTGGCTCCTGCTTCCAAGTCCACTCTCCACCCACACCAGAGTGAAGTCCTCAAACATTCTAACACTTTAGCCAGAAGCCTCTCTGGCCCAGAACTAGAGCCCTGCCTCCTCCCCACAGCTTGTGAGGCCCCATGCCCTCAATCCTAGTACTGTCTCAGCCTTGGCCCCTGACTTTGGGCCCTACCAGTGCTATTCTTCACCTAGGATGACCTGCCTGTGATCTCTGCCCCAAGCAAGTGCTCCAGGGAAGTCCACAGGATGCCCTAACGAGAAGCCCTTGAAGTGCAGGAAACAAGGCTGCTTCCTCAGGCCGAGCCAGAGAGACTGTGTTGGGAGGGAACACCCCCAGCCTGGAAAGTGAGAGCCCTTGCCTCCTCTATAAGGTACCACTGTCCACCTTGAGGTTACCTCTGTCAAAGACAATTGCCCCAGATTCGGTCCAGCTGAGCTCGCTGAAGGCACCTGAGCAGGCTACAGCCCAACACCAACCTGGCATGGCTGTTCCTCCCAGGGCTTGTATGGAGGGCTGCACCAGACCCAAGCTGGCCCTATAGCGTCCATCTGTCCCTCCACCCACTGCTCACCCCTAATCAATAGCAGAGCCCTGGCCCCAGCTGGACTAATCAGTAGCAGAGCCCTGGCCCCAGCTGGCACCTACAATTACCAACTCAGCCCCTGATTACCAGGAGGGCACGGGGACCCCTAGCCTAACCTACACTCTCTACAGGACAAAGTGTGGGCTTGGCAGCCAGCCCCAGCCAGGCCTTGAGAGGTGGCAGCTGGGCAGTCCTGCCCTCCATCCACTTTCTGAAACCTTTCCCAGATCCTGCCAGCCTTGAAAGTGATCTTTCAGGCCCTACAGTGATCCCAAGGGCAAGAGGCACGTGGCCTCTCTAGCCTCCAACCCTCTGCAGCCCCTCTCCAAGGGCCCCAGGGAGGCAGAAAGGGAGGGTCTAGGTCTTGGCCCCTTGCAGCCCCAGGAGCCCAACAGGCAAAGAGGCAGCCCTTGGCACAGTCCACTAGGCGGGGCAGCCCCCTGCTCTAGACTCACACATGGCTCACAGAGGGGTCCTGCTGGCCAGCTGGCCACAGCAAAGTGTGAGAGGACAGTGTGTTCCCAGACTTAACTTCTGCTTTTCCAGAGGTCACTCAACGACACTCTCCTGGGGAGCTCAGGGGTTTTTAGGAATTGCAGCCAGCTGAGTGACACCAGATGTGCAAATATGCTCCCTAGAGCCTAGTGTGCCCATCCTGCCACTCTCTGCAAGGTTGACAGGGCCTTGGAGCCTATTGCACTTCTCCTCTGGGCCCAAGTGAGAGGTCTGCTTTGAAGGGATTGGATCTGGGCTCCAGCTCCAGTACTCATTCTGCCCCAGAGTATCTCTGATGCTGCAACTTCCAGGGGCTCAAAGCAGGGAAACTCAAACAGATGGACAGATGTGGACAGATGGTCAGGCTGGTGGCCCAATGGAACTAGAGCTCCCACTTGGCAAATGTGCTGTGCCTGAGTCACCTCCCCAAGCTCTGGGGGCGGGTGAGACCTCTTCTTCGTATCAGCTCCAAAGCAGATGTGTACACTGGCTGCCTGGCCAGAGTACCACATCTGGGTCAGAGTGCCACATCTGGAACTCCCAGTGTGGGAGCCACAGCTTGGAAACCATTAACCCTGAGTTTACCTGGAGCCTGCAGCACAGACTAAGCATCCTCTTCACCTCAAGGCCTCTGCCAGGGCCCACCACAGGCTCCCTGCAAACCTCATGCAATACCAACTAACCCTGGGTTCCAACTCTTCCTATCAAATAAATTTCAGTTCTTCCTCCCCTCTCTCAGGAGCTGAATGCCATTTCCCATCCAGTCTTGGCACTGCCCTGCCCCCAACTGAGATGCCCATGGCCTCTTGCCCTAACCAGTGCAAATCCACCAACCATCCATCAGCTGGTCCATGGAACAGTCCCAGGCCCCCTCTGCAGCACAATTTTACTGGATCACTGGTTTCAGGACATTGTTCCTTAGGTGGCTGAGTGGAGCAGGGGAGAGAGAACCTGGACTTTGGAGTCACAGTCACCTGAGTTCAAATCCTGTCCTGTAACTTGGCTCCAAGCAGCCTGTGGAATCTCTCTGGACCCAGGATCCTGACCAGTCACTTAGTGAAAGTCCCTACATTGCCAGCCTCCCAGGACACCTGCCATAGACCCTGAACAGAGGCAGTGTCACATGGAGAGAACTGAGCACAGCCCACCACAATCCATCTTTCCTGGAGGAGAGGATACCACCTAGAGCTTCCCAGCTAACACCTTCCGCCCTCATGTGGTCTGTGTTCTCAATTCCAGGCTGCTGCTCAGGCTGTCGTACTCAAGGGTCCACAGAATGCGTTTTTCCTTCCCATGGTCTGGCCTGACACTTCCTCTAGGGATCAGGCATGTTCTTCTTGCCACCATAAAGGCTGCGGGGGAACCTGTGCAGCCTGGGCATGCAAACACGCAGACCCCACTCTGCTACCTCCTGGCAAAGGAGGAACAGAGCTGCCTCAAAATTTATGACTCCTGTCCCTAAGCCCATGTCTCACCTCACCTATCAGCAAGATCATACAGAGCTTTGGGCAGCCCCAGGGACACAGACAGAGGCTAGGACCCAACTCTGCATCACCTGCCACACCCTGTGCTGCTGCCCTGGGGGCATCAGGAGCAGGCAGAATGCGATGCAGCCAAGGGCAGCTCTTGCTCCATGGGAAGCCCCCAGGCTAACGGGCCAGCAGTCCTGGGAAGAACCTGGAGTCTACTGCTGGCACGGCCACATGCAAGTTACTTGGTTTCAGCTGGCACGAGGCAAAGCTCCTACAGAGAAAGGACAGTGAGTTCTCCTTCCTCAGTCCCTGAACCAGCATTTTGTTTCATGCTGGAGATCCTTCAGTGAGGTAAGGCATTCACAAAAGGGGGATGGGACTGATCCGCGGAAGTGGCCTCGCTGACAAGAGACCAGCGGCAGCACCCACCAACATATCTGATACATGGATCAAATGGGAGTGTCATTTCCCAAATCCAGGAGGCAGCAGGATCTGACCTAGGTTCACCACCCTTCTCCCTACTCCAAGACAGGTGGCAGGTGGTGGCAGAGCCACATTTAATTACCCTCACGCTCTCAAAAATACTTCATCCCTGCAGCTGGAAGAATGAAAGCATCTCTCATCCCATGAGGAAGTCAACCCATCCAACAGTCAGGAGGGTGCCAGGCAGGCGACAGCCCCATGTGCCAAAGGGAGGGGCAGAACTGGTAACTGCTGCACCCAGGGCAAGTTCCATGAAGTGCTCCTCTGACTGAGTGGAGGTCCGCCTGGATAGCCCCTTACCAAGACATCCCACCCAGGCCCCAGGGATCCACAGGACTGACATGTCCCAGGAGGCACAGGGCTTGGAGGGCAACTCCCTTATTTGTTCCCCCACCACAGCCCAGCCTGAGAATCAAGCGACCCAGCCTTGCCCTGGGAGGCAGGAGCCACCCCTCTACTGCTGCCCTGCACTTTGACCTTGAACAAACTCTTTCTTCCCCAGTTTTGCCTCTGCAGTTACAGAACCTGAAGAGGCTGCAAGGAAGAGCTTCTTTTCATTTTCACAAAGGTCTAAGTTTGTCTGGGTGTGAGTAAGAGAGGTAAAGTGGTCCAGTGTGATCTGGTGTGGCCAGGTGGCAGGCAGCCCAGGGAAGGCCAGCTGTGGCAGAGAGCTTACCCAAAAGCTAGCCCAGGCAATGTCTGACTCCCAGGTCTGCCAGTCCACGCTACCTGAGAAATCCTGTCAGCCGTTGATGCTGGGCTTCTGTTCTGCATGCACAAACCTCTGGAGGAAGGACACTAAAAAGCTGAAGCTCATCTGGATGGGGGAGAGAGTTTTGTGACCCTTGAGGCTGCTGTTCACAGTGAGATTGAGCCAGGTTAGGCTGGATCCTGGCTGGAGCATCCTACCAGCTCTATGGTGCCTAAAGCCAAAGCTATGGAAATACTCATTTTGCTTAGACTTCGGCCTCATGGATGGGCTCACAGAATCGAGCCTCATTTGGGGTTCATTCCCTACAGCTCATAGAAACTGATCTGAGTAGCCCAGACTAGGAGCAAAGTTGAACCATTCCATTTCCTTGTCCAGCAGAGCTAAGAGGCTTGAGCCAGACAGGAAGTGACAGAAGCAGTAAGCATCCAAGCTGGTCCTGTATGGCACCCCAGACCCCTCACTCACCCTGTTCAAGGGACTGGCAGGACATATGCAGGGGAAGCAGTAACATGCCAGACGGAGCATGATCAGTACTGAGGACTTGGGTCAGCCCCTGAGAGAGAGATGGTCACCTATTCTGGCACCTCATAGCAGAAGATGGGTCTAAACAGTGGAAGCAATGGAGGGATGGCAGTCACATGGAGCCTGGGCCAGGCCTGAAAGATAACACTCCAGGACTCCATTTCCCCAAGGTGTAAAGGGTTGAGGGCAGGCGAAAATGGGTGAGCCACAGTCTTAGAGTCCTGTGTGCCAGGTCATAGGTGGTGGCTTACTCGTATTCCTCAACTCCCAATTGTTTAATCTCCAAGCTAGGTGCCATGTGGCAAGGCCTGGGGAATAGTGAGGTCCCCAGGAGCAGGTCAGGCTGGATCCTGGCTGGAGCATCCTACCAGCTCTATGGTGCCTAAAGCCAAGGCTATGGAAATACTCATTTTGCTTGCATCTGACCATCCCTTCCTGAGTTGGGGCACAGGCACACAGAGGCCTTGTCCGGGCATCTTTCAGTGAACAAATGATGGAATAAATCAGAGAATGTAGTGTGACTAAAGCCAGGATGGGTGTCAGGAGACCATAAGCAAATTCTTGGGCCTCACTTGGACCTAATTTCCCAGGTAAAATAAGAGAACTGGACAAGGTTACCTCCAGGGGCCTGGCTAGCTCTGATACTCCTTACCTGGTCAGGCCCAGATCACAATGACTCTCTGCAACCTCAAACCCTGAGCATCACTCAGAAGCTCAAGGTAAGCACAGAGGCCTGGGTACCCATGGGGCAGCCCTCACAGAACTGCCAGCAGGTATAGGAGAGGCCTGGGGCTGGGGAGCCTCTGAGTAGCCATCAGAGCTTCAAGGGCAGGAAAGGCCAAGCTGCAGCAGCGAAGACACCACAGATGACTCCTCAGAGGGGAAAGCCCCATCCATCGGCCAAACACTAAGCCTCAGCTGAGGTCAAGGCCTGAAAACCATTGCCTGAGTGGCCAAGGTCTGGGCAAGTGTCCAGGGCCAGGTCAAAGTTGGCCAGGACAACAGTATCCAGCACCCAGTCCAGGCTGTTCCTGCATATACCTCTTTCCCCTGCCACAATTCTGCCTATCACTCCTCAGGACCACCCATGTTCACGTGGGGGCGGTCCCAGCTCAGCCTCTCAAACTTTGGGGTGAGCTGCAGTGTGCTGGATGCAGACAGGCAAAGCAGGCATTAGGCTATGCAATGGCAGCCTAGTCTACTCAGTGGATTTTCAAACTTCTATAAGAGAAGGCAGGCCAATATTTGAGTGCAGAATAGATTTAGATCTTTTTCCCTTAAAAATCAGCTAAAGAGTAGGTGTTGGGTGAGGTAGGAGCCAGAGAGGCCAAAAGAAAGACCCCCTAAATTAGGGTGCAGGAGGAGAGTTGTCAATCACCTGATAACAACCCCATTCCCAGCAGGACTGTGTTTACCTATGCTTATAGAGTTCAGGGTGCTGATATGGACCTCCCCCAGAGTCACCCTATATGCACATATCTTGCCATATACACTCCTATATGTCTCCCAAAAAACTAAAGGAGGTTGAGAGGAGTTTGTCCTGAGAATGAATTTTCCCTCTCCTAGAGGAACCAGGGTGACAGGACAAGAGTAGAGGTCACCTGGGGAAGGGCAGTGCTTCTAGGAGCCTGAAAGTATGCGGCCCTGGGTAGCCTCAAGCTCCTACTTGGCACCCCGAGACCCTGGTTCATGGCTAGCACACTGTACTGTCACTCCTGCTCTGACTTTGAAAGCTGCCAGCATGACCCAGGTAGAAGTAAATGAAGATAGCTTGGTGGTCAAGGCTGGAGCAGCATGCACTGGCATCAAGGAATCATCCCCTGGCCTTCCCCTCCCCACCCAGAAAGCTGGGGCACAGGGAGATGAGGGTGGGAAGAGATGAATAGAAAGGACACACTAAGCCATGAGCCCTGTTTAATCTGAGGTCAACTGGAACTTGGGTGAGGGAAGCAGGGCCTAGGAAAGACCTGGGGGACAGCAGCCATAGGCAGGTGCTTTGCAGAAAAGCAAAGGAGACAGTTTGGGTAAGTCACTGGTCCAGCCACACACCCTTCCCCAGCTCTTGGGCAGCCAAGTGGTCCTGGTGTGCCCCCTTGTGGCCAAAGGGAGGATGGCACTGTCAACAGCTCCAGCTCCCTCTCAACACACCCCTCCAATTTAATCACACTGCCTTAGACTCTTGGTCTCTGCATCTCCCCCAGCCATCGAATCCTGAGGGAGTAGGCTGTAGGCACCCACAAAGCCACACAAGAATGTGTCATAAGGAACAGGGAATAGGCCCGAGGTGGACATGAGTCTGGTCATGAGGGACTGGTCTGCCTCGCACTGGTGAAGACAGAGGTTTCTGAGAGATGAGACTGAAGAGACTGTTGAGGAAACTTGGGCATCCTCACCCCTCTATACTTTGGTCCCCCAGCTCAGCTAGACCCTCTCAAGTTTCCAGGTCCCTCTGTCCAGCTCTTTACCCCGTCTCTACTGCCCAATGCTGCATCCAAAAAAAAGCAAGAGCTTAATAACCCAGAAGAAGGACAACTGAGGACATGGATGGGAGCCTCAGCTTCTCCTCTACACCCCAAAGTCTAGTACCCTGCCAGTACCAATAAAGAGTTGTCACTCATCCAATCATATATTTACTGGGCGTTCACTCTGGGTAGGCGCCATGCTGTTGAATCCTAACATGTGAATGATTTATTTCATTTACAGGTGGGAAAATAAGCTTCAGGGTGTTAAATCACATGCTGAGCATCACACAACTGGCCCAAAAGTGACCTATGGTGCCTGATGCCTGGTCTCACACAGAACTCAAGAAAGGTGACCCAGAGAGGCCCTTGGGTCTTGACCCTGAGCACATAAAGATGATGCACAAGAGAGCCAAGTACATCATGTCTTCACTCATGTTCATTCTTGATGTGGACACTCTTAACAAGCTGGAGTGTGTCTGGCATGTCAGCCCAAAGCATGAGAACAACTACAAGTTATTAAAAGGGGCTTGGGTGCTATAGCAGGCACTCTGACCACAGCGGGAAGGAGGAGTGGGTAGTCTGACGGAGGCCCAGGTAGAAAACTACTGGCAAACCCAGGCACTCAGGGACAGTGGTCCTGTTCCACTTCAAGTTTAACACCCTTGATATGGAGCCGCTATGCTATGTTCAGTGTGTGCCACTAGTAGGAAGGGAAAGTGAGACAAAAGCATTCTAGAAGGGTTTTATGTAAAATGTTTAAGATAAGGTGTTAGAGCCTTTCCCTCTCTGCCATCTAAAAACCCTGGTTATCTAGAAAGCTTTATCTTCAAAGGTCCCAGA
Organism: Eonycteris spelaea; assembly: GCA_003508835.1. Lineage (NCBI taxonomy): Eukaryota > Metazoa > Chordata > Mammalia > Chiroptera > Pteropodidae > Eonycteris > Eonycteris spelaea. The sequence goes on along the minus strand of PUFA01000026.1, from coordinate 746,657 downwards.
TGGCTAACATGTACTTATGCTGAGGCCACCCTAGGCATGGGTTCAGACACTGGCTCTACCTCAGAAACTAGGCCTAAGAAATCACTGAGTAAACCCAATCAAAAGCAAGTTATAACCCACCAGAGCAAGTTCTGACAACCTCCTGGGGAAGAGCTTGTGAAATGAGTGTTATCAGTTCCTATGTGGACTGTTACTGTCTTAACCATAAAAAGCTTCCCAGATAACATCATGCTAAAATTATACACCAGTGCAAGATGTAATTAGTAAAGGGAATACAAGAGGTGGGGCTAGGGAGGAGACGACAAAGGAAAGAAAGGAAAATGGCTAGGTGAAGTGAGCAGGGGAGCTGTACTGGATAGGGGCCCTGAGTCTTCAAGTGTCAAGAGAAGGGGCTTGATGGGGGTTCCCTAAGGCTCACACCAGCCCTGCAATGCTGCAAATGAAAATCTGAACATTAAATACCCAGGGTCACCAGCAGGGGTCTCAGCTTGGATGGCTGTTTGGTATCAGTATCTTCTCTTTGCTTACCTGTATGTTCTAATTTTCCTTACTTTAAATATCTTTATCAGATGTTTTAAATTATAAAGTACCTGTCCACTGCAATACATCTAAACAATGGAAGAGTATATAAAACAGAAATTGAACTTTTCCCCCTTTTTATGGTTGAGACAGATCTCCCCAGTCCCCCTCCCCAACTTAGTGTCTATCCACCAAACAATTCTGCATGTGTATTTACCTGGCATTCTACTAAAATGGGAATATATCATACATAATGCTTTGCAACTTCTCACCTAATAATATATTTCTAAATCAGTCCTTATGTAACCCCATACTTTTTGAGTACTTGCATAATATTCCATCATAAGCACAGATCATGGTTTAAATAACCACATCCGTGCCAATGGATATCCGGTTGGTTCTAACAGGTTGCTTGTACTAACAAGGCTGCCACGAACACCTCTATACATGCCATCCCCTAGTGTTAATCTAGGGGATACAATTCTGTAAGTGGAGCTAGGGTCATACATATATATACATGCAATGTTTTAACGAGGTGGTGAAAATTTGCCCCCCGAAGGGTCCACACTGAATCACCCTTCCACCAACTTAACTTTTGGAATTAAAAAAAAAAAATTGTTCAGTTAAAAAGAAAATAAAAAACAAAACCACCACACCCAGTCATGCAGGAGGAGGGATGGCAGAAATCGGAACGGGGAATCCCTGGCTGTTGCTCTCCCTGCTCCGCTTGCCAAACTAGGCTCCTCGCCAGGTGTCCTCATCAGGCGCGCTTGTGTCCACTTGGCCCACAGTTAAGGCTGCTCTCTAGCCTTCTGGCAGGACTCACAGGAAGAACTCGGCTTCTAGATGGCCAGGTGTGGGTCGAGCTGCCACCAGCCAGCATAATGATGACCTCCAGATTAGTATCTTGAATGCTACTTCCCCTGAGCTCCAGACCCACACAGCCACTTCTCTCAAACACTCTAACTCAGCAGATCTAAGACAGAATACCTCCTCTTCCACCACACCGTCCACATCTCAAAACTTTTCCTCCTCTGGTGGTCCCATCTCAGAAGTAGCTCCAATACCCACTCAGTCACTTACGAGTCAGAAGCCTGACTTTTAAGCCCTCACATCGTCATATCTAATAAAAACTGGCCCAACCCTGTGGGTTTCATCCCCTAAGCTGGTCTGTGATCCAGTCCATCTCCCCTCATGCCACTTCTGCCTTGGTTCAGCCCACATTCTCTCACCTGGAGACCTAGAATAAGCTGCCTGCCGCCAGCCTGGCTCCTTCTAAATCCATCCTCCAAAGCCCCAGAGCAAATGTCTAACTGCATCACACCATCAATCTCCACACCCACCACACGTTCCCTTTCTTTATCTACTAAGGGATCAATTCCGAGCTGGCTCATGGCAGCAAGACCTCCCTCCTGCCTATCCCTAGCCTCCACCCCACTCTGGAGCCTCATCCTCTTGCAGCAACAGCAAGCTGGAGAGGAACAAACAAGGCTGCCATAGTCATCACCAATGATCCATGCCAGATCATCAATCATGGGGCATCAGAGGTTTCTTCATGCAGTGATACCACTGTTCAGTGCAGTGGGGACAACATGGATCTTCAAACAGTGAGGGGAAAACTTCAGGTATATGTGGGGCCCAGGCTCTCAAAGCTCAGACTCAACGTGTTTGCTCCCTTCAGCACATCCTTCTCCCAATTGCTTGTGGTCATTGGATTGTCAGGACCGTGTTATCACTTCCTTTAGACTGTATCTGACTCTGAGGGGTTCTAAATTGAGCTAAGCTCATGTTGCTGTCCAAACTAATTCAACAGTCTCTTCTGACAAAAAAAAAAAAAAAAAAAGGAAGATATAAAATGCTTCCAGGCAATACCATAAACAGAAACTCTTAGGCAAGACATTCCCATGTTAACCTTGACCTAATTAAAGCATCTGTCTTTTTTAAATCATAACCCTTACCCCTCCTGAGCTGCATGTTCTTCTGAGACACCCAAGTCCTTTCATGAAACAGCCTGATGCACCTAGCAACACTCAGCCCCTGCATATCCCTGACAATTACTCTACTCTCTCTTCCCAGTCTCCGAAGCTCCTCTGACACCCTATGCAGTTTCATGTTTCTGAGACTACTAATGCCATTCCCTCTTCCCACCTCACTGGCCTAATTTTTGGGGCTAAATTTTTTGGTATGTAATTCATATACCAACAATTTGTGCATGTAAGTGTACAATTCAATGGTTTTTCATATATTTCAAGTGTGCAATCACCACAAGCAATTTTAGAACATTTCATCACCTCAAAAAGCATTGTAGCCTTTAACTGTCACTCTTCACATGCTACCATTGCCCCAAATGTACCCTATTCCATCGGTCTGCCCATTAGACAGGCACACTTGCCCCCAAGCAAGGCATATGTGACATGTATTCATTACCAACTCCAGGCCCAGCAGGGCACCTGCCTCCTAGGAATGACGGGAAAGAACCACCATGGTGAGAGCACCTGGCTTTTCTGATTCATCATTCAGCACCAAGCCCCATGCTTACACCTCACTAACATCTCAGAGAGATCCTATAAATATTCTCACTGTATGGCTAAGGATAAATTACTTGCCCAAGGTTACAAAGCCAGTAAGTGGCTGAGCTTGTATTAGTTCATCAGTAAGCTCTGCTCTATCTATGTACATTGTCTTTGCCCACCTACTCTATGCACTGCCATTAGCTTCTAGCTCCTCTCCCCTCTGTTCTCATTAAGGTCACCAATGACCTCTGAATGGAAAAATCTAATGAAAAGCTGTCTGACTTTATTTTAATCTCTTGGCCACATTTGCCATTCACTGTCCCCCGCTTTTTCGTTTTCTCCCTTGGGGCTCCTCTTAGGGGATGCCTTTGGCCTTTCTGGCAGGACTATCCTTTTCCCCATCCTTGCTTAACCGAAGCCCTTCCTGGGGGAGGGTCTCATCTCAGACCTCTGCTCTTCTGATTCTATGCTCTCTTGGTGTCAGTGGCCGCACTGCTATCCCAATTCCCCGAACTGTCTCCCAAGTTCAGACCTCACACCTGAGCACCAAAAACAGCCTCCATGTTTCCACTCAAATGACTTGCACAGATTCCTCAATCTCATCCAATCTTTCTCCAACCTCTTCCTTCTACATTCCATCATAATTTCACTCTGCCACCTACACGGTTGCCTAAACCAGAGCTGAGAACATCAGCCCTGACTCATCCTTCCTCAGTCTCCTTATCCAACCCTCAAATCCTGTCAATTCCTTTTCCTAAAATTCCCCAAAAGGCTTCCTGTCGGTACCTGAGGACAGACTGCCATCATCTCTGGACTGAATTACTATAAGACCCTGCAAACTGTTCTTCTCACCTCCAGTGTGGCCCCTACCTCCAATGCACTTTTCCTTTCTTTTTTTTTCCTTTCTTTTCTTTTTTTTTTTAATGGATGAGCTTCAAGATGTTTAATCCCAGGACCTTCTGCTCAGCGTGAAAAGAAAATCCAAATGTTCCTCTCCTGCATCTACCATCTTGACTGGAAGTCTCGCTCCAATCCACTTTTCAAACTGCACATACATTCCAAAGCATAAGTTCAATAGTTTTACCTGCACTCTGGACAAAGCACTTCCTATGGCTTTTTGAAATCCTTCAAGAGCTGATCTCTGTCTAACTTTCCAGTCACACTCCTAGCCACACCACAATTAGTGAAAAACGACTTGCCACTCCTGGGAAACATCAATTACATTTTCATCTGTGGTTTCATGTGACTAGTGATTGGCCAAGCCCAGCCTGGAATCTCACTTTCCTCTTCCCATATGAAACTTACTCTTGTGAAATAATGTTGAAATGCAGAAGGAGATGTTGTAATGAACAGAAGACAAGTGACTCAGGACAGAGAGGGATAAAGTGTGCTAAAAGACAGCCAGCATATCACACATGTGAACTCTTCAACCATGGTCCCCGAGCATCAAACCCACTGGCTCTTCTCCTTTTGGATGTTGATTACAGTTTTTACAACACGAAGAAAATGTCCTGACTGGACCCAGTGTGAGGCAGAGCCTCCATTCCAAATTAAGAAACTGGCATCTAGTACTATCAGCTGAGTTGTAGCTATATAATCCAGCAAGCCATATGCTTTTGTGTATTTTCCAAGGTTCTAATAAGAGAGATAATCCACAGAAAAATCCTAGAAACAATGACCAACCCAGTAACAATGAGAACCCCTTGGACTCAGATTATGGTCTCTAACTATCATTTTTTTTTGGTTCCCTCTTTAATTCCCCCACACACACTTCCACCCATGACCTACGGATGTTGCCATTTCCCCTTATGAACTGAGTCTCTGAAGGCAGGGTGTCTCCTCCCACATGCTTGTGGCATGCACCCAGGGCCTGGCGCCCCTGGAGGCACCCCTGGTGCACTTGGTGGCGGGGGGGGTGCACCCAGAGTATGGTCCGTGGCTCCACCTGGGGCGCAAACCCAGGACCTTCTGCATGTAAAGCAGACATGCTAACCACTACACTATGAAGCCACCCCTCTAACTATCATTTTTCAATTAAAAGAACCAGGTCCCCTAAGAGAAATGATGACTCTAGGTCTGGGCCAAGAAAAGTACAAAATAAGATTAAAACATACTGAGATCCCAGAAGTAAGGAAGCTCTCAAAGTCTACAGGGTTGTGTTGAGAAGACTTGGCAGCCAATTGAACAAGCTCCCACTGGCCAAGGGACAATTTGAACATCAATAAAGTTAAAAGACCAAAGCACAACAAATATATTAAAATCTACACATGTTAGGATATTAAACAAACAAAAAAGGGACAAACCTCATTAGTCATCCTCGGAGATGTCAGAAAACCAACTCCTTATTTTTGACATCTGGTAAATATGGGAATCAAGAATTTATCCTGACTCTCCTATACAGACAGTACTTCAGGGTAACCAAGTAGTTGATTACTGGAAGTATCCAGGTATAGATGTATTAAAGCTAGCACTAGCAGAATAAAACACAGAATTAGAATATCACCATTTTGCAACCCCTACTGAAAGAATGATTCTAGGCAATAAATGTCAGTGAGTCCTTATGTCACAAAAAGAGAAATGACTAGATATCATCTGACTCCCAAATGAAGTACAAATATTGCCTATTTAAAATTATTTGTTTAAAATCTAATCTAATCAAGCCTCTAGCTCTAATTATCAATTGATGGGAAAAACAAGGGACAGAGGAACATGTTAAACTATATAGCAGGGTTGTAATAAAAAAACTGAGATAGAGAGAAAATCTATAAATCAAATGTCCCAGCTTCTTCAATAAATAAAAGGAAAAATAAGAGACAGAACACCTATATATTGAAAGACCTGAGATAACATCAACCATCTGAAATGTGTGGATCATATTTGGATCTTGATTGAATCATATATTTGTAAAAATTTGACACTGAAATCTGAACACCAAATAGATATTTGATGATATTAACAAGTTATTGTTGATTCTTTTAACAGAGTAATAACAGTATTGTGGTTATTTTTAATAATTAGTCATGACCCTTTTCAGAGATACTGAAATATTTATAGCTGAAGTGGTATGTTATCTGGGATTTACTTCAAAATAATTTAGGAGTTGGGGATAAATGGAGATATTATTGAAATAAGATTGGGCTACAGCCATGCCACCCTGAACAAGCCCAATCCCATCTGATCTCAGAAGCTAAGCAGAGGCAAGCCTGGTTAGTACTCGGATGGGAGACCACCTAGGAAGACCAAGTGCTGTAGACATAAATAATAATGAATAATAAAAATAATAAATAAATTTTAAAAAATAAAAATAAGGGATTGTAAGATGAGAAGGTCCTTGCAATCTGTGAGGTCAACCAAGGGTTGCCTCACCTAAAAAAAGAAAGAAAAAAGAAAGAAAGAAAGAAAGAAAGAAAGAAAGAAAGAAAGAAAGAAAGAAATATTGATAACTGTTGTAACAAGAATTGATACTTGTCAGGTGATTATTACTTACAGGTTCATTATATTATTCATTCCAATTTATATATGTTTAATGATATCCATAACAAATACTTTTAAAGAGAAAAGAAGGAGGGGGAAATCCTGGAGGGCAGAGGTAAAGCCTCACCCACATCTGGATTCTCTGTATCCAGTCAGACAAATCAATAAAAATGTTTTTAGGCTAAAGGCAGGGTCAAAGCTGAGAGTTCAGGTTCAGAACTAAGGTAATGCCTGAAATACCTGCCTTGCTGTCTTAGGAGGCCAAAGGGATGACGCACAGTTGGCCTTCAGGAAGTATTTCTTGAATGAGCAAACGAACACTTGAACATTGAAGTAGCACTCTAAATGCTCATCATGGTCTGAAATACATTACTTAGTCACATCCAATCACCTAAAATTCATCAAGTCTCTGTAGAAGGTGGTGCTCCATACCATCACTACCTCTGCTACCATACCCAGTGTTAAGGAGCCAGGGGACTCCTCTCCTGGTCTCAGTCTGATTTTTTATTTAAACCAAGGATCTGGGATCCCAGATGATTTGTATGTGCTCTCATCCCCCACATCTTGCCTCTTGGTCTCTCTGATTGGGCCAACTATTTCTGCTTTCACTACTGGTCTCTCTGCCAGAGCCTTGAATGCTTTTCTCCCCACCCCCACCCCAGCTCTCTGCGTGGCTGGCTCAACACTGTTCACATCTCAGCTCAAATATCATTTCCTCAGCAGGGCCTTAACCAGCCACATTCTCTAAAGAAAGGTCCTTTGTGATTCTCTACCACTTCACCACTGTACCTTTCACTGGTATCACCCCCATGTGATTATATACAGTATTTAGTTTAAAATAACAATAACAGTGGCTAACACACTGACTCAGCACTTATCACGTGCCAAATTCATACTAAGTGTTTTACGGGGATTACCTTGTTTAACCTTCATAACCACCCCACCAGGTAGATGCCACTATTATTATCACTTTACAGATGATGAAACTCAAGACAGAGAGGTTACTTGGTCACAAGCCATGAAGTAGTAAGCTCACATTTGTAACTGCTATGCTACACTGATCCCTTAATGTCTTCCTTCCCCACTGACCTCCACTCCTAGATTATGAAGGTCAAGACAACATCGTTCATCCAAAATAAATAAAATCAGAAATAAAAGTGGAGAAATGACAACTAATAACACAGAAGTACAAAGGATTATAAGAAAATACTATGAACAAACATACAATCTTTTAAGATTGAATCAAGAAGAAACTGATATTCTGAACAGACCAATAACTACCAACGAAATCAAATCAGTAATCAAAAAACTCCCAATAGATAAGTCTTGGACCAGATGACCTCACAGCTGAATTTTACCAAATGTTCAAAGAATTAACACTATCCTTCTCAAACTATTCCAAAAAAAAAAAAAACAAACAAACAAAAAAAAAAAACTGAAGAGGAGGGAAGGGACCCAACCTCATTTTACAAAGCCAGTTTTACCCTGATTTCAAAACCAGACAAAGACATTATGAAAAAATATATAAAGGTCAATATCCTTGATAAACATGGATGCAAAAATCCTCAACAAAATATTAGCAAACCAAATTCAGCAATACATTAAAAAGATCATACACCATAATCAAGTGGGGTTTCTTCCTGGGATTCAGGTTGGTACAATACCACAACTCAATTAACGTGATACACTACACAAACAAAATGTAGGATAAAAATCATATGATCATATCAATAAAGACAGAAAAAGCATCTGACAAAATCCAGCACCCATTTGTGATAAAAACTCTCAATAAAGAAAGAACAGAGAGAAAATAGTGCAATATAATAAGAGCCACATTTGACTAACCCACAGCTAAAATGCTTTTAATTTTTCATACTCAAGGATGAAAAGCTAAAAGCAATCTCCTTAAGATCAGAAATAAGACAAGAAAGTGCACTTATACCACTTCTACTCAACATAGTATTAAAAGTCCTAGCCACAGCAATCAGACAAGAAATAAAAGCATCCTAATTGGAAAGAAGTTAAAATGTCATTATTTGTAGATGATAAGATACTATATATAGAAAATCCTAAAAAATCCACCAAAAGGCTATTACAACCGATAAATCAATTCAGTAAAGTAGGAGGATGCAAAATTAATATTCAGAAATCAGTTGCATTTTTATACCAATGAACTACCAGAAAGAGAAATTAAAAAAATAAGCCCATTTACAGTTGCCTAAAAAAAAACCCCTAGGAATATATTTAACCAAGAAAGTAAAAGACCTGTACTCAGAAAATTATAAGGCACTGAAGAAATTGAAGTAGATACAAATAAATGAAAGCATATACCATGCTCATGGATAGGAAGAATTCGTATCATTAAAATGTACATACTATCCAAGCAATCTAATTATTCAATGCAATCCCTATCAAAACACCAATGGCATTTTTCACAGAACTAGAACAAATAACCCTGAAATTTATATGAAGCCACAAAAGACCCCAAATAGCCAATGCAAACATCAGAAAGAACAAAACTGGAGGTATCATGCTACCTGGTATCAAACTATACTACAAGGATATAGTAATCAAAATAGCATAGTACTGGCATGTAGATTAATGGAAGAGAATAGAGAGCCCAGAAATAAACTCACACCTATATGGTCAATTAACCTATGACAAAGGAGGTAAAAATATACAATGAGGTAAAGACAGTCTCTTCAATAAATGCTGTCGGGAAAACTGGACAGATAAATGCAAAAAAAAAAAAATGAAACTAGATCACTTTCTTATACCATACAAGAATGGATTAAAGACTTAAATGTAAGACCAGAAACCATAAAACTCCTATTGGAAAACATAGGCAGTAAACTCTCTTGACATTGCTCCGAGTAGTATTTTTTTTGGTATGTCTCCTCCAGTAAGAGAAATGAGAAAAAATAAACAAATTGGTCTACATAAAACTAAAAAGTTTTGCAAGCAAAGGAAACCATAAACAAAATGAAAAGACAACCTACTGAGAGAAGATAGTTGCCAATGATACAACAGATAAAGGGTTACTATCCAAAATATATAAGGAACTCATACAACTTAACACCAAAAAGACAAACAATCTGATTTAAAAATGGGCGGAGGACCTGAATAGACATTCTCCAAAAAGGATACACAGCTGGACAATGGACATATGAAAAGATGCTCAACATCACTCATCATCAGAGAAACGTAAATTAAAACCACAATATCACCTCACATCTGTCAGAATGGCCATCATCAAAAAAAAAAAAATCAACCCACAAGTGTTGGAGAGGACGTGGCAAAAAGGGAACCCTCATGTACAATACATGAGATAGTGGTGCAGCCATTATAGAAAATGGCATGGAGGTTACTCAAAAAATTAAAAATGGAACTACCATATGATCCAGCAATCCCACTTCTGGGTATTTATCTGAAGAAATCCAAAACACTAATTTGAAAAGATATGTGCATCCCTATGTTCATTGCAGCATTATTTACAATAGCCAAGACAGGGCAGCAACCTAAGTATCTATTCACAGATGTTTGGATAAAAATGTAGTACATTTATACAATGGAATACTACTCGGCCATAAAAAAAAATAATTAAATTTTACATTTTGCGACAATGTAGATGGACCTAGAGGGCATTACAGTAAGTGAAATAATCAGACAACCAAATACCATATGATTCCACTTATATCTGGAATCTAAAGAACAAAATATATGAACAAACAAAACAGAAACAGACTCATACATACAGAGAACAAATTGATGGCTGTCAGAAGGGAGGGAGATTGGAGGCTGGGTGAAAAAGGTGAAGGGATTAAGATGGACAAACTGGTAGTTACAAAATAGTCATGGGGATGTAAAATACAATATAGGGAATAAAGTTAAAATACTGTAATGACTTTGTATGGTGCCAGGTGGGTACTAGACATTAGAGTTGGGGAAGATCACTTTCTAAGTTATATAAATATCTAACCACTATGCTGTACACCTGAAACTAATAAAATATTGAATGTCAACCGTAGTCGGAAAAAAACACATTGTACATTACTTATCTGCATTTTGTTTCCTTACGTTCCCAGTACTTTACATATTAGTAAAAAATTAAAATGCTATTTTAATTATTGTATTAATTATATGATTGTACCATAATTTACTTAATTGATCTTCTACTATTATTTTAGATGATTTCTAATATTTAGTTGTATAAATAGCTTTTTACCTTAAAAAAAAGAACATCATTCAACAAAGTATCTCAGCTCTTATCACATAAAATAGGTGTAAGTATATGTTGAATGAATGAAAACATACAAAGTAAAGTAATCCTGTACGTTTTTTTGTACATCTCTGACCCACCTCCTCTTCCCCTCAAGTCTCTAACACAGAACCCAGCTCCCAGAAGATACTTGACACATATAGAAACACTCAGAGCTGGAAAGAGCTTTTGTGACCATTCAGCTTTTCTTCTGCCCCCTCAGCTCACCAAAGGGGGTAGGACCTCTTCAGGTTCTTTCTCTTACCTCAGAGAAGAGACAATCAAGCAAGATGGACAATGGAGGGCATATGGACTTCAGAGGTGCTAAGAGACCAAGTTCTAGCAGAAGAGGTCAGCAGCAGATGCCCTTCTGGAGTGGAATCCAGGGAGGAAGGCTAGAGCGTGGTGGAGGGTCTATACTATCTTACCTTGCAGAACAAATAAACACCTCTGCCCAATGCAATGCACCTTCTGAGAAATGTCAAAACACCTGAAACATGTTCTTTGGAAACCTCATCACCTTAAGACATACCTACAGATCCCACTAGGCACCACAGGTTTCCTTGGTGTCCCCTTCTCCTTGGGATGGGGAGACAAAAACATCCAACAACAAAGGCCTGGAGGCCAGGCCTCTGGTGTCACCTTCAGAAGGCCTTCCTGTAGAGGACAAATGGGGTTTCTGATCACTTCTTCCTGCTCTGGTTACCACAAGCCCTTTAACATTGAGCATCTCCACGTTCCCAGCATCCAGGGTCCCCAAAATTCCAAACTCTGTATCAAGAAATTTCTAGGAAAGCAGCACAAACAAACAAGAGCTATAATTGGGTAGAGAGGACAATGTCTAGTCTAGCATGGCCACAAAGAGGTTCTAAGGTGGGGTGCTACTGGGGCTGGGCCTTGAAAGATGGAAATCACTGGGTTTCATGGGGACAGAAGGAAACAGAGGGAATGGCAGGTGCAAATTATATTGACAACAAGCGCTAACATTTACCCAGTGCTTATTCTGTCATTGGTGCTGGGCTGTTTTACATGTAAAATTTTGCTAACATCTAACAACCTTCTGAGAGTGGTACTATTAGGATACTAGATGAAGAACCCAAGGTCCAGAGGTGTTAAATAATCTGTTTTAGGTAATCCAGTGATTGGTAGGGCTGCGATTGAATCTCAGATTTGTCTAATTCCAAAGTCCACCATACTACGTGCACCAAGAGCCAGGGGCATGGCTTGTGTAAGGGAAAGGAATATGTGTGAAAGAGCAAGAGAATCTCTTAATGTCATGTTAAAGGTCTGTATAGTGATCCACAGGGTTCCATGTCCCGAGCAGTGCTGTAGGAAGAATAGCCTAACATGTTGATGAAGGATGATGTAGAGTCTGCTGGGAAGATGGGAACCTTGTGGCCACAGAAGCTTGGCTTGGTGGTGGGGGTGGCAAGTAAGGAGGAGGCAGCTGCAGGAATGAGGAAGGTCTAGAAACGAAACAAGTTTACCAAATGCCAGTTTATAATCAATGGAGTTTCACCTTCAGATTTTAAGCTAAGAACTTTCTCCAGTCCTAGTCAGTCCACAGAACTCACACTAAGTGCCATCTGTTTGCCGGGCTCTGCTCCAGACAGCTTCTCTCTGTTATTTCTCCTTTCCTCACAGTGAGTACAATGGGTTGCTAGCAGGCTCCTACAACCCAACACCCTAATTGTTCACCTCTCCTTTCCACCTCCACTCCCATAAGCAAGGTGAACAATCTTTTTGCATATTTACATTAAAACCATAAAGTCCACAGTTGTATTTTAATTCCAATAAGTATTAAAATGTAAAGATATGTATTTCTACATTACTGGTTTAGTTTTGCAAAGAAAACAATAACTGATTTTTTAAATTGGGCTCACTTTTAATCTCAACAAATTTTTGATTTGAAAATTTTCTCCAGAGAGTGAATCATCTGGTTATCTTCCCCCACGGTTATCTACCATGAGACTAGTTCAAGAGTATCACTTGGGGGTCAGGGATGGGACCCACTGTGCCCTTCACTATCACCTGGGGGAGGAGGCGAAGACTGGAATCAGGGACATCGCTAATGCAGTAAATTTGCAGCTGTGTCTTGGGGGTCCACCCCACTTTAAAGCTATGTGTGTTCGAGGAAAAAGGGGGACTCAGCTTCTCACAATTCTTGTGCTAAGACACCTTGTTCCAATAGGCATCCTTCTGAGAGGGTGGGACTTATTGGCCAAATACTTGTGTATGAACTTGCAGACTTGTAGGGCCACACCTCAGCCACTGCCTTCAAGAAGACTCTGCTCGGCCAGTGGTTTCTCAATGGGAGAATACTCTAACTAAGCAGGCTCAGCAATTCCCCAGGAAGGCTCACCCCGCGGCCAACGTGAAGACACAATGGTCCCTAAAGCCTTGGTGTAAGTGTTATAAGGGAAATGGGACTTTTCCGCTTAGTTCCCCCAAGCGTTGCCTCAGGACAGCTCACTCTGGCTACGTCAGGGTAAAGAGGCTTTATGGGCAAATCTCACACCAACCAACCACTCCCAAGAGACTCTCTTTTCCAAACTACGCGGTGGGTATAGGGGGAAAGAAGTGGCCCCAGCAGAAGCGAACCACTGAGGTTCTTAAAGCCTTGTTTTCCTTTGGGCCTGAGCCGAGTAGCGGCTAGAGGTAAATCCCCTTCCCGCGCACCCGCCATCGGCCCCTAAATTCTCAGCGAGGCCTCTCCGCCCCTTCGAGAACCCCCGCCTTCGGCTTCCTAGCCCAGACCTCGGAACGCGCAGGCCCGGGCCGGCCTCCTTGCCCGCCTTTCAAGGCCCGGCATCCCGGCCTCGCGGCTCACCCTCCAGCGTCTCGCACTGCACCAAGTTGAGGTAGTCGGCTTGGCTGAGCACGCCAGCCTTTAGGCCGCGCACCAGTCCCTCCAAGTAGCCATTGTCCACGTTGAAGTAAAGCTCCGGGAAGAACGACATGGCTGCGGCGAGAGCGGCCGGGACCGGAGAACCCCAACCCGCAGGCACGCAGCGCAATTCCAAGACCAGCTGACTCGGCGCCGGCTACGGACTGTCAAGCACGTCACGTGACGCGCAAGCGCCTCACGTGACCATAATGGGGCGGGGCTCTGAGCCGTACCCGGCTTCCGCTTGGTTTCCGGCGTTAGCGTTGCGCAGGTGTCGGCGGGGACGCCTCTCTGGCGCCTGCGCGCTGAGGGGATGAGCGCCTCCAGCTCCTGGCAGGAGCAGCTTGGAGCTGCTTAGAGCGTTTGAGGCTGGTCGCGAGGTGGCGCCCCTGGCGCGGGAATTGGATTGGGCCCTCTAGCTTTCCCAAGTCTAGTGTATCTGGCACCGTGGGGCGTGCGGAGTATAGACTAGCTTTCCCGGGTCTAGTGCATCTGGCACTGTGGAGGCGTGCGGAGTATTTATGTTCGGAAATATTCCAGACTGTTGCATCAGCTTTCTCCTGAGTGGAACTGAGGTACGGTAAGGGGAGGGCTTTCCTGTGGGTCACACGTCAAGTTAGTTGCAAGCAGCCCCTGGAGCTTAATGCTTGGTCACCAGCCAGGAGTTACAGCCCTGTCCCGCGCTGCGCACACCCTTCCATGCATTTACTGTGCAATATAACGTGAGGGCTGGAGCCCGGCTCTCCTTTGCTTACCCCAACTGCACCTGGCACCGTAAGAGCGTGCTTGTAACTCAGATGATGGCGTAACACAGGCCCTGGGGTAGGGGTGTGTGTGTGGTTTCTAGGCTCTGAGGCATCCCATCCCTACCGTGACCTTCCCCCTCCGACAGCCACGTTTGAAATAATGCCACAGCCTCAGGGTTGGTCCCAAACTTTATTCATGCCTCCCTATTCCAGCCTCGACTCTGACGTCGGCCACCTAGGTTCGGCTGCAGGGGTTCATGGCAGTACCCAGCTTGCGGCAATAGCAGAAGGCGTTGAAGAAGCGGCAGTAGCACGTGGCGCATGGGTCACAGCACGGTACCTGGTGTCCCAGACAGGACTCATGCAGTCGTACACAGCGACGCGGGGAGCGTGGTTCGCGTCCTTCTGGATCGAGCACCTGCAGAGATACAGGAGCATGGGTCTCCAAAGGCAGATCCGGGGACCTCACCTGCCCCGATCCAAGTGGGATGGCAGTGGAACATGAGGAAGGATGGTGTGCAGTGCCAAACCAGGTGAGGGAGTCACTAAGTGGTGAGTGGGTATGATGCCTAATATTCCCTCCCAAGGCCTGTGGCCTCACCCCTTTCCCTGAGCAGTTACCTCTGCTAAGTCCTTGGCCTCCTGCAGCAGAGCCTCTTCCGCCTGTTCTTCAGTTGTCCTTTTCAGCCCAGGCCTCAGGTCCAGGCCTGGGACAGATGATGTGAGAGCAGAACCCTCCCATGCACAAAACACCCACCTCCCAGGCCTGGGATTGGGAAGGGGGAAGGAGGATGCACACCAGGCAAAATAATTTGTGACCAGAAGATGTCTAGGCCCACTCAGACCACCTTGCCACACTGACCTGGCAACTCTGGGAACGGGGCCTGGTCAGGCTTTCTGATGCCCTCCAGGGGGGCCAAGCCCATCTGGGCCCCCTGCATGGCAGGCAGTGCCAGCAGCAGAGCACAGCACAGCAACACTGCAGTCAGCATGGCCTGGCTCAGCAGGAAGACCAACCACTTAGTCCTTCTTCATCCTTGGAGTTACCCTACCCCAGAGAGAGGCCCCCAGACAGTAGGAGTCTCTGCCCAACCTGAGGACTTACCTCTCCTTGCTGGATCCTTGCCCCAAGAGTTCCTGACCACCCTGTGCCCTCAGCTTATATGGCAGGGTCTAATGAAGGGCCCACACGTGACTGCGCCCTGCCAGGGCAGGGGGCCCTCCCCGGAGGAGTGGGTTACAGCTCAGGCCTCTCTCCCTGGAACCTGAGATTTTAAGTGCTATACAAGAGGGTGCCCATCTCCAACTGTGGGTGAGGTCTCCAGGAGTCAATCAAAGTTTGGGAACAAGATGGGGTGCTGAGATCCTCCAAATTTCTACAGGACAGGGACCTGGGGGTAGGCAGGCTGGAGCCATTAGCAGTAACAAGGCAGGCAGCGCTGACAGCTTAATTTAATTTGTGACCCCGGAGATGCTCACTCAAACACTACATGGCATGTTGTTTGCTTTGCTTCCAGGAACTCGGGTCAAGGGCATTGAAGGGGATGATGGGCCAGTGGTCAGAGTGGGGCGAGGGTGGGGTATAGACCTAGACATTGGATGTTTTGGAGGGGAAAGGGAAGGGGAGAAGCCTACCTAGCCAAAACCAGACCCTCCTGTTTTCATCCCTGGCCCTGCCTCCCCTCTGCCGTCTCCCTCCAGACTCTCTGAGACCCCCACCCCTTCTGCCCCCAAACCCTTTTCTGCCTAGGGTTCCTGGAAGCCAAGGAAGCAGAACGGACTGTTCCCTGGGTAGGCAAATAGCTTCAAAGTAAAAAGCTTTCAGGCCGCCTGTCTCATTAGTGCTAATGGCTGCTCCCTTCCTCCCTGTGTTATCAGAGTTCTGCCCACGCCTGGTCTCATCAGCACAATGCTGGGGTGAATCAGACTGCCCTTTCGTGGAGATGCTAGGACACATAGGACCCCTGCCTTCCCTCACCACTCTGGAGGGCAATTTATCACACATTTGCCCATCAGGAAAAGGGATACAGGCTGAATCAGCTTCAAGGCCTCAATGTACAAACTGGGCTGGCCCAAGGCAGCGGGAGGAGGATGAAGGGGCTGTTTGTAGCCCAGGGTTACACAAGCTATTGTGAGGAAGGCCTCCCAGCAGCAAGTGGAAACCATAGGTTGTCATTTGGCAGCCTTTGGCCTGGTGTCAGCACCAGCAATTGGTGTTGGGGTGCAGGTTGCATGGAAAGAAGGCACTCTGCAGAGGATGGGCCTGTGACAACTTCTTCTGCAGATGGGCACTGATGTCTATTCTGGGATCAGGCTGACATTGGATTTATTTGTGGTTGGCTCAGGGTAACAGTCCTAGGAGCTCAGAGAGTCACATACTATTGCTGGGGGAGGAGGCAGGGTAGTCTGGGAAAGCCTCTCTGAGGAGGTGGTCCCTGAATAATCAGCAAAGGGCCAGTCCCCATTTCTTCCCCAAGAATGTTAGTGGCTGTCTTGGTGACTCTGTCAGAAAGCTAACCTGGTGTCAAGGTCTCCCTTAAAACTGACATTGACTTTTCTCTTCCAGAGGCTGTAGCTGGGCCTAGTGGTCCATCCCAGGACTTCCTCTTTTCAGAGTGGTGCAGGGTGAAGGTATTAGGCACCCAGGTGTGCTCCCATTCTGGTGGGACTACTTGGAACTAGAAAGGGCAATACCGCAAATATACCTGAGACATGTTTCCCAAATCCTTGTGCCCTGGCCCCATCCTTAGAGATTCTGGCTGAAGAAATGGTGGTGGCAAGCAGGGACTGCATGTGGATTTTGGAAAGGGTGAGTTGAGGTGGGAGCTCTGGGCACTAGCTAGTCCTGGTTAGCACCCATGCTGAAGGCAGCTCTTCATACTCTGGGCCAAGGTTCCCTCCCACCCAGGCACTCAGTGGCTTTGCTCGCCTACAGAGCAGTGGCTGTCTTTACCTAGGTGTGTGCACATAGGTGTATCAGCCCCATGAACAGTGATGGACAAAGGCTGAGGCACTCATGGGCAGTCCAATGGGGGAGACAAACAAGAAAACCAACCATCAGAACATAGTGGGATAATCAGAGAAAGATAAACATTGGATATTTGATAACACTAAGGAATAATTGTTGATATTTTAGTCGTGATAATGGTATAATGGTTATGCTTTTCTTCTAAATAAAGGACTTGTCTTTTAGAGAAATATAAGTAAATACTGATAAAATGATAGCATTCCAGAATTCACTTCAAAATAATCCGAGGTCGGGGGGATAGTGGTAGGTGGTAATACAGATGAAACAAAATTGTTCATGAGCTGGTAATTGTTGAAACTGGGTAATGGGTACATGGACTTCATTATCTTAGTACTGCTACGTTTTTTTATGTTAGAAATTTTCCATAATGAAAATTAAAAACAAAATAAGTTTTTAAAAATGCAGTGGGTAAGTTCTTTGATAAAAGAATTTCGCGGGGACATGCGGCACCAGGATAGACACCTACCCCAGCTGAGAGGGGGCAGGAAGTTTGCCAGGGAAGGATTCCTGGGGGAGGAAACTTTTACTCAGTCATGAAGCTTGAATAGGAGTTGAGAGGATGCCAGGCAAGGGACACTGTACATTTCCTGGACCCATAACTGGCACACAGTTTATCAAGCTTCCTAATTACACAACTTAATACCAACACGGGCTCTGCCCCAAGCTTGGCTCCTGCCTGAAGGGCTCTAGCCTGGTAAACAGTCAGTAGACTCTTTTCTCTCACCTGAGATCAGGGAGTCAGATACTCCCAAAGTTAATTCAGTCCATGAGTCAGTCAGCAAACATCTCTAGCCACCTTCATGTTGTCCAGCTGCTCTGAATGTGCACAGACTCAGACCATAGCAGCTGTCATGCAACCCATAAACCGAAGTAGAGGCCAAAGAAGGAAATCAACATTTGTTTATGCCCTTTCCCACCCCACTCTTCTTATGCCCTCCAGCGGGTGTCACCCACCTCCCGCCACCACTGAATTGGCCCCAAACATGGGTTTCTCGTTATAGCTCTATCTATATATCTGTATCTATATCTGTAAGTGAATTTTCCATTGGCTTATCAAATTTTATTAGTTTTTTGCAAATAACTGACCTTTGGCTTGATTTATCAATTTTGTTACAGTTAAATTTCTTTCACTTTCTAATTTCCTTGGGTTTGTCAATCCTTAACATTTATCTTTCCTCCCAATGAATATAGTTGCCTACCTCCAGTATTCTATAAAAGTCCCCTCCTTGGGAGCCCATTTCATCTGCTAATGAGTACAAACATTGTGTGGTGATTTTACTGGTCAGGAACTGGCCTGATGTTCCCAGGACAATGCTTGTTAGCAAACAGATCTTCAGAAATGTGTGGCATGATCTGGGTGGAGGATTTGGGAGACCTGGGGGGGATGCAGAGCCTACTTCATGAGGCTGGGGACCCTGGCTTCAGGGGAGAAAGGGGAGAGTGTGAATGCTCTGTGCCAGAGACCAAATTTGAAGACCAGGAGGCATGCTTGAAACCCTCCTCCTCCTCCTGCTCTTTTTCCTCCTGCAAAATAGTACTTACCCCAAGGGCACTCTTCCTGATTTATCCAGCAGGGGGTGGATAAATCCTGTGGCATCAGAGCCATAAGCACCCATTGGCCCTCCCAATCCAGCTTCACTCTGAAACTCAGGTCCCTACCCAGCACACTGCCCCTGCTGCTCATCTGGAAATTCTAAAAGGCAGAGTCCCCTAAGTAATCAGGGAAGGGAAGCAGGATAGATGGGGGTAATTTCTGGCTGGTGTTGTGAGCCCTCAGCCATAGGGGAAATGATTCTCAACCTAGGAATTGTCCTTTCTGCTAGAGTCCCAGGAGCTCTCCAACATGCTCACCGCTATCCCTCAAGTTCTGTGCAGGTAAGAACAGAGGCACTCTGCAGGAACTCTGGACATAGGCAAAGAGATGCTGCCTAGGGCCTTGGGCACAGGGGTGAGTCTGTGCCTGTCTTTTGACAAGTTCAAGGTGAGCTCAGAATTAGCTGGAGAGAGTAGAGAGAGCTGCTGTGGCTCCCAGGGTTCTCTGGACTCTTCCTTCTGCGTTTATCACTTCTCATCCTCTATGCCTCCGGCTGCAGGCCTAGGAGGTAGAGGTATGGGAGCTGGGAGGGGGTTGAGTCCCATGGGGGAGCAATCATCTAGGGACATTGGATGGGAAGGATATATAACCTTCCAACTTAAACCAGCCCCCCTGGGACACAGCTATCACCCAGGCACCAAGCGCCAGCCCAGTGTGGAAGGAGGAGCTCACAGGGTGCACCTTCCACCACCACCGCCAGCAGCCCCACTGGCCACTTCCCAGCTTTGGCCCTGTAGGCCCTGCATGAACTGTATAGCGGTCCTCATCCCAACTCTGATTTTTCATGGGTACAAACCCTGGGTAGCGGTCCTCATCCCAGCTTTGGCCAAAGCCAGACTTTGTGTCAGGGTCTGGCATACAGGCAAGTTTTCTTACTTGCCTCATCCCTTTACCTGCTACATGTTTACCCAGTGCTCCACAGCAAGACTCCCGTCACACTTAACTCTCAGCAGAACATTGAATTAAACATTATCATCCCCATTTTAAAATCAGGAAATTGAGGTTTAGAGACTAGAGATTAAGTGACTTAATTCTGATCACTCAGCTAGGAAGCAGCTAGCTTGCTTTCCTTTCTTCCTCCTGTGACCCGGGGCATGTTTTAGAGTTGGAGAAGGATCGGGGTGGGGGGGAGGGTGCATACACAAGCTGTACAAGCTGATGCCAATGGCGCCAATGGTAGACAGGGTCGTCACCCACCCATAGAGCTCCCAGGGGGCTGCATATAAATAAGCAAGCAGCCACTCCACCCACCCTCAGCTCAGCCCCATGAGGCTGTGGGCTGAGTTGGCTGCCAGAACTGTGCTAAGTGTCCTTATGCTCTTAGACACATTTCTAAATAATCCATGAATCAAGAAATCACAAGGGAAACCAGGAAATGTTTCAAAGTGAATGAAAATTAAATACAATATATCAAAAGTCATGGGAAGCAGCTAAAGAAATACAAATATTTAAGTGTGTATATTATAAAAGAAGAATAGTTGAAAAATAAATTATGTAAGCTTCTTTAAGTGGGAGAAAGATATTTTCAATAGTATTGGAGCAACTGACTGTTTTACCTGTATCTTGCAGCCTGCACAAAAATTAGAGATGGATCAGGAACATAATTTGAAGGTAAAACAATAAAGCTTCTAGAAAAAAAAAAAACAAAATATCTTCATAATCTTAGATTAAGCAAATATTTCTTAAACAAGATACAAGAAGTATTAACCATAAAAAGTTAAAACTATTTAAGAACTTCCAGTTGTTAACTAAAGATAATTAAGAAAGTGAAAAGCCGCAAACTGGGAAAAGAGCAATGCAATATGTATTCTCAAAAAAGGACTCATGCAGAATAAAGAGTATGAAAATCATTAAGGAAAAAGGACTTGAACAGACACTTCATGAAAGAGGATTTCCAAATGGCCAATAAGTTTGCGGAAAGATGTTCAATATCGCTAGAGAAATTTAATCCATAGAGAAATGTGAATTAAAACCATAATGAGATACTATAAACCAACTATTTTGGTTAAAATTAAAAAGATTGACAATCCCAAGTGTGGATGAGGAAGTAACTAGAACTGGCAAAAGGTAAATTGGAAAACTGTATTATTTACTGTAACTAATACACCTGATTTTTCATGGGTACAATCCCAAGAAAACTCAGTGCAGTATCTACTAAAAGGCATGTATAGAATGTTCTCATCAACTTTATTCATAATAACTAAAAACTAGATACAATTCAAGTATCTACCAAATGGATAAATAATGATATATTCATATAACTAGAAACTAAAAAAAAAATTTTTTAATGCATGAACTGTTGTACACAACGACATGGGTAAATCTCACAGACATCATATTGAATGAAAGATATCAACCACAGAATAGTAAATATGGTATGGTTCCATTTATATGATGTTTCAAATCAGGCAAAACTATAATAAATGGTAATAGAATGCTAAATAGTGTTTAGCTCTGAGGGCATTGTTGGCTGAGGGAGGGAAATAAGGAAGACTTTTGCAGTGCTGGAAATGTCTTATACAGTAGTCTCCCCTTATCCGAAGTTTCACTTTCTGGGGGTTCAGTTGCCCATGGTCAACCACAGTCCAAAATTATTAAATGGAAAATTCTAGAAATAAACAATTCATAAGTTGACACTGCACACCATGCTGAGTAATATGATGAAATCTCATGCTATCCTGCTTTATTCTGCCCAGGATGTGAATCATTCCTTTGTCCAGGGTAGCCATACTGAAGAGCTCCCTGCCCATAAGTCACTTAGTAGCTGACTCACTATGGCAGTGCTTATGTTCAAGTTAACTCTTATTTTACTTAATGATGGCCCCAAAGCACAAGAGTAGTGATGCTGGCATATCAGAGAAGCCATAAATTGCTTCTTTTAAAGTGAAAAGGTGAGAACAGTACAATATTTTGAGAGAGAGACCACATTCACATAACTTTAATATAGTATATCATTATAATTATTAATTATTGTTAATCTTACTGTGCCTAATTTATAAATTAAACTTTATCATAAGTATGTATGTATAGGAAAAAAAACTATCTATAGCAGTGGTCCCCAACATATTTGGCACCAGGGACAGGTGGTCCTATGAGAATCTAATGCCTGATGATCTGAGGTAGAGCTGAGGCGGTGATGCTAGCACTGGGGAGTGGCTGCAAATACAGAGGAAGCTTCACTTGCTCACTCACCACTCACCTCTTGCTGTGTGGTACTGGTCTGCAGCCCAAGGGATGCGGACTATCCATAGTTTCAGGCATCGACTGGAGTCTTAGAACATACCCCCCATGAATAAGAGGTAATGACTATATCTTGATCTGGGTGGTAGTTACATGGGTTTCCTTTTCCATACGGATCTTCCCCTGACTTTGAACTTTGGCATGACTCTTATTCATACTCAAACCTTTCTCATTGCACCTCTCCCAAAGCAACCCCTGTGTCCTGTGACAAAGAGTTCTTCGGACAATAGACCAAAAATCACCTTTGAGTTGGTAGCAATTGGTGCCAAGAGAAAAAGGGTACCTACTGTCTGGGTCAATGGCATTGAAAATGGTCATTTCCTTAGCTTGCTGTCCTTATTTGTGCTTGTCTGTATCTTGTGGCACTTGTTTTTCTCCCTGTCCCTGGAAGTTGTCTTCAAGCTGTTGACTTCTGGAATGTGCAGTCTTCACAATGCGGTACTTTTTTGTCTGTGTGTTATGTCTCCAAAGGAAAAGGCAATAATTTCCTAAAATCCATAGGAATGTGAAGAAAAGTAGTATGTTTTTGGTTGTTTTTTATAGTGCATAATAAAAATAGTAAAAGGAAAAATGAAACCGATGGTATCCGTGAGATGATGTCAGTTGTAATGCACAGAAAGCTTGATTTAAACTGCCTTAAATTATGAAAATAATTTATTGGCTCATATAATTGAAAAATCCAGAAGTAGGATGGGTTTCAGATGAGGTTTCATACAGTACTTCTTGATTTTATAAGCTTAGTGTATGAAACTTGGTTTATGAAACCAGCTGGTTCCCAATATCCTCATTTGCATCTTTATTGACCTATCAGAGCAGCTCCAAAATGACCAATTGGGATGCATGATTCTGACCAATCAGGCCAGTGCTATTTGGGCCAATCAGACAATGCCGATTTGGACGTCTTATTTGCATAAAAATAGACCAATCAGGGACAGGGTGGGAACTTTAAAAAGCAAGATTGTGACCTTTTTTTGACATCAGTAAAGTTGTTTCCTCTTTGTGCCTCATTTCCCTTTGTGTTCCTGCCCTGGATGTGAATATAATGCCTAGAGCTGTAGCAGCCCACTTGTGGCCATGAGGGAAAAGATTTGAGGATGGTCTAACATGCTAAGGATGGCGGACAAGAAAAGTATAATGTCTTCATGATATTGTAGAGCAGTTGTCCCAACCCTGGTCTGCCTACCTCCTAATAGCATATTGCATAAGACAAACATGAAACAAATATTTGTTTAAGCTACTGTTAGGTTTTCTCTTATTTGCAGCTAAACACATTCTTAACCAATCTCTTTAGTTCTTTACATTTCTGGTCCACACTCTTTTTGTGGTAAATGCTCCCTTCTCAGGCTTGTTCCCCTTCTGAATACAAACTGGCTTCCAGAAGTCTCTGAGGCCTCCTGCTTTTGCACTCACATCTTTAAGTGAGAGTTATCTTTGTCCCAGAATTCCCTGGTTCTGGTTCTGGAAATCCTGCTGGCATGTGCTGAAGACTGTGGCCAGAGAACTCATGATGAGTCACTCTGATCTGGCTGCTGCCTGATGGTCCTCCCTTGATCTTAGTTGAGCTGTATAGGCCCTGAGCATCCCCAAGGTCAGACTGTGACTTCTACAAAAGTCCTGACCTCCAGAGGCCTTAACCCTGCTTTGGCCTTGGGAGTGGAGTGGGTCACCATTTGCCAAAGTCAGGGCCAAAACTTTGCCCTTGGGAGCAAGGTTTAGCTTTTGAGTTAGGCAGATGTTGACTTTGGGCAAATTTCCAGACAGAAAAAAATGATTTTGAATGTGGGATCTCATGCTTCCTCAGCACAGTCTTGAAAGTCACGTGCTCAAGTGTTTTGTTGCTAGGATAGCAGTCAGGCTGTATTTAAGCAGTCAAGAGAGGATTTAAGCTTCAGAGGCATCTGGGTATCATCACAGTCTTGTTTGAGGTCACATAGCCTGTAAGTGGTAAAGCTGAGAGAGTCAAACTGAGGAGCCTGACACTCCAGAGACCCCCCCAAACACAACCACATGCTGAGACACAATGACACTGGGGAATTATGCATACATACATACATACATACATACATACATATATGTATATATGTATGTATGTATGTATACACACACATATATACACATATGTACATTTAGAAGACTTAACTTTGATTGTATTATAAGCATGCAGGAATATTCTTCAGTTCCACAAAGGAATATGCCTTCTCCCATTTTCCCTGAAGCACATGACCCTTTGACCTCTCTTTTATTGTCACATTTGTTTCAGAGACACAGGTACAGAAAATTGGTTCTCTACTTCAACATTGGCAATGGTACAGAAGTAACTAAAAGCCACATTCGGACTCAGTGTTGGGGAGGTGTGAAGAGTGAGTGCTTGGTCTGAAAGAGGAAGCCATTGACAGCAGGTGGAGATGCAGTGTTGCCAGAACGTCAGATTTTTTCAAGAAAAGCCAGAAAACTGAATTTTTATATGCTTTAAATTTGGCTCAGTTGAAGTGTTATGCAGATTGTCAAGTTCCCACTTCCAGTGTAATGGGATAGAATTTCTGTCCTCAAAGTGGTTCCAGCCTGAAGTACTCTGAGAACAGGGGCGATTTATTTCTTGCAGTCCTGGTAGGGTTCCTGGAGGAGGTGGTATTTAAGAGGGGGGTTCCAGAAAGGAGGATGGTATGGAATGGAAATGTACTTCCAGTATAGCTTTTGCACAGTTTGCCACAGGAATGCTAACGGGCCCTACAGTTTCCAGCCTTACAACCTCCCTAACACACTGTGGCCCACACAGTCAGCTTTCTGGTTCTAGGCTTGAGGGACTAGGCCCACTTCTTCCCTCCAGCATTCTTCTTCCTGGGCACCAAGAAACAGTGGGGAAAGTCCCAGGAGTCCTCCCAAGGCATCCTTCCCAGGCTATTCCTACTTTTCAGTAAGGCCACCACCTGGATGCCACACTTGGGTGGGTAGGGTGTGGGAGGCTGCACCTTACTCCTGTCTTCTGAACAACATTATCACCCAATTTCAACATCATAAATAACACAGCAGCGTCATATTATGGGCTTCCTATTGTGATGCAATAACCACCAATGTAGTATTCTTGCCGAAAATGTTTAACATGAATCTAATCTTGAGGAAGCAATCAGATAAATTCAGAATATGATGCTATAAAACTGGCCTGAACTCAAAAAACAATGACAAAAAGGCTGCATGTGGGGCAAATAATACTCTTTTATATTGAAAGAGACTAAAGAGACATAACCAAATGCAATATGTGAACCTTGCTCCTGAACTAAAATTTAAATGCTAAAGAGACATTCTTGAACAAGTGGGAATGAATGGTACTACTGAGTTATTGTTGATATCCTTAGATGTGATATTGGTGCTATAATTGTGTGAAGCAGATTTTCTCAACCTTGACCCTGTTGACATTTGGGCCAGATAATTCTGGGAATTGGCAGCATGTCTAGCCTCTGCCTACTAGATTTCAGGAGCACCGCACCCCTTCAATTTCAAGAAGCAAGAATGTCTGAAAAAATGTTTTAGAATTAGATAGTAATAATGGTTGTGTCATGTCATGAATATGTGAAAAAAAAACCACTGGACTGTACACTTTAAAATGTTTAAAATGGTGAATTTTATGTTATATGAATTTTTTCCTCAATAAAAAAAATACATAATTTCAAAATATCTCCATTTGACATTCACGAATGTCTCCGGGGGACAAAATCCCCCCAAATGAGAACCACTGGTACAGAGAGTATTCTGCTTCTGGGGTGTTGGGAGTGGTGCAGGCTGAAGGATTTAGGAGGGAAATGTCTTATTTGTAACTGACTTTCAAAGAAGAAATACTGCAAAATATTAACCATTAGCAAAACTAGGAGATAAGTGTGTGGGTTGTTTATTTTACCATTCTGTCAACATCCAATAGATTTAAATTTTTTCAAAACCAAAAGAAAAGACTTCAGTTTCAAAATTTCTGTCTACAGTACCCTAAGGGACCTATGACAGGTGCCAATTGTGCAGCCTCCTTTCAGATGCAATTATCTTAAGTGCCTACATTGGCTGAGTTGCTCAGGTCTTCCAGCCTTCAAGAGAGGACTCTGCTTATCACTCATCCCCGCCCCACCCCACCCCCACATCCCCCTACTGGCCGCCCCGTACCCTGTCCTGTCTCACTCCAAGACTGCCCTGAACATACCTGTCCCATGCTACCCACTGACCTATGAAGAAAGGCATCCTATGTACCATCATCCATCCAGACTGGGTACAGATAAGCTATTTCAATTCCTCTGTGGTGAGTATCGTCCTCTGTAGTGGCTTTAAAACATGGTCACAGAACTGTTTAGCATTGTCCCATTAGGGGATGGGGTCTATATCCCCTCTCCTTGAATATGAAATCTGCAGCTGCTTAACCAATAGAATGTAATGGAAGTGACACTACCAGTTTCTAGGTCCAAAAACTAGCATCTGTCATTTTCCGTCTCTTTTAATGTTCTTGTTCTTGGGACTCAGCTGCCATGCTGTGAGGAAGACCAAGCCACCCTATGGAGAGGCACATGTGGAGAGAAGCAACATACAGCACCAACTTGAAAGCCATGTGAGTGAGTCATCTCGGCAGTGGATCCTCCAGCCCTAGCTGATGCTGCGTGGAGCAGACAAGCTGTTCCTGCCGAGCTGTGCCTGGTGTGCAGAATTCATGAGCAAACCACAATTATTGTTGTTTTAAGTCACTAACTTTTGGAATGATTTGTTTGCAGTGACCAATAATTGATACATCCCCCCACCAAAAAAAAAAAAAAAAAAAACTAGGGGCACCAGACTTGGAAGGCAGGGAGTGGGCCATGGATCTAGGATCCAGGTCAGCACTTATTCCTTCAACCGGTATTTATTGAGTGACCACCAAGTGCTAGACACTATACCAGGGGCTGAGGAGTTAGCAGTGAAAGAGACAGACCCACCCTGCCTGGTGGGCACATCTCAGGCACACTAATAAAACTGTAGCCTCAGCCTGACAGAGGGGAAGGAGAAGTGTCTTCCTGGGGGAGGCTATTTCTAAGCTGAGACCTGACTCAGGAAAAGAAGTCAGCCATGCAGAGAAGCAGGGAATAGACAGATGGAACACCATGTGCTCATTCTAGGTAAGGTTGCCAGATTTGGCAAATAAAAAATAAAAATTTAACACCCAGTGAAATTTGAACTTCAGATAAGCAATGGATACTTTTTAAATATATATATCTGTCCCGTACAATATTGGAGACATACTAAAAACTTATTATTTATCTGAAATTTAAGTTTAAATAGGAGTCCTGCATCTTATCTGGCAACCCTAGCTCTAGGGAAAAAAAAAAGAAAGGGAGAGAGAGAAATTTGTGATTTCAAGGGACAGTTCAGGAAGCTGGATGTGGTACAGTGGCAAACTGGGCATGGCCTGAGAAGTAAAGGTGAACAGGAGCAAGGTCATAAAAGGCCAGCCTGCCAAGGTCCATTTTGAATTTCACACTGAAGCAATGGGGAACCATGGGAGGGTTTAGAGTGACACAATCAGATTTGTGTTTCAGAATGATATTCTGGGCTACCATAGTGGGTGCGGTAGAGAGCTTGTAGGCTGGGAACCAGGGGACTTGATCTGCAATATTCATACTCTGCACTGTAACCACACAGCCATGAGAACGTTGGTGGACTAATCTCTACTTACATTTTTCTTTTCTGCAGTGTAAGTGTTTTAAGCTATAAATTTACCTGTAACCACCGCTTCAGTACATCGCACAAGTTTTGATATGCTTTGTTTTTATTGTCATTTCATTCAGAATAGCTTCTCATTTCTCTTGAAATGTCTCCTTTGACCTGCAAATTCTTGAGATGTGTGTTGTATAACTTTCAAATATTTGAGATTTTTCTGTATATCTCATTGTTTTTTATTTTAATTTTCTTCCATTGTGGTCAGAGAACATATTCTGTTCTTTAACTTATATTAATATTGTTTGACAGGTGAACATATGGTCTATCGTGGGACCATGTTTGCTGGAAAAGAATGTGAGTGCTACAGCTGTTGAGTGTGGTACTATCCTATAAATATCAGTTACATCAAGGTAGTTAACAATGTTCTTCTGATCTGCATATTTCCTCATTATTTAGTCTAGCTGTTCTATCCACTGATGGAAGTAGGGTATAAAAATCTTTAGTAATTATTATAGATTAGTCTAGTTCTTCCCTTTTTTGTCAGTTCTTTTCTTCAACTATTTTGAAGCTCCATTACTAGACACATACACATATAGGATTATGACTTCTCAACGGATGGATCCTTTGCCCATGTGCCTTTCCCTCTTTAGCTTGGGTACCAACAAATCTCTTAAAGTCTGCCTTCTCTGCTATTAATAGGGCCACTGCAGCTTTCTTATGCTCACTGTTAGCTTGGTGTATCTTTATCCATCCATTTACTTTCTTCTTATTTATGTATTTATATTCAAACTGAGTGTAATTATAGACAGTATATAGTTGGGTCTTGCTTTTTTATTCATTTGAGAAACTGCTCTTTACCTGGTATTTTAGTACATTTACATCTAATTGCACAAATTATTGATGGTTGGTTTAGTTCTATGATTTTACTGTTTGCCTTCTGTTTTCCTCCTGTTTTTGTGCCTCTGTTCTTGTTTGGGTTTTGGAGGAAGAATATAACATTCTGTCTTACTGTTCTGATCCATTTATCAGGTATGTAGAAGGTTGTTGATTTTGAGTGATTTCTAGAACAAGAACCAAGCTCTTCTGCAGGTCCAGGCTGCAATACAAGCAGTCCTGCCTCTCGAGACACATGACGAGGCAGATCCATCATAGAGAAAGATGCTGTGGGAAACCTTGGGCAAGGCCCAACAGGAGAGTCACAGGAAAGACCTCTAGGTCCTCAGAAGGCCAAGCCATCTGGATTAAAGAAATCCACAGCATTAGAAGAGTAATTTCTGACCTTGGTATTGACTGAGTTCATGATTATGGGTTATCATGTGACCATGTGGCTTGAACTGCCTGTCATGAAGTGGTACTGGCAGATCCACAAAATCATTAGCTAGGCCAAGCCAAACAGCAAATCCACTATAATTTGTATGTTGTATATTCCAGATTAAGCTTGGGCAGGTCCAAATATACAAATAGTCTATATAAACAGGTAGCTCAAACACCAATGTCACCTAACACTGTTGCACTGATGGCTCTCATTCAGCTCACATCTATGCATTGTGTGGTGTGCCCAGCAAGCTAATGGAAGGGGAGAAAGCCCAGGCTTGGTTTAAGGATGCTTTGTGTTGGTTTGAAGGAGACAAAATGAACTGTTCCTTGCTACAACCCCTCCCCCGCCCCCCAGCTGTGAGGGAAATCTTCCCAATGGACAAAAGTTTGAGCAACGAACCTAGTTATTCTAAGGTGAAAGCAGGGCCTGCTTCACAGGCCTAGAGCTGTGTACTTACACACGGCTCCCTGTTCAAAAGGCCCCATGATTGTTTGATGCTCTGTCGTCGCCATCTTTAAATTCATAATAATTTTGAACAAGGAGCTTCATTTTTATTTTGCACTGAATCCCACAAATTATGGCCTGGGTAGAATGTTCTAAGACCAGGACAGAATAGAGGACCTACAAGAGATAAGATTTCCTAGACCTGCATTTGACGTGATAGCTGTGTGAGTCTGTGTGTGCATGTGTGTGCATGTGTAGACAGCTCTGTCTGCTATATATTAAGTCCTCAAAAATGATGGCTGTTGTCATTGTATGTTGATGATGATGATGATGATGATGTTATTGGACTCCTCCAGCATTGTTTTCAACCTTCATTTAAAAGCCTGCTTAATTCACTATCCACAAGCCATCCTTCTATTTTGTTTCACTGACCCATTTGCAAAGCATTTTTAATTCAAGCAGCATTTGCAAAAACCCTGAGGAATTTAAAACAAATACACACCTAGCCTTTTAAAGACCCGCTGAGAGGTAGTACACCTTGATTCAGATGCTACCCCCATTCATTCAGTTGCATCAACAGTCTCTAAAATTCCTCACTCCCTCAACCCAGCTGCCACAGATTCCCTCAAAGTTCACATGGACACACACACACACAGGTCACCTGGCTCAGTGTGGGTGAGGTCTGCACTATTCCCCTCCTGTTCGATGGGAAAACCTCCTGCCAGGGACAGCTGATGTGAAGGCAGTGTATGTGCAGGCTACACACTCTATCATTTGCATTTGAAATTTTAAAAAATCGTTACCAATTACAAAATATGATTTCTGGTGGCAAGAAAGAATGAGAAAGCTTGACATCTTAAAAGTGCATTATGTATATTCCAATAGTTTTCTAGGTTTCCAGGAAGAGCCAGAGGTTTGTTATTATGTGGAAGCTTAGCAAGGAAACAAAGGTGATTTTTGTCCTTGTGGAGTCTAGAGGTTGGGGACCTTGGAATCTCTGTAAATGCTGCGGGGTAAGCCCCTGGGAGTACAAGGGCCCTGGTTTAATGAGGGCTGCCTAAATCAAGGGGAAACTAGCAAGGCCACAGCCTGTCATGATACAACAAATCCTAGGTTTTCGATAAGAAAAGCCGGGGCTGAGAGGGGGTAGAGTGAAAAATGATGTCACCTGCTCCTCTCACATTTCCTGCAAGCAGTCACTGCAGAAAAGAGACTCCTGGCTCAATAAATGAGTCACTGGCTTTCTAAGCCTGGAGAGATGGAAAGCAGATTCCAGGAAATAAGCAAGAAGGAATCTTGGGGAAAGTTCTCAGCTTTAGTGTGAAACTGTCAGGCCTCTCTGCTCTTGGGGGAACTTGAGGAGAAAAACAACAGTGAGAAAGACTAGAGAAATAGCAAGGAACCAGATGGAGCTCAACTGAGGACCTGTATCTTTGGGCAATGTGGAATAACTTACTAAGATGGCACCAACTCAGAAAATTATCCAGGCTGCTTCAGAAAGGCAGAAGATACCCCAGTGTTCTAAGTGATGTAGCACAGGGCAAATTCCCCAAGTAGGGGAAGACCAAGTCCTGCACTGAGACAGAAGAAGATTCTTGGCGGAGAGTGTAAGAAAGAATTCAAACACACACCAAAGTTAGAGTTAAAAGGAAAGTTATTAAAGAAAAGGAAAAGCAAAGGCTAGAGAAAGCAAAGACAAGAAGCCAAGACGAGAAAAAAAGCCCCTTTATAAACCATTCTTTAGTTCTTGTGAGTTACAGTTTAAAGACTTTGTTTACCCATTTCCTTTGATATGGACATACAGTGAAGAGGGATTAGAGTACATAATGTAAAAAGGTAAGAATATGTAGCATAAGCAGCCTGCTAGCAGTTCCCAGCCTTTAATCCATAGGTTCCCTATGGTTTTAGCCATAGGGAATGAATGATTTTATTTTGTGTAGAGTGCCACTTAAAGACTCTGTTTTTCCTGTTTTCTCTTCAGGGTGTGGAGGAATGGGTTGTTAGCAACCCTAGCAGAAATCTTCCTTTGTTCTGCAGGTTTCCATATGGTCTGGCTGCAGGACTGATCAGCATATTGCAGTCTCTGAATATAGCTTGATTTATTTTTTATTTTATTTTACTTAATTTTTTTTTTTTTTTTAGGCAAGGCAACCCTTGGTTGACCTCACAGATTGCAAGCACCTTGTCAGTTTACAATCCCTTATTCTTTTATGCCTACAGCACCTGGTCTTCCTAGGTGGTCTCCCATTCAAGCACTAACCAGGCCCAACCCTGCTTAGTTTCTGGGATCAGATAGGATTGGGCTTGTTCAGGGTAGCATGGCCGTAGACTGAATAATGCTTGATTTAACATCTTAGTTCTCTTGTCTCCTCCCTACATTACAAGATCTGCTCTCATGCATAACCCAGTAGCTATTTGGATATTTATTTAGCTTTCATCGAGCACCATGGTCCTGGACCTACAGAGCTCTCAGCCACTTTGCTATGTGATAAGAAGTTGGGGGGTAGAGGGTGAGGCCACTGTGGGGATCCTAGAGGGCTTCTTGACACCTAGGGTGGGATTGTCCAGACACAAAGAAGGACAGGCTAAATTTCAGGCACAGAGAGAGCAAGCTTGTTTAGAAGACATGAAAGGAGAGTTTGGGGAACAGAGGCACAAGAAAAAACTTGATGGGTCCTTTCTCTTCTCCCATTTTGGGTTATTTGTTTGCTTAGCAAATTTGGGGTGCCCCATCTCCTCAGTTCAGTCAGTCTGGTCTGGTCTGTTCTGTTCCGCACTTTCTGTTTATTTACATAGCAATTCAATTCACCAGTGTTTACTGAGCTCCCTGAGCAAATGGGGTGGGCCCAGCCATGGAGCAGGCAAAGGGTACAGCAAGAGCAAAGGCGCAGAGTTGGGACCCTGCAATCAGTCTCAGGAAAGAGCCAGCGGTCCCTTGGGGCTGGTGCAGGGTGAGGGAGCAGAGGCCTGCAGGAATACCAAGCCGATCTTTAGACTTCAGTCTGGTAGGGAGCAGAGCGAGTCCTGGCCAGACCTGTGCCCTGGGAAGCCAAGGCCAGGTGGGGGAGGTCCCACCTCAGCACATTCTCTTCTGTGTGACTTTGGAAATAATTAACCTGGGGACCCTAACAGCTGCCACCATTACCCTTCAGGAATTCGGGCCCTCCCTGTATGACATCTAGGTCACACTCCCACTGCACAACCCTGTGGGAGAAGTGAATCTCATTAAATCTTTTCATCAGATGTGCTGGCCTGGGTCACCTGCACTCCAGCCCCCTTCCTGAAACAGCCTCTACCAGCACCCTGGGCTCTCAAGAGCCTGGGCTAATGGCTGCTTTCCCTCTGGGCTGAGAGCCTGCCAACTCTGTCAGTCAAGGAACTTTGGGCTGTCCAGGATCCTGACTCAGCTCACAATGGCATCTGGGGGAGCAGGTGAATCCTGGAGGGGAAGGTAAGAATCTTGGGTTGTATCCCAGCCTGGCCACTGGTTCATTGTCGTGACCCACAGGCATGGCTTTGCCCTCTCTACACTCAATAACTTTTGAGATCCATGACCTCAGAATCAGGCACAGAGTGAATGCGGCACAGAGTGACTCAACCTGGATCTGGCCTTGGCATGTGGAGCCCTGGACAGGAGCAGGTGGCCCTTTCAGAAAGGGATTCAAAAAAAGACTGTGATGGGAGAAGCATAGGGCTTTGTGAGTGAGGAACTGGTTCCTGACTTAGCCTTGGGTCCAGGGAAGGTATCTCAGAGGAAGTGGTGTCTGAGCTGAGACCTGGAGGGTGGGCAGGAGTTAGCCAGGTGGAGGAAGGAGGAAAAAGATACACAGAACAGCCTGTGCAAAAAATGCAGAGGCTTGGGAAAGCAAGGTGTATTCAGGGAACAGAGAAGTTCAGTCTGGCTGGAGTTAAGACCTCCTGGGGAGAAATTTGCCAGAGATAAGGGCCAGGGGGACCTGAGAAGGACAGGATCTGATATGCAGGGGCCATCTAGCTGCCTTTGGAGAATGGACCAGGCTGTGTGAGACCAAGGACAGACACTAAGAGGCCAGATAGAAGGTGCAGGTGGTACCCTGGCCAAGGGTAGGGTGGTGGGGCTGGGGAGAATGGAGTAGACCTGGTGGCTGATGGGGTTTTAGGGGAAAGGCCACTCAGACTAACATGAGGACCTGGGAGGGGGAACAGTTCTTAGAAGAGATAGGGCCAATTTTACACAATGAGTTTGGGGTGCTCAAGGGTCATCTTAAGGGGAAGTGGAGTGAGAGATAGGGGGCTGAGACTCCGTCATCACTGTGGGGATGGAAGCAAGACTCTGGAAGTTGTTAGAATAGACTGGACAAAAGAATCAAGGGTGAAGGAAGGGGGCCCAGCACCCCAAGGAGCCCACCGAGAGGCATGAAGAGAGAGAACCAGCTAGAAATTCAAGATGAGCGGTCAGAGAAGCAAGAGGGAGCTTCAGAAGGGGTATCATCTGTGTCCAACACTCCCAGACAAGTTAAAGGAGGATAGGACGGAGAAGTGGAGGGTCAGGGAGCATTTATGAAGAGGCTTCAGAATGTGGAGGAGGTTTTAATGGTAGTGGGATTCCCAGGGACCATGAACTGCGACCAGGTCTGAGTGTGAGCAGGGTTACCACATAGGGCTGAACAGGTTGTGCACTGCACATTTCAGTGACCATCCTTTAACTGAACCTTGACTTGGGTCCCGCGGTCATCTCCTGGAGTTGGTAGTATTTTGTGAAACCTGCAACTGTAGTGTGGACACTTTCCACACGGTGGCGCCAAAGACCAATGCTATACTTCTTGGGCTTGGCTAGGACAGCGCCGGGGTCAGTTTGGGGATCCTCTGCCCTAGGGTCATAGTCGGATGGGTGAGGGGTATTGCCAACTGCCCGTGGCTAGGACCCTCCCCACCACAATGCTCTCCAAATCTCTTTCAGAACAGTTTTTCTAGCGATAGGAACTCAGAAATAAATGCCTCAGTGCACACTGCAGCTTAGGTCAGGCACCTCAAAGGGTCCCAGGGGAGCAGCTAATCCCATGATCTGAGAGAGGCACGGAAATCCCTCCCACTTATCCCATAGGAGAAGGAAGACAGGAAGGAAGGAAGGACGCCTGGCCCGGCCCTCAGTCCTCGGGACACGATCATCCTACCCCAACACCGCCCTGCTCACAAGTCCTCCAGGAGGCCAAAGCTAGATCAGCAGGGCAATGACAGACACAGCCCTGCCTGTAGCAGAGTCCCCAGGGAAGTCACCTGTGGACCCTGGACTACAAACTTGCACCTATGGGTATAGGAGCTGGCCTGGAAATGCCTGAATAAGTAATGGCCATGCTGTCTTTGAAAACAATGACATGTTCATTGCAAATCATTATTTGTGTAAGTAAATACA
This sequence comes from Eonycteris spelaea, assembly GCA_003508835.1. Lineage (NCBI taxonomy): Eukaryota > Metazoa > Chordata > Mammalia > Chiroptera > Pteropodidae > Eonycteris > Eonycteris spelaea. Next base: position 711,580 of record PUFA01000026.1, on the reverse strand, counting down.
AAGAAAATAAAACCAGGTCAAATTACAATACCCAGAGATGGTGGCCACTTCTGGCACAGGGATGTCTCCTGACAGCTGTCAAGGCCAATGGATACAGATTTGACCTGAGGAGCCTCCTGCTACAGGAGAACAGGCGGCTGTCCTGGTGCTTCCCCCACTCCTCTGTGTCTACGGTGATGAGCACCTTTCCCTACTCAGAGATCTAAAACCCTCACTCCCTACCTTACCTGACCCGACCGTGCTGCCTCTCAGACAGCCCTTCTCTCTGCTCCAGCCTGCATGACTCACATACAGCAAGCTCACCTCCGAGCTGTTGCCCCAGCTCTTCCCTCTTTGTGCAAATCATTCAATGACTGCTTCCTTCTTGTCATTCAGGTCTTGGCTCCAATGTCGCTGTCTCAGAGGCCTTCCTTGACCACACTGACTTAAGTAGCCCTTCAGCTCCATTACTTTACATCACATCACCTTGTTTGGTCTCTCCATAGCTCTTCCTCTCTCTGAAGTCATCTTACTAACATGTTAACTCGATTATTATTAGCTGTCTCCTTTGACTGGCGTGTAAACTCCTGAAGAACAGAGATCTTGCCCATCTGATCTGCCTCTGTGTCCCTAGCATGCAGAATTATGCCAGCGCACGATAGGTGCTCAGCCCATGTCTGACATGCATTTTCAGTGGCCACAGAGCATCTTGGGGCACAAACCTCCTTCTGCCCTCGCTGTCCACTGATGGTCACAAGGACCGTGGCATTCCTTTATCCCTGACTAAACAAGCCATAATCAACATCCTCAGGCACAGATCTTTTCTTGCCTGTACAACTGTTTCTTCGGGAAAAATTTCTTAAAGCGAGGCTGCAGAGTGAGAGGGAAGTTTGTGCTTGACATCCTGAAAAACACTACTCTCAAATCCTCAACTCGATTCTCACTCTCATCAGTGTCCACTCACACATCATGTCGATCACCGCCAATCTCAGAGCAAAAAAAAAAGTGTGTCTCCTGTTGTTGTTTACATTTGCATTGTGTTGATTATTAATGGGAGAGAGAGCCTCTCAAAATTGCAATTTCAAAGAATGAGTGGCTGGGTGCACTTAAAGCATCAGAAAAGAGAAGTGGCTCCAGGAACCACAGGTGAGAGTCGTAAAGCCAAGACTTGAACATGGAGCAGCAACCCTGGCCTTTGCCCTTTGACACACACAATGGGGAGCAGGGTCCAGGCTGGGACAGTGGAGGTTGGTGACAGGTACAGACATACCCACAAATCCCATACTTACCACGTCTCAAGCCTGCATCTGCCCCCACCACTCACTAAAGTGCTCTAGCAGGGCATGGCACCGTTAGCCCTCTTTCAGTTGAGCTCCTGGTGAGCCTGTTGATCATTGTCTCTTCCAAAAAAGCTGTCTTATAGCATCTTTCCTCTACCCACACATCCAGCTGCCTTCTGAACACCTCCTCCTGGATGGATGGCCCCCAGACATCTCAGATACCACCTGCCAAACTAACCACATCATCTCGCCCTTAGCTGATCCTCCAGGCCTCCTCACATCATTGAAAACCACCAGTATCCACCCATTACTCAGGCCCCAAACCCTGGCATCATCTGGGCTGCTTCTCTCTCCAGACTCCACATCCCATCAGTCACCCAGCCCTCTAGTCTGCCTCCTGAACACCTCTTGAATGTCTCTTTCTCTCTATCCCCACTGCCTCAGCCTTGGCCCAGTCCACCATGACCTTGGCTGGAAAATGATAGCAGCCTCCTTGCTACCTGCTCCCTTCGTGCATTGCCTGCGTGACCTTTGCAAAACACAGATGTGACCACAAACTTCCCCCACTTAAAGCCCAGGCTCCCCATCACCAAGGGTAAAATCTATGCTTCTCAGCCAGTTCCCAAAGTCCTTTGTGACTGACCCCATCCCCAATACATAACTCACACAATTCTCCGGCCACATTAGGCTAGCTCCCCGCCAGCAAAGGAAGCTGCTCGTCCCTCCCATGCCTTGAACTCTGCTGTGGTCTCTGCCCCGGACACTCTCTAAGAACCTACCCTCTGCCCAACAATTGCCATGCTAAGGCCCACTTGCCTGCAAAGCCCTTCCTAACCAGCACACATTCATACTCTCTCACACACACAGACGTGTGCACACAGACACTTTCACAATCACACACTCACCCTAGTGACACAGGAGGTGGAGAGACTCAGAAATATACTTGCCCTATTTGGCAGTGAGCCCCCATGGGTAGGTATTAGGTGGCCTCACCTCTTCTCCACTTCTGGTGCCCCCAGGCCAAGCACACAGCAGGTTCCACAAATGCTTGCTAAATATCTGGCGAATGAATGCTGCACAATCTGTCTGAGGCATGTGGGCACAGGCACAGTAAGGAGCAGGCTTTATTCTGTCCCTTCACAGAAAGCTGGAGCCAGTGGTGGGGGTGGGGGCGAGTTGCATATCAGAGAGTTATAGCTACAGGGCCTGTGGAGTGGGGTGAGGGAAGCCCCCATTTTTCTGGGGTTTGGGACCTGAACTGCATTACTTCCAAAAATAGAACTAGCTGTGCCATATGCCAGGGTTCACTATGGTTCTCACCACCCTCTGTTATCTAATAGAGGAAATTTTCTCAGGCCAGAGCCCATCCCATCAGGAACATGAAGTGCTCGGGTTAGAAATAGCGATGATTGGAACTCTGCCCCAGCTGCCAGTCCAGCGCCAGGCAGAGCATGTGCGCGCAGAATGATGCCTGACTCAGACAAAGCCCAGCTGACTTAGGGCTCAGTGAGCTGAGTTGAAGTTCAGACTCCATCCCTTCCTAATGACAAGACCACAGAAAGGCCCTGCCTTTCCTGAACCTCAGGTGGCTCTTCTGTGAAATGGGTTTCAGCTGTGTCCTTCCTCTCCTGGATCACTGGTTGTTGGGGGGAGGTCTGGAATGCCTCCAGCACCCTCTGGCCCTTGGATGCTGTCCTTCCCTCAAGGCTCCTGGGCAATGGGAGAGGGCCAGGGGAAGCCTCAGGTGTCCCATCTACTCACTGTAGCCTGGCCCTGGTGGTCAGAGGATGGGGGGTCAGGCCTGGTCACAGACAGGGATTCCAATAGGCATCATGGATGCTCAGAAGGGGTGAATGGGAAGCCAGAAGGCACAGGTTTCTTGGAGGAGGTGAGGTTTGAGCTGTCTTCCAAGTGGATAAAGGGGAGGATTCCTGATCCCATGCAGAAGGGAGGCTGGGAGAAGAGGCAGAGGCCAGAGAGTGGGGACCATGTCCAGGGAGCCAGAGGTAGGTTGGTGTAGTGGAACCAGAGCAGCAAAGGCTGGCAGGACGGGTGGGAAAGGAGGAGCAGAGGTCATCACAAGCCAGATCTTCTGGGTCTTCCAGGCCCCACTACAGAGTCCGGACTTATCCTGAGGACATTAGGGAGTCAACATGAACTGGTTAATGATTTAAAAGATCACTTCAACTGTCAGGTGGAGAACAACTGTAGGGGACAAAGGAGGAAGAAGAGAGGCCAGAAAAGATGGTGGCCTAGGCCTGGTACCAGACATGATAATGCAGATGCATGGCCAGACACAGGACAGAGTGACTAATTGACTATGATGGGCAAGGAAATCATCCATTAAAAATGGGAATTTTCTGGAAGTGGAATTCCAGAATCCCAGACTGAGAAATAATTCCTCGGACAGTGCCTTGGTACACCACCACAATCAGCTCTGCTTCATCAGAGCCCTGAGCAATGGCACAGGGAGCGCTCTATGCCACTGCCAGCCCAAGAACCAGCCCTGAGTGCTCAGCGGGTGTTTGGCAAATGAATTAATAAACGACAGAGTACAGGTAGTGGGAGGTGAGGGGTGGGAGGGAATGAGTTTGAAACATATTAAGGAGGTAGAATCAACAGGACTAGGAGGCTGAAGGAAGGTGGGGGTGAAGAGGGGATGTCAAGCATTCATGTATTTGTTCATTCAAACTCACTCATTCAACAAATATTTCATGAACTCCCACTATGAGCCAGGGACAGTGATGACAAGGACTTCCATGGCCCTTGCTCCCACAGAGCTAGAGGCCCACAGTGTGGTAGGTTTAGACACGTGAGAATACATGGGCATACATACTGCCTCATGGTGATGAGTGACATGAAGGCTTGAGTCCACGGGACGTGATGACAGTAACAAGGAGAGGCTGTCTTCAGAGGTGGTCAGAGGATGCCTTGCTGAGAAGGTGACTTTAGAGGTGGGCTGGGACCAATGGGTGCCAGTTTTGAGAGCTCTGGAGAGGCCCAGGCTCTGGCTTAGGTGGGAACCTAAGTGGACTGCAATGCTTTGCAGAGGTAAGGACCAAGGAAGATGGGTCCCTCTGGGGAAGGTCATGAGATCTGGTGGATCATCCAGGGGCTCTGGGAACACAGGAAGGCTTGGGATGGTCAGCAGTGGATGGATGGAAGCCCTGAAACTGGATGATATATTACAGTGGGGAACAGAAAGAAGAACCCAGACCCTGGAAGCAATCCCCAGGCTTCAGGACTACAGAATGCTGCCAAGGGAGGCTAAGAAAGGGGCTGACGAGGTGGGAGAGCTGGGAGGGAGTGTGGTGTATGTCTGCTAAGAACTGATGAGGGAGAAGACATCAGTGCCCTGAGGGCCTCTGTGCCTCCTGCAGCCCTAACAGATTGGTCGTCAAGACCAGCCCTCAGGAGTATATTCAGGAACCTCTTAAAGTCCTTCAAACCATGTATGTCTGTGATAAGTCTGTGTTACCTCTAAAGGCAGAGGACTACAGAAGTGAAGCCTGAAGGGTGGGGGTGGGGGCAGAGCATTCAGGGTTGGGGAGGGCCAGTGGTGTCTTATAGATAGGAGGGGTGGGGAGTGGAGCTGGCCATTTGACGCCATCGTAGGGTCAGCTCTCAGCTCCACCTCAACTCACTCTAGCGGAGACTCAGTGTTCCAGACCCCTCACTGGAAAGGACTGGGCTCTGGCTCCCTTGGCCAAAATGTGCCCCAAGCCCAGGTAACTCACCCAGGCTCAAAGAGCAAGACCAGAAGTCGTACCCAATTAGTGGTAACTGCATAGCCTGGCTAAAAGCCCAGACGGTGGCAGGAAGGGCAGCCTACCCCCACAGCAGAGAAACTGAGGCTGGGCTGAAGGGCAGTGCCTGGACCCAGAAGGGGTCCAAAGGCTAGGATTCTGGCCTCCCTGTTCCCCTCCCGGAAACTGGCCCTGATCCCTTCCTCCAGCCAACCCAACCCAGCAGTAGCCACTCCAGGACCAATTTTAGGCAGTCACAGGTCTCTACCGGCTATGGAATCTGAGGAGGGCACGGGCAAGCCGGGCTCTCCCGCGGATCCGGTTTTGGGGTCTGCATGGCAAGGAATAGGACTGCCTTGCCGAGCGATTCTTTAAAAGCCGTCCTGTTTCCTGCCCTCCCCGCCGCCCTTGCGTCCTCCAGGGTCCCGCCTACCCACAAGCTGGTGGACTCCGCGGGTCACCCGCTGCCCCGTTACTCGAGAGGGCGGAGCAAGCCGTGGGCCCCTCCACGGGTGCCAGAGCTGCGGGAGTGCGGGGGGTGGGGCCCAGCGGGCCGAGGGAGGAGCGGGTCGGCGGGGTGCAGGGAGGGGCGGCCGCCGGCGGTGGCGACAGCGGCAGCTGCGGCGCGACTGACCAGGCCGGGCACCGACGAGCGCACAGAGAGCGTGAGGTCCGCGTAGCCCAGCGCAGCCATGTAAGTGTCCGGGGTCCGCAGGCCGGGCGAGGGGCTGGAGCGGCGATTCCGGTGTCTCCTTCGCCAGCACCGCCCCGTAGATCCCAAATTTGCTGCCCCGGCTGCGGCCCTGTCCCACATCACCCCATCCCCGGGACCCGGGCCGCACGATATCGTTCCTCCCCTTCCCCTGGGCGCGAAGGACGCGGCTTGGCCCCACAAAAGCCGCCGCCTCCAGCCCTGCCGCGCCCGGCACTGCCTCCTTCCCTCCCGCAGCAAGGCCCAGGCGGCCGGTGCCCCGGGGCTCTGAGCGGGCCAGGCCTGAGGGCGGGCCCTTGGCACCAGCCTGGGCCCTGGCACGATTGCTCTCCCGGAGCCCCCTCTGCCTTCCTCGCAGGGAAAGCTGAACTGGGAATGGGGAGGGGGTGACGAGGGGTTCAAGCCGTCCTCCGAGATGATCTAATCCTCCCGGCCCCACCGACCGGCCTAAGCCGCTTTGGGGCCCGGCTCAGCCGGAGCCTGGCCTGGGGTCCAGCTTTTTGCCCAAACCTGACTGGGCTGAAGTCTGAGACGATCGCTCCAGCGTGGTGGGGAACAGACCTTGTTCTGGAAATGGGAATCTGGTGTGGGGTCTTCGCAAACAGCTAAGCTTGGGCACCCTGCAGAACTGATTTGGGGAAGGGGCTACTGGGCAGGGCTAAATCCCACCTCAGCCCTCTCTGTCCTCTCCCCAGTGAGGCCTGAGCCCACCTCTGGGACTAACCCTTCCCAGCCAGTTCTACTTGGTTGCTCCTAATGCATGTCCAGGCTGGCTGGCTGAGCACCTACTGTGTGCAGTCTAATATAACAAAAACGGTGCCCTGGGCCGCCCCTAGGCTTGCAGTGATCAGCAGGGGCATCGCTTTCTTAAGAGGGTTATATCTATCTGGCAGATGCAGAAACAGGCACGGGAGGTTAAGTAATAGTCTCAAGGTCACACAGCTGGTTTGGGGAGAGGTGGGAATTAGACCCGGATCTGAATTCCTGCTATTGCACTATCCACCTCCATGGCATGGAGGGGAGTGGGTGGGGGAGATGAGAATCCAAGTGAGGTACAAAATACTCCAGCAAGACCGTGAGCCCTAGCTTAGCTCACACTTCAACCCTTGCTCAAGAGACCTGGGTCCTCTGGTCCAGCAGCCAGAGAGAGGGGCCTGGACTTGAGTAGGGGTGGAGGGAACCCACAAAGGGCTCCAGGCTAGGTCCACCCTGGGTGGAAAAGCAGATGGGAAGGGTGCGGCCGAGTCAGGGCAACCCCTTGCTGCCGCTGGGACTCACACTGCTACCAGGCCTGGCCTAGGGGAAGCCACCAGGCCTTCAGCACAGGGCTGGTCTGGGAATGTGACCAGCTGACTAGGGAGGGGGCCGGCAGGAAGTGAGGCCACCCTGCTGCCTCCGCCTGGTTCCGGGGTGGGGGGTCCCAGACAGGGCCCGCCTCCCTCCCTGTTCCAGCAGCTGCAGCATGAAGTCAGCAGCCAGGTTTGGGGCAGTTGCCATGGAGACAGGGAAAGGCTCAGGAGGGACCCCATTTTCTCTTGTAACCCCTCCTTAGCCCAGTTATTTTTAGCATCTGTTAACTGCAGTGGGGCTGACCCACAGGGTGGGGCTGGGCCAGGGACTCCTAGCAAGGGGACCACTGAGCTGGGCAGTGTAAGTGGCAGGACCTCCTGCCTCACACATGTGAGGCATGTAGAGGGTTTTGGGGGCTGCAGGATCTGCAGCCATGCAGGTGGCCAGAGTTCCATTGCTGCTGCCCCAAGCTGGCAGTTCTGCAGGCCCTATCACCTTTGTGACCTTTCCCACATTCAGAACAGTCTTCGGTAATTCCAGAGAGTCCTCTGGCTCTAATCAGCCAGTCCCCAGTTCAGGTGGATCCTCTTCCTTAACTCAAGGGGTTCAGTTCTTTCCCTCCTCCACAGCAGGGTAGATACTACCTATCCACCTCCTGAAATGGTCCCTCAGATGGGTATTCTGATGGTCGTTTGGGAAGAGTGGACCAACGGTTATACATCCTGGTCCCTGTGGGACTAGGGGGTTGGTGGTAGCAAAGCCCTAGTCAGAGAAACAAAATTATGGGATAGTCAGCCTAATTGAATCTAGCCCACTCACTTAGTTCCAGAATCCCAGGGGACCCCCCCCCCATGCCCCATACCAAGGGAGCAGAACCCCACTCACTGATATAATCAGAAAGTAAGGAAGGGACCGGGAAACTTACAGGTGGGATAGGGGAGATAGATCAACCAGACTTGAAATCTACCCCTCCAACAGCTCAAGATCTGCTGTTTCTCTGTCTAGGCAGCCAGTTCATGCAGCCCCACCCCGACTCATACTCAGCTCCCCCCTCTTTCATCACCCTGGTGCAGGCCCAGAGGGTACAGCAGTAAGCCCAGCAGATAACCCCAACCCCCAGAGTTCACAGTCTGGTTGGAAGACAGACACTAAAGGAGAACTAACAACCTAGTTATGTGGTCTCAAGGATCAGAGGGAGGAAGCTATGAGATGCCTAAAAGGGGGAACCAACCCCAGGCAGGCTTCCTGGAGGAAGAAGTCACAGGGTAAGACTTGAAAAAGGAGAGGGAGCTGGTCAGGGTGAGGGTAGTATGAAGAGGGTATAGGAGAAATGGGGGCTGCTGCTCAAATGCTGAAGAACCTTGCAGGTATTGAGCAAGGGTCTCAGTAGCTGGAACAGGAAGACCATGGGGGAGCAGGGGACCATAAGGGAAGGATGGTTGAAGGTACATGAGAGAAGAGACAGAGTCTTGTGGGTCACATTAGAGAGTCTGGACTTTATCTTTGGGGCAGGGTATTACCCATGGGTTTTGCAAGAGGCATAAAGGGATGTTAAAGATTTAGTGTCCTAGGGTAAGACCACCTGGGTTTGAATCCTGGCCCTGTCATTTGCCAGCTGTGTAATCTTGGGCAGATTAATAATTGTTAATAACAGCAGTTAATATTAGTCATGCACTTACAGTGAGATAGTGTGCCCACCCCAACTTCCCTACCCCACATACAATTCTCCCTTCCCCAAACACTCCCTTTAGAGGGGAAGTATCTCATTTCATTCCCCCAACAACCCTGTGAGATAGTTGTTGTTATTTTTATTATCATTCTCATTTAACAGATAGGTATCTGAAGCCCAAAAAGGTGAATGTTTTGCCTAAGGTCACACAGCCAGTTAGCATCAGGTTTCTCATCTGTGAAATGGGGCTAAAAGGACTTACCTGATAGGGCTGTTGCCAAAATTAAATGTTTGTTAATTAAGCACAGTATGTGGCCTATAGAAGGCACTCGATAAAGCACAGTTTTTGGCATGGTCAGGTGATTGGAATTTTAAGAGCAATGTCACTATTGAATAAAGAATGGATCTGTGTGGGTTAGTGTAGAGACAGAGTCCATTAGGAAGCTGCGGTAGGGTTTTAGGTGATAGTTGGTGACAGCTTGGACCTGAATTCTAGCCATGGGGATAGAGGAGGGAGGGGGCAGGATCCAGAGGTGGCAGGAGTGGGTGGGTGAGTGGATGTGGAGGGTAACAGAGATTGAGGCATCCGAGATGACTCCTAGTTTATCTTGAAGGACTGGGTAAATAGATGGTGGGGCTGCCATAGAGAGTTTAAGACTGGGGAGGGTCAAGTTTGAGGAGAAAATTGGTGAATACAGTTTGAGGACCTCAAACTCAGCACATCCCTAATAGACCACTCTATATTGTCATTCAGCTTCTGGTGAGGCCACAGGCAGGCAGTTGGACACACAAGCCTGGTGCTCAGAAAAGCAATTTGGGCACAGAAGAAATAAGGAAGTTGGGGACGACTTTAGATGACACTGAACTGTGGGAGGTGTACATAGCTCAAGGGTGAGAAGAATGAGGCCCACTCGGGAATAGGGAGAAAGACTGATTCTCTGAGGGAAAATAAGATGTGTAGCCAGAGAAATTGGAAAACTAGGGGCGTGTTACCTCTTGAAATTCAAAGGAAGGAAGGGCTCAAGGAAGAGGAAGAGAGCCACAAAGTGAAAAGCTTTACTGAGATCAAGCAGGATAAGAACTAAACATTGGACACTGAATTCTGCCACAGGGAGGCACTGGTGACCTCGTCCAGCCCAGTCAGGGGAGTGGTGGGTGTGGAAGGCGGTCCAGAATGGAAAAGAAGAGTGGGTGGGTGTGGAGAGGAAATGGAGGTAGGCATCTCTTCCAGGAACTTGGTTCTGAAAGAAGAGCCAGATGGGGTGAGGGGTGGGGTTGCTAGAAGGAGACACAGGGTCCACAGAGGGGCATTTTTTTTTTGTAGTTATTTTTTTAAAGTCAACTTTATGTTGAAATATAATATACATACAGAAAGGGTACATGTCCTCAGAGGTACAGCTTGATAAATTTATACAAAGGAACATACCCATATAGGATCAGGGAATAGAACACAGATTAGGACCTAGAACATTACCAGCACCCTGGAAGACCCCTTGTGCCCCCTTCCAGTCACTATTCCCCAGGGTAACCACTATTCTGACTCCTATCACCACAGATGTGATTCGCCTGTTTTTGAACTTCGTTCAAAAACGGACTCATACATATGTCCTCTTTTGCAGTCCTGCCTCTTTCGCTCGACATCATGTCTTTAAGATTCATCCATATTATTGCATGGAGTAGTTGTATGTTCACTCTTTTCGTTGTAGAGCATTCCATTATCAACTGATGGACATCTGGGCAGTTTCCATTTTTTATGAGGGAATGACTCAAGCTTGTTTGAGGCTTGTGGAGAAAGGCTAAAATACTCATCTTCTGTGAGAAGGGAGAGAGATGACTGGGGCCGCACGTGAGGATTTACCCAGTGGGAAAAAAAGACACTGGCTAAGGTTGAGAATTACTGTGTTATTCCAGCTCAGCTACTGGGCCCGGACCTCTGGCAGCTACTGCCAGCCTGTGTGCAGGTGCAGAAAAGGCAGAGAGTTGAGTTGCCGAGGGCTGGTTTCTGCCAGCTAGGAGAGAAAGGCAGAGTGCTGGGAATATTAGCAGCAGGCGAGTGACAAGAGTCATGGCTAGATCCAGGCTGGAGAGAGCGATGTGCAGGGAAGGTAGGGGAGAGAAGGTAGGAGGAGCTGGCAGAGAAAATGGAAGCAGAGGCAGATTGTGAGTTCTGTGCAGGGTGGTGTCTGTGCAATTCTGGGCTGTATCTCCAGTGACTGCACATGCTTGGCACAGGGTTGTCACTCAGTGAATAGTTGAATAAATGATCTGAGAGCCCAAGAGGTCTCAGGTAGAAGGCAGGTGAGGTGGGAGTGATAGAGAAAGCCTGAAGATTGTCATCAATGTGGTTGTGATTTAGAAAGGGGACATTCTAGAGCAGGTGATAAGGCTGGGGTATTCCCAGGGGGGAATAGCTGAAGGATGCAGATAGGCCAGTACAATGCAGGCAATTCACCGAATGCATAGTTGCCTGTGTGGGGTGCATAGCACCCAATTTTCAAGGAGAGGATAGCATTTCTCAAACTGGGGTCCTTGGACATCTGGCATCTAAGCTATAGGGGATCGTTGGAAATGCAAAACCCTGGGCCCACCCCAGCCTCCTGGGGAGAAAGTAAGCTCTGTTCAGTAGAACTGAATGAACATCAAGGAGCAGGAGTGATTATGGGGTGGGGGAGTGCTCAGCCCCTCTGAGGGCATGGTGGCCTCTATCCTGGCTGGAGGTGGACAAGGGATTTTTAAGGAAGAGATACGTGTGCAGGAAAGGGCTAACTGACACCAAGGGGATTCAGCCTATGTGAGCAGGTGGCCAGAAGGATGGGCCTCTGCCCTAGGATGCAGCTTCTGCTGGAGGGGAGGCCCTGGCTGGGCAGTGGGTCCTCTTTCCTGGGGTTCAGGGGAGAGGGGGAGTACAGAGACTGAGCATCCCCTCTGTGGGTGTGGGAGTGAGTATGGTGCATGGAGTTTTTGGACTCTGCATCCAGTTCCTTCTCTGGGCAGCAACACATAATATGGGGTTGATCCGAACTCACACTTATAGGCTCTTTCTCTTCTCAGCCTCCCACACCCCTCATGCTTAGCACCTGACTCTGTGCCCTCCATTGGCACAGTCCCTCCACTCAGGACCCAAGCCCTTCCTTCCACTCTCTCAGCCCCTACTCTCTAGCCTTCACACCCAGAACCCAACTCTCAGCCCTCTGTGTTCAGCCCTCTCTCAGCACCCGTCAACAGCCACTCTATGAACCCCCTATGCTAAATGCACCCAATCCAGCACCCATTCAGTATCCTCATTCTATTTATCTTTCCATATTCGCCGCTGTGCTCAACTCCCTTTAGCCGCACTCCTGACCCCAGCCAAGAAGATCCCCGTGAGTCCCATTCCGGAGGGGAATCCCCAGTCACCCGTCCCAGAGGCCAAGCAAGTAGAGGCCCCGTTGCCCCCCTGATCCAGCCGGTCCCGCCCCATCCCGGCGGGCTGAGTCAGGCGGCAGGAACTGGGCGGGGGGCGGCGCCGGGAGGAGCTGAAGCCCGAACCAGAGTCGCCAGGAGCGAGCGCAGAGCCCAGCCGGGCCGGCACCGAGCGGCCCTGTGCCGGCGGGGACACGGGGGACAAGCGCGGGGTGGGGGGCTGTCCCGGACCTACCATGAACTCCAAGAAGAAAGGTAGGACCCGGCCTGGGGCTGCGAAGGCTCCGTGGATGGCTCCAGGGGGTGCGGGCCGGATTCTGGAGGCCAAGGGAGCGTGTTTCGCCGGAACAGGGTGGGAGTCTGCAGAGGATTCCTTCCCGTCAAGGGCCTGGGCGAAAGCGTCTATCTGTGACTCAGTTTCCAGGTCTGAGTAGCAGAAAAGTGGAGGGGGCGGGGCACTTCTCGGCACTGCCCCCACTCTGGGAATCCCCCAGCTCTGGGCGCCAGGAGGGCTCTGGCGTCCGGGCTCTTGGGAGCCAGAGGGGCTGGAGGGGAGCAGCTTACCCAGGGCGGGTGGGTCGCCGGAGCCAAACCCGCGCTGGCCGGGCCTGTCGGGCAGCTCCGCTGGGCTCAAAGCCCGCACCCCGCCCCTCCAGGTGACCTCCAGAGGCCTCGCAGGCAGCCGGCGCCGAGCTCCAGGTCCACTTTGGGGGAGGTTAGGGGCAGGGCTGGGCAGCCCGCCCCGCCCCCGGTAAACAGACGCTTCCGCACATTCTTCGCGCGCCCCGCCCCTTTCCTGCCCCGTCCCAGCCGGGGGAGGGTCGCCGCGCGATCCCCCTTCCTGCCCCGTGCAGCAGGCGGGGCCTGCACCTCTGCAGGAAGTGGGGGCCGAGCCGAGGCCACGCTGAGTCCGAGGCCGAGTCGCCCGCGGCCGCCCTGTCATTAGCGCCGGGGCAGGCCGGCGGGGTTGTCGGACTCTCAGAATCAGGCCGTGTCGGGCAAGACTAAGATACTGAAGCTGGGCCGCGGGGAGGGGTCTTCAAGGGCCCGACTGGCGCTGGACACCCACCCTCCACCCCCAGGGAGCCCCGCGCGGACTCATTCCATGATGTCCCTCTCGGTGCGGCCACAGCGCCGCCTGCTCAGCGCCCGGGTCAATAGGAGCCAGTCCTTCGCAGGCGTCCTCGGCAGCCACGACCGGGGGCCCAGGTACGCAGAAGAGGGGGCTGTTGGGGTCAGGAGAGTCTGACCGGGTTGGAGCTGGGGTGCAGTGAGGGTTTGGGGGACTCTTTCTTGCCCCTTTCTGAATGTAGCCTCTTCTTTAGGAGTTTCCCGGCCTTCAGTCCCACGGGACCCCCACGGAAGCCCCCAGCGCTCTCTCGAGTGTCCAGGATGTTTTCCGTGGCGCACCCAGCCCCCAAGGTCCCGCAACCTGAGCGGCTGGACCTGGTATTGCTGCGCTCAAGCGGGGCCTGACGTAAGCAACTCCCTCCCGATGCCTTGTCTCAGGATCCCTCCCGGCGGCCCCATCCCCTTTCTGCTAGTGAGAAACTTTCCCAGCTTCACACACTCTTCCCCACTGCCTGAACCATGGGCAGATGGAGGTTGTAGAGGTAAGCTAATTCTTCTTGTCACCTGCTTCCCCAGGGCCTATTTGGAAGTGCACCAGCAGGAGCAGGAGAAACTCCAGGGGCAGATAAGGGAATCCAAGAGGAATTCCCGCCTGGTGAGTGAAGTTGGCAAGGATGCCCTGGACTAATGCTCTTTGCTCTTGTGGTAGTGGAGGACTCCACAAGGCCAGCCCTGGATGACATCAAGGGCTGTTTTCTGGGATGACTTAGTCCAGGTGTGACTAAAAAATAGGAGTAACTAGAAAAAGGATATCAGGAAAGGCTGGGGAGTTTTCTATCCCCACATTCCCCAGGCTGTGCACACTCTCTGCCTGGGACCCAGTGCCTGCCCATGGGAGCTTCCAGTACGGTAAGTAGGACCACCCCCAGACGTGAACAAGGGGAGATTATGTTGTAGTGGTATTGAGGGAGAGCTGTGGTTGTTCCTGGGGAACAGCTCAGCATTTCCGAGAGGAGGAAACACTTCTGCTGGGTCTTAAGGACAAATAAGAGTTCCCTGGTAAAGGGATCCATGCATGAGGAGGCACAGAACTCTCTTCTTGAGGGTTGCAGGAAAGGAAGTGGGCCAGGGAAGGGACCTTGTGGAAGAGGTAGGGAGAATGGTACTGGAGGGGTCTTGGGGACCAGATCCATGTCACAGCACCCACCAAAGGCCAGACATGTGGAAAAGTGGGTCAGTCCCTGCTTTGGCTGGAATGGCTGTGGACTGTGGTATGAGGGGAAAGAGCCCATAAAGGAGAGGAGCTAGATGGGTTTGGGTGGGCAAATGCTCTGCTGGTATACTTTCCATACCTCCTAAGTCTTCCCTCTCATCTCCCCCTGCAGGGCTTCCTGTATGACTTGGACAAGGTGAGTGTATACAGAATGGTGTTGGAAGAGGTTGGCTCATAGGGAAGGTCAAGGGCCCTAACCTTCAGGCCTCTCCTGATGCACTTCTCCCCCAGCAAGTCAAGTCCATTGAACGTTTCCTGCGACGGCTGGAGTTCCATGCCAGCAAGGTACATATGCAGCATGCATGTGTGCATGTGGTGTGGGGTGGGGAATTGAGTATCTTAGGGAGATGCAGGGATGCTAGGCCCTGGGTGAGTGACCCCAGTAGTGAGTCACAACCTTCCCCCGGCTCCCGACTGTCACCCCCCTATTCACTTGCCCAGATTGATGAGCTGTATGAGGCATACTGTGTCCAGCGGCGTCTTCGGGATGGTGCCTACAACATGGTCCGTGCCTACAGCACCGGGTCTCCAGGGAGCCGTGAGGCTAGGGATAGCCTGGCTGAGGCTACTCGGGGGCATCGAGAGTACACGGAGGTGAGGGATGGGTGCCCATGAGGCAGAAGCAAAGGGTATGGCAGAGCTGGTGAGAAGGGACTAGTTGTTGACCCTCTCCTATCTCTGCTCATCCCTCCCAGAGCATGTGTCTGCTGGAGAGTGAGCTGGAGGCACAGCTGGGTGAATTCCATCTCCGGATGAAAGGTACTGAGTAGTTGGGGCAGACTGGTGTTGAGGAGAGGGAAGCGTGTGCCTGAGACCCTCCCTCGACATGGCTCATCCCCTTCTTCCCTTCTCCCCTTCTCCCAGGGCTGGCTGGCTTCGCCCGGCTGTGTGTGGGAGATCAGTATGAGGTATGAGGATGTACAGGGAAGGGATAGGATGGCAGGGTTGCAACACCAAGGGCTGCCTCATCCTGCCTGTTCCCTAGATCTGCATGAAATATGGGCGTCAGCGCTGGAAACTGCGGGGCCGCATTGAGGGTAGTGGAAAGCAGGTGTGGGACAGTGAGGAAACCGTCTTTCTTCCTCTGCTCACGGAATTCCTGTCCATCAAGGTGATGTCTCTGTTCGGGACCACAGGACACGTGATCCTGTGACTCCATGACCCTGTGAACCCCTTAGGACCCTAAGACCTTTACCCTATGACCCTGCCTGGTTCCATGGCCCTGTGAATGTGTGACCCTATGACCTTATGACCTTATGACTATTTGACCCCTTGAACTTCCAAGTCTGTGACCCTCATGATCTCAGTGACTCTACAAATTCAAACCTCTGTGATCCTCATGTTCCCAGAGTGCCTCAAGCCTCCATGGCCCCATTATCCCAAGAACTCCAGTCCTTGCCACCTCCTCATGACCCCGTGACCATCAAGTAACCTCTATGCAAATTCAGACCTCTGATCTCCCATAATCTCATGACCCCTATACTCTTATGACCCCACAATGCATTCTTGGCTATAGGTGACAGAGCTGAAGGGCCTGGCCAACCATGTGGTTGTGGGCAGTGTCTCCTGTGAGACCAAGGACCTGTTCGCTGCCCTGCCCCAGGTCGTGGCTGTGGACATCAATGACCTTGGCACCATCAAGCTCAGCCTAGAAGTCACATGGAGGTTGTTGGGGCTCAGGGGCTGGGAATAGGTCTAGGGGCCTATGGCACCTGCTAACTGCCTCTTCCCTCCCCAGCCCCTTTGACAAAGATGACCAGCCCTCAGGTGCATCTACTGTCAACAAGGCATCCACAGTCACCAAGCGCTTCTCCACCTATAGCCAGAGCCCACCAGACACGCCCTCACTTCGGGAACAGGCATTCTATGTAAGTCACAACCCAGACTCAGGCGCAGCCATCCCTTAGAGACTCCCTGGGGACAGTCTTGAAATTCCCTTTCCTCTCTCCCAGAATATGCTGAGACGGCAGGAGGAGCTGGAGAATGGGACGGCATGGTCGCTGTCATCCGAATCTTCAGATGATTCATCCAGCCCACAGCTCTCAGGCACTGCCCGCCACTCTTCAGCCCCTAGGCCCCTCGTGCAGCAGCCTGAGCCTCTGCCCATCCAGATTGCCTTCCATAGGCCTGAGACCCCCACCTCTGGGCCAACGGATGAGGAGGGGGCCAAGGCCCCAACCCTGGCCAATGGGCATGCCCCCTACAGCCGTACTCTGAGCCATATCAGTGAAGCCAGTGTGGATGCTGCCTTGGCTGAGGCTTCAGTAGAGGCTGAGGGTCTAGAAAGCCAGGGATCTAGCCTGCCTACACACCCAACTCCCACCCATGAGGAGCACCCTGGTCCTGTCCTTCCTGCCCTGGACCCTGGCCATTCTGCCACAAGCTTCACTCTCAGTACAACAGGTTCTGCCCATACATCTACAGACCCCACACCATCTGTACATGTAGACTCACTTCACAAGGCCACAGACTCTAGCTCTCCTGGACTGCCAGGCCCTACCCACACCACTACAAGCTCCACCTGTAGTGCCATAAGCATTACCAGCAATGCCCCAAGCCTCAGTCACACTGTCACAAGCTCTACTCACAAGCCCTCAATCCTCACTGCTACAGTCCTTACCCCTAGTGCCATGGGACAAGGCCAGACCACCACAAATTCCACCCATAAGCCAATGCTTTCTACTCTCACTACTGCAGGTCCTACTCCTGACACTACAAGCCCAGTCCAGATCACCACAAGCCCCAGCCACACTGTCTCAAATCTGACAAGTACTGTCACGGCCTCACCATCAAACCCATGCTTTCTACCTTCACTACTACAGGCCCTGCTACCCCCAGTGCCACTGGCCCAGCCCAACCCACCAAAAGCCCCACCCATACCACTACAAAATCCCCCTATACTACTGCAAGCCCCACCCATACTACCACAAGCCCCACCCACACTACTGCAAGCTCTACTCACAAAGCCAGGATGTCAACTCACACCACCACAAGTCCTACCCCCAATGCTAAGAGCCCAGTCCAGACCACCAGGAGCCCCACCCATCCTGTCACAAGCCCCCCTTATAAGTGTAAGCCCTTCCACTTCTCTAGACCTTGCCATGCTCCCCAGCAACTCTGCACACACAGACCCCACCCTCCCAGGCACCAACCCCCTAACCTGTAGCCACTCAGCTTCCACATCCTGCATTCAGGCAGACCCCACGGTCCCAAGCACCTCTTACCCAAGTCCTGCCTGTACCAGTTGGGAACCCATCACAAGCCCTTCCCCAGACCCCCCTGAACCCATCCTCCAGAGCCCAAGCCCCCTCCTTCACCCGTAATCCCTATGCCCCAGCATTCAGACCTTAGCCTGGCCGTGGCTGCCCAGGCCCCAGTTACAGGGGCAGCTGGAGGGGCTGGAGACAGGAGGCTGGAGGAGGCACTAGGGGCCCTAATGGCTGCCCTGGATGATTATCGTGGCCAGTTTCCTGAGCTGCAGGGCCTGGAGCAGGAGGTGATCCGGCTGGAGAGTCTGCTTATGGTAAGGATGGCTGGGCTGGGCTATGGCAGCACAGGGAAGGCAGCCAGGCAGTGGTGGCAGCTCTGACTCCCTTCACAACCCCAGCAGAAACAAGGTCTGACTCGTAGCCGGGCCTCCAGTCTTAGCATCACTGTGGAGCATGCCCTGGAAAGTTTCAGCTTCCTCAACGAGGATGAAGATGAAGACAATGATGGTCCTGGGGACAGGTGAGCTGGGCTAGGTGAGAGGGAAGAGGTGAAGAGAGTGCCAGGTGGAGGAGTAAGGCAAGAAAGGGTAACAGGTCAGGTGGGACCAGGTGGAACATGAAAGCAGCAAGACTGAAAGTGGACAGGAGGGGCAGATTTGCTGGTGGGTGCATCTGTGTTCGCCTCTCCCCTATGCTCCTCATGTGTCCTTGATGCCCATGTTTCCAACCCCATGTCCACCCCCAGTGTTTCTGACCACCCTCTTCCTCCTCGTTCCTGCAATGTCTGCTTTCCCTGCCAGTCCCCAGCAGCTGGTGAGCCTCCAGCTCCTCTCTCCCTTGACCTCACCTTGGACCTACCCTATGAATGAGTCCTTTCATGGCCTCCCCATGTACCCTGGGCCCCCCAGCAACAACCCCTTTTGTCTCAACCCTGGCAGTCCCAGAGAGCCCGGCCCCTCAGCTCTCTGTCCCGGAGCTGCCTTTGCCAATTCCCACGTGAGGGTCATGCCCAGCCCCTCTTTCCTCTGCTGCTGCCCAGCTTACCGTCCTGTGTCCTGCGCCCCTTGGGCCACAACCCCTATGCCCGATGGCGTAGACCATCACACCTGCATCCCTACTCCCGTCCATCCCAGCCCTGGCAGCCCCGGAAGTCCCAGCAGTCCTAGCTGAAGGTGGCATAGAGCAGACGGACTCTGGAGACTCCTGCTCCTATCTGCTGGTCCCAGCCCCTCCTCTTTCTGGAAGTCCTCTGTGAACTTACCCATTGTCTGTTGTCAGTGCATCATCTGTTCATCTCTTCTGGGATGGGGGAACTTAATAAAAATACACTGGTGATCAGATGGTGATGTGTGCTATAGGTGGTCAACCCCATTTTCTCCCAAGGCTCCCAAGCAGCCCAGTGCCTGGGGCTGAGGACACCCTCGACTCACCCATTGCCCGCCCCCTCAGCACAGAGTGTCCAGCTCTAGACACTGCCTTGGTCCAGCACCTGTACCACTGCAGCCGCCTCCTGCTGGTGAGGCTAGTGGTATTCCTCCCACCCTCCTCTTACCCTAGGGAGCCCTCCACAACCCCTGAGTTCCATTCTTACCCCATGTTCCAGGCCCCTGGCTTCTTCTGGCTCTTATAAATGGAACATCTCCCATACTCCGGCTCCCCCCAACCTCTCCTAATGCATGCTGGGACTTGTAGTACCTGGGCTCCACCCTCCCCAAGCTCTACCTTGAGGTCTGAGCTACTTGGCTACCCCTGTTCTCCAGAAACTGGGCATATTTGGGCCCCTGCGCTGTCAGGAGGCATGGGCCCTGGAGCGGCTGCTGCGGGAGGCTCGAGTGCTCGAGGCAGTATGCGAGCTTAGCAGGCGATGGGAAATCCCTGCTACCTCTGCTCAGGAAGGTAAAGGCGCTGTGGGCTCTAGCTGAGTGTCTGCCCTGAAGCTCCTTCCTTGCCCTACCCCGTCTATATCTGTCTGCCCACCTGCCTGCTCTGTTGCTGATGGTTTCATGCTCCTCCTCACAGTGGTGCAGTTCTCGGCCTCTCAGCCCGGCTTCCTGACCTTCTGGGACCAGTGCACAGAGGGACTCAGCCCCTTCATCTGCCCCGTGGAGCGGGTGCTCCTCACCTTCTGCAATCAGTACGGTGCCCGTCTCTCCCTGCGCCAGCCAGGCTTAGCCGAGGCTGGTGAGTGGGCTGCCTACCTGCCCCACCCCCGCCTTCCTTCCTCAGATCCACAGTAATGGGACCTCAGGGAAAGCTAGGTCTGCCTCCACAGACATGCTGAGCTGAACACCGGAAAGAAATAGCAAAGATCTGTGCCTTGGTGCAAGAGGATCCAGATGGGTAGGGTTTGGACAGGAAGCCCCTGGGTCTGAGCCTGGCATGAAAGCACTCTTCCCCCTAAGGGCCTGTGTTCATCCAAACCCTGAGGCCTATCGCACTGCCTTTCACAGTGTGTGTCAAGTTTTTGGAGGATGCCCTGGGGCAGAAGTTGCCCAGGAGGCCCCAGCCAGGCCCTGGAGAACAGCTCACTGTCTTCCAGTTCTGGAGTTATGTGGAAACCTTGGACAACCCCTCTATGGATGCATTTGTGACTGAGACTGCTGAGGAGGGTAAGGCAGTGGCCCTGATCACAAAGTGACTTGACCTTATTGGGTGGGTCTTAATGTGTGGATGAGGACATGAGTGTACAAGAGATTGCCACCCCAGGAAGCCCCTTGACCTGCTACCTTGTTCCAAGCCCCCCTTTTTTCTTTCAGTGTTACTGGTGCGGAACCTGAACTCAGATGACCAGGCTGTTGTGCTCAAGGCTCTGAGATTAGCACCTGAGGGGCGACTGCGAAGGGACGGGCTTCGGGCCCTTAGCTCCCTGCTTGTCCATGGCAACAACAAGGTTATGGCTGCTGTCAGCACCCAACTGCGGAGCCTGTCGCTGGGCCCTGCTTTCCGGGAAAGGGTGAGAGTTGGGCACAGCTCCCTTGAAGGCAAAGGCTAGGATCCCAAGCTCCCAGTATCTGTCTAAGTCTGCCCTCCTAACCTTACCCAGGCCCTACTGTGCTTCCTGGAGCAACTTGAGGATGAGGATGTGCAGATGAGAGTGGCCGGCTGCCTTGCCCTGGGATGCATTAAGGTGACACCTGCCAACCTACTTACCGTTTCTTTCAGCCCCTGGCTCCCCCAGCCCTGGGCCCTGAGCCTTTTCCACCTGTTCCACTATGGCTACCTCAATGCTTTTTCCTTTGGTAGGCCCCTGAGGGCATTGAGCCCCTGGTGTACTTGTGCCAAACGGACACAGAAGTCGTGAGGGAAGCTGCTCGGCAAAGCCTGCAACAGTGTGGTGAGGATGGGAGATATGGGTCAAGTAGAGTTCTGGGACATTTTGGCTGATGGAAGTAGGGGTGAGATGGTGTAAATGGTGGGCGGGCCAGGGGGGACTAGGGCCACTCCTGATCCTGTCCTTACTCATTACAGGAGAAGAGGGACAGTCTGCCCATCGACGGCTAGAGGAGTCACTGGATGCCCTGCCCCGAATCTTCGGGCCTGGCAGCATGGCCAGCACAGCATTCTAAACTCCATACCCACCATTCCCAGTGCCCCTTCTCCCCCACTTTCAGGGCTCACCAGGCACTGGCAGGGAGGGTGAGGGCTGGCTCCAGACACCCCTCCCCCACAGATTCCTATCAATTGAAATCTAATATATTCTTCTGTTGCCCTTGGGGTTGGTAGAGTCAGTGCCTGCAGTTAAGTGCCTCCCAGCCTCAGCTCAGCACACTTGCCACAAATCAGTGTCCCGGGCCTGGCCATCCTGCCTCTGCCCCACCACGTCCCTTTGTTTTGTATTTTATTTACAGAGTTTTACAGAAAATAAAAAAAAGCAAAATGCCTTTCCTACATGGCCTGGCCTGGTGCACTCCTGACTCTCTGGCTCCAACACCCTGTGGCCCTTCCTGAAACTAATGTGTCCACACATCAACTGTGACAATAGCATGTGCTTTTGCCCTGAAAATCCAGGTGAAAGAGCCCTGAGGCTGGAAACAGGCTTGGGGAAGAGGGCAGAGGAAAAGGGTGGTGGGATGTTGCTGAGGTGACTCAGTCTTCAGGCTGGGCATGCCCTGGGCCTGGAAGCTAGGGCCCCAGCCTGGAGCCACACCACAGATTTGGCTAAGAGAAGGCTCAAAGGGTGCCAGTCCTGGGAATGCTCCCTAGCAGCTAACTCCCTGCTGCCAGGAAGGAAAGAGGAAGAAACAAGAAGGAAAAAGAGGCGTGGTGATGGCTGGAGCTTCTGGCCACCAGGGGGCAGCAGAACCCTGTCAGAATGCCAGGCTCTTAGGTCTTCCCCCTCAGCCTTGGCAGCTTCTTACTAGTGGGGCTGAGTCCACCCAGCTCCTTGAGGGCTGGGTAGTAAGAGAGATCCTTGCAGAAGGGAAGAGCTAAGAGCCTGCGAGACACAGGCAGGAGACCCAGATGGTTGCCCTGTGACCCTAAATAGCACGTTCCTCCTCTTTCCTAGCCACCTCTCTGTAATACCAAAACTGACAACCCGCAGCCCCCACTGAAGGCTGACCTGTTCTGCCTTGGGAAGCAGGCTCCAGGGAGAAGGTTCACCTTACCCCAGAGCTGTCCCACATGTGAGAGTGTTAACCCTAGAAGGCTAAGAGTTTTATAGGAGGAACTTGAGATGGGGTGGATATCAGGATGGCAGGCCTGTTCTAAGGAGGGCCTGAGGGAGGCCCACGCCCAAGGCTGGAGAAACAGGACCTCTACACTTTCCCTCTCCCTCCAGAGCTTCATTATCCAGGGACAAGGGAGATGGTACATAGGCAAGGCCTTCCCCACTCCGAGCCCACTCTGGTGTCCCAGTGCCTATGGTGGTAACACAGCCATATGATACCCTGGGGGAAGTGTGTATGCGTGCACTCAGGAAGAACCAATGAGGTACCAACAGTCTCCGCTGGGAGTGGGGTGACCCAGATCCCCAGGGAGCCCTGCCCCCAGTGTTTTAGAGCTGTGTATGAAGAGGTTTGGCTGGGCCCTTAACCACCTGCTGGGGAAGCCATGCCGAGCAGAATTAAAAAAAAAAAAAAAAAAAAAAAACGGCAACAGGAAGGAGCACAGGAAACACCTGTGTGTGGATGCAGGTGGCTTATTCCAGACGGGTGGGGGTGGGGAGAGCAGGCAGCCCTCAGCACGTTGGCACAGTTCTGTGCTCCCTCTGTAACTGAAGAGTGTAAAGGAAGAGATGGTATGCAGTTCAGCTTTTTGGGTAGTAGGCTGGGGCAGCAGAGGGTGGAGAAAGCAAACAAGTGTAGAGCCCCAGCCAGCATGCAAAGCTGGCCACAGCTTGGGCCTGCCTCAAGAGTCCCTGCAGGAGGGTTCCAGTCCCAGAACCAGCCCTAGGAGCCCTTGGGGCCCACAAGAGGCCCACTGGTAGGGCAGGACTGTCCACTTGCATCCAAAGTGTAGCTTGTGTGGTGGAGAAAAAAGGAAGTAAACACTGGCTGACCCGGTCCTGAGGAAGTGCAGACAGGGGTAACTGGGCCCGCACAAACTCATAGCTCAATCTACAGGAGAGGACGGCCTGGGCAAGAAATGTAGGATGGCAAAATATCATCCTAGTTAGTTAGGGGTCAGCTAGGACTGTCCATGAAAATGTGAGTGGCCCTACATTCCTATTCTCCAATGCTGGAAGGGGTAGGGCCCCCAACTTTCTGTCTTTTATAAGGAAGGTCCTGGGGCCACAGCCTAGTATTCAGCCATAGGCAAGGGTGGGTGTGAGGGTTAGGGTGGGCACTATGAGCACAGCCCCGTACAGGTGAACGACTGTCAAGGCCAAGACAAAAAGAGCCTTAATCCTTTGCCACATCAAGTCTACCTAGCTCAGAGGAGTGTGGATCAACTACTAAATGTCCACTCGACCCCTCTCCATCAGTGAGTTGACATCAGGCTGGATGGTTTCCTACACTCGGGCCCATGCCCAGGTCTGTGAGATGGTAGAGGGCAGGTAGAGTCTTTACCTTCCCTCTTGTACACCCTCCCTCCCCCAAACCATGCACAGCCTCACAGGTGCCTCCCACAAGTCTTCCCACAGGGCAAAGTTGCTCCCAGCACTCTTCCCCACTTCCTGCCCTGCCATCACACAGGTTCAAGAAGGCACTCATTCCTGCTGCCCAGACCCCAGACAGTCAGGAGCCTGTTGCTCCAGGTGATGGCACCATCAGGAGTCAAAGGCAGCCAGTCAGGGAAAGCTCGTGCCCAGCTGTCCTGTGTAACCTGTGTAAGCTTCTGTGAGGGGACAGAAGGAATTGGGCCTCCAAAGCCTCTGACACCCTGAGGAGCACCCAATCGATCAAGTCCATCAACGCCACACCCATGCCTTGGCCATCATCTTTAGGGCTCTTCCCAGAAGGAAACTGATAAGCGCAGACTGCAAAAAAGGGACCAGGCTGCGGTAGTCCAGGATCTGATTTATTGTGTGGGTGGTCATCGGAGGCTCCCCTTATTCCCTTTCCTCTTGCCCTCTTCCAATCTTACCTTTCCTCCTGTCTCCCACTCTTCTTCCTCATGTATTCAAAGCTGTAGAGAACCAAAAAAGAAGAAAGAAAAAAAGGCATGTTTGTAAAGGCAAAGAAGCAGATGGGTTGGCACATGGGAGGACTGCTTCTTTGTCTCGCCCACAGAGCGGGGGTGCCTTTCTTGTGTTTGTGTGCCTGGGGTGTGGGTACAATTTGCTGAACCCTAAGTATATGACATGTTCCCTCCTTTCCCTCCATACCCTACCCCCTCTCCAGATAGCCCTGGAATGTCTTATTCAGGCCATTCATTTCCCGTGGACAGAAGGCTTAACTGCTAGACCTGGCTCTTCTGGGTCTGGGTAATACAGGAGGGTGAGCTTGGGAAGGACTCCAGGGCCTATACAAACTGCTAAGGAAGAGCAATCTATCATTTAGGAAATAAGACTATCGTCAGCTTGTTTCAGAAGGTTGCAGTGGGGTGATGGCCACAGTTCAATGTCAATGGTCAAGTTTCACTTGTCTCTGAGTACACGCAGGGCATACGGACCCACAATCAGTGTTGACTTACAGAAGCTGAATAAGCAGACGAATTGCTATGCCTAACACCTACGTTTCCAGCTATTTCCTCTGAATCTCCTTACAATGTTCTCCTCCACCTCCTCTTCAAGCATCCTCTTACAAACATCACTGCTAGGATTCCATTCTAGGCTTTTCTCCTCGCTCTTAAAACACACTCCCTGAACCACCTTATTCATTCCTATGGCTTCGATCTATATGCTGAGGCTATATGCCAGTGATATACACAATACTCTGCTCACCTCCAGGCCCCCAAGCCAAACTGCTGACTGACTGGACATCTCCTTTGGAAGAGCATGCTCAAAATCAAACTCAACATCTCAAAATCTGTTCCTCCTCCAGGGTCCTTGGGATTGCCAACTACCCAGGTACCCAAGCCACTCAACCACATCCTTTTCTTCTGTCCCCTCAACCCAGCTATCAGAATCCTCTCAATTAAATGCCCTAAATACTTCTAAATTCTGTCCACTTCTCTTTATCCCCTGGATAAATGGAACTTGAAGCCACTCAGGTTCAGGACACATCTCACCTAGGCACAAAAACTGCCCCCTCACAGGCTCCCTGCCCCTAGTCTTGCCTCTCTTCTATCCATTCTCCACAGTGCAGTCAGAGTGATTCCTAAAACATAAATCCACCATTACAAGTTCTCTGTTAGGAAAAACTCCAGACCCCCCAAACATGGCTCACAAAGCCTTTTGAGTCTGTTCCCCTCTCCAGCCTCTCTTCTGCCACCTAACTTCTCACTTTGCATTGGAGCTTCTCCGAGCCGCTTGCAGGGCTTGCTTGCCCTATCGTGATACGCTTTTCTCACCTCTCATCTTGCCTTGCTAATGCCTCTTCTCCTGACAGGCTTCAACCTAGACATCTCAGATTTTTACAGGAAACTGCTTCACCACGACACTCCTGTCACAGGAGCCTTCACTTCCCCTAGTATAATACTAATTACACCCCATTGCAATTGGTCATTTACTTTTTACCCTCCAGTGGGTACATCTATAAGTATTTGCTGGCTATTCTACTAGATAACAGGCACCACTCAAGTCTGGGGAAAAAGACTGGTGTCTTAAGGAGTTTGGTCCAAGTAATTTTTGTTTTACTTGTTTTTAAACAGCTTTATTGAAATTTAGTCCACATACCATGCAGTTCACCCATTTAAAGTACACAGTTCAATGGTTTTTAGTATATTCCTAAAGTTGTACAGTCATCACCACAATCAATTTGAGAGCATTTTCATCAACCCCAAAGAAACGGCACCCCTTAGCTATCAGCCCTGGGCCTTCATATCCCCCAGCCCCACCCCCACTCTGAGGCAACCATTAATCTATTGTCTCTATAGATTTGCCTATTTTTGATATTTCTTATAAATGAAATCAGGTTAGGTATTTCCAAATTACCCAGTTCTAAGATTCACCTGAGAACTTCCCTGGAGGTTCAAATTCAGAGGTCTGGAGTGGGGCCAGGGAATCTGTATTTTTAAAATGTATTCCTGGCAATTCTCTGTTTAATCAGGTTGCATCTGCCTTTATAATTCCCAGCAACCAATGCCAAATACAGAGTAGGTGATCAAGATTGGCTTTTGATGAATACCTCTAGAACTTGTGTCTAGTTCTTGGCTCCCTATATCCAATTCCCTAAGTGATGTCTTGGTCTTACCTCAAACAAAACCTGAAAACATTTCAAGTATGAAAGCACAGTAGGTCCAATGCAGAAAAAGCATGGACACACAAAACATTCCCCACAGTCCCCCAAGAAGCAAAGATTTTTAGAACACACTTTTACCACCAAGATCCCTATTAAGGAATGGAAAAGAAGCCTAAGCAGGGAACAATATATGGAAGGAGAACTGTTAGAATGGTGGAGGAGGTAAGCAAGTTGAATCTACAGGGGCCAAAGGGAGCAGTTAGAGAAACAAGGTTGAAGAGGTGATCAGGGGCTTAGTCACAGAGGCCTTCTGCAGTAGCTGAGGAGTTTGGAATTTACCCCCAGGGAACTGGGTAGGCATCCTTGGGTTTGAAGCAGGGGAATTTTGTGATCACATCTGTGCTTTGGAAAGGTCAATCAGGCAGTTCTATGGAGGGAGGAAGCAAGAAGCAGTGATGAGTCTAAAGCTGTGGTCAGAAAAAATGATAGGGGCCTGGGCCAGGTAGAGGCATTGGGGATGGAGAGGAGATTAGAGTGAAGAGATGTTCTGAAGGCAGACTAGCAGAATTTGGTGATTGATTGGATGTTGAAGATGAGAGAATGAAGCCCAGGTTTCTGGCCTGGGCAATAGATAGATGGTGGTATCTTTCATCGAAATGGGGAGCCCTCGGGAAGCAGGTAAGGAGGAAAGTGACAAGGCTCATAAGGGTGGCCCGGGAGGCATCCAGGAGGGAATATCCAGAAAGAAGCTGGATATAAAGATCTGGGGCAAGAGAAAGCTGTAAGCTAGAGGCAGGAACTCGGGAGTCACCTTTCTTTACTGTGAAAAGACTCATATGACTGAGTCCAGTGACCAATCTTTTCCTCCTCCACCTGCAGCCCATGCTTTTTATGTGTCTCTCCATCCTTGACTCATGAAGTATAGTCTGGCCTCCCTAGACTAATATAAGACGAAAAATATAAGGCACTTGAGGACTAGGGATATCATTTATTTCCACTATTACCTAGCCTCAATCATAGACCTGGGCCTTCAGCAATTTTTCAGGACATATTTATAGGTTAAGTCATCACTCCAAATGCCTCTGTTATCTGCCTTCCAAGTGTCTGAAATTTCCATCATTAAAGCCCTTCCTTTATGTCAAGGCAGTAGTGTCAAACTTGTTTTAGGGGCAGAAACCATTTTTCTCCCTGAAAAAAAATCACAATTTGGAAAAGTGGGGGGAAATAGGGAAGCAGAAAGGCCCAGAGTCTGCCTGATAGACCTCCCTTCCCTTCCCCTTCCAAAGCAGCACCTGAGGTAAAGAATCATCTCCAGAGGATTGCTAGGAAAATGGAAATGTATCTCACAGAGTGAAAACCGCTGAGCAGCCAATGAAAGAAGAGGACAAGAGACGGGAAAGGGTGAGGCTGGAAGATCTGAACACTCATCCTGGTTTTGCTAACAAGTTATTAGGCAACTCTGAGTAAGTATTCATTTCTTCAGTTTGGGAAAAAACTGTGCCTGGCTCTTCAAATAAAGCCATGAACATCAATTAAAAGGGCAGATGTGAAAAACTGTTTTGCAAAACAAGACGGATTATTACAGGGTGAACAATGTATGTCTGAAAAATGCAGATAAGAGTACATACAATAAAAGTAACTCACTTTCCAAAATGGGATATAGGTCTAGGTAAAGTACTTTAGACTTCTGAAGACAGTAATTTGAGCTGAGAGGTAAAAAATTAATATGGCTTTTATAGGGGTCTAAAGAAAGTATACATCAATATGGAAAAAAAATCCTATGGTACTGGAGTAGGAGATGATGTAGAGAAGGGCGGTCTTCACAATGTAAGGACGAAAAGTGATTGGCCTTGACAGTTGACACTGAAAGCTTTCCAAATGTCTTACAAGGTTTAGCATCACTATTCTACACCCTAGTCCAATGGTATGGGATGATTTACTGTCCCTCTAATATTTTTGTGCCCTTTTATGCCCTTGATTATGACTCTTCACCTTACATGCCTTCGCATTGCTTGTTAATACCCAACTAAAACAGGATACTCCTGCAGATGATTTGCTCCTTTATGTATGAGTCCATTTCTTCCTATTATAACAATTTTGGCATTAATTTTCTGTTGGTTTCTAACAGTATGACCAGGTAAACTTTGAGTTCAAGGGCAGGAAACAAATCTTGGGTCATATTTGTATCTCCAGTGCCTAGAACAGAGAGTCAAATACAAACAGTACTCAAAAAATGTTTGCTAAATTGGATTATATCTCACACATGTCCCCAATAGATAGAGGCAACAGGAGTGTTCGAATGTAACTTCAGGTCTTATCACCAAAGTGGTGATAAGTGGGCAGGAAGATTCTTGCCCACTGTTACTTAGAAAATTGACACATCTTTCCATTTGTTTATTCTCCTGCTTAAAGAGTTCAAAACAACAACAACAACAACAACATATAAATGATCATGATTATTGCAAGCCTCATGGGGCAACATGTGGGAGGCAAGAAAGATCTTGGAAATAGAATTGTTCTGAAAATAACATTACAAATACAACTCTCCCAGAATGAATGGCTCCCAAGTAAGAAAAGCCTAGTCAGTAACTGATTCTATTAATGAATCGAGATCATGTCTATCAGAAGGTAGATTTGAGAGTGAGGGTAGATAACAAGAAGTATAAAAATAAAAGAATAACAATAGTTTACATTTATTGTATGATTACTGGTACCTAGGGCCATGCCAAAAGCTTTACTTGCATTTTCTCATTTAATTCTTACCACTGTGTGAAGTACAATTATCATCCTGTCTTATAAAGCAGAAACCTGCAGTTGAGTTACTATTTCACCCAAGATCACGTAGCTAATAAGGAGCCAAGAAAAAACTCGAATGTTGGACAATCTGACTCCAACATCCAGAGAGAGCGATAGTAAACATTAAGGAAAATAACTGACACCTCTTAATCTAATTAACTGCTCACCAAAGCTTTCTAGTAATGTGGCTTATCAGAAGCCTCTCCAGTAGGGAGAGAACATGTCTTTTGCCAGCATGAGAGCACCGGTTCACTTGCCACTTAGTAAAATAGCACTCTGCTTACCCATTCAAGTTCCTGTGAACCTGACAAGTCCTTAAGGAAGGAATCTACTCTCAGGATACATACTATTTTTCTGATCTTATCTATGAGACTGAGGATAAGATCTTGGAATGTGGTGACTTCACCAATGCCATGTGGTAAACTGACAGCCTTCTGCTGATAATGCCCTGAACTCTTGTGGACTACAAACCTAAGAGACAGTCCATGGGAAGAACACTTCCTTAAATTACCTAGTGGTTTTAAATCACAAAAGTTCTCATTGGGGAGGTAGTCTGGTATAGTACTGCAAGGAACAAACCTGTCCTTATTTTTATCATACTGTTTCTCAGGCTCTCATATTACTTTATTACTTTTCCCTCTCAGCTTGTTTCTGTCCAGCCTGAAACATCCTATCCTTTTGGTTTGGCTTTCTGCTCCTTGGCCTTTGGAACTAATTCCATGAAGTAGGATACCACAATTTTCTTCAAGGCAAAGAAAACATTTCTTTTTTCCTTCCTAGTGATCCTCAGCATTTTCTCAGCCCTGGGTAAGAGCAGCACATGGGTTCTTTGTCTTAGAAAACAGGCTCTAAGGCCACTTGGACCCCATTCCTGGCTTCTGATGATTCAGAGGTCATAATAGTTATAATTATAGTTGATCTAATATACAGTCATTGTCTTAGTTGCTATAACAAAATACTACTGCTATAACAAAAAGCCATTGACTGGATGCCTTATAAACAGCAGAAATTTATTGCTCCCAGTTCTGGATGCTGAGAAGACCAAGGTCAAGGCACCAATACAGTCACGTTCTAGTGAAAGCCCTCTTCCTGGTTCATAACCAGTGCCTTCTTGCTTTATCCTCACATGACAGAAGGGACTAGGGATCTCTATGAATCTTCTTTTTAAAAGGCACTAATCACATTTATGAGGATTCCACCCTTATGATTTAAGCACCTTCCAAAGTCCTCCCTACCAGTACCATCACATCTGACATTAGGATTTCAACATATGAACTTTGGAAGAATACAAATATTCTGACCATAGCAGTTATAAATATAATTGTAAATATAAATATAGTTGAGGATTTTTCCTATCTAAATATATTGCTTTGTATTTGTCCACAATAAAGCCTTAGAAGATGGTCTACCTTACTCTTAAAGATGGTTCGAGCTAAAATGGTAGAGAAAGTGAATTACTCAGATTATTAAAAGTGCTAGAAAGAAAAAAAGCTAACAATTTAAGTGCAAGTCAGCTTTGTTGTTTCTAGTATAGTTCCTAAGGCTACCAGGAGCTGTTTGGGGTAGAGGGCTAAAGAAAATGCAAAATGCAAATATTCCAAAGGTATCTATTTGGTAATTTTCCTCCAAGTTTGCCTTTTCTTTATGCTGGAGCCTTAAGGTGTACATAAAAGACAAATGGGATTGTTTGGTTTCTAGAAAAGGGATCACTGTAAATTTTGCAAATACTTCACACATTTCTAGAATAGCAGCTAATCACACAAGGCAAGTGCCTGAGATGAGGCATCAGAAAATTTGGGTTCTGGTGTTGAGAAACCAAATTATCCCTTTTCTTTATGTCTGTACCCAAGCAGTTGAATGTTACTGGAGAAAAACCACACATTGGGACAATTGGTTTAACTTTAAACTCATGATCATGAACTTCAAATAGGTACCCAACGCTGCCAAGGCAGTCCTACAAGGAAAGCTGTAAGCTTGCTTTCCCTTTCCCCTGCATTTTCATCTATCTTCACCTTTGTTACCCTGATTGTCAGTCACACTGGAAGGATGCTGTTCCTAACCGAGGTCAATTCTCCCAGTTTCCTTATATCCTCCCATGGATTTCAAAATTATATAGGTCAAGTAAGCCTTCTCTCTCCTGTATCACTCCCAATGGTATATAAACTTGCTCTAGAACCCTACCATCTTTTGAAAAATCTCCTCTCTTGACCCCATATCCTTTACAGTTAGCCCTAAATTTCTTTGCTCCCTTCACAGCAAAGCGTGCTGTTTCTAATTCCTCACTTTCCCATTCACTCTTCAACCCATTCTAGTCATGCCCACGTCTCTGATTTACCAACACAAATCAAGCCAAGACTACAAATAATATTCTCCAGTGACATCCAAGGTGACCAATCCAAACCATGTCTCTGACCCAAGTATATTTTTCAACAGCACTAAACACAGTAGATCACTTCTGTCCTGACACCGTCTCTGCACTTAGACTTCACAACTCAATATTGTGGATTTCCTTTTGTCTTCCTGGCTGTTCCTTTCAGTCTCCTTCTCCATTACCTTATTTCTAAATGTTGAAGTGCCTAGTATTTGGCATTGGAACTTGTCTTAACTCTTTCCTCCAAATCAGGTCATAAACTGCCAGCCCACGAGTGTGCTTTAATCAGCTCATGCAATTTAAAAAAGATCTGATTTGGTTGCCAACATCTAAATAGCTGGAGATTTTACATTTAAAATCTCCAGATTTCTGATTACCTTTTTCAAGAAAACCAGGCCTGTCAATATTGGGGCGGCATTGTCATAAAGGAACAAATGGAGTTGAAGCCGTCCCCTTGACATACTGGGTCCGTTTGTTATCCGTGATATCTAAGGGAGTTGAGAATACAATCCTGAGTCAGATTCCCGGAAAGTACCAAAGGCTCGCCTCCTGGAGCCTCCAGAATATCCAGTCAGTCGTTGGTCAACTTTATTGCTGGTTGGGCGGAGTCCGCAGGTGCACCTTGGGGAAGGGAGAGGGGTGACCACACTGTGCGCAGCTGAAGCACTCCGCCCACAGAGAATTTAACAGCTCTCAAAGCAATGACAAGAGCACATTTTAAAATATAGAATTACAGCGTGCCAAATACAGAAAGTCCTTTGGGCAAAAGACGACTGCTATGGCCGTTTAAAACATCAAGTCTGGTCCTCCGTTGGCCTCTCAGGGCTGAGGAGGCCTGGGCACACCAAGAAGTAGTAGCCCTCTTATAGGGCGGAGAGATCCCCAAAACCCGCTGGGTAAAGACAGCTCTTCTCGCTGTCACTCGCGGAGCAGAATTGTTTCTGAGACGAGAATGCGCGGGCACCAGTAAGGCCTTTCTCGGTGGCGGGCTGCGGTGCGACGCTCGGAGGGCGGGTCGGGCCAGAATTAGGGCGGAGACTAGGGCGGGGCCTGGTTTAAGAGCCTCTTCAGCCCGACCGCTTAGCCCCTCGCGGACTTCCTCCAAACACCCTCCACCCACTTTACTTGTTCAGGGTGGGAGACTATGGCTAGGCAACGAGGTAATGCAGACCCGAGATCCTGGACCGCCCAGAGGCGGGGTCCTCCGTCCAGGAAGCCACACCCAGCGGGAACCCGGACTTCCCGGCGCCCGCAGAGCCCACGCGCGACCGGGCGAGAACGCGGGAGGGCGCGTGCGGCGTGACGTGACTTGCGGCGCGTTCCGTGACGCCATCGCGCCCGCTTTTGAAAGTTGGCGCCCGGGGCCGCCTCCCATGCTGCTCTGCGCCAACCCCTCCCCTCACCTTTCCTCCCCCGCCCTCCTCTCGTCGCCGGGCCAGCCCCCCACCCGTCCCTTCCCTTATCAGCACCCGCGGCCCCGGCAGCGCCGACGCAGGCGCACTGCACCGCGCCGCCGCCCATTTTGTGTCGAAGCCTGTGGAGCGATTAACCGTGCGCGGAGCTGCTTCTTTGGCGGCAGCGGCGGCGGCGGTAGCCGGTGCGGGTGCGCGGAGCTGGCCGGGGACGCCGGGTGGCCGGAGCGGTGGAGCGGCGGCGGAGCGAGCGCCGCGGGGGGTGTGGCGCGGAGGTAAGGGGGCCCCGGGTGGAGGAGGTTTCGCGGGCCGCCTCTAGGTGTCACGATGGGGCCGCTCCGGTCGGCGCTGGCTGTAGCCCGGCGCCAGCGCCGCCGCCGGGGGGTGTTTGTCTCCCTCTACCGTCCCTGCTGCGGCGCGGCCGCCGCCATTGCCCGTCGCCTCCACGGCCCGGCCGGCCCCCCAACACACACCCGCCCGCTAGGCCTCCGGCAGTGGCGACAACAGAGGCCTGCGCGCCGGCGACTCCATTTTCCTTTGTCTCTGCCCTCGAGGCCGACTTCTTGGCCCGACCGATCGCCCGGCCGCAGCCCGCCCTCTGCCCTCCGCCCCTCCCGAGGCGGGTGGCTTCAGCCGAGAAGCGATCCCCGGGCCTCGGCTTCCGCGTCCGCTTCTCTCAAGAGTCCCTACCCTTCGCCGCCGCGCGCGCAACTGGGTCTCCATGCAGTATGGGTGCCGGGCCCTCGCCAACGCCTCTCAGGCTGCCCATCCTCCAGCTCGCCCGGTCCCCGGAACCTACCCGGCCGCCCTGCGAGCCTTCTTGGCTGCTCAGCGGTCGCTCCCAGTCTGCGCGTCGCCGCCGCTGGTCTCCGTCTCCACCGAGTGGCGCAGGCGGCGCTGCTGCGAGCACAGGGACCCCAGAGCTGCCGAGAGCTCCCTCTGCAAGGCTGGCTGAGCTGCTCGCGCCTCGACGCCGCCTGAGCGGGCGGGGGGACGCGCGCTCGCTGCCCCCGCCGGGCCCCGCTGCGCCCCCAAACTCGCGCCCCGGTTCCTTGCGGGACCGGACCTGTGCGGCTCCCCACAGTGGGCGGAAAAATACACGAGTTCTGCGCTAAGTAGTTTTTCTGGAGCTAGGGTCGCACTCCCCTTGCAGTGTGATAGTCTGACTTTGTGCGCTGAGAGATCTCAAAGGGATCAAAACTTAATTTCGCTCTGATCTCAAGTGACGTGACAAATTCCTGAATTAGGGATTATGGGCTGGCTAAATTGGGCAGGGGACCCTTGAGTTTCCCTCGCGCTTTAAAATGTCCTGACACCAAATTAGTACAGTACTTAGTACCTGATGCTCTAGGACTAGGCGAAAGCAATTCTCTGGGATTCTGCAACCCGATCTAAACCGCCAGTAGGTCAGAATGAATTTATTCTTGACTCCACTGGTAATTTGCCCATACGGTGAAATCTGAGGGTTGATGTTGTAATTGAATCCTGGGTCACTAGCTGTAGTTGGTTTATTAATATCTACGCTTAATGTAACTACCCTTTAGTAGCTGACTTCCTGTAGCCCTGAGTTTCAGAAATTAAAGTAAACATTCGCATAGTCTTCAATGCCTTCTTTGAGTTTAGATCAACTAGGAAAGTTAAAGTTCCATGTACCCTCTAGGCGGCAAAAGAAGTTAAATGGGGCATGTATATTAAATTTACTTTGTTCCTAAGTCTTCTTACATCATTAAAAAGCTTTCTGTTGAATTGCTAGAGTTTTCTCTTTTTGCTCTTTCCTCAAAAATATTCTGGTACCTTAATATAATAGTATGATGCAGCGGTGGGTTGATGTAACAACTCGGGTTTCTTTGGAGAGGAGAAAGTCTTGATTAACTTTTTTTAGAAGAAGAAAAGTTATGTTAAGCTTATGAGGAAATTAAAACAGCCTGGTGCTAAACAAAGTTGTCCTGTCTCCTGTGAAATTAATCCATGGGATTTCACAGCAATCCACCTCATAGGATCTTTCAGCATCCCCTTTTTGTACCTTACAAAATGTTTCTTCTCCAGAATAAAACTGCACTAAGTAACTAAATGTAGTAGCTTAATGCAGCGTCAGGTTTGGGAGTAGAATCAAGCTTAATTGTCTAATTCGTTAGTCCTTTTGTGTAATTTTTTGAATTCTTGTGGTTTTCGGTTTTATTTTTGAAATTGTGGATGGCAGGTGGCATGTTTTACTTATTAAAATAAGCTCCACACGGGTTAAAAATGAAAATCCAGCAGGTCTTTAATTGAGCCAGGAGTAAAGCTTGTTTTCCTAGGTTAGCATTGTGCTCCACAGACAATATTTTGGCTTCTTGGTTCACTTGTACCATATGCAGTCATCAATTTCTTGGTCTTATATATCATTTAACTGTTTAATGATATAGACCTTGTCCCCAGAGTTGCTATCCTTTTGAGATTTCCTGTTTGCTAGGATTCATATTTTGTTTTTATTGGAAAACTAAATCTACAGAGAGAATAAATTGAAAGTAGGTTACCCAAAGGAACTTATTGCTTAAATCAGTAGTATAAGGAAGATTACAACAGAACTGTTTGTTCACATAGGAAAGTACTGCTTATTTAAGAGTAGTTATCTTAGGGATCCATTCGGCCAACATGAGATAATTTCGGAGCTGTAAAGTTTTTAAGATGCATTCAGATTCTAAGCTCTCTGGGATTTTGCTTTAAAGAACACATAAAAATGAGGGCACATACCAAAGACTTCTTGGTGGCTTGGGGAATTCCTTGAGGGTGGTGGGGGCCACCTGTGGTTAATGAGGGCCCTAAGGAGGAGTCCTGTGGCAGAGGCTTGCACCATGGTGCCTGCTAGCAGAAAGTCACCTCTAGAGACTGGTTTTTTGCTTTAGGATGCTGCTGGCCTTACATTCACTCCACATCATCTCTACTTTGTAGGCTTCATTTCATTTTTTTAAACCAGAAACTTAATTGACTATTTCTCTACCTTATTTACCTATCTTAGTTTCAGATGACGTCAGGCTTTTTCACTAAAAAATTAGGTTCCTTTTCAAACAACTAAGATTTGTCATAACTTAATACTTTGAGAAAGAGCATACAGATTTAGAAAACAATAATGACATAATATATATCTTGGAAACCATGGTTTGCAACTGAATATGTAGATTTGGCATACCATGTTTCTTTTTTTAAACATCACTAAACTTTGTTTAGTTTTTTTCAGATCTTCCCTGGCAGTATCTTTGTGCACTTTCTCAGTGATTAGTATTTGAATGCAAAGGTGTGTGTGGCATTGCATATAGACTGCTGATACATACTCCAAGAATAGTGATTTTTCTGCACCTGATCCTCATTTTAGTTACCCTTAGAATTTTCAGTGTTATAAAATCTAATGCCTTTTGAGGCATTCTGCTAATAGTATATAGATTCCGATACAAAAGTTCTTGCACTAAATACATTAGTCCTTTAAGTTGTTATAAATTGTCACTCAACAGAGAAGACTTCAGCTTTATCTAGGAAAGTATTTTATCAGTTTAGAGTTGTGGGCTTTAGTTAATTATGAGGTGGATTCCCCCTTAGTTGTACCTCATATACCAAATTCTTTGGAAACTCTTAATTCAAACTTAGCTCTTTCAT
The DNA here is from genome assembly GCA_003508835.1 of Eonycteris spelaea. Classification (NCBI taxonomy): domain Eukaryota; kingdom Metazoa; phylum Chordata; class Mammalia; order Chiroptera; family Pteropodidae; genus Eonycteris; species Eonycteris spelaea. The sequence goes on along the minus strand of PUFA01000026.1, from coordinate 675,014 downwards.
TTCACTTGATAGTTAGTCTCCTCCAACCCCCCTTGGAGGTAAGTTCCACTCTGTCATTGCTCAAAGTTTGACGTTTCATTTATTTGTAATTTAGGGAGAAAACTGGTATTTTTACTAAAAAAAAAAGTATTTCATTATTGCGCTTTTAGTATTTTCAGAGGTCAGTGAAAGCTCCTTCCGTAGTTATCTTATTAAACTGAAAAATAGTCTTTAATCGTGATGTAGCTCAATCAGTAAAACCATTACCTGCTGAGGATAAGGAAATAAACTGTTAAATGACTATTATACTATATAAGAATTTTTTGATACTTTGAATATATATACATGTGCCATTATTTGGTTGCAAGATCACAATGGAGCAATATTTTGATAATGATAAATTTTTATTCCTTTATATAATTAGCAAATGTCTTAAAAAATAACTGAATGTTTTATTATTGGCTTCATAGACATTTATAGAATGGCTCAATTAGTAAGGTGACATATTAACTGGTATATTTTTTTCCATTGGCATCAGTCTTCATCTTGCCCTCAGTTTGTTTTTCACACTATATATACATGTGTGTGTATTTAGTGTTCATAAAATGGTTTATGCTTCTGTTTTAGAATGATTACAAACCTGGGGCCAAAGAACAAGATGCACTAGTGGACAGTTTGCTGACCAGGGGCTTGAGAGCTGGCTTCTGTTTTCTTTCCTCAAACTGACTTTGCAGCCACGGAGAGGTAAATACTATTTCCGTTTCTTGGTCTTAAAAATAGGAGTAATAAAATCATATTAGGGTTGGAAGATTTGTTGGATCATTCTTGGGCATAGGAGTTACAGGAAGGTGGGTGTATTGAGGGCATACAGGCTTTATAGCCAGTCCTCATTTTGAAACTGCACAGCCTTACACTAGCTGGATGACATAGAGCAAGTTACTTTTCTACTCGTACGGTCTTCATATGTAAAATAATATATCATCAATTAAAGAGGCTAGTCTCATGGTTAAGAATGTGTGTAAAGCATTAAGTACCATTCAGAGCCAGTACATTTAAAAAAAAAAAAAAACCTGGAAATGGTGCCTCCTTTTCTATAGAAACCTCTGGAATATATATTTTGACTCTTGGCAAATGAGTTCGAAAGCCCATGGCTCGGGGCAATTTGTAATTCTGATGAGGAACAGTTGGAATCCAGTTTTTGGGAAATCTGGTATCCTGGATAAAAATTGTCTTAATTGAGTTGGCCTAGCCCACGTTTGCCTCAGAGTATTAGTTACAGTCATTATCAATAATCTTTCAAAAATTTGAAAGGGTCACTTTAGCCTACAATTTCTGCTGTAAAATATAATGGACATCACAGGGTATTGAAAAAGCCTTCTCATAAATGTCAGGGTCTACTAAGGCTTTGGGATCTCATAAAAAACCAACTAGAGTTCTGGGTGTGAAAATTATATCTGCTCAGGCTACCAGGAAGCACATCTTTCTTATCCCTTAGAAAACGTGAAAATCATTTCATTGCATTTGTGTAATGGCAAAAAGGAGTGAAAAGGTAGGAACTACCAATGCAGAGATTAGGTAAGTTTATATGAATGATCATCTGAGTGACTACTACGAAATTTTTTGTACATTATGCCTAGAGCAGGAAAGGAGGAAGGGAACAGGAATGAAAGCGCTACTATTCTTCAATCTCTTATTTTCCAAATGAGCATCTTAGTACTTCAGTAGGTGGAAAGGACAAAGTCTTTGTGCTGGTTTTCTATCATTCCAGAATTAACTTGTGTCCTACAGCTTCTTTAAGAACTTTTGACAAAGAGTACATAATAAAAAGTTGCTTAAAAGAAATTACTGATTTGAAAAGCTGTTGAGAAAACTGGCCTTAAGAGTTTGGGGAATGGGGTCATAGGAACATGTTGGTCACTTTTAAGTGTTGTGGCTAGTTTAATCCCTGTTTCTCAAACTGGGATATGAATACCCTTAGGGTACAAAGTGATATGATTCCGGGGTACTTGAAGCCACAAGATAAACATGACCCAGCTTCTTGGAGCTTCAATTGTGCTCATTGAGGGGGCGGTGAGTTAAGTAATTTAACTGGTAAGTAATTAAAAATTTTTTACATTAAATATATATTTTAGGAGGATAATGTGCACTTTGTATGACTGTCTTAAGGTTACACAGGTCTTCAACAAAATGGGGCAGAAGTGTCTGAGAGTGGAAAGTGTTCTTTGTGTAGGTACTACAGTGGAAACATGAGAAGCAATATTTTTGAGCTACAGAACAGCTCTACCATCCAGCTCCTTATTTTGTACCCTATAGTATCCTACTATGAAATGTGGAAGTTAAATTGTATTAAATGATGCTCGTTTGCTTGCGTACATGTTCCTACACATGCCTGACTTGTGTAAGCACTCTGCACAGATTGATAGGCAGTTTTAGATGGTTGGACCAAGTCAGAAATATTGTCAAGACCATTCCAGTGATAAAAGAATTTTAAGGGGGAAGCAGTGAGCAAAATCAGTTCTAAAACTAAATTCTCTATAACAGATTTTGAAAACAAATGTCATGTTAATTTAACCATAATTAACAATTTATACTGATGTTTGTTACCCTCCCCCACACTTTGTTAAGTAGTCATAATGAAATGGCTAAATCCTAATCTGTGGACCTTGTGACTCCTAAAGGTAATTATTCAAAGGCATCTGTTAACTTTTGTGTGTTTTACCATTACTAAGTATTGTTAGTAATGTATTCTCTTAATGTAAGTGGCACTTAAAAACATTGGTAATGTGCCTGCTCTTTGAATACAAGTTTTATGTTTGAACCTAATCGATTCTAGATATATTTTAGTGTGACTTTCTCTGTAATGATATGATTTGGATCAACTCAGATATTTATTTGTACTCTGAATACCTATAGTGTTTATTGAATGCTTGTAATGTGCTTGTACCATACTTTGAACACTTGCGTTTCTACTTTGTGCCAGGCACTGCATTGGGTAATAGGGATTCAAAGATGAATAAGAAAAGGATCTTTTTTCTAAGGGTCTTGAAGTCGAGTATGGGGCAAAAGTCAGGTATGGGGCAAGAGATCTGTAAATGAGTGTTGTAGATGTTCTGGTAAAAGTGTGTTTAGAGTCCAGGGAGGGATGATCAGTTATAGGCATTAGTGAAAGATGTTGGAAAAGGCTTTCTGGTGGAGAGACCTTCATCTAGGTGTATTAGGAGATACAAAAGGAGCATAAAATTTTATTTTAATCCTGTTAAGGCATCAGATCTGAGCTGTACAGCCTAATAGCTATATAGCCTTGGGGAAGTTTCCTTCCTTTCCTCATTTGTAAATTGACATATATACTTTGTTACAGGCTTATAGGCAGTTAAATGAGTATTGTTAGGGGAAAATACTTACAGTTGACCCTTGAACAACACGGGTTTGAACTGCATGGGTCCACTTATACATGGGTTTTTAAAATTTTTTTCCCAGTAAATACAGTTAGTTCTAATAACTGCAGATCAAAAACAGTATTTTTGTATTCCCAGCCGTGGACTGAAAATACTGTTTTTGATCCACAGATGGGAAAGGCTGACTGGAAAGTCCAAAATTAACACTTGGATTTTTGACTGTGCAGGGGTCAAACCCCTAACCCCCACATTGTTCAAGGGTCAACTGCATATGTAACTAACTACAATGTGCTATATAGAGGTAAAGCGATGGTCTTTAAACTTCAGCAGTAGTTGGTCATTGTATGTATTTTACATTTAACTGAACAGATGAGTTAAGTGAACTAAAGTGGGACTTTATGGATGAGGAAAATCAAGTAATCAAAATTTATTGAGCAGTAGAGATAAGTAAACAAGGTCACATCCCATTTTGGGAGTATCTGTGACAACCATTTAGAAGAGCTGATTGGGAGGAAGACTTAACCAGCAAAGTGGTTATGAGAAGATTTTTTAAAAACAGTACAAAAAAAATTGTTATGGAATAAAAATAAAAATAAACCTAAGTAAAAAAACGAGACATAGCAAGAACTCAATAAGTAATTGTTTGAATGAATGAATGCCTAGGGGAAATGCAAAGACATCAAAACACTAGTCAAAACAAAATAAAAAAACTAATATTGATAAGGTGGTTAGGTTTGGGGTGATTTTTCTTGGTTTTCTATAGTTTGTATAACAGTTATTTTATAATACAAATAGTCTCTCCCCCCCCCTTTTAATTAAATCAATTACCAGATATTGGAGCTACTAATAGTATTCAACAATAGAAGACTGATTAAATTGATGTATCTATATAATAGAATCATGCAATCATTATACATAGCTATTATATATAATGTACATTATGCATGGAAAATACTGAAATGGAGAGATATTTGAGACATACTGTATAAAGCAGATTACCAGTTAGTGTGCACAGTGTAATCTCTCATGTGAGTAAATATGTGTGTATGTATTGGTAGGAGACTGGATATAAACCAGAATGTTTATGTAAACTTACAGATTTAGTCATGTTTATATAGGTTTTTTTCCTATTATTTATATTATATATTTTTTTCCCTTGTTTTGTAGAAAGCAGTTATAGCTGAGAACTAACAATATATTCCTGCCTGAATTAATCTATAAACTTTTAGCTGAAGCAGTTGAAAGCCTGGGTTTTCATTGGACAAGCCAAGCTTTTGGGTTTTGTAGTTGTTGTTTTTGTTTGGGGAAGTACAAATTCAGTAGATTAAGCAGAGAAATAACATCACGTATGAAAGAAAAAAGAAAGTCAGAATGTGTCTATGTGGAAAGAGTAGACCTCATTTACTCTTTTGTCTTTGGCGCATCACCTTTTTCTTTTCTTTTTTTAAATTTTAACTTCTCTTTTTTTACCACTATTCATCATCTGTTTGCTATTTGCTCAAACACAGTATACATGTATAGTGGTATCAGAATTGTTAACCTACACTCCCACAGGAAATGACTTTATTAACTACAGTAGAGTACTTATGTATAGTTCTTTTAGTCCTTAGTCTTATAGTCTCTACTCATTTTCTAAGTTACTTAAGTAAATGTTTCCCCCACTCCCTTCAATGAAGTTATGTAACACACCTGTTAAGATTCTTTTTTTTTTTTCCTTTAAATTTATACCTCCTTCACCTAATTCTCCCATCCACACTCTCTGCCTCTGGCAACTTACAGTTTGTTCTTTTTATACAATCTTTATATAATTTTTAAAAAGAAAATCTAGTACAATAGGAAGTAGTACAGCTTTCTGATAAATATAACAAAATAGAAGGAATTTTTGCCTAATTTACTCTGGCAGTAAAGTCTAGACTTCTTGGGTGGATTTGAGAGCCTTGCTACGCTTGCAGAAGTGCAGGTATGAGGGAGAGTTAACAGGAGAGTACTGACAGCCATGTATCTGCCTGAGTGTTAAAGGGAATTGAAGTTGCAGAGATAATTCTTACAACTTTCCTCACTTAAACTTGGTCTTAAACTTTTTTGTATCATCCAAGTAAAGTTTAGTTTTATTCTTTGGAAGAGTCTAGTAATTGTAGGATTATACTAGAATCTAAAGAACCCTTTTAATTTCTTTCCTCAGAAGTAAACACTAATAATAGTTTGGTGTGTTCCCTTTTGGGTTTTTTCCTACACTTTTTTAAATGAGGCAGAGTTAGTATATACACTTTTTTTAAACAAAATGTGTAAGGTGCGCTCTGCTAGTATTCTATAATTATCACATTCAATATAAGCACGTGGGGAGAAATATTTCAAACAGTACAAAATGGTCATGGTGAAAAGTGATAACTATCCACCTCCAATTCCTCAGTTTTCTTCCCCAGGTACAATATATATTACCAGTTTTTCTTATACCCTTCCAGAGAATATGCTGTGTATATATAAACATTTATTTGTGTATTTTTTTTAAAAATCACAAATAATATACATATTCTGGACATTCGATTTGTTTTTCAGTCTTTTGCTGTTGTTAGAGAAAGATACTCTAGTGGATATCCTTGCATACAGCTCTTAAGGCACATACACTAGTGTCTGCTGGATAAATTTGTGGGGGTTGAATTGCTTGTGTATTCCTAGAAGATGGAATGCATGTACAAAGACTGAAAAACAGCAGAAGAGAAACCTAAAATGTTCTGGCTATTGAAAGCAGTTCGGTATGATTAGAGCAGAGTGTATGAGGCTGGACACACACAAATCTGGTGATAGGGCCCCCTGAAGTACCTTGTAGGCCTGGTGAAACGGTTTAGTCTTCAGCCCAAGAGTTTTGCATGGGAAGTTCCAGAAGGAAAGTGTCCTTGCTGAGAATGAGTTTACATTTCAGAAAGTTATGGCCACTGTGAAAAAATGGGTAATAAGGGAGCAAGAGGAGAAGCAGGGAAACTAGTTGGAGGCCATTGCACTGGTCCATTTAAGGTGTAATGCCAGCCGAGCTTAGGTAGGGGATCTCACCAGAATTGCTGTTTGTCTAGTTTTATTCTGTTAAACTAATTTGGAATCCTCTCCATCCTCTTTTATAACCTTCTTCATGTTATATGTTAATGAACATTATCCCTGTTAGATACCTTTTTTACTTCAAATTATTGGGAACATACTTCCCTTATTGCTGGATGTTAAGTTTTCTAACCTTTTTCTTCGAGGACCTTAGTCCCGTGTTGTTGGCCCTAGTTTTTTGCCTCTCCTCTTACTCCCCATTGTTTGAATTATTTCTGACAAGAGTATATTGACTTTGAGTGAGAGCCAAGTTAATTTTAAATTTGAGAAAATAGAATTTGAGATAATAGATTTTGAAATGTCTTTTTTTTTTTTTTATCTATTCCAAATCCTTTTTTGATCCTATTCTCGAATGTTCTCAGTAGTAGATAGTTGCTGATTTAGTAACTTCTAGATAAGTATACATCTTAGCTAATGGCTAAGAAGATTATCCTGTCGCATATATAGCTATATTGCTAAGAATTTTTTACACTAAAATTAAATCTTCTGTTTCTTATTGTGAAGGAGGTAGACGATACACTAGCTTTCCCAACAAGGAAGGAGGAAATAGAGTCCTAGAATGTCCTATGTTAGTGAGGGCTTTTGAAGAAAAAAGCTGATATCTTAATGCTCTGTGCAGTGGGCAGGAAGTTATGTAAACAGTGATTATACCTTGACTTTGAGCAGTCCTCTAGTGTAAAACATAAACTAATGGAGGGAGAACAGAGCCAGTCAGGTAGATTGTATCTTATGTTTATGGCATTTTGCCTGACAGGGATTTCTGTAAAATTCTTGGACTTCAGATATAAGTGCCACTCAGTAGAATGGTATGCATTAGCCATCTTCATCCAAATATGTTTCAGAGACTTCTGCCTGATTTCTGGGTTACAGACGAGGGGACTGCAAAGCTTGAGAACCATCTTTTCCTTCACTCTTGTATACAGCCTCACTATGTACAGTTGTTAAAATTGACAGTTGGATTTTTTTTTCACCTGATAAGTGGTGATCCTTGTTCTCTTCTTTGCTATAGGAATGTATCTAATGATAATCTAAAAAAATACATAGACTGTTAAAGCCAGAAGTCATCTGGCACTCCCCTCATTTTACAAATAAAGCTAAGAGGCAAAGTGGTATACAAAAACAACATGGAGAGTATACATTACTGCCCTCAAGTATAGTGTACCTGTGCACTGACACACAAGGTTTTCAGTATGTATTTGTCAGAATTTTTTTAAATACCAGCACCAACTTTAAAGTTTATCCATATGTTCAAAGTATGAATAGGTTCTGGCTGTCACTGATAATGAAGCGTTGGTATCTGATACCAAGACTGCTGAGCTAATTATCTCTTTCTGGATACCCAGGACTTTTTCAGAATCCTTTAGTGATTCCTCTGTGATAAGAACAGACCATCCTTGGAGGCGGGTGTTAGTTAGCACCTCTATTTTTAGTATAGTCCATTTTAACCACTGAAATTTATAAATTATTTCTGCCCGCTGCTTTTTGTTTAGGTAAACCCTGGTATAGCATATTCACTATCATAAAGCAGATACAGGTATTTTACATTCACAGAGGTATGATACAGAATTATTCTTAATAATAGAGGATACTCTCAATTGTTTTTAGTGTATTTCTTGTGTTTCTGTTTTATTTATATCTTATAACTTTCTACTTCTATTTAAAACTTTTTGTTGTAAGTATATATTGAGACTATAAAATAATAGTGACTTGGTTTTCTCTTAGGGATAAATTTATATATATTTTTTCTTTCTGGCCCCTCGTCAGACAGGGCCTTTGTTTCTTCTGTCCTTTTATAAATATATAATCCCCCTCTAAATTTTTGGTCAAGCTACTGTATTTCATTTTTCCCTATATTTGTTTCCATATTTCTAAGGAGTAACCAAATTGATGATTACTTGTTTTCATAATCTAATATTCAAAGTAACAATGTTTCTTTTGTTGTTGAAACTTCTATCTATGTGTCTGTGTACCTATACATATATATCCTTTCTGTTTTTCAGATTTCTTTTGTTCTGTCTGTGGAATAACACTTTAACTATTGTCCATATTTTATGCTACTATACAATTTACTCACTAAAGATAGCTTGCTTTTTTTGATAAAACTTTTTTTTCTTTTTTTTTTTCATTTAATTTTTAGGCAAGACAACTCTTGGTTGACCTCACAGATTGCAAGGACCTTGTCAGCTTACAATCCCTTATTTTTTTTTAATTTTTTTATGCCTACGGCACCTGACCTTCCTAGGTGGTCTTCCAACCAAGTACTAACCAGGCCCAACCCTGCTTAGCTTCCGAGATCAGATGGGATAGGACTTGTTCAGGGTAGTATGACTGTGGACTGATATAACTATTTCTTGATCTTTATTCAAAGACAAGATGTGTTACCATTTTTTATTACCATTATTATGCCTTTGGTACAGGTGTGCATTGTTAAATTTAAGCTGTCAGTTCCTAATTTAACACTGACCTCATAGGGACACCATTTAACAAATAAAAATTATCTTGATTCTACCAAATAGCCTTCATGAGTACTGGGTTATAGAGACACTAGAGTAGTGGCCACATGGTCACTGATAACACATTGCAAAGCATGAGTTCACTCTGTTATTATATGTCCATTTCTCTTTCTTTTTTTCCTTCTGTCATGTGTTGAGCTTATGCCATACCATCTAGAGAGAGCTTTTGATTGATGGTATCCATAATAGAGGTTTAAACCTTAGGACTTTTTTCTTGAATTATACATTCCATTATTGCTTATGGGAGTCATGTTAGTTTTGAGATAGACATTGTAGATTTATTTTAATAAACAAAACAGTTATTTGTTTTAAAGAATGAACCAGACATTCTCATAGTAGAAAACTGTGGGTACTTGAGTAGCTTGGATTTATGTAGACCTGTATTTAGGATGAATAACTATTGTATTTTAGATCAGTCACTTCTAAGCCACAGTCAGCAGAGATTTTGTATCAGAATTATCTGAGGACTTTTTGGTTTTTTTTGTTTTTTCCTCTCTTTAATTCTGCCCCCTCCCTTCCACTTCCACCCCTGACCTATGGATGTTGCTGTTTTCTTAAGAGCTGGATCTCTGAATGTGGGGTGTCTCCCCCCACACGCTCGTGGCGTGCACCCAGGGCCTGGCACACCCAGGGTATGGTCTGTGGCTCCACCTGGGCCACGAACCCAGGACCTTATGCATGTAAAGCAGACGTGCTAACCACTACCCAGTGGAGCCACCCTTGGGACATTTTGAAATAAAGTCTCTCCTACTCTGGACCTAATGAATCAGAATCTCTGAGATCTATGTATTTAAAGGCTCACCAGGTAATTCTGATACCAACCAGGTTTGGGAACCACTGCTCAGGTAGATGTGCCCCAAAGTCCATTGATTTCCTATTAGATGTCTAAATTCTACTATCTGTGTATGTATGTGTGTGTGATTTATTCCTTTTTATACATTTATTCAAGGTGATAGACTTGTCACAGATTCCCACCCTTTTTTGCTATTCCCAGTGATAAAAGACTATAGGACTGCTCCAAAGACAATGTATCTCTGAGCTGCTTTCAGGCATATAGTCAAGGAAGTGAGGCATTAGGTTGCCGTATCCAGCAAAAGTGTTATTCAGGCTATAGAAAGCAGAGAGGGACAGCATATGCTTGAGAGGCAGGCTCCAATCAGTGCAATAGTACTAGCAGGTTGACTCCCAGATAAGCTTTGTCTTCTATTTCAGTTGTGAATGTTCAACAAGTGAAATAAACAGGCTACCCTTGAGGAGCTAGAACATGGCCTCTGGAACCAGGATACAGTAATAAATTTGAGATGGTTTAGTACATTTCCACTCAGTTATATTGAATATTTTTGCACAAAATTTGTCTAATTCCTTATGTATTTAAGTTTTTTCCATATACTATTTTCTCTGCGAGGATGCTGCTCTCTACTGTAGTCTGCCTAGCAGGTTCATTTCACCCTTGAATGAATGTCCAGCTTCAGCTCTTCCTCTCTTTGAAGCCCTCCTGCAAAAGAACTCTTTCACCTCTTTCTGTGGTAGTTTCACTATGTTGCTCTTACAAATATTTTATTAGTGTGTATTTTATAGATTGAAAGCTCCTTAAATTTTTTTTCAAGTAGTTGTTAGAATAATTTTTTGACTACCTTTTAATATTAACAGTTAGGGAGAAGGGACTATTAACAAAAAAAATGGGATGCTCTTAACTTTAAGAGCTATTTTATTTCCCTTTTAATTCTTTAAAAAAAATTGGCCCAAATGTTCTTTTTAAAATCATTGGCACAGAAGAGGGAAACGGGATTGTACATGTGACTGAGTTAGGTGAGTACTACTTTAGATAAAGGCTACTTCTGTTTCCCATCACTCTGAAATAAATGATCACTAATATTTTTCTGCTTCTCAGACTGAGTCATCCTTTCCACCCAGCTCCTCCCCATTCTTTATTGTAGTCTGCAAGTTTCTTGGTACTCATTCACAGCTATTAATGGTCATGATATTTTGTTTTGCTATCTTTTAAGCTCTTAAGATGATGGTGTATATATTTCCAGACATAGAATAAAACAGTTATTTTATTTGACTTTTTAAACCTAACATTTGTTCCAGAGGGTAATAATTTTTATTCTTTTTTACTAATACCTGTATCTAATAAAATTCTCTTAGTGTTTCCTATCATTCCAAGAAGAAACTGATTATCTTTAATTCCTTTTTTTCTCTTTCATAATGGCACTTAATGTTCCCTGCAGTCAATGCTGAACTAGGCTTTTCCGTCTCCTGGGTAATACATTCTTCTAATTTAAAGGTTGGAAAAGAGAAAGCTACAGGGTATCTCCTCTTCCCTCTGCCTTCTAATGATGTCTAATGGTTTTGTATTGAGCAGTCTAAATCGGGTGAGTTGTTAGGTGACCTTCATGTTAGATTGTTTCAGAATGGCTGGGGTTACGGAAGCTTCTGGGGACTTGAGGGTACTGTTTTTTCCCAAGAGTGTAGTCAGATTTCTGATCTGCTTCATAAATGAGTTGGGGTTTTTAATAGTATATTAAACAAAAAAGTTGTGGTGGTTTTGTTTATAAAATACTCCTGGAAATATTGTCCTTCTCTACTGTCTTATTCTCAGTACACATGTATTATTCTTAGTACGTGTGTATTTTATAATAACCAATATCCCCAAATGACTAAACTCTGCAGTGGTAAATATTAATGGTTATTTTGGTTGTTTTCCTCTGGGAAATACCTGACATATTTGCTATATAGCTATATAAATGGTGACAAATTACTAAGTCTTAATGTCTTCGAAAATTAGTGTATTCATAATTAGCTTTTATTTTTACATGACAAGATTTTTTTAAAAATCTGACCTATAATTGTGTTGGGATTTTTATTTTCCTCTGACACAAACTTAATAAAAATATACTCATATAGTTAAGCTTCCACATAGCTTATGAACAGTGTTTTGTTTTTCTATGTACCCTTCCTGCTCTTGTCATATACAGGAACCATTTGTACATATTTTGTTTGACGGTGTCACCAATATTGAATGTCTGCTGTTTACTGTTTTGTATTCATTGCTATAGAGGGTACAGAAGTAAAAGACATAACACAGTTCCTGCCTTTATTGTTAAGATAATAGTCTCTTTGGAGGGAAGACCCAGACATAGAACAATATACCAAAGTGGTGGCAAAAAAAAACAAAACTTGGTCCATCTGCACTGGTCAGGGTTGAGAAGACTTTGATTTAGGGGATGGCTTGAGCTGGGAGGGGACAAGATAGTATGCACTTGTGTGGAAGATGCCTAAAAGGTAAGGTTGGGTGTGTAGAAAGGATGGGAGCACAATGTACAGAGCTCTGGGGGTAAAGCTGAAGAATTTGGCATTGATTCAGTAAGCCTCAGTCATTATGCATTTTTACACCTCATTTCAGGAAGAGTTAGTCTGGCAGTGATATGCTGAACAGACTAGTAAGAGAGACCAGCCTGGGAGGCTGTTCTGTTCCTTTTGAGCTCTTCATTTTCTCTTTCATCCCTGCTTTGGGTCAGTCATCTGGTTCTATCAACTGGTTGCTGCCCTCATCCTACAGAAATTCAGTAATTTATCAGATAAGTCATTTTTATGGGGAACGTTTATCTAGGGTTTATGATTGAGTCTGGGAAACTGAAATGCGCTATATTTGTTCACCTAACATGTATTCATTGCTTCCTGGGGTGCCCTGTAAAGAAATGGAGGAGCACAGCAGCTAAGTTCTGTGCGTGCACGCATGCATTGTTTTTATTTAATCTTTACGACAGACTCCAAAGTGCATACCATTGTTATCCCTGTTTTGTAGAAAAGGAAATAGAGGCACAGAGGGTAGCATATCTTACTCCAGATCACACTGGTAGTAAATAGAAGAACCAGAATTGGGATGCAGGTCTCTAACTGAAAAGCCTAAGCTCTTTTTTTTTTTCTTTTTTTTTTTTTGCCTAAGTTCTTAATGACTATTCCTTTCTGCTTCTCCTGCTTTTTACTATTATTATTTTGTATTCCTTTTAAAATATGGAACAAGCATTTTCTTCATGCTGAGTATTACATTAAAACATGATTTGTAATGTCTGTATAATATTCCATTTTGTAGCTGTATCATTCGTTTTGATTAATAATGTCCTTATAATCTTAGTGTTCATCTCTGATTATTTCTGGGCATAAGGTCTGAAGTGGGATTACTGGATCACAATTAGAATATTTTAAAAATTCTCAATTCATATCAGTTCCCTTGCTGATTTCACTGCACCATGACCAACATTGGGGATTACCCTTTAAAACAGGCTTAACAGTTTAATAGATAACATGCTGTCACGTTACTTTAATTTGCATTTCTTTTAGTGTTAAGGAGATTCAGTTGTGTTTTTTTAAATTCATCTGCCATTTGTATTTCTTGAGTTATCTGTGTCCTTTGCCCAGTGTTCTCTTTTGCTGTTCGTCTTTTTCTTATAAATTTTTAAATTACTTATATAGTAAGGATGTGAATCCTTTGTCATATATTCTGAAAATACTTTTTTCTTGTTAACCATTTTCTTTTTAATTTTGTTTAACATGTTTTGTCATATATAAGTTATTTTTATTTTAACTTTAAGGTAGTCAACATCTTAGTAATTTCCTCTGGCTTCTGTTACCTATGCATCTAAGCACAAAGCCTTCCTCATTCTGAAATCAAAGGCTATTCACATATCTTTTTTTATTTAAAGTTTTGGGTTTTATTGTGTTTTTTTTGGTTTGGTCATTAATGTCTGTCTCAGACAACAATGTATTCCTGATGGATTAAAGATATAACACAGTGTTTTCTAAATAGTTTTTTGGGTGCCTTTTATGAAATAATCCTCTTTTCTCCACTAATTTAAAATGACAACTTTTTATATGCTAGGAAGTTGTTCTGAATTCTTCTGTTTAAGTTGTCTGTAATATGATAGTACTATACTGTATTACTGTGGCTTTGTAATATGTTAACACTTGGAAATGAAAGGTTGCCTTCATTTTTTAGAAATTTTATTGTTATAGTCAATATCTTGTTTGTTTTTCAGACAGATTTGTAAAATTATATAAAATAGAATTAACATCTTTACAATGTTTGTCCCTATTTAGTGAGGTCTTTTATGCCTCCTGGAAGAGTTTTGTAATCAGATAGATCTGCATATTTTGGGTTGAGGTTATTTTTATTTTGTTATGTTTGTTAAGAATGGTATAATTTTGTCATTTTTTTCTGTATTTCCTATTGTCTCTCTATATATGTATATTGTATACAATTTCATGTATGTTTATAGCCCACCTTGTTTGAAAAGAAATTTGAAGAAATATATCAAAAAATGCAAATAATAAATTACATAAAGTCAAAACTCCAGAAAATACCAATTAGAATAGAAAGTTATTACTACACATTTTGAGAGGGAAAAAATGGTTCAATGTGTGGCCAACTAAAAAATAGTAACACAATCCTATTACATAGGTCTTAACAATGAAAAGAAAAAAATTCCTTAGTTGAAAAAAAGTTTTTCCAAGCATGTAACCCCCAATGAAATTTCTCTCCCATATCTTTTAGTGTAAACCAAGGGCATAATGCCAAAACAAAACTTGGTGAAAGCAGTTCTGTAGAGGATAAGGCCCTGTGATTCAGGTATATACCAAATTTTCTGATAGTTTGGCATAATTCTGAGATGAAGCCTGGAAGAGAATGCTGAATTCCACATAGAAGTCAAGTCAGATAAAGACAGAAAAGTGTCTTGGATTTACCAGTTAAGGGCCTTTGCTGGGCTCAGAGGAATTCAGAGTATTAAGGAACAGAAACCAGATTGGTGAACTGAGGTGTGGAAGAGAAATAAAGGAATGTAGATAGCAAGTGTAGGGTTGAGCATGGAGGGAATAGAGAGATGGCAGATGCTAAATGGTCAGGTGGAGTTAAGGGGAATTTTAAGATGGGAAAGATTTGAGCCACATAGAGCTGGCAGAGAACAAGCTGAAGCAAGAGGGCAGGGCTGATCAAGCAAGCTCCCCAAGGACACGGCCACGCTAGTGGTCTAGGAGCGTGAGCAGACCTCAGGGTCCTCTATGATGGAGTCTAGACCTCAGCATCCTCCCACTTGACCAGTCAGCAGGCAGGGAAATGTTTTGGTGCTAGTTTCCTCTTTCAACCCCCTCATCCCCACGTGCAAGGATCACCCTACCCTAGTCTAAAGGAACCTCCTCCTGCTCACCCTCTACCCGAACTTGGTTTAAATGATTATTTTAAAAAATGTATTCCTAAGCTTCACTTTTTCACCAAGATGATAGAGACTACAGGAAGGATTTGGCCTTTGGAGTTCCATTTTATGTGTGATACCGCGGCTCAGAAGACTAACCTGCTTTGGCAATTTCATTTGAATGGTTAGTAATAGATTAGGTACTAGAGTTCAGGTTTCTTTATTCCTTATCCAGCGCCATCGAGTCAAAGATGACAGACAAACATCCACATAGAGACATCCTTTAAGCAGTAAAACAGATGGCACGTGTGGATTTGAAAGACCTCTGTGTGGAGATAGCTGAAGTAAAAAAGGCTAGCAAATGGAGTAGCTACAGAGAAAGGAACAGAGCTTTGCTCTGTTCAGAGCAGAGCTCTCAGAGGCAAGGGAGGAGACCTAGGAAAGGCAGGAGCCAAGGAAGTAAAGAGGCTGATGAAGGAGGAATATGAGTTTTATACTGTCAGATGCCAGAGAAACTTGAGGTTGAGGATAAGGGAAGGCCTTTGGGTTAGTGGTGTGGTTCTTGGTGAGTGGTGCTTGTGGACCAAATAGAAGGAACACAGAGCGAAGGAGGGAGTGGAGTCCTTTTTGGCAAGGACAAGTTCTTAAAATAGGAGAGCAGAGCCATATACAAATGTATGCAAATTATATGTATAATATGATACCTACATAAAAAATATATATCCGTAAGGGGGAAGCACTAAGACAACACCAAAGTGTGCTAGGTTATTAGGTATAGAAATTATGAACAACTTTTAATAAAATTTTTATGTGCTTCATTTTTCAGATTTCTTCAAATAAACTAACATACTCTGATAATCAGGAATAAAAAGTTGTGTCCGGGAAATAAATGTAAACCTCCTTTTAGGGTGTTGATCCACAAAAAGATTTTACAAAACTTAGAAAACATGGCTGACTCAAGCAAGGAGAGAGGCAGAGAATATGAGAATGAGTCTGTCTCTCTCTGTCTCTGTCTCAGAGAAACTGAGTGGAAGCAGGAGGCAGATCTGAGTCCATAGAGGAATGCAGGTGATGGGTCAGAGCTAACAGGGGTTGGGGGGGGGTGGGAGTGACACAGCTGGGAGAACACAGTCCCCAGGGAGTGGGGAGAGAGACCTTATCCAGTTTATTAGGTTATTGATTCCAAGGAGACTCTTTTCTGGAGGAGGTTAGGTAAAGTTACCCACAGCTTGAGCGAATGCAGCGAGATTTCTAAGGAGTGTATGGAAGAAAGAGGTGGCTTGTTTACTTCGTGTCTAATTTTTCCTTATAAAAATAGAAGCTACTGCTCTAAGACCCTGAGGAGATGTGGATGTTCATGGACCTTATGCCATGTGTTTACAGTGAGAGAGAATATTCTTTCAGTTCAACTCCCTGCAACACTATTAGTTTCAATTTATACTTACTTGTACCAATTCTTTTCTACTTGGCTTATAATTTCCTGACCTCTTTTTCGTTGGACTTGGTTATTTACAAGCAATTTTAAGTTCTCAAGATGGACAAGATGGGTTTTTCTGTGTTCTTCAAATTGTTGTATGCTATACAGCCCCACATAGCTCAGAGATTACCTGTTTGTTTTTTGTTTTGTTTTTCTCCACAAATTTTATTACAAAGGATGTATCTAAATACTCTGGGGATTAGGTAGTGGTTTTCTGGCAGAGCAGTGTTAGCATTTACAGCTTGTGAATTTTTGTTCTTTGTCCTTTGTTACTTTTCCCAAGAATGTCGCAAGGTGGATGGGGCTTTTTCTTTGTTCCCTCACTCCAACATTTGGAGTTGGATCTTTGCTGGGATACTAATTTCGAGACCTCTGTGTTCTGGAAAACTTTTTTTTTAATGTGTGAGAAGTAATAGTATAAAGTAGTGCTTCTTGAGATACATAAACTCAACTTTGGGATCTAGTAAATGGAACTGTGGGTCACATGGGGAGCCTAAAGTTTCTGTGTTTCTAACAAGTTCCAAGTTTATGCCAGTGCTCCTGGTTCTCAGACCGTACTTTGAGCAACAGAAGTATAAATCTGTGCTGCCCAGTATAGTAGTACCCCTAGCCACATGTGACTGTTGAGGACCTACAGTGTGAATAGTTCAAATTGAGGTGTATTATAAAATATAAAATACATACCAGATTTCAAAGGCTTATTATGAAAAACAATATTAAATTATCTCATTAACTTTTTATATTAGTTATATTTTGAAATGATAATAATTCAGACATATTGGGTTAAATAAAATAGATTACTAAAATTAATTTCACCTGTTTCTTTTGACTTTTTCAACATGGCTACCAGAACATTTTAAATTACACAGGTGACTCACATCTGTGGCTTCCATATATATTTCTGTTGGATAGTGCTAGTATAGAGTATTCCTACTCCAAGAATAATCCATGTGAACAGTATTGCTTACATAAAAGTAATTAGAATTAGAATCATGCTTAAATTAGTCTTTCATGATCACAAATATAAAAAATCTTGTAATAAAAATGGTAGCACATCAGTGCTCAGACATTTTTTATTTATAGTCAGATTATAAAGCTCTTAATGTTCCTGGCCCCTCGCCATGTACAGTAACATTTTGTCATATTTGACCTAATGTTAATGGAACTGCTAGTAAGAGCCCTTTGCATTCAGCATTGTAGGATTTCCCTCTTGGTTGTTGAGAACAAGGGATTAATGAAAGAGGGCAATAGCAGAACAAATCAGACTGACAGTCCAGCAACCCACGAGGTTTTCCATTAGCCTTGATTTTGTTCCATGCAGATGGTGGGATTCGCTGAATCTGTCCAGAAATGTAAGTTGCTTCAAGCCTGGCTTTTGCCCTCAAAGATATTTCACAAGCCAGCTGGGGAAATTGATCATTTTGTGAGAAATGTAAATGCAAAATAGTGTGGTTGTTTTATCAGCAGACACATTCAGAGAAAAGTAATGGCTAAAGAGCAACAAGTCATAAATTTGAGTAGGTTATCTGAAGTTAGATAAGGAGAGGCCTTGAAAGCCAGAGGGGTATACATATATCATGCATCTCTCCCTTTTACAGATAAAGAGACACACTTTGTTGTGGAAATCAAGCACTATTCTTTGTGAACAGAGTAAATCTTAACTTACCCTGCCCAGAAAGCAGTATGCAGTTTCCCAGTGCCAACCAGTATAGTCTTCCTATTTTGTCAAATAAGACCATCCAAACAGTGGCCTCAACCAACACATCTTTCTCCTATCTCTTTGTACCCTTCCCTCTGCTCTACGCTTTAAGCCAGCTTTTGTTCTTTCTCATAATCATTCGCTCATATATTTATTCTTTGTAAGGATACAACCCCTTCCCTGCAAAATATACATCACTCTGCCTCTCAATATCCTGCCACCCATGTTTCAGGATTCCATTCAAATACACATTTATGAAGCATCTTGATCTCACACCTGGTTAGGTAGGGCTCTCCACATCTAGCCACTTTTACTTTAAGCCATTATACCTATTTTCTTCTTTATGTTAGATAGTAACTCTAATGCAGGACCAGGCCTTGCCCACCCTCTGTGGTCTTTGTGCTGCCTTTCAGGTGTTCTTGGACTAAGAACCTCCTCTGACTCTTAGCATGGGTACAATGTTAAGATGCCCAGAGAATTGGAGAAACATATCGCTAATAAAAGTAGCAAAAGCTTTGTTTGAGACTAGTGCAAGAATACAAAACACCTTAAATTTTAATTTTGAATTAGCCTTGTATATCCTTGCAGTTTTTGTTAATTTGTATTATTGCTATCAATTAGATAATTTTTCAGACCTATCTTACACTTAGGTATTTGGGTACTCGGAGTACTCACAAGACTTAAGAGCCAGAAACTATATGAATTGACTGATTTTTGTGTGTGTGTTTATTATATATTCAGTTAGTATTTATTGAGTACTTACCAACCTGGTCACAGTGCTAAAGAAAGTGTTAAAACTACTTGCTATACATGGTTCCTATCCTCAAGGAGCTCATGGCCTTTCAGAGGGAGAGAGACAGAAATATCAAGTTCATGGTATAATGCAGGAGATGGTGTCGTGTGGTAGCTACAAGCAAAGGTGAAAAAAACACTATGACAGAATATGTTTTCTAAGTTATAATTTAGGTAGAAATAGCGAGTGCCTCAGTGTTTTTATACAAAATTATAAGAGATGTATAGCATTTAAACTGGTTTTGTTAATCTTTATTATCAGAGATCCAGAGTTGACTCTAATTGTCTTATGTTATATATTAATCATTTGTTGATTTGAATCAGGATCCAAAGAAGATCTATACATTGTGATCGATTGCTGTATCTTTTAAGTGTCTTTTGTCTATATCAGGATTTCTCAACCTCAGCACTATTGATGTTTGGGGACTCAGTAATACTTTGTTGTGGAGGACTGACTTGTGCATTGCAGAATGCTTAGTAACATCTCTAGTCTCTGCCACTGGCTGCTAGACACACACCCACCTCAAGTTGAGAACCACTTATCTCTGCAGGTTCTCCCTTTGTCCTTCCAATTTTTTCTCCTAATGATCTACTTGTAGAAGAAACTGGGTAGTTAATCCTGCACAGTTTCCTTCTGGATTTCACTAATTTCATCCCTGTAGTATAATTTAACATCCTCTGTCACCAATTTCCTGTTAATTGGTAGTTGGATCGAGGCTATATTAGTTTCAGAATTTTTTGTTTTGTTTGGCAAGAATGCTTCAAAGGTGATGTTTTGTTCTTCCTTCAGGAGATGTAATAGCTGTTGTGTCTTTTTGTAATATTAACTATTGACGCCTAATTCATCAGGGGTTTTTTTTGGTTTGTTTTTTGCTTTAAAATGTATATATCTTCATTTAGACAAACTTTATTTTAAATAACAATCTGTGTTCTCCCTTAATAAAGGAAGGGGAAATGGAAGGTGAGGCGGTTGAAGCCATTGTGGAGGAGTCTGAAACTTTCATTAAAGGAAAGGAGAGAAAGACTTACCAGAGACGCCGGGAAGGGGGCCAGGAAGAGGACGCTTGCCATCTACCCCAGAACCAGACTGATGGGGGTGAGGTGGTCCAGGATGTCAATAGCAGTGTACAGATGGTAATGATGGAACAGCTGGATCCTACCCTTCTTCAGATGAAGACTGAAGTAATGGAGGGTACAGTCGCTCCAGAAGCAGAGGCTGCTGTGGACGATACCCAGATCATAACCTTGCAAGTTGTAAATATGGAGGAACAGCCCATAAACATAGGAGAACTTCAGCTTGTTCAAGTACCTGTTCCTGTGACTGTACCTGTTGCTACCACTTCGGTAGATGAACTTCAGGGTGCTTATGAGAATGAAGTGTCTAAAGAGGGCCTTGCAGAAAGTGAACCTATGATATGTCACACCTTACCTTTGCCTGAAGGGTTTCAAGTGGTGAAAGTGGGGGCCAATGGAGAGGTGGAGACACTAGAGCAAGGGGAACTTCCGCCTCAGGAAGATCCTAGTTGGCAAAAAGACCCAGACTATCAGCCACCAGCCAAAAAAACAAAGAAAACCAAAAAAGAGCAAACTGCGTTACACAGAAGAGGGCAAAGATGTGGATGTGTCTGTCTATGATTTTGAGGAAGAACAGCAGGAGGGTCTGCTGTCGGAGGTTAATGCAGAGAAAGTGGTTGGTAACATGAAGCCTCCAAAACCAACAAAAATTAAAAAGAAAGGTAAAATGATTTATCCATTATACTCTCATAAAACCAATTTGGAATAAAGCACATAACAGTGCATATGCAGATTATTTTATATTAAAACGGATTTCTTTTTTAAAGATCATGATGTGGGTATTACCTTTTTTAGCCAGTCTGAATGAGTTTTTTCCAGATGGATTACCTTTTAAGTCCTGAAGACAAAGAAGAAAATTTTAGTGGCGTGAAATAATATGACAATATGATTTAGGTTGAGTTTATTTGTAAAAGACTAATAAAATATATTTGTAGAAATTTAGGATTAATCTGAACACTTTTAACCCTACAACAAGTAAGTGTTTTATTTTGCATATAGGTGTAAAGAAGACATTCCAGTGTGAGCTTTGCAGTTACACTTGTCCACGGCGTTCAAATTTGGATCGTCACATGAAAAGTCATACTGACGAGAGACCACACAAGTGCCATCTCTGTGGCAGGGCATTCAGAACAGTTACCCTCCTGAGGAATCACCTTAATACACACACAGGTGCTGGATAAGAATGTTGGGGACTATAGCATAGCAAAGGTTAAAACTTGGGTTTTAAGTATCATTCAAGTTGGTTCCAGTGGGGAGTTAAGGAAGATTTTTGTTCATTTTATGGTATCTTTTTTGTAATCTTGATGTCTTGTAGGCACATAGGCTTAGTTATAAGCAAATGTAAAGAAAATTTATTGGAAAATAACCCAAATTATATGAGGATGGTGATCCAGAAAAAGATTATCTGTGGTAGTTAACCTGTCATATTTCCTAAAAGTATCGCCATTGTGTTGCAAGGTTTTAACAACGAAAACTCCCAGGCAACAATTTCTAGGCACGATGATGAAAAACTTTAGCAATAAAAGTGAGATCCTGCCTTTGTAAAAACCGTGGTTTCTGGTTGTTTCACCTGAAGGAAGATAAGTAATGTATAATCTCAGAATGGAAAGTTTAAGGCACCATTCTAGCAATTCATTTATTAATTTGCACTCCATACGTAGTAAAGGTCATACTAATATTCCAGTACTAGCTTTATGTTGGCCATGGCCTGGTCTCAGGCACTAAAGTAGAGGAACACTCCCTGCACACTGGAGCTCTCTTTAAGCTTCTTTGCACTTTCAGTGTTGGCCCCTGGCTCTAAGGGCTAATAAACTTCATTCACATGTTTCTTCATACAGAATGGCTTTCCTCTATCTAGATTCTCCACCTCATTTTATATGATGACTCTTGTTTTTCATTTGATGTCTTGGTTGTCCAGTGACCATGATCAAGGGGGGTTGGCCTATAAGCATCTGTATATTAGTATATTCTTTGCTGTTGTGAGTTAGTCACTTTTCACCATCTTCCTAGTTTCTACTCAGGCACTTCATATATTTGGTAGTTTGGAGACACTATAAAAGCAACATGTGACTAGATAAAAGCAGTTGGCCCATGATAGGACTTCCCAAGATGGGAGTGCCTTGATGTAGGCACTGTGTTTCATGGCCTAGTCCTCAGCTTTGAAAATAAGTTTAGTCTGGTTACTCAAAGCTGATTCATACTAACCAAATCATCAAGGCTCAGATGCTTATCAGAAAATCAGATTATGCTGAGGAATCCACCTTTTCATTTTTTAGATGTAGTCATATTGCATTCTAGGGGACGTCCTTACCTGTGTCAAGATGCTGTAGCAATTGAAGGGTGACTTGGTGAGCCTGGACTTGGGCAGAGGGGCACACACATGGTCATGTGGTAAAATCCAATGAAAATCTCTGTCCCACAGAGTAGTGTGTCTACTTCTTTCCAAATTACCATGCTTCTTTCTACCAAAGGAGGCCTCTTTTCTTTCCCCTAGACAATACTAGGTAAACATTGAGAGATTCTTAGTTTTCAGCTTACCTGTCCTAAGAGAAATTGGTGCTGCTTTTCTTTCTTGTGAGCTGTTGTTTTACTGACGTATCTATACCATTAAACTATGTGTTTTTAGTAGACAAGAACTCTCTCCTTCACTCCTACATCATCAGTACTAAAGAAGCAAATTGAACTTAGACATGAATGTATGAAAATGATGTGTTTAAGTTACACAAAGGCAGCAGTACTTTCTGAAACCTTTGGTAAATCTCTAGAATTCTTTATCAAAATAAATTTATATAGAAAACAAGCTCTTGCATTTGTTTGTTTGGTTTTTTTTTACTGTCACTATGGATTACCTAGTGACCCTACATGTCATAATACAGTAAGATTTGCTGTACAGAAAGATCTTAAGTCAAATAACAATTCTGTGACCTATACTTGATACAACATTGAGATTTTAAAAATGTTCTATTTTTTTAGCAAGGTTGAAAAAGAATGGTGTTTCTATTAACTTTTAATCAGTAATGACCAGGATATTCACAAAATAGGGATAAAAAGGATTTTGTATTCAAGGCAGGCTCAAATGGGTAATTAAGAGAAACTAAATGTTTAGCACATGTTTCTGATATCCTGGGGTTAGTGTTGTAAAGTCAGCCAGGCCCTCTCAGAGCTTTTGGAGCTACTCTCAGGCTAGTGATTGATGATATGACCGGGGTCCATCTTCATGCAGCAATTAAACTCTGTCATTAACTGTGCCCTTGATCTTATCTTCCTGTTATATCCTCCTTCTCTTAGGCACACGTCCTCACAAGTGCCCAGACTGTGACATGGCCTTTGTGACTAGTGGAGAATTGGTGCGGCATCGTCGTTACAAACACACCCATGAGAAGCCATTTAAGTGTTCCATGTGCGATTATGCCAGCGTAGAAGTAAGTGTTAAGTTCCTCGTTGGTTCCTCTCTTAAGACCATGATTCCAATAAAGCAATAAACTACCCAAACTGACTTAAAATGAGATAGGAAATCTTACTAGATTATTAACACTCCCGGTCTCCTTCCCCACCACCAAAAGAAAATGTAATGAGTATGAAAGATTTACCCATTAAAAAAAAAGGCACTTATTTCACATGTCGTTACAGGCAAGTTCTGCCGAACTTCACAGAGACAAATACCTGTACCCACAGCATTTAAAAATGAAAGATTTTGTCATCTTTAGTATTTGCGGCTACCATATTATCAAAACTGGATAAGGGTACTTCCAAAAAGAAAACTATCTAATTCTCACTAGAAAGCAAAAATTCTAAATAAGTTTATTTTTCCCCCCTCTTTAATTCTCCCCCCCCCCCCCCGCTCCACCCCTGACCTGTGGATGTTAAGAACTGGATCTCTGAAGGTGGGGTGTCTCCTCCCACATGGGGCCTGGCGCACCCAGAGTATGGTCTGTGGCTCCACCTGGGGCACGAACCCAGGACCTTCTGCATATAAAGCAGACGTGATAACCACTGCACTAAGGAGCCACCCCCTAAGTTAGATTATTTTTAAAACCACATTTAGCAATATGTTTTTTAAAACGGTGGTTACTTAATAGAGGATATTTAAAATACAAGGATAGTTCAGCATTAGAAAATTAATGGTATGTACTACATTGAGAGATTAAAGTAAAACCATATGGTCATGTCTGTAGATTATTGAAAAACTAAAATGTAATACTCAGCTACTGTTTAAAGTCCTAGCAAGTTAAGAATACAAGAAAAGATATTTACTGTAAAAGAGTATATACCAGAAACCTATAGTAAACCCCTTCTAATTAACTGAAACATTGGAAATATTCCCATTAAAATTTGGAATAAGATATCCATCTTACATTTTACTGTTGTTATTTCAGCATTGTATTGGAAATTCTAACTAATAGAATAAAACATGATGAATTATTAAAGGAAAAAAAAAACATTCTTGAAGAGATATTTGCTTACATATCAAGAGTATTCAGTTATATTCAAGAGTATTAGCTAAAAAATTTAGAGTAGTAAGAGTTCAGTTGGGTGGCCAGCTGCAAAGTAAATACACAGAAATCAGTGACTTACTTTATATTACCAATAGTAGGAAACATTTAGATTCTAACAGCAATAAAATGATTTAGGGATAAGAAAACTTTACAAACTTTTCCAAATGGCATTAATAAATGAAGAGATGTTATAAGTTGATTCTAAATTTCAACTGGAAAAGTAAATATGACTAAGAACATTTTGAGAAAAGAATGAGGAAATTGTGCTATTGGATGTTATAAAACCATAAATGAAGACAGTGTAATATTGAAGCAGTGATAAATTGTTTGTTGGGATACAATAGATCCTTGTGCATATAGGAGTTTAATGTGTGGTAAGTAGGCAAATCTTGGAAAGAATTATTAAGTAATATTGTTGGAACAATTGTTTAACAACTTAACAGTATGTAAAAATTTGCTCTGCGGCACTTAATGAATGCAAGGGGTTTTTATTGTTAGAATTGGGACGCTGTTTTAAATTTTCAAATCAAACATGTGAGTGTTCAAAGCCCTTCTTAGAATCAAGTTACTATCTTGTTGGAAGGGTACCCACAGGAGACAAAAAGCATAGTCAGTAGTGAGGAAGGTAAATGAGAGGCCCCTGGAGCCTGGCCTGTCTGGAAAGTGCTGATAATGGGAAGAGAGACCAAGGGAATTTAAAACGTGTTCTTCTTAATTCAGATTCAGAATTTAGAAGAAAACTAATCTACAGATAAGCACAGATTATTATAACTATTATGGGAAATAATACATGCCCATGTACCCATTATCGAGCTTAAACAGTTATTGATGACCAATCTTGATTTAGGTATGCCCCTGTCTATTTACGTTCTTGGATTATGATATGGATTTGAGAAACAAAGATTACAGATAATGAGGAATAAATACTATCTTTTAGACTTTTTGTATATTATGAACTTTAATACCCAAAAGCTAAGCTTTTGTGCCTAACCCACAGCACTCACAGTCTTTATTAACTGAAGTGTAAGAGGTTTGGTTGCTTTTGTGTTTTAGGTCAGCAAATTAAAACGTCACATACGCTCTCATACTGGGGAGCGTCCGTTCCAGTGCAGCTTGTGCAGTTATGCCAGCAGGGACACATACAAGCTGAAAAGGCACATGAGAACCCATTCAGGTAGGACTTTCTTCTCCTTGTTGAAGCAATGAACTGCTTTTCTTTGGGTCCTATGGGACCCTATAAACCACCTGATGCCCCTGCTGCTTATCTGAACGGAAGTTGGCATGAAAGTATATAACCGATGAATGCTTCTCTGACGTATATTCTGAACTGATTATTCAAATATATATTGATGAATGGAAAGTTTTTACTGCTCAAAGTCTGGGTAGACTCTCTAACCCAGCTCATTCGGTTTTCCTAAGACTGTCTTTTCATAAAAGAAAAACCTATTGATCCTCCTGTCATCCTGTCTACTCTCCTTCAGAGGTTAGCATTGCTCTAGGAACTGTCTAATGTGTATGATTCTGTGAGAGAGCTGTGCAGAACTGTGCAGAGGTGGTGCAGCAGTAGTTTAGAACCTGTTTGCCATCTCTGAAGATACGCATGACCCAGGCCATGGGCCTGAGCCTCAGCCTTCCTGAGTAAGAACTGTTGATTCTCTGTGGCTTTGCATATCTGCCACCTCAGTTACCTTCCAATTAAATGATAGTATTTAGTCACTTTATCTAATTTATTCATTCTTCATTTCCTTTTAAGGGGAAAAACCTTATGAATGTTACATTTGTCATGCTCGGTTTACCCAAAGTGGTACCATGAAGATGCACATTTTACAGAAGCACACAGAAAATGTGGCCAAATTTCACTGTCCCCACTGTGACACTGTCATAGCCCGAAAAAGTGATTTGGGTAAGTAAATTTACTAGTAGCAAATGAGAAAAAATATTTTGAAGGATCTGTGAAAGTATGAAAGTCATAAATAACCTCTTTTTCTGACTTTTATAAGTTTTGTGTATGTGAATGGCCTGCCATTTATAAAAGCCATTGCTTAGCTGTTATTTTTTTCTATCTCTTCTTTAACTGCAGCCAGGTTACAAGATTCTTACTTGACTATAACTTATCTGTAAATTAATGGGAACTGTAATGAGAGGCAACAGAGTATACCTTTAATTAGTAGCCAAAATGTTAAGTCCTCAAATAGGGAAATGATAGTGTAATTCAAACTAAGGTCAGTCCACTTAAAATTTTTTAGAACATTTGTACTTTCTCTAGGTAATTGGATTATTTTACTAGTTTAGTGAGAACTACATTTCTGTGCATAATTAAGCTAGAATTTATATAGATGCAGAGTTTAGCAGTAGAAATTTTGGTGTAACCCATACTTTAACATATGGTCACTTAGATTTCTCCCTTTTTCTTATTTAAAAGATTTTAATTTCCCTTAATCCGTTCTCTGTCCAAAATGTATTATTCTCTGAGTATTATTCTTACAAACATTTTAACATTTAGGTAAATTGCTCTACTTTACATATTGCCTTTTACTTTTATAAATTGCCTCAGAACTGTCAAATGGTAGTTCTCCTTTTTACACATTTGAGCTTCGTAACAAGTCATATGTATTCTAGCTTTATAGATGATGAACCTGAGGCTCGGGCAGGTGCCTTGTCAAAAGCTACACGGCACAGCTTATGAGCAGCAAAGCTAGGCTTAAGTCCTCTTGCGTTGTTTCTTATACTGGGGAAATATATGAGTACCCAGGTTATACCAGGAACATACCAAGTCATAGCATAAATATCACTTGTCTTTCTGCAGCATTGGTTTTACTCAAAAGGTTTTGAGTCACATTATACAATTTAGCTAGTGTCTTAAAACTATTTGTATGTTAATATGACTATATTGAGCAAAATGCAGACTGACAGGCATTTTTTCAGATGAAACTGAGTTTGAAGCAGAGGACTTTGGTCTCCATATAAGACCCATTGGTCACGTGTTCATTTTACTCTGCTGTATATCTTATGGGAATGTGTGTGAGCCATCAGGCCACTGTCTGGATTATTCAATTTTTAAAAATTAATTTACTTTAATTCAGATAAGCACCATGAATGTTTTATATTTGCATGGTACCTCCTAGACCCTGCGTAATGAACTCTTTATGAAGCACTTAATTACCTAGGAGCTGGCAAATAGTAATCTCCCAAAACCAGTCCCAAAGAGTTTGTGTTCCATCTTTAAAGCAGGCCCAATTTCACTCTAATATGTAGTAATTAAAATCCATCACTTTGTAACACAGGAAATCATGGGTTTTGGAGACCGACCTACTAGCATCAAGATTGGACGTGGTTCCATAGTGTAGCAGTTAGCACGTCTGTTTTATGCGCAGAAGGTCCTGAGTTTGCGCCACGGTGGAACCACCCACGGTCCATGGTCTGCGGCCATGCCACCCTGAATAAGCCCGATGTCTGATCTTGGAAGCTAAGCATGGTCAGGCCTGGTTAGTACTTAGATGGGAGACCACCTAGGAAGAGCAGGTGCTGTAGGCATAAATAATAAATTAAAAAAAAAAATTAGAGTCAAGGTTGACCTCCAAATACTGCTCTGAGCCTTCTTTATAGGACTATTACAATTATTTAATAAGAACATATGAAAGAAAATTTTTTACTGTTAGGTCTCTCTATCAGAGGACCAGAGGGGGAAAGTTGAGGCCTACAAAATTATTTAAAATGTGTGTGTATAAAAGGCCATTGTATAATGAACATGTGTAGTGAGTAAAAAGTGAGCCATCCTTTCCCTTACCTCATTTCTGTTCCCCAGAATTGGCCTTCCTTGAGTTTGCTGAGATATCACCTTGATTGAATCAGATTGTTAGCGCCATAAATTCACGATACAAATGCAGCTGGGCTCTTATTGTTCCTGGGCAGTCCAACTATTTGTCCTTGTCAGGTGTGCTCCCATTCTCAGTGAGTTTGTTCATTCATTCCACAAATGTTTGGGTACCTGCTTTGTGGGAGGCACCATGACAGATTTAGAAAATCACTTACTTTTTTAAACCTCTGCCTACCCTTTTCTCTCTGCCTTTCTGGTCTCAATAAATGACCTCTTTTTCTACTTAAGAAAATAAAGTAGCAGATTGAAATTCCAGATAATCCTGTTTTCAAACCTACAAACCTACCTGTGTTCACATTCATCCTCTTTTTCCCTATCTGCTGCTAGAGAGTTGGTGTTATTCTTCTCGTCTTTGGCCTGTCACCTTGCCTTTGCCTTGATCCCACTCTCCTGTCTTCTTGGTAGTCTTTATATGACAGTAGTATTGCCTAACTTTACCTCTGTCTTCACATTTTTTCTCCTTGATCTTTCCCCTCAATTCTAAACATGGTTATGTCTCTCCTATCTTGAAAAAAAGCCTTCCCCTTCTAGGTTTAACTCCTACCTCCTTCCCAATTAACCCTCACGCATAGTTGTATCTCTCACGCCCTCTTTTTCTGAGCTCCTAATTTTCCTCCCATCTAGTTTTTACCCCACTGCTCTGTAAAGTGACTCTTGCTAAGATCACTGATGACCCCATGTTGTTGACCGTAGGAAACATTCCACTTGCCATCTCCCTTGATCTCTTAGCGCTATTCCTCATAAGGGAATACACCCTTCTCCTTAAAGTACTTCCTTCCCTCAGCTTCTGTGGCCCTACCTCTTGTTGGCTTTTTTATATCTAACTGTTCTTTTCACCCTTCTTTTAACCCCTTTTCTTCTCACTGGCTTGAACAGTTAAGATTTCTTAAAGCAAAAAACAAAAAAAAAAACTTAAAGCATGACCCATATTCTTTTCCAATCTTTACTTTTTGCTTAGTAATTTTATCAACCCCCCCCCCCCGCCATGGTCTCAAATTCTAAAAACTCCTAAATTAATGTCTCTACTCGAAATCTTTCCTTTGAGTTAGGTGTATATAAGCATCTACCCCCTCGCCATCCCTATCCCTACTTTGATATCATTGGAATTTCAAACTCAGCAATTCTAAAACTGAAGCCTCTAAAACCCCTTTGACCTCTCTCCCCTCAAACAGATATGGCTTGGGCTTCAGCTCTCTTGCACTATTGCTTGTCTCAGTAAATGGCCCGTTATGTACTTGGTTTTGTAAGCCAGAAACAAGGAGGTTGTCCATGACATCCACGTTCCTCTTCTCACTCTATATTCGGTCACTAAATCCTGCTTGTTCAGCTTCCTAGATCTCTCATCACTTCTCTCCCTTCCGTATCCATCACCATCACCCTTGTCCATTTCACCATCTTTTCTCACCTGCCTTGTTTCAACATTTTACTTCATTTTCTGTATAGCACCCAGAGTAATTGTTTTAAGAAGCAGAAAGAAATGTATTGTTGAAGTGCTTATTTGTATTTTCACAAGGTAGACTGGGCTTTGTATTTTACTTTCAGGTGTCCACTTGCGAAAGCAGCATTCCTATATTGAACAAGGCAAGAAATGTCGATACTGCGATGCTGTGTTTCATGAGCGCTATGCCCTCATCCAGCATCAGAAGTCACACAAGAACGAGAAGCGCTTTAAGTGTGACCAGTGCGATTATGCGTGCAGACAGGTAGAGACCTTCATAATTAGAAAGCTGTTGATGGTTCATTGGTGCCAGGTTTCATCAGAGGTTTGTTATATACCTTGTATAGTGGCTATTTTTAAGGATAACATTTCAAATTGATTTATGAGGAATGTCACCAAAGATCCTGTTAATTTTATCTTAGTCTCCAAGTGATGTTTTATTCAGTCATGGCTTACCCACCCACACCCCACTCCCCGTCACGGGTAGAATATTGACTTCTTTCTCAAAACTGTTGGAGAACTTAACTTCTTTGAGAAAAGGGAAGAATATAGTCCTGGGGCCTGATGCTTGGGAATGAGCTAGAGAAACAGCCCAGCAGGAATGAATGTATCTGCACTGGGATTTATGGAATCAGTTTTGTACCCCAATAAAGATAAGTTTATCCTCTCAACAAGCCTTGGGAGAAGAAAGCCTGTCAGCCACATCCACACAGGTGGTAGCTGGGGTAGCAGCCCTGTCTGTGACAGGCTCTGAAGCCTCTTCCTACACCCCGCTCTTTCAGGAGAGGCATATGATCATGCACAAGCGCACCCACACCGGGGAGAAACCTTATGCCTGCAGCCACTGCGACAAGACCTTCCGCCAGAAACAGCTCCTTGACATGCACTTCAAACGCTACCATGACCCCAACTTTGTCCCTGCGGCCTTCGTCTGTTCTAAGTGTGGGAAAACATTCACACGCCGGGTGAGAGTCAGAGATTTGCTTCTCTTATGGTTCTTAGTATCGTGTGCTTGATCGTCCACTGCACAGCAAGGCAGTTTTTCCCACAGGTTGTAAACATGAAGGTGCTCTATCCTTAGAGAAGGGCCAGTCATCCCCACCCCAAGGTGTTATGTCTGTGTGCGAACCCTTCTGCTGATGGAGCCCTCCCTATCTTTTAGTAGGTCTTTCCAGGATCTTCCATTGGAGACATGTCAGTTAGTCTGTCTGCACAGGACAGGGAGCTAGTCTGATCCTCCCCTGCTCCTTCTGCCTGCTGGCTGCTGAGCCCTTTATTCAGGGCACCCAACCTCATCTTTGAGGGACTCTCTCCTCTCCCTCCCTCCTCTCTGTACCCCTCCAGATGGAGACCATTTCCCTTGAACAAGGAGACCACGTTTAAGACATGCTTTAGCAGATGCTAGAATATTCGGACTTAATATAGACACTTCATATTTTTATTAAAATAAAGAGAACTTCCAATTCTAATCTTAAGTTTTTTAGTAATATGAAAGAGGATTTGTTCCTTTTGTTAGAATACCATGGCAAGACATGCTGATAATTGTGCTGGTCCAGATGGTGTAGAAGGGGAAAATGGAGGAGAAACAAAGAAGAGTAAACGTGGAAGAAAAAGAAAGATGCGCTCTAAAAAAGAAGACTCTTCTGACAGTGGTGAGTGAGTGGCTTGTTTCTTGATTTAGTTACATATGGCCGATTTGGTGCCCAGTTTCAAAAATACTTATGTATGGATGTGCAGGGATATAAAAGTAGGCCAGTCACTTTTCCTTTAAATCTCTAATCTTTCTAATTTGTTATGTATATTTACAACAACAGTTTGTTTATTTCTGGCAGTTTTTTTCCTCATGGTGTTCCATTGCTAAATAATACTGTATATGTTATGTTCAGCTAAAGCCAAAGTGAGTTAATATCTTTACTCAATTTACTCAGATTAGTGATATTCTAAGACCAGCAGAGTTTCTTTTCTATGTTCATAGCTTTTACGTTTAGGAAGCTGGTCTAGATTTGAGCAGTGAATCTAATGGACATGGAGAAGGTTGCTTAAGCATCTTGACCAACTTCTGGTTTGACTGCCTCTGTCAGCCTAGCCTTGAGAAGTGTTGATCAAATCCGTGAAGGTCAGCCTCTCTCTTCCTTCCGTAATCTCTCCGTTTATAATTTAAAACTTTGCTTATTTTCCTGTCATTGATGCTCTTTGGGATAATTTTGCCTTTCTAGCCATGAAATCCAGGCAGCAGATATGCTTTGAGGTATTAGACTCATGAAGAGGGAGGGAGGGAGAATAAGAGTGTTGCTAATGTAGGAGTTACATTTGAAGAGAACTAATTTGCGCCAAAGTGTTAGGTTCTGTAATATGGATACTTGATGGCACGTACTTGAGAAGGCACATCTATGACTATAGATTTAAGCTTTTTATGGAAGAGTGCAGAGGGATTTTGTTTTGGAGATTGTACATCCCCAGAAGCACCATCAGACTGGAGAGAGTATGAGGAGTATGGATGGTGCCTAACATATGTCTTAGGAGTCCTCATTTTGTCTTTTATATTGCTTGTTAGTAGAAATAGTGGGGAGGGAATGACATTTTTGAAAATTGAATGTATTAAAGAATCTAGTCACATTATTGGTTTTGTTGTAAAACTTGCCCATGAAAGCACTGGGTTTTTTTATGTTTAGATCTGTAAGAAAGTCTCTTTTGTTTTTTAACAAAACCTTCAGTTTTCTATTCAGAACTTTTATTTTTTCCTGGGAGACTATGCACCCAATAAGCATAAGAATAATTTATTTTTTCCTGCTCTTTTTGGTGGAAAATTTATTTTAAGCAGTGTCTTCAGTCTCTGGGTTTTAAGGTGCCTCCTTTAAAATGTCAGTGTGACTAATTTTTATAAAAGCACACCACTCTTTACTAAGAATCTTTTTGGAACCCCTTTGATTGGCTAAGAAAATGTGTGGACTGTTGGGAGGTGTCAAGGAATGTCGGAAGGCCCCAGATAACACCAGAGATCCACAGATAACCTTGTGCTGGTGGATCCCTGCAGTTGTTCTTAGTTGCAGAGCCTCATGCTGCCACAGACTTTGTCCCATATCCTTCTTTCTTGTGGCACTGCCCTGTTCATTTCTGTGGTTCATCTCCCAACAATACTAGCTTCACTCCCTCATTGTACTTCACCAGAAGCATCTTTCAGTTGAAGAGTTCTTAATGCATTTCTACAATTCGCCCTTTTGTCTGCTGCACTGCTAGTTTTTAGAGCAGTTTGGTTCTGGGCCTCATACCTAGTGTCTTTATCTCCCGCCGGAGAGTCTGTGTTTTCCTCCCACTGGTTACAAAGGCCAAGGAGTCATATTTGTCCTCTCCCAGAAGTTCTACCTGTTGGCCATCTAGAGAGATTGACCAGCAGAGTCTCCTGCAGTTTTCAAGGCTTTTTGCCAAAATGTCTCCAAGCCAGTAAGCCTTTGTCCCTATTAACCTCCTTTGTGTGCTTGCCCCAACCCCAATTCTGACTGAATTTATTTAGCTGTCTAGACGTTGGGCCAGCTTAGGCAATAGGTGGTTTGAATAAGTTCAACAGGGAAGCATCTCGTTCTTGACACACTGCCACACACCAGTATGTTTCCCACCTTTTCACTTAGGATTTCAGTCACTTGACAAATCAGCCATTTTGTCCTGAAGATCAGGTATTTACTCACAGAATTCTAAATTTAAGCATTTGCTTTGAGAGAAAGAGAATGTGCTTGTAACCTGTGCTGCTTGGAGGCAGCGTACACTTTGTGCCACAATAATGGGGAAGGGGCAGCAAAAGCTCTGTGGCTGCCTGCGAGGGTGGACAGCAGGATAGCGCCAAACTGAGGCCAGAGTTTTATTTCCACTTGCTGTGGCTTAGCTATGCCTTACAAATCACTCAGCTTCTCATTTTTCCTACAAAATGAAGGCAATACCTCTTATTAAATGAAGTAATGAAGCCTAAATGGAATAATGGAGAAATTTTTAAATTGCGATATACAGTGTCAGTACAGCTTTGTGTAGTAGAGTATCAGTTAACAGCATGATTATGTGGTTATCTCTACTTTTTTGATCCTCAAATCACTGGTAAGTAGATTGGGAGCTTTAGAGATTACACGGGGAAGCTGAGGTCAAGTATGGTTGTTGTCAGGTTTTATACCTAATAAGAGGTCTGGGGCTCAAAGCCATATTATCAGGCTCCTCATCAGTATTTTCTACAGTGTTTCCCTCTTCTTTTACGTGTTTATGGCATTAGGGGGAAAGTAAGGGAGTTAAGAGTGACCCACTGGGTCTGGTACAGCTGAGAATTAAATTAGCCTTAAAAAAAAGCCATCAATTATAGCCCTAAAAGAACTCCTGCTGCTTCTCCTGGTAAATAGAACCTCACAATGCATCAAGAATTTCTGTCTTGCTCCCTGACAAATACATACACACCTCTTACACCCACTCAGAGGTGAGCAAGACCATATTATCATGGGTCCATCTCAGGCTTAATGTTTCTGCCTTACCCTTGTATAGTAGGTAGAGGGAACATTTGTGTTATTTTCATTTTAAACACCATTTGTAGTTTTGTTATATACTTGACATAAGGTGGCATTGCCTCTAAGATTCTAACCCACATAAAATATGAATAGTACTAGTCAAATTCATTTGCTTATTAATTCTGCCACAATACCAGTTTACTCTATTTATGCTGATAACAAAAATTCCAGAAAAACATTTTTAAAATAACCTTCTAATCATGAAAATACATGACTAGACTTCACAGAGTGTGTGATTACTTGTGTGTTATTTCTTCTTGCACCATTCTTCTTGCCTCACTACCTGTTCGCCCTGATTTCCTGAACAGAAAATGCTGAGCCAGACCTGGATGACAATGAGGATGAAGAGGAGCCTGCTGTGGAAATTGAACCCGAGCCAGAGCCTCAGCCTGTGACCCCAGCCCCACCACCTGCCAAGAAGCGGAGAGGACGCCCCCCTGGCAGAACCAACCAACCCAAACAGACCCAGCGTAAGTTACTTGTCTCAGCTCAGTTAACTGGCTGGCATCCTCTCCCAGCATGTGGGGGAGCCAGGCGAGTCCTTGTTCTTTGGGGAGATGGGAACTAAGCCATGAGAACAAGTTATGGTCGTGCCAAGAACAAACTTAGGAAGCGATTTTTTTTAGTTTTTACTGGGTAACATCTGAGGCCTGTTAACGTTTCAGCACATAAAAGTCCAGCCTAGAGGACTACTTATGTTCTACAAGATGGGTGCTGTTGACGTGGGAGGCTTTTATAAAACAACCAAAGTCACAGTCCGCTGGCAGAATTGATGTGATAGTGAATGTAAAAAAGCCACATTTTAAAGGATGGAGAGAGAAAGCAGTTTCTATTCTGAGATTGCCCCTTCTAAGAAATCCAGGCCTGTGGATTCTGTGGCTGGCCTTCTGATTTATGAGAGGACACAGAAGAGGTGTTCGCCCTTCACCTCACACCACATGACAATGGACAAGCAGTTCTGTACTAGATACAGCCTTTTGACAGCAGGCTCTGGGGAACTCTGGTCTCTAGTCTACTCCTTAATACTCACATGTTACTCTGGGTCTCCTGAAAGCTGGTGTGTTTTTGTTTTTAACAAGTGCAGAGTTTAATCTACCTTTTTAGTGTGTTTACTGAGCCTCATGTATATATGTCTATCACAGAGGGCTGGTTCACTATAAATCCTGGGAACTATTTCACCTACAAACACTTGAGTGAACAAACTAGTGGGAGGGCCCTAGGTGTAAGAGAGCTTCAGAATCAAAATGTCAGCTTCTGGCTATAGGTGGGTCACTTCTGAAACACATCACACATTTCTATGAAGGATTCTTAGTCACCTGCTGTCTGCACCTTTTGTCTCTCTCACACTATCGTAAAAGCTAAATTTATGACATAAAGGAAAACTAAGGCTTTTAACATGTAATTTGGAAGACATATGAAGATGAATGCCAGCATTTTGTTCTTTGATGGTTTCTAGAGTATTGAGGCTTTATATATGGCCACATTTTAGATCATTAAGTCTTTTTTATTGACTTCCTCTGTATCCGTGCTAAGTCTTTCCTATATTGCTAACATTCATTTAGTATCAAGTCTGAAAAAAGTCTTGCAATCTTTGGGGGCTTTAATGGAGCGTTTTGTTTTGTTCGTGCTCTTTTTTGCCAGCAACAGCTATCATTCAGGTTGAAGACCAGAATACAGGTGCAATTGAGAACATTATAGTTGAAGTCAAAAAAGAGCCAGACGCAGAGCCCGTGGAGGGAGAGGAAGAGGAGGCCCAGCCAGCTGCCACGGACGCACCCAACGGAGACCTCACCCCCGAGATGATCCTCAGCATGATGGACCGGTGATGGCAGGGCCTCGTGCATCACCAGGACTGCTTTGGGCTGTGTTTAAACGGCCTGCATCTTAATTTTTCTCCCTTCTTTTTCTTTTGGCTTTGGGAAAAGCATCATTTTACACCATTTTACCAAACATACTGAGAACTAAAACTTCAAGGATGACGTTAGAAAAATGTGATTTAACTAGAACTTGCTGTTTGATGTTAGCAAATCATGGAATGTTCTGAGTCCCTGAGGGTTTACTGTGAAGTGCTGAGGACAGTGTTGGCGCCTAACTGGTTTTCGTAGATGGAAACAGACATTGAACCCTCTCTCTTGCTATGGTAAACCACTCCAGAATGGCCACCGGGTTTCCCAGAGTTCTATGGTCTTCTTCCCAGGAGAGTTTTTAATTGTAAATGCAGACTTGGGAAGGACTTAGACTTTAAACTGGTTTTTGCTTTTGCTTTTTCCGACTCCCTTTGCTTGGAGTCGGCTGCACACCAATACTATGGCATGCTACGATCGGTTTTTGTCATGAAGGCTTTGCCTCTTTCTTGGCAGAGTTTCTGGTATGGTCAAGCCTGTAAATAACTTTTTTTACATTTTAATCTTTTCCATTAATTAAGAGGTTGAAAAGAAGTGCAGTGTAAGAAAACCCAGCATTTTAATTACTTGCAAATTAAGTTACCACAGACTCTGTAGTGTGTAAATGTCGACAAGAAATTGGATCACAATCATGTAGCAGAACAGCACCCAGACTGCTGCCCGCGAGAGACGGAGCCCATGTGGACGATCGTGATTTCCAGCCCATGGAGCCAGCATTTGAACCTTGTACAATTAACTTTCAGTTATGATTTCCCATCCACATTTTCTTTGCTCTGTTTGTAGCTGAATTTTATGTTTTATAAATCCTCTGTTAAAGCGGAAGAGTGATTATGAATGGGTCACAGCAGCCCTTAAAAGCTGGGCCAGAAAATTTCACTAGGTCAGTAATTTAAACTTTGGATCTTCAAAAAAAATAATAATAATGTGAAGCAAAACCAACTAAAAAGTAATTCTTGCACATGAACTGTCACATGTTTAAAATGTGTTTTTTAGAGCGCCTCAGTCTTGCTGATTTCAAACACTTTTTTCTTCTGTGTATTGCTTTTAAGAGAGCTATCAGTTAGCTATCAGACTCTAGGTTAATGCATTTTGTACTTAGCTGTACTGTGTGATATTTTTCATTATTTTAGGGCACCAACATGAGACCTGTAATAAAATATGTAATGGGGTTGAAAGCTGGGGAGGAGGATCTACTGCTGTACAGCTAATAAATCATAACAGATTAACAAGTGCTCCAAACACTCTGTCCCGTGTGATTCCTGCCTAATGAGGGGCCCAGAGTGGTCTGCATGTGTGGCCTCAGCTTAGGTGACATAGGTCTCCTTACCTTTCAGAGGCAAGCTGTGTGGCCACTTCCTCTCTAGCAGATGGGAGATGATCTTGGCAGATGATGGGATATATTGAGTGCATCCTGCTGCAAGTTTAAACTTCCAGAAAGTGTGTGAGTGGAGAGGTGAGTGGATGGACAGCGGCCAGACTCCATGGTCCACCTTGGGAGTGGGTTTCCTGTAGCAGAAGGGGTAGGCCGCAGAGTTGAGTGCAGAAGGGACTGATGGAAATCTGTCCTTAGGATATCAGCTCAAAAAGGACTGAGTTCTGCCAAGTGCAGGGAACAGAGAAGCTGGGCCCAGTCAGCTCTACGGAAGTTGATTTGAGAGGGGAGATAAAAGTATAATTAGAGAAGACTCTTGGGCATCACAGCTGCTTGTTAGCACCACAGGAAGTAGGATGGAAAGGGAATCGTGTTAGGAAGTTTACACATCAGTGAAACAACATCTTGCTGCCGCTGGCCATCTCCGGGTGAATAGCTTTGGTAAACCCATCTCAGGTAAAAGCTTCAGCCACTAATAACAGGGATTTTAAACCCAAATTCCAACTTATCAGTTTTCAGTGAGAGGTGATAAAGGACAAGTTGTATGTATGTAGCCATTGAAAAGATGTATGCAGTCTAGTTTCAAGGAAAACATGTCATTTGGAGTCTCAAGACTAAACCAGGCAGTCAGCTCTTTGGACTTAATGTTCATGGCCTGAGGTTGTCAGCATTCAGTCTCCTCCCACGGGGTAGCCACCCCCCCCCCAACAGGGGCCAGAGTAACCCCTACCAGGTTGTTTCACTAGGTTTATAATTTTCAGTTATTAGATATATAGGGAATCTGCAGGACAGTGAGATGTTTATCTTCAGAGCTTTTCATTTCTCAACGTATACATAAAAATTGAAAGTTTTAAAGTGGATTTGTTTTGGATGGAGAGGGCAAGAAAAGTGACGTTCTCATGGGAGTTAAGCCTGAAAAGGGACCCCTCATTATATAGCCCATAATACATCCTGTGTGACTTCATTAAAAATAAAACCTTCAGCAGAAGCCACTTCTCACTATTACTCCAAACCTGAGAACTTCTGATGGGGAAGTTCCCTGGCCTGTCAGCAGCACTCTTCCCTACTGTTAAAGCATAGTGGGTACTGGAGTGAAGAAATAGTCTATTCCCTTTCCATGCCTAACTGGTGTCACCCATCCAGTGCTGCACAGCCCAGCAAGCACTGAGGCATCTTTTGATCAGGATCTGAGAGAGCCTGCACCTGGGAGGTGCCGCCTGGTTGATCCTCAGCCTGTGCTGCTGGAGCAGGCGGGACTTACTCTTCATTTTGAGCTTTTAGCATTTCCTGAGCGCCCACGGGGTGTCATGCTGTCTGGAACACAGGCAGGTTTGAACAAGCTGAAGGCCTTGTTCCCCCTCTCACTGAGTCACTCGCTTCTTGTAGGGCTGAGTCACATGTGTTCACTTACTTAGTCTCTGAGAGCAGTTGTGTTTGTCACTGCCGCCCTGACCACCAGCAGTTGATGGGGGTTTGTGGCTAGCCCAGTACCCCTGACATGATCTCCATGCTGATCCTGGTTTCGTTCTCCATAGCCCCCAGCCTGCCCTCACAGCACTCACTGGACATGAGCAGATGCCACCAGTATGGCTGCTGGCCCTGAGATTCCTTCTGCCTGGGAAACGGCTTGAGCCCTTTGGCTGTCATTCCCTCTTGTATTTCTCATCCTTGTCATTCTAAATGGAAAAATCCCAGTGAGGTGGGTTTTCTAGGGGTCTGTTTTGGAGTCCTCAAGTTGCCGTGGCAGACTCGGCAAATGTGAGTGTTCATTGAGTGCCAAGCAGTGTTGTGAGCACTTCTCTTAATAGTTCATCCTTATAGCAACGCTTGGAGGTAAGTTAAGAGCCAGCTGGAGAACTGGAAACCCAGAAAGGGTAAGTATCTTATTCAGTGTTAAATAGCTGCTAAGAGGTGGAGTCAGGACTTGAATTCTGAATTCGAGGTCTGCCTTCAGAACCTGCATTCTTGACCACTTGGTCCATAGGATGTGAGACCTATTGAGTTCTTAACCTAAAAACAGTTTGTGGGTTCTGTGTGGTCTTTGGAAGTCTTACATCTTAACCCAATCTTAACTCCTTTTAAATTGGGGGGCAGCAGAGCAGGACCTCCTCTTTCCTGTTTCCCAGAACTCAGCTCCCTCTCCTTTCAGTTCTCGGCCATCACACTACGGTCTGGTGCTTGAAGGGAGGCAGCTGCCCCTGCGTTGTTAATAATCAGTTTCTGCTTTCCACTTTATCCTAGTCCTTGATGGACCACAGCAAAAGGAGATGAGATCTGGTTGGGCATTGGGGGAGTGGTTGTCAGATGACTAGAGGGTACTCCCACTCTCACAAGCCCCAAGGTGGAGGCAGGTAGCTGGAGATGGGAAAGAAACCAAGGGACTCTGCTCAGTATCTCTCACCCACATATGGTTATTTCACCTCTGCCTAGCTGAGCTGTGAGCAGGAGAGAGGCTCTTCCTTAAAAGTGGAGTTTAATTAGACTAGTGAAAGAAGAAAAATTTTTTTCATTTTATTTCTTGTAACTTTACTCTTGTTTAGGTTATGTCATTTTTGTTCAGTTATGAGAACAATCTAAAGGATGGTAGATTATTGGCTAGCTTAATGGATGGAACAGGAAAGTAGAAAATGTAAAATGTCAGAAAACATACATTCACATCTAGATAAGTTTGTCCACTGAACCTAAATTGGCTAATTCATTAAGCATAATCTCAAAAAAAGCACAAAGATTCTACTGATACATAGGGTTTTCTTTATTCAAATAAAATAGGTATACCAACTAACCTAGAAGCTAGCTGAAATACAAAAAATCCCAATTAGAAGAATATCCCAGTTTCAAGATACAATGATGCATTTAAATACAGTCCATCTATTTGAAAGTTGGCACAAGATGGATTAAAAAGAGGTAATCCCCTCCTGTGAACCCTCTGGAGTCTAGATCCTTGGTCTTTTATTGGACAGCATGCTTCCAGCTGCCAGGCCCCCAATCCATACATTACTTTCTGACCTCTCCCAGCCCTGAAGACAGTAGCTTTCCGCTCTTCTAGTGGTCCTGCATAATCACAGGAAGACCCCTGTGTACCTGGCCTTGGCTCAGGAGTCACTTCACCCCTCCTTGAAGCCATTGGGGTTCAGGCTTTAGCCAGAGGCTGCCCCCTGAGCGTCCACGCCCACCTTCTGGCCCTGACCCAACCTGAACCTGATGAAACCTGAGGAAATTCTTCCTCAGAGAGGGCGTCTGGGTCCATCTGGTGTTTTTTCCACCCCTTTAACTTCCTGGATCCCCAACGGGGTCATGGACTCTAGGTTAGAAGCAACAGATTAGGTCCTCCACATTAGGACGCAGGTGTTGGAAGAGAGATCTGACGCTCTGTTCTTTCTGCCCGCGTATCCACATCCCCAGCTAGGCTTTGGAGGGTACGAACCGGGGTGGGCCGGGTAAGGAATCCCCAAACGGACATCGCCCCCTGGTGCTCGCGGCAGGGACTGCAGAGCGGGGTGGACGTAGAGGGCTAGGAACCGCAAGAGGCACGCAACTCGCGCGGCTCTCACTACTAC
This sequence comes from Eonycteris spelaea, assembly GCA_003508835.1. Lineage (NCBI taxonomy): Eukaryota > Metazoa > Chordata > Mammalia > Chiroptera > Pteropodidae > Eonycteris > Eonycteris spelaea. The sequence goes on along the minus strand of PUFA01000026.1, from coordinate 633,622 downwards.
ATCACTCCTCCCACCCCCGCTGTTTTGCCTGACGGAGTAGCTCCTGCGAAACAGGGCGGACGGGCACCTGGGACTCTGCCCTCCCCCTACACCCCTGTACCCGAGCGACATCTTCCAGCCCGCGGAGGCCCAGTCGGGGAGGAGCCGGGCTGGGGGCGGCTTGGCAGGAAGCAGCGCATACCTTCCGCTGCAGGAGGAACAGGTGGCTGGCTGCAGTGCGGGCCGGGGCCCCAGGCTTCCTGTGCGCGCCTGCCCGCTACTGTTTCTGGTCGGAGCTCTTTTGGTCACCCCGGCCTCCTGGCCCAGCCCCATGGCCCAGACCCTCGATGGCATATCCTGTGAGCTGAGAGGTAAGCGCTGGCCTTTCTGGCCTACTTGGCTGGGGAGGAAGCAGTGCAGCCCCCAAGCCAGAGGCTGACCCACTACCCCAGGGGTGCCGGGCCAGCATTTCTTTCTGCTCCTCCGGAGGGCTTGGTCCCCAAGATCCACTCCACTCCTTCCTTGCTGGTCCAAGGGTGAGTCCAGGCCGCTAGCCTGGTACAGACCATGGGCACGAATTGACCTCCATGGGAGGACCAAAGTCATCCAGCAGGCTCCCCTTCTACAGGCGAGATCACCAGGTTCTTGTGGCCCAAGGAGGCAGAGCTGTTGCTGAAAACCTGGCTACCAGAGCGGGAGGGTGCTGAGCAAGGTCATGTCCTGGTATGGCAAGGGGCAGAGCCCGGGAGGGCCACTGGGGCCCAAGTAAAAAGAGCCTCTTTTCCTGTCCAAGATGTCAGACACTCTCTCCCCCCAGGCACTGCTGCGTTGGAGAGCCTACCTGCTCCACACCTGTCTCCCCCTGAGGGTGAGTCCCAGGGCCTGGCCACCAACTCCTTGCCCTCCAGAAGCTTCCCTGATGGCTGCATCTGCAGCACTGTTCCTCTTGTCCTTGTGGTCTCTGTCCTTCTAACAGCACTGGCCTCCCACCGGTCTGGCTCTGAGCTCCAGACTGCACAAAGGACTGGGTTCCCAAGAGGGTGGGACTCAGGCCTTGGTCCAGGCTGATCCAGGTACTCCACAGGTGGACTGCACATTCAGCTACCTGGAGGTCCAGGCCATGGCACTGCAAGAGACACCCCCTCAGGTGAGAGGGGGTGTATCCCACCAGGGCCTGCAGCCTGGCCTGCACCTTCCCCTCCACCTGCCTCCACATATGGAGCCCATCCAAGCCGCCTGCCCTCCCCAGGTCACCTTTGAGCTGGAGTCTCTGCCTGAACTGGTCCTGGAGTTTCCTGGAGTGGGTGCCCTGGAACAGCTGGCCCAACACGTTGCTGCGGCCATCAAGAAGGTCTTCCCTCGCTCGACCCTTGGGTGAGGCCCAACTGCACAGGGCTGGCAGGGAAGGAGGGCAGTGGGCGGACATTCTGAAAACACAAGTGAGCTGCCTCACATCTCAGGGGCCAAAAGTCCCTTACCCACTTCTCTTTTATCCCCCTCCCCAGAAAGCTATTCAGGAGGCCCACACCCCCCTCCATGCTGGCTCGTCTGGAGAGAAGCAGCCCCTCAGAGGCCACTTCACCCAGTAGCCCCTGTGGTAAGGGCCAAGGCAGGGCCACATGGGGCTTTGAGTGCCCCCCCGCCCACACACACACACACATACACACACCCTGGATTTGAACAGCCATTCAAGGCACAGCCACCACCCAGCTTGGGTCTGATTTTCCCTCATCTCTGACCTTTTGTCTCTCCTCCCCCACCACATCCCATCATACCCCTGGCACCTCCCCAGGTGGCTTCTTGGAGACATACGAGGCTCTGTGTGACTACAATGGCTTCCCTTTCCGAGAGGAGATTCAGTGGGTGAGGGTAGGGCCCTCTGGGGGGAGGGGTTGGAGGAATCTGATCCCCATGTGCATTGAGTCCCTCCCTGCCCTTTGTGGCCCCAAGCTAGTTGGAGACACTTTCTTCTTGCCCAGGATGTGGACACCATCTACCATCGTCAGGGCTGCCGCCATTTCAACCTAGGAGACTTCAGCCATCTGGGCAGTCGGTGTGTGGCCTTCCAGGACTAGGAAGGGGGGAAGATTCCATGACCCACATTCCTGGGCCTCAACCTCTTATGGAAGGGATGCTGGGCCTGGGATCTGGCTGGAGGACCCTGAGCTCTGCCCTTGCCTCTTTTCCTACCCAGGGACCTGGCCTTGAGTGTGGCTGCCCTGTCCTACAACCTGTGGTTCCGGTGCCTCTCCTGTGTGGACATGAAGTTGGTGAGAGTCGAGGGGCAGGGAGGGGCCTGGGGTGTGGGGATGAGGGTATAGCCCACTGAGCCCCCACTCTGGTCCTCAGAGCCTTGAGGTCTTAGAACAGATTCTGCACATGATGAGTCAGTCTTCCCACCTGGAGGAGCTGGTGCTGGAGACCTGTGGTCTGAAGGGGTAAGGGGGACAGGGAGGACTTGAGGAGGGGACTCCACGGGGGTGGGATTGGAGGCTAGTGGCCTGGGGGGAGTTGGGAATCCAGGGTCAGAGTCTCATGCCTGGGTCTGGTCCCCAGAGACTTTGTCCGGCGACTGGCCAGGCATGGCAGGGCACTCGAGCTCTGGGCTACGGGAGCTCAGCCTGTCAGGGAACCTGCTGGATGACCGAGGTATGACTGACCTGGGGAAGCCCTGGGGCCAGTGCTGGAGGAGGTGAGACCCACATGGTTGCCTCCATCCACTAGGCATGGCTGCACTCAGCAGACACCTAGAGCATCGTCCTGGAGCCCTGAGAAACTCAGCCTAGCGCAGACAGGGTTGACACAGCGAGGTAGGCAGAGCCAAGATGGGGACGGGGAGGGGCAGGAAGGGGGATCTGCCCGATTGCTGAGCCGCTCCCTCCTCCACCGCCAGGGATGAGGGCTCTGGGCCGGGCGCTGGCTTCCAATGTGGCCTTTGACTCTGCCCTGACCTACCTGGACCTTTCCGGGAACCCTGGGGCACTGGGGGCCTCGGAGGACAATGGGGTGAGTGGCCGTGTTTAGGGACAGTGATTGGGGGCGCCGGAGGCAGTGGAGTGTCAGGAAGCTCGTTGGTGAAGCATCCCTGACTCCTTCCCGTCCCTCCACCCCTATCCTTCCACCAGGGCCTCTACAGTTTCCTGAGCCGTCCTAATGTTTTGACGTTCCTGAATCTCGCCGGCACCGACACCGCCCTGGACAGTGTGAGGGGGTGGTCCGCGGGGGGATGATCCATAGGGCTGGTGGCCTGGCCTGAAGCCAGAGGATAGACTGGAGGGCAAGGCGGGCGGGAAGGACTCAGTCCTCTGGCCGGTGCAACCCACACGGTCCTTCCGCAGCTCTTCTCCGCGCTGTCCCGCGGCTGCTGCGCCAGCCTCACCCACCTCGACGCTTCGAGGAACGTCTTCTCCCGCACGTAAGCGGGAGGGAGCGGGGCGGGTCTGGGGGAGCCCGTCGGGAGCTGCTTCCTTTCGCCCCGAAGTCCACTTCTCGGTCCCCCACCCCAGAAAGTCCCGGGCTGCACCTGCCGCGCTGCAACTCTTCCTCAGCCGCGCAGGATCGCTTCGGCACCTGGTACTGGCGGGCTGCAAGCTTCCCCCGGACGCGCTCAGGTCAGTGTCGCTGCCCGCAGCCACGCCCCCCGCCTGTACAGCTATCGCCAGGCCAGGCCTCCAGCACCTCACCCCGCTCTTATCGCACCCACAATCTCCCTAGCATCGTAGCCCTTCCTTCTTGGGATTCGTTCGCGCCCTGGTACCCCCTTTCCCAGCTCTCGCTACCCCTTGTGGCGTCCCCTCCCAGGGCCCTTTTGGAAGGTCTCGCGCTCAACACGCACATGAGCGAACTGCACCTGGACCTCAGCGCTTGTGAGGTGAGCGCCAGGCCCCCGACGTGAGCAGCCACACGCTGGGGGTGGGGCTGCGAGGCGGGAGCGCTGGTCCGTTGGCCCCCCTGATCCTCCCCACCTGTGGCCTGTTGGCCTCAGCACAACCCCACCTTCCAATTAAGCTGCGCTCAGCGGGTGCCCAGGTGATACAAGACTTCGTGTGCGATGCTGGTGCAGTGAGTTCCCTGGATCTGTCAGATAATGGTGAGGCCGCCCTGAAACCCGCCTCCCACCATCCACCCAATTCCCACACTGCCCCCCTCGCCGCACCTTCGCCTGTGCGTGACCCCAACCACCCTCAGGCTTCGGCTCAGACATGGTGACTCTGGTACTGGCCATCGGGAGGAGTCGGTCCCTGCAACATGTGGCGCTTGGAAGGAACTTCAACGTCCGGTGCAAGTGAGCCCCCATCTCACTCCCGGGCCTCCCAGACAGCACCCACGCATCTGAGTCCTCCCTTAACTCTCCCTTGCTCCCCCGGTCCTCACTCGCATTTCCCCCCACCTCTCAGTCAATCCTCTGCCCACAGGGAGACCCTGGATGACGTCCTGCACCGGATTGTCCAGCTCATGCAGGATGACGACTGTGTGAGTTCACGGGAGCATGCGGGATCTTCAGTCAATGAACACCCTGTGACTGACCCCCTCCCCGCCTCCTGCTCCCTCAAACCCTGTGCCCTCCTTGCTGACTCCTGAATCCAACCACATAGGGCTTTCTCTTAACCCCAGCCCCTGCAGTCTCTGTCTGTAGCTGAGTCGAGGCTGAAGCTGGGTGCCAGCGTACTGCTGCGGGCCCTGGCCACCAATCCTAACCTGACAGCGCTGGATATCAGCGGCAACGCCATGGGGGACGCGGGTGCCAAGATGCTGGCCAAGGCGCTTCGGGTTAACACCAGGCTCCGGTGGGCGGGTCAGAGGGGGTGGGACCAATGCGGAGGGCGTGGCATGGAGGGTGTTACCGGACTAAGGGGGTGGGGGGCTGAATAAGGGCGAATGGACAAGGCCCGCGGGTTGGGTGGGGCCTTGCTGAGCTCTGACCCCAACTGAAGCTTTCACCCGGCCCAGGTCTGTGGTCTGGGATCGGAACCACACGTCTGCTCTGGGCCTGTTAGACGTGGCGCAGGCCCTGGAGCAGAACCGAAGCCTGAAGGCCATGCCCCTGCCACTGACCGACGTGGCCCAGGCGCAGCGCAGCCGCCCGGAACTGACAGCACGTGCAGTGCACCAGGTGGGGGTTCCTTCTCCGCTGCTCTTCTCTGTGCCATTGCCCCGCGACCCCACTATTAACAAACATCCCTTGTCCTCAGATCCAAGCCTGTCTCTTGAGGAACAACCGCACGGGCCACACCCCTTCTGCCCTCACCTCCTGCCAGCAGCCACTAGGTCTGGTATCTAAGGTCTCTGAGCAGGTCAGTGTCCCCTCTTTTAAGCTTGAATACACACAGAAGACAGGGACATGGGGAAAGCTGTAACACTTGGGAGCTTCCATGAGTCGGAAGGTCTGGCTTTCCTGGGGCCTGAGTGCCTAAATTCTGCTGTCCCAGACAATCGCCTCTTCTTGGTCTGGAGAGGAGACAACCACTTTTGAAATAGCTCACCCAAATAACACCCCTGGCTACCTTTTTAAAGCATTTAAATAGGCTTTGATGTTAGAGATGAGAAGTATTTCAAAATCTCCCCTTAATCGCCCCCTATTGTAGCCCCATCTATGACCTCCCATTCACAAGTCCCCTCCACTCTCTACTGACCTCTGTTGTGGCCGCTCTAGTGACCTTTCTTCTGGCTTCATCTCCCTCCACTTCCTTGCCTTTGTGAGATATTCCCACCTCTCTATTCCCAAATCCCACATCTCTCCCAAGCTTGAGCCCAGGCATCTTGACCCAGACATCCTGCAGGGCGTTCACATTCTATACATCTTCAAGTGATCTCATCATCTCCCACAAATTCTTCTCTTTACCTTGGAGCCCAATTTCACTAGTGCTCACACCCATCAAGTGCTGTGGACAGAGGTTTGGATCAGGTCTCTCCTGGCCACACTGGAGCCTATGCAGACCTCCTTGGTCCTATTCCTCATCCCCACCCTAACTCTCCCTTGCTCCCCCAGTCCTTCATCCATGGTGCCTCTGTCGCATTTCCCCCCACCTCTCAGTCAATCCTCTAGGTGGATGGTGAACAAATTGAGCTTCTAAAACACAGACATAACTAACTGCTCCTTTCCTTCCTATTCTGTAAACTTAAAAAGTACATATAAAGTCCCTACAATGAACCAAAGGAGACACCGCTCTCCCTTCTTAAACAGATAGGTTTCCTAAGTGGCTGACCCAAAGGTATTGGCTTCAGGAACCTACATCCTGTTGGAGACCCTGGGAAGGAGGCAGTCAGGGTTTGGGGAACTGGGATGGGACCAGGCTGGAACTGATTCTTGATGCCTCTCAGGAAGTGAACGAACTGTGTCAGTCGGTGCAGGAGCATGTGGAGCTGCTGGGCTGTGGGGCTGGACCCCAAGGTGAAGCTGCTGTGCACCAGGCTGAGGATGCCATCCAAAATGCCAACTTCTCTCTCAGTGTGAGCACCCTTCCCTCCTGGCTACGAGGACCTTTCCCCTCTTAGTCAGGTGTCACTTTGCAATTCCTTTTCCTCCTTGGCCTCCAGATTCTTCCCATTCTACATGAGGCAGGAAGCTCCCCAAGCCATCAATGGCAGCTGCGGCAGAAGCTGGAGGGCCTCCTGGGGCAGGTGGGTGAGGTCTGCCGCCAGGATGTTAAGGTGAGATGGAACCCCTTTCTCAGCCCTACTTCCATGTGTAGGTTTAACTCCCATCCCATAGGTCTGCCTGTGATATCCCCTGATTCAATCAATATTCTGTGGGGGCTAGAGCCTCAAGCCAATCTGTCTGGGCCTTAGCCACACCCTTACCACTCTGACCTTTGCCCAGGACTTCACTCAGGCCACACTGGACACAACAAGGAGCCTCTGCCCACAGATGCTGCAGGGACCCAGATGGAGGGAAGAGCTAGAGGGTGTCCTGGTGGGCTCAAGGGGTCTCCCAGAGCTGTTCTCAGAACACCTGTTACAAGATGCTTTCACTAGGCTCAGGTATGCTGGATGGGGCTGGGCCGAGCTAGGCAGAGACAGCACACTAACCCTCAGGCCATCTTTTGCCTTCAGAGACATGCGGCTGTCAGTCACAAGGTCCTTGGCAGAGAGCATTGTGGCTCAAGCTCTGACAGGTCTGAGTGCTGCTCGGGATCGGCTGGTAAGGGGAAACTGCACTTGTCCATGCACACACACTGACCTGGCCATGACCCTGCAGGGGTTCTGTAATGTCTTCTGGGTCATAAATCCCGGGGATATTTCAGAGTTCCCATAGTACTAATAGGACCATGACCCCTACTTGTCCATCTTCGGGGTGCCTGGTATTGCAGGTGGAGAGTCTGGCTCAGCAGGCAACAGTGGCAGTGCCCCCTGCCATACCAGCACTGGATGGAGGCCAGCCCAGCCCTTTTGGACCTGGGGAATTGGAAGGCCTTTTCTTCCCTGAAGAGAAGACAGAAAAGGAAGAAGATAAAGAAGAGCAAAAGGTACGTGGTTCAAGAACTCCGGGCCTTGAACCCTAGATCTTCCCATCTTGTTCTGGAGTGTGGAAGTGGGGGAGGCACCTCCCCTTCCCTGGGCTGAGTTCGTGCCCTCCCTACCAGAATGATATTCCTTCACAGAAATGGCCTAAATCCAACCACTGTCTTCACCTGGTCCTCTCCACTCACAGTAAGTCAGGGCCTGGGGGGAAGGGAGTTACTGAGTTGGGCTGAAGCTCCATTAGACCTGGACACCTAGCCACATTCATTCAGCCCTATTGTTCCCGGAACTCCCTGACCCTTGCCTGAACCAAGCCAAGACCTCCATGTAACCTGCAAGGTTGGGGTCTGCTGTGATCAGTCAGCACAGAGCGGGACCTGAGCACGCCAGGGCCCAGACACTGTTTCCACTCTTCCGGCCCCCCTTTCCCTACCTACAGGACGCGCATGCTTGGCGGCGGTGCTGATGCACGCCGCTCGGGGCCGCGCTCAGCACCACGGACAGCGGCTGCGGGGGAGGGGCGGGGGGCGGGAGGAGCAGCCGGGGCCCCTCCCCGCGCTCTGGGCGGGTCCCCCCGCTGCCTGAACACCGCCACTGCCACCTCCTTGGGCTCCGCGCTCGGTGCTCTTTTGGTGCTCTCTCCTCAGGTGCTGCTGAGGAACCAGAGCCCGAGCTGGCGGCTCCTGGGGAGGATGCGGAGCCGCAGGCAGGCCCATCAGCACGCGGCTCTCCGAGCCCCGCTGCTCCTGGGTCCCCGGCAGGCCCGCTACCTCGCATGGACCTGCCACCCACCGGACAGCCCCTGCGCCATCCGACCCGGGCCCGGCCACGGCCACGGCGCCAGCACCACCACCGCCCACCGCCTGGGGGTCCCCAGGTGAGTACCCTCCCCCCACTCCTGAGCTTGTGGAATTGGGAGTCGCAGGTGGCCCATTTGCTCCGCACTGGTGATGGTGGGCAGGGAGGTGGGTTGTAAGGGCCCAAGACCACCTGGTCATGTGGCCTTGTGGTGGCTTCTTCCTGGCCACCCCCATCCGAGGCCATACCCATGCAGGGTTATGGGTGTGTGGGCTACTTTGGAGGTGCACTTGGGTGTGAGACTGCCTCAGGTCGGCCTGCTGCATAGGTGGATGTGAGAGAGAGGGTGGCTGTCTTATCCCCCATCCTCTAGGGTTGCTGAAAGATACTAGGCTCCCGGACTGCAGGGACAATCCTGTCTACTGCACATCCAGCTAGTGTATGTGTGGGGAGATGTATGCGTGGACCGGGTACTGGTGGGGGCAGTGGGCACAGGGCAGAAGGGGCGGAGGAGCTGGCTTGAGGCCCCCCAGAGGGTCTGACGCAGCAGCCGGTACTGCTGAACAGCAGCAGGCCGGGTGGGGTGGGGTGGGGGATGCTGCAGGGAACTGTTTGGAGCAGATGGGGTGGCAGGTGAGGACGTGTGACCCAGGGGGACTCTGTGTTTTATCCTGCTGGTGACCGGGTTGTTCAGGATGTGTAGGATGTACTCCATTGGACAAGAATGGGTGTGGGCTGGATATGTGTTCAGGGCCAGCTACAGGCGAGGGTGTATATGAAATCAGCGTCTTTGCCCATCAGCTAGACAGAGGAAGAGCTTGTGTGTCAGCAGCCCTCTAGGGTCACATAAGCTCCCAGGTCCTGGAGTTACATAGGGGCAGGCTGTTGGAAAAGGGAGGTGGGGAGCACTCAGCCCTGACCTGTGTGGTGTCCCCTAGGTGCCCCCAGCCCTACCGCAGGAAGGGAATGGGCTCAGCGCCCGTGTGGACGAGGGTGTGGAAGAATTCTTCTCTAAAAGGCTAATCCAGCAGGATCACCTGTGAGTGAAGGGCAGTTGCAGGGGATGGGAGAGGGTAAGCTCCTCCACGGGCTTTCCTATTTACTTCTGGCTGTTCCCACAGCTGGGCCCCCGAGGAGGACCCGGCCACTGAGGGGGGTACCACCCCTGTCCCCCGTACACTGCGAAAGAAGCTGGGTACCCTCTTTGCCTTCAAGAAGCCTCGTTCAACACGGGGGCCACGGCCTGACCTAGAGACCAGCCCTGGGGCAGCTCCCCGCACTCGAAAAACCACACTTGGGGACCTGCTGCGGCCACCAGCACGTCCTGGCCGAGGTGAAGAGCCTGGTGGGGCTGATGGGGGCACCAGCAGCCCTGACCCTGCCCGCAGGGGTCGGCCTCGCTATACTAGGGAAAGCAAGGCCTACTCAATGATACTGCTACCTGCCGAGGAAGAAGAGGTGACATTGGGTACCAGACCTGACAAGGTGAGGCCTGGTGACAGGGGGTGAGGGCTCTGCTGGAACCGAGGGCAGCAGGCTCTCTTCCCACTCGGGTATCTCTGTCCCCAGAGGCGGCCCCTGGAGCGGGGAGACACAGAGCTGGCCCCATCCTTTGAACAACGGGTACAAGTGATGCTGCAGAGAATCGGTGTGAGCAGAGGCAGCGGGAGTGCTGAAGGCAAGAGGAAGCAAGTGAGTTGAGAGGGACACAAATGCAAAGTGAGGGGGCAGGTGACATGGCAGTCTGTGGGTGACATATGTGACCAGATTCATGATACACAGATCAGTTCCCTCCCTTCTGCCTCAAAAGAGTCATCAGCTTCAACCATTCTCTCCTCTTGGCTTCTGCCCTGGCCACTGATATTTCCTCCTTGGAGATGGGATGGTCCTTTCTCTGCAGATCTAACAGAAATCTGACTTGTCATCTGCATTTGAAACAGCAAGTCCTCCTGAGGCTTTCTCTCAAGCCCCTGTGGGATCTTAGCCCTGGTCACTACTTTCATCTCATTGCTCTCCACCCCTAGTTGCATCTCAGAGCCTCCATACATGTCCTGTCTGGGGGACCTCCTTGCTCCACTTCCAGCCCCTTGACACCCGTGGGTAAAACCAAGTTCCTCTTCATCAATCTCTGCATTTCCCTATGGGCCTTCCCTGACTCTCTTCTATGGCCATCCTACTAATGCCATTGTGATCACAGTCCTATGTACTATCCTATGAACCACAGTCCTATGTACTATCCATTTTATAATCTTTCAGGAAAATAAGGAACACATATGACGTGAGCCTCAGCTTGAATTTAGAAACAATGTGTGGAAAGTGAATCAGAGTTAAGAAATCACATTGTGTGTCTGTACATGCATATGGATGTTTGTGTTAACTGTCCACCATCCCAGACTTTGAACTCTAAAGCTGGGACTGGGTCTGCCATGTTCTTGCCTAGCCCACAGTGGGCATTTAGTGGCAGTTGTAAGAACAAGAATGAACAAAAGGACAGAGCTAGGTTGAGGTCAGTGCAAGACTGATCTTGACTTCCCTGTTTCTTACAGAGCAAAGATGGAGAAATCAAGAAGGCTGGCTCAGATGGTAAGTGGGACCTGGGCTAGGGCAGTACATTTTCCGGGAGGGAGATATCCTTAGTGATAGACCCCAAAGTATACTTGCTGTCCTGGGGAGGAGGGGAAGAGGCCAGGCTTTTCTTCCCCTCACCCCCAAGGTCTGGTGCCTGAGACCCCAGCCCCGCCTTGCAGGTGACATTATGGACAGTTCCTCAGAGGCTCCTCCCATCTCGATCAAGTCCCGCACCCACTCTGTGTCTGCTGGTGAGTGAAGGCCACTGTGCAGGTGGGGGGACATGAAGGGATAGGCAGGAGGGGATCAGACCAATGGTTAGGCTCACCTCCAATGCCTGGCCCATGTCTTGGCTGATACCATTTTCCTTACAGACCCCTCATGCAGACCTGGGCCAGGGGGCCAGGGGCCTGAGTCTGCCACCTGGAAGACACTGGGGCAGCAGCTGAATGCAGAGCTTAGGAGCCGTGGTTGGGGCCAACAGGATGGTCCAGGTCCCCCTTCTTGTCCAAGCCCCCAAAAAGCCAGTCCTTCCCGAGACAGCCTGGGTCTTCCAGAGGATCCTTACTTGGGCCCCAGGAATGAGGGTAAGCAGGCACTGTTGCCCCTACCCCAATACTGGGCTGGGGAGAGGAATCCCTGTTGGGAACTCAGCTCCTCTGGGCACACTAAAGGTGGGAGGCAAGGGCTGGAGTGGGGTTAGCTGGTGGGACCATACCCTAATACTCTGGCCTCCCCTAGATGGCCAGCTGAGGCCGAGGCCTCTCTCAGCAGGGCGACGAGCAGTGTCTGTGCATGAGGACCAGCTACAGGCCCCCGTTGGTGAGGGGAAGACACCTCCATGTGTGCTTGAGTGCAGATGGGAAGGGGTGGGCTCTAGGGCTCCCTTCGTGGCTCTGGTCCTTGGAGGGGACCACTGGTGGCATGCAGGGTTGAGAAATCAGAGAGCCAGAAGGCCAGGAGCAAGGCTCTGACAAATGGTTCCTATCCCTGGCTCCACCTCCAGAAGAGCAACCTCTAGAGGATGTGTGTGGGGGAGGAGGCTCTGAAAGCAACAGTGTGTGTGTGTGTCTATGTGCGCATGTGCACACTGGAGGCTTGGGGGAAGGGCTGGGGACAGGCAACAGGCTCTAAGCAACCCACCCCACACCTTTCTTTGTCCCTCAGAACGGCCCCTGAGGCTGCAGCGCTCCCCTGTCCTCAAGCGCAGGCCAAAGCTTGAGGTACCCCCGTCTCCAAGCCTAGGTAAAAGGGGGCTGGGCCAGTTGGGAGGGTAGCGGGACTGCTCAGTCCAGTTCTGACTTTCCTCTCTCCCCTCTTCCTTTGCAGGATCTGGCCTTGGAGCTGAGCCTCTGCCCCCACAGCCTACAGAGTCCTCCAGCCCTGAGCAGAGTCCACCTTCCCCAGCCACAGACCAAAGAGGCGGCGACCCCAACCCCTGACCTTCTCCTTTCCTGCCGCATGAGATTATTTTATTAAAAAATTTGAAGCAGACTGTGAAGCACTGTTTGTCCAGCCACAGGCATGGACCTGTGTATGCACACATCCTCCCACGTGGTCGCATGACCCCTCACACCTGGGTTTGCTCAGATTCCGGCTGTGGCTCCATCAGAAAGTGCAAGGCCCAGGCCAGGAGCTGGGGAGGGAGCCTGGGAAGAGAACCATGGCTGTTGGTCAAAGAAGACTAGGGCCGGTTACCAAGAGAATGGGGACAGCCCCAGGCACTCACCTGGTGGACTGGACCTGGGCACAGAGGGAAGTGCAGGGTGACTCGTACTCATATTGGAAGGCGGAACCATCACGATGCCTCTTTGGGGGATCCTGAAAAGGATGTGATATCTGGAGAGGGGCCAACAAGGATTCCAACCCCATCCAAGGCTACCCCACCCCCTCCCAGCTTTGCCCAAGACCCACCCCATTCTACCCTCCAGTTGTAGGGGGGCTATACTCACCCAGATAGGACTGGATTCCAGGACTCCCTCAGTGGTTCTAATCCTTGGAGAATTCTGCCAATTCTTGGGGGCAACCCTAGTTCCTTGAACTCCAGACTAAATTTCTGGGGTCTGGTCACACGGGCCTGGTGTGGACTGGGGATGTGACCAAGAGGTGACAGACTTGGGGTGCAGCTCAGAAGTGGAGAGATGGGTACACGGCTGGGGTGTGCCAAACTAGAGGGCAAGGGTTCAGGAGTTGAGTAGATGGCTGGTAGAGGCTGGGAGCCACCCTTCTGCACTGGGTCTGAAGCAGCCAAGGACAGGGGGCAGAAGGCTGACACTGGCACCACTTTCCTCTGATGACATGTGGCTGGGTAAGACAGGGGTTCCTGGGGAGAAGGGGACTCACTGTGGCCACAGCCCTAAGCTCAGACTAGCTGAGTGACCTGTGAGCTTAGGCAGGCCTGAAGGGACTGTGTTCCTCCCCGACCTGGCCATGTACCCTTTTGTAGTATCTTGCATAACCCAGGCACCCAAAGACATCAGTGCATGTTTGTGGCCTCAGCACCACCTTACCTGAGGAACTGAGTGAGGAAGGAGATAACAGGGTCGGCGATAGTTCCTGAAGAGCTGGGTCTGGTGGGGGAAATTCAGGGCCTAGGGGTCAGGAAAGGCTTATCAGGTCAGTGGGCACCAGGCCGCCAGATACTCCCCTCTGAATATCTCCAGTCCTCCTTACCCTGTGCCCTCTGCCCTGGGCCCAGAGAGTTCAGAATTCGCTGGTCATTCTCAGAGATGTGCAACCATAGGCTGGGGACAGTGTACACAGCTTCTCTCTGTGGAAGTGAACTATCAACCTGGCCTTTGCCCAACTCCTTACCCTGACATTTCCCAGGGGAAACCCCATACTGACCATTGCCCTGAGGCATGACGTGGCCCAGCGGGTGAGCGGGGGTGCTTTACAAGGGCCTGACAGCATCAGACAGCTCTCAGCCAGACGCACTAGTGCCCCCTGATGCTCCTGTTCCTCTTGTACTTCATCCAGAAGTTGGGACAGTGAAAGGCCTGGGAGCAGGGGATGGGCTGAAGCTCAAAGAGGAGTAAGGGTTGGGTAGGTGGGCAGGAGGAATTATTAAGGAAGCAGGAGGTGAAGGCTGAAGAGTCACTCTACAGGGAGTTAGGGTCACACTGGTCAACCTCTACACGTACCTGCATTGGAGGAAGTGGACTCTGAAAGATGCTCCCTACAGAAACAGAGGAAACAGGCTTGAGAAACAATCCTGAGGCCTGTCAACACATTTTGCCATCCTCTGACCAAGCCACACCTGGCCCCTTAGCCCAACTTCAGACTCACTCCAGGCAATCATTGAGCTTTTTCTGCACATCCGGGTCCTGGTTGCTAAGAAAAAGAGGGTGATAAGCAGTTAATGTTACTAGGGGCCCAAGCCCTCCCACTCAAAAGGCCTATGCAAACGCCAGACAGGCCTGGGTGGGGAGAACAGTTGGAGGGTGGAGGCATTACTTACCAACTAGTCACCCAATCCCGGGGCTGCTCCGCGGGCAGCAGGCTGAAACGGTTCACCTGGAGGTAGAACTCTGCAGGCTGGAGGGATGAGTTCAGGGACGGTCTCAGGAGCTGACAATAAGAGTCAGGCCCAGTAACGCGCCCAAGACATCCTCACCACTCACCGGGCCACCCTCGGCGACTTGGATTCGGACCCCACAGTCCCTCAGCAGCAGCAGCCGACCTTCCGCCCCTCGGAAGCCGAACTCTTTCTCTTCCCTGCGATGAGTGCGACCCTCACTACTTAGAGCGAGAGAAAATAGCCCCTTCCGCCTGGGGCCCGCCCACCTCGCGCTCCCCTCTTGACTCAAATCTCCCGGGGCCCAGCTGCGCCTTTCTCACCAGTCCGAGGTGTTCAGGGCCTCTTTTGTCACCAGGCATCGGACACTGTGGGCCCCATCGGAAACAAGCAGTGCAGCCCCGACATCAGAAGTGTCAAGGGCGCGGGACGGACCCGGGACCTCAGCATCCTGCAGTACCTGACGGCGGCGACAGGCGTCAATCCCACCGCCCGAGGGCTCTGCTCTGGATCCCAGACCCTGAGAGGAGTGAGGGGCTCACCTGGAGCAGCTGCCCCGCCCGCGGACTTGAGAGTGTCTCTGATCCCAGGATCAGCTCTCGAATCCAGGGCTGCAGGCCCAAGCGCCTCAAGCCCGCCATTCCCGTACCTGCACTTGCCCAGCACGGCTCGTCTGGGTTTTCCGCAGGCGCCGAGGCCCCGCCTTTCGTCGGAAGAGGAAATGCACTGTTGCTAGGCGGGACCTGAGATCGAGGCCCCGCCCATGTACAAACCCTCGCGTGCGCACGAGCACGTCCTGTTCAGGAACGTGCATGCAGATTCCTGTTGGGTCGACTGAATGCTGGCTTGCGTCTTCTTATCTCTCTGAGCAGCTGTCCGGCTTTTGGGCCGTTCGTCAAGACTCCCGTGGAAGGAAGGGGCCAAGGTCTGGGTCGGAAAGAGGGCGGGATTTGGGGCCTGAGTCTGCGGCCTAGGGTAGTCCGAGCGAGTTGGCTCGAAGCCACTTCAACATATTGTGACCCCGAGAAGTTCAGCAAATATGACTCAGTTTCCTTATCTACAAAATGCGCAGTCTTGTAAGGCCAAAGGAAATAGTATACACACAGCACTCGATAAATATCACTTCCGTCACTCTCCCCTCGGATTGGCCGAGCCCCTCCTCCAGGCTCCGGGAACTCACGGACGGTAGCGTAATGATGTCAGAGCACACAAAGACGTCTCCGCTCCATCACCGTTTCCAAGGAAACGTGGACTCCGCGTTCCACTCTCCGTAGCGGCCCCCTTGACGTCAAGGTCCGGATGGAGGAGGCGGGGCGAGTGCTACCGCCAGGGCGGGGCAGCGCGGGCCTGCCGGCCCGGCTGTACACCTGCGCTTCGGCGGGCCGCCTGGGGCACCGTCCCCGGCCCGCCAGGCCCCGCCATGGCCAAGCCACAGAGGACCCCGGCGCGCAGTCCCGACAGCATCGTGGAGGTGAAGAGCAAAGTAAGGACCCCTTCGGTCCCTGCTCCGGCTTCAGCCCTAGGCGCTTCCAATTCCCTTCTCCCCTTCCTGGCTCCTTGGTCCCACCACCTTTTTTCTCTCCTCCATCTTCCACGTCTCATCCTCCGACTTTTCTTTTCGCTGTCCCCCACCCATCTCCCTCCCTTTCACTGCTGGCCTCTAGAGTCCCTCTGTGGCCTGACTTACCTGGAGGGCGAGGAGAAGACCTTGGACAGCGTCTCTTGTACTGGAGCTGAGGTCTGGACGCAAGATTGCAGCTGTTGCGACATCCCTCTTTCCCACCCCTGCCACCCTCGAACCTGTAGTGAGAGAGAACGCGGTCTCCGTCCTGATCCTTCCTCTCCCCTCACTCCTTGCCTCCAGTTTGACGCTGAGTTCCGACGCTTTGCGCTGCCCCGTGCTTCCGTGAGCGGCTTCCAAGAGTTCTCGAGGTTACTGCGTGTGGTGCACCAGATCCCAGGCCTGGACGTGCTGCTTGGCTATACGGATGCTCACGGAGACCTACTTCCCCTTACCAACGACGACAGCCTGCACCGGGCCCTGGCCAGTGGGCCCCACCGCTGCGCCTGCTAGTGCAGAAGCGGGGTGAGGAAAATGGGCTACAGTGGGCAGTCTCCGTGGGGTAGGGTGACAGGGCAGGTCTGCAGGGGTTAATTCATGCCCAGGGTGCCCAGACTTCACTCTCTGCAGTCTCTGCCCTTGGCCTGACCTCCAAGTGGTAAAAGGTAGCTACAGTGACCCCTTCTTCAGGTCTGGGCCTGATGGAAAAGGGCCCAGATGGGAGAACAGGGTCTCTGATCTCAGCACCCCTCCTCTCCTGCAGCAGAAGCTGACTCCAGCGGCCTGGCCTTTGCCTCCAACTCTTTGCAGCGACGCAAGAAAGGGCTCCTACTTAGGCCAGTGGCACCCCTGCGTACTCGGCCACCCCTGCTAATCAGCCTGCCCCAAGATTTCCGCCAGGTTTCTTCAGTCATAGATGTGGACCTACTGCCTGAGACCCACCGACGGGTGCGGCTGCACAAGCATGGTTCCGACCGTCCCCTGGGTTTCTACATCCGAGATGGCATGAGCATGCGTGTAGCTCCCCAGGGCTTGGAACGGGTCCCAGGCATCTTCATCTCCCGCCTGGTACGAGGGGGCCTGGCTGAAAGTACAGGGCTGCTGGCAGTCAGTGATGAGATCCTCGAAGTCAATGGCATTGAGGTGGCTGGGAAGACCTTGGACCAAGTGACAGATATGATGGTCGCCAACAGCCACAACCTCATTGTCACTGTCAAGCCAGCCAATCAGCGCAATAATGTGGTGCGTGGGGCATCTGGGCGTCTGACAGGGCCTCCCCCTGCTGAGGCTGATAGTGATGATGACAGTAGTGATCTGATCATTGAGAACTGCCAGCTTCCCTGTTCCAATGGCCTGTCTCAGAGGCCTCCATACTGGGACCTGCACCCAGGCCACCTACTTCCCAGTGTCCGCAGCTCTCTGCCCTCCCTGGATGATCAGGAGCAGGCCAGCTCTGGCTGGGGGAGTAGCATGCGAGGAGATGGTAGTGGCTTCAGCCTCTGACACGCAACAAAACAGCCCCTTGCCACTCCAGGCTGCTGGGACATGGCAGAGACTTCCCCATTGGGGGTTTTAGATTGCTCACAGGGCCATATCAGTCTGGGGAACATTAAAGGTTTTCTACAAATGCAGTTATGGTCCTTCTGTGTGCCAGCCCCAGCCTCCTCCCTGATCGTACAATCTTGCCTTCTGTCCTGGACATGAGGCAGGAATGATAAGGAAAACAGAAAGACCTTCCTCTAGTCAAGCAGCAGGAAGACCACCAGGCTTGGCATTTCTAGGGTAAGAAAAGCTCTTATGGAAACAAACTCCACTGTGTACAAAAGGTTTAATTTTGACAAAGGGTTTAAGAAACTGGGATGGCTCTTCTGCAGAAACCAGTGGCTAAGAAAAGTGCTCTGGGGATACTGCTCCCCGCACTGTTCCTGTCTTCAGATTCTCTGTAATGGGGCCTGACCCTGTCCTTTGCAACTATGCAGTGATCCTTAGTGAGGACACCCCTCACTACCCCTATAAAAGGGCTCAAGCATCCATCTTCACAAAGACCTTGGGGCGGGAGAAGATCTTGATGGCCTCCTCTACTTGCACCAGCTTCCGGTCCAGCTCAGCACGGTGGCCCTGGGCCCTCAGTGAGTCTGCCCCAGCAGGCAGCAGCACCAGTTCACGTAGCAGCTGGCTCTGGCCTACAGGGGGCCCAGGAACAGTTAGTGCTGGGCAGGGGTGCCTGGTCCCCAGTGGGTTCCCCATCCAGCCTTTTTTGTTCACATACTCACTCTGGAGCAGATTGCTCAGTGTCTCCAGCCGCTGGTTCTCAGGCATGCGAGTGTGGCCAGGAGGCATGGTAGGGTCTGGCTGGCTATGCTGGCGAGCCTCAGCCTCCCGCTGCCACAGATCCCTGCGCTCCAATAAGCTGTGGATGCATAGGCTCAGGGTTGATGATCCCAGGGCAGATATCAGCTCCCACCTGCCACAGACACCCCTCACCCTGGGTTTTGGGCAGTGGGACCTACTAATGGGGCACGTGGCCCTTCTGTGTGGCATTGTAGTGCTCCTGAGCTTGCCGTTGCTGCTCCAGCACCTGTGCCAGGATCTGAAGTGAACGGGAATGCCGCCGGGGGGCCCTCTTGGCAGTGCGGGCATTGTGGCTAATGAAATCCACACCCAGGACTGGCCCCTGCAGAACATGGCAAGCATGATGAAGGGATGGCAATGGGTTGTGCCCTAAACCCACAAGGATCCCTGCCCCACATCCCAGCCCCTACACATTCTCTCACCTTGGCATTGGGGCCTGGTTGGGTTAGCTGGGGACTGGGGACACGGGGTGGTGGCAGCCCAGGGCCACAGCGGGAGTGCGCCCGCAGGAAGTGGGCAGGCTCTGTCCCAGAGGCAGGGCCAGGCTCCTGAAGGGCAGGGCATAGAAGAGGAATCAGTCACTGAGGTCAAGATCTGAAGACCTAGACTCTATCTCTAGCCTTGTAGGCCTCCTCTCTCTTGAAGGAGCCCTTCTCATCAGCATTTAACATGTGTCTCACATCCTTAAGAAAACAACAAATCACCGCTCCTCCTCAGTCCTGGCTCCAGCTACCACTCTCCTTTTCTCTCCTTCCTAGTCAAGCTTCCTGGCTCTCTCCCCACCAAGGTTATTAACAGCTTGCATCTAAGCCCTTGAATGCAAGGTCACTTCCCAGGTCTCATTGTCCTCAGCCTGGTCCTCAGTAACTCCTGAGTCTCATTCCTGAGATCCAGACCTGACTCTCCATCTGTTTCCTGGACATTTTCCCACTCCCTGGGAGACCCATAAATGCTTCAGCTTCAACACATCCACATATGACCTTATTGTTTTTCCTCTCAATCCCGCTCCTCCTTCTGAAACCCAGGATAGAGAAATGATGCCACTATCTACCAAAGACAGAATCCCACCACCATACCCTTGCCCATGCTTTCCTACTGCCTTTAGAAATAAATGTTGAAAAAAGATGTTGAAAAGTGGGTTATGTTGCCCTTTATGATGTGAGTCCTGCTGACTTCTTAGCCTAACCTTGTGCTCTTCTCTCTTCATAGTAAACTGCACACAGCATCTCTACTGCCCATGCTCCCCCTGGTCTTAGCACTTCTATCTGTGAAAGTTTCATCTCTATAGAATGTTGTCTTCCATTCTCCTCTTGTCTGATTCTTACTTGCTCCTCAGGATCACCCAGCCATCACCACTTCTGAGAATCCCCAGACCCACCCTGCAGCAGAAACAGCTATCTCCTGTTCCCCTTAGTCCCCTGAGATCTTCCTTCTTCTCCATAACTAGATTAGGGTATAACTGCCTCTTAGCCAACAAGATGGACAATACTTCTGACTACCTGCAGCTGGGCCTTGACCCGGGACTCCACTTTGTCATACTTCGGCGAGCGCCACAGAGCCTTCAGGGGTCTGGACTGGCCCTGTTCCCGGCTGTGCTCCTGCTCGCGGAAACGCCTCTGGATCTCCTTGATACGCCTCAGGTTCTCCTTCTCATGATCTTTAGGGTCCTTCCCTGGGGAAAAGATGTTGCCAGGCTCTGCCCTACATACAGCCCATAAAATCCAACTCATACCAGTTCACACACAGCCCCAAACCCTGACTCCTACAGAAAGATCACCCTGACCTCTTCATCTAAGTTAGACCCTATACAGCTGCTCCACCTCATCACCCTGTTTCCTTCCTGACATGGTAATTATCTTCTTCTATCCCTGTTAATTTTCTACATTTTTATTGTGAAGCAGACTATTAGTTGTCTTGTACATAATATTCATCTCTTCACTTGTTTATTGTCTCGCACCTTGACTCGATGATGGCCCATGCTTGTCTTCAACTTCATTTTCCTAGCACCTGTCAGGCCTGGTACCAGCAGGCACTCAATAAAGGTTTCATTAATGCATGAATTCATAAATCTGAGCTAGGGTTTCCTGGGGACTACTTGCAAGGAAGTAGTGCATTTTACCCTCCTATAGTTGTAGAAACTGACACCCGGAGAGGCATAGCTTGATCCCAGGTCAGGGCAAGAGGAGCAGCAGCTTTTGATTTCAGCTTTTGACCTCAGATTTGCCTTGCTGCTCCTTCTGCCCAGAACTTACTCTTGGGAGAGGCCGCTGGGCCTAAGGAGATACCCCAAGTTGCAGCAGCATGACCCCCACGCCGCGCCGGCCACGCTCCAAGATCTTTTCAGCTCCAGGACGGATGCGGGGACCACGAGGTGGAGTGGCGTCCGGGTCTGGGTCCGGGTCCGAGGTCAGCAGGTCCAGCTTCAGCGCATTTCCCTCAAGACGTCCCTGGGCTGAGGGGATGAACGGGGTGGAGTGTGGGGTTCAACGGTGGAGCAGACCCGAGCCTCGCTCAGGCCTCGGTCGGCCGCGGCACCCACCAACTCACCCGAGGCCGGCCGCCGGTAGTAGTCAGGGCAGAGCGTAGGGTCTGGGGGATGGGCCCCGAGAGGCGGGACGGGCCTTCGCACATGCCGCCGTCGTCGCCCTGCAACCGTGCACCGAAGTCTGCCGGGCTGAGCATCTCGGGTCCCGGACTTCCGTCCTCAGCCCCATGCCTCCTCCCTGAGTCCGGACATTGACCCGGCGGTGCCCTCCATTCCGAGTCCCCAGCCTGCACTAGCCACCTCCGCTCCTAGCCCACTTCCCTGCCCTGTTCACGGCCCCTCCCCCTCAACACCCGGGCAGGGGGCTCACCAGAGAAGTTTTTTGCCGCCCGCTGCCGCCTCCCGACGAGTTTGCTGTTGCCAGGCAACAATGGTTTCCGCCTCTGAGGTCGGGGGCCAAAGCTCCCTGGCGCAAAGTGTTCTGGGGCTTGTAGTTTCAGCTGAGGGTGCGGCAGAGCGGTCACCAGTCGCCTGTCCACCCCAGCCCTCGTCTCCCGGCCAGATTTCCCGGTCAGCGAAAGGTCCACCGGTCCAGCCCCTTGAGGCCCGTCTCACTTCTCCCCGCCCCGCGCAGTCATGGCCTCAGCAGGGGCTGAGAGGCGACCAGGGGCCCAAGAAGGGTCTACCGAGGGGCCCACACAGCTCGTGGAGGCTCCCGGTGGCCGCTCTCAGACTTCCGAGATGACGGTCAGGCCTTCTAGCCTTCAAACTCTTGGCGGCGGCGCTCTAGCAGGCCAAAGTGTGCGTCGACCCACTAACTGCCAGGACAAGCTCCACAGGCGGGCAGGGGCATGGGCTGGTGCTCTTCATCCGCATTTGGTGTTTAATGTCGGTTGTCTAATGACTGATACCTGTATCCTTTGCCTGGCTATGGTGACCAGTTACCTATATGTCACCTCTAGTGTCCAGTGATGGGAAATCAGTGCCTAGTGCCAGCCTCTGAGGCCTGTGGGATCCGGGTTGAAGACAAGTGTCCAGTAGGACCAGTCGCAGAGCCAGAACTCCAGGAGGAACGACTCAAGCTGGAGGAAGAGAGGCTCAAGCCAGAGATGGAGGCATTGGAGAGAGGCTCCAGGACTATGGCCTCCATTGTGAGGTCTAATCATGGTCCAAAGAGGAAGCCAGTCAAGTGAGTGGGCTTTCAGAGGGAAGGGGCTACAGGGCTGGGGGAGGGGGGCTCACACCCAAGATTCCTAAATCCAGCACTCCTGTAGGGTGCATTCTAATCCCTTGCCACCACCATCACTTCTCACTCCTTCTGTCCCTAAAGAGCCCTGGTAGGAAGCATCCAGAGAGTGTCTCAGGCCTTGTAAGGGACTGAGCTCACATGAGCTTTCAGTCCCTGACCAGCCTGTGGCCTCATTGACCAGGAAAGGGACAAGAATCTGGGCCCAGGGTGGTAGGCATGCAGGGATATTCCCTAGGCTCGGGGCACAGGAGACAAGGCTGGTGGCTCCTTCCTCAAGCCTTCTGTCCCACAGCCTCCCAGGACCTAGTCACCAAGCTCATCCCAGGGCTGAAGCTGAGCTGCCACAGGGGCTGCTGCTGCAGAAGGAGGACCTGGAGAGTAGTCAGAGTGAACCCTCACCATCTGCCAAACAGCACAAAAAAGCCAAGAAGCGCAAGAGTCTGGGGGCCCCAGTGATCCCAGCTGTGGTCAGCACAGTGTCTACACCCTCAGAGACCTTGGGGCTAGAGCGTGAGTGGCAGTCCCTGGACCTTCCCTTTTTTTCCTGCCTGCTGGCCCCCTGACATGGCACAGCTTGGCACTCTAGCTCCTGCTCTGCCCTGGGTCTTTGCAGGAAAGGCCCAGCGCCTACGGCCCTGTACCAGTACATCAACTATTGCAACCCTGAGCTGAACCAGGCAGGCGAGAACAGGGAGGCTGAGGCCGAGGTAGAACCCGAGTGGGAGCTGACTCTGGTCCCTGAAGAGGCAGGTGTGGAGCAACTGCCAAATTTGCTGCCTGTGGCAGGTGAGCTGGGCTCAGGCCTCACTTTGCCCTGCCCCAACATGTTTGTGCCCTCCACACATGCTATGGTTCCACAGGGAGAGGAGGCTGGAGAGGAGTCAGGGGGCTTGTCCAGCTTGGGGGTCAGTGGGTGCCTCAAGGCTGAGGTGGATAAGTCAACTCAGGTAGACATTGATAAGATGTTAAGTGTCTGTGCTGCCCCACTGGTACCCCCACTTTCTCCTCAGTACAAGTAACTGTCACACCCCCAGTGTCTCCCCTCCTCCCAAACCTGAACCAGAGCAGGAGCCTATGGGCTTAGGCTCTCAGGTGGAGGGAATTTGGTTCCAGTCCCCACTTAGGACCTTGGACTTGCTGAAAATAAACATTTTTTCCTTTTCTCAGACTTTGACTCCCCAAATAAGTTGTCTGAAGAGGGAGAAGCTGGGAAGAAGAGTGGAGGATTCTCCAGTGCAGGGTTTAAAGCTGTTTATTTGGCTTGCCCAGAAACTTGGCAAAAATATAAATTCCTGAGTATTACCTAAGATCTAACTGAATCCATCTGCAGGGGTGGAACCTGGTTCTGTGCATTTAAAGTCTCCACGGATGAACCTGAAGTTTAGTCAAGATAACAGTGGGGACAGAGATGGAGGTGATGAGGAACTGGGGACAGAGAAAGGAACACTCTCAGGTCATGGGAAGCAGGTGCTTGGCCTTACTCTCTGTGTTTCAGGGAAGAGGTCTGCATTTGTCTGACTTCAAGGGGATCAACACTTGGGATCCCCACCTCTGAGGTGACAGAGTGTATTTGCTTGCCCCATGGGCAAACTTGGGATGCTTTCCACTCATTGTTAGACCACAGCTGGACCAGAATTTGCTCCTAGAGTGGCCCCTGGTGACAGAGGCATTGGTGCCTTTTTCCTGGCAGGCAGGGGGTGGTAGTGGAGGTGGACGGTTTCCCTGGAGCCCTGTGGCCAAGCCACCTGATGAATGCTGCCTCTCACTCTCAGGGGTCTCTGGGAGGGGGTGGCCAGTGTTGGCCATTTTGGAAACCTTCATATCCTGCGGCCTCCTGGTTTTCCTGCATAACCCTCAGATACCTTAAACACAGGGAATTTCAAATTAAATGAATAATTTCTCCTCCCCCAACCTGCTTTTCCTCTTGTATCTCAGATGCACAATTTTTCAAGCCAAAATCCTGGGTGTCACCCCAGACCCCACCCTGTTCTTTGCTTGTTGACTCCTGGATATCAAGCTGGTGATCCTGCTACACACACACCCAAACCCCCAATGGTGTTGCTGCCCCTCTGATCCCAGCTGCCTTATAACTTCTCAGTGTGGTTTCCTGTCATTCCCTGAGCAGTCACACCTTTTCTTACCTTCATTCTCTGTATGTGGGGCTTCTGCTGCCTAAAATGCCTTTTTTCCTCACCCCTTCAGCTGGCTAGTGCACACAGACCCTGGAAAACTCGGGTACCTTGCTTCCTGCTGAGCCAGGCAACACTGGGTCGCCCTGCATTGTAGCATCCACATACTACTGTCCTTGTGGGTCATAACTGTCTTCAGGACTAGACTGTGAACCCCCAAGGGACTGTGTCATTGCATCACATCCACCTAGCAGAGGACCCCAATAAAAGGCATCAAGATAAGATCAGATGGAGGATGTGGTTCCATAGTGTAGCGGTTAGTATGTCTGCTTTACATGCAGAATGTCCATGGTCTATGGCCATATCACCCTGAACAAGTCCGATGTCTGATCTTGGAAGCTAAGCAGGGTCGGGCCTGGTTAATACTTGGGAGACCACCTAGGAAGACCAGGAGCTGTAGGCATAAATAATAATAATAATAATATTAATAATAATGGACATCAGGTGGGCAGCCAAGGAAGCTACATGACAGGTCGAGATCTGAAAAACTATGGCCGTCCAAAGCCCCAGAGCCATATGTGAGACCCTTGGAATACTGGCCTGACAAAGTCATTGGAAGAGAAAATGGGCATCACCCCAGGCTGCTCCCTTCATTAGGGGTTGCTTGGATGCTCACTGGCCCCATAACAAGGGCACAGGGCAAGCCTGGGGGTCAGGACGTTTATTCTTTCTGCCCACACTTTTACCTGGTTAGTAATTTGACCACTTCAGGAAATGCTATTCACAGGGATCATGCAGACTGAATATTGTCCATATGGATTAGCATGGATTCTCCAGGATTTTTCAGAGGAGAGGGCCCTTCAAGATTCCTGAGCTTGGCCTCCCTCACTTGATGGGTGAGGTCTGGAAGGAGTGGCCTTGCATAAGACCACACCCTGGGTCCCAGAGAGGCCCTGCTTTTTCCTGAGTTCTGGAGATTAGTGGACCTGAGAGCTTTCTGGCTAAGGCCTGACTCAAGGCTGAGCATCAGCTTTCTCTGTGTGATCTCTAGGGTTGGAGGTGTGGTGTAGACCAGGCCACAATGATAGGAAGCTCTGTTCCCATCTTCCGATAGATGACATAGAGAAGTCTACAGTAACCAGAGAAGTCTACATTTCCTGAGGCCTATTACCTGACAGACTTGTCTAAGCAGAGTGGCTGACAGCAGCCAGAGAAAGGAACACGTTACCACTATTGCTTCTATAAGCAGCATGATGCAGAGAGTCACGTGCCACAGAAAAGCCGAGGACCAAGACTGTGGGATCACAGGTGGTGGGGGTGACTGTCACTAAGCCTAGGGAAGCAGCTGAATGGCCTTTTAGCAGAGGATACACCAGGGACGACGCCTTGCTAGTGTGGAAGGTGGCAGCTACATGCAGAAGGGCCACTTGGCATGGCTGAAGCAGAGGCATGGCCATCAGGAGGCCAGCTGGGCGAGTCTCAGAGTGGTGAGGAGCGGTGTAGGCAAGGAGGGACCTTGGCCTGATATTCTGGAGAGGTTGCCTGGGCATCACTGTGAATGTGAGAAAGAAAAAGGGAGAGACACCGGGGACAGGAAGTGAGGAGACAGCCGCTGTGGCCTGGGCATGAGGCCTAGATTTGGGGCTGGGAAATAAGCGGCAGGTATTTTGGAAGTTCTCTTCTGGTCGCTGTAACAGAGAGGGAAAGTTAACTACATTTTCACTGACTTGGAAAAACTGACTTTAACCAAAGATCCTGAGATTTGGAAAAGACACCATCCTGGGAGGTGCTGCTGCTTTCCTCCAGGAGGGGGCGCTGCAGGACAAGCCTGGAACCAGTTACAGTCACCTCTGGGATCCCAAACTCTGCTAGCTTCCTTGGCCACAGGCATCTGGGCCCCTTCGAGGTCCATCACCTCCCCGGGACCAACCCAAGAGATATATGATGGTAAAGATGTCTGAGATATGGCCGTAGTCCTAGACTCTAGAGAATGCCAGCAGAAGACCTGGGGTGCTCATAAAATTAGCTCTGCACCTAAGCCCACAGCAGTCTGCCCCAAGACTTCTGGGAATCTATCTTTGTAAACAAGGGGTTTGCCGCAGAGCCCTATAAAACCTAAGTAGTGCCACTGTGGGTCAGCAAAACGGCCTTTTCTTCAGTAGAAGCATGAGTCAGGCAGAATGGACGCATGTACTTTCAGTCAATCCCCAAATGCAGGCGGGACCTCATCCTAGTAACACACAGAAGGACTGACCTGGAGCTGAGCTGATGGTTCCCAGAAAGAAGGGGGCAGCCCTCCTTCAACTCTACCAGTGCCCTGCTTGGCGGAGCTCTCTCTGCAGTTCACCTCCTAGTTCAGGCCAGGCTGGAGATTCCTGCTGTAGAGAGGAGGCAGTAACCTACGGGGATCTGAGACAGGAGTGGCAATGCCTGGGCCTTGGAATCTGAGGAGCCACAAGTGTTGGGGAAAGAGTAGTTCAGGGTCAGGCTCTGTAGTCAAATGACTCTGACCAGGCTCTTGACTGTCACAACTTACATGAGGTTAGTAACTTTGCTCTGCCTTTTGATCTGAATAATGAGAATATTATTAATACAGTATAGAATGGTTTGGATATTAAATAATACCCACGGGGCCCAGCATGCACTAGCCATTGTTATTTTATATCACAAGGAAAAGTGTAAAATCAGGACAACACAGGAAAACAGTCCTGGTGACTTTCTAATAAGGGGTGCCAAGAGGGAGATGGAGCCCTCCCTGAGCCTTTTTCTGGCAAGGAGCCCAGGGCAAGACAGAAAGGGAAGGTTAGAGAAGGGAAGAGTTTGGTCCAGACTTAATCTTGGCAGGCTAGCAGAGAACACAAAGGGGTACACGTGTCCTTTTCCATCACCCCACTCCACTTCTGACTGACATGGCTAAAAGGCTATCGCGGTGCAAAACAGTTAATACGTGCATGGCTGGTGACTGGCTGGCCGGGCCAGGCACTGTTTCAGCCACATCCATTCCAAGGGGCAGTGTGTAGCGCTTCCTCCTCGAGTTCATCCCGTTCGGCCTCCCTGGGATCACTCCTCACCTCCCCTCTCCCAGGGCACCCCTGGAACCAACTTCATGGTTTCAAGAACAGAACCCCTCCTGACCTCCAGCCCAGGGAGGCCCCAAACTCTCCCACTATCTCCTGAAACAGCATGCCTAATTGGCCCCTGTCTGTCAGTCTGGAATCCTTTTCTTTGGAGGGCTCCTGGCATTCGGTGATAAGGGAAGAATAAATAAGCTGGGAGCTGAGGGCGGGCAGTGTGGCAGGAGCCTGTGTGGCCCACTAGACAGTGATAGATCTGGAGCAGGTCAGAACTGCTGTGGCGCCACAAGGAAAGAGGAAAATATCAACAATTGACAGCAAGAAAAAAAAAAAAAAAAAAGCCTTTCATTATTAAAGAAATCTAACCTACAAAACAGCCAACCACCACATGCCATAGTGTCAGACTTTCTGATTTATTTATTAACATTTATTCAGATGTTCCAGGGCTCTCCCTTGTCTCCTCTCTGCAAATCAGGGATCCTAGGCCTTAGGTTAACAGCTCCTGAGAGCTCACCCAATGAAGGACCCCTCCTAGTGCCAGGGAAGAGGCAGCCTGGAGGCTGGAAGGTCACACAGAAGGTGGGCAGGTGTGGATCCCTGAGGGATGACTTTGCTGTCCTAACCATTCCTGAGATGTTGGAAGCCCAGGAAGGGCATGGAAACAAGGCTTCTAGTCATTTCTCCTCAGCCTGAGGAATCAACAAAGCTGGCTCCCTGCTGTGCTTTCTTGTCCAGTTAGAACCACCAACTGGGCTGAAGAAGCCCCTACCTCAAGCTCTTGCTGGCCCTGCTCACCAGCATTACAAAGACCTAGTGGCAGCTCCACCCCACCCATTGTGCTAGCCTCTCAGCTATGGCGATAAGACCTTCTTCACTGCCCTGTAAGTCTGAGGAGTAAGAGTGCTGGAGGGGGCGTTTTCTTGGGGCCACCTTGGGCCTCACCTGGACTCTGCCTGAGTTGACCTGTTAAATGAAAGATACCATCTGTGCTATTGCTAAGCCCTCCCACACGGCTCCTGGTCCCTCCCTGGCCCCTTTGCCTATGGCAGAGAGCCCAAGTGCAGGCTCACAGGTTATTTCGCTGGAGCGCCTCACACAAGTTCTGGTTGGTATCGGGTTCCTCCGTCAGCAGCTCCACAGCCTCCCACTCCCCAGATCGGCTCGACCTTTTGATGGCATCCACCACACTCTGCATGTACAGCCCATCCTCAAATGAGGCGGCCATGGAGACAGGGGTGTGGTCCCATGTGCGGCGGTCTCCCTGCCCTTGGAAGGACTGGCGCAGGGCCTGCACCATGTAGACCATGCCCTTCAGGTAGAGCAGTGGGACATCCTGGGACCCTGCTCGGGCAGCCCCGCGCCCACAGCCAGTGAGTCCCTCAAAAGCAGCTCCTCTTGTGTGGCAGTGTTCTTCTGCCCATAGAGGTCAGCTCCCCGGGCAACAAGGCGTCCCGCAGAGCCCACCACCATGACCTCATGCACAAAGGTGCCTGGCATGTTGAAATTGAGTGTCACTGTGCTGCACACACCGCCGCTCATGAGCATCTGGAAGAAACAGAAGTCATCGCTGGTGACATGCCGGATGCCACAGATGGCTGCATTCTGCCTCACAAAGGTCTTGAGGAGCCCGTGGACCTTCTCTGCTCTCCGGCCAGTCAGATGGGTCAGCAGGTCCACAATGTAGGTGCCCATGGTGTGCAGGCCCCCACCACCCATGAGCTCGTCGCAGATCCAGCCGTAATTAGGGCTGAGTAGGCTGCCTGAGTAGATACGAGCATCGCAGATCATCACTGCGCCCACATAGTGCTCAGCAATCAGCTGTTTCATGCGCACGAAGGCGGGCAGGAAGCGCAGCACGTTCCCCACCAGGCTCATCAGCTGCGGGTAGTAGCGCGAGGCTGTCACCATCCGGAAGGCATCCACCGAAGTTGCCGCCTTCTCGCAAACCACATTCTTCCCAATACCTGAATAAACAGAGAATAAACAGAGAATAAACAGAGCAGCAAAGTTCCAAGGGGTTTATGCTGGGGGAAAAACTATTTCTCAAAGGCAGATGGACTCAGGAAAGCCTTCCATGAAACCAGATGGTTGCCTGGGTCAAAAGGAAAGGTGACTTGACTTGGATGAAAATGGTATCCAGTGACAGACTAGAGAAAGGGTTATGGGCTGGAGAAAGAGGAATAAGTTCTTAAGGGAAAATGAAAGTAGAGGCAAAAAGGCACAAACCAGGATAGGAGGTACTGGTGGTGTGGGATGGTAATGTGTCAACTTGGCTAGGCTATGGTGCCGACCAAATACCAGTCTAGACATTGTGGGAAGGCATTTTTTAGACGTGATTGACATGGAAACCAGTAGATTTTGAGTAGAGCACATTATCTCCATGCTGTGGGTGGGCCTCACCCAATCAGTTGAAGGACTTAAGAAAAAAGACCGAGGTTCCCTAAAGAGGAAGAAATTCTGCCTTGATGGCCTTCAGACTCAAGTCTCCAACATCAGCTCTTGCTGAGATTTCCATACTGTTGTCCTGCTCTGAAGATTTCCAATTTGTCATCTACTACAACTGCATGAGCCATTTCCTTAAAATACATATCTCCCTCTTTCTCTCCATGCATCCTACTAGTTCTGTTTTTCTGGAGAACACTGCCTAACACAAGTGGGCTGAGGAGGTAGACATGCTTCTTGGACATGCCTATGTGCCTTTATGCATTTATTAGATCACCACCAGGTCAGAGCAAGAGAATCTATATTCTAGAGGATGGGCTTTCCACTCTCAAGTGTAACTGCAGAAAGGGCTCTAAGATTACCTAAAGACTGTCCTCCGGAAATACTAACTTACCCAAATAAGTTAGGGTAGTCAAAAGGCCAGAAAATGCTTGGTTCTAGGAGGAGGGTTGAGCGAGTGAAAACATCCTTTCTGCCCTGGCACCTGTTCTGAGTGCACTGCAACGGGAATGTACTCAGAGAAAAACAAAGCTAGACAAACCCCAAAGAGAGAGTGCTCAGGGACTGAGCAGCTTCCTTCCACATGAGGAAACAGAAAAGATCGACATTTCCCTATGTTTTAAGACGGAAGTTCATGAAGGTATGAGCAGCCATAGGGCACTGATACCTGAGGTGTCTTGGTATGTGAGCTTGGGATGGTTCAAGAAGTCCCAGGCTAATACCCTTCAATAAAAAAAGCCCAAGAAGTGGCATGGATTAGACATACACAGGTGAAGGCAAGCTGGGGAAAAGTGAAGACATCCAGTTATTCCATTACTCATTCAACAGACATTGCCCAAGGTGGGCAACCCAAATCCCACTACTCCAATTCCCCCAGGAAGTCTTGGGCTTCTTGAGGGTACAAGCTCAAGGTCTGCAATTCTCCCTTGCAGATGGCAAGATCAGGGAAGGCTTCACAGGGGAGCAACACTGAGTTATCTTAAAGGAAACAGACGTTCTAAGGAGTATAAGACACCCGTCTTTACCTTTAGGAAGACTTCGGTTGCCTTGAAAGACATGTTTATTTAAGTTTATCTAGTTTTCCTGCTAGGAAATCAAAGGAGAGATTACAGAAGCTGAACACTTCTTTTTTTCTCCAGGGACCAGGGAAAGCATGGATGCTGAGTGCTAATTAGCTCAGACCTTCTGTGGGGTGAACAACTTTCAAGCTGCAAGCCTTTCTCCAGCTCATACTCTCCATACTACTTAGGAGTGGAGTGCCCTGGAGCATCAGAAGCCCAGAGAAGTTGCCCCAGTAACTGCCTCTTTGTTTCCTAGTAACATACCAGAGCCCTGGGACCACGACACCTATCCAGAGGCGTGGGACTAGAAAAATGATTTCAAACAGCAGGGTAGAGAAGCAGCGCAGGAAAAGCAACACTTTTGCGTTTCACAAAACCCAAGGATTCCCTGCTTTTTTTTTTTTTAACAAAAAAGGTTCTGCTACTAGAAAACTAAGTTTGAAACCACCAGACTGAGTCTCTTGCTCACAGCCTCCTTTCCATTCTTTCCTGGGTTGCAGGCCCTTGTTGGCTCCCTGGGTCACACGAGCAGACAGGGCTGGCATGGGAAGAATCTGTGAATGCTTTCACTCATCCTGTGTGCCAGGCTCTGTGCCAGGCCCTGTGCCAAGTGCTAAGGATTCAATATCAGGCATGATCGCTACCATCAGACAACTACAATTTACATTTGGTGGGAGAGATAACCATTAATCAAATTATCATATAAATACATGTAGCACTGTACCTGTGATAAATGCAGTGAAGATGATATAAATGGTAACATGAGAGCACATAGCAGAGACCTGACCTGGAACCAGGGGTCAGGGAAGGAGCCTCAAGAGACTGATGTTCTTGGGATTAAATTATCTGGGTCAGGATGCTTGAGGAATGATCTCTTGTTATCTCAAGAGCCCATGGGGAAATGGCTGGCAAACTCAGTGTTTTTCTAATGAAGCACTAAAGTGCCAAGAACTGGGCACAGGAAGTTACCTTCCAGTAACAGATTTAAGAAAACATTCAGCTGTATCAAGGATGTTAGGGCACTTTGCATATTATATTTTTCTGAACCACTTCTGAGATGAGAAATAAAACATATTAGGGTCCTTCCTGCTCCTTTAAGGAATTCACGAGAAAGCTTTAAGGATGAGATGTGAAATGGATGAAAAACAAAACAAAACAAAAGTTAAAGAAAAGCAGAAAATAAGTTGCCACAGAAAGAGTTGTGATATGAAAAACACACCTCTGGAGGACAAATTCAAGAATTAATTTTAGGAAAAATTAAAACGAGGGCAAAAAAAACAATCTTTATAGCTTTGGCAGTGAGGTAAAAATACAATGATCAAATAAGCTGAAGAAAATGCAATTTTGCTTACAGCATGAAGACTCAGTGAGAAGTATAAGGTTCCTACGCCTCAGTTTCTGTAATTGAAAGTAAAGATGCTGGATTAGATCAGTGACTCTCCATCCTTAGTGTGCATCAGAATCACCTGGAAGGCTTGTTCAAACATAGATTGTTAGACCTCACCCTGAGAATTAGAAGGTCTGGAATGGGGCTTGAAAATCTAGATTTCTAACAAGTTCCCAGGTGATGCTAATGCTATTGGTTCAGGGATCACACTGGATCAGACACTCTCTGCATGGCCCCTACTGGCCTGACATGTCTCTGACTTTATGCCTGTGAATTCCACAGGCATGAGAAGTTTTAAGAGAACCACAATCTATGCCATATGCCCTTACAGCTGCAAATCTGTATCAGTGCTGTATGCCTCACATAATTGCTTCTCAGTCTCCTCGACTTACCTTTTATAATGCTTAGCATAGCACAATGCCTCCTTAACTAAACAGAGGCTTTAGATGTCTGATAAACTTTGAGGGTTCAAAATTTGGAAGATCTGACCTAAAATTAGAGTAGAGTACTTCAACAGCTATAGTGCCAAGTATTTTTTTTCCAGCTCTAAAAAGTTTGAGAATCTAAAACTTATATCCTTAATGAAAAACAAGGGACAGACTCAGGTTCTTGCTCACTTCAATGAACATTTATCCTTCTCAAACTCATTGAGCCAGAGGTCACAGACACCCTCCTATGCTCAGAACAAAGAAGAAACAGAGAACAGAGCCATGGACCCTCCACCATGGTAGTGGCCAGGAGGAGTGGTGGTCAGCCTCACAGTGTACCTACCAGCTTCTGGCCCCAGAGACCTCTGACTGCATCAGAGACATGCTTGGTTCCTATGAACTGACATAAAACAACTATTCTGTCAATTATAGGCTACCTGAATTGTTACTTACATTTCCCCCCCTCATTTACTTTGTAATGTTTATCATTTCTAGGCTCTTCAATAGGACTGTGAAATAAGAAGGCTGGGAGGCTCCAATCCAACACTATGCTGAATGCCATTAGGACAATGCCTGGCACACAGGCATTAAAAAAAATTGTTGGATGAATGTTTACTTGTTTGTTTTCCTACTGAATTAGAACCTGGTTTATATAAGACAGTTTTTCTGCAGTTGACAGGAAAAAGAAGCCTAACAGGAACCATAGGAAAACAGCTCAGCAAGCTACGCCCAGCCAAAAGGCAGGCGGTCGCTGAGCCAACTGCTTTCCGAGGGAACAGAGATGTGAGCAGGCTGTCCTGTGGATCCTGTCAGGAAAGCCCAGTGCTGCCAGAGAGCCTTCCTGCCCTCTGGCATACAAGACCGCAGAGTTTGGCAGGAAGGGCGTGTGCTCAAACTAGTCAAGGCCTGACAAAACATGGGAAGTGGCAGCCTTCTACACACCCTGCTCTCCTTTCTTGCTCATGCATGACAGAGAAATGGAAGAACAAATGTACCAATCACAGAGACAAACATTTTACTTGCCTGAAATGTAGCAATCTCTAGCCACTGTGACAGGCCAACTCTTAAGGCACTTGCTTAACTTTTGTTTGGAGATTTGGGAGGTGGGGAAGGCTGCGTCTTCCCCAGTCACCGGAGCATTTCCTCCCAAAGTTGTAAAACTCCCCAACGTGTTCTCCCCAGGACTACCACAGGAGTGAGTGCTGTCCCAGAGTACTAGGACCTGCAGACTCAAGCCCAAGGAGGACCACCCGGAAGGGACATAACCTGCCCTTGCTATGGAATGAGCATCCATACCTAGAGCCTTCACAGATATCTGCCGGGTGAGTGGAGGGGGAATATTGATGCACACCAGATCCACATCTTGATGCAGTAGGACGTCATCAGTCTGGCTGGTGTAGAAGGTGATGTTCATCTCCTCCGCAAGTTGTTTCGCCTCCTCCTCAGTCTTCCCCCATAGGGCCTCCACTGTGAACCCTTCTGCCCTCAGCAGTGGGACCAGAACCCGGGCGGAGCTGCCAGTCCCAAACACGCCCACTCCTGGGAGCATCTTCATGCTGGCTTCTCTGTTCACCAACTCATCTCCTCACAAGAGCCTCCAACATGAATACGACCACCCCACAGTCCTGGTCAAACATGGCTCCTGGAACAGCAAGCAGTACACTGGCTTTTAGTGAAGGGCACACGCAGTTGAGGCTACTTTCTGGCTTATTTAGAAACAACAAGTTCTCAGCCACAAAAGCACAAATGAAATAAATACTGCTCTGAAATGAAAAGCTGCAGAAGCTTCTCCCATGGAGACCTAAGGATATTAGCATATCCTTAAGAATATTTTTCTTCCTCTCTTGGAAGGAGGAAAAATGAAAAATGAGTAAGGCTGGGTTCACATCCCTGTTATGTTAATTTTCTGTGTGACTCTGGTCAACCCATTCAACCTTCAGGGCCTTAATTGTAAAAGTTCATGATTCTATGATATATTACAGAAAGAAAAAGGGTGGGAAACAAAAACCAGTAAAAGATGAAAGAGAACTACCTAGGTTACAATTGAAAAGTTTATGATAGCAAGCATAGGAAAGTGTTCACTAGAAAACAAAAAATTACCCCCCCAAAATTTTCAACTACAAACTACAACAACAAAAAACAGCAGTGATGTTTAAAATGATATATACATATTTTTTGTATAAAGATAATCATGCCAACATTGACTACGGTAGTCAAAAACTGAGAAACAATCTAGGTGTTCAATAAAAGTAATAGGTTTGATAAATAACACTACAGAGTCACTGAAAACCATGAGGTAGAAGGCCCTCAATGAGCTGAAAGACATCACCATATATTCATTAAAAAGCGGAAAATAAATGTGAAGTATGACATCAGATTTTTAAAAATAAAGTATAAAAGACATATATTTATGAGAATATACAAATATATCTATAGCTCTAGACATTCCACACATAACAGTAGAAGGGACTAGAATACACCTGAATTTCATGATTACTTGGGGTAAAGGGATTATGGATGATTTTTTTTTTCTAACTCTGCCAAATTTTCTACAATGAATATAGCTTATTTTTCCTCCTGATAAGGGTTATAAAATGAAATAAAGAAAAAAGCTAAACAAAAGTCTGCTTAGAAACCAAGATAAGATTTAGTGGGCTCAAGGTATTAGGTTTCCCTATATGGTACCCTCCTCCCAGCTAAACCAGCGGTTCCCACTCTGGCTGTGTAGTCAGGGTCACTGGTAACACCAGACCTCGCTGAATCAACCTGTGTTGATAAGGCTATGTCATCATTATTTGTGTGTGTGTGTGTGTGTGTGTGTGTGTGTGTGTGTGTGTGTGTGTGGTAAAATACACATAAAACTTACCATCTTAACCCAGAAGTGGAATTGCTGGATCATATGGTAATCATTTTTAATTTTCTGAGGAACAGCCATACTGTTTTCCATAGGGGCTGTACCATTTTAAATAATAGTTTTCTCAATACTTTACAGTCTCTTAGTTTACCAATTATCTTTTAAAAATCTGACTACTTCCGATCTTGGTCATTGCAAATCTAATTTTTAAAAAGTCTCATCCAAATGGATGATTATGCTGCTCTACTTTCTCCACATAACACTGCTTCACTTGCGTAGCGGATCAGAGTCACTCTATTTGTCAGTTTAATGGGCACACGGTATACATTTTATAAATGCGTCATAATTAACTATTTCATTCCACAACTGTGAGCACTAGGGATATACATACCTCTTTTCTCCCCATCTATGACAGTCTCCCACCTTTCTGGTCATTTCTGAGTGCCATGCCACTTTTGGGCTCCCCTGGTCCTGCCCCCAGCACCTTCAATCCTGAAGTTCTTGAGGTCAGAAGCATCCTCTTTTCTTCTTGTTCCACGCGCTCTCTTTACAACTGCTGTCCAAGGCTTTAATTAGTATCCCAGTGACTTCCAAATCTGTGGCACAAGCCCAGCTTTCTTTCCAGAGCTTCATACCAATATACTCTACTCTTGAGTCTATCCTGATGTTCCATAAGCTCCACAAAACCCACATGACCAAATCTGAACAGAAGCTGTAAAGTGAGACGACGAGAGCACACGAAGCGAAGCCATCATCCTGGCCTGACCACCGAGCTAAATATAAACGTTTTCATGAGCAGAACAGGTCTATTGCTATATAGCTCCCTGGGTCTTTTGACAAATGAGGTCCAGTTTTAAGTTCTTAGCAAAGCATCTGGTGTATATATATAGTCAGCATTTAATAAATATCATAAACCTTCCTACCAACATTTCTTTCTATATTCTGTCTCATGGAATGTCTCCAACTCAGTTCCTCAACCCAGAAAGCTAGCTAGCATCCCCAACTTCTCTATTCCCGTTATCTGTCCAGGTAAACTCAATGTCAAGTCTTGTTGATCCTACCTCTTTATTCTCTTAAATCCACCCTTTCTTTGTCATCCTTTCTGCCACTGTGCTAGTCTAGCCCCCAGCACCACTCACCTGGATGACTGCAACAACCTTTTATTTGCTCTCTCTCGCTTCCATCATTTCCTTCTTTCATCCATTCCTCATATTGCAAAGGGATCTTTCTAAAATGCAAATGGGATCACATCACTCCCTTTCGTTTCAAGTCCTTCAGAAATTTCTCTCAGTATGAAGCCCAGACTCTTTGTATGACTTCAAGGCTCTGCATGATCCAGAAATCTCAGACAGGCATACCTTTGTGCAGAGTCACTTCTGAGGGTTATCTCCAAGAGAGATGAGTTTCAAAACACATACTTAGATAACCCAATAAGAAGGCTGCTCTGTGAAATTACTAGCTAATAAACCAGTTAAGAGTTGGGAGGATAATTACTCGAAATGACAACAATGGCTTCAGAGTAACTGATAATTACTGTGTTATTATTTTCTTTCTGGGAGAATTAAATATGTAGTGGAGAATAGTTGTTTATTGAGAACTTTTTAGATCATATTAACACCATATCTCGCAAAAAACTGTACATGAATATGAATGTTCACAGATTATTCATAATAGTCAAAAAGTGGAAACCGCCCAAATGTCAATCAACTTCTGAATAGATAAGCAAAATGTGGTATATCCAACACAATGTTGTATTATTCAGCCACACAGAGTAATGGAAAAACTGAGAAAAGCTACAACATGGATGAACCATGAAAATATTATGTTACGTGAAAGCCAGTCACAGAAGGCCATATATTGTATGATTCCATTTACATAAAATGTTCCCAACAACAACAAGTTCAGAATAGCCAAATCCATGGAGATGGTAAATTAGTGTCAGGGAATAGGAGGAAGGAGAAATTAGTAGGTATAGAGGTCCAACTTTATTCTTCTGCATGTGGATATTCACTTGTTCCAGTACCATCTGTCGAAGAAAGTATTCTTTCTCTCAGAATGACCTTGACACCTCTGTTGAAAATCAGTTTACCATAAGTATATGAGTTTATTTATAGCCTCTCAACTTTATTCCATTGATCTATACATCTGTCCTTATGCTGGTATCACTCTGTCTTGATTACTTTAGCTTTAAAGTAAGTTCTGAAATCAGTAAGTGTGACTCTTCCAACTTCATTCTTTTTCAGTATTGTTTTGGCTATTCTGGGTCCCTCGTACCTTTCTATAAATTTTAGAATCAGTTTGTCAATCTGGGATTTTGATACAGATTGCTTTGAGTCTGTAGATCAATTTGGGGAACATATCACCTTAACAATATTAAGTTTTCTGATCCATGTACACAGGATGCCTTTCCACTTACTTAGGTCTTTAACTTCTTTCAACAGAGTAGCTTTCAGAGAGTATAAGTTACACACTTTTTTGTATTCAAAGTATTTTATTTTCTTTGATGCTATTTTAAATGGAAAATTTGTTCTTAATTTCATTTTCAGATCCAGCATCTCTTTTGCTTCTACTGTAGATACAAGTGTACTATGCAAAGTACACATCTATGTTAAGGATTGGTTTGCCAGTATAGCCCAGTACAGCATTTTCTACTGCTAGATCCTACTGAAGGACACCTGTGCCTTTCTGAGCCACTGAAATAAGCATGACTTGGGCTACCTCTAACTCCAGACCCCTGTCAGCTTCTGGCCTCCTTCAGTCTTTACTCCCTGGGGCTGTGGAGCTTGGCTTGCCCCCATACTCTATCATTGGGTTTTATCATAACCATCTTTTTTCTAATTATGATGAATAATGTCTGTGGTCTCTCAGTCACCCCCTCTTTCCTCTTTGCTGATAATTCTCTTCCCCTTAACGGTCCTCTTCTAATTAGAAAACAGATCAGTCACATGGTATCTTAAATAATTTTCAAGTCCTGGACTCTTTTCAGCTATTTTGGTTATTTTCTGCATTTACAGGTTCTTTTTGGTTACTTACAAGTCATGGATCTCCTGGCGGCTTAAGAGCGTCAAATTTGTTACGCTAGATAAGATTCTACTTAAATTTTGTGGGTCATTAATTACCAAGAGCTACGAGAACCAGGTGAGCGAGACAGCCACCATAAGCAAGGATGTCCACGTCCTCCTAAATCCATGCCCAGAGAGCACTTCCTCCTCTCTAGTACCTCATTCCTTGCATGCTCTAGTTATATTTGGGTGTATGTTTGCATCGTGAGTGGCTTAAAACAACAAAATGGGTTAGAAGAAATTTTAATAACCTCTTTTTTACTGACACTGACTCAAAGGGCAGTTTCATTAACACCCACAAAGGGGCATCAGCTAGCCTCTGAGGATGCCAGATGGCATGAAGCCAGGCATGCTTGATGACTGGGTATTTCCTGCTCAAGCAGGCAGAGCTGGTTTTCCGCATTTATTTCAGTGACTACCCTTTTTCACCCCTAACTTTTCTCTACTGCTTGCCTCTAATATTCTTGTACACACCTTTCACGTGCCTCCCAAGATCTCCATAAACCCAGGCCTAGTTAACATGACTTCCAATCAATACATGGTGGTCAAGATGAAGGGTAGAAAGTGCCTTGACAGGACTGGCTATATACACTTTTACAAGGCTACAGGTTACGGGAAAGGTAGCACAGAGGTTAGAGGCATAGAATCTATAGCCGACCTTGCATGGGCTCAAATCCTGGCTGTACCATTTCCCTGCCAGATAACATCAGGTAAGTTTCTTAATCATTCTGTGTCTGTTTCCTCCTCTGTAAAATGGGGATAATTGCATCTCCCTCATAGGGCAGTTAAAAACTAAATGAGTAATATTTGTAAAGGATTTATAATGGGGCTTGGCCATAGTAAATCACTACATAGATTTTTTTTTTTTTAGATATTTATGACTTATATCTCTCGTCTTCAAAACCTGTGAAAGAATATGAAGATAATATTCTGAGCTACTGTGCAGTGGGTGCAATAGGCCAGGCAGTGTTTAGTGTACTACACAGTACATTTCTCTTAAGTCCATGCAACCTTGTCTTATACATGAGAAAACAGAAGCTGAGAGAGGCTAGGTAACTTTCCTGGATTTCAGAGCTCACTGCGTGGATGAAAAGTGGGGTCCTATGGAAAATAACCTCATAGGGTGATCTGATCACAAACTTCTAACTAGGCAGAGTCATGGTGGGGAGTCAAGCCCAAGGCACATAACTTTTTTTTTTGCAAAAAGTTTATCTTTACCTTGTCTATTGTTTCTGTGCATCTACATCCACACACCTGTGCATCTTTTTCAAAGCAACCACCTTCATGTAACCTTCCTTACCTTCCCTCCTTAATTTCGAAGGCATAAAAGAAGCTTTAAAGTGCCATCCTCCAAAACCTTTCTCGATTCTGTTGAGAATTTGCTTTCAGGTGTATCTTCTGTTTGGGTCAAATAATTTTTCTAAAAATTCTCTACAGGTTTGGACATTCTTACCTTGACAGCTGTGTATGACAGATCGTCACAACCAGCTGTGAAACCTTGGGCAGGTTACTTATCTTCTCTGAAACTCTATGAAAACAGAGGCTTGTTTGTGTGGAACAACTCTTCGTTCATTCTTAGTGATGAGCATGAGATAGAAAAGTTCATTTTGCTGTCTGGCTTGGCAACTGCTTGCCTCTCAGCTCCACTACTCAAACCAATATTGGTATGTTCATGTATCATGGCTTTATTCAGGGCCTAACAGGGACGTTTTGGGAGATGAAAACAAGAAAAGACAGAGTCATAATTTGAGGAGCAACAAGTTGGAAAGGGAGCAGGAGCCAGAGGTGGTGGCAACAAGTGCTCATCTAAGAAGTTTGGACTTTGCCAGGTGGGTGTGCTCTCTACTCTTGGTCGGCCCCACCTTTCCCACCTAATCTCTCTGCCCTGCTGTCTTTCAGGAGTCGGAAGGCCGATCTCTAAAGATTACATCACATGGGCTCCAGGCCCTCTGGCTACCATTTGGGTCCAGCCCACAGGAAGTACTAGGAAGAGATCAAAGAGCAAGAAGAAAGGTCAAGGTATTTATTCTCGTCTCTCTCCCAACCAGGATGTGGTTCTGACGGGGGATGTGTTTCTTAACCAAGGTTACAGCACCCCTCTCCCACAGCCAGCCACAGCTCTGGCTGGACCCAATAACTCCTCACCCCTCCCATCGCACCTGGGGTGATAACACTACCAGCTGTAGCCAGTCCTTACCATTCCTTGCAGGTTTCCCACAGAGCCCACATTGTAATAATCCCTTCATTAGAGGTCTTTCAATTTAGTGTGCTGGCTGTTTCCTGCCCAGACTCTGACTACTAGAATCAGATTTTTTTTTTTATTTGATGTAGGTAGAATAGAGTTTAAGAAACACCAGAGAACCACTTAGGATATAAAGAAAGAGATAAGGAGGGTCTGTTGGAGGGAATGAAATGGAGCAGACAGCTGTTAATAGGATTTGGGATTCGGAGGGGAAAGGGAAGAGCCAAAAATGACACTGAACATAGACCAACATCCTTCATGAACAAAGGCACAAAATCCTCTAACAAAATATTAACAAACTAACTCCAGCAATGTGTTAAAAATGCAATACACCATAACCAAGAAGATTAAAGCCCAGGAATGGAAGGCTGGTTCAAC
This sequence comes from Eonycteris spelaea, assembly GCA_003508835.1. Taxonomy (NCBI): domain Eukaryota; kingdom Metazoa; phylum Chordata; class Mammalia; order Chiroptera; family Pteropodidae; genus Eonycteris; species Eonycteris spelaea. The sequence continues at coordinate 592,595 of PUFA01000026.1, read as the reverse complement.
ATTCTAAAATCAATTACTATAATTCACCATATCAATAGTCATTAGATTAGTTATTAGATTGAATTAACTAAAGATACAAATTAAAACTTATTTATTACAACTACACACCCATTAGAATGTCTGAAATTCAGAAATTTAGAAAACTTGTTATCAAATACTGGCGAGGATCTAAAGCAACTGTTCATTGTTAGTGAAAATGAAAAATGGTACAGCCACTTTGGAAAAGTTTGTCATCCTTAAATATACACTTATCATACAACCTAGCAATCCAAATTCTAGGTATTTGCCAAGAGAAATGAAAAGTTACATTCCCACAAAAACCTCTGTGTGAATGTCTAATGTCTAATGTTGGCTTTATTCCTAATTACCAAAACTTGGAAGCAACACAAATGGCCTTCCACTGACGAATGAATAAACAAACAAGAAAATATCAATGCAATGGAATACTACTCTGCAATAAAAAGAATCTATTGATGCACACAGTGACACAGATGATGCTCAAATGCATATGCTAACTGAAAGATGCCAAACTTAAAAGGCTCCATACTGTGATTCCATTTATGACATAATGAAAAAAATAAACTATAGAGACAGAAAATAGATCAGTGGTTGCCAAGGGCTGGGAATAGGGGCATGATACGATTACAAAGGGCCACAAGGGAATTTGTGGGGGCTGGTGGTGAAGAACTGTTCTATATCTTAACGAATACATGACTACATACATTTGTTAAAACTCATAGAACTACACTTAGTACAAAGGGCAAATTTTACTGTAAATTATATTTCAGTAAATGTGGCCCTCTAAAAATATGATATTAAAGTTCTAAGCCTAAGTGACTGGGAGGTTATAGTGTCGTTAAGAGAAACAAGCAACCCAAAAGGCCTGGATGTTGAGATGCTGTGGAAGCTCAGATTTGTGTATCCTGTCCTCCCCAGACTGGCTGAATATCATCTCACTTTCTGCATGTCCAGTCCTCAAGCCACAGCTTCTGTAAAACCATAGGACAAGACCCACTTCCTACCCCAGGGGTAAGCCAAAGCCAATCTGATACCTGTTTTTGTAAATAAAGTTTTACCAGAACACAGTCACCCATTCCTTTATCTATGGATGCTTTTGAGCTACAACAGCAAAGTAGGTGCAACAGAGACCATATGGCCCAGAAAGCCTAAAAAATTTATCTTCTAGCCCCTTAAAGAAACGGTTTGCAGACCCTGCCCTATCCCCTAGGTTATAAGGCTGGGAGCTCCATTTGACAGACAATAGTCATGATGGTAGTCAGGACTGTGATACGCTCCCTCACTGTGTGTGTGGAGTCATAGATTCTGGGAATTCTGGTGTTAGTGCATAACTTCAGAGAGGTCATTCATTCATTAGGGAGCTCGAGTAATGGTCAGACCCTGGGCAGAAGCTGCCTACGAATCCTTTCCCACCAACAGTCCCTTTACAATGTTGAGGGTTGCAATGTGCAGTTAAAACCTGTATTTTACAACCTCCCTTGCAAAGAGGTGTGTCTAGGAAGATAAATAATAGAAGGTACAGCTTGGTAGAGCTTAAGAAAATGTTCTTTAAAGGAGAAGATCTTCACTGGCAGACATTATTTTTTTTCCCATTTCCCTCTTCTTTCTGCCTGAAATGCAGAATCTATGGTTGGAGCTGACATAGTCATTTGACCACCAGGAGGCAACCTGAGAATAGAACACAGTTTCTTGCAGATATTGGTACTGAGATGTCATCCAAGCCCTCAAGTAATTACATTTCATTAGCAAGACCAGTAGGCAAACAAATTATATGGTATGGCATGTAGAACAACAGAGAAGAGCACCATTAACTACATGGGCCACAGGTGGTGTGAAAGCATCTTGGAGATGATGTTCAGGTCCAAGTTGGTCAGGGAGATAAGAGATTACACAGCCTCTCCAACACATCCAATGACAAGGCCCCTTCTTTATTTCTGTGCTCCTGGGGCCATTTTAGTCAGAAAGTTCTACTTTTGATTGACTTGAAATCCATCCTTATTTAACTCTCCTTCTATTGGTCTTAATTTCTACACTGTGGAATTACCCATGTCGTTTCTAATGAAACTCTGATGTTTCCTCTGCATTTTCTAGGTAGGTAGGTTGTTTGCAAAATGGCCACAACAATTCTCTTCTTTGTTGTCATGCCATTGGGTAGTCAGTCACCTCCCACAATGACTGTGGACTTAGCCATGTTACTTGCTCTGGCCAGTGATACATCAGCAACATGACACAAGAGGTTTGAAAAGTACTTGTGCATTAAAGCTTGCTCTTGTTATTCTTGGGACCTCAGGGACCATCACCACGTGAACAAATGAACCCAGGCCATCCTAGTCGATCATGAGAGATACGTGACCAAATCATCTCCAGCTGACAGTGAACCAACTGTCAATTATGTCAGATCACCCACGGCCATCCAGTTACAGTTGGGCTGACCCACACCAGAATCACCACCCAGGTCACTCTAAGAAAATTGAGAAACAATAAACATTTGTCTTAAGCTACTGAATTCTGAGGTTGTTTGTTATATAGCTAAAGCTAACTGATAAACACTCCTTTAGAGACCAAACTCCCTTAATTCCCTCAGGCCTTCCTCATACACTTTACCCTCCTGGCGAAGGCTGCTCTGGTTTGGCCACTCTCTGGTTTGTCAACATCCCCCTGAAATGGAGTCCCTATAACTGAACACCATATCCTGAGCATTCAGTGGTCTCCTTTCTCTGTACATTACACTCCTATTAAGCAGCTTACATTCATTTTAGAATTTATACAGTCATGTCTCCTGACAGAATTTTTCACATGTCCTAATAAATATTCTGTACTTGTATAGTTAGGTTTTTAAAAAATTTAATTGTGGTAAAATACATATAACATAAAATTTACCACCTTAACCATTTTAAACGTACAGTTCAGTGGCATTAAGTATATTCACACTGTTGTGTAACCACCACCATCACTCATCTACATAACTCTATATCTATTAAACAATAACTAGCTATTCCCCCTCCCCGCAGCCCCAGCAACCACCATTCCACTTTCTATGAGTTTGACAGCTCTTCATACCTCATATAAGTGGAATCATATAATACTTGTATTTTTGTGATTGGCTTACTTCACCTAGCATAATGCCCTCAAGGCTCACTATGTTGTAGCATATGTCAGAATGTCCTTCCTTTAAAAGGATGAATAATATTCTATTGCATGTATATACCACATTTTATTTATCCATTCATCTGTTCATGGACACTTGGGTAGCTTCCACATTTTTGCTACTGTGAATAATGCTTCTATGAACATGGGTATACTATATTTTTGAACCAAAGTTCAGTTACTTTTGATTTTTTCTTAATGATTTCATTTGGTTTAATTTAGGTGGTTGTTTACCAGTTGAGATCTTTTGGATATTTATTCACTATTCCTACCAGCTTTGTATCGATTACAAATTTGATCAGCAGGCTATGTCTTTAATTCAAGCAATAATAGCTAACGTTTTGTTTGTTTGTTTTTTGAGTACATATTATGTGTCAAGTGCTTTACAGGCATCATCTTTTTAATTATTAAAATATCCCGAGGCAGGTGTTATTTATTTTCCTTTACAGATAAGGAAACTGAGGGCTCCATCATTTTTTGGAGTAGATATTTTAAGAAATTACAATTTCACAGAACTATACTAGCCCTCATTTCTCCTACTGCCCAATGGGACAAGAAACCACATAAGATGCACAGCTGTCATCCAAATAAATGACACCTATATGTGATGCTCCCTGGATCAACCAATTCGGTAACATACTAAAAAAGATTATATTGTTATCAAACACACACAGAGTTAGAACTGACCATGATCTCCTCAAGGCTAGCTACCAGATGTTTGTACCTTAGGCACCTGGCATTGAGTTAGCTCTTCATAAAGGTTTGTTAGGTGATGTTGTCCTTTGTAAACCCATATACCATTCCGTGTTCACCAGTTTTCTTTCTAAGTGTTCAGAGGTCATTTGTTTGTAAAATGTTCTAGTGTTTCTCTGAAGAAACACCAGCATCGGGCTCAAACACCTACGACCAGTACTTCTTTTCCTATCTTTTGAAAACTGTGACAAATGTTGCATATCACTCATCTTCGGGCATCTCCCACTGCTCCACAATGCCTCAAAGTTTATTAACAGGATATAAGAATATATAGCACAGTAACCTGCTCATTTTCTCAGACCCTTGGGATATAATTCAAACGGATGGGGGAACAAAACTCATTGAGTTTCTACTTTCCCCATGCCTGCTCTTTCCAGCTAGGTATTTGACCAAAGAAGAAATATGAGAGGAATTGAGTAGTTATGTTATCCTTTATTCATCCTAAATACCTCTCAATATATCTTTAAGAATACTTTTGATTGACTGCAGGTTTTTTTCAAATGCCCTTACTTGTTCTGCGATTGTGTATTCCTGATCCTATTAGAAGCACCAAGCTCTTCAGAAGCTTACAGATGGAGGGAGCCAGAATGATACCATCCAAGCTATTTAAAAATGTATCTATAATAATTTGTCCTATAACTATACTTTTAAAATTACAAATTATGACTTCCATTTTTTAGTGCCAGGCTTCAAAAAGAGCCATGAGGTATTTCTATTGACAAAGTTACTTCCTTTACCTTGCAAGCCAAGCAAATGCAGTTAATTGATTTTTCAATCAAAGCATTAAACCAATTCCATGGAGAAAACTTTTAAAAATGGTGTCAAAACCACTGGATATCCACATGGAAAACAAAGAACCTTGACCCCTCTTCTCTCACTGTAATTCTAGAAGGATCAAAGACCTAAGTGTAAAAGCCATAATCACAAAGCTTCTAGAAGCTAAGCAGGGTCGGGTCTGGTTAGTGCCTGGATGGGAGACTACCTAGGCAGACCAGGTGCTGTAGGCGTAAAAAATAAAAAAAAAATAAGGGATTGTAAGCTGACAAGGTCCTTGCAATATGTGAGGTCAACCAAGGGTTGTCTTGCTTTAAAAAAAAAAAAAAAAAAAAAAAGCCAGTCTGTGATTGGCAGATAGTCCATTCCCCCAAAGCAGTGTTCCAGTCTCTACATTCCTTCATATAAAATGGGTCCAAAAGTAGGAAGAAAGAGCAAAATGTTCAGAACTTTAAAGTGCAATTATGCAACAATCTTATCAAGGCGACAACAAGCATCAAGGCTGACAACCCTAGAGTATTGCTCATAGATACTTCAGCTGCCTGACAATTATTTGACAAGCTTCAGTTACCCGTTATCTGTCAAATACAATTAAAACGTTGCTAAATCCAATGGTCAATTCTCCTCCTCATACATCGATGTTGACAGCAGCAGCATCTGATACAGTAGGTTCACCCTCCTTGAAACATTCTTCTTTACTTGGTTTCCAGAACACACATGTCTCCTGGCTTCCTCCTACCTCTCTGGCCAGTTCTCAGTACCAGCTGCTAGTGATGACTGTGGTAACCATGGCTCCCATTTAGTCTCATGGCTTTAAATACTATCTGTTCTCTGATGACTCCCAAAGTTATCAGCCAGGTCCTCCTCCTTAAGCTTCAGACTAGTATGAACAACTGCTTATTTGATGTCTCTGCCTGGATCTTTAACACGTATCCCAAACTTAAAATGTCCAGAACTAAATTCCTGATGATGTTTCTCTCCAATAGACTTACTCTTCCCACAATGGCTTCAGAAACTGGTAAACACAAATTTTCCAACTGCTCAAATGCAAACCTTGGAGCAATCCTTAATTCTTTTTCTTTCACACCTCACATCTAATCCATAAACATGTTTTGCTGGCTCTTCAAAACATATCCTGAATCCAAGCACTTCCCACTACTCCTGCTATCGCCTGAGTTCAAGGCACCATTGCCTCTCTCCTACATGGTTACAACAGCCCAACCCGTCTCCCGGATTTTACCCTGCTCCTCCCATGCTGCGCCCCCAATATATTCTCAATGCAGCACTGAGAGCAACTCAATTAAAATATCAGCCAGATCTAACCACTATTCTGCTCCAACCCCCCACAGGCTTCCCATCTCTCCTGGAATAGAAGCCAAGGTTCTTCCACGGACCTACACGACCCAACATGATCTGTCTACACCCTCCCCTTCTCTTTCTGACCTTATATCCTCGTTCTCTTTCCCAACTCATTCTGCTCCAGTCTCAGTGGTTCACTGCTGTATGTATCTCAAACACACTGGGTATGTTCCTGTCTCAGGGCCTGTGTATGTGCAGTTCCCTCTACTGTATAGATATCCATCCACTTGGCTTACTTGCTCCTCACTTCCTTCAGGTCTCAAGGGCTGTCTTAAAAGACACGAGTTTATTTTCCCATTGTTTGTCTCCCACTACCACCCCAGTTAGAATGTATGCTTCTTGAGGACAGGGAATTTTTGGTCTATTTTGTTCACTGCTTACCCTGCAGTGCCTAGAACAATGCAGTGCCTGACATTTAGTGGGTGTCTGATAAATATTGCTGAAAAAAAAATAAAAGATTTCAGATCTAGTTCCTGCATAGTCAGTTAATCAATAAACCAAGACATATATACTGACCTTATCAAAACTATATATAATTCAGTAGGGTCCTGGGACATGTTCACTAATTCAATAGAGATTACTTATGTCACTAACCTAAGTAGCTTGGGACATGATCTGGTTTAATAGTTCAGGAAAGAAAACAAGCATCACCTAACAGAACAGCTCTGCGTGCCACTTGAGATGAGGAAAATGAGCTGCTGCTCTCAACCTTAAGCTACAGCTTGACCTGCCAAGAGGGCGCCCTCGTTCAGAACCGTCTCTCCAACGACCACCCCTCCTCCACGTGAGGTAACGCATGCTTACCAGTTAGCTCAGTCTCTTTGTAGTCAAGTTTCCTCCCCCTTAACAGAGAAGCGCACTGTGTGCCAAGCCTTGCAGGACCACAATGACCCAGCACTCGAGAGCTATCTATGTTAAGTCAAATGCCAACAGACAATCGTGAAAGAAAGCCAAGTGATCATGATCCAGACCTAACCAGTTTATAAGGAACCACTCCGGCGGCAATGAAACCTTCCTGCCCCCACAGCCAGTCCATCACTACCTCTCAGTAACTGGACACTGTAATACCCCTTGAATTCATCCACTACTCTGGTTTCCTGAACAGACACCCACAGTTCTCCTGGTCCTAACCATTTCCTTCCCCAGCCTTTAAATGCCCCTAGGATAAATCCCAAATTCTTTGGTGGGGTTCACAAAGCACCTCCTCAGTGTGGGTTGGACCTCTCCCCACCTTTCCACCTTACATTTTACTCGACATGCTAGCAGCTGTCAAATCTAATTCCTTTAGTCCTGCTCTGAGATTTTGGTTCAAGCTGTTTGCTCTGCCTGGAAAAATATTTTCTTACTTCCCCAGGCTAACTCCTTCTTGGGAGATCTGTTAGGTCTCCACTTAAATACCACTTATTCAGAGAGGCCGTGCCTAGGCTGGGGTAAGTGATTCTGCTCATAGTACCCAAGCAGCCTGGGCTTTAGCTTTCACAGTGCCCATCATACTTCATTGGGATCACCTATTATTTAGTGTCTGTCATGATGGCATGACCTTGCCTATCCCAAATCTATTGTCACCAGGACAGAGTGCAGTGTGCCTGACGCTGAGAAGGTACTGAGTAACCACTGAAGAATGAACACCCAAATGATTAAGTCTGAGAATGAATGAATCAAGAAGTTAGGTCAGAGCCTGTGTGGATGCTGCACTGACTGGAAGGCAACACCTTTTCCTACCTAAGTCTTTCTTTGCCTTTCTGATTTTAAATAAATGTTATTTTATTTAAAATAAAGAGCATAAGCTACTTTGAATGGTTTTCCAGAACTGATACTGTGGAACATCACCCTGGTTGGAGGGGGGCGGGGGGGGGTCAACACTTAACATCCAGTTGCAAAGGGATCTATAACGGAAGGGGATAATTCTTGAGCATGGTGAAGGAGATGAAAGCGTGAAGGTCATTTTTAAGTTTAATCTTTATTTTGCAATAAGCGGGAATGCCTTCCATGTGGCCTTCAACATTAATCATGTACCAAGAATGAACTAGGAGGTGTGTGTCTGTCACCCAGTCCCCCTTTTGGCCCTCCAGTATCTAGAATTGAGCCAGTGAGGCAGACAGGTGTCAATGCCTGGATAGAAGAGCTGGACCCAAAGAGAAAAAACCTACCTACAGTACCTACACTAACCAACTTGTACTTAAGAGTCTGAAATAGTAACATGAATGCTTTCAGCAGGACTGTTTTCAGATAGATGTGAAAGTGTTTTTTTTTAACCTGTATTTATGATCCCATTGAACAATAAAAACTGGGGTGGCTCCATAGTGTAGTGGTTAGCACGTCTGCTTTACACGCAGAAGGTCCTGGGCTCATGCCCCAAGTACAGTCACAGACCATACGCCGGGTGTGCCAGGCCCCCCGAGTGTCTGGGGGTGCCAGATGCCAGAGGCACTAGGCCCCATTCACGCCGCGAGCGTGTGGGAGGAGACACCCCACCTTTAGAGACCCAGTTCTGAAGGGGAAATGGCAATATCCATAGGTCAGGGGTGGAAGTGGGGTGGGGGGGATATTAAAGAGGAGGAAAAAAAAAAAAAATAAATAAAAACTGAACTGAACCAACAGGTATTGAGTTTAACAAATAATTTATAGTAAATGTTTTGGTGTCTGGGTTTCGAAGACCCAGAGGTTCTGTGGAGAAGGTTTCATTCTCCCATGACTTAAGTGCATACGCTGACTCAACGCCATGGTCACAGAGTGCGCGCCTTCCCACTGACAGCAAAACCATAAACAAGGCAAAGGAAAGAAGTGCTATTCCCCCAGCTCTACACGTTGACACAAGGGGTAAATTGTAAGGCAGCCACCACAGAATGAGAGCGCACACCCAGCCCTGGCCAAAGATGCTGGCTCCTCATCCCCCGTGCCCCTCCACAAAGTGTCCTAGGAGTTACACTAATGAAAGGCCTAATGACCTGTCCAATGGAGTGTAACTACCCAATGTACAAAAGGGTCAGCTAAACTGGGCCATAAAGAAGTAAATTTAACACCCACAGAGGTATCTGGATCACTAACAGGTCCAAAAGTTAACTTCAGCTCATGATTACAGTAGGAAAAAGTACTCATCTACCAGCCACATTAATTCTTTATTGTTTTTAAAAATCTGGCAATAACCAGAAGATTATTTTTTCTAAGAATGTTTTAACTGCGAGTTCCAGATTGACATCAACATGAAAATTCCATCCTTGGCCCTACTCTTTCCCAGAGTAATTTTATCTAATCCTTCAACTTCACTATGACCTCCCTGCAAACACCCCGAAAACTTGCTCAGGCTCTGGCTCTATACTTCTAAGTAACTACTGGAAATCCCCAGTGACCTACCAGCTTCTCCCAACCTGAATTCATCTTTTCTCTCAAACATGAATCTCCTCTTGTGCTCCCAGACTCCTTTTAATGGCACGATATTCAGTCACTAGAGTCCCTTCCTCCAATATTTTTAGGCACCACAATGAGTTAGGTATTATGCTGGGATCTGAGACGCAGAGAGGTTTCCAGACATGCCAGGTCCCTGGAGGTTAGTTTCTATTTCTTGAAACACTCATAGCTGAATATCAAGGACTAATTTCATGCAAGAACATGATGAGTGTTCAAAGATCTTTTCCTGTAGCAGGGAAGTGGGGGGCAGGGGGAAGACTGATTTTGCCTTTAAATTACTGAGGTAAAGTACATCTGACCATTTTGCATGCGAAATAGCCAGCCCTAAAGAGAGGTATATTACACACTTTGGTTTTCCCTGAGGTCCCAAGGGATGAGTTTTTACTTACGATGAACATTTTTCAATGTGAAAACCTAATTTACTGAAGTTTTCTCAGTGTCTTCCATCTCCTATGGACACAAGTACTCTGTGCCTGTGCAAAACTGCTTCTTCTATGGCTGCAAGAGCAACTCTAGAGAGTCGCCTCTCTGCTTTCCTTCTCGAGTTTGGGTGTAGGACATTCTTAGGGCACCCCAGAGGACAGCAACCATGACCTGCCTTCTCCAACTTAGTGTTTACACGGCCTCTGGTCACCGCGAAGGTTAAGTAGTTCTTCAGTAACTGGAAATGCCCAGTGCCTCCATAAATATTTTCTACTTGTATACAGAAAATGCTTATCAATTGGCCATGACCACACTCAACTATAATTCTGCAACCTTTTGGCTGTTAGATGTAAACAGTCTAAGCTCAGGACAGTCTTTGCCACATCACCCCCTTTTTGCTTTCTTAAAGAATAACCAGGGGCAAGCCCAGGTCTGGGGGAACCAAACGGCCATTTAAGCACAATAATTTCATTTTTCCCATTGCTCCAAAATACGAGCTGTGTCCCCTTGGGCCCTGTCACAGGAATATGAATCCAAAGGCTGAAAAGTAAGGCGGGGGCGGGGTGACAGGAGGGGCAGAAAGAAAAGGAAAAGTAATAAGGTACAGCTGATCTCCGTACTACCCTCATCTCTGGACAGTCAGAGAATGCCAAGCACGACAAACACACCCTGTCTCACACTCTCCTAGAGCCACCCCCAGAGTCTCCTCAGAGATGATAACCATGTCCCAGTGCGAACCACTATCAGGCTGTAGAAACCATTAACCACAAGGAACATCCTAGAAGATGCTCTGGGACACAGCTAGCTACAAAATCACCCATCAACAAGCACCAAAGAAATATCGGTCTTAGAAAGGAATACAAGACCTGTGCAGTCACCTTTCAATTATACACATGTAAATCAATCATCTGCGTAATTGCATTACTGTTTGAGTCACTGACACCCGAGATGGGAAATGTCCGTGCCTTCCAGTTTCCTATCATTGTTCTTCCCTCACCACTTTTAATAGTCTGGAGTGTGAAGGGGTAAAGGCTGGTAGAGAGAAAACAAGTTCAAAATCATCCTTTACATAAGCAGGAAGAAATTTACGAGGGTCGGTTTCTTTGTTTTGGAAAGTGGAAAATACACTTTAAAAATTTTTTAATTTTTTAATTGAGTAAAATTGACATATCTGCAAAATGACTGCCACAGAAAACCTAGTTAATATTTCATTTTTAAAAAAATATATATTTATTATAGAAAATTACTGTGTTCTTGTTCTTTGTTTTTTTGCTAAGTTTTTACGTTTATGTTCAACATACTTGTGATCAAACTACACATGTATTCACCACTTTGTATCCTGATTTTTTTCACCTACTGTTTAGACATATGCATTTTTCATGGCATCGGTTTTTAACGGTTACGTGATATTCTCCTGACTACATGAACCAGCTTTCCATTTCTCTGGTGTTGGCCATTTATGTAATTTTCAATGAGTTTTGTTTTAAATGATATAGGTTAAAAATTATGGTTCTGAAGTCATATGATTTGACCAGCATTCTAAGCAAGAATAATAGCGAAAGTAAATAATTAAGACTTGGAGGTTGTAAAGGGATACGGTACATCTCAAAGCCAAGTAGAAGAGTTTCCGGTTCTATTTCGAGGTTACCTAATCTCATGAGAAACTGACAGCTGACAGTTTGGGAGTCGCACTGTCATCTCAGGCCAGAAAGGAAGACTACGCTCAGTACTCAGTTCCCACTCCTCACAGCCTTCGTTCCTAGTCCTTCATAGTAGAGGATAGACAGAAACCCCTACAAAAGAGGCTTTCGGGAATGGCTTACAAAGGTGTGGGGAGAGTGTGAGCTATATCCCCCCGGGAATTCTTGGCTATTCTGGGTCTCAAAGAGTGTGGCATTTTTCATTGGCTATCTTGAGAACCGACAGTACCTAGGACAAAGGCATTACTTGCTACTCCTCCCTTGCGAAGGGCAGGAACTAAAAAACAAATACTTAACAATAGCTTTTGAGTGTATTTAAGTACTGCAGGAATAGTTATCTTTTCCTACTTAATGTTTAATCCTTATTTTCTAAGTGTTCGTTCCTATCACCATGAGAGAAATGTTTACTCCATGTCTTATTTCCTTTGTCTCAGTTTAAAGAGACAGTACTTTATTGAACTCATTCCTGACCTAATGGCTAATTCATAAATGTTAGCGTGTAGGGAAGCCTTACTGCTTTCATGTGTTTTTTTTTTTTCTCAGTATCTCTTACATATTGCTGGAGGCGAAAATAACAAAACTTGAAGCAGTCCTACTTTGGGGACATCATGAGAAGACAGGGTTCTTTGGAAAAGACAATAATGCTGGGAAAGACAGAAGGCAGTAGGAAAAGAGCAAGATCAAACATGAGATGGACTAACTACATAAAAGAAGCTATGCATTAGTCTACAGGAGCTGAGCAGAGCTGCTGAGGACAGGATATTGTGGGCATCACTCATTCATTCATAGGGTCGCTAGAAGTCAAAGCCGACTTAATGGCATGTAACACAACACTTATTCTTTCATGTGTCCAAGCCTATTTCAAGTATCTTTCATTTTCCACTTTTAAAATTTAAAATTACCTAAATTTTCAAGTAATTTTGACTTTAAGACTCTTGAAGTTTTCTAATACAAAGCTGCTACTTTTGTATGTTAAAAAAAAAAAAGAAGTCCCATTACTATGCTGTATACCAATTCTCAAAAACAGCAAAATCTTCAATTTTTTCCTGGACACTGTCCCATTCCAATGGTGGATTTATTCTAGACTTGGACCTCCTATTATAAATATGCATAAGTAACTTGTTAGGCATCAGAAAGGCTCTTCTAAGTTAATGGTCTCTCCGATTCCTCTATTTTCTGAACACCAACATCTATATTAAAACTTCTTAATCAGATGGCACTGCATTCCCATTTCATTTCTCCTCTTACTGCATAACTAGAAAATCAGTTCAGTGAAAGTAAATCCTGTTAGCATTACTGGCTTATCTGGTAAGGTGGCCTATTAAATACTATTGAGTACTTTATTACAGGCCAGATTTGATAACTGCCCTCAGCTGGAGTGGATGTTAATTATTTGTCAAAGGTTTCATTGCCACAGCAACGAATAAATACTTGAGTCTGTAAGTCCATCTTTCTCCTCCAACAAGTGTCTTTGATTACAGGAGCTCAAAAAATGCACACAAATCCAAGGGGCACTCACCACATGTAAGCAGTATCTTCTCCAACTGCTCACTCAAGAAAGTATTTGCACTTACATGCAAAGCATCCTCCTACTTCCCATCCAGCTCCACAGATGGTAATTGCTCCCCGTCCACCTTATCTTGATTTTGGCTTACTTTTCTATATTCTATCTGAGCTAATACTAAAGTAATGAGTGTTTCTACCAAGAATCCAAGGATATTCATAAAACTTTTCTGAAAAAATCTGGTTAACAGTGCCACTTTCCCCCACAGATTACATACCCTTCTGGTAATACCCCATTATATCTCAAGTATTTATACAAAATATTTCCATAGTGCAAGAAAAGTCAAGAAAATACACAGCTATGCAAAGTTGAATAATTATGTTATACACCTAAAACTATTATTGCATATTAACTATATTTTAATTTTAAAAAATTCACAGCCAAAAAGAAAACAATTGATAGCCACGATTTCTATAGCTATGGTCTGACATTGATTTGTAAACTTAAAGAGTTCTTCCTTAAACTAATGTGACCTATTAACACTATCAATCTGGGTAGGAAAAAACCTGCTGCAAAGCTGAATATACATTGAAAATTAATTCTAGCAAACTAATAACAAATTTACTTTGATGATTAGAATCAGCAACCATCTTTTAAAAATCATACACTTCTTTTCCCCATATTACAAATCTTTAAATTTTTTTTGGGGGGGGGCCTTTATTTTTTCATTGCTAATCCCATTACTAGTGGGTTCTAGTATTATAAATCTTTTTTTTTTTTAACGTCTATAGCACCTGGTATTCTAAAGTGGTCTCCCATCCAAGTACTAACCAGGCCTGACCCTGCTTAGCTTCCGAGATCAGGCGAGATCAGGTACATTCAGGGTAGAATGGTCGTAGACTTGGTATTATAAATCTTATGTCTGAATTTTCCTAGCAAATAAAAATAACTGATCAGACCCAAACCAATCATTCCATAAGAAAAGTAGGACAACCAGGTGGTAAGGAAGACTTTCACAACAGAATCTTTATCTGTAAAATGGAGAGTCCACCAACAGCAATGTTTGCTGAAAACTTTCACCTCTTGGTTTAGCCAGATTCTCTAAATTCCTAGTCTAAACTCAGTAATTTTTCATATTTTCTGTAAAATGGATGGCCTTACAACTCTTGTCCCTGGGTATAGCTTTTCAGTGAGTTTCCTTATCAAGAATGAATCTAGCTTCCCCTACCCTAAAAGACAACTCTCTTTTCCATATCTCTTTATGTCACCATAACACGCTGTGTCTTTTCCAACTTAACAGTTGTTCCCTTCAACTGAAGGGTCATATACTAAGGGCTCTTCCTTCTGAGACCTTTGTGCCCACGGCTTACAAAGGTCCTCTGGGCAGTGCCTGGCTGGCCCTGGTTTTGGACAAAGTGCACCCACTTTCTTCCTCATGTGTGTCGCCCTCAGCTTGACACAGTGGGGACAATGAACATGGTTTATAACCTTGCTTTCTGTCCGTCCAATGCAGCTTTAGGCTTTTCAATTCCTGTCCCGTTCTTTAGATTCTGCAGCAGTTTGGGAGGTGAACTCTTCACACGACCATTCACAAGTCCTGATATCCCCGCCCACTCTTCCTTCCTCGCCATTCATATGATAATGTCTCCTTGGTGAGAATACTTTACCTCACCTTTGTCTCCCCTGGTCCGTCTGCTTCCTTCCTAAGCTTCAGAGGTAGGCCTGGACCCATGAAACGTGGTTCGTGGGTACTCTGGTGCTGGCAGATCCACCCGCACCTCCTGGGGTGTCCCCTTTCCCACCTGCCATCTGAACACTTTTTCCTTAAATAAAGATTTACCCCCTAAAAGTTCCATTTCACTCTGAAAGAGGATGGCCAAGCTACCCCACGAACCCTTTGTCTGAGACTTCCATACCTCACATCCTTATCCACAAAGCGTCAGGCCTCACACAGGTAGGGGGTCTACTCTGCACAGGGATGGGGAGCCTAGGTTTTTCGCGTCCAGTTAAAGGATGAGTTAGGACCGAGGTCCTTCCAAGAGCCAAAATAGAACAATTAATTTTATGACCAAACTTGCAGGTCCTATTTCTGAGATGGGGAGGGCGAACTCCAGGGCGACCCCCGAACTCCGCGCGGGTGCTGGCAGTTAGAACGGTCCCCTCCAGCCCAGACTCCGCGTATTCCCAACTCCGACCTCGGACGCCGGGCCGCAGAGGAGGCCCCGCCGACGCCCGCTCGCGGCCACGCCATGCCCTCCTCCATGCACACCCGCCGCCGCGGGCTGCCTCTCACCTGGCACACTGGCATTGCCCGCCCTGCTCCGCACCGGAGACCACAGATCCAGAAGGGTCCCAGTGGCCACCAACCCCCCGTGAGGAAGGCTAGCAGGGACTCACGGGCCCCAAAGTCTAGCGCGCCGCACCGGGAACGCGCCGCCTGGTTTCTAAGGAACCGGGGGCTTTGGAAAGGGCGGGGCGGGGCGGGACGGCACGGCAGGAGGCCTGCGCATGCTCCCTGGCGGGGGTGGACCCGCTCCGGGAGGGGCTGCGACCCGGAGCTGCGCATGCTCGCTCCTTGTCCGGGAAGGTTAAGTAGCTGAGCTGGAGGCCCTGGTCAATTCCCCGGTGCAGACCACGGAGTGAGCGGTCTTCCACCCTCGGCTTCTTTCTGGCTCGTTGCCCGGCATCAAGAGCAAGGAGGTTCTGGGGACTGTGGTGCTTCTTGGTTGTCTTGTGATGAAGGAAGTTCTGCCGTTTCTCTCGAACCCGCCGGACTTCGCGGCTTCCTGACTCCTAATGACTCGTTTTTTCTATCTCAAGTGCCTGTCTGGGCTCCTCTTTCTCTGGATGTTCTTTAGTTGTTCCTTAGATATCAGTGCTCTCAGGTTTAGGAACTCAGTCCTCCTGATCTCTTTCCTGGATCCTATTTCTTCCTTCCCCACCCCCCGCCCCAAATTAATACCGTTTGTAATAAGACTACCCTTTGGTTCACCGGACTGTAGCGTAGTGAAACCTGTAAACCTTCGTGTAAAACAGGCTATCTTGGAAATGTGGGATTAGGGGTTATTTCTGCATAGGGAGAACCCACCCGTGCTTGTCTGACTCTCCTGGTGAGTCTGGACCCACGCTCAGCTGGCATTAGGAGGGTGTCCCAGCCATCTCTCCAGAGCAGCCTGTAATGATAGAACATGTCAGTTGCACTGAGGCAGTTGTTCCCACCGAGGACTGCTGACCGGCAGGGCTATTGCTGCGCAGGGGAAACAGGACTTCCTGCTACTGTTGCCACCTTTGTGAGCATGGAAAGCTTCCAGTGATGAGAAACTCTAATTTTCCCTCCCCCCTCCATCTTCTGGCGGGGTTTTATCCCCTGATTCCTTCCCCTTGGATTCCTATCAGCCAGGCACAAGGGAGGCAGAATCAAACTGTGCTTAGGTTTGATCTACTGCTGTCTGAGTTCGTTCGAGGTTTCACTCTAGAGTAGGATTTCTCAACAGGGGCACTGTTGACATGTTTGGCCTGATAATTCTTTGTCACTGGGGGGGGGGGCTTTCTGTGCATTGCAGGATGTTAGCATCCCTGGCTTCTACCTACTAGATGCCACTAGCACACCAACCCCAGCTGTGACTACTCAAAATCTCCAGATATTACCAATGTCCCCTTTGGGGCAAAATTGGTCCTGGTTCAGAACCACCAGAGGGAAGTTAACCTACTATATATAGCTTTACTTGTGAAACCAGGACTTTTTGTGTTTATCTAATACTTCACTCTTCCTTCTACACTAGCTCTTCCCTAAGAGTTCTTTAATAGTGCTACAAAATATTGTTAAGTATTCTATAGTAATATAAGTGCTGGGTTAAGCTGCACATCTTAACACAGGGTTTTGAGCTTTTAATTAGCTGGTGATGTTCACTGTGAGGACCTTGACAGTTTTCCTTATTTACTGGACCACAGAACCCTTTTCCAGTTCCAGGAACCATTTCTCTTGAGATATGGATCCACATGCTCTCTAGCAAACCTCCCTACTCCAGTGACTTTTAGTTATCACCTGTTCCCTTTTGTTCCTTATACAGTCTTGTGGCACCATTAGCCATCCCTTCACTCAAAACTAAAAGCCTGTATTTCCTTTGTCTCTTGCTTCTCCCATCTCCCTCATATCGTTACTCAGTTTTGTTAACATTTATCTCCTAAATATTTCCCAAACCTGCCTCTGTGTTCAGACTACTGCAGTGGCTTCCTAGCTGGCTTCTTTGCCTCCAAACTGTTTCCAGTACCACCTTTAGGTGGACACCAGCATAAGCTACTGTATTTCTCCTCTGCATAAAACCCTAGTCCATTGCGGGCAGGGGAGGCGGCATGAGGCAGGAGGAGGCCAGTCACACCAAGTATCCTTATGGAGGTAGGGCAGCCACATGTATTGCATCCCTATGTACCAAGCACTGCACTATGCATGCTAGAATCTTCTACCACCCAGGGTAGGACTGACCACATTTTAAGAATGGGGAAACAAGCTGAGGTTAAATTTCTATGGTCACCCAGTTAGGAAATATAACCAGGATTTTGAGCACAATGCTCTTTCTCAGACTGACAGGACCCTAACCTCAATACCCCTCAGAGTAACTTTTTTTACTCTTATGTTTGAGGTGAATATTTGGAACATATTAAAATCTTATTCTGAGGGCAGGAAGTCCTGTGGCCCACCTTTGTCTCAGATGAAAGCTGTTTTGGGGGAGAGAATTAGAGCTTAAGTACCTATCTTCTTTGGCGCCTTGCAGACACCCAAAGTTTTAAGGGTCCTTGAGGAGGCACCAGGGGCCTAGGCACTCTTGAGAGGTGGGCTGAGAAGGGGCCAGGATACAGTATGCCACACAGGGGTACCAGCCCCAGTAAGACTCAAAACAGAGACCAGACACTCATGACTACCCATGGATGTGTATTTTAATAAAAATAATTCTGTCAAAATACAACAGGAGTTTTTTCATCTCTCAAGTACAATTTAATAGGATGTTTTGTGTTAGAATTCTCTCTAAACCCTCCCACACCCACAAGTTTCATGCTAATGCCAAGTATCAACTTGCGAGGACAAAGGCAGAACCAGTGTGCACAATGTGGAGGACGTCTGTGTCAGCTGTAGTTACTAATGGAGGAAAACCCTATGCAAAGAGGTGGCACCTCAGGCAGCCAGAGTCCACAATCTGGCCACAGGTCTGGGTGCACAGGACTGGTGGTCAAGTAGGGCTCTGCTGCCCAGCTGCCACACAGAGTGCATACCTGAGTTGTGAGCAACCATAGGAACTTCCAGCTCTGACAGTTCTCTGCCTCATCTTCTTTGTGCTTACGGGGTAGGAAGGTGCTGGGTGGCTGGGCAGTCCCCACTTTTCCATCTCTTGGTGTCCCCTGTTCTGATGGCCTGCACCCAGCCACAGACCCATGTGGGTGAGGATCAGGATTCTGGCTTTCTTTGCATGGTCTGCCAATTTCCATGCACTCTGGAAGGAGCAATCGTTTGGTGGTACAACGGAAAAGGTATATAAGGAAGGCTGGTCCCCCAGGGCTGGACAACCCAATCGGGCTAGGTCTTCTTCCTGACCCCTTGGGCCAAGTCCAGTTCTTCATCAGGGCTCCTCCCAGGTACCTTCCCCGCTCTTGGCTCCCAGAAGCAGGCTGGTGGAATTGGGTGTACATAAGGGGCTCCTCGGGCTGGCAGGCAGGCCTGGACTATCAAGACAGTGGGCTCAAGCAGCTTGGTTTTTGTCCTCTTCATGGGTTGTGGGGCAAAGGCTTATGTCCCAAAGGTAAGCTGTCCAACTGGGACAAAGAGCCCCTCTGAAGAGGAACAGAGTAAACAACTTGGACTCAGCTGAAACAGTGAGATAAGGCACAGAAAATGGGGAGATGACCATGGGTAGAGTGCGAGCCTGGCGGACACCCAACCCCAAGCAGCAAACAGCTGTCCTGAGCCCTCCTGGGCCCTGATGCTCCACAACCCAAGCCCAGGCATCCATCCCCATCCCTGACACACCCCTGAAAGTACCAGCTGCTCAGACACTGCTAGAGGCCTCCCTAACACTGCTGAGCCTAACCCTTCACCCACCATTCAGCTCTAGGACTAAACAGTGTTGCCTAACTCACAGAGATGAGGGTAGTTCTGACTCTGCCATTAATTAGCTGTGTGACTTTGGCCAAGTCACCTAACCTCCTGGGCCTGTTTCCTTATTTGTAAAATGAGAGGATTACTGGAGTGGATGTTCTCTGAACCCCATTCCAGCTGCAAAAACCTCTGATATTAATTCCCAATCTTGCTTGGCTTCTGACCATTTTAACAGCCTGTTCCAACCTCAGGGTTTGGGAGCTAGGCATCCCTAGCCTCGCACAGGATGTTTCCTTTACCTACAGGACAACACCTCCCTAATGGGCCATGGTCTGGGGGCTGCCAGCTGAGGCCCTGGTGGGACCCAGAAAAAGTATCAGTCTATAGGGTCATGTCCCAAGGCAGAACTCTGAAAAGAGCACAGGGCCAAGCCCTGAACCCCAACACCAGCAGTTGGTCCAACTCAATCATTTCTCTTGTCCAGCTATGGGCCCAACAAAACCTGGTGGACACTGAGTAATACCTCAGGCCTTCCCAACCATTCCTGTGTCCACTGAGAGAGCAGGAGTTGGCCCAGGCCAGACCCAGGCAGGGACTGGAAGATCAACTTCTGACTTTGCCCCTTTGTAGGGGGCTTGTGTGCTCCCTCCCACTGTGAAGCAGGCAGGGAAATCCCAGCCCCTCCTGGTGCTCCTCTGAATAGACCTCCTTCCTTTCTTCCTCCTGGGCAGTCAGTCCTCTCCACAAATGGCCCACCCAAGTCCTGGAAGCCATCTTGGCCCTTCCTCTCCTGATTTCCTGATGGCAGTACTGGGATTGTTTTTGTCCCACCATCTGTGAGGCTCCATCTCACGGGGCTGATGGGAAATTTATAAAGCCCATGAGGTCCCTTCCTCCAGCCAGCAAATACTCATAACAGTCTTTCCTAAGAGTGGCTAGGGCCAAGCTGCAGGGAGCTGCCTGGGACAGTTGCAGTGAGTTCTGGCCTAGGGGGCCAAGGGTTCCAACCACTCCAGCAACTCGCAGCCCAAGAATTTGCCTCCACAAGGTCCTGGCTTCTCAGCAGTAAGCATCGATTCCACCATAGCTGTGCAGAGACGGTGAAGATCCAGGTAGGAAGAAGGTAGCCCCTGCACTCAAGAGCCTCTGTCCCGGGAAGAGAGACGTCCTTCCCCGCAGCCTGACACACAGCAGCTCTCGGGTTGAAGGCAGGTAGTTTTCAGGCAATCAATTTAGAGTAAATGAATTATTTGGCCATCTTAACAACAAGGGGAGGCAGGATTTTGAAAAGGGAAGAGAGAGAGAAAGAAGGGCAAGGCAGGCAGTGAAAGACAGGATAGAAAGGTAGACAGCGTGCTGGCCAGGGACGCTCCACTCTCTTGCTTTGCTGTGTAGCACTGGGCCAACTCCTATCTTCTCTGGACCCCTGGCCCTGTAGTTCTCAGTCCAGATCTCACAGGCCTAGGGACCCATACCTCTTGGATGCTGCAAACCAGCTTGGCTTGACCCGCCGGCTAAGTGGCCCCTCAAAGCCTATTGGGCTTCCCTAGGCTGCAGCTGGGCATGTGGCTCAGCAAATGGGAAGCCTAAAGTAACCAAATCACTTAGCTGAGGTTATAGAGATGATTCTTTTTTAATGAGTTGGACTCAAATAAAAACATGGTATTTGGACAGCCTCATCCAAGAGGTGCTGGACCACTAACACTACGATAAATACTGTCTTTTCTTTAATATATATTTATATATATAATCTCATTTTTTTACTTATGAAAATAATAAGCTATCACCAACTTGGATAGGCTTCATCACCAAATTAGCAGAAATCAGCTCAGCACAAACTCTCCAGAGATAAATACTGGTGGCTCAGTCAGGAGGAAAAAAAAGATTAAAAAACCCCAACCCCTCCTCAAAACAAAACCCCCCCTTTTAAGTAGAAGGCGCTACATGAAAGTAACCAGCCAATACTGTGTCACAGGCCGCTGCACGTGAAGGGGGAGAGAGAGACTGAGGGTGGGGAAAGAGGAAGGAAGGGAAGGAAGGAAAGAAAGGAAGGCAGGCAGGCAGGCAGGAAGGAAGGAAGAAGGCAGGAAAGGGAGGGGGAGGCCAGGCAGGAGGAGTGGACTCTGCCCATGGCTTCCAGGTCCCTGTGCCAGGTGCCTATGGAGGGCCGGGCTCCTGGGGCTGAGGGAGGGCCAGGTGGGGCCAGCCAGCGTGGTCAGCTAGTGCAAGTAGTCATCAACTCTGGCAAAGGAGCAAGATCCCAGGCCCGCTCGGGCCATGAGCCGTAGACATTCAGATGCCTGGCCCAGGGCGAGCATCAGAGGAGGCTGCTTTGGCAGGTTCTGAGACTCTGTGGAGGAGAGACAAGGCCTGGTCACTGTCCTGCGCAGGGCTTAGACCCAGGTCAAAGTTCCCTTAGGAGTGGAAAGTGGGGGAGTTCATATGTGAATGTGTCTTGGCCAGCAGGCCACGGCCCTATTGCCATGCCAGGAACCTGAGGACCTTAGTTTTATTCAGAGCTATGGGCTGGCCTGGGCCCACGGTCACAGTCTAGAGCTCATCAAGATCTAGCCAGACCACTCAGCTGGGCAGAGGGAGGTTAGGGTTTAGGTTCAGCCATGGAAGCACAAGAGTCCTGTGGGCCACCAGGGAGCTCCTGGGCAGAGCTCACTGCACTGATTTGGAGAAATATTAGCAATTCCTGAGGACAGAAGGGAGGGGGCCACCCCAGGCACTCATGGGTCAGATTCTATTTTTTGTTAGATCCACTTACCTAAAATGGCGCTATTGAGGGCAGCACACACAGGCTCCCTCTGGATGGGGTCAAGCTGCTGGCCAACTGGACAGCTCCAGGGGTCCGAGTATGCCAGCAGGCTAAAGGCATCCTAAGAAACAGGGAACTATTGAGAGGATTATGGCGCACACAGCACGAGGGGATAAGGGGCCCTGCATAGGGACCAGTGAGTGTACAGCGTACCCTGCCTTAGGATCAAGCAAGGCTGTTTCCTCCCTAGAGCCTAGAGAGGGCGAGGTACACCCAGATGTCCTGTTTTCCCATTGCAGACATGATCAGAGCCCTCTTTGCCCTGCTGCTGTTGTTCCCAGTGCCCTCCTAGAATCACCCTGCCCCACCACCAAATGGGGGCCACTCTACATGAGGGCCTGGCTTGTTCTGTACCTGCAGCATCTCCGTGTGGGCCAAATTCTTGCCATACTCCCGACCCAGTTGCTCACTCAGTGCCTGCAATTCGCGGCCAAATAGGATTATCCTTTCTGTGGCAGCCTGGTTGCCCCCACAGAGCTGTCGTCGAGGATGGCCATCATCTGCACCCAGAGTCCAGCAAAGAACACATCAGGAGGGGTGAGAAGAGAAAGGGAGGACTCAGGGGAACCCCAAAGTGAACATGGCAAGAAGGACTGGTGAAGGTGGGGAGGACTACTGCTTCTGAGAGAGGCAAGTGAGGGCTGGGAGGAGGACCAGCCATAGCGGAGGTGCTTTAAGTTTACCCAGCTCATGAGCGCTCACTTTCACCAACCCCCTCTAGCCTCAGATGCAGGGGCTCTGGGGCTCTGGGGCTCTGGGGCTCTGGTCTTGGCAGCAGGCAGGGTCTTCCCACCTTGAGCACCCGTATTCATGACTGGTGAAGAAGGCAATGGACTAGGTCTAGCTAGGGCCTCTCAAGCTGCCTGCCTGTTCCAACCCCCTCCCACAGGGGAGGGGCATCGGCACCTACAGAACACCATGCTAGGGCATGGCCCTCACCCATGCTGGACTCGTCTGTCTGCAGGTCTTCATGCTTGTAGGCACCATTGACAATGCGTGTGGACATGCTCTCCAGCACACCATTGGGATAATGCTCCGCCTCCATCTCCATCTCACTGTCGCTGTGAAGAAGGGATGAAGTGAGAGTTGGCCAAGGGGATGTGGTTGGAGCAGCCTGGTTGGGCCTCCATTCAGGCTTTAGCTACAAGTTGCTGTGGGTAAACTCAGGGCCCCCAGGAGCATGAAAGGACAGCTCAGACTTCCCAAGCTCCAACACGTGGCCACCACTGTGATACCAGCTATGCCCAGAGGCCTATCATCTGATTCCCACTCTTGTCCCAAAGCTGCCTCTATGAACTTCCCCTCTTTGGCCCTTCTCTGAGTTGGCACACTACTAAACACCCCCTCACGCCCATATGACCGGGGCCCATGAACTCAGAGATAGGCATTTCTGGAAGCCAAACCCAGTTCAGCTCTGAGGCATGCCTGGGAGTGCTGAAAGCCACCTGTAGTCTATAGCCTAAAACTCCCTGCCCATCCAAAGTGGATGACCATAAACCAAGCCCAGTAAAAGCCCCCTCAGTATAGACCCTCGGGAGTGCTTAGGCCTGGTCTCCCTGGAAGAGACCACATTCTCAGCCTGGCAGTGTCAGCATCTCTGGAGAAAGACGGGGCCAAGGAAAGTAGCAACTGAATCATGCGTAGGGCCAGAAACTGAAGCCAATGCCCGGTGGGTCAGCAGCTCCAGGCACAGACCTGGGATGGAAGTGGAGGGTGAAGGGCAAGGGGCAGCACTCAAAAGGCAGGCTGCAGTAGGCCCAGCTGGTGCAGAGCAGAAGGCAGGAAGAAAAAGCAGAGCAAGACAGGCACCTGGTCTCCTGGTTACTGGTGCTGCTGTGGGGCTGGGACTTGGTGGAATCTGTTGAGTTGGACTCGGAGTAATTGACGGAGGATGGGGATGAGGAGGATGACGAGGAAGAGGAGGAGGAGGAGGAAGAGCTGGGTGCAGGGTATTTACTGTGGTTCTGTTTGCTCTTGGAGGACGCGACACCATTGCTGCAGCTGGGACTATCCGCACCTGGAAGCCGGGGGACAGTCAGAAGAGGAAGGGCAACTTGCCATCAAGCAGGGCCCCGGGAATTGACCACAGTGGTCCCATTTCCCTTCCCCCAAATCCAGCAGTGAGCCTTGAGCCCAGCCCAGGGAATGGTATGTAGGTGGCTTTTCCTCTCCACACCAGTTCTTCCCAGAGCCCTCTGGAGAGTGGCTGACCTGTGTTGTGCATGTGGGAACTACTGGGGCCGTGTCGGGGGCTGAGGCTGGGGGAGCCAGGGTAGCTGTCCTGGGACTTGGGGCTTCGGGAGCTCAAGCTGCGGACCTCACTGTCAGTCCCATTCACCATCTCCACAAATTGTCGGCACCTGCAGAGGGAGCGGAGTGGCACTGCTCTGGGCTTGGTCCTGGTCATATGTTCCCACCACCAGTTGAGGAAGGCTGGGCTATGGGGGAGGTGGTAGGGCCCACAACTTACTTGAGCATGAAAAGCAGGTTGGGGTTGTGCTCTAGCAGCCCTGGGTAGAAGCGCTGTGTGGTCTCAATGGCCTCACCCACACGCCCCTCCAGGACCAGCTTCTGGATCTCTGCAGAGAGCAAGAACATGGCAGTGAGTAGGGGCTAGAGACCTTTCACAGCTACATGCCTGTACACTACCAGTCCCTAGCACAAACCAGACAACAGTTAGGTGGGCTGGCTCAGAGTGGCATGCCCAGTTGAGACGCTCACAGAAGAGGCTAAAGAAAGAACCTGGCTGCCCAGCCCCACAACGGACTCTGGTTTCTGCTAAGTGTCAGGGAGTCCTCAAAGAATAAAAAGGGAAGACAGAGCAGGGACTCTCAGACCAGAAAAGGAGGGTGAGTTTGGAGGCCTGCTGCTACAGAGTACAGGTCGCCAGGTACCCGGGTGTGGGGAGGTACCCTGGCTGTAGGAGCATGATCTGGGGATGGGTACCCAGGCAGCTTGGTGGCCCCAGGAGCTCCTCTTCAGACAGACTTCTCTTCTTTCTGGCTTCAAGGGGGAGTGACAATGGGAGTGCACTGGTTTCTGGGCCAGAGCCCACATCCTGATAGTCTTCAGGGGCTACAGCGTGTTCCCTGCTGGGAGAGGAGGCCATCCTCCTCACAGTGGCATCTCTGAAGTTGACACTTCTCAGGCCATCAGCATCTTGCTCTTGCCCTGGGGCCTGGTGCATCTTGCTGGGAGTGACTTCTGGGTCTGAGGTGATCTCATTCATATATCCTAAGTCTGGGATCCCCTGCCGTCTACCTGGCTGGGCATAGCTTCTCTGAGAGACACAGACGCATGCACATACACAGAGACGATAGTCTCAGAGAGACACAAGCAGACACACACAGACATGCATGTCCACACACACCCATTCTCCTTCACTCGTCTCATCTCTTCCTATCTCTTTTCTGGACTGTTTCCTTTTACCCAACACCCTCTTATAGGCCCCGAAAACAGTACACAGGCCTGTATGAACACCAGGAAAGCTTCCCTTGGCTCCTTCCTTTGGTTGTCTGGACCATCGGTGGAGAACAAAGACAGGTGCTACCACAGCAGCCACTAAGCATCAGCTTTTGCCCTGCCTGATTACTTCAGTCCTCTCTTTGCAGGAGCAGGCAGAACTACTAAAGTTGGGTAAATGGTGTGAAAGACAGGACATTGGTCTAAGATGCAAACACACTATTTCTGGAAGACCACGAAGAAGAGGCTGAGTAGAATCCAGGATTCAGGGGGAAGGAAACAGCGTAAAGTGGGAGCTAGCCAGGCCAGGCCCCAGCCTGTGGCAGGACAGCAGAGTGTGCATTAGGGAGGCTGTAACAAGACATTCCCATGCTGCCAGACTGTCCACCTGGGCAGTGTTGTCTTGAAGGAGGGACAGAAGCAGAGCCTAGGGCTGGGCTGTGGCTCTGGGCTGGTCTCCTGGCAGTGAGGACCAGAGCCAAATGGACTCCTGACAATGTACCCAAGCTGGTATGAACTAGAGAGCAGTTAGGGACAGGTGAAGGATGGAAGGAGAGCGGAGAAGAGAATCAACCTTACTTTGTCTGTTCTTTATGGATGCTTGTTCTTCCTGAATTGGGGTTTCAGTCATTCGGGCAAAAGCCGTGGCCGTGGCACAATACCCATGATGCACCAGGTAAGACGAGACCATGCTAGAAGAAAGGAAATGTTCAAGGTGACACTCAAGAACTACATTTCTCACTGCCCACATGATGGAACAGACTATCTCCCTCTTAGGTCTTCCTTAAATACATCTTAGAGGTATAACCTCCACAGAATGAGAATAAATGGGCTGAACTGAAAAGAACACTTCCCCCAGTGATCATGCAATCAGACTGGGGAGGGGCTGGTCACCACATCTGTCCTCACGGCCTGAAGGAGTGGCTGCAGTTTCCCTGGGATATGCTGCCCACAAGTGGGCAACATGATAACAAGAGCACACACACACAGGCACACACCATCTCCTTACAAAAGCAGCTACTTCCTGCGAACTGCAGCAAGTCCAGAGATGGTCAATAGTGTCTCTGAGGGCCTCCTGGAAAGGCAGCCAGCCAAGCAATCTGGCAGCTGCCCAGAGATGATCCACGCTGTGCGCGTACCTTCTACAGACACAGGCGCGCCTCTGTGGACCGCCCCACGTGCCTCGCAGGTGCATTCTAGCTAACCAGGAGAACCCGGCCCTCAGGAGTGCTGGCTCTAGAGGGTCATGGGGAGCTAACCCACAAACTATGTTACTCCCAATATGCCACAAATCAGGAGCCCAAGAAGCCAACATATCAGGCAACACCATGGCCAAAAGGAATACAATCTTTGGGAAACATCCCTGAGAAGCCTGAGGCCCAGAGGCTGTTTAATCCCACCCAAAGCTGGCTGAACAGTGGCACATGTGTGTGCATGTGTGCATACGTGCACACATGTGTAGAACAGAAGGATGAGCCCTCACATCTGAGGTGTACAGGAGTGAATGCTTTGGTATGTGTATGTGTCTGGCATCATTATTGTAACTGCCAGATACAAACGCCTGAAGGGCTGTCATGTGGCAAAGAAGTTCGAGTATATGTCTCCTTGTGTTTTAGGGGGTAAACGAGATACACATAAAGTGCCTAGTACAAAGTAAGAAGTCAATAAATACAACCTCTGATTATGAAATTACATATTTATAATATTATATTCTAAGTAATAATTCTTATAATTCTTATTATAAACACAAAGGCAAAAACTGACAACACATGGTTCAGACGACTCTATATGCACACCAGATGTCATTAAAATATACAGTCCCTTTGATGCAATAATTCTACTTCTCATAAGAACATCGAGAAAATAATCTTAAATAAAAAAACTCAACATACGAAAAGGTTACCTGCACAAGCAAAAGAGAGGAAATAACCTGAACCTCCCACCAAGGGAAGCCAGCCAAAGAGATTGTGGCAAACTTGGCTCCAAGATCATATAGCAATGTCCACAAAATAAAGTTATATGAAATTGCAGGATACAGTTATATGTAGTTCTTGGCAAATACTCCATATGAACACACACAGGCACATAGACACGCACATGTAAACAAATACACCCATGTGCTGAGCCCATGCCCTGTAAGTTGAGAGCATTAGTCCCTCTTCGATGTGGCTGGGGCAGCTCCAGCTCTCCCTTTGCTATCCTGGCAAGCCTGCAGTAGGGACCAGCACTGTGCTGGCCCTCTGACGACGAGCTTCCCATTAGTTCTAGGGGCTCAGAAAGAAACCCAGCAGTGCTATTCTTCCTGAGAAGGGTCTAGCCACATTGCTCTGCCCCAGCCCTCCCTAGGACATGGTTCAATATCAATTCCTCAATAAAGGAAAGCTGCACAAAGAAACTCAGGGTGCACCCAACCCCACCCAAGGACAAGGCTGGTGGAAGCCCAGCCCCCTTCTTGCCTACCCTGGAACCAAGCTAAACACCCTGACCTACCTCCTGGCTGAGAGGGGGTAGTAGTTCCACTGCCTCACTCAGGCCTGCAGTTGACAAGTGGCAGACTCATAACCTGCTTCACTTGGGATTCTCAACAAGACTGGCCTCCAGAACAATCGGAATTAATCAGCAAAGGCCAGTCAGGCTGTCCTAGGAGGACACCCTTCCCACCACCACTGCCATGATGCATGGACTTAGCTGGATGCTGACCCTGAGAGGTGACCTCAGGCCAGAGTTATGGCATGATGGATACTCTCTATGGTGGGAAAAAAGTTGACAGAGGAAGAGACTGGACAGTGTCCTAGTACATCCTCTGCAAAATGACCTGGGAGGGAAAACCGCCCTGCTGGGACATTACATACAGAACCGTCTGATCCAATATGTGTGTGAGGAGGGGGTGTGTGCATGCGTGCAAGGTTTCATTAGGAGCAGATCAGGAAAACTGAGCAGGAGTTGTCCATCAAGTAAGAGGAAAGCAGGAAAGCAGCAGGCAGAGTCACCCTGGGAGTGCTTTCCAGAAGGAACGCTACCCACTGGAGTTCATAAGAGCAGCTTGTAGCAGTACAGGGGCCTACAGGAGAGTGAGGCCTCTGGGAGGAGGCAGGGGGGTAAGGGCGGGAGCAGGGCACTCACTTCTGCAGCACCTCCTGCCACTCGCCAAGCCGGGCACTGATGGGAAAGCAGTGGACAGTGCCCTGGACCTTGGCACGCCACTCCCGCATGTAGTCCTCAATGTCAAACAGGAAGGGCTGCTGCCCAAAGTTGGCGTCCACAATCTCCCCAGGTGTCTGCAGGCCTACGGTGGGGTAGAGGTTGGCCTGAGGAGGAGAATGAAATGTGAGTCAGGCCCTGAGGGCAGTGGGGCAGCAGGCCTCACCTCACCTCACCTCCTGACAGAGGAGGAAGGTGCTGGCTCCTGCAGGCCATTGCTCCGGCTTTGAAAGAATTGCAGCAAAGCTGCAGAAAGCGGGGCTAAGCCACATTCTGCCCACCTTCCTACCAGACACTATTCCCCAAAGCCTGCAGGGAGAAAGCAAAAGAAAAGCAAGCCAGGTTCAACATGGAGTCTCCTGCCCTGCATCACAGGCTATGGTGTCCCCAAGGCCCAAGGTATCCCTTCAGGACTCAGCCAAAGTACAAAGAGGCAGGCCGGGCTCCATGACCTTGCAGGTGTGCCCATGAAGATCTATGTTCCAGGGGTGGGTAATGGCTCCTCTCAAAAAGATCCAGAACCAAGGATCCCTTTGCCACAAAAAAAAGGGATATATAACAGGGCAGGAAGGGATGCAGGGAGGCAGAAAAGCATGGGAGGAGGAGGAGAGCATGGCAATAGGAGTTAGGTGGTTTAAACCACCTGACGCTGGCAAAGGGTAAAGAGAGCCCCCTGTCTTTCCTGTCAGAGCTCACCAACAGAAGGATCCTCCAGTGAGGGTTGGGCATGACCCCTGTGGGTGTGGGGCTCCCTGCTTTCCATCTATCCTCTGCCATGACCAGTTTTTGCCAGGCACTCTCTTAGTGCCTTCAGTGGCTCCCCACTGCTACTCCCCGGTGTCTTGCCAGCCTCCTCCCCATTGTCACTGGGCCCCAAGTCCTCTCTTCTGCCTTCCATCCATAGGCCATGTGTCATTCTTGGGTATCACGAGCCTTTACTACACACTGGGACAGCCCACCATGAGCTCTGAAACCACAAGACCTCTTGTTTCCTTCCTTTCTCTTCCCATCCTCCATGCTACAGGCAAAACCCACCTCCTCCAACAAGCCTTCCCTGACCTTCACTACATCCACTCAACCTTCTGGCACTTGTCAACATACTGCCTATATTCATATCTGACTGTTTCATGTCACTTCTCTACAACTAGACTCTACCCCAGTCAGGGTCAGAATTCTCTTCCTGTGTTCGCTTTGCCTAGGACGACAGCCCCTCTCTGGGGTCTCCAAGAAGGAGGAAAGGCTCCTGATCCATAGACAAGAGGTTCTAACAGGATCCCGGGTTCTGTAGTCAGGACTTCGGAAGGCCCCACAGATCACAAAGACATTTCCTTGGGGATCAGAGGAGTGCCCAGAATCCCAAAGCAGCCACCAGAATCAGCAAACCTTTCCTCCTTCCAGAGCCCAGCCAGAGCACACAGAGCAGGGCGAGGCTCCCAGCATTCTGGGTGGTGGCCCTGCATATGATGAGGCCAGTGATGACTATTAATAAAGTCTGGGGTGCAGGGGGTGGAGGTGAACACCTGAACTAAGCCAGCAGGAAACCTCACCCTTTCCAAGAAGAGAAAACCCCACAAAGGTCATTTCTCCAGCTCAGGGGTACCCTGTTCGGTAGCGAGTTCAGTCCACTAAGGTGGCAGTCCCCAACCATTTTTGCACCAGGGACTGGTGCTCCTATGAGACTCTAATGCCAGATGATCTGAGGTGGAGCTGAGGCGGTGATGCTAGCGCTGGGGAGCAGCTGCAAATACAGATGAAGCTTTGCTCGCTTGCCTGCTGCTCACCTCCTGCTGTGCGGCCCAGTTCTTAAGAGACCACTTACCAGTCCGTGACCCAGGGGTTGGAGATCCCTGTCCTAGTGCACTGGCTTTCCTTAGGGATCTCTGATGGGGATGCACAGGGACCTAACAGGTCAGGAACAATTCTCTACACTTTGCACTGTGGCCCACTGGCTGTAAGCCGTGCGAAACAGGCTTGGACCTGGAGCTGCCCTCAACTCCACCTACATCGCTCTCCCAACTGCCTTCGGAAATACCACAAATCACTACCTGCTGTAAGCTATAGAGTAAGACCAGGCTTTGCTAATGGAGAGGAAAAGACTGGCAGGTATCCCCTACTGGTCCCCTCAAGCTGACAGCACAACACACATCCCTGGTTGGGGAAAGGGCCACAGACCCTACATCCTGCAGGTACCACCATGCCCCATATCCCAGTCAGCCCTCAATAGTAGTACTTACCGGGAGGTCTGTGAAGGCTATACCTGTGGAGGCAAAGGAACAGTCATCAGCCCACAGAAGGTCTGTCATAAGAGCAGGAAAGAGGCTGGTCACCACATCTACCCAACGGTGGAGACCAAGCATGTGTTAAAGCCTGGTAGGTTAGACCATGGCCTTCCCTTTGCTGGGTGGCCTGGCCAGAAGTGAAGTCAGATACTTGAGTATTTGTCCACAGCTCCTCCACTCGCTCAGGAAAAGCCTACTAGGAAGGACTAAAACCCAAATGATCTACCTCTGAGGTCTCTCCAGGCCTGATCCTTCTCTTGATCCAATATGTACTTATAGAGACCTACTATATGTGCCAGACCCTATTCCATGTTTTACCTCCTCTGATCCTCATACCAACTCTAGGGAGCAGACTTATCTCCATTTTACAGATAAGGAAAGTAAACCTCAGAGGTTAAATTCTTTGCCAAGAATCATAAAACTAGCAGAAGTGGTGGGATTGGACTCATTGCTAGTCTGACACTCCAACATCATCTCTAAGCTGACAGAGTAGTGGAGACAGGGAAGATGGCAGCTGCCCATCTCCAGCCCATAACTGTCCAGAGTCCCCAGAGGTTACAAGTTGACAAAAGCCAGGTTAACAGTGGCCTGTGTACCCTCTGAATCCTCCTGCCAAGAGAAGCGGCTCTGTTTCCAGGGACCTGAATGGGAAGTGAGAGTGGAGGGGAGCGGGACCCCAAATATATGAGCAGGTCTAAGCAAGACGGGCCTCAGGTTATCAACCAGAGCACTCATGTTCTGCAGACTGAGAAACAACTGAAGGCCAAAGGAGGCTCTCCCAAGGACTCATAACCTTCCCATTTTTTTAAGATAAATTCTTATATCTTCTAGAAACTCCTGAGCTTTTGGCCTGAAAGGTTTTCAAACCACTAACTTCTTAAAGGTCCCAGTCTGCTCTCCCAACCCCACCCAGAATAGAAACTGAAACCCCACAAGACAGAAGAACAGGTGAGGGTCTGACCATAGGTTTCCCAGTGAACCTGGGACCAAAATCTTGCCAGTCAGCCAGTGCATTCATGTGCTTCCTCTGTGCTGGGCACTGGGCTCAGTGTTTAACAAGGAACCATTTAATACTCAGAACAACCTTGGAGGTGTATACTTTCAGACACCATTTTACAGATGAAAAAATGAAGGTGCAGAGAGACTGTTTAAGTTCTTTGCCAGCCCACTTTGCTCCACAGTAAGGGAAGCTCATAAACCCGATAATCTGCCTGTCCGAGGCCACTTCTGAGGCCACATGCAGAGCCAGCAGTCACAGGGCTGGCAGGATGGAATCTGAACGCCCTTCCAGCCTCCAGGTCTGCATGGAAGCTGCCCTCATGGATCTCGGTGTGGCCAGGCTGCTGCTGCTGTACCTCAGTTCATGGAGACCTCAAGGACCCTGGAATAAGGGGGAGTCTGGCCTCCATCAGCTATCTGTAGTGCAACCTTTGGCAAGTCATCTAACCTCTCTGAGCCCATCTGAAAAAAGGGGGTAACATTAATTCCAATACCTCAAGAGAGAAACTGAGATACTTTGTGAAAGCTGCTTCATAGACTGTGAGGTCTGGGTACAAGTAGGCCACAGGGTGAGGCAACCGTCACAGTTCTGGGCAGGGGATGACCTACACGGGCTTGCCCAGCTCTACCTCACAATGGTACTCAGGAAGGATAAGCCACTGAGGTGCTTCCAGGAGGATGAGGAAAAGAGGCTACTCCACCCCCTATTGCACTGGGCAAGGGCAACACTGCTACCCTAAGCCCTGCAGGTCTCTGGGAGTCTCTGTAAGGCTACCATGACAACAAGATCTGGGTTAGTCCACAGGAAGAAGGTCCAGGCAAAGATCCAGGATGCAAACAGGACATTCAAAATTGCTGATAAGAAGGGCCCCGAGCCAGGTCGGGGTCACTGAGACTGAGGGTATACAGAGCCTGTGAAGAGCACAGAGCTGGATAAAAATGACTCTGCAAGTGCATGGACCACTTGTGGATGAGCTGTCAGTCTCCCATCTCCACTCACTCGCTCACTCGTCCTCCGTCAAGTTATCTGCTGAGACCTCCTAGGAGCCAGGCCCTGTAATAGGCACTGCAAGTCTGGCCCTCAAAGTGCTGCCGACTCCAGCAAGAGAGATGGCATGCATCTAATAATTGCACAGACAATCGACCAATGACCACGGGGTGAATGCCGTGACAGAGGACAATGGAGTACATGAAAAAAGCAGGGAGGCCAGGAAACATCATTCTTCTGTAAAAAAGGAAAGGTTCTGAGGTTAGAGAGCAGTGACTGGTTCACTGATCCTCAGTGAAATTCTGAAGCACACTTACTGATAAGCGGTTTGTGAGAAGTAAACAAGGTCATTAGAAGATTCACCAAGTAATCTACCACCCCAAATTCACTGCATTTCATTAAATTTCATGATCAAGAAAATGCAAGGGATGGGTGAGATCTAGTTTTTAGTAAGGTCTCGGTAGTATCCTTGTGGACAAAATAGAAAACCATGAGTTTCCAACTGATATAACAAAGTGATTCTTAAATGGTTGGTGTCTACCCAGACAAGCTATAGGCTAAAGGCTCACATCATAGCCTTGCCTTCTTCTAATATTTAAGTCAGTATCTTATTGAAAACACGCATAAAACATTTAAATCAAATTTTAGGTTAATACAGTGCTGAAAAAATACCAAACATTTGAGATAGAACAAGTGAGACCACAGATCTTGACAGGCTGAAAAAATAGGCAATATATTCCTAAATGAATGTAATTGCAAGATGTGTGAGGTCTTGCATGGGGTTTATAAAAAGCATACACTAGGAAGATGAATTTTTAAAAACAGTATGAGGGTTTGGGCTGACATTAAGGTGGCCATGAGCTCCTGACTGACAACAAGCTCATGGGCCTTGGCACACAGTTAAAGCCCAGAGGAGGGAGGTGCAGATGCAGGGGACAGCAGAGTATGCCCCAAACTGTGGGTCCTACAGCAGGTGCCATGCTCTGAGCAAGGTATGGAAAAGCTGGAGGGAGTGAAGGGGGCAAGAACCCAAGGTAGAGAGGACTGAGACTGGCTGCAGAGGGGCAGGTGAAAGGCGGCTTAGGGAAAGAGTGAGAGACCACTGCAGTGGCCCCTGGGACTCTGACAGCAGAAAAACCAAAAGCCAGGAAATAGCTGGAGTCAGAGAACAAAGTGGGGAGCAAGGAGCCATCTTGAGACTTTGGCTTCATCCTCTAGCAGCCAGCTCCTCACCAGCTAGATACCAGCAACTGCAGCTAGGTGGCCATGGATCTCAGAGGAGTTTCTCCGCTGTGCACTTGGTCAGCTCTGAGGTGTCTGTGCTATGCTCTTGCTGCCCACTATGGGCTGTGGCATCCGACTGCCTTGCTGAGGAATGCTGGCTCTTGATCACTCAGCCTTACCACCAGAAAACCTGATTTCCATTCAGGTCCTCTGATTTTGCCTGGACTCATCTCCTGGAGAAGCCACAAAGGTGCTGTGGGGAGTGGCAGCCCCCCTTTAACTGCCCCTCAAGGCAGGGGAAGTGGGTCTCCTAGGAATTGAATTCCAAATAAAATGTCCAACTTCCTTCCTGGCAAGGTCTGTGTCAGCTTGGCTGGTAGGGTTCTGCCAGATCAGAGACCTCTGAAACCCAGGAAGGAAGGTCCAGCAGTTAGACACCACCTCAGAACCACTCTGGCCAAGGGCTCCTCTCACTTAAGGGCCAAATACAAGTCAGTCCCAGAAGGGCAAGCATCAGAACAAAGTCTCCCTTGCTCTCAAGTTCTAATCTTAACTTTCTACATGTGTACAGGATTGCTCTTCCAAGGGATCCTGCAGGACCACTATCGCCCTCCACTGAGTGCTGTTCCTCCTGAGTTTCTGATCCCAGTTGACGGTACCATGAATCCAGGCACTTTTCCACCTTCTCCTGCTAATGCCCCTCCCACCCCCACCATCTGCTAGTGCTCCCCATCTGTTACTAAGCCTCGCTGGGCCATCCCTGGGCCTTTGTCAGGCCTGTTCCCCACTTCCTGTACCCATCACCACCGCCTTGCCTCAGGCCACCTGCCTTCACCCCTGGCCCTTATTGCAGTCAATCCATCCTTCGCAGTTTCACCAAA
The DNA here is from genome assembly GCA_003508835.1 of Eonycteris spelaea. NCBI lineage: Eukaryota > Metazoa > Chordata > Mammalia > Chiroptera > Pteropodidae > Eonycteris > Eonycteris spelaea. The sequence goes on along the minus strand of PUFA01000026.1, from coordinate 557,563 downwards.
GGACCTTTTTAAAATATAAGTCTGTCCGATTTGCTGTCTGTAACCAAAACAGGCCAGGAGAGTGGTCTGACTCTTCTCCTTGGTACCTCTGGTACTAGACAGCCCTCACTATTGCTCCATAGCAACTAGTACCCTGAGTTTTTAGAAGCACTGGCCAGTATGGGCTCAGGACATGAGCATGCAAACCACTACTACTCATCAAGTGTGTACCTGGGACCTTCAAACTTCTCATCAACCCCAAGCTTTGCTCTGACAAGTATCACAGAGGCTAGGAGCATGATCATGACAACGCTGCTCTCTCGATACTGACCGTGGGCTTCGATAAATGATCCTGAATGGACAGGTTAACAAAGGGAGAGCTCCTGCTACCCTCCCTTTACCTTGTAGGAAATGGCTGCAGTTACCCAGATCTCAGCACAGGATCTGTGACACTGTTTTGGCTACAAAGCCTGTCCCTGGGCCTCTCATCAACCAAAGCAGTTCCATAGGGCAGACCTTCCAAGGTTCCCTATGCACCCACCAAGGCTGTGGCCATTCTTGGTGTAGAAGCAGGTGCCGTTGATGAGGTTGACAGCAGCCAATCACGTCTCCTGTGGTGAATGTGGGACCATAGGGCTGGCCAGTCCCGGAGGAACAGAAGGAATGCCCATCATCGCCATGGTAACCATAGGAATGTTTATCCCAACCTGTGAGGGAAGAGAACAGCCACAGCTGAGTAGAGGTACTAGAGAGAGAAGGGAGACAGCCACAGAAGCCCACCCAGGTCCGAACTCTCCCCAGGCTGCTACCACCTCAGTCAGCACTTGCCTCCCACAGAGCTGGCTACAGACAGCATCTGCTGTGCCAGATGAGCAGTGAGTCCAGCAGCTTACCACCCCTGAGGAGCTGAGGCAGCCCTACTAAAGGAGCCCAAGTTGTGGTTAGCAGGAAAACCATGAGTGACCGGGAAAGGACTTAACAGAAGGCCATGCCACAATAAGGTGGTCAGGGAAAGCCTTGTCAAAAGGGAGAGGAATCTTGAACTGAGCTCTGAGGTGTATCATGGTGAGTTTAAAAGAACTTTTTTTTTTTAATTGAAGTATAATTTACATGAAACGAGACTTTTTAACTGACAATTCAATACAGTTTTAACAAATTTTAACACGTTACCACCACCATCATAATCAAGATACAGAACATTTCCATCACTCCAATAAGTTCCCTCATGCTTTGCCACAGTCAATTCCTCTCCACCCACCCCAGTCCCTGGCAACACTGATCTGATTTTTCTCCTATGGTCTTACCTTTTCCAGAATGTCCTATAAACAGAATATAGAATCACAGAATATGGAGAGTCTTGTGTCTGGCTTCTTTTACTTAGCACAACACATCTGAGATTCATCCACATTGTTACATGTAGCAGTATCTCGTTGCTTTTTACTGTGGAACAGCACTTCATTATACGGATGTACCACAGTTTGTCTATGCATTCACTAGTTGATGACATTTGAGTCGTTTTCAATTTTTGGCCATTATAAATAAAGCCAATACATATTTGTGTACAGGTCTTTGCAAGGACATATGTTTTCATTTCTCTTGGGTAAATACTTAGAAATGGTATTGCTGGGTTATAAGATAAGTATATGTTTAATTTGATAACAAACTGCCAAACTGTATTCCAAAGTGGCTGTACTGTTCTGCATTTCCACCAGGAATGCATGAGTTCAACAGTCTCACCAGCACTTGGTATTGTCAGTTGTCTGGTTTTTTTTTCTTTTTCTTTTAGCCATTTTAGTAGGGATGCAGTGGTTTTAATATCATTTTGCCTTTAATTTGCATTTCTCCAATGACCAAGGTGTTCAGCAGCTTTTCATATACTTATTTACTATTGGTTTATTAGAAAATGATTGTTCAAATCTTTAACTCATTTTTTTTATTGGGTTGTGTATCTTACTGAACTGTAAGGGTTCTAGATATATCCTGAATATAAATCCTTTCATGTGTTTTGCAAACATTTTCTCCTAGTCTGTGGCGTGTCTGTTCATTTTCCTAACAATGTTTTTCAAAGGACCTCCTGAAATTCTGATTGGGCTTTTGTTGACTCTTTAGGTCACTTTGGTGAGAATAGCTTAATATATTGATTACTTCAATCATGAACGTGGCATATCTCTCCACTTATTTAGGTCTTCTTTAATTTCTTAATGTTTTGACATATTTATCTCTAAGTATTTAATTTTTGATGCTATATAAATGTTATTTTGAATTTTAATTTCCAATTGTTTCTATTATAACAAAATAAAATGATTTTAGGGGTGGAGGAATGGGGTCAGGGTTTCTTTTCAGAGTGATGAAAATGTTCTAAAATTAGATTATGATAATGATTGCACAACTCCATAAACATGCTAAAAACCATTGAACTGTACACTTTAAATGGGTCCATTTTATGGTGTGCAAATTTTATCTCAGTAACACTATTAAACACACATATATTTGATTTATTATATATTCACCTGGTGTCCTGCAATCTTGTTAAACTCATCAATTAGTTCTGGTAGCTTATGAAAATTCTTCAGAATTTTTAATATAGTGTCTGAGAATAAAGATAGTTTGTATTTCTTCCTTTCCACCCTGCATACCTTTTATTTCCTTTTCCTGCCTTACTGTACTGACTAGGACCTCTAATACAAGGCTGAATAGAAATAGTGAGAGCAGAAGTGAGACCTCTGATGTGTACCAAGGTTTTATACAGGGGAGAGGGTGAAGGTCATCCCAGGAGTGAGAAGTACAGGTAAAGGCAGGAACATAGGTGGGACAGGAGCATGTGAACTACAGAGGGGCCCACCTGCCTGCTTGGCTAAGGAAAGAGCCCACAGGACCCACACAGGGTAGGTGAGCTAAGGGGCTGGCAGGCAGGTCTGCTCCCCAAGGCAGCCCTCCCAAATAGCTTTCCCAGCCTCTGCTGCCTCCTGGGGGTCTGAGCAGCATGTCCATGTGAACATGCTTAGTGACACCCATCCTTCTCAAGTGGTAGGAGAAGTTCTCCCCTGTGAGGGAAAGGTCATTGGGACAGAGTGCTTGAAGATCTGAGTGGCTCAGAAAAGAAGGCAGGGCTCAAACATTCATGGCATACGTTGTGTGTGCATGCGCATGCATGTATACGTGCACAGGGTGAGGGCAGGGGGCATGGGCAGACTCTAAGCAAAGGTGTGGGTATGAGAACAAATGGATGACAGGGCTAAGGATTGGCAAGGGAGACAGAGGACATGACTGGAGAGAGGTGGAGCTGACCAGACCCTGGAGCCTAAACTGCCTTGCGTTTAAACCAGTGGGCTTAAAGGTAAGTTGTCCCTCAAAATCACAGCACCCACCCCAAGCCTTGTGTTCGCTAAGCCTTCCTGTCTTTTCAGCCAGGAACCCTCTGGTTAAACAAAGATTCCCTCAGGAGCCCATAGGGGAATAGGCCACAGTTGAATGGCTTTCACTAACGGGTGCCCAAAGCCCTGCTGCTCCCCTCCAGCATCTTCCCACACAACAAGGAAACTATCATGAGAACTGCTCAGGACTGGCTTTAGAAGGCCCAAGGCCAGACCTGGAGCCACACTGTTCTTACCTTCCCAATTCCCCAGACACTGGGACTGTCTGGCTCAGAGGACAAAATGCTGCTCTGGGTATCAACCCACTTCTACACTTTCCCATGCCAGGGAGTGGGAAGGGCCTACATTGCTCATGGGTACACAAATCATTTGACCTCAGTAAATGGCTCTCTGGGGCACAGTGATGCCCATTCCTGTACCAAAAGGCAGGCTAATGTGGCTATCGTAGGCAAGGCCTCTCCTCAGGCTTCAACACAGGAAGCCCTATGGTTCCTGGTGGTGGCACATGCAGTAGTAGCGGCTGCTCACCTGGTCTACAGAAGGCCATAGATGAAGAATGGCCAGCTGGACAGCAGTGACAATCATCCTTCCAGGTTTGACTCAGACTGAGCATGGGGGCCCCCAGGCATGCCCACCAGCTTCCCCAGACTCAGGATCCATATCTGTCACAGTGGTCCTCCCAACCCTCCCCTCCTGAATCCCTCAGATGGAGCACTGGGACTTCTCGAGTGCTTGGCACAACAGGTACTGTCACCTTCACTTCACCAAGAGACTGGGGGACTTGCTTAGCAGCCGACATAGCTAGAAGTGCCTGCGCTGGGATTTGAACCCAAAACTCCAGGTTCCAAAACCCACACCCTTCCTGTTGACAGGTCCTGTTTCATTTGGGGTGGTACCACCCTCGCAGGGAAACCATCCCCAAGCCCCTTGCTCATCACCAGAGGTGAGTGGTCAGATGCACTACTTTTAGAGAGCTGTGGACCTGGGATCTCTGTCTTGCAGTGAGTCAGAGGGCCTGCAGGCCAGTGATGAGGGAAAGCCCAGACTGCAGCCCTAGAGGAAGACACAGGCCCTGGTGCCTCCTGTCTGAAGGACACAGCTGCCCATCTCTGCCCTCCAGGGCACACCTACCCTCTTGCTTCACCAGGCAGCCACAGCCAGCAGACTGGAATGCACACCTCCACCCAGTCCCAGCCCTCTTCTCTCTCACACAGGATGATCCTGAGTGACAGATCTTTTACGCAGATTTTACTGTCTGAAAGGTAGAAGGCGTGAGCTCAAAGGTGTTCTTTTCTCTCTTTTTTTTTTTAAGTGTACTCAGATTGAATTGGTAAGTATTCTAGAAAACCTAATAATAATGTGGCCATTTGATTTATCAAAGCTAGTGAAATAACCCAGAAGAATCATTTCCTACTTAGTGACTCAAGGATATTTGGGAGGTATTTTTGTCTCAGTGTACGGGGAACTCAATAATTTCCACCAAAACAACAGATGTTTACATTTTCAAAGACCCAAAATAAAAACTTAAATATTTTTAATACTTTTCTTCAAAAATAAACTATATAGTTATTTTGACAAAACTACAATAGAATTTTCAGATTTTTAACTCGAGCTATAAATGTGGGTTTTAAATTGTAAAAAACTGAAGAGCTCAATAAAAACACATATTTATTGAGAGTCAATTCAGTATTCACTATCACCTCAGCCTGGCTGGAAAGCAGATACATTTTCTTATGTTTTTTTTCAATTCCCAAATAATTGATCAATTATATAGATTTGCCCAAAGGAAAAGAACTCACACAGTCCCTGGGGTATGCTGAATAAGGCTTCCCAAAATATCCATATCCTAATCCCCAGAAGCTGTAAATATGCTACTTTGCATGGTATAAGAGTATGCATAAGTAAGTAAATTCAGGCTTTTGAAATAGGGAGATTATTCTGGATTATGCGGGGCAGGGGACAAAATGAAATCCTAATGGTCCTTGTAAAACAGAGGCAGGGGGGTCAGAAAAGGCAATGTAATGACAGAAGCAGAGAGAGACTGGAAGATGCTACACTGCTGGCTTTGAAGATAGATGATGGGACCATAAGTCAAGGAATGAAGATGGACTCTAAAAGCTAGAAAAGGCAAAGAAACAGATTCTTCCCTAGAGACTTCAGAAAGAACACTACCCTGCTGACACTTGGATTTTAGGACTTCTGTCCTCCAGAACTGTAAGATGATTATTTTAAGCTGCTGCTATTGTTACAGCAGCAGCAGGCTACTAAAACAGCCCCCTCTGGCTATAGAAGTTATTGAGCATCTGGAAAGATTAGGGCAGAGAAGCAACACCTCAGCTCCTGTCTCCTCACAGTGCTATAAAGTTAAAAGCTTTTCCAAGAAAATCAGAGCTGTAATATATCTTCAGTTGAAGCTATCATTTTATAGCCAGTATTTTTCCAAACACATTTAAAGCTTCTGTGTGTATATAAGGTGCAAAAGGCAGCTTGGAGTTAAAAACAGAATGTTATTAGACACCTCATTTAGTAAAAGCACCTATAGAACCACTGTGCTAACTTCCCATTCTCTGGAAAAGACAAGCATCATCCACTGGCCACCAATTAATTAACAAAGGCCTACGTCATGGAGTTGACAAGAGGGAGTAGAGGGTGGCGTGAAAGGAGAAGACATAATACATGAGAAAACCAATAAGCAAACAAGAAAACAACTGGTAGATAAAATGTGCTCTGAAGAGAACAGAGCCAGATGATGAGCTAGAAACTGGAGTGGGGATGGGAAATGACCAAAATGGAAACTGACCAGGATAGAGTAGTTAAATTAGTCCCCACTGAGTGGTGTGACCCATGAGCAGAGGTTTTTGCCTGACAAAAGAATCAGAAGGAAGAACATCTGGCATAAAGGGAAAGAGCTCAGCATGTCTGAGAAACAGAAAAGTGGCCACTGGGGCTAGACCTGAGTGACACTTAGGAAAGACTCAGAACAGAGTCGACAGGATTCGCTGGATGTAAGTGCTGATGGTATGAGAGGAACAAGGATGACTCCCAGGTCTTTCTTTGTCCTGGGCAAATGGGTGGATGGTGGTACCATTTATTAAGAGACAAAAAAGATGGGCAAACGAGAAAGGCTTTTGGACATGTTAAGCTTGAGATGTCTTATTAGACATCCAAGCTGGCTATCCAAGGCAGGTGAGATGACTGTGGCTCGTCCCAGGTGTGGCAAGGCTGTGATGGAGAAAACTCACTAAACAAACAGTGATGTGAAAACTTAAAATGAAGTCACTAAAGGATTTTCCTACTGTGTTGTCCTAATATGATACACAAGAGAAAGGTACCAGAAACCCAAAATAGATGAGGAGATGCTAAAAGGCATGAAGTTACTGAGTAGGTTCATTCATTCCCACCTTGACAAACCTTCTCCCCAGGCCTTGAGAAGCTGCTCCTACTGCTGCTGTTCTCAGGAATTGGGGATATAGGAAAAAACCCATAAGACCAAGGCCTAGCCACTGCTGCACATTTTGTAGCCAGTCTGTTGTTGTCAGTCTCAGGCTAGGGTCCTACAGAGGGTGGTTTGGTCTCTGTTAAAAAGAGAAACTATAGCCAAGGGCCAGGGCAGCCAGTGTGGCCTAAAGGGCTACCTGCAGCCCGGTCCTGGCCACGGCACTCTCCCTCCAAGATGGAAGGCCCTGGGCAGTCACTTACCTCCTTAGAGCTTGGTTCCTTTCTCTAAAAAATGAGGAGGAGCAATTAGACATCAACGTCAAAGGGCCCTAGGTGTCCACTTGTGAGAAACATTCCAATCTCCGAACCGATCAGCAGGTGTTATAATCCCTATCTGAGGGGTGAAGAAACTGAGGCACTGAGAAGCTTCATGAAACCTGTGGTCTTATAGTTAACAATATCCAGAAGCTCAGTTCTCCTTCTTGTGAGGGACACTCAGGTGAGGACCAAGCAGAAAATCATGCAGGTGAAGCCACCAACTCCTCCTTTCTGAAGTGCCCCCCAATCCAAACACAGGAAAGAGGAAGGTGACTGGGCAAGCCTCCCATCCAGCCCTACCACCCTCTGCTTTAGCACAGGACCTCCCTCCCTACCCCCACTCCTACCCTGGAACCAAAGTCAACAACTTTTCTAAGCATGGACTCTAGCAGCAGAAGTAGTTCTCCTGGATGGGCCTCATGTTGAGGCTAGGGTGATGTGCCCAGAAATGAGACTTGTCGCCCTCACTGAAGGGCCAGAGCCAGGTATCTCAGAGGACAGTACCATGTGAGGGTCAGAAGAAAACAAGGCGATACAGCTGCCTAGATCAGGTCCTATAGAAAGTCAGATCTAAGTGCTGTAGATCAGAGGATGTCTGACAGAGAGTGCCACTCAGCTAAGCATTCTTCCCTCTCCAAAGAGAATAAGCCTTGTCACTCCCAGAGAGAAATGATGGGTAGCCAACCTGGCGCCCAAACAGAAAAGCCTATCCCCTGCCACATCAGACACCTCTCAGATGCCAGTGATGCAAGAAGCTAAGCTGCATTCAGGCCAGGAGGCAGGAGGCTCCAGGTGTACAGCTCAGATGCTCTGGCACCACCTACTTCTGCTTCCATCATTGATCAAAGGGGAAGTCCCAGTCACAGAAGTGTGGAGGTGGCTAAGGAAATGGTTCATCATCTTGGCACTCCCAGATGCCATCCCCAATTACAGTGCCCTAGCGGTGGGAGACTCCCCATGGCGGTGCAAGGGACTCTAGCATGATTGCTCCAGGAAGGAGCCCATCCCATGCCACTCCTGCCTGCCAGGACACATCAAGGGCTTCAGTCCCAGGGCAGCTAGGAATGAAGAGAACTCCTACTGCCAAGTAAAAAGATTCCGCATCATCAATCTGCACATTAGCACAGACCCTGGAAGGGGCTGGTACTCTGCCTGTCCACTAGGTTCTGGTCCTGGCCCATGGCTGACCTGGACAGAGTCCAGTCCATGCATTATTCACAAAGTTAGCCTAAGCACTGACCCCCATGCCAACCAAACCAGCCATCTCTCCCCAATAAATGGGTCTCGGTCATCACTGGACTTTGTGGTCAGAGAAACTTGGGTTTGAATCCCAATTCTGTCACTTCTTAGCCCCTCTAAGTTTGCATAACTGAACTTCTCTTTCAGGTTGGTAGACAAGTTAAATAAGAATGGACATGGAATACTAGTCCACAGGAGGCACTCACCTGTGAGTTTCCTTTCGCTCTCTGTCTCTAGCACTAGCTCAGTGATCAAGCCCAAGTGCTTCAGACTGCCTGTTCCTTTTTTCCCTTGAGGAGTGGGCAGGGGTGGAGCTTTTCACCATCCACCTCTCCTAACTGCCCACTGATAGCAGTCCCAGACCTGCTCCACTCCTGATTGTTCCCAGTTTCCTAGGGAGGCCAACTGACCACTGGATCACTTGGCAGAGCTCAAGAGCCATGCCCAGTAGCTCTCAGAATGTCACTCTTGAGGCTGGCTATGGAGGACAGGAGCTGGGCTGGCTTGCCCAGGGTGATTCCTGAGCCTGGGACTGCTGTGGAGATACATGTGCCATGGAGGACCTCAGGGGCAGGGCTGCTCCTCAAGGGTAGTTACTCATTAAGAGCTATCCCTCCCCAGAAATCTATCAGACAGATGCCTTTCCCATAACCTCAAGTACCTTTTAAAAATCTGACAGAAGCACTGCCTGGAGCAGTCAATAACTGATAATGGAAAAGCAAGAGGTTTTTTCATTCAGCAAATGCTATGGAGTGCATCAGAGAAGGTCCATCACAGTACTCACATGGCTGTTACCCTGAGCCATGGGACCAAGGAATAAGGCAATGACTCTGGCAGCCCTGGGCCGGAGGAGCCAGGGATCCCTGGGCTCTTCTCTTCATAGTACTCAGCACAGAAGCCAAAGTAAAGGGCAGGAGAAAAAGGCTATCTCTGCAGGTAGCTGACACCAGGGGCTGACACTGGGTAGAGCCTGCCGTCATTGGGCACCCAGGCCCTACTGAGAAAGTGTCAGGTACTAACTTGAAGCCTGGACAGGGAGAGCATCTATGTAGCCAGCATCTGCATATAAAAAAGCCTTCCACAAGTCACAGTCCTTCCCCACCCCAAAAGAAACCGATACCTAGAAAGGCCCAGAGGCAGCCACATGAGTCTAGCTGGGTCTGGCTAGGACATGGTTCATGTAGCATTTGGCATACCTGCCTACCTCCCAGGCTCCAATAAGACAGGCTGGGTCTGTTATTCATGCTGAATCAGGCTAAGGAAAGGAGTGGCACTGTTCTGCAAAACTGCGGTACAATCTCGGCTCCCCAGGCCTTGGTATGTCTCCTCTGGGGTTGGGTTTGGCTGTTCCTTGTTTATACTGAGTTCCCTTTGAACCTCTAGGGAAAGTCAGTGGACAGGTAACCTTCGTACTGTAAAAGCCTGTGAGATGGGCATGCACAAAGCCCTTCCCAAAAGGAGGCCCAGGTGTGGTATTCCAGTGTCTCCAGAATCCCTACATACCATCTTCTTCTGCTCAGCACTAGGGAGGCAAGGGGTTGAGCAGTAACTGGTCCCCACTTAGCTCCACCCTAAAGTGGCCCCACCTCCAGGCACACGGGAGGACACTTGAGAATCTGTTTTCAGAGACTGACAAACTCGGGTTTCAGAACTGGCCCTTCTGCTGTCGATGAAACCTCTTATCTCAAAAGACTTAACTTGCCCTGAAAAATAGTCTTAAATCCAGAATTTTTACCTCTGTGCTACAGAGAGTGGGAGATGGCATTTGGAAGAAGAAAACAGGATACCATAAACAAGAAATCCCCAAGCCCAGGAACAGGAACTTCCAGGCCTGATTGAGTTAGTTGCCTCATTTCAAAAGGCTGCCGAGCAGTCATGGTAGTACAGGTCTCCCTGTATGTGTGGAAAGAGGCCCAGGGATAAGGGACATGGGCTCAGCTGGCCATAGAGCCAAGGGTGCTGCTGACCCACGGAAGAGCCGTGGGGAAGCAGAGGGCCTCTTACATGAAACCAGCTCCGCAGCAGGGGCCGTGGTGAGTCCTGCACCACTGGTAGCGTTAACCACCACGTGAACCACCAAGGGCTCTGACCAGTTACCCGGCCCTTGGGCCCAACTGCCAAACCACTCTCTGTTCTGGACTACCCAGCAGACAGAACCTACTGCCAGAGCTACAGTGCCTCTGGGTATCGACCCCTCCACTCCCACCCAGGTCTCTTCCCAAGGGTATCTCAGACAGAGAAAGAACAGAGTGAGAAAGGCAGCGAGGGGTTGGGCAGCACTGGACACACACACCCCAACCTACCTCCCCACAGCCCTGGTCCTGGGCAACTGCCCAGTGGCTTCAGAGAATTTCCTGGTTGCTCCCTTTTCCAAGATGGGCTACCTCGAGACCTCTTAGACCTGAACTGCAGGGCACCATCAGTTGGCTTCTTCTCTTCACCAGTCTCAATTGGCACTCACTTGGGAGGCTTATACGGCGCCTACAATCATGCCAAGGGAGCTGAGGTCTGTTCTCAAGTGCTCTGCCAGAATCAGGACAAGGTATACCCAGATGCCCAGTGGCGCCATGATGGCTCAACCCACCCAGTTGGAAAGGCATAGCTTCCCTCATGGAGACTGGGACTAAGCAGCCCCATGCAAACTCTGTGAAGTACTATAGATTCTGGGATAAAAAATGCTCCTAGAGAGGTGGTGATTAATGGTGGACACAGTTGGGGCACATCAGCTGTGAGCACAACGGTCCCAGGCTACATGGAATGAGATGGAAGCAGTACCTGTTGGGCAGGCACAGAGAAAAGCAGCATAATCAGACTACAGGAAACCCACCTACAGGTCAGTAATCTCTAAGACATCCACTACGCAAAGCCACCTGCTATTAAGTCACCGACACTGCATGTATGTGCTATACCCTTACAAGGATAGGGAGGAAAGACATGGAACACACCCTGCTACTTACTGTCAGTGCCTGCCACACTGACAGGGGTTAGCCTCTGCCCTCATGAACCTGGCACGGACCCCTGCTGTTCTGCCTCATCTCTGCCATCTGCTGTTGCTCTCTCTGGCACGTATAGATGTGAAATATCAGCTGTTTGCAGAATGTGTCCACCCAGCAGAAGCAGGGTTCAACCACAGGGATCAGGACAAAAACACACCCAGGGGCATGCTCTTAACAGTTCACTCAGAGCTCAGTAAGGAAAGCTCCAGGGCGAGGAAAAGATGCTCACTTGAACAAGATCATACTGCGGAAAGGCAGACAGTCCTTTCGCCCTGCACCCTCTACTCCAAAGTGTAGTTGCTAGGTGCTATCTGCTTCAGAAAATATGCCCCTCACCCTTAATCCTCAGCTATGGTTCTTCCAGCTGCTTCCTTCACAACAGTTCAAGGAAAGCATGCCTCAATGGTTCTCTTTTGAGGGGCTGTAGTAGTTAAGGTAATATATGCCACACTAAGAGAACAGTTGCCTCCTCCAAAGACATGGCAAGGAGGAAGTTATCAGCTGCCCAGCTCTAATGGGGCCTCCTATCACACAGCCTGAGTCTCTCTCATTCTGTCTAAGGTATAAGACCAGAAGGAAAATCTGTCCTACCCTCACTCCTCTCAAAGTAGTCAAGCTTGGGAGAAGCCCAAACCCTGTTCTCTATCCATACTCCTGACTTTTTTCCTCCTTGCTTCCCCAATCCAAGGATCCCAGTCACTGCTGTTCACTGCCAGTTCACCAATAGGTGGGTGGGGCTACAGGTGCACTCACCTGCCTGCAATCATCCTGTCTTGCTTCCAAGCCATTTAGCCAAGGGTTCTGACATTCTTACTTTGGGCCACACCTGTCCCTTCATTTCATGCTTAAGAAGGCCGGAAACTCCTAATGAAAGATAAACATTAAAGCTTCCACATCATCTAACAGAAACCTCCGACCATACAAGCTAAGACATGCCTACATGCTCCAAGGAAAGTATGAGCCGCACAGCCTCATATGAGAAATACTCTTTATTACCATCTGCTCCCAGGGCCAAGTGAGACCCCCCGCCCCCGGAACAGGAGCCTCTGCCCCTGAGAGCCCTATAGGGGTCCTGTTGAGCCAGTACGAGAAAACCTATAAGAAATCACTTAAAACATCAACAACTTGACTTTGATTGCTGGGCCATCCTTTCCTCCACAATTCAATTCCAGCTAACATGTCTACTCAAATACAGAAAACATAAGCACTGGAGAGAAAATGTAGTTTTGATTATAGCCAACTCCACTCTGATATACACACACATTCATAAAAGAACCTTTGATGTATAGGTAATTCCTTCCTTAGGTAGGAAAAAGATACCATTCTCAATAACAAAAGCTAACATTTATGTACCCATTTTTGTATCAGGCACTATTATCATCACTTTACAGGAATTAATCACTTAATCTTCTTAACCATCCCATATATGAGTTAGATACTAGTATTACTTCCATTTAACAAATGAAGAAACTGAGGCACAAAGAAGTAACTTGCTCCAAGTAACACAGTCGCCATGATGCAAATGCAGAGTCGATGCTCTCAACCACTGAGCAACACTGTTCCACCACAGCCCTAGAGGTCTGTTTCCTCCCATGACCAAATGTGAGCCAGTAGTTGGTTCACTGACAATGAATCTTGACAAACAGAAGGGGATGAGGGGGCCCTGCAATCAGCACAATTGTGAGGGCAGTATGGGGAGGCTGCGCTCCAAATAAAGGCTTCTAGCTAAAGACAGGCTGCAGTCTAATAGGGACCTGACTCAAGACTGGTTCCACCACACTTGGCTTGCTGAAGGCATTGCGTTGAGCACAGCAAAATGCAGGAATGGCCTCCTCCCACAGCCCAAGTACATCTGTGCTCACTCTGGGAGAGCGGTGATAAAAAAGATGTGTCTGAGTTCCAAGGAGCTCACAACCCAGCAAGGACACAGCTGGGTAAGCGTAAAAAAGTCACACGAGGCAGGTGGCAAGTGTCATCATCAAAGATATGTATGTAATCAAAGTTGAAGGGGTCAGCCAAGGTTCTACAGGGAATCAGAAGCACAAAGAACCCCCAGGCAAGAAGGACATCTATCAAGGAGAATGTTTGAACATGTTTGGGGCCCCACACAGACATGCTGGCGTGTGGCATGGAGGGCAGAGGTGGCAGAAGAGGCTGAACAGGGCCCACAGGGCAATAGGATTGGAGGCCAAAAGCAGGCAAGGGGCAGAGTGTACACAAGGAATGAAGAGCAGGGGCCTGAGGTAAAGCAATTAATCAGGAGGCCATAGAGACAGCCTAATGGAGAAGGAGGCTGGATTAAACAGACATTTGGAGAGTAGCAGAGCCATGAGATGAGGGAGGGCATGAAGATTATTCTGGATCCCACCTTGGGTCCAGAGTAGACAGTGACTTTCAGCCCAGGTAGGGAATACATGAGGATCTGATTTTCGCAGAAAGAAAACCTCGATTTGAGGCAAGCAGGTTTACTTTCTGCTGGACCTTATGCAAAGCACTGAAGTTTCTGGAGATGTATCTCCTCAGACGGAGTCCAGCTAGAGGAGTAAGTTGTATACCATTGCCCGGAGGGCCCACTGGCTGCCCTTTAACTGCACTTGCAGGGCCTGGCAGAGCACACTCAACCATTCATAAGACACGTAAGAGTTTTCTGGATCCCTCAAGGAAGGTGAGAACTGCCTCTGCCTCCTCCACACCCACTTCACTCAGCTACTCTAAGATCTAATCAGGAACAAGACCCAAAAGGAACCAGAGAAACAAGTTGCCCAGAGTAGAGGAGAAAAGGAGAGAGGGAGAGAGGAAAAGAGAAGGGGTTGGGGAAGGAAGCTTATCCCCTATAGTTAACAAGCACACACTTCAGAGAGAAAGGGGCAGAGACTCTCTCAGGACCAGCTCATCATCTGTTCGTATTGGTTTCACTCAAACAGATTAAGACCCATAAGAAAAATGGCTTCAGTTCCACACTTGGGCCTCTCCTTCCTCAAAGACCTCTCTTCTAAGGACTCACACAAGGTAGGATTAAGAGCCAAAGACCAGGTACTTCTTGACAGCATCAGCTGGGTAGGCCAACACTGGACTTCCTAAGTTAACCCTCTTCTTGGATCGACTCAGACAAGGGCTGCTCAACTCAAGCTCTCCTAATGACACTGAGATTTGGCTTCTAAAATGGCCACAGCAGGCCATTATTAATAAAAGCATTCTTGAAACAAATTATCAGTAAAACACTGGAAGCACACCACCCGTAGACTGCAGTCCAATCACCCACTACTCTAAAGACACTGAGCACAGCTGAATTACCTTCTACAGGACTCAAGCCTGTCCTCTCCTCCCCATTATTCTATTCCAAGGTAATACCACACTCTTTTTAACCACTGAGACAGCCTCCTTGCACCTGCTCGCCCCTCTGACCTGGCAGGTCACACCCCACTTAACCCCCTCAGTGGCTCTCCATAACACCCCACCCACTGCCTCCCTAACCCAGTGCCAGCCAGCCAGCCATCAGGCCCACAGCTGCCCAAACCCTCCATCCTAAAGACCTTGGTGCAGCACAAAGTAAATTTTTAATAAGGCAGCCCACCTTATACTCCTGATCATGAAGAAACAGAGTAAGGTTCAGCCAAATAAACACATAATTAAATACTGCCCAATCACATGAAAATTACAGAGCAGTCTACTCTCTTGAATGTAACCTGGATCAGGAATGAAATTAAGAATGAAGAATGTAATAAATATTTTAAAATGAAAAACTAAAACAGCATACCTAAATTTGTGAGTAGACAAAGTGTACTTAAAAATAATAAACACTTACCTTTATTAGTAAGAAAACTAAAATATAATGACATAACTATACCTAGAGTATGGGAAAAAATAAAGTAATAAACCAAAGGAAAGAAGGACAAAGAAAATAAAAGTAGAAGCAAAACCCTCAACAGAATACTAGCAAATTGAATCCAGCAACATACAGAAAGGATTAAAATACAAGATCAGTATACAAAAATCAACTAATTACATTTTCTATACTAGTAGTGAAGCACTGAATAACCTAAAAATAAACTTAAAACATTTTCATTCTCAGTAGCATCAAAAAGAAAAATCACTTAGGAATGAATCTAATAAAATAAATGCAAAACGTATGCTCTAAAAACTACAAAATATTGCTGAAGGAAATTAAAGAGGATCTAAACAAATGGAAAAACATTCCATGCTAGTGGATCAGAAGATTTAATATTATTAAGATGGTTATACTTCCCAAACTGATCTACAGATTCAATGTAATCCTTATGAAAATTCCAGCTACCTTCTTTCTAGGAATTGACAAGCTAATTCTAAAATTCATGTGGAATTGCAAAGGATCCAGAATGGCCAGAACATTCCTGAAAAAGAAGAAAAAAGTTGAAAGAGTCGCACTTTTTTTTTGAAAGATTTCAAAACTTACTACAAAGCAACAGTAAATAAGACAGGTGGTACAGGTGCAAAGATATATGCTCAGGGGGACTGGTGTATATATATGTATGTGTGTATACATGTTTTTGAAAACCAAACTGAACTACATCAAAATTTAAAAACTTTTGTGCTTCAGTGTGGCTCCATAGTGTAGTGGTTAGCATGTCTGCTTTACATGCAAAAGGTCCTGGGTTCACACCCCAGGTGGAGCCACGAACCATACCCAAGGTGCACCAGGCCCCGAGTGCTCTGGGGGTGCCAGGCCCTGGATGCACCAGGCCTGGGTGCACACTGCGAGCCTGTAGGAGGAGATGCCCGCCTTCAGAGATCCAGTTCTTAGGGGAAATGGCAACATCCGTAAGTCAGAGGTGGAAGTGGGGGGTGGAGGTGGGGTTAAAGAGGGGACAAAAAAAGAAACTTTTGTGCTTCAAAGGACATCAGAAAGTGAAAAAGACAAACTACAGAATGGGGGGGAGCGAATTACAAATTATATAACTGATAAGAAACTTGTAACCTGAACATATAAAGAAATTTTACCGCTCAAAAATAAAAAGACAGGTCTACGGCCATGCCACCCTGAACGTGCCCAATCTCGTCTGATCTCAGACACTAAGCAGGGTTGGGCCTGGTTAGTATTTGAAGGGAGACCACCCAGGAATACCAGGTGCTATAGGCATTAAAAAAAAGCAAAGAAAAGAAAAAGATAAATAACCTAGTTAAAAAATAGGCAATAGACATTTCTCCAAGAAATAGGTAAATGGTAAATAAGCACATGAGAAGAGGAATGACATCCTTACTCATAAGGGGAATGAAATGAAAACAACAATGACATACCACTTCCCATCCACTAGAATGGCTACAATCAAAAAGTCAGATAATACCAAGTGCTGACTAGAATACTGAGAAATCAGAATCCTCACACACTGCTAGTGGGAATGTAAAATGGGGCAGCCACTATGGAAAACAGTCTGGTCGTTCCTCAAATGATCAAATAGTGTTAGCACATGATCCAGCAATTCCACTCCTATGTATATGGTCAAGAAAAATGAAATCAAATGTCTACAGAAAAGCTCGTAAACAAATGTTTATAGTACATCAATCATAACAGCCCAAAGGTGGAAACAATGCAAAGATGTATAGATAAGCAAAATGTGCTATAGCTATACAATAGAATATTATTTGGCCATAAAAAGGAATGAAGTTCTGATACATGTTACAACTTGCGTGAACCTTGAAAACATTCTACGTGAAAGAAGTCAGTCACAAAAGGCCCTATATTATATGATTCCACTGATATGAAAAGGCCAGAATAGTAGAATTGATGGAGACAGAAAGTAGATTAGTGGTTTCTAGAGTCTAGAGGGAGGGAGAGTTGGAGGAAGAGATTGCTAATGGGTATGGAGTTTTTAGGGTGATGAAAATGTTCTGGAATAAAAAGTGGTGATGGTAGCACAACTTTGTGACTGTATTAAAACCAATAATGGTGCACTTTAAGGGGTGAATTTTATGGCATGTTAATTATATCTCAATTTAAAAATTAAGAAAGCAATAGACTGATAATAGTAATCATTCTTTTTAAAAATGGATTCAATCTAAAAGGTCATTCGTGAAGATGATTTTTTTAGGTTTCGATAATATTAATCATAGCTATTTTTCTATAAATTAAGAGAATCAGAAGGCCAAAGCAGAATATACTGAAAGTGATGCCACAAGAAAGAAGTTATTTGAACAAGCTAATAAGAGAGGAATGGAAATCCTTCTAAAAACTTGTACACCCCAATGTCTACCCAGAAAGACCACAGGCCCTGATGGATTCATTGATAAATGTTTTTAAACTTGCAAAGAGGAAGTTATCTACATATACAACTATGAAAATAAGAAACTCCTCCCAATGACCTAGATGAATTCTTCTCAACTAAACCAGATATAGTGAATTATCTCAATATGCAGCCATAGGCATTTAAAAATTTAACTGTACACTTCTAATCAAATGCTTCCAATTATACATTTCACCACAAAGAAAGGGAGTCTGTTCTTTAACCACCTCCTGAAGTTCTTACTGCCCAGGAGCTCTGGCCCACCCTCGACCCTTGTGGAAGTCTTCCTCTACACCAGCAGTCCCCAACCCTTTTGACACCAGGGACCAGTGCTCCTATAATAATCTAATGCCTAATGATCTGAGATGGAGCTGAGGTGGTAATGCTGGTGCTGGGGAGCAGCTGCAAATACAGATGAAGCTTTGATCACTCACTCCGCTCAATATCTTCCGCTGTGTGGCCTGGTTCCTAACAGGCCACAGACCATTACCAGTCCACAGCCCAGGGACTGGGGACCCCTGTTCTATACTACTAGTGCACTCCTGAACTAGTTAGTAGCTTATTAGCAAATCTGATCACACGTGACCTGTGCTCAAAACATTTCTGCAACCCCTGCTGCTTATATAAAGAAGTCTAAGCCCCTTGACAAGGGACACGAGACTCCTTCCGCAACTGGCTCATCCTGACTATCCCTAGGAAGCGATGCTATCACATTAGAAAACTTAAACGGATTCACTCGCAGGCCTTACA
The DNA here is from genome assembly GCA_003508835.1 of Eonycteris spelaea. Taxonomy (NCBI): domain Eukaryota; kingdom Metazoa; phylum Chordata; class Mammalia; order Chiroptera; family Pteropodidae; genus Eonycteris; species Eonycteris spelaea. Next base: position 539,212 of record PUFA01000026.1, on the reverse strand, counting down.
GCACCATCATCCAGAAACACCTGGCAAACTTCTATCTCAACATCAGACTGTAACACCACTGTAAAACTGCAGTAATCACCCCAACCACCACCCTCCACCAAACACACCTGTATCTATTAAAGAGCTACATCAAACCTCAAACATCTCGTTTGCAGTTAACACCAAAGTCTCAAACTCTAGATCCAGCCTCAGCCACCACCATCATTCCCTTCCCACCAACCATAGAGCCAAACAATCCAAATAGTCTTCATCTCAACCAAGCGACTCCTGGAAACCAGAAGGAATCGGCAGGCGGGCTTTAGCTGCTATCATCCTCCCTCTCATCTCCCCACTGAAATACATGCAGCAGTTTCAGGTCTCAAGTGTTTATGAATGATGATACTTTCAGTTTTGGAAAACATATGCCTCTCATCACAAAAAACAAACAAATAAACAAACAAAAACGGTGAGCCCAGAAAAGGGAAATCTCCAAGGGCTATTATAATCCTCCAAATACAGCCCTAGGATGAACAGTGGCAGGCAGGGCCACCCTCATTCCTGAGAGGGTACCCCCTCTCTCCCTATACCTGTCCTATGCTAGGTCTGTCCGGCCACGCAGTCGACCCTGTACCCTGGGAAAGCCAGAAATGCATCCTTCCTAGGGAGAATCCCTATCTAGATGCAATCTGATTTGTGCTTTCCACCTTAAGGAATAACTGGGGAGATGATCAGATATGGCAGGAAGGAAAACTCTCAGGAGCTGGCAGGCAGAGTGAAAATGAAGACAGGTGCAATTATCCACAGAACGCTGAGGCCCCTTTCTCTTGCCAAAAAAGAGATGCACCGGTAAGGATGTAAAAAAAGTACCAACTCTCCTGAGGTATGGAGACTAACACCTCACCCACTGTCTCCAAGCCCCTTCTCCCCTGTACCTGGGTGGGGTCTGACTTCCCAAGGGTCAAATGGATTTCCCTACAATATTACATTACAATTTTCCCTACAATATTACATTACAATGTCAAAGCACATGACCAACAGCTGGCCTTTGACCAGAGGGATGGTCAAAAGCCTCATCTTATAGGGGGTCAAAAGCCTCATCGTATAAAACAAGGCAAACAGACTAGGCTGGCTCCACATGGCTTCATTTCAAAGAGATTCATGTCACCCTGAATACCGAACCCTTCTCACCTTGTCTGCTCCACTCTATGGATCCCAAACCCAAAGGGCCATGTAAAAACAGTTCTTACTAAAGAAAATGAGCATAGAGAACTCAGAATATCAAGACTAGCACATGGTAATAGGCTGCTTTCCAAGACCACCTGAAAGACAGGGCTTCTTGATGCAGGGGCATTTGCTTTTGATTATTTTGTCTTAACTGTACTTATATTTTTAAAATAGATAATATATTCACAAGAAAGAAAATTCAAAAGCTTTGAAAAGTGAAAATTTTTCCTTTACAGTCACTCTATCACTTCCCAAGAGATAGCCAACATTATGAATTTTTCTGTAGCTTTACAAAGAAATTCTACCTATGTATGTACAAGTAGACAAGTATGTTAGTTTTCTCTCTCTTTTTTGCACATTTAGTAGCGTATTACACAATGTTTTATGGTTTATATTTTTCACTTAACAATATATACTAAAGATTACTCTAAGTCAGAATCTAAATAATCTCCTCATTTTGGGGGTGTGTGGGGGGGGGAGGGCCTGCATAGCATTCCTTTATGAAGATTAACAAAGATTTACTTAACTTTAATGCTTAAAGTGCCATCCAATAACAGATGATAGTAGTTATTTTTGTATAAGCCTATAAAAGCTCTCTTTTCTCCCTCATCAAAGCGAGCAAAAGTTCAAAGAGCACATTTTGAACAAGAGAAAGATTAAGAATCAGTTTACCTGTGATGGGAAATTAGTTTTCTAAGCTCATTATCCACTAAGAGTCAGAGCTATGGACACTGTGGACACAGTCGAGGCCAGGAACTTATATAACAAAGATCACAGCTACTACACAGAGGCCAAATATGCCACACACATTCTGAATAATAACAAAAGACCAGGTTTCACTCGGATCAAAGTAAAAAAGAAAAGTCAGGTTCCTAACAATTTGTTGAATCCTGAGCAAGTCTAGATTTCAAGTATTTGAAATTAGTCCATCTGAAAAAAATCTGCAATCGATATTAAATAATCTGGAAAAGACGTAAGGTTTAAGTGCTGCTCCCTCTTTGGAAAAAGCCAGCTGTCTTCTCTGTACCACAGACACAAAGAATAGAGAGTGTCAGGGCAAAAACACAGGCACTGTGCCTGCCTCCATGATGGTGTCAGGGTAGCTTGCACCATGTCACTTCTGCCACTCAAGGAACAAATGGTCTTAGAACCGTCTTCTGGGACCCACCAGCTTCTAGTGGGGGTTTCTTACCCCTCAACTATGCTCAGCCCATGACTGGGCATGAACTGCTGGATGGAAAAATGCTGAAAGGGTCCCTGGTTGGTGGAGGAGGCTCATCTGCGGGGCCTAGACCATTCCACAAATCTGAAGCTGCTGTCAACCCAAGTCTCGTGCACATGGCCCCTATTTATTAATAACTTGCCTCAATCAAGTTCCACGTGGGAGGCCACGTAAAGACTTTGATCTTTAACATGGTGAAGCAACAAAAAAGCCAGGGTTGGCAGTAGCCTTCCTCCCCGTATACGCCTGAGTCCCAAGCTGGTCAAGCAAAGGGCAATGGGAGCGAAGGCTACTGAGGTGTGTTCCCACTGGGAGCAAGCTCGGGTCGCTTGCTTGTGACTGCAAACAGTTCAAATTCCATAAATGACTATCACTTGCCAATTAATTGTTGGAATGGAAGCCCGTATCATCCTGGCCCAATGACCACCTTTCAGGATCCTCTACCCAGTGGCTGGGCTTACAAACAAAGTCCTCTCCAGCTTCTTGGCTGCCATCATGACTCTCACCACAGAATAGATCAGGAGAACAGAACAAATGTTCTCTTAACCAGTGACTCACCAGGAAGTCTGTTCATGTTGACGCCTTGAGCTGAGAGTCCTATTCCCATGTACCTTCAAAAAAGCACACACACAAAAATTTTGGTTAGCAAATGATTATGTCAAATATTTCTTGGTAAAAGACAGAAAAACGGAAACAGCAATGAATGTAGAGATTCTTTAACATACTAGTGGTTCTTGGAGACCCTTCACATTTTGATTTTCTAACAGAAATCATCTCAATGCCTGAAGCAGCGGAAGAAACAGAAGTAGTTACCTGTAACCATGAACCACTGGCTTAAGTTTCAAAGGAAAGTTTCCTGAAATGACTACTTCCAGTCCCTTGGTCTCTGGTGCCAGCTAAGATGGCAGAACCTATTCCCGAGAAGTGTCTAAAGTAAGTAGCTCAGTCCTAGGAAGTGCTTGGCAGAGCAATGAAAGATCAATCTCACTGGGACATGCCACTCTGCAGCAAGGACCAGGACATGGAAAAAGTACATGCTGGCTAGATCTCTATAAAATCATCAAGACCCATCACACAAAGCTTCTTCTCTGGGTGTCTCAAAACTCATTACCCTCACCCCATACATCACCGCTGGCCTCCCCGACAATCCAAAGCTGGGGGATGGTAGTATAGGAAGCCCCTGAGACCCACCTCATAACTTCTTCCACCACTAGGTGCCTAAACAACTAAGCTGCCCATGGCAAGGTGGACACAAGCTGGGCAACTCTGCCAAAGACGTCTCAGTGACACTCAGAGAGGGCAGGCCAAAAAGAGAATAAACAGGTTTTTTTAGTATAAGTGTTTATAATGCATAAAGAAATAATAGTGAGGTATTTCTCCAAGAACTCAGAAATAAGAGAAACAAGTCATCACCTTCTAAGAGTAAAACAGTAGAACCCCGCATTTAATGCCTGATATTAGCCACATGTGAGTGTCAATAGGTTGTTGAGCTCAAAACAGTGAAAAAAATTAAAAATTTTTAAAAAGATCTGAGGTATAACTTTATGGTTGCATAATAATGTGAAAGTACTTAATGTCACTGAACTGTACACTTAAAAATGGTTAAAATGGTAAATTTTATGTTATGTATATTTTACCAAGATAAAAAATGTTTTTTAAAGCAATGACATATGGTTGCCTTATTCTGACAATTTCTAAGCAGCTGTATATTTACTTTGGGGGGGGGCAATTTTGTTTATTTTCTAGAGTGGAGATGAAGTCAAAGTATAAATCATGTCTCTTCCTTTTCTTCAGTCTTTGTGAGATTCTCCTAATTTCTTTGTTTTAATCATTTAAGTTACATATAGCTTTTTGTTTTATTTTATCATTAGTTTCAAGTATACAGTACACTGGTTAGACATTTAAATAGTTTATGAAACAATTCCTTTATTATTTTCTATTATAGGTAATTCTGCAAGGATCCCTCCACATACATTTCTCTACCTTGGACTATTTCATTCCTCTCCCGGCATGCTCCATGCACCTATGTACCTGTTTTCTAACACTACCAGAGTCCCCACAACACGGCGCTCCTGTCCTTGCAAGTCCCTCATCTGCAGTAAATGCCCTTTTGCCCTTCTCTGGCTGGCTGTGTCCCTGGGTTTTAGGAGAGCAGCCTCAACCACCCAAATAAAGGATAAGGCAGGAAGGGAAGGCTCTGACCCAACTACTTTCCTCTGAAACCAGCTATCCACATCATGGTGGGCAGGAACCAATAAAAGGCACTGACAAACACATGGTCCTGGCAACTTGGCCTGCAGGGATTAGGGAGGGAAGGTAAAGGAGAAAAGGAACAGACTTCAAAAATGGACTTCCCTGGCTCAAAGGACCTGGAGACTCACCAACTGCTACTTCCTGCCAGAAATAGACCTTCAAGGACCATCAGGAACAGAAGCTGTGGAACCCAATGGCAAGATTCCCATAAGATTAAAACCTGCACATTTTCCCAGAAAAAAATTGCAGCCCAAATAATTAGCTTCCTTACTTTACATGGCAGAGGCTGCCAAAAGCTGGTCTTCATCCCTCAATGCTTCAGCTGACCAATAGCAAATGACCCCAACTGTCCTGCAGCCATCAGTCCAACAGAGCCAAGGGTTTACCTGACTTGGATGCCAGCTCATCATCTTGCCCATTCAGGGTGACCTGGGCTGCTGCCCAACACCAAATGTGATACCATCCCTGGCATGCAGGTTTCCTGATGCTAAGATGAGGGCTTGTGTTTGGAGCATATGTGCTGCTGGGTGACTCCTGACCACTGAAGGCTAGTGCAAACAGGGGAGGTCAAGGACCATCCAAGAAGGGTATGCTTAGCCACCAGCAGCTGAGCTCTGGTTCTACAATTTTCCATGGGAATGGGAAACTACTAAGGCACGTGAGCTCAAAACACAAGCTGCTTAGGCCTCCCCGTATGGGCAGCAGCTTCCACCTCTCGCAGCTAGCCCTCAACATCTTCCTGCAGACTCTCTGCCCCACAGATAGTACGGTATTTACTAGTGGATAGGCTGGGAGCTATACAAACCCCAGACTCAACTTCAGAATCCAAGTGGACGAGCTAAGGGTAGAGCAGCCAGAGGAGGCCAATATCCACACTTGGGTGCCCTGCCACTTCCAGGTATCGATGACACAGGAAGGAGCCCCACAGGAACCTAAATTGCTTACTCATATGCAGTCAGAGCTGAATCAGTGTTCAAAGGGAATTAGTCCCAATTCTTCAAACACCAGGTGACATTAAGTTTTTCCCCAAAATTTGCTGTTCTAAAACTAAAAAATGCAGGCTTCTAACTTCCGACAAGTTTATACATTTGAAAACTATTATCCAACCAGTCTGAGGTAAGTAAAGAGGGTTAAGAAACTATAAGGATCCCGTGATTACACTAAAAAAAACCCCACTGAACTGTATACTTTAAATGGGTAAACTGTACAGAATGTTAAATTATATCTCAATAATACTCAACAAACTAGAAATAAAAGGAAATTATCTCAACAAAAAAAGCCATATGAGAACAATCCACAGTTAACATCATATTCAATGGTGAAAGACTGAAAGCTTTTCCTCTAAGATCAGGAAAATGATGCTTGCTTTTGCCATTTCTATTCAACACAGAGTATTGGAAGTTCTAGCCAACGCAATCAGACACGGGGAAAAAAGGGATCCAAATTGGAATGGAATAAGTGAATATATCTCTGTTCACAGATGATGTGAGCTATATGGAGAAAATCTTTAAGATTCCACAAAAACAGAGCTAATAAATTCAACAAAGTTGCAGAATATAGAATCAATATGCAAAAATGGTTGTTTCTACAAACTAACACTGAACAATCTAAAAAGAAAATTAAGAGAACAATTTCATTTAAATAGCATCAAAAAGAATAAAAATACTTAGGGTTAAACTTAACCAAGAAGTTGAAAAACTTGTATACTGAAAACTATTAACACTGAAAGAAATTAAAGAAGACACAAATAAATGGAAAGACATCAATGTTCATGGATTAGAAGACCTAATACTGTTAAGATGTCAATACTACCCAAGGCAATATACATAGAGTCAATGCCATTCATATGAAACCTCGAGAGACCCTGAATAGCCAAAACGATCTTGAAAAAGAAGGAAAAAGTCGGAGGATTCACACTTCCTGATTTCAAAACTTAACTATGAAGCTATGATCATCAAAACAGTGTTGGTACTGGCATAAAGAGCAACATACAGACCAATGTAACAGAATTGAGAGCCCAGAAATAAATCCTCTGATACATGGTCAACTGATTTCAACAACGGTTCTAAAACCATTCGACTGGAAAAATGACAATATTTTCAATGAATAGTGCTGAGACAACTGAATATATACATGCAAAAGAATAAATTTAGACCCTTACCTTATTCCACATGCAAAATTAACTCAAAATGAGCTGAAGACCTAAATGTAAAACCTAAAACTATAAAATGCTTAGAAGTGTTGGTGAGAATTTAGAGAAATGGAACCCTTGTGTATTGATGGTGGGAATGCAAAATGGTGCAACTGCTGGAAAACAGTATGGCAATTAATTACATAGTAATTCTAAGTTTTAAAATTCGAACATTGATTTACTCTATGATCCCCCAATTCCACTTCGGGTGTATGCCCAGAAGAATTGAAAGAAGGGACTTGAACAGATATTTGTACACTCATACTCACAGAAGCATTATTCACAATAGCCAAAAGGCAGAAGCAACCCGAGTGTCCAGTGGATGAAATGATAAACAGAATGTGGTATATACACACAATGTAATATTACTCAGCCTCAAAAAGGAAGGAATTTCTGACACATGCTACAACATGAATGAACCTTAAGGGCATTACCCTTAGTGAAATAAACCAGTCACAAAATGACAAATACTGTATGATTCCACTTATATAAGGCATCTAGAATAGTCAAATTCATAGAAACGGGAAATAAAATGGTGGTTGCCAGGATCTAGGGGAGGAGAGAATAGAAAGTTAATGTTTAATGGGTACAGAGTTTCAGCTTGGGAAGATGAGAAAAGTTCTAGAGGTGGATGGTGGTAATAGTTGCAAAACAATATGAACGTTCTTAAATACCACTAAACTGTACACTTAAGAATGGTTAAAGGATAAATGTTATGTTATGTATAGTTTACCACATAAAGTAAACATATAGCAATACTACTGCTGTAAAAAAAAGTAGTCCACCATCATCACATAGTAGTCCACTATCATTGCTGTAACATTCATTATTACATAAAGTCTTTTCTTCAAGCTTGGTGATTTAGGATCCAGGGAGACAATATCTTTACCTGCCCTGTCTTTCAAAGGTGTCATCTCTGGCCCCAAACGACAAAAACCCAGCACCTAGATGTGTAATTATTCAGTTCTGATATTGCCCCCAAAGAACAATCGCAAACCCAATCATCCAAGCACAAGAGATGGAGCCTAAGTTTACAGGCTCCAACACCATGTCTTATGCCACAATGGACAGAACAGTTACAATGCCTGCTACCCACTTTAGGATGTAGGGGCTATTGGAAGGAGCCCCCAGGCTGCAGAGGAAAAGCATAGAGCCACAGCAGTGCTGGGCACATGATGGACATTCAACAAACCCCTGGGGTTCATCTACTTGTGGGGTGGTGAAGAATTTTATACGAAAGTCACAGGCTCTCTCTCAGCCACATTTCAATGCGAACCTCAGCTTCTAGCTGGAATGAGGTCATAACTGAGCTATGTGACAGATAAGTGAGCCCTGAACTCAGCCAAGATACCCTTCCCATTATTCTCCCCTCTTGCTGCCACTAGACTCCAGGACCATGAGATTAAACAACTTACAACCACAAAGCTAGTAACATAACAAGCACAGGGAAGTTCACTTCTCCATCCACTCAAGAAAAATCTAAGCAGACCTGAGGTTCCCTCTCAGTCACCAACAATGAGTGACATATGTAGTGCTTTGCTAAGTTCTAGACTAATGTGGTCACAAGCTCTCAGACAGGCTGTCAAAATGAGGCAAAACCACAGGGAGAGAGCACGACAAAAACCCAAGTATGTTCTTCAGGACACATACAGTAGTACTTCTGCATCTAAGGAGCAGGAAGAATGATGTTAAAAAGCTACCCTGACACTGTCTCTCCTCTGTTGATCTCTGGTGGCACTTGAAAATGAATGGGTTATTAGGGGCTGTTGGGTCCTTGTTAAACTTGAGTAATTCAGTAAGAAAGTTGTGATAATTTTCTCTTTATAGAGACTTTCAGTTTTCACTCATTCCACAAGGATAGTGTGTGCCCAGTGGAGTGCTGGGGACACAAGTGTGGGCCTAGATTCAGTCCTTGCCCTCTGATGGTTTCCAATGTCAAGTGAGGGGTGGGCCAGAGACTCAGGGCGCACTGACCCGGGGATTCCCAGAGGAAGTGAAGCGGGAAACAAGACCTAGTAAAGAAGATGAGAAGAAAAAAGGGAGTGTGTTCCATGTAGAAGCAGCAGAATGTGCTGAAGAACAGGCAAGAAAGCAGCCCCATGGTCAAGGAACTGAAAGAAGTTCAGTGTGGCCGGGTCACAGCCTGGGCAGACCTAAAAAGAGCCAAAACAAGGTCTAGACACAGACAACCTGTATGCTACCTGAAGGAGTTTGAACTTCATGGGACATCAATGGGAAGCTACAGAAATGGTTTAGAAAAGGTGCAGATGATCAAATAGCTGATATCTGGAAAACAGATTGAAGAGGCAAAAAATGTGGGTACCAAAATCATCCAGTGGAAGGTGACAGGGCTGGACAAGGACGGGAGAAGTGGGGATGGAGAGACACAGAGAGAGCCAAGTGCTCTTTAGAACATGGTGAACTTACTGGGTGGATCTTGGGACATCTAAAACCAAAGTCTGTTGACTTGAGGTTGCTGAAGAGAAAGGGGGTGAGCATTTGCTTCCCTCTTGGTAGGAGGTCAAGCAGCGCTAGGGATACCAACAGACACAGCCTGCTTTGGTCGCCTGGGAGTGCAGCAACAAGGGCTCTCACTCCCCAAGCGAGTGACTGGAATCGACAGCTTAGCGACCCAACACTTCACATCTCCACCAGGGCTCTCTTTTCAAACAACAGGAAATATCTGAGGAGACGGGAGAGAAAATTATTTACCTCACAAAATGCAGCAAAATGCAGAAGAAATAGCATCGGTCAAACAGGTGAGACAGCCAGTGAGAGTAAAGGGACAACAGACAAGCTCTTCATGACAATGAGGCCATGCGCTGATCCCTATCTTCTCAATTTCCACCCTTCACTGCCAAAATCATAACACACGCTAGAACAAGAAGAGGACGTTGCCTCTCTGTTGGGCTCCAGAGAAAAGGCAGCAAGCAGGTGCTGCTCAGTCCATGCTGGTGTGAGATCCACCAGAGAGAGTAGATAAAAAGCAGCAGTTGCAGTAAAGGCCCTCAGCTGACCAAACCACCGAGTCCATCCTGAGGCTCTCACCATCCACTGCAGGCAGCAGGGGCCAACCAGGGCCCTGGAGAATGACTGGCCTCGAGAAAGAACTGGTGGCTTCTGCAGCCCCTCCTGCCTTCCACCCTCTCTGCTGACTCTCCCACAAAAACTGTCTGTTGTAACTGCTGCAGTCATGCGGAGAGCTGCGGGCACACTCATCAGCTTGGATTCTTCTTTATTTCTCTCTGGTTTTCCAGATTTTCTACAATTAACACAAATTACTTTGATAATCATAGAAAAATTGTTTCAAGAAGCAGCTGATGGCCACATACTGAGGAAGCTGTTGGCTCTCACCCATTTCAGAATCAAAGGGACAAGCAGGGAGACTTGGCCTTCGTGGTCAGCTTTTTAGTACACCCAATTCCCTGAGCCTTGACAGGCGAGAAGATCACACCTTCAGAAGCAGCAGGAAATGGTCAAAATCCTTGCTCAGCAGAGGAACTGGGGCTCCAGTTCACACAGCTAGCTACTGGTGCATCCCAAGCATGACCCAGAGCACACACTCAGGAGACCCTGCTGCACCAACACAGGATCGACACAGCTCCAACTGATTTGGGATTCTTCTACGACCCAGGCAGGTGTTAGACAGTGGACAAGACCTTAGAAACTGGATCTCTGGACTCTCATACTCTCCAGAGATGTACAAGGCCTGGGGCAGGGGACCACCCTTTTGCTGTAATCCCCCACCCAGTCCTGAGATAGTTTAGAGCATTCCACACGGGGAACCTCTCTGGCAACAGTCTGACATTCCTCTCCTGCCTCCTGAAGAGAAGTATCTAAAGAGTTTTAAAGTGACAGGAACACCTTACAGCAGGGGTCCAGAGACAACACCCCAGACTCTGAAGCCTAGTTTCGAACACTCCAGCCTAATTCAGTACTATGGGTCTTGGATTTCACTTACATCTCAGGTTCCCTATCAGAAGAGGAAAGATTGAACTAAAGGGCTCCTAAGCTCTGACCTAGAGACTTCAGTTCTTGGCAGAATAATGTCTGTGTACTGTTGCAAATGTGTTATATCCTGGTGCCAGCCCAAGATGGGGTAGGCCCTGCAACTGCAAAAAAGTCACCACTAAGACATCAAAAGAAAAGGAAATTGCAGACCAATATACCTTATGAATACAGATGTAAAAATTCTCAGCAAAATAGTAGCAAACAAAATCCAGCAACATATTAAAAGTCTTACACACCATGAACAAGTGGGATTTATCCCAGGAAGGCAAGGGAGGTTCAACATAAGAAAATCAACATAATAAACCACATGAATAGAATGAGTGAAAGAAATCCACATGCTCATTGCAATGGACACAGAAAAAGCATCTGACAAAAACTCATGCTTCTTCAGGATAAAAACACTCAGAAACTAGGAATAAAAGGAAACTTCCGCAATGAGATAAAGGGCCTTTATGAAAAACCCACAGCTAACAATCTCAATAGTAAAAGACTAAAAGCTTTTCCCGTAATATCAGGAACAAGACAAGGATGCCCAGCTTTCACACTGCTATTCAACATTGTACTGGAAGTTCTAGCCAGAGCAATTAGACATGAAAAGAAATAAAAAGCATCTAAACTGGAAGAAGTGAAACTCTCTCTATTTGCAGATGACATGATCCCACAGAATCCCATAGAAAATCCCAAAGAATACACAGAAAGCTTATGAGAACTAATAAACGAATTCAGCAAAGTCACAGGATACAAGATCAACATACGAAAAGCAGCTGTGTTTCTATACACTAACACTGATCAATCTAAAAGGCAAATTAAGAAAACAATTCCATTTACAATAGCACAAAAAATACTTAGGAATAAATTTAAACAAGGAGGTGAAAGATTTGTACACTAAAAACTATAAAAGAGGACTAAAAGAAATAAAAGATGCAAACAAATTTAAAAATACCCCATGTCCATAGATTGGAAAACAATATTGTTAAGATAGAATTCTTAACACTCTCAAATTGTTCTACAGGTTCAACACGATCCCTACCAAATTCCAAGTCTTTTTTTACAGAAATGGAAAAGTTGATCCTCAAAATCATATAGACTTGGCAAGGGATCCAAGTAGCTAAAACAATTTTGAAAAAAAGAACAAAGTTGAAGGATTCACACTTCCTGATTTCAGAACTTATTGTAAATCTATAGTAATCAAAACCATATGATACTGGCATATAGTTGACATATAGACCAATAGAATAGAAAAATCCATAAATAAACCCATACATTTATGGCCAAGTTACATTTGACAAGGGTGCCAAGGCCACTTGATGAGGAAAGAATAGTTTCTTCAACAGCTGGTGCTGGAAACAACTGGATCTCCACGTGCAAAAAAATGAAGTTGGACCCCTACTTCCTACCATATAAAAAATTAACTCAAAATAGATCAATGATCTAAATACAAAAGCTAAAACCATAAAACTCTTAGAAGAAAACATGGGCGGAAAGCCTCAAAACCTTGAATTTGGCGATGGATTCTTAAGTATGACACCAAAAGCATGGGCAACAAAAAAAAAATAGACTGGACTTAATCAAAAAAACCTCTATACAGCAAAGGACGTTATCAAGAAAGTGAAATCACAATCTATGAATGGGAGAAAATATTTGCAATTCATAAATCTGATTAGGGTTTGATATCCAAAATATATAAAGAATCTTTACAACTCAACAACAAAAAGACAATCCAATTATAAGGTAGGCAAAGGCCTCTCCAAAGAGGATCTATAAATATCCAATAAGTAAATGAAAAGATGCTCAAAATCACTAATCATTAGGAGCTGCAATCCACCTAGGATGGCTACAATTAAAAAAAAGAAAGAAAGAAAAAGAGAGAGAAAGAAAAATAAGTGTTGGTGAGGATGTGGAGAAATTGGAACCTTTGTACATTGCTGGTAGGGATGTACAATGGTGCAGCTGCTATGAAAAACAGGTAGTTTCTCAAAAAATTAAATACAGAATGATCCAGAAATTCCACTCTTATGTGTACATCCAAAAGAATTGAAAAGGGGGAGTCAAACAGATACTTGTATGTCAATGTTCATCAACCCATTTTTCACAAGAGCTGAAAGATGGCAAAAACCCAAATGTCCATCAAAAAATAAATGGATAAACAAAACATGGTATATACATAGGGCCATAAAAAGGGATGAAATTCTGATACAGACCACAACATAGATAAACCTTGAAAACATTATGCTAAGTGAAACAAAGAGAGATATAAAAGAACAAATATTGTATGATTCCACTTATATGAATTATCTAGGCAAATTCGGAGACAAAAAGTGGACAAGAGGTTACCAGGGAATGGGAGGAGGGGAGTTATTGCTTAATGGGTACAGAGTTTCTGTTTGGGGTGATGGAAAAGTTCTGGAATTAGATAGTGGTAATGGTTGCACAACACTGTGGATGTAATTAATACCACTGAATGAACCATTTAAAAAATGGTCAAAACGGCATATTTTGTTATGTATGTGTTACCCGCCCCCCCCCCCCCCCACACACACACGAGTCACCGAGAACGCCTCTATGGCTCTGCATGCCAGCATGAACCTCATCTGGCTTTTCTGGATGAGACAAGCAGGCCTTGGCACAGAGTGAAATGGAAAGCACCAGAGTATTCTGGCCTCACGTCAGGGCCAGAAGAAAGAAGTGCCTCACTGAAAGCACACACCAAGTGTGAAGAACACAGACCTAGCCCTTTTTACTTTCTACCAATTTATTAGGGGGAAGGTGGATTTTACAGGCTGGCAAGTCCATAGGCACTTTTAATAAATGTTGCATAAGATATATGAACCAATGACTATGGGACCCGATCATTTTTCATTTAAGCTATCAACTAGATGTCTCCAGGCCCACAGATCTTGGGTAGGGAGTGACAAAGAGGAGAAAAGGGATAAGAGACATGGTCCTCAGCCTCAGGGCTGATAGCTGCTGCTGGCTGAATGAGGGTATCAGCTCTGCTGCCATTCTCTGGTAAAAGGGCCAGTCATTACCGCCCCTGTCTCCTGCCCCAGATCCTAGAGGAGTTACTGGAATCTCTTGACAGTTTCATCTTGACATCTAACACCTTAGCCACAACTCAGCAGGCTGGCAATCTTGTCCCTATCAGAACCTGCCCCAGATAAAGGAATCAACAGCCCCACAACAGAGGTGATCTCAGGGACCATGGTTACAAAATGGTCCCTGGGAGACATTTCAGGAAAAATACTAACTGACATTTAGGTCTGAAATGAAGACTAATATTTGATGCTAGGATTTTATTTCATAGTCTGATGGACTTGCTTAAAGCCACAGTGCATGACATCGGCTACTGTGTGTAAGCTGCTCTTCTAGCAACCACACCCCAACCCTACCCCTCCGCCAGGAAGCCACCCAGTCCACACACTAAGCCCAACTCTGTGCAGGCCCCCAGTGAAAGAGAAGGTATTACTGAGACAAATGAACCTAGCATCGGCACCATCCAAGGAAGAAGAGCCCTAAAGGCAAAGGGGCCTTGAGTCAGGGAGAAAAATCATTCTGAACATGGGTTAGGAGACCCTCAGACATCCACTGCCACCACCAGTACCACCAAAACACCCAGAGAGCGCACAAGACAGGAAAGTGCAGAACCGCCTCCCTGGGTGGCCCTAAGCAAGTTACTCACACACCTTGGGTTCTGGCTATTTCTCTAAAGGGCGGATAGAATCTCAAGCACCAAGCCTTGACTTTCCAGAGCCTGCCACATTCAAAAACCAAATACACTAACCTTAGCTAAAGGGTATAGTCAGTTGGCGCCCTGGCTTAATGTGAAAGGGTTCCCACTAAACCCCACATCCAGCAGGCTCTGGGCCCTACCCTCTACCTCTCTGGCCCTGTGTAATTACAGAGCTGCACAGCTGAGTGTGGACACGGCAATTGCCCTTAGGCACTCAGGCATTACCCTTAACTCCCTCATTACAGATGTTCAGCCAGAAACTGGCCTTGAGTTTGTTGGTGTGTAACTTACCATCTTTCATTACTTCAGCAGCAAGTTTTCATTCAAGTAACCTAGCCCACCATTACATGGAAATTCTAAGTTCCAATTATTCTAATTTCATATATTAAATCACTTTCTGCTTAAAGTATCTGCAATGGTTTCTGTTTTCTGCACTGGCCTCGAATAATACAACATACATAATGGCAACAACCTGTGTTTGTTTAAACCTGCATCTCTCCATCTCCCCTACTGTCTACTTTTAAAATGTACACTGTGTCAGGTATTGAAAGAGCCTATGTATTCTTTTATAGTTAAAAAAAATCTACAAAAAAAATAAAATTATATTTTGGTTTTAAAAAAAAGCAAATATAACTATTGTAAAACTCCTGGCACAACAGTTATTAAGAGAGTATTTATAAAATAGCCATGTCAATTTCAGATACATGGCTTTATAAACTGGGTTATATCCAGTTTTACTCAACAAACCGTCGCCCCCTCTGCTTCTTTTTTTTTGGTTCAGCTCTGCCTCAGCAATGTCCTCTAGAAGTCACAAACTGGGCCCTCAGACCATCTAGGTACAACTGTCTTCCTTTCTCCATCTCTTCTCATCTTCCAACAGCCTCTCCCCGAGGGCCAGTTGGTTTTGTCTCGTGATGAAACTCTGACCAAAAAATAGCAGCTGCCTGGTATATTGTGCAGTGAGAAACCTTCTGGGGCTCTGGACAAGAATGCATGCTATTATTAATCAGTAATGTTGGCCATAGAAGCAGCGGGTGTATTTGAGCCTCAATTGCCATCTAGAACCTAAAGTAAATTTCCCTGGCATCCCACCATCTCCAAGGTCCAAGAGGCAGGAGAAGAGTAGAACCTAAGAGGGGTACAGACTTACCCAGCCATGCCCCCACTTCTCTACACAGTCCAGAGCATCTTTTTCTGGCCCCTTCATGACAAATAGGCTGGGCTATGTTCCATCACAAAGTCCTCTAGCCTCATTTCTAGCAATAAAGCCACAACCTCACATTTTAATTACAAAGAAAGAAAAGCTGAAGATCCTAGAGCTACAATGATATTTTATGTAAATTTTTAACAGAATTTCTGGAGCAACAGAGGGACATCCTTGATTTTAGACACAGTG
Source organism: Eonycteris spelaea (assembly GCA_003508835.1). Lineage (NCBI taxonomy): Eukaryota > Metazoa > Chordata > Mammalia > Chiroptera > Pteropodidae > Eonycteris > Eonycteris spelaea. Next base: position 523,206 of record PUFA01000026.1, on the reverse strand, counting down.
TTATCCATCTCTTTCCCAGTGATCAGTCTTTTTTAACTTGACCCCTGACCAAAGAGAACCACTCTGGGGCCCCTGATTCCTTCCCAATGATGCTACAATAGGATGGCACATTGCACTGTGCCATGCAGAGCTGCTGAGTCCATCCTCTTGTGCTACAGCCCAATGAGCCCCCACATCACCTCTAACAGGGAGTCTCCCTTATGTGGTGATCCATCTAAGGAAAAGACCAAAAATTCCAGAAAACAAAAAACGATACAGGAAGAAGGGAGTACAAAGTGAAGTTCAGTAATTTCCCTAGAGGCTGATCCTTGACTGAGGAAGTTCCCAGTTATAAAGAAGCCATACTCCCACTGTCACCTCGCAGTCAGAGCCTGAGCGATGACATACATTGAGCAGGAAGGTCCCAGGAAGCCCAGATGAGTTCAGCACAGGAACAGGACACCACGTGGACTCCAGACCTCTCACCTCATGCTAGAGCTACCCCTCAATAGCCCCAGCAGACCTAGGCTTTAAGCTCCAACACAGGTGAGCAAAACAATATTCCAAGATGCTCCAGAGCTCAAATACTCTATGTTTCTAGAAACAGTGCAATGTTACTGGAAGAGATGCAGTTCAAAGGTCAGCATCTGCCCGTGAGGCTATTAGCAATAGGGGCAGTGAGGGAGAACAGGGCACAACTGCCATCTGTACCTGCCTTGGGCAAGGACAACACCTACTTCTCAGGGAAGGCAGGACAAGGCCTTCCCCAGGTCCACAAATGAGCTCCAAACTTCTCAACAGCACTGTACAATGCACAGGGACTAAAGTGGGGAGATCCAGGGGAAGGGGCCTCACACAAGGTGTCTCTAGGCTGGAGGGCCTGAGCTCAAGTGGCTCTCCAGACCAGGAATGGGCAGGTAAGATCTTATTTGAGTGAGTGGCTCTCTGAGTCTCCATGGAAAATCATGGACAGTGTTGTCTTTCATTGTTCTCTTGGCAAAACCAAAATACCAGGAAACACCAGCACACGCAGTCCTTTCACCTTTGAGAAGCCTCTCTGGCTACCAGTCTTCAGCATCTCACCTCTGCATCTCACCATGTAGGATAAAGGCCAGCCAAGAGAGAGAAAAGACAGTTGTCTTTTCTGTGGGGAAACCAGAGCCACAGTCAAGGACCTAAAGCCACTGGCCTGCACTGACCGGGCTCTCAGCCAAAGGGGCCTGGCTGAACCGGACCAGCAGAATCTCTTCTCCCTCCTCCACTCTCAAACGTGTGGACAGATTTGAAGTCCTCATACACCACTACTGCCCTCAGGATAATGCCCATGCTCCCTGGCCACAGCATAAAATGTATTTCTGATCTGGCGCCCAACTTCATGCTCTGTGTTCACAACTTTTTATGCACTATTTCTCCTGCCTGGAGCATCTGCTTCTCACTTCGTTCATTTGGAACCCTCTAACTCATCCTTCCAGATTCGGTACCATTACCTTTTCTATGAAGCTTTCCCCAAACTCTCAGGTAGAGGAGGAAATCTGACCTATGGACAACCACTGGGTACAGCACATACCATGATTCGCCTTTTCTATACCACTCTGTGAGTTCTAGTGCACAAGCCTATCTGCCTCCTCTCAAATAGGCCTTATGCCTGTGTTCCTGAGCCTCAGGCCTGTGACTGAGACAAAACAACGGGTTCTTCATTGTGTTACATAGAATTAATGGATGAGGATACTGCTGCCTACCCAAAGGAAATCAGCTGCAAGTACAAGTAAGGAAGGCTGGCTGTGGCCAGAGGCCCCTGCTCAGGGCCTGGGCACCAGCTGCAGAGGAGAGCTCCCCCAACTCCATCTAGTGCTCTAGCTCAGGCTTGCTGTTCTTGGGTAGAGCCACCCATCACATGTCAGGAGGCTGCCGCTGCTGCGATGATGTTACAGTCTATTTTGAGGGTCACACTGGAGCATCTGTCAGCCTGGCCAGCCACACCCTCCATGTGTCATCACTAACTCCTGGGGCCACCCACAGGTCCATAAACTCTGAATGAGCAAGTCATTTCTCCCAAGGACCCTCAGCTTCAGGGCCTCCTTGGCTTCCTAACAAGATCAACCCAGATGCCCTTATCTCCTGGCACCACTGGCAGGGCTCTGATGTCTCCTCACCCCACCAGCCTGCTCCTGGGGTTCCCAGCTCTGGTGACTCGGCAAAATGAAGCTGAATCCCATCAGTTTGTGCCAAGTTCTTAGCTCAAACACAGTCCCTCCTTCTCCAGCTCTCTCTTATATCTGGGGAGTGCCCAGAAAGCCCAGCAGCCTGAAAACAAGCTAGTTACTGACCAGCCTCATTTTAGGTACAACAGGTCTCACCTGCTGGGAAACTCCTACTCATCACTCACCATGCCCAGACTTCCCTGCTCTTATAGACAGCCTTTCAGCCCACTCTCTACTGAGAAGGGCATAGGCTCCACGGCCTGTGCTTGCTTCTACCTTTGTTCTCCCTGCACCTAGCATGGGCCTTGCACATAGTAGGTATGAATACTCTATGAACCCTTGAAATGAAACCTTCCTAATTAGATGAGCTTAGTGTGTTTTTCTACAAAAGACATCATCAGAACAAAGGCCTTTCTGAAAAACAATGATATTGACAACTGGGTTCATAAACACCTTTTACAAAAGGGGACCATACTCAAATCTATAGAAAAACAAGTTTACAGATTCATTGAGATGGTAAGTCAAAAAAGCCCAGATTAGAGCGCATCACTCTTCTCTGGTCCCACTCAGCACTAAGCACCTTTCAGCTCTGTCCTGTGAGAACACTCTGTCCTGTGAGAATGCAATTAGACATTCCATCTCTCTACCCAGGGAGGGAATGCAATAAGGCAACAGCATGGGCACACGTGTCTAGTATCAGGAGAAGATATCTGATAAATTAGGCCACTCCACTGCACACCCCAAGCCCTGCAGCCAGGGCAGGTCGCCAAATATCCCAGGGGATCAGGGCTCACCCACAAAATAGGTACACCATCATCTGCTCCAGCCACTTTCCAGAGATGCTGAAGATCAACTAGATGATACATAAAAGCTATATATCCAGCTAACACGTGAACCAAACCCTGGTCAGAAACACACCTCCAGCATCAACAGGAAACAAGCTGATCACTGTCTGCCCTGTAATTGCCCTTGTTCTCTTCAAAACCACACCTGGCCCATACCAACATCTGGATACACCAGAGCCATAAGTAGGCTTTCAGGGATTCCTTAAAGAGGCCATGAAAGGATATTTATAAACTTGCCACCTGACAGTGGTCAATTGAAGCAGGCCACCAAAATACATATGACCTGAGACCTTTATAAAACTGAGGTTTCCAGGTCAGCTTAATGGCTATATTTACCACACGTAAAAATGCTGGGAACAGAAGGGGAGAAGATGCCCAACTTTCTTTAGATGTGTAGGCAACACCTACAGTAAGGAAATCTAACAGGGCCTTCCAACAAGATCCACTCACAACTGAAATGTTAAAAGCCAGCTGAAGGGATCTGGCTTTTGGGATGGCCCTTCCAAAAATTGGTTCTCTTCTCTCACTAGCTCAGCTATTTTCTAGGATAAAAACTATAGAGAAAACAATCCATTTTCCTCCCTACAAGTTTAAGAAACACTCCTTAGTTTCTTTGGCAATATGAGACTCCAGCACCAACATTTCAATCTATACTATAACTGTTTTGCAATGTTTGTTGTACGAGGCCATTCTCATTCACACTAGTTTAAATATATTAAACATGTGCTCTTATCAGAGGATGGAAAGGGAAAAAAGAAGCTTTAAAGCCCTCCAATAATATAAGTATCCTGTCTGTAAATGCATTAGATGGCAATAAAAGTAAAAGATGCAATAGTTTGCCATGATGAGAATTTCAAAATCACAGAATTCTAGGGTTAAAAGCAGCTTAGCTCCCCACAGTGTAGATGAGGAGACTGAAGCTCCACAGTCTACCCATGATCACACAACTCTTCCAAGCAGGGATGTTACACTGTCACTGAGGAAGAAGGCAAACCTTTAACACTGGCAGTCCTGCCCCCTGTATAGCCTCTGGGCAGGGTATGCACCACAGCAGGAGAGAGGGAATATTCTGAATGTTCAAGAACACATACTCAGGGTTGGCACGAAGGTCACTGGGGAGGGGCTGGGGGTTGGCAAACTCCCACACCAGACCTAAGGTCTGACGAAGAAAGCCTTTCCAAGACAGCTACAGTCATGTTATTTCATAACTTAAACACCTGCTTTGTCACAATCACTAGAAAAAAAGGAGACTGGGGAAAGAAGAAAAAGAAAAAAATCTTCCCTGATTTCCTGTGTCTGCTGAGATCACCCTAAAATAGAGAGCCTCTCTAATAGTGACTTTAATGAGGGCCTTCCTCAAGCTGTCCAACTGGCATTCGAGTCCCTGGACTGAAAAACAAGTTTATGAACAGCAAGATCACCTGATTCTGACCATGTGCACGCTGTTTACCCCAAGATGACAAGCCAGTGGCTGCCATGACTTTGAAGAATGTTTTGAAGACTCTACTATCCCTTTGAAGGCTACTGGGGCCTCTGTATGACTAAATGCCATAAAAAGGAACCTTAAATGCAGCAAGAGATTGAAAGCAGGGAAGTCACAAACACACGCGACAGTGGCGGGGGACACCATTCTGGACACTATATTGTTAATGTAAACTTGTTACTTGTTTTCCTAGCCTGTGAGGTTTCTCATTATAATATCACTAAAAAGAAGTCCCCTCTTCTACCCACAATGCACCTACTTGTCACCAAGGGCTGCTGCTTAGTCCAGGCCATGCCCACAGCCAAGTTAACAGGTAGCCTACTATTCAACCCTCTGCAGCCCACACCCATGCAGCTCAGCAGCTCATAACCATCACAAGTGTCAGTGGGAGACCTTGAACTCTGACCACAGAATAGCTCAATGTTGGGGGAAAGAAAGTGGTAAAGAGGGGCTTACCCATCTCTTCCTTTGCTGACAATCTTCACCTCAAAGTAATAAATGCCACAGGCAGCAGGTATAGGGTGGGTGGCACGAACTGAGGCTGCATCTTTGTGATTTTTGCCATGACCTAATTGGAAAGGGCAAGGAAGAAATTTCAGCACAAGGAAATGCAAATGGAGGCCTTATTCTTCTCTACTCCATTTCAACTTCACCCCCATGGCCAGAGGAAGCCCTTACATAGTCTAAGGAATATCAAACAACTGAGTAAACTCATAAAACTCCCACCTTTGGCTCACCTCCTGAATAGCAACCCTGCCTGAGACTGTTTCCCATACAAACCAAATGAGGGGATAGGCAACGTGGGTGGATGTGAGAGTTTCTCCAGTGCTGCTGGCAGGCTAGTGTCTCCAGAAGACAGGCAGTCCACCTGGGAGATGAGGGGAGGAGGAGGCAGCCCTGGAAGACACTATCCCACTTTAGCGCAGAACCCCAGACCCAGTCTGGGAGTGTGGCAGGTGAGCAAGATCACGGGTCTCTGGCTAATGGAGAAGATGTGACCACCCTTTCTGCAGACACTGCTGAAACTAAGCAGAAGTGAAGAAGGGCCCAGCTGGAGTTGGAGCTATCCCAGGACAAGCAGCAAGGCTCTCAGGTGGAAGCTCCAACCCAGCACTGGGTCTGGACACCTGTGCAGTCCTCTTGACATCATGTGTCTCAGGGATGAGCAGTGTAGGCAGTCGACCCTCGGCCTGGTCAGCCCCACCACCCTGGACACCCACAGGGGGTAAGGCCTAACTCGATGCACCAGGGCCGGGGAAGAGACGTAATAGGGTAGGGGCTGGGCAGCACAGCTAGCCCGCAGACACTCTGGCCTTTTCCCACCACGGCCGAACAGACCAATACCTTTGTAGTGGACGCGGAGGTTGCCCTGGGAGAGGCCGATGTAGTTATACTTGTCCTTGGGGCTCCAGGAGCGCGGCAGCGGCGTTTCGTGCTGGTTGACCGCGGGGTACAGGCGCTGCAGGCGTCGGCTCAGCTCCTGCTCTCCCGGGGACGGCATCGCGCCCCCAGCGCCCCCGCTGGAGGAGTCTCCAGCCTGTGGGCTCCCAGCTCCCGGGTCTACCGTCGCTGCCGCCATCTTGGAGGGAGCTGCTATTGTGTCACTGGGGGCGGGGAGGTGAGGGACCAGATCCGCCCCGTGCAGCCAATGGCCCGCGAGCCTACCGGGGCCGCAGGGAAACCGAGTCCTAGTCCCGTACCTTTTTTTGGACACCGCCACTCTTTGCCACATTTTGAACTCAACATCCCACAATGCAGAGCATTCCAGAGGCGGCCCAACTCGGGCTGGCAAGGAATTTCGGGAGTTGTAGTACAAACCTGCTCAGCCATAAGCTTCTTTGGCCGAGACTTTGTGACACGAAAAACTACAATTCCCACGAGCAAAGCGGCTCTAGTGTCTCAGTTCACCTCCATCCCCCATAGTCTCTGTTTATCCCCCAGCCTCGGTTCTGGTAGCTAGAGTCAAATCTGTTGTAGTGACTAATTCTGAGGAGACCCCGCTCCCAGGTCTGAGTCTACTTTTGCTACTTTGTCTTCCTCCCAGCCCGCGGGCGCGGGGCTTGGAGGCGTGGCAAACCCTGACCCCGCCCCCGCCGCTGGGCTGCTGGGGCCTGGTCGCCATGGCGACAGGCTGTACACTACCACAGCTTCCTAGGCTGCTGGTGCTGGCTGCCCGGCTGCTGGAGGGTCATGGCCTGCCCTAAGCCGCGGTGCTCCAGCTTCACGACCACGTCGAGGTAGGCGTGGGCCGGGCTGAGGGCGGAAAGGAGGGCTTTAGTACTACCAGCAAAAGAAATAGTACCTGATCTGGACCTCTGCACCTCCCTCCTCTGTACGTTGGTCTGGGGCTCCAGCCCCACAGTATCAGTTGTGTAGAAACAGTTAGAATCCCGGACGACTTGTCAGCCCAGTGAGGATGTTACGTGTTAGCAAAAGGACAGGCACACTTCATCATTAGTAACAGCCAGCTTGTTTGTATGGAGTGTGTATTACGTGACAAGTGTTTTATATACCACTCTTAACCCTCACAACAACTCTATGAGGTAGTAATATTACCATTTTACCAATGAAGAAATAGAAGTCTAAAGAGATCATGTGTTTTACACATGTGGTTGGACTAGGATTTGAATCCAGCCGTGTGAGACTCCTGAACCTGAGCTCTTAGATAAATTGCCTCTTCACCCACTTACTTATAAGAAAGATGCTTGTCAAATTACTGGCTAACTCTATACAGACCAGGCACATCTCACAACCTCAGGGTACCTCCTGCCTGTATTCAGAGGCGTAGCCTCTGGGCACTGTAAAATATGATAACAAGCCAGGAAAACCACAAAGTATAAGGGTTAAAACAAAAATTTTGGATACTTTTCTAGCTTTGGGACCTCAGAGAAGGCCTTTAAAGCTCCAGGTTTCTGCTTCCATAGCTCAAACAGCCCACATCACAAACATTGCTAGGAACATTTAGGTAGAGTATGTGATGCTGTCATCATAGCTCTCGCATATAATAGGCATTCAGTAAGTGTTGAAAGAATATAGTTTCTCCCTTCTGCTCCTCAGAGCAAAAAAAACTGATCTCACCTCAACTCTAATCCTTCAAGTTCTGCTGCCTTGACAGAGAAAGCCTACAAAAGTCAGAAAATTAAATGCCAATTTGATTATTTGATCCTGAGCTAATATGAATCTACAAGAACCAGACAGCAGGCTTGAAAGAATGTCATTACTCAGCACAGGAATAATTTAGGAAATGGCAGCCATGTTTCAAAAGGACATGAAACATACTCAGAAAGAGAATCTGCATCTATTTTTTTTTAATTTATTTTTTATGGTGACATTGGTTAACGAACTCCAATAAGTTTCAGCTGTGCACTCTAACAATAAAGCATATATATATTTACACTGTGTGTTCACCTCCCATAGTTAGATTTCTTTCTGTCACCACATATTTGACCCCACATCCATTTTAAGACAAAAGCACAATGTAATTGTTGAGGCTGAATTTGATGGCAGTACAAAATGTCATTCATTCCTGTCCATAGTCTTGATTCACCAGTATTTAATGATATACTTTCAATGACATACAATGATATACAGCTTCACTGCTTGCCTTAGAGGCACAATGTGAGGTGTCCTCCTCCAGCTCCCCTTTGAGCAGGGTCAGGATGGTAAAAGATAGGCCAGACTTTAGCACTGTGGATATGTCAGGAAGACCCCCTAAAAGAGACCTTTGAGTTGTGCATTGCCCTGGGACAGGTTTCTCCTCAGATAAGTCTGTAATCTCTACCAGGTGTTCTTAGAATTATTCTTCGCCAGTCGGTTTTTTGACTGTTGTCTCCTTTGACATTCAGAACTAACATCTGTTACCTTCTGAGCATTTTCACTTGGCAGCTTCTCAGGATTTGTAGAGTTCCCCATAGTTTTTTTGCTTGCCTTGCCTTATTTGGTAGCTTCAACAGGACCAAGAACAGAATTTGGAAAATTCCTAGTCTTGACAGAGAGTTATCAACCCCCACAGTGAGCAGAGGGGTTAACCTGCTGTTTCCTGTCTCAAACCCATGAATATCTGGGCAAAAACCTTTCCTTTTCCACACTGGGTGTTTATTCGACATGGTTTGTTCACACTTGTTCTGTTTAGAGACAATAGAGGACTGGTGTTTGGGGTGTCACTGCTCTATGGATTAGGACTGAGCAACTCTGCAGGGCAGGTTTTCCCAACTGAGTTCATGTTACTGCTCTCAACTCCCCTGGATTTTGAGTAGTCCTAGTCACTTTTTTAGACAAAGACACCCGTTCAGAGGTTATGCAGCATGCTTAAGGTCACCAGCTAATAAGGGGAATGAAAACACAAGTCTCTTTGGCAGCATAAACCCCACCCCACCATGGATTGCTGGAATTACTTCTTCCTTTGTTTCCACCTGGATCTGCCTACCCACATGCACCCCTCTCTGTTGACCTAAAAAGCCTTCCTAGCTTGAGCAAGGATGGCTCTCCCAAGAGGCCTAGGAGTTAAAGACCTTCTGAGGTTCCACTTTTCTCCTATTAAGCTGTCAAAATTCACATCTGTGCAGCTCCTTGCAGTTTACAGTCTATTTTTGCATATCTCTTTTTCTCTTATTTAAACTTCACAGCAATTTTGTGAGATAGGAAAAGCTAGAATTATCTCCATTTCCTTTTGAGGAAACTAGACTTACAGAGGTTAAATGACTTGCCCAAGGGAGGTCCTGTTGGAACCACACATCAGCCCCCAGGCCCTATCAACCAGAAAGTGGAAGATTGAGACTCCCACCCTGGCTTCTTGTCCTATAACAAAAAGCCTTTGGTATCATACCCCCAGAGTGTGCCAGTCATGTACATGAAACTCTCATCTCAGCCACAGCTGAACACTGCATGGAAATGTAGGCCCACAGAGTTCTCTGGGTTCATAATGAGGATATCCTGCCCTTCAGGAGTTGGCGAGACTCTGGTGATGAGAAGGTTTCTGGGAACATAGGAAAATAGTTTGGGCCCAGGGCCAAGAGATCGTTGGCAGCATCTCTGCGAATCTAGAGGCAGCATTAAGAAGACCCCAGAGCCTGACTTTGAGGTCAGAGGAGGTAATGTCTTGTGGATCTGGGAAGGGTGGAAGTGCTCTCCCCATGCAAGGCTCTGTCACCCACCATTTTCTTTCCCTTCTCTCTGCAGAACACACCTGAAGTCTTTAGGAGTAATCACAGATGACCCCTTCCTCACAGAAACTGATAAAACCCAGAAACGCAAGCTTTCTCAGAAACGGAAGACTCAGGTTAGTGGCAATGTCCTGTTGGAACCCCAAATGTCAGCCCTCATATCCTATCTGCTTCCCTCTCTGTAACCCAAAAGCACCACCCACCTGAAACATGCCTCACCAAATGGCTTGTCAGGAGAGTGTACACTAGGCTCTGGAATGGGAATGTGCATACTTGCCTTCCCAGACTCCTTGGCAGAGACTCAACCTGAGCCATAGATACCTCTCCCCTGCAATTAAGCATTCTGGAGTGGACCTCATTTCTTCATCTAGCCTGCCATGTATCAGGCACTGTGCTAGGTGCTAGGTGCTAGGTGCTAGGATGGTCCCACCAGATCTTCCAGGGTCCTCCATGGCTGTTACTTTTTGTTTCAATGGCCCAAGTGTCTGATAGGATACCTGAGTGGCTGGCACATGTGCTCCATAAATGCTTCAAGTAGGTGTGTGAAGGCAGGAGTAAAAAGGATGTTCCTACATTGCACTGTTGGCTTTGGGTTGAGAGCAGAGACTATTTACCAGCCTCAAGAGACCAAGTGCAGCCACGGCCACACAAGACCCACACCCACACCCCGCCCCTTCTCCCTACTTGGTGAAACTGGGGCCCGGCGCTTTTGCTCCTTATTTCCTGCGCGGTGGCAGCTACGCTGTTCTCAACCACCAGGGGGAGTCGTTTCCTCCTGCTGTCTCCCCGCCATTCTCCCAGGCCGCCCTTTCAGTTTTCACCTGCAGGGGGAAGCAGAAAGCATGGAGCACCCTGGAACCTCTCCTCCTAGCTCCTCGCTTACGGAGGCCTTCCCAGCTGTTAATAACCAGCTGGAGAAGCCATACATGCCCAAGAATCAAAGTAGGGTGGCCATGTTTTCTCCCAGCAGAAATGACTGGCCTCTGAAAGTGTGAAAAATTTATTGATTCACCAGGGTTAAGTGCTTCTTTGAAAACGTCTCAGGCATCTTTTAAGGTTACTTTGCACTTTTATAAAAACCACATTAATTTTGATAGTCTTTCAAAAAAAACTTTTTCTGGCTTGATTTTTGTTTGGCTTCTCTTATTTTTCCAGTTTGTCTATTTCTACTTTTATTTCCTGTTTTTTTTTTAAAGCAACCAGAGGCTCAAAGCTTTCTTTCTTAAAATAATAGTAAAAGGATTTTAAGCAATTAAATACCTATGAGTGCTTCTCTGATCATGTCCCATTCTGAACATGTAATTTTAACATTGCTACAATGTTATATTTTTATTTTAAGTAACAAATGGGTCAGGAAAAATATGAATTTATTTTTAAATTTCTAAGTGGTCAAGTTTTTTAGAGGTATATGTATATTGTCAATTTCTATTTTCATTGCATTATATCAGCAAATGCGAGTTACAGTTGACCCTTGAACAACATGGGTTTGAACTGCACAGGTCTACTTACATGTAGATTTTTTTCAATAAATATATTGGAAAATTTGGGGGATATGTGCGACAATTTGAAAAAACTCGCAAACCTTTGGTTTTCTAAACATTTTTTTTCTCTAGCTTACTTTATTAAGAATACAGTATATAATACATATAACAAAAAAAAGTGTTAATTGACTGTTATTGGTAAGGCTTCCAGTCAACAGTAGGCTATTAGTAGTTGACTTTTGAAGGAGTCAAACGTTATATATGGATTTTGGTTGTGTGGGGTTTGGTGGCCTTAACCCTCGCATTGCTCAAAGATCAACTGTATATAGTTTCTGGTTTTAAAACATATTAAGACCTTATCTGTGACCTACAGTTATTATTATATTTTGTATGTAGTAAAAGTTCTTTATTTCTACTTAATGCATGTTATAAATCTGTTCATCTGTCGTTATCAATTATCTTATTCTTGACACTAGTACCTTTTACCTTTTTCTGTTTAATGTAGCTTATTCTGATAGGAGGGCTTTAAACTCCTTACTACAATTCTGTTTCATCTCTTTTTTTCTTCCCATATTCATGTATTCAACAAATATTTGTTGATTCCCACTATGTTCCAGGCACTGGGGATACAGTGGTAAAGACAGACATAGTCTCTGTTTTTTAGAGAAGATGGAGTGTAATGATGGGAAAGTGTAGGCATTGGGCCTGGGAAAAGTAACAAGGAGAATCCCTGAGGTCTTAAGAATGAGTAATCAGAATAGAGTATTCTTGACCCAAGAAGAGCACATGTAAATAATACACCCAATGAGTAAAGTTTTTGTTTTTATTTTGCCTTTCATCCATGCTAAACTGTTGTGTTCCTTTATATATTAATTTCACAATATTTGCTGAGTACTGTTTAAGACTGTGAAGAATGTTAAGTACGATACCATTGATTCTGTAGATACAGAGATAGATCAACCCAAGCCCCACAAGAGGCTGAAGTCCTCCCTGGAACCAGAAACAAGGCTTAATATATACTTCCCAAAAATATTTAGGAAAAGAATGAGTGATCCCAAGATTAAGATAAAACATGTAGAATTAACAAAATGCAAAGAAGAGCCCAAAGAGACAGTAGGATTTCCACACTTAGGAAAGTCAGGAGCCAGTTATTCTTAGTCTGGAAGGACTCCTATAACCTGGATACATGGGGCATAAGAGGTAGGCCTGGCCTCTCTATCCCAGAAGAACCTGGAGGCTAGGCTCAGAGCCACAGAGGGGGCTTTAATATTAAATTCGGTATTGAATTCAATTCAATTTTCTTTTAAATTTGAAAGTAGTTTATGTGCACTGTAGAAAAATTTGAAAAATATATTGTTCTATACAAATAAGGACCCATGGGCCTATCATTAGAGAATAATAATTGCTGATAACCTTTTGAATTATTTCCTCCATCTTTTCTGATCTTTCATTTTACTTGGTTGTGCTTTTTCCCTAACTGCAGGCCTTTAGGGCTATAGCATTATCATAGTTCCATGTTAAACCTCTTTGTAAACATTTCATGGCTGCATAACAATTTTACATTTTTAGGTACTTAGGAGTTTTCTCATTTTATCACAGTCATAAGGCTTTGGGGACCGCCCTTGGGTATAAAGCTGCTGCTCCACCTCTGTCCCACGATGCTCCGGATGCCCCAGGCCTCGGCCTCCACCTCAGCTGCCTTGCTCTCCTTGGGCATTGGCCCCTCTTAATAGATCTTCAAAACTCCTGCTATTTCCCTGAGATGTTGGTGCTACCCAGGCAGTCTCTGTGTCCCCTAGCCCCACTCCCTACACACACCTTCTCCCAGAATAACCTCAGCTCCTCTCACACACTCATTCAAGCTTTATTGCATATCACTGACATCATTATCTCCTTCAAAATGCCCAGCCATGCCTGACCCCCTCCATTTAGGGCCCCCCACCCTTCTGTAACCTCCACTGGCTTCGGTCACTACTTGCTGACTTGTCACACCAGTCCCATCATACCCCAGTTTCCCTCATGTTCCTAGAACCCAGCGAACCCAGAAATGTTTGATGAACAAATGAATGACTAAATAGATGAACTCCAGAAGTAGGCTTTACTAGGTCAGAGGTCATTTTTTTCCTCCTATGTTTTGAGTATTTCATGAAAAGGTTAAAAAACAAGCCCGTACATACTACTGTTTCCACGCCCTACCTCTGCTCAAAGTTCAGAATGAGATCCCACTGCTTCGGGACACTCCTCCCACCTCCCCCAGAGGGTGCAGCCCAGTCTCCTCCCAGGTTCCACAGCTCACCCTGCTGTATCTCTGCAGTCCTGTCTGTGTTAGTCAGGCTTGAGGCTGGGCCTGCACTCCTCTACCTCTGTCTCTTTAGCTGGACTGTGTTGTGAGGGCATGGGCTGGTCCTGAGCAGTACTTATATCTGTTTCATAACACAGGTATCCAATACTCACTGACATACCTACAGAAGAGAATAGCTCACCTTTAGTGAGTTCCTAGGAGGTACCTGAGTCTGTGTAAACCACTCTGTATGCTTTCTCTTTGCATTCTCACATCAATACAGTGCAATGGGACTATAGCCATCTCCATTTTACAGATGCAGAGACTAAGGCTCAGAGAAGTTAAGCCTGTGGGTCACATGACTAATAAGGGAGAGCTGGGACTTAGCCTAAGCCCTCTCTAACTCTAGGGCCCACGATTGTAATTATGAACTATATTGAAATGTTGGGGGAAAAAATCACAAGTGGAGGGAGAAGGATGGAGAGAAGCAGCAGGAAGGGGAGCAATGTTGCCATGGTAACCCCACCTGTCCTTTCCTGCATTCCTATCAGTATTCCATTGATGGCTACCTGTCCCCATGGCCCACATACACCAGTGGCCAGACCATTCCACATAATCGAAAGCCCTGTTTGGATGACTACCGGAGGCGATCAGGGTAAGCCAGGGTCAGCCCAATGGTGGATGGGCTACTACAGACCCCACATGGGGTCCAGAGACAGACAGCACAAGGGTATGTGCTGCCCCAGACTGAGGGTGCAAGGGCCTCGTTGGGTCTCTATCACAACTTAGCTCACCATCCCCTGCAGTAGCTGGCAGCAGCAGACCCTGGGCACTACTAAGCCAAGGTATCTGGAGCAGCTAGAGAACTACCTACGTAAGGAGCTCCTCCTGTTAGACCTGAGCACGGACTCTGCCCAGGAGCTGAAGCTGCAGGTCAGAGCCACAGAATTACTCTAGGTATGGGAGGGGAAGAGGTGGGAGGAAGCCCTGATCATCAGGACTGTGCACTTCAGACCTTCAGGAGAGACCAACCTCTCCCAGTTCCTTTGGATTCCTCTTTCTGGTAAGAGAAATGTGTTCTTTGACAAAGCCAATGAGTAGGAAAGCCTGCCAGTATAGAACCCAAACTCCTGAGGCTTGAGTTTCCTCACCTGCGTCAGGTAGACTGGATGTGTCTCAAATCCCTTCAGCTCTGTGATCCCCAGTGCCCAGCTTTGGTTGGTCACAGGATATCAGTGAATAGAGTCTGGATCCTGGCAGTTGGGCAAGCAGGGGTCCTACAGTGTTCACCAGCCCAGTGGTGACAGCCCAAAGCTTCAGGAACTTAGCCCAGACACACAGAGAGAAATCTAGATGCAACCTGGATTCTGGTACATATAAGGGAGAGAATCACCAAATCCCTACTCAAACAGGGAAAATGGTGGGGAATCCCTCACTTCTGATTTAGTCACTGACAAAAGCATTTGCTAGGCCCTGAACAGGGCCTTATATATATGACCTCACAAGCTGAAAGTACCTCACCAACAAGGAAATAGAAACTTGGAGAAGGGATTCAGGTATGAAGCAGCGGAGCTAGGATTCAAACTCAGGCCTGTTCAGGAGCCTGTGCTCATTCCAGTACCTGATGTTGCCTCCTAAACCTTCCTGTGTGTCCAAGTGAGACAGGAAACCACACCTCTGCTTGGAGGTCAGAATGTAAGGTTAGAACCTTCTATCTCCTCCTGCTCCCACAAGGCTTTAAAATGGTAGTGGATGGGTGCTGGTGGGAGGCCAACTGAGGTGCATGGAGGCTAGTGGCCTGGAGAGCCAGAGAAGGTTGTCTGCCAGGCCTCAGAGATAGCACCAGGAAAAGCCTCTGGAGAACATCTGAGAAAGACAGAGCTACCTGCTCAGTTTCCTGGCCCTGAGAGACCCAGGTGGTGCCTAGCTTCATGCTAGAATACTTCTAAGCCAAGCAAAGAAAAACTCAGGTCCCACTGAGGGTGGCAGCTATAGGCCAGGAGGTGACAGGTTCCCTTTTCCTCCCAGCCTTACAGAGAGATCTTTGAGTTCTTCATAGAGGACTTCAAAACATACAAGCCATTGCTATCTTCCATCAAGAATGCATATGAGGTGATGCTGGGTAAGACTTCAGGCTCCCTGCCTGAGCCCAGGTTGGAAGGTGTGGAGAGGGTCCTTCCTTGACCTTCTGGGGCTCTGCAGTAGGGCTGGGGCAGCTACGAACTGAGCCTTGAGGTCACCCAGCTCTGCTAAGCCTTTTTGCTTACACTGTCCTGTGATAGAGCACCTGAGGGCACCTGACCACCTCCTGTCCTTGGGAAGCATGGTGGGGCAGGAAATAGAGTACTTTTTCTGTGGAGGCTGAGCCTTAAAGGGAGTGAGTACCTCTGGGAAGTGAGACAGCTCCCTGCAAGCAGGCTCAGGAGGTACCAGGCATGGTGCAGCTGTAGGACAAAGGTTGTAGGGGGAAAGGTCATAGGTGAGACCCCAGTCCTCATCTAGACTCTGACCTTGGTTTAAAAGCAAGTGCAGAGAACATTTGAGATCTTGCTCCTCAGCATATGTCATCAGTTTGGTTCAAATTAAAAAAAAAAAAAAAATCAAGCGCAGAAAGGCCTTAAGCAGAGGCCGTGCTTTGAACGAGGCATTAATAGACTCCTGGAGCTTGCAAGGGTCATAGCCACTCACTGCGACCCTAGGATCAGTCTCCTGGCTGTTCCCCATGGCCCCAAAGGGACTCTCCCACCTGTCCCTGCTTAGCCCACCAGAGGGACAAGATTCGGGCTCTGGAGCCCCTGAAGGCCAAGCTTGTCACTATGAATGAGGACTGCAATGAGAGGATCCTAGCCATGAGAGCTGAGGAGAGATCTGAAATCTCCATGCTGAAGAAAGAGAAGATGAATTTGCTAAAAATCATTGACAAAAAGAATGAGGAGAAGATCTCATTGCAGAGCGAGGTAAATGGAATATGGTGACCAGCTCCCTAAATCCCTGCCACCCCCACCCCAAGGGTGACCTGAGGCCTTGGGTACTGAGGTGACCTCCTAACTCCCTCCACCCTCTACCTGGAATGACAGACTGGCCGCCACCTCCCCCCGAGCCCCTGCTACCTCCATGTTCTGCCCTCCTCCTTGGCTCAGCACTAGTTCCATGAGGCCCCAAATGCCAGCAGAGTCCTGCTCCTTGATCGCCAGACCTCCACCACAGGACGCACTGGCACTCTGCTGGATTCTCAGGAATCGCCGGTCTCCTTCTTCCTCTACTTTTCTTGTTCCTAAGCCCTGGTGAGGCCACCCAGCACACATCCCATCCCCTGTGGGGACTAGCTACATACAGGGATCCAAAGGCAGCCCATAACCATGCAGCCACCTTCCCAACAGGTGACCAAACTAAGAAAGACCTTGGCTGAGGAGTACCTACGCTACCTCAGTGAGCGAGATGCCCGCAAGATCCTCATTGCGGACCTGAATGAGCTACGGTACCAGCGGGAAGACATGTCACTAGCCCAGTCCCCAGGTAAGCCTAAGGGAGGTTTCTCGTTCTGATGAGGTGCCAGAGAGGAGTCTGGCATCCACCACCCAACCTCATTCATTCAGCTCTCCTAATATCTGCTCATTCAGTGCCCATTCATGATGGGAGATGTCCCTGCTGCCCCCTGGGTCTGTGGCTCGTCTGAGCTGGACTGAGAATCATAGACTCGTCGTTTAAGTAGGAACAACTGCTGGCAGCTGAGACAGCCTAGACTCTCTTAGGGCAGGACAAGCCTGGTACCCCTTGTCTTGGGCTTCTCTCTTTAAGCCCTCAGCCCTAGGCTGGTAGCACTGTGGGAAAGACCTGGGGGTTCCCAAGGAGGGAGAGCAGGACTTGGGACATGCCCCAAGGGACACTCTAACCCTGCCCTGGGCTACAGGCACCAGAGTCAGGTGACACAAGTTGGTGGGACCCCTGGCAGGCATCTGGGGGGAAGACCCTGTGAAGTTAACAGTGGCTCTGAAGATGGCTCGGCAAGACCTGACCCGCACACAGATGGAACTCAACACAATGAAGGCCAACTTTGGCGATGTGGTGCCCAGGAGGGACTTTGAAATGCAAGAGAAGATCAACAAGGATTTGCAGGAGCAGGTGCTGGTGGGCAGGCAGGTCAGGCAGGGTAGGGCAGGGTCGTGCAGTTGGGTAGCAAGGACCGATCACCTTGCCCACAGCTGGATGGTCTGAGAGATGACTACAAAGAAGTGTGTAAGGAGCATGAGATACTGCTGCAGTTGCACATGAGCACGCTGAAGGAACGGGATCAGTATCATTCTGAGCTACAGGAGATCCAGCGCACCTCCACACCACGGCCTGACTGGACCAAGTGTGAAGGTAATGATGGCTATTGGGGCCCCAGGGACTGCTCAAGTGTGTGGTTCTGACTCCAGCTCCCACTCTCCACTTGCAGATGTGGTGGCTGGGGGCCCAGATCGCTGGCAAATGCTGGCTGAAGGCAAGAACAGCGACCAGCTGGTGGATGTGCTCCTGGAGGAGATTGGTGTGGGCCTGCTACAGGAGAAAGACTTCTTCCCTGGTCTGGTAGGGGAGTTTGTAGGCTTGGGAGGGTTGGGGCCAGAGTCAAAAGGGCCTGGCCTTGCTGCTGAGACTTGAGGTTCTTGGGGAACCACCTGGGGCTTTGCCCTTCTTGAGAGTGGAGCCACAGATAAGCCAAATGATGAGCTGACACTTTCCCTTCCAGGGCTATGAAGAATCCATCCCCCCTTTCCTTCGGTTTGAAGGTGTTGTGGAGAACAAGAAGCCAACCAAGAAGGATGTCATAAACCTCATCAAGGATGCCTGGAAGGAACGTCTCGCTGAGGAGCAGGTCAGATCTTGGCAGCCATTACAGCCTGGGGTGGCCTCCAGAATCCTCCAGGGGGTTCCCTCAAAGTGCTAGTGAGCAAGAAAGAGGGCCAACCAACCATGGAGCCGCTGACCAAGTAGTCTTTCCCTATCCTACAGAAAGAGAAGTTCCAAGATTTCTTTCTCAATTTCCTGGAGCGTCGTTTTGGGCCTGCTGATGTCATGGCCTGGGCTTACACCATTTTTGAAAATATTAAGCTCTTCCGCTCCAATGAGGTCATGAGTCAGTTCTATGCAGTCTTGATGGGAAAGGTGAGCTTGGGACTGGCCCTCCACCCTTTGTCCTCAGCATAGGCCAGCTCTGTCCCTACCACTCCAAGAAGTAGCAAGGTAGTCAGTACTTCCCTCCCTGCAGTGGAACGAAAATGTGTACATCAAGCAGAAGGAAACAGTAACACAGCTGCTGAAGGAGATGACAAATGTTGACAGTCAGAACGAGGGGCTACTAACCATGGAGCAGTTAAGGTGAGAGGCCGGCCAGGCCACCTCAAACTCCTATCCAACACTTCTTCTGGCCAGGCTCCCAGCTGTGCTGGGGAAAGGGAAGCCTGGTGGGAAGGGCCACAGCCTCAATGCTGGCTGCCTTTTTGAGCACCAGTGGGGCCGGCAAAGGGGTGTAGGAAGATGGGTAGGCAGGTCTCAACCAGGCCTCTGTTGGCTCTTGTGTCTCCCCACAGCACTGTCCTCAAGAGCACCTTTCCCTTAAAGAAGGAAGAGAAAATTCAAGAGCTAATGGAGGCAGGGGGCTGGCATCCCAGCAGCAGCAATGCAGACTTGCTCAACTACCGCTCATTGTTTGTGGAGGTGTGTCAGAGGCCTAGAAACTTTCCCAGCCCTGCTAAGCCCTGTCAGACCCTAGCCCATGTGCACTTACCCTATTTTATGGCCTGTCTCAGGATGAGGAGGGCCAGAGTAGGCCTTTTGTGCAACAGCTGTGGGAACAGTACTTGGATGAAAAGGATGATTACTTACAGGAACTAAAGCAGGAGCTGGGCCTTGAACTGTGAGTGACCCTGGGGCCCTCAGGTCCACTTAACCATAGGCCAGTCCTACAGGTTGGGTCACAGGGTAACATTTCAAGCCCCTGGGTCTCCCTGTGTATTGAGCTTGCTGCTGGGCACTATATACTGCTCGAGTCTGCCAGAAGGCATCTTGGGGTCTGGGGTGGGGGGCAGTCAAGGCCTATCTCTCTCTTTTCTTTTGGGGCAGCCGTGAAAAAGTGACCTTACCCAAGGTACGTGAGGCCCTGATGACCATAGATCCCAAACTGGACAAGCAGACCCTGAACAGCTATTTGAGCCAGGCCTTCCAGCTCCCTGTAACAGAACTGCCAGAGGAGGCTGAGGAAAAGACAGAGAACATTATGACACAGCTCCAGACTGCCCTGGAACGGCTTCAGATGGCCGACATCAGGCGCATGGGGCCTCGAGAGCAGGAGCCTATAAGCTAGAGCCACTGTGGGCAGCAAACCCTTGATTTTTAGTATAAAATTGTTTGTCTGAGTCCATGCAATTCTCCCGATTATGCAAAGGACGGGGCTGGTCCCTGCCTGGCTGGCCCCAGGACATGTACTGAAATACGGCGCATTCTGTTTGTGACACTTTATTGATGATGGGGGTGGGGAGGAGCACTGAAAGAATATGTGGGGCCAAGGGGCCCCAGGTGAGGACAGGGCAGTTGTCAAGGGCTGACCGCTACTGGGCAGGGAAGACAGAGTTGCCACTGAATGCACAAGGGATTAGTAGCTGCCGGTACTCCAGGGGCAGGTGCCGCTCCACAAGCACGTGCAGGGAGACTTGGTCAGTGACCAGGCCCTGCCTGCAGAAGATGATAGAGATAGACAGAATCAGTGCCAGCATTCCCACACCAGGAACCTCCCTACTTCCACCCACTGACCGTCGCATCAGCAGCTCCAGGTCCTCTAGCTTCACAGTCTTGCGGCCAGCATGAGCAGCAAATACCTCCAGGTCATCACACAGATGTTGGAAATATTTGTCCAGGCTGCCAAAAAGGTTGGAGTAGAATAGACTGAACAAACTGTTCATCATCTGAGAGGCTTCTCTCCCTGAGGATCCAGGACTCACCACTTCTCCACCATCTCAACGGCCTTCTTCTCCATGGACATCTTAGCATAGAAGCTGAAGAGCTTAGCATAGTGGCTCAGTCCAGTTTTATAGGGATCTTGACGGAGTCTGGGGCCAGCAGTTCGGGCCCTGGGAGGAAGCCTAGCTGATAGAGACTCCAGAGGCTCTGAAGATAAACTAGGGGCAGGAATGGACAGAGTTAGCTGAACTGCTACTCAAAAAGGCCCCAAATCAAAGATAAGTCTTGCTGGCTCCTGTCAGGACTGGGGCCCTTGTGCTCCTTGGCCAGCCTGGACCAACAGCTCTAACAATCTGCTGGGGTCAGTGGGGACAAGGGGCCATGTAGAGGCCTGGTCTTTCCCTGGGACCTTGATCCTCCACAGTCTGGACCCGATGTCCCAGTCTAGCCTTATCATACAAACTGGTATTTGCTCAGGCCCATGACCCTCAGACCTCAACATGGACATTCCCTCCCCTCAGCCTATTGCTAACTGTCTGATTCTGCTAATCCTCCCCCAGGAAGCATTCTCTGACTACATACTGACCTATTCCACTTCCCCCTACCCAGGTTCCTCTAAGCCCCCGGCAGCAGGTACCAGAATGACAAATATGCTCTTAGTGAGCCACACCCAGCCCACCTAAGGATGCTCTGCTAGATAATGATCCTCATACCTGTAGGAAGAGGGATAATCTTGTCGTGCCCAATGCCAACCTATGGTGCCTGCCCCCTGCCCAAAAGGCCCATGTGGAATAGGGTTATGGGAACTTACATTGCAGTACTCGCAGGTGGAGCTGGCTCAAGAAAATGAAGTTGCCTGGCCTGAGGGAACTCTGGCGTGCTGCAGGCCAACTCTGGACTTGCTGCAGAGAAAAGGGAGGGTTAAGAGGGCTCAGGCCTAACCATCTTGCACAACCCTGAAAGCCTATAGCTTCTTTGTCCTGTTCATTGAGGGCCCCATTTAGCTCCAGCCAGCCAAGCAAGGGTTCCCTCTGAGTCTCCCTGGCCCAACACTACCTGTGCTCAGCAACAAAACCCATGTAAGGCCCTCCTCTAAGGCCAGGGACTGAACATAGCCACCACTCACCCATTCACCCCTCATCCCTGCACTGGGCTCCTTACCTGTCCTACTAGAGGTGTCCTTATCCCCTGAAGATACTTCTGGTTCCTTGGCCTCAATAGTCCCCGGGATCCCTCTGATATTTTCACTTCTGTGTGTCTCTCAGGCTCTTCTGCTCTGAGAGATCCTTGTGCCACTGCTGCCTCCTTCACTTTGCTCATGCTCAAGCATTCCTCCATCATTTCCTCTACCTCCTCACCAACTCCACCCTGTGAGGGCTCTAGTCCGTCTTCTCCAGAGATATTATTGCTGGTGTCTAGGAAACCCATAGCAAGAGCATCAACCTCCTTTGCCTTTTCTGCCAGAAGCTGGGCTGGTTTCCCAGGACCTGGATCAAGGGGAGAATATAGGCTAGAAAAGCAGTAGATCAAGGCTGTAGCTCTGAGATTGGGTAAAGATGGAGTAGTAAAACCCAGCCTATTCCATTAAGAGGCCAGAGGCAGGCCCAGCGTACTGGTTGGAGTCTCCTGGCCCAACACTGACTCTGCTCTTGGATGGGGGAAGGACCAACAGCCAGGATACTCTGGGGAAACACAAATGGACCTGCCAACTATCACCCAAACTTAGCTTGGCTCCAGACCACTTTCCCTACATACTCACTGTTGTTTTGCAGCCCAGGCCCACTGCGACATGTCCTCCAACTGACAGCCCTCTCAGCAGAGAGAGAGGGGCAGGGCAGGGAGTGGTGCACACTGGGGGAATGGCCAATCAAAGGCTGGGAGAAAGGCTGGGTGTCCTCCAACGCCGTGTTTGTTGGTAAGGTAGCAACAGGGGTTCTGAGGCTATCACCTGGAGATCAAGAACCAGATGGCGCTCAGTGTATTCCAGGCCTACTTGCTGCTACCCAGTCACTAGGGCCAGGCCAGGGGTTCCCATAAATCTGCCCCAAGTGGCTTTCAGAAAGAGAAGACTACCTTATCTCCCTTCCATAGCTCTCTCTGCTCACTTTCCTGCTCCTTAGCCTGCCATTCCTAGGCTCCACAGCTTACCCCACCCAAAATGCTCACCATGCCTCTACTCTCTACGTCTCACTCTGCTTCCTCTACCTGGAACCCTCCTCTTACCCTAGTGAACTTAACTTGTCTTCCTGAACCAGGTTCCCAGGTCAGCTCTGACTGGCTAGCTGTTCCTGAAACTTTGCCCCTTTCAACTCCCAACAAGCTCCAGCCACTATTTCCTATGAGTCCTGGAAGACCCTGAGGGACTATCCCACCAAGACAAGATTACCTTATGGAAAGCAGAAATTCCTTACAGACCTACTGGCCAGGCTTGCTCACTGTCCTTGACCCAATGTAGAGGGGAGCAACACTGGACTCACACAGCACTTACTATCTGTCATGGAGGAAAGCTTTCCCCACAGGTTACAAGAGGGAAATCCCAACCTTACCTGGAGCAGCCAAGGCCACAGAAGTATCTTGCAGATCCTTCAAAAATATACCCACATCTACAGCTCGGCGTGTAGGAGGTCTGCGGGCCAAACCAGGCCTCTTCACTGATTGTGGGTGGAAAGGTGTGGCAAAGGTCAGGTTGAGGGAGCTGGTGGGAGGAAAGCACAGAGGAAAGTCAGCTACCTGAGGCCCAGCTCCCCTCGTCTCCTGATTTCTCCATTTGCCCTGGTGCTCTCATTTCTTAGAACACAACCACCACGCTGTGAGGCTAAAATTGGCAGTGAGCAGTATGGCAAAAATCTATTCTAGTTGTTCCCCAAGGCTCTCCTCCAACAACCCCCAGAACAGACAATGGCACCTGGTGAGGGAGGAGGCATCAGCTTTCTCATGAAGCTCTGCAAGAGGACACAAAAAGAAGAAACCATGATGTTACCAAGACTCATGATAGCCCTCTCTCAGGCCTCCTCAGTCTCTACAGAGGACAGGAGAAGGTGGTCATAGGCATTGTCCAGGGCCTCACCTTGGGAGAGAGGCAGCCCCTGGTCCATTCCTTGCTGAAACACTGACAATCTCAGCCTCTGCTTCCTCCTGCCAGGAGCCAGCAGATCTGGAGCCAGGGTTGTGGGGGGTTCGAGCTCAGGAAGTTGCAGCTCCAGGCTATAAGGATGGAGCTTAGACAGGCCAGGAAGCCCAAATATGGCTTTGGGGGCCCCCCAAGAGGTTCTAAGACTAGAGCTGTCTAACAGCCCTGCCCCAGAGGGGAATTCATTGTGTACCTGCCCCGACTGCTTTCCCAGCTGGAGGGCTGGACCACCTGTGGTGCCGGCACTGGCATCACCTCTGGCTCTGGCATGACCATGGAAGATTCTGGGGCTATAGAAATACAAGGAGAAGGTACGGCTGGCAGGGCAAGATGCCCTGAATGAGGGATACTATGGGACTGGGGCCTAACTGACCAATAGGCCAGTACTCACCAGTTAGTAGGATGTTCTCCAGCAGAGTCCGGGGGGTCTGTTCCTTCAGATGTCCACTGGTTTGAATGTGGGCCAATCTGCCAATAGACTTTGAGGGAAAGCACCAAGCAAACAGTCTGTCCCTTTGCCTTGAGATTCCCTCAAGATGAGCTCCAGAGCAGAGCTAGACCTCAGAGCCCTCACCCTGAAGGCAGCCAGAGCCCTGTAGTGATCAATGGGCTGGGCACTTACCCTGGCTCTATGGGAATGCTGCCGGGAAGTT
This sequence comes from Eonycteris spelaea, assembly GCA_003508835.1. Taxonomy (NCBI): domain Eukaryota; kingdom Metazoa; phylum Chordata; class Mammalia; order Chiroptera; family Pteropodidae; genus Eonycteris; species Eonycteris spelaea. The sequence continues at coordinate 499,055 of PUFA01000026.1, read as the reverse complement.
GTCTTCGTTTGGCTCCTCAGCCTCATAGAGAAAGGTGTTTCAAGCTGGACTCTCTGGGCACTGTATAAAGACAAGTAGTTCTGAGAACTACGTAGGGAGGGGAAACTCGTGGATGCAGAGACATGCCTTCATCAGGAATCTTGGTCTGAAGTTTTTTTCCCTCGGGGCCAGCGACTCAGAAAACACTTGTCCCTCCCATAGCTCCTATTTCCAGTTCTATGTCGCCAGGGTTGTGAATGAAAGGGAGCCAAAGGGTATGGGAAGAGAGAGAATATGATGACCCAGTCAGAGAGAGGGGCTGAGAAAGGCTTCCCAAATGTAACTTGGGCATAAGTAAGGGTTAACCACACAGAGAAGAGCGATTAAAAGAGTATCCATTCCAGCCATTAAAGTAACAATCCAAGAAAGACATTTAAATATGTTAAACAGTTTCAGTACTTGTTGAGATCTGACAGCAACTTCCACATGGGTTACTCTAGCCATAGTCTCTTCAGTCCAGTCCCTCTCAGATTTCAGAACCACATAAATGTTCCCATGGCACAGCTCCCATTTCATCAACATAGGTCTAAAACCTGTAACGAATGGCTTCTCGATGCTTATAAAGGAACTGCACTGCCCCAGTCTGGCAGATGCCAACTCCCACACCCTCTGCTCCCTGAGCTCACCACAGCCCTCACCTGCTGACACATCCACCCAGTCAGGCCCAATCCCTGTTCCCTAGCAAAGCATCTTTCCAGTTCTTGCCTCTCAACTACTGCCCAGGCCGTGCTCTCCAGCTCCTTTCCCATCTTCCAGCTGGGAGCTACAGGGGCAGTAGGACTGAATGCAGAGAGAGGTGGGACAACCTGGGAGATGCTTTGCTAGTGGCCTAGTGAACAGAGCAGAAGGCAGTATTCTGAGCGTCCATCCTTCACCTCCAGAGGTGGATCCTCCAAAACGAGGTCCCGAGGCCTGGTGGACCGGAGTCTAGGGAGCACAGAGAGCTGACTGAAGCCAACTAGAGAAGTGGAACCAATTCTCAGAGCCCTGGACTCTGCAACTCTCTGAGACTTAGTTTCCTTCTCCAAACAGGGTCGGCGCTGGATCCTACAGCGACCCCACCCCAAGTCCCTCCGGTTGCTCAAGTGCTGGGGCAGCGCCCTCACATACCCAGCCCGAGTACTTCGGGGTCGCCGCGGGGTGCGTGGGCACTCTGTATCCAGCACGCGCCGCAGTAGCGTGCGCGTCGTTGGCTCGTTGTCGGAGCTGTAGCTGTCTGCCATAGTCTTAGCCGACCGTCTCTCAACTGCTGGGGTAGCCACGGCTGCCGCCTTCCCGCCGCTGCATTTAAGCCAGCTCTCGCGAGGCTGCCGCACAGCCCCACGGGAATTGCAGTTCTAGCCCTACCGCTCAGTGGCGCAGGGCGTGTACAACGGTGGTTGCAAACTTTGTATTTGGAAACTGTTTCACCTAAGAGGAAGCCTGGGCAAATGTGTGTATCCAGTCGAAGCTTGGTTTCCTCATCTGTAAGTTGGGGATGATGGCCACCTAATAAGGGGTTTGTAATGATTCAGTGAAATAATGTTTAACTCAGGGTCTGACACAGTAAGTCAGGTCACTATTATTAGAATGTCTCTCATTTCCCAACATTCACTTCCCATCTCCCTCTCCGAAGGTTAGGAGAGATACTTAAGCTAGGAAAAAAATAATTGTATCCTATGTGAGATTTGGTCAGATTTGCATTTGCAAAGACCACTCGGAAGGCTCGGTATCTATCAGAAGCGATTAGTTTGCATACTCTGAGGCTAGTGTTTGTGACCCAGCAGAGGTGTTATGATCTCCAAATGTGCAATTTTGAGATGAATTCCGGCTCTCAAAAGTTTTGTTAATGCTGGAGACTTCTATTACTATATTTTTCCCAGATCGATAGTCCCCACCCCCTTAAGTTTTCATGGGAACTGAATTAGAACTTGAGTTTCCCATGTTGTTTCTTTTTCTGCTCCAAGATCGGGGGTAAAGTAGCAGATACTCAAACAGACATGGACATATTTGTGTTTGTGTTAAAAAAATAAAACAAATGAATAAAAAAGGTTCAAAAAATAAAACAAATGAATAAAAAAGGTTCTTGCTTCTCAAAATAAGAGCACTGCAGAGGAAAAATTTCAATCTTCCTTATCATTTAGAGCTGACCTGGGGTGGGGGAAGAGGGGGAGGTAGACGGGGTAAAAGGGGTCAAATATAGGGTTTAGGGAGAGAGTGAAGTGGATAAAGGGGATCAAATACATGGTAGTTGAAGGAAACTGGACTCTGGGTGGTAAACAATAGAATATACAGATGTCAAATGATAATGTACACCTGAAAATTATAATTGTATTAACGAATGTTACCCCAATAAACTTAATTTTCAAAAAAAACTAGAGCTGACCTCTGTTATCTGACTGAATTTGTTAGCTCTTTGCAAGCACATTTCCATGGTCCCTTAAGGGCAATATTTATTTATTTATTTGTTTGTTTGTTTGTTTTAAAGCTTGAACTGGATAAGATAGAAAACAAAAACTTTCCAAATGAACTTACTTTTGCATAGTATTATTATATGTATTTACATAGTTGATTACACTTTATATTTATTATATTTTTAAAACACATTGGGCTCATGAGTGAAGGAAGGAGGAATAAGAGATTGGCAAGGGCCAGACCATGTGGTGTGTCTGGCAGGCTCTGCAAAGAAGTTTGGATATTGTTCTAAATGCAATTGACCACTGGAGGGATTTAAGCAAAGCTATTACATAATCATATTTTCTTTGGCAGCCATGTGAAGAACAAGAATGTAGGAGAAGCAAGTTTGGAAGTAGGGAGATATGTGAAAAGTTCTTGCCTTTCTCCAGAGGTGACAAGATAGAGGGTGGGCAGGGTAATGGGGTGGGAAGAAAGCCATGCATTCCAGATATGTTTTGAGTGTATAAGATAAAATGTAGACTAGAAGTGATTTTATGTACTAGAAGGTAGGGTATTATTGAGCATAATCTTTGACGTCCTGTGCATAAGGATATGATATCAATTTAACCTCACCAACATTTCTGAGTAAGGTAGGTCTTGAGACAGGAGTAGAACCATATCAGTAACTGCATGACAATGAAAATAGGTAACATATACAATGATCTTTTGCTGAATTTTATCTATAATGCACACACTTTATAAACATTTAATTATAACAAAGTGTGTATTCATATTTTACTATTGTGTAAACGATTCACTCAAATGAACATACATCTTTCACTACTGGCTACACATATCTGAGAATGCGTTTCTGAATCTTATGGTTCAAACTGTGGAATCTGTTGCACAGGGCAGGAGGAATGAGACTTTCTCCTGTTATGGGTCTGTGAAACCCACACAAATAGCCAAGAATCACATTGGTTGTAAATAGAAATGCAATGATAATGTTTGGGTGTTGGGACCAGAAAGATAGATAGTTGTTTTTTAAGCACGGGTCTTTTATAATAAAGAATAAACTAAAAAAAAAAAAAAAAAAGTTAACTTGGAATATTTTTCTTTCTTTTACAAGCATTTAAATAGCCCAATGTATTTTTGTTTTTATATCAAATGATTACAAATAATATATACTAGGCTTTAATTTCATATCTGTGGTTTGTAATCAGGAAGAAAAGAAATTAGCAACAGTCAGGGGAAAAGTGAAGAGGAAAAAGTAGGAGAAAGGAGAACTCAGCAAAGGAGGACTAGCTTACAGGTTAATTTTCCTGGACGACTGCCTGGGCTTTCAGGTTTCCCACAAGCTCTCTTGCCTTTTAGAACATTTTCCTTATAGAAGTCGAGGGAGCTGGGCGGCGTCTCGTTACAATACAAATCCTGCTTATCCTCTCGCTTAGCATCCTTCAACAGCTCTCAGTAGCCTACAGAATAAAATCTCAAATATTTTTATTTGGCCCAGTTTGGTATCTTTCAGCGTTTCTGCTACACCTTCCCTCCCCCCTTTAAAGGCGGAGCTCTTTTCTGCCTCAGGGCCTAAAGGGCTAGTTCTCAGGGCAAGAACCAGCTACTCCTTCCCACCGAAGCTTTTCCTCATTTTCTCTTCCTGGGACTCCACCTCCCATTTTCTTCTCTGTCCAGTTCATTCCTGTTGAGCGTTTCTGTGATTAGACATCCATTCCCGTGTATTCATATTTATTATGCAAAAGTCAGGCCCTCATCCCTCTAGGAAATCGGGCCAGGAAATTGGGCTTTGAGGTTCCCAACTTACGCATTGCGCCCGGGACACAGTACGCCTATTGTGTACGCTTTGAGGGATGAGTTGGGGGAGAGTCCCCAACGCAAGGAAAAGGGGATCCTAACATCTTTAGAAGTGCTGAAGCCTAGGTATCCCGTCCCACTACCGTAGTAACGCCTACAACTCAGCCACCAAGGGTTGTGGTACCGCTTGAGGCGGGCAAAACAACCTCGCCCAAATCCTGGTCCTCCGTAACTCGACCTCTCCCTTAGGCGGCGCTCCAGGCCTCCACCTCCGGGTTCAGCGCAAGGCATTGCGGGACTTGTAGTTTCTGTGGGCAGGTGCTCATGGCGCTTGCGCACTGGAGGAGCGTCCGCCGCCCGACCTCCATCAGCATTTCGAGTCTTTGTAAAGGGCCGTCCAGGCGACAACGTTCCGACCCAATATGCCTTTCTAGTCCACCGAGGACAAGTCGGGTCGGGGAAAGAATCTGCTCTGCGTGAGCCATTGCAGTGCCTTGGAAAGCGGCCAGAATAAGCCCGCCCCGGGTCCGGAAGTGAGCGACTTCTGGCGCGGTGCATTGTGGGGGCGTAGTCCTCCTTCCCAGGCGGTCCTTCGCGGCGTCCCCGGGCCGACTCCCGAGCGCAGGCGGGCGGCCTGGCGGGCGGCGCGGCGCGGGCCAGCGGGAAGCGTATTCTGGTCACGGGGCGCCGGGCCAGGCCGGCTCTGCCGGACGGCAGTAGTGGGAGTCCGCCCAAGGCCTCGTGCGGCGCTGCCCGTCGAGGGGCGGGCGGCGGCAGACCGACCCGGCCGTCGAAGGGCTCAGGAGGCCGGTGGGCCGGGCCGGGCCGCGCGGCGCAGCCATGCCTGGCTTTACGTGCTGCGTGCCGGGCTGCTACAACAACTCGCACCGGGACAAGGCGCTGCACTTCTACACATTTCCCAAGGACGCTGAGCTGCGGCGCCTCTGGCTCAAGAACGTATCCCGTGCTGGCGTCAGTGGATGCTTCTCCACCTTCCAACCCACCACTGGTCATCGTCTCTGCAGCGTCCACTTCCAAGGCGGCCGCAAGACCTACACGGTGCGCGTCCCTACCATCTTCCCGCTACGCGGCGTTAACGAGCGCAAAGTAGCTCGCAGACCCGCGGGGGCCGCAGCCGCCCGCCGCAGGCAGCAGCAGCAACAACAACAGCAGCAGCAGCAGCAGCAGCAGCAGCAGTCGCAGCAGCCATCGCCGTCAGCCTCCACTGCCCAGACCGCCCAGCTGCAGCCAAATCTGGTGTCTGCCTCTGCGGCTGTGCTCCTCACCCTTCAGGCCGCTGTAGACGGCAGCCAGGCTCCGGGATCCGTGCCGCCGGCGCCCACCCCTCCCACCGGAGAAGATGTGAAGCCCATCGATCTGACGGTGCAAGTGGAGTTCGCGGCCGCAGAGGGCGCCGCGGCTGCAGCCGCCGCGTCGGAGTTAGAGGCTGCTACTGCAGGGCTGGAGGCCGCCGAGTGCCCTATGGGCCCCCAGTTGGTGGTAGTTGGGGAAGAGGGCTTCCCTGATACTGGTTCCGACCACTCGTACTCGTTGTCGTCAGGCACCACGGAGGAGGAGCTCCTGCGCAAGCTGAACGAGCAACGGGACATCCTGGCGCTAATGGAGGTGAAGATGAAGGAGATGAAGGGCAGCATCCGCCACCTGCGTCTCACCGAGGCCAAGCTGCGTGAAGAACTCCGCGAGAAGGATCGGCTGCTGGCCATGGCTGTCATCCGCAAAAAGCACGGAATGTGAACGGGTCCCCCTGTGGCCTGCGGGGCTCCCGGACCCCTGCCAGCCTAGGAGGACCTCAGGTCGCCACTTTCAAATTCCCCTGTACTCCTGGAGCACTGGTTGACACCTGGACTCTTTTGCTGGTGACCTGGCACCCTCGCTTCCTCCTGAAATCTGGGACCTCAGACTCTGCACTGGTGACACCAGCAATTATGACTTCATTAACACGCCCCCACCGCCCCAGTTTATGTTGCAGGTTCTGGTTCAGTAGAGAGGCTTAGGAACCACTGAACTTGAAACTTACCCCCTAGCGATGCAGGTGGGCTGCCCAAGGACTAAGTAAGGGTTTGGGAAGACGCCACCTTGAGGTTGGCCAGCAGTCAGACACAACTCTCCTGTGTAGTGATGAGAGAGCCAAGTAACATTGGTTTTCCTCTTTTTCGTGCTTTTCCTTCCCAGGTGCAGCCTCTGATTCTGATGGGGACTGGCAGATCTGTGCCTCTGCCTCCTAGGACTTTCCTCCCCAGGAGGCCATCTACAAGGGGATCTAGGTGACCTGCTGATGGAGATCCAGCTTGCCAGGGACTTAGGTTTATCTTGTTATGTTTGCTACTGGTTACAAATTCTATTTTCTGTACAATTAGTCAGACTAAAGTTTTCACTGTGTTTGTTTGGCAAAACAAATTAAACAGAAAGTAAGGTTTTTATTTGGGTTTCGCCATTTTATTTTTATAAGTACTCAGCTAAAGTGTCCCCGAAACATGGGGAAATAGGCCTGATAGGCCTTGGCCTTAGGACTCAAGGACCAGGCTGACTTTGGGAGCAGAGATGGTTTATCTATAAAGGGGTTCTAAGCATGTGGACCTTGCCCTCATAAGGTCCTCACAGTTTTCCTGGCCTGGCTTACCCCAGTTTGGAAGCTACACCAAATAGTCCTCGTTTGTCCATGGGTTAGCTCCCTGTGTCCTTTCAACAGGCAGGAGTAACAGAACTAAACTGAATTGCGATAGCCTGTTTCTCTGAGGATTTTGAATTCTTTATGAATTTTCAGCTGTGGTTGAATTTTGCTCATCATAATAGCCTGTATACTTAGTACAGTGTCTGGCACACATGGGCATGCAGTTATTTACATCAGCAAAGACCACAACTGGCTCATGCAGGCACAAGGACTTGTACATACTTTTGGCCTTGGTACTCTTTCATTATGAAGGAGCTGGATCCATAGAAGACCGGAAGGAGTAAGAGTTGGTATTTGTGACCCCTTGACTCATTTTCTTGGCTGTTTCCATTTTAAGATTGGATATTGTAGGGGTGAGATGACGTTTGTATAGCTACAAGTAATTTTGTGCAAATCTAATGGGGAAAGGCAAATGCCTTTAAAGCTAACCCTATCTACTATAGGTGTTAGGCCTAAATGGACACTTCTAGGGCTCCATGAAACATTCCCTTATCTGTTACTTATGGAAAAAGCCGCTTGACTGGAGACTTTCCCTGTGGCTGCAAACTGAAATGACTAAAATGTTCCTCTAGTCTCTGCTCTCCTCCCTGGCACTGACTTGAGAAACAAATCTTTGGTGGATGGTGGGATGGCGCATAAGTCGTGCAGGCGCCTCATTGAGGAAGGGACTGGATTCCTGCCTTTCTAGGGTTCTGGCTAGTCCTAAGGTGGTGGAACCACAGCAGTGCCCTTCTACGGATTGAAACTGAAGTCAGTTATTGGGCCAGTCTCACATGTCCCCACTCTCCTTCACTAGGAGTTGAGGGCTTTCCTAAGCTGAGCCATGCTCTTTAGTGTATCCTTTAGCTCTAGTTTGTCAAAGGGACTTAACTGTTTTGGCTCACTTGAACCTCTCATGCTCCCAGAAATGCAATGAAGGCCAGACTCTGGTGTCTGGAGGTTATGTGTACACAACCCATTCAGTGTTTTTGCTTCTTGTGGGAAGGACAGCTCAGAGCAAGGGAGGTCCCAGATATACCATAAGCAGGACAATGTAGTTCTCACTAGCTGAGTAGTAAGAGCTGCATCTAGTCAGGGAACGTATTAAATCTTATTAAAAAGTATTTAATAAGATCTCAGCTTTAATAAGCTTGGCCTGGTCTTAGTAGCAATCCAAAGGAGTGGGTGGGAGGGTCCTTGGAGGTGTAAAACTCTTCTGGAAGAACAGGAATACTGAGATATTTCTGGCCAGAGAAGGCATGGAGCTGCCAGTAGCCTTGTAGCTATTTCCCTTACCTGCCTTGTCGCTGTCGTGGTCATACCCCGCCCCTCCCCCTCCCCTCCCCCCTCCCCTCCCCCTCCCGCCCCCGCGCACGCCTTAGCTGTAGGGCATTTCTCTCAACAGGCCTAGAGGCTGCCCTTCAAAAGTTTGCGTTGCCCAGAAAACGACTAAAATGGGTGTTGAAAGGGCAATCTGGCCATTTAAATCAGCGGCAAGCTTTGGGTGAGCAAGTTACTTCTCTTTCCTCATTAATCAAAATGAAACCATTAACTACTTCGCCTGTTGCAAAAAAACTTAGAATGTTTTGGAGACCCCCAACTGTAAGAGAAATCTTGTCTCCAGTCAAGCCCCACTTAAGAAATAGCTGAGTCTACAGCCCAAGGAAAACCTCTCCCGCTCGAAACCAGCTTTAGGCCTGACCGAAGGTGGGCAGGGCGCATGAATGTTGGGACAGGAAAAGCTATGGGTACCGCTCCGGCTGGTCTTTGAACACCTCTCGGAAGAGCCCAAGGGGCGGCCTGAGCAGCAAAACGAGCAGAGGTTCGCAAGCGGAAACAGCCTAGGGGCCCAGGGAGGGGCGACTAGGCCAGCTTGGGGCCAGGCTGGGCTCCCACGGAGGCGGGGCCAACCCCAAAGGCCGCGCAGCCTGGGTGGGGCCGGACCAGCTGGGACCTGGCGACAACAGAGCGCTGACCCTTGCCTGGCGCCAACCTCGGGTGTTCCAGAGGCTTCCGCTAGACCACAATTCTCAGGGGCTCGCCCCAGCAGCCTCCCTCCCTGGCTTAGCCTCACCTCCCGCGCTGCTGGCCGTATCTGGGCCTCCGCGCATAGCACGCCGGGAACTGTAGTTTTCTCCTAGCGCACCTATGCCAGAAAAGAGCGCGGGTGGGACTGCGTTTCCCAGTGTGCAGCGGGGCGACGAGGGAAGGCAGGGGGGAAGGGACAGTCGGTCGCAGATCGCGCTGGTTTGCCGTCGCCGCTGCCGCCATCGTGCCAGCCCCTCGGGTGAGTGTCGGGGGTAGCGCGCTGGGGCGGGGGTTGGGACGCAGGAGCCGCGCTCTGGGCTGCCTGGAGCCTCAGCTGCGAGTTCCCGGGCAGCCCCTCCCTCCGCCCCCCCTCCCCCGGCGGCCCGAAGCCGCGCGGGACCGGGGCCATGTGTCGCGCGCGGCTCCGCCTCCCGCCGGTCTTCTGAGGCGGCGGCCGGGGGTAACACAGAGAGGCAGGCAGGCGTCTATCCAGGCCATACGTGCACATGGCGGGTGTACCGGACTGAGCTGGGGCAGGGCCTTTTTCTCTGGTTGGGACTACCCTGATGGGGCTCAACGGGCCCCGCCCCGTCTGGCCTAGCTTGGCCTGCCAGCGTCCCGCAAGCTCTGCAGGCAGGCTAGTGGGCAGACCCCAGCCCCATGTCCTACCACCCGCTTGCGAAGGATCCGGGAATGGGGAAGCGCTACCCGGCCCGCTCCAGAGTCAACTTTGGGTAAGGGCGGCCGCCTGCCTGCTTGCCAGCCGCAGCCCGGCCTTAGGACCCTCACAGGGATCCCGACCATAGCCTGGCTAGGATGTAAGTGAACGCTCCTCTGCTTGTCTCCCCACTGGGAGTGCACGCCACCTCCCCCTCAACTATGTGGAACTCAGGCGTAAGTTCTTCGTAAAGGGGAGGGTAAAGTAATGTGGGGCGGGAGGTGTTGCACGTGGGACTTCACCCCCAACCAGTCTTAGAGGATCTGGCCTGATATGATGAGGTAACTCCAGGGTAGGCTCAGCCCCCGCCCTTCTCTCTGAGTGACCAGGGCCCAGCTGTGGGTGGGTAGGTTGGCCCGCCGTGTTAGTGAAGGAAGGGAGGAAGGAAGCCAAGGAGGTGAGGTTGGACGTGTCAGTCTCCTACACATTATTAGGTCTCTCAGGCACAATCTAATCCTCATATCTGCCCCTCCCAGAGTCATCTGCCCTCTTCACATAGAGATGGACGATTCTGTAAGAATGGTAGTGATAAGGTGAGATTTAATGGAGGGAGAAATAGAATCCGGGCCTGAGACCCCTGAGCCCAGTGCCAAACTAGAGGCTAGGCTGGAAACCCATTGGGGGCAAAGCACACTTGGGTTGTTGGGCTCAGATTCAGACTTTCTGGGGGCCCTTCTGAAGTCCTGGTGGCAGAACTAGAGTTGAAAGCTGCAGAAAGTCAGGCTTCCCTCACTTGCTTTCTCACTTTCCAACAGCTCGAGTGTGATCTGTGAACAGGTAGTAAGCTGGTTGGGCCATGGGAAATTGCCCTTAATGATGGCTCCAGGGACCCCATTGAGTTCTGGGAGAAGGGGAGTATCCACCCATACAGTAGTCTTCCTACAGGCTTTGTAAAAGCGTTTCTGATTGAATAAATTATGGGACCGGTTTAGAGAATACCATGGGATTTTGGAAAGAGATAGCTTGTCAAGCCTTAATTCCTCTGACCCAGCATGGTGTCTGAGATGTAGTCCTTGTGGGACTAAAAAAGCTGCTAAGTCTCTGCAGTCCTGACCTAAGCAGTAAACAAGCCTCTTAGAGGAGTTGAGTTAGACCCATGATGCAGCAAGCCTCCACCTCCAGACTTCCCCCATCTTGAGTATTTCCCTGGGTTATGTTTTTTCCTGATCATTGGGTTTTAGCCTTGGAAGTTTTCCTGCAGTTGAATTGTTCTTTCTAGTCATTCTCCCTGATTAGGGTATACAGGCAAGGATCTGTCCAGATCTCTCTCACCAGGGTCTGCCTTCTCTCTGAATTTAATCTTCATAGTCCACATCCCAGCCCATGATCACATGGAAGTCAGGTTCATTCAGCAGTCTCAAGAGAGGCCTAGTTTGTCAGTGGAGGTGGGCAACAAAGAGGGATTGACTACTCACAGAACACACAAAGGATCAGTATGGTGGAATCTCTTATTGCAAGAAGCAGTTTTAAGACCCTCTTTTAATTGTCTGGATTGGTTCTTTCTAGGATACAGGTTTTGGTGAGCTAGGCTTAAGGCATTGGATTAATTTGCACATTCCAAGACCCTAGATGGCTTGATCACAAGGTCAAAAGATACTGTTCCTTCTCCAAGGTTACACTGGAGTAGGAGGAATTCCAGGCCCTCCCTTTCATTCCAGTACTTCTAGAAGTTCCCTATATAACTTCTGTGTTTGGAGTCAGCTATCTATTGCTAGGCATCCTGATCCCCCAGGAGTCCTTGATCTTTTGGAACTTGGCAGGCCATATGGGTAGGTCTCAGAGATAAGAGGAGAATGCTGAGGTTCTCCAGAATCTGTCTTCATCTTATATTTGTGTAGGGCTGACTTGGAAAGTGAGACTTGGCACCATGCAGTTAGATTGTGGCTGCATAAGCATGGGGCAGGGTATGAGGATGCTTGGGTCTTTAACCAGCTCAAAACTAGGTCCATTAGTGACATGGAGCCCAGCTCTCCTCTCTGAGCCACGTCTCACTTTATTCTGTTTTTGCAGTTGGTGGGTCGAGATGGGATGAATGGTTAAGAGATGCAGAAGTCTCAAATTTTAGAACTGGAAGGCACCTTTTATCAAAAAATTCTAGGATTCCCTTACTGAGGTATTAGTATCTTGCTTGAAATGATTTTTTTTCTCCTTTCTCACCAATAATTACTTTATTCAGCAACCATTCTTTGGGCCCTTTCTGTGTGTCAGGCTCTGGGCTGAGGCTGGAGCATCCAGTCCTAATGCTGGGGAAAGGAGGTCATAGTAGTGGGGGAAACAGGAGTATTGTTGCTCTTAATGTGCTGAGGGTTAAGTTGAAGGGACTCATGGGGGGGGGGCTCTTGCTCCTGTGCAGAAGAGGGGGCTTCTGAATGATTAGAGCACCAAAGAGGAAAGGCTTTTGGTGAACCGACTCTCCTCTTCAATACACAGAACAAGGTATACCTCCAGACTATGGGCCCAGGAAGGTCTTGGACCCCTTGAGTGAGGCTGTTCCCACTTTAAATTGCTATGGCTGTTGATTTTAGGTGCTGTCTTCTACAGCCTGCCCTTCTTCCATCTCTCAGGGGTCTCTGCTGGGTGTTCTCCCAGCACCTAGGAATCTCACCAGTGTTTCGTGGTCTGTGGCCTTTCTGTTCCTTGCCTGGAGCCTAAGTTTGTGGCTTTTGCCTTTTTCACTGAGACTCTCTCAAGTCACTTGTATTCAAGTACCCAGTGCTCTTAGAGTGGTACCCATCAGGACATCTTCCCAGAATGAGACACAGAGGCACCTTCCTTAGGATAAAAGAGAATAGTCCTTTTGGTGAGAGAGAGGTGGATCCAGAAACTCTCCCATAGGATGGACATTGAAAGTTGGGCAGGATTCTATGGGCTGGAGTTGAGCTGAATGTCCTGATGGGCTTTTTTTTTTTTTTTTTTTTTTTTTTGTCCTGTTGGGCCATTTGAGGATCTTTGTGTGTTTAGAGTTGAATTTGGGTTGGCTACGACTTCTTCAGCTTTGAGATTCTGTGATTCTCTTGCTTTGACCATATGTGGCAGGAATTCTTGACTCCCTCCCTGAGGGAGGTGGCAGCATGTGGGATATCCGTGGAATGACTTACAGGCCAGTGAGATATCATTCTGGTCAGTACCCTGACCACTAGGTTTGTGTGGCACTTTTTCCCTTCTCACTCTGTCAGCTAGAATGTGTCCTCCTGGAAAGAATCCTTTGTTCAAGTCTGGCTGTGACTGCAGAAGTGTCTTAGTGGCCAGGGAAGAGGGATACAAGAGGGCCAGGTGTAGCCCTGCTCCCTGGCCCCAGGGCTCCCATCACCAACTGATAAGAACTTCCTCTCACTGATCTGGACCTTACTTGTTATGTGTTGCTGGTACCTATTCTGTGTCAACTTCCTAAGCTGAAGAGGGGGCTACTGGAGAAAGAGAACCCCCATCAGGAGAGAAGTATGCCCAAGATGCCTGGGAACTGAGGGTTATTTACCTCAGGAAACTGGAGGAATTCCAGAACATTTGTTTCTGAAAGCCTCAGATAGTCCTTTGGAGCCACTGGTTCTCACCAGGGCAGAAACTGCTGCCCTGGAAGGATGTCTGTGTGTAGAGACATTGGTCCCACTTGTTAGAGGTGATTTCAGGCCTAGGAGAATGCAAAAGTCTGAGTTGTCTCTATGGTGTAATCCTGCCTTGGTGGCTGAGCAGGCATTCAGGGGCTTTCTGTCTTGAGGGGTGTGGAACTTGCAGATTTCAGAGGAGAAGAAAAGGCCTGGGCTCCTATCCTCACCACCTCATTTTGCTTTCTGCTGCTTGACACTGGCTCTCAGCTGTTACAGTCCAGGTCAGTTTCATGGACATTTTAATGCTGGCTCTGCTAGTAGCCTTCTGTAGTCTTGAAATTTTTTCTTAACCCATTGGAGTCTTGGTTTCCTCATCTACAAAGTGATGATAATCATACCAGCTTTACAGGGCTGTGAAGTTCAAAGGTGAGAACATACACAACTGTTTGACTCAGAGGAGACATTCCCTCTGCCACCCTGGGCATTCCATGTCCAGCCATTGATTACCCTGCATAGTTTCAGGGTGTCACAGTGGTATTGGCCAGGCATGGTGGCTAACCATGGGGTAGTCACTTAGGAGCTTTAGGGCCCACGGGGGAAGCCAAATCCATGTGTACCTAACCAGAAGGAAAGTTCATGGAAGAGAGCTGGCTAAGACAGGGACCCCAGAGATCTCTGAGCCAGCTGGGTAAGGGAGGCTATTCAGGGATTGAGCAAGTGCAGAGCAGAGACCAGAATGTAGGTCTCAGGATACAACTTCTGGGCCATGCAGGGCAGCCTGAAGGCTCTGGAGCCATCACTCTCCGCCAAAGAGGAAATGGCCCTCAGGGTGCCAGGGAGCATCCAGACCTCAGAGGTCTTGCCTCAGGAAAGGGTTCTGTCCTGGCACCAGACATTGGCTGATTTCTCTCCAGATTTTAGGCTGCAGGGTGGTAAACAAGGCAGTTGCCAGTTCTGAGTTGAGGCTGCTCAATGGTTTGGTGTCCCTGCAGGAGGCTGAGACACCCACCTTTTTCCTGGCTCTTGACCTAGTGTTCACCTAGGCCCTGACAATAACTCCTTACTACTGGGTCCTCTTTATACTCTCAGTTGATTACCCTTAACATTGCTGCAATTACTGATGCGATATCATGAGGGAGAGGAGGCGCAGACTAGAGTCCAGGCCTTTAAGGGTAGGGTTGTGTGCCTGCTGTTCAGCCACAGCTATCCCTCAAGTGCCTGGGACTTTGGAATGAGAGAAGGAGTTGGAGCTGGAGTGAAGCCCTGCTTGCCACATACCTCAGACAAACAGATGGCTGGGTGAATGACAGGATTGTTTCCTGACAACTCAAATAGGAGATGTAGGTGGAGGGGAAGAGGGTCACTTGGTCACTTAAATTGAATAGGGTTTTCTCAGAACTCATTCCTTCTCCAGAGAAGAAGGGCTGGCCTCTCAGCCCTGGCTCCTAGGCATTCACGGACTTTGTTAACAACTAGTTATTGAGGACTGAGCCAGGCACCATGGAAACAGGGGTGCACTGGTCAGAGAGATAGACCATAAACAAATACTTAAGAGTGACAATCTCATGCAGTGACAAGTTCTAAGAAAACAACACAGGATGGTGAAATGAATAAGCAGCTACTTTAGACTGAGTAGTCAGGGGAGTTATCTGTAATGAGGTGACATTTGAGCTGACACATAGGTGACAAGAACAAGCCTTCTGAAGATTTAGGGAGAAGAATAATCCAGATAGAAAGAGCAACAGTTGCAAAGCCCTAGGATGAGAACAGGCTTAGCATGTTTCAGAAACAAGAAAATGCCTAGTGGCTGTCGAGGAAGGAGGATTGGGTGGGTAGCAAGGAGGTAAAGTTGGATGGGTCACCCAAGGCCGTGAAGGCAGGATAAGTGGTTCAGACTTTGTCAGTAGAGAATGGGAAAGGTCATCAGAGGGCCATAGGACAGGATACATAGCACCTCTCAGACCATGAATTCAGAGGGGCAGTTTGTTCCTGAAGAACAGGCACCCTGCATTGTCTTCCTGTCTGCTGGCTGTATACTACATTTCCCCTCTCCCTGCAATGCAAGCCTATGCTGTGGGCCCGAGAAGTTTAAGCCAAGGTTGGCTATCAGTCCCACCCCTTGGAGGAGTCCTTCCCAGCCTATGTGCTTCAGGGCTGTTAGGGACTTGGCAGAAAGTAGTTGTGAGGGTAATAGCCACTATTGGTCCCAGTTTCATCTGCAGGTGTTCCCTGTGTGCCTTGGTGATAAGCCCTCAAACATGTGAGCATCTTTTTGTGTATTAGTCTGGAGTTAGTGACATTTCTTCCTCATCACTGTCCTGCCCCCGTCCAGCAAGGCCAGGATCTCTCTACTGAGATGGTAGAGCGGGGTCGTGACTGACGATTTGGGAAAACTGTGAAATCATCTCCCATGAAAACAATTGTTTGGTGGCCAGGAAAACAATTGTTTGGTGGAAATCTGCCTGGTACCTTTGTTTAGAGGCAGAAGTCCTTGTCTGAGAAAGCCAAGGTCAGAGATAGGGGGTCTCTGTGAGTGTGTCCTCAGCCATCTCCAGATCAGTTGTGACTGGGAGTCTTGGCTCTGGAGTCCACTAAACCTGATTTCATCCAGTTCTACCAACTATTAGGTTAGTGACCTTGAGCATGTTAAAGTTAGCTAACCTCATTTTGCTCATCTGTAACATGGGTGTTGACTCAGGGTTCTAGGAACAAACACATGTAAAGCCCTTAGCACATTTTTATACTTAGAGATGTTATCAGCTGGACAACACTATTTCAAGTTTTGTCCCTGGAGACACTGACCTAGAATTTAAGGATAAAAATGAAGTTTTTCTGTTGCCTAACAGGATCTCCTGGGCCAGAGGTTTTAACCTGGGGTCTATGACTGAACCTCAGGGAGTATAAACAACCTGAAATTTTTCACGAGGCTGGGGCATCCTGCCTCAGCACAAAATATTTGGGAGAGGGCCACAGTTTTTGAGACATTCTTAGAGGGTCTTTGCACCCACAGAGACCTAAGGGGCAGTGAAGGCTGATGCTCAGTGGGCGAGAGGTCATCGAGGTCATTTCTGCTCCTCGAGGAGCCTGGCCTCAGTCAGCCTGCGGACTGTTGGGGTGAAGCAGGAGATGGCGTGGTCAGCGGCCCTCTCGGAAGAGCCGTAGGAGAAGCCGTCATGAAGGTCAGTCCCCCATCTGATGTGAGGCTGCCTCTGAGCCTTGGCATTCTGTTTCTTTCCAGGCTGTTCTTCCACATTACTGTTTTAGAAACAAGGTTAGGGCTTGCTAGCTGTCCTGGGGATGTCCTCCCAGCCTGGCCCAGACCCCTCCCCTGTATTGCATGGGGATGGGAGGGGGCTCTGCACTGGGCTTCTTTTTCTGGACTCAGGAATGCTGCCTCCCAGCCATGAGTTGGAAGCTTTATGGGAGATTTAGAGTCAGAAACTGGAAGTCTTGTAGTTTGCTGGGCCATGCTCTGTGCTGGGAGATTGGGAGTGTGGCAAGAACCACACCAGAATCCTTAGGGCCCAGAGCTACAGTGTTTAGGCAGAGGAGTGGCCCCTGGGTGTGTTGATACGGGGTTGGAGGTCAGCCTTTGAGTCTGGAAAGGAGTCTACCCCTAAAGAGGTAGGGCCTGAGCAGTGGAAGAACAGGGACTGACCAGGCAGATGGACGAAGGGAGGACGAAATGGTGGGCAAGCACCTAGCAAGTCCTGGTATGTTTGTGTGTGGAGATGAATTGACGTAGGAGAGAATGGCTTGGGAGGTGTAGGAGAGAATGGTGTGGATGGCCGCTGGTGGAGCTTTGGGGGCTTGGCCTTTAACCCAAAGGTGAGGGTGCTGAAGGCGAGGGACATAGCTGGTGTTGCGGTTTAGAGCTCAGGGACACAAAGGTATCAGAGAAAGCACTGGCCTCAGCCAGAGGACCCAGTGTCAACACTGATGAACTGGATGAGCTTGGAGCAAGAATCCTCACATTGCTGAACCTCAGTTTTCCCACCTGTGAAGTGGGATGACAGTGGAATCTCACCGCATGGCTATTGTGATTATTACATGGCAATATACAAATCAAGGTCAAGCAGACCTTGAATGAGGTTGGTGTAGGCTTCAGTCACATTTTTAAAGCAAAAGCCTCAATCCACATAGTTTTGAAGGTTCCCTCTCACACTCTCTGGGAACCCTCCCGTTACTCAGGAGAGCTCCCTCTGCCCTGCCTTGCCCTGCCCCACTGGACTAAAGGTCTCTTCTGTCCCTTTATCCCTGCACCCTCTTCACTCTGCCACTACTTCTGCCGAGTAGTTTTTGTATTAGCAAGTTATCACACCATTAAGAACAAAATTGAAAAAAGGAAAAAATACCCCCACACTTCCTCTGACTCACCGACCCACCACATGGCAGCACTTTTCTTGTCTTTGGATCAGCTTCTAACCTTAGTTTCCCTCACCCTCCATCTCAGGCTTCCCAGTTTTGTGCCTTTTTTTTTTTTTTTTTTTTTTGTCTTTATCTCTTTTCATTTCCCCCAGACATTTGCTTATTCTGTTTTTTTGATAAGCATACTCTTTCTTCAAGATCTTCCCTGAGGGCTGTCCATCCTTACTGAGGAGGGAGAGATGGCCCTCACCCACTCCTTTGGGTCTCCCCCTGCCCCAGAGCTCTTGGGGAAGGGTAGGGGTCTGGGCAAGGCATCTTGGTGGTAAAACACAGTGAGGTCACAGCAAAGTCTGGCTGCAGTGAGTGAGCTAAGCATAGTGAACACTAGGGTTGAAGAGGCAGAGATACGTGGGGCTGTGCCCTGCCTCAAGTGATCCAAGTTTGTGTGTGGTACAGTCACAGTCTGACCCCTTGGAAATGTGATCAGAACAGTACAGCTGAGACTAGCTGCAGATCCTGTGCCTTTCCTGCTTGTTGATTTGTTTCTTGGCAGAGTGTGAACTGGGACATACCTTGTGTTCCTCTGTAACAGGCGTGGCCTGGTCCAAGTTTTCTTCTCTGCTTATTTTAGACTTTCCTGGACATTTCTTAGTCATCCCAGCACTGAGCTGCTATTTTTAGTGCCACCACCTCCTAGGGGACCTAAAATAAAGCTGGCTCAGCTTCCTGGCCCCTCATTGGCTGGAGTGTTGGTCACAGGCAGCGAGATTGGCTAGGTTGAGGATAAGCCACTGTCTCCCTATACTCTCCCTCAGCACTGGCTCCTCTGGTCTTGGGTGAGGTCACAGGGACTGGAGCAGACTAGCTTTTACCATGTTGAGCTGAGGGCTTTACCAGGTTCCATTAGTGAGGCTTCACAACCACTGGCAACATCAAGATTCCACCTCCATTTTACAGAGGAGGCAGCTGAGGCCCTAAGAAAGGCAGTGACTTGCATTACCTCCTATCACTGCTGATGGTTGTCTGCCAGGATCAAACCCACCTCCTCACTGCTTTGGTTCAGATCCTGTTTTCAGGAGAGAGGGGCTGGGTTCCTCTACAGTCAGACAGCTATAGAATAATACATGGTTCTGCTGTCATCATAGGGTCCTGCAGTGAGATGTGGTCTTCCCTAGCCATGAGGGGCCTAGCAAAGCCTGAGGGATTTTCTCTTCTAGCACCCTGAGGGCTGTGATGTCTGTAGCTGGGAGGGGGCTTCCTCTTTCACTCAGAGATTGGAGAGGGGCAGCCTTTCCTAATGAAGGCAGTGCTAAGGAATGGGGGTCTGAAGAGATGAAATATTTGCCCCTCACAGCCTCCATTTCCCTTCTCCACATCCCTCATCTATTTCTCTGTGATCCCCTGAACTTGTCCCTAGCTCTAAAATAGGTAAGGGTTACCCTCACCAATGAAATATTGCCCTAGAAAGGTCCAGGTGTTAACCTCGCCTCAAGAATGTAAACTTCCCCCTTAAGACTGAGGGGGGTCACTTGCTGTTTTTCTAGCGAGTTGGGCCTTGAGGAGCCTTTACCCCACTCTCACTGGGTCTTCCTTCATCTACCAGTAAAGTGCTGGGGCAATGTTGAGGCCCTGAGGGCTATAATAGAAGACACTTCACATACAGACATCAGTAGTTCCTGGCCTGCAAGATGGGAAGAATAGCAATAGCTCCAGCCTTGCAGGTTGTTGAGAGGATTAAATGAAAAGCTGTAGGGAGAGTGCTTAGTTCCTCCTTTAAGGTCCACCCCCTCATTGGGCATTGGAGGGCTTGCTCTGACCTTCCTTTGTCCTGGCTCCACCCTCAGCACCTATCCTGTGTGTCCCTTGTAGCCCTCAGTCTCAACCAGAGCACCTCAAACGAGGGCCTAAGTCGGCTCCACCTCGGGGCTCCTTGCACTGGTCTGTATTGGGAGAGGTCTCCACCAGTTCTCCAGGGCCTCTTCATGTTCCCTGTGTGAACAGATTTCATCAAAGGACTCCCCGCTCTAGGAAGCCAGGGAGGGGTGGGGGCCAGTGAAGAATCAGCAGCTGGTGCAGTATCAACATCCCCCACCCCATTCCCGGCCTTGCTGGTCTTGCAGGTCTCAACGAGGCCGGGTGACGCTCCAGAATGGGAGACAAGCCAATTTGGGAGCAGATTGGATCCAGCTTCATTCAACATTACTACCAGTTATTTGATAACGACAGAACCCAACTAGGCGCAATTTACGTAAGTCTGCAGCTCTAGGACAGGAACAAGACCCGGGGATCAGTTTAGAGGTTGGGCCAATTCTTCTCAGTTCACAAGTTCTGGTAGCCCTCACTGGTTTTGGCTGCACCCTTCTATCTGAGCTTCTGTTCATGGGACAGGGGCCTGAGACCTGGGCCAACAACCTGGTCTATACATTCTGTCATGCTCCACAAGAGTGAAGATCCTGGTACCCTGAGCATGGTGTTCTGAGCTGGCCATTTCATAGTTTTAGAAAGTGCCTCTGTTCCAGGTTGGGTAGCAGCAGGCAGAGGTTAGGGCTCATGGTGCCCTCTGGAGGCAGCAGCCATGAGCATCGTCAGTACAAAGCTGAGCTTTCCCGGGAGCCCCAGGTCTGGTTTACATTTGAGGCCAAAAGCTCCTGAATGCTCATGGAAACAAATGGGATTAGCCCAGAGAGGCTAGTATGTCCTTTGAGAAACCCTTCTGTGTAGGCATTGTTTGCTACTATTTCACTGGTGTTCATATACACCGAGAGCTACTTGTATTTGACCTTGCCCAAGACTTGGTCACAGAAATATGATTGGTCAGGCTATGCCTAGCAGGTGTGCCTGGGATGAGAGTGATAGGAGTCATCCAGCATAGCCTCAGAGCCTGACTGGGCTATGGGCAGACTCTTCTGTCTCCCTGCAAAAAGTGAGCTTCATTCAGAAATTTTGGAGAAAAGAAAGGGTTCTTATCCCTGGAGGGCCAAATCCAGCACAAGTATTATTCAATTGTTATTATAGACAGAGGAATTTTTTTAAAACTTGAACTGGGATTCTGGCACTTTTGCCTCACTGCTTCTTAACATAAGTTAAAGCAGGTCTGACCCAGAGAAGAGAATTAGCAAAGTCCTGAAAGAATACTTTATTTCATGTCATATAATCTTCAGCCTATGTCCCCTTTGAATATCAGGAAACTAAGACTCAGAAAAATAGGTAACTTGCCTAATGTCACAGGTGGTAAGTAGCAGAGGTACTTTTGAGTTCTGCCCCTGAAGGGAAGATCTGGAGGGGTTGAAGCTGGTGGGAGCCTTAGGAGGCCTTGTCAGCCTCCAGCTCTCCCTGACCCCATGGAAGCCCCCATGGATAGGGCCTCAGTGGATCTCAGCCTGGGCTTGAGATGGTGATGAACATAGGACGTTTCCAGGTTGTTTCTGCTGGCTCCTCTGGGACTGATGCTAATTGACCACACAGCAGGATGGCTTTTGGCTGAGCCTTGGCCACATATGGCCAGCCTGGGGCTCATGCGTATCAGAGGTTAAATAACCTCTTGAATAAAAACTGGGAAATGGACTTATTTAATAAGTTTGCATTTTATTGGCCATTCAGAGCCAGGCTCTGAGACGATGGGGTGTAATTAAAGAAGTTGTTAATAGTATAAAATTTGGAAACTGTCCTCAGTACCCTTCTTGAGCCAGGAAGACTGTGGCATGGACTCATTTCCCCATGATTCTTTTTAAAGTCTTTTCAGGGCCTCTGAGCTATTCTTTGTGCTCTGGGCCCTGACTCCCAGTTTTCTGGTTTTCAGATTGACGCATCATGCCTTACGTGGGAAGGACAGCAATTCCAGGGGAAAGCTGCCATTGTGGAGAAGTTGTCTGTAAGTAAGGGCCAGGGCTGGGTTATAGGCAGCTCTTTCCCTGCCCTTCTGACCACAGCCCACCACCCACTTTTTCTCTTGCAGAGCCTTCCGTTCCAGAAAATCCAGCACAGCATCACGGCGCAGGACCATCAGCCCACGCCGGATAGCTGCATCATCAGTATGGTTGTGGGCCAGCTAAAGGTAATAGTGCTGCTAGAGAGAAGCGGGCAGCTAGAGGAGAGCCCTGTGCCCCTGCCTTCCCTGTTATATGACCTGCTTATCAAGGGACACCAGGCAAAGTGACTGTCTAGAGCTATGTAGATCAGTACAATAGCCACCAGCCACATGTGGTGATTTTTTAAATTACATTAATTAAAATGAAATAAAATGTAGTTCTTCAGTTACACTAACTCTATTTCAAGTGCTCAGTAACTTCTGAGCACTTGAAACAGTCATCCTGTTGGACACTACAGACATACAATATTTCTGTTATCGCAGAAAATTCTATTGGAGAACACTGGTCTAGAGCCTTTTTGGAAAAGGGACAAGATGTACAGAAGCAGGATGAGGCTATGGTGCCAAGCCAGTGGGCCTTCATATTGCCCCAAGGTATAGGTGGGACTTCTGCAGGCAGTTGACTTTTGGACAGACCAGCTGGGTACCAAGTAGCAGCCCCCTGCTTTAGTCTGTGATACCATCTGTAAGTTGGCTGCTGACTCCTTCACTTGAGCAAAGCAGATTCCTGGAAGCCCTGCTTCTCTCTGCATTTTCCCTTCCCCTTCTCAAGACTTGTCCTCTTCAGAGCCTTCCTGTAGCCCTTCAGCACCCCCACTGCGAGAACGTCTAGGATCTACCTATTGTGCTTAGCAGACGGGAGCCAGATTGTTAGTTTCCAAAAAGCCTCTCCTTCCTAAAGCAGGACAGAGTGGCTGACCTTTGATTAGGTCCCACCCTCCTGGGCCTGTGTCCTGGTGGGGTTCAGAATAACAGACTTTCTTCCTAGGCTAGGAAGGGCTTCCTGAGTCTAATACAGTGGTGGCGAGAGGGGGCCCCTGCTCTCTGCAATAAACTCAGGGACCTGGCTTCTGGCCTGGACTTTCTTGTTAGTTTCTCCTGCCTGTCCGAGATGCCCTGCCCAGAATCTGTGCTCAGATAGGCCCTTTGAAGTGAGGAGGTCTCTCCACAGGTCTCAGTGCCTATGTCCCCAGGCAGGGGTCAGTCAGCAGCATCCCTTCCCATATGGCTTTAGGTTCTTTCTTATATTTCTGTTCAACTCCAAGCCCTCAAAAGACTGATTTGCCTCCTTGCTGATAATTCCCAGGAAAACTGGTGATATTAGAGACAGCACTGATTCGCTGGGCTCCTACCTCAGCTAGGCCTCATCATGGTCTTTTGCAGTTTGACTGGAGGTCTCTTGCTTTTCTGTTTTCAACAGATCGTCTGATAGCGATACTTTTATTTTTATCCCCTGTAGAGCTGTGATCACAGTGTGAACTCAGTTTTGAGCCTTTTCTCAGGTATTTGGCCACAGTCAGTATTAGCAATAGCTTTTCCTGATGGGAGTAACTGGCACAATCAGACACTAAGAGTGTTTAGAATACTGTAAACTTACATGGTGAGTACTGCATAACTTTTTCAAATTGATCACTTGTACTTAGAGACATGAGCTCAGAGGCAGATATGTTCTCTGCTCTTGCTGTAGCTAAGTAGTGAATTGTGTAATTTAAGCACACACAGAAGTGTTTCATACGTTACATCAATTCACATTCATAATTTTCCTTTGGCTGTACTGGGATTTGAGTCCAAGACAGTAAGGCATGATCCCAAAGTCAGCATCCTGTCCAGTTCCCCTGTCACTGAACTAACTCCCTTCCTGTTCCTTTGCCCCTTTACTGAATGATTTTTCTCTCCTTACAGGCCGATGAAGACCCCATCATGGGGTTCCACCAGATGTTTCTATTAAAGAACATCAATGATGCTTGGGTTTGCACCAATGATATGTTCAGGCTTGCCCTGCACAACTTCGGCTGACCTCCTCCCAGCCAGGCACTCATGCTGTTTCCTCCTCCCTCCTCTTCCCAATACTATTCACACTCCTCCAGATGCTCCAAATATCATACACAAATGAGCAGGGCCGTGGTGGTAGTGGGCGCAGTGCGCTGCTGCTACCGAGGTATTGTGCATGATTTGGACGCTAGACTAGTGCATCTGACAGGAGAAGTTTGTGTTGTACCAGCGCATGCCTTGGAAAGACTTAAGTAATGCAAAAGGTTGTCTTTTTTTTTTTTTTTTTTTTAATCTACTGACAAGTTGCTCTAGTAACCCAAAGAAGTGAAGGAGAAAGCAGCTGCCTCACCACCCAGATATTGATTTGTTTGAATGTTTCAATGCTTCATGATACAATAAAACCAAAAGTTTTCTTAACAGTTTAAATTGTTTTAATTAGTTTACTAGTTGGCTGGGCATCAATAACAACCCCGCCCCATTGGCTCTCTCATGTCTCACGCTCCCACATCTATCCCAACTCAGCAATACCTATTGCAAGGAGAAAACTGCTGAACAGAGCTCCCATCTAGCTTCTCTCAGAAGCCGCATAGGGTAGCGTTCCCTCCTCAGCCCATGCGTCTTGAGAAAGTGAGCGCAGAGAGAGCTCAGGTCTGGCCTGAAGCTTTCCTTGCACTGAGCCTCTGCAGTCAGTTCTGACACCTGTGACCTCTACAGTGGGTAGGATCAGGGCTCTAATAATGGGAGAGATGACCCAGAATCCACCAAAGATGGAGAGGCCTTGGCAAAAATGGCACATTAGGTTTAGGCCCTCTGTACTGAGGACCCAGTGAAACCAAGGATGAGCAGAGCTTTGAGGAAGAGGGGTCTGTTCTATCTCCAGAAGGGTCAAGATCATATTCAGGGTGCCTCACAAACCCCAATCTAAGAAGAGGGGAGCTCAGATCCTGTACCACTGCTTTAGATATCATTACTCAAAGGCAAGTGTCCAGAACAGCCAGCCAGATTCAGGCCTGGTTGGATTGAAATATAGATTTAGAGCTATGACAGAAAGCCATCTGAGTTTGGAAAGATTTGTATTTAGGATTTCTCCCCTTCACCTTTCCTCAAGTATCTTTAGGCCTTCTATTCCCTCCCTTGCCATGCATCTTCAAATTCCAAGAAGTCTTAGCTATTGGTGCAGTTTATGCTCCTCAGTTTTGGGGACAGAGCCTTGAGGCTTGCCCTTGCCCTGAGACTTTGTGCAAGGTAGCAACCACAGGCTAGAACCAAACCCAGGACTTGGCTGGTGCTCTGTTAGGGGTTTAGGATTAATGAGGCACCACAGCTATGACTAACCTGTACCACTCCTTTCTTCCTGTACTATGAGTGGAGGCCAAGGACTTCCCATACCTCTGAAGGTTGTCTGGCTGTACTGGGCACAGGGCAGGATGATGTACTGTTTGAGAGGACAGCGTACTCAGGAGATTTCAGTGGGACTGATTTCTAGGCTACTGTGTGTATGGGGGTGGGAGTGCAGGAGAGAGGTAGACGCCTATTGCCTCTTAAACCACCCTGTATAAAATTACAGTATAGCATCTTCCATGTACGCGTGCCTGAAATATCTGCAATAAAGAGGTGTTTGTAAACTCTGGTTTCTTCCTTCCTGAGGGTGCCAGGTCGGGCAAGGGGATGTTGAGGGACAGTAGGGAACAATGTGATGTTTGTGGTGGGGCTTTCTCCTGCTCTTGTAATTCCTGGGCCTTCTGACATAGCTGGTCCCCTCAGGCATTATGGAACAGCCTGGGTGGCCGAGTTGACCCTGTCCTAGGCCCATCATGAGCCCATGCCCTGGGAGTGGGCATGGACCAGGCGGGATATCCTGAGGCTTGTAGGGCTTTGGGAGGTACAGCATAAGGACGTTTGCTCTGCCTCAGCCCTGCTAGACTCCCCGGACCCCGCTAGCACACGGGCGGGGCGGCGGAGGAAACTCGGCTCAAGGAACAACGAGGCATCCGCTCCCAGCCGGAACCTTTCTTCAGTAGGTGCAGGTTCCGGAGCCGAAGATCGGGCGGGCCGGAAGTGGAGGCGGTTGGTGAGGCTGGAGGGGCTCAGGGACACGGTGCGGGCCGGTCTGGTGGTAGTGGGCTGCGGGTGGACCGAGTGTAGTGACCAGCATCTCACTGTCTGGCTCCGGTGCGGCTGTTCTCGGCTGGACAGTGCGCAGCGCAGCGACACGAACGCGGCGCGGACAGGGCGCCGGTGGCTGGGCCCATGGCCTCCTGCGCGAGCATCGACATCGAGGACGCCACGCAGCACCTACGGGACATCCTCAAGCTGGACCGGCCCCCGGGGGGTGAGCCAGGACAGCAGGGTTGGGCCTTCGCAGAACAAGCAGAGGGGCAGTTCGGGTCAGGGTCTCCCACAGGTCCCGCAGGTCCCTCCAAGCGGCTCTGCATCCTCCCGGCTGTTGAGGGCAGACGAGGATCAGAGCGGTAAACCCGTAAGCTTGCTCCCCGAAGGGCACAGTCTCCTGGGTGCGATCCCTCACAATCCCGCCCCGTTTTTGCCTAGTCCTTCAGCGTCTTGGCTGAAGGTGAAGCTCTGCTTTGAATCCTCAGAGCCCCCTTGGTGTCCTGGCCCCAGGGTCTCTAGTGTTCCTGGGACTGGCCTGGGTTCCCTACCCTTTGCCATGTTTCAGAGGCCTAGTCTGCTCGTCTGTATGATGAGTTCTGTGTCTACACTAGGTGCTGTGCTCCTGAAGAGCCATAGGTCCCCCTCTGCAACTTGCACTTCTCTCTAGAATAGACTCCAAGCATGCTGTTCTGAAATTAATGTTCAGGAGGAAAGTGACCACCCCCAAATCTGCACCCTTCCTGGGATTAAGGCAAATCACTGACTGCATGGCCTTGATGGTATTAGACTAAAAACGTCTGCAACCCCTAGTTTATTTCCACTTATTTAAACTTTATTTGGGCTTGCAGTGACACCTCAAAACTGCTTCTGACCTCAAGGAGTCTCCAGAACACAGATCCAAAGGAAATTGTAATATTGCTGTTGTCATTGAAAGTGGGGTTTTGGGTATTTTTTTGGGGTTGGGGTTTAGGGGTAGGTAGAATGGAGGCTGGAGAGTGCCTGAGAAACAGGTCTGAAAGAGGAGATAGTGTTTAGGCTATATCTGGTAATATGAACGGGAGCTTGGATGTCAGGAAAGGCATCCATAAACAGGAAATCGCACGTGTGAAGGTACCAAAGTTTCCTGGGTAGTTCAGGGACCCATGAAAAGTTATAGTGGTTGAAAGACTGGCTGGTGATGGTGTTATAGTTGTGCAATGGCCAGAGCTGTAAGTTGGTGTTTCCTCAGACCCTGTTCTTAAACCTGCTGGGAGTCTCAAACTGGCTGCTACTGGAAGCAGGCACTGGTGCTCACTCTGGGTCGGTTTAGCTACCCACCGTTCCCTGAGAAAATCCATCTGCTGCCTAAAACAACTGAGTCCTTTTCCCCAGGCCTGGAGTGTGCTCCCTTTACTCATGAGTTTGGCTTAGGCCTCTCATTCTTATCAGCTGCTGTGTAGACTAGATTCTACAAAGTTTTGGTGGAGACCCTAACATGGCCAACCTTGTGCAGCTTGTGTATTTGTCCTCATGGTAGCCTGCCTGGGTGGGAGACTGGTCAGCTTACCCCTCAGCAGCTAAGATGGGTCTGAACAAAATTAAGTGACCTAGAGGCTTTTCTCTGAACTCTTTGTTTATTGATTGGTAATTGATTCTCCTGTTTGCCAAGTAGCTCTGGCTCATCTCCTCTCACTGGAGGACTATGTCAGACCCCAGACTGTTTTGCGACTAGAAACTTGTTGTAATCCTGACTGTGGAGCCCTAGTCTCCTTGTCACCTGGGAGTTTTGGAGTGGTGTCAGAGCCTATGAGGGTACTTGAAATTTGGCCAGTGGCAAACGACTCAAAACTATCTTTCCTGACTCTACACACTACTCCATAGTTTCTCTCCTCTTTGTTCAGCTCCTTTATGTCCATTCATCCTGAGTTTACCTGCTCAAGGTGGCTTCTTTTGAGCCATTTCTCTGTGAGGCAGGCTCCTTCCTTTCTTGCTCTCATCTTATCAGTGTCTTTCCATGCCTCAGGAGCCCTTCCTCTCTTCTTCAACCCCTGCCACTACCTTGGTCTAGGCCCTGGTGTCTGTCACCCAGATTCTCAACTATTCTGCGTAGTGCCTTAGAGCAGTCAGCCCTCTGGCCAGTGCTGATCATGTCACCTTCCTTTTTAAAACTCTTCTGTGGCTCTCATTGCCACAGAGAATCTAAGCACCCCAGCCTCATACCTGAGACCTCTGCAGCCTTGTTTTCTCTCCATTCTTCCCATGTTTGTGTGTCCCAGCCACACTGGCTCTAATGGGACCTCTTCTGTGAACTCTTATCCTGACCCTTCCCATGCGTTTTCCTCAAGTACAGAGTCCTGCTGTCCTGACCTAGGGCTGAGTATTAATTGGCCCTAGAGGGTCCTTGATAGCTTGTACCTGGCCCCCAGGTAGAAGAGCATTATACTCATCTTTGATCCTGGAATACATTGGGTTCACCATCAGTGTTTATGGAATGAAAGATGAACAAAGGGCCCTCTTCCCCAAGGACATGCCTCAGTTGAGTGTTCCTAGGGCACCTCATGGGTCTGGAAGGAAGGTCCACAGGAGGCGAGACCAGTTAGCAGGTAGAACAACCTCATGATAGTGGCTCTCTCTGTCCTCAGGCCCCAGTTCAGAGAGCCAGCGGCCATCTAACGCCTACAATGGGGACCTCAATGGACTCCTGGTCCCAGACCCCTCTGCTCAGGCGATGGTACTTCAGCAAACAAGCCTGGTCTCCGGGCCATGCCACCTATTAACCTGCAGGAGAAGCAGGTCATGTGAGTGCCTGAGAGATAACAGTGGTGGTGATGGGGTCTTTGGGGTGTCTGTTAGCTGAAGTCATGAGATGGGGGGAGATAAGGACCAGCAGCGCCCCCACTAGATGCCCTAGGATGGATCACTTAACCACAGTGAGTTTGCATGAACGATGAGGGATGAGAACAAGTTCAAGGGCTTGGCTTGGATCTGAAGTTTAGGCACTTGGTTTATCATTCCCATGGAGGGAGGTGAGCAAGAGGAGCTATGGGTCTGGAGACCAGTGAACCAGGCAGAGCTATGCATCTGGGACTGGACACCTTCCCCATGTGGCTGTATCCTCTCCCCATCCCAACCCTGGCCGTTGAGACTTAGGGTGAACGAGAATCAAGCTTGTGCATGCCTTCCCCCAGCTGCCTTTCAGGAGATGACAGCTCTACCTGCATTGGGATTTTGGCCAAGGAGGTGGAGATTGTGGCCAGCAGTGACTCTAGCATCTCGAGCAAGGCACGAGGGAGCAACAAGGTGAGTACCAGAATGTTGTGGCATGTATGGCCCATCAGCCTCTCCCTCCCCTCTCCCATGCTGCCAGTTCCTATGGGGACCACCTTAACAGGCAGGTAATATGCCCCAGTCTCAGGAAGCCAGGGTTGGTTACCAAGTGTCTATAGGAGTCTGGCCCCAGGAGTTGTAATTGGGTGGCTGGGCTTGCACATATGGCCTCCCTCTACTGTCCCCAGGGATATTAGGGACCACCTGAGCTCTGAGAATGCTGCCCCAGCCCTCAGCTTCTACAACCTTCCTCACCCTTGGTTCTCAGGTGAAAATCCAGCCTGTTGCCAAGTATGACTGGGAGCAGAAATACTACTATGGCAACCTGATTGCTGTGTCCAACTCCTTCTTGGCCTATGCCATTCGGGGTGAGTAGGGGCAGGGGAGAAGTGGGAAGTATTCTGCTAGAAATCCCAGAGATGCAAATTCAGTGTCAGGCCACTCAGCCCACTCAGACCTTAGGGATACAATGGAAGGCTTGTTTGTGCTGCCCGTACCTCTTCCAGGCCTGGGGAACCAAGTGGGAGAATCAAGCTTGAGACTTGTGGTGGCAGTGAGGCAGGCAAGGGCAGCTTCTCTGCTGCTGCCTGGGCCTAGACACTCATGGCCAACTGCTGTCCTGATTCCAGCTGCCAATAATGGCTCAGCGATGGTGCGGGTGATCAGCGTCAGCACTTCGGAACGGACCTTACTCAAGGGCTTCACAGGCAGTGTGGCTGACCTGACCTTTGCACACCTCAACTCTTCACAGCTGGCCTGCCTGGATGAGGCAGGCAACCTGTTTGTGTGGCGCTTGGCTCTGGTTAATGGCAAAATTCAGTATCCTTTCCCTAGGGTGGGATGGGGGAACTAAAGAAAGGTGAGCAGAGCGGGGGTGCCAGACACACCTCATCATCCACCTGTCTAGCCCTTAACAGCCTGCTCAGAGAAGAGATTTTGGTTCATATCCGGCAGCCAGAGGGTACACCACTGAACCACTTTCGTAGAATCATCTGGTGTCCCTTCATCCCTGAAGAGAGTGAGGATTGCTGTGAAGAAGGCAGCCCAACGGTGGCCCTGTTGCATGAGGACCGGGTGAGGAGGCTAGGCATGGGGAGAGGGGAGGGTACAGAGCAGCTATGGCGTGGGCCTTGGTTGAATACTCACCTCCTTGTATTCTCCAGGCTGAGGT
Source organism: Eonycteris spelaea (assembly GCA_003508835.1). NCBI lineage: Eukaryota > Metazoa > Chordata > Mammalia > Chiroptera > Pteropodidae > Eonycteris > Eonycteris spelaea. Next base: position 469,049 of record PUFA01000026.1, on the reverse strand, counting down.
GTGGGACCTAGACATGCTCCGCTCCAACCACAGCACCTGGCCTGTGGATGTCAGCCAAATCAAGCAGGGCTTCATTGTGGTGAAAGGCCACAGCACAGTAAGCCTGCGACTGCCTGCCTCCCCTGCCCTCCCTGCTTTCTTAGACCCCTCATCTATTCCCCGTATCTACAGCTGCCCAGATAGCTTTATGGCATTCTGCCCATGGGGATACTGAGCACAAAGTGACCCTTACCTGTGGCACTCATGCCTAACGTGTCTGCACCCCGTGGATCTGGTCTTCTTTATGGCCTCCCATTCATTCCGTCTTTCATACAGATGTGCAGATCCGCAGTGGGTCAGCCCAGCTCACTACCATTCTAATCTGAGATGGGCTGCTACCACCTCTAGTAAGGTGGCAAAGCAAAGCTCTTTGGGTTTTTCCCAGTACCTGAGTGAAGGGGCTCTCTCACCTGATGGGACTGTTCTGGCCACTGCAAGCCATGATGGCTTCATCAAGTTCTGGCAGATTTACATTGAGGGGCAGGATGAGCCAAGGTAAGGCAGGGCCTGAGGGACTGGGAACTCCCAGGTAGGGGACCAGATCACCCACTCAGGCCCAGGCACCTCATCTGCCTGCTTGCAGGTGTCTGCACGAGTGGAAGCCTCATGATGGGCGGCCCCTTTCCTGCCTCCTATTCTGTGATAACCACAAGAAACAGGACCCTGAGTGAGTGAATGGCCAGGCAGGTGGGTGGTGGGCTGGACCTTGAGTTCCCATTGTAGGGACCAGCCAGCCATTCAGTGCCTCATCGCTTTGCAGTGTCCCTTTCTGGAGGTTCCTCATTACTGGCGCTGACCAGAATCGGGAGCTGAAGATGTGGTGCACGGTGTCCTGGACCTGCCTGCAGACCATTCGGTAAGGATGGGCTGGAGAGCTGGTCAGGGGTAACAAGGTTGGGGAAGTGGGTTCTTTCTATTCTCTCAATTTCATTCATCCTGCCTTGTGGCCCCCTAGCTTCTCCCCAGATATCTTCAGCTCAGTGAGTGTTCCCCTAGCCTCAAAGTTTGCCTGGATCTTTCAGCAGAATACCTGATTCTCAGTGATGTGCAACGGAAGGTAAACTGCAGTGGGGGCACCCTGGGCAGAACTGGTATTGGGGAGAGCAGGGTTGTGTGGCACATCCACAGCCCTCACAGCTGTGAATGCACTGCGCCTGCAGGTCCTCTACGTGATGGAGCTGCTGCAGAACCAGGAGGAGGGCCGTGCCTGCTTCAGCTCCATCTCTGAGTTCCTGCTCACCCACCCTGTCCTGAGCTTTGGTATCCAGGTCGTGAGTCGCTGCCGGCTGCGGCACACTGAGGTGCTGCCTGCTGAGGAAGAGAACGACAGCCTAGGGGCTGGTGAGCTGCTCGGGGCCAGAAATGTATGTTTATATGTAAGGAGTGCTGTGGCACAGAGGGCCAGGGACTTAGTTGTCCACACTGACCTTGCAGATGGGACCCACGGAGCTGGTGCCATGGAGTCTGCAGCTGGTGTGCTCATCAAGCTCTTCTGTGTGCATACTAAGTGAGTGGAGCCCACCCATGCCCTGTCTGTGCCCCTCCCTGACTGACCACTTTGAGACCTTTCCTGTTCTTCTCTTCCTGCAGGGCTTTGCAAGATGTGCAGATCCGGTTCCAGCCACAGCTTAACCCTGATGTGGTGGCCCCGCTCCCTACCCACACTGCCCATGAAGACTTTGGTAAGTGAGGGTAAGAAGGAATCAGGTTAGACTGGCTGGGGTCAGAGATTTGACTCAAGTGGCAGCTTTTCCTACAGCATTTGGAGAGTCTCAGCCTGAACTAAGCTCCGGGGGGCTGGGATCAGCTGCTCACGGCTCCCAGCCTGACCTCCGACGCATTGTGGAGCTGCCTGCACCTGCTGACTTCATCAGTCTGAGCACTGAGACCAAGCCCAAGCTGATGACACCTGATGCTTTCATGACATCTAGCACCTCCCTGCAGCAGGTGTGCCGGGAGAGGAGCTTGACGCTCAAGGCAGGGGACCTGGAAATCCCCACCTGTAGGCCACAGCTCTTACTCTCTGCACTTCCTCAGATCTCTGCATCCCCTAGTAATAGCAGTGGCAGCAGCAGCAGTGGCAGCAGCAGCAGCAGCAGCAGCTCCTCTCTTACAGCTGTGTCTGCCATGAGCAGTACCTCGGCTGTGGACCCCTCCTTGTCCAGGTGAAGTGAGGGTCAGAGTTGGGGGATGGCAGAGTCTGGTACCAGGTGATGCCAAGCTCTGGCTGCTTATGTCTCAGACTTCCTGCCACCAGGCCACCTGAGGAGCTGACCTTGAGCCCCAAGCTGCAGCTGGATGGCAGTCTGACAATGAGCAGCAGTAGCAGCCTGCAGACAAGCCCACGCAGCCTCCTGCCCGGCCTGTTACCGGGTCCAGCTGACAAATTGACTCCCAAAGGGCCTGGGCAGGTGTGTGTGTGCATGTGTGTAAAGTGCAGGGTAGCATGTGTATAGCAGTGGGAAAGTTGGTGGCAGTCTCCTCTCACAGCACCCCGTCTGCTTGTCCTGTTCTGCCTCAGGTGGCCCGTATTTCCCCTGAGGTCATCTCAGCCTCCTGTGTGCCTTGGAGGGTAGCTCCTGAGCTTCTCCATCCCCACTTCCTCTCCTGAGTTATGGCTGTTTTTGACTGCATTCCCTATCCCCCTGTCCCATCTCTCATCACTACGAATTCCAGTGCCTCGTCTCTGAATCCCCCCCACCCCTATTTTCCACCACCTAAGTCCCCATTTTTGGCTCACCTCAGGTGCCTCCTGCTGCCTCTGGACTGTCCCTGGAGCTGCAGGAAGTGGAGCCCCTGGGGTTACCCCAGGCTTCCCCTAGCCGTGCCCGCTCCCCTGATGTTATTTCCTCAGCTTCCACTGCCCTGTCCCAGGACATCCCTGAGATTGCGTCTGAGGCCCTGTCCCGTGGCTTTGGCTCCTCTGCTCCTGAGGGCCTTGAGCCAGACAGTATGGCCTCAGCTGCTTCAGCACTACACTTGCTGTCCCCACGGCCACGGCCCGAGCTTGGGCCCCAGCTTAGCCTGGATGGAGGCTCTGGGGACGGGGATCGGCATAGTACCCCTTCCCTCCTGGAGGCAGCCTTGACCCAAGAGGCTACAGCCTCTGACAGTCAGGTCTGGCCATCAGCACCAGACATTACTCGGGAGACCTGCAGCAGCCTGGCAGAAAGGTGAGGAGCTTGGGAGGGGAAAAGTATACTGATGGTAGGAGCTTCAGATAGAGTCACCCACTGCTGAGACAGGCTGTCTCCCTAGCCCTAGGAATGGTCTCCAGGAAAAGCACAAAAGCTTGGCCTTCCACCGACCACCTTACCATCTGCTGCAGCAACATGACAGCCAGGATGCCAGTGCTGAACAAAGGTGGGTATCACCCCACACCCTTGCTCTCTTGAGGGAGGGTCAGCAGGTGTTAGGTGGTTATCGCTCCCCTGCCCTTTTTCACAGCGACCATGATGATGAGGTGGCCAGCATTGCCTCTGCTGCAGGGGGCTTTGGCACCAAAGTTTCCACTCCACGGCTGCCTGCCAAGGACTGGAAGACCAAGGGATCCCCTCGGGCCTCACCTAAGCTCAAGAGGAAGGGCAAAAAGGATGACGGGTAGGAGGGGTCCTGGGGCCAGGGAGAGGGTGGTCCCCAGGCTGTCTAGGCCTGAGGTGCTTCTTGCCTGTGGCAGGGAATCGACTGCGGGATCCCGGCTCATGGAGCACCAGGTGAGTTGAGAAAACACTCTTTATACTTCTAGGACTCTTTCTTGAGAGTGGGGAAGGGTTCTGGGCCATTCCCTGGTCTGGTGTGTGGTATGGGTGGGGCAGGAATTATGTGACTGTTGGCACTACTGGCAGGTGACAGAGCCCCCTGAGGATTGGCCTGCAATAATTTGGCAACAGCAGAGAGAGCTGGCAGAGCTGCGGCACAGCCAAAAAGAGCTACTGCAGCGTCTGTGCACCCAGCTCGAAGGCCTGCAGAGTACCGTCACAGGCCACGTAGAACGTGCCCTTGAGTCCCGGCACGAACAGGAGCGTATCCTTGTGGGCAGTGGCCCAGCATAGAAGAGGGTAGGGGCAGCCACAGTGTTCTTGAACCAGGAAGGGCTAGAGGACCTTCTCCAGGCTTGTTCCTTAGCTACAATGCAGAGCGGCGGTTGGAGCGGGCACTGGCAGAGGGGCAGCAACGGGGTGGGCAGCTACAAGAGCAGCTGACGCAACAGCTGTCCCAGGCGCTATCTTCAGCCGTGGCTGGGAGGCTAGAGCGCAGCATACGGGATGAAATCAAGAAGACAGTGCCTCCATGTAAGTGTTGCATAGAGACTTCTGGGTGGGCTGGGTGGGAGTGGGGTCCTCTACCTGTCAAGCTTCCTCTCATGGCTCCACTTTTTCTTCTTTATCCTGCCCCAGGTGTCTCTAGGAGTCTGGAACCCGTGGCAGGCCAACTGAGCAACTCAGTGGCCACCAGACTCACAGCTGTGGAGGGAAGCATGAAAGAGAATATCTCCAAGCTGCTGAAGTCCAAGGTGTTATAGGGCCCAAGATGAGGGAGGTTGGTGCTTGGTGGTACCGGTCAGGCCAGCTTGGCCTCAGGCTTTCAACTCAGCCCAGCCCTTTCCTCTACCCCTAGAACTTAACAGACGCTATTGCCCGAGCAGCTGCAGACACGTTACAAGGGCCAATGCAGGCTGCCTACCGTGAAGCCTTCCAGAGTGTGGTGCTGCCTGCCTTCGAGAAGAGCTGCCAGGCCATGTTCCAACAGATCAATGATAGCTTCCGACTGGGCACACAGGAATGTGAGTAGAATCATATGCTTCATCATGGGAGGGGCCATCCCCTTCTCCCCCACCATCCCTCTCACTGCCCTCACCGTCACCTCTTAGACTTGCAACAGTTAGAGAGCCACATGAAGAGCCGGAAGGCACGAGAACAGGAAGCGCGGGAGCCTGTGTTGGCCCAGCTGCGGAGCCTGGTCAGCACCCTGCAGGGTGCCACTGAGCAGATGGCAGCCACTGTGTCTAGCAGTGTTCGGGCCGAGGTGCAACACCAGCTGCATGTGGCTGTGGGCAGGTGTGTGGGCTGGCCACTGGGAAAGGTGGTGGGTTTGGAAAGGGCCAAACCAGACTCCCTGTCTACCTCATTTCCCTCACTTTCCTTTGCAGCCTGCAGGAGTCAATTTTAGCACAGGTACAGCGCATTGTTAAGGGTGAGGTGAGTGTGGCACTCAAGGAGCAGCAGGCCTCCGTCACCTCTAGCATCATGCAAGCCATGCGCTCAGCTGCAGGCACACCTGTCCCAGCTGCCCACCTCGACTGCCAGGCCCAGCAAGCCCATATCTTGCAGCTGCTGCAGCAGGGCCACCTCAATCAGGCCTTCCAGCAGGTACGCCAGGCATTAAGCCCAATTAAAGGTTGGGTGCCTCCTAACAAAGCCCACACACCATACATTCCACTGTACTCAGGCTCTAGGTAGTCTGGCTCCAGTGGACTGTTCTTGATTTTCTTTGGCCTCTAGGCTCTTTTCCCTGCTTTTCTCTCTATCTAGATCTTGGATCTCTTTCTTCCTGCCTCATCCTGCCTTGTTTCATGACCACCCTTCTCAGGAAACCTTTCCTTTTACCCTAGATTAACAACACAGCTCTACTGTGTTCTCTCTGGGCCCTTGAGCATGCCCCTCTGGAGCCCTCAGTACCCCAGTGTGGTCATCCTCTGTCAGGCCACACCGTCAGACAAGCAGGCATTCTACCCTGACAGCTATAAATGCGATTCTCTACCCAGGCCCTCACGGCTGCTGACCTGAACCTGGTGCTGTATGTGTGCGAAACTGTGGACCCAGGCCAGGTTTTTGGGCAGCCACCATGCCCACTCTCCCAGCCCGTGCTCCTTTCCTTCATCCAGCAGCTAGCCTCTGACCTTGGCACTCGAACTGACCTCAAGCTCAGGTAAGTGGGCACTGTCAGACCAGGAGATGGTCTGGGGTAGAGATAGAGGAGCAATTCAAAGCAGAGACTTCCTCTGCAACCTGATTCCTCTCCCTAATTTTCTCTACCAGTTCCCTTTGCCCCCACCCATTGCTGGCTTGGAGGCCTCCCTTGTCAGCAGTTCCTTTGGGCCTCATTGCCACCAGGGGGCTACCGTGTGCTTGAGCCCACCTGTAGCTTTTCTGTTTTCTCCACTCACAGTTACCTGGAAGAGGCTGTAATGCACCTAGACCACACTGACCCCATCACTCGAGACCACATGGGCTCTGTCATGGCCCAGGTGCGCCAGAAGTTATTCCAGTTCCTGCAGGCTGAGCCATACAACTCACTTGGCAAAGCGGCCCGGCGTCTTAGCCTCATGTTGCATGGCCTTGTGACCCCCACCCTCCCTTAGCGAAGCCTGCCTTGCCCAGGGGTGCAGTGGCATTGAAGGCCAGCAGACAGGCCTAGGCCAAAGCAAGGTCATGTCTGCCCTTTATCTGCTCAGGCTTCCACCTCTGGGGCGGTTGAGAGGGGGAACACTGGCTGTAGTCTACAGGTAATGGTAGCCAGCAGGTTTAGGCTGAGCCCAGGGTGGGTATTGTGCCTTCTTGGGTTCTGCCATGCCTGGAGCATGACCCCCTGAGATTGTGATACCACTTGAGTTGAATTTTCCATGTTCCTTTTTACCTCTGTTTTGGATCTTTCTGTTTTTGAAAAACATTGAGAAATTCAATTAAATGCTTTTGGAATAAAATGGGAGTATGTGTGTGTTTTTGGTGTGTAACTTTGGTGTGACTTTGATAACTGCCCTCTGTTCTCTGGCCCCTCTCTTCTCCCTGTGTGGAGCTCTGTGGAGGCCGACCCATCCCAGGGGCTTGGACACCTACCCTCATCTGCTCAACTGCCTTCTCAAATCTCCCCTCTCTCCATCTCTGGAGTGAGGACCTTGTGCACCATCCTGGGCTTTCGTTTGCCAACCTGCATTTAGGAGGCGTGGTCGCCTGCTGGCTTTGAAGCCCCGCCCCTCCTCCCGTCCAATCACAGTCCCTCCTTCCGGGGGCTGGTCCGAAGGGCTGCTCTCAAAGCTGCCAGCTCTGACACTAGACTCCCAGCCGGGGATGATGCTCTGCTCCTGCTGCAGCTGCCTCTGTCGCCACCGCCAGCAACCACCCCGCGCTCTGGGGCTGCTGCTGCTGCTGCTGCTGTTACCACCACTCGGTGAGTGCTGGCGTACTGGTCCGATCTGGGCTTGCACATTCTCACCAGGCTAGGTTTAGGATGTGTGGGAGCTGGGGAACAGCCTCCCTGGATGCCGAGAGCTAGGATGGTGTGGAGGTGCTAGAGCCACTAGTGTGTACCAGTGTCTTCAGTACTGAAAGTGGTGGGCATTAACTGAGTTGTGGGGGTAGGATCCCCAAATTTTGCAGCTCCCATTCTAATAAAGGGAGGCGTGAACTATGACAGAATTCCAAGACTAGCTTTGGGATCCTTGAGGTCTTCTGTTAGAGTCTGGCCTGGATCCTGACCTCTATCCTGCCATATCTGTCTGAAAATCCCTGTCTTTGGGGATGGGCCAGGAAGGTCAAGCAAAACTTGTCTAGGCTGCAGAGAGAATGGGTGGTGCTGGGGAGGGGCTGTGTGGCCCCGGCCCTGCCCCCCCTTCACCATGTCTTGACACATTCACTTGGACCATCTTCACTGGACTTGAGGCTGCAGAAGCCTCAGAAGCTCAGAGGAAGAACCGACTCCTGGGACATAAGAACACATACCCTGCCTATCCTGCCCCCCTCCTCCCCAGCACATATCCTTTTGGGTCCCACCTAGATGGGAGCCAAGGTAAGAGGTCCCCAGATGTGGCCCTTATTTCCCTGCGGCACCCCTTTCACGCTGAGTCATGTCCCCAGAGCACGCCATGGTAAATGAACCCCTGGGGGTTGGGGCTAGCTGGCTCATCCTATCTACCATTTTCCATCCCCTCTCCTAGTCCTTGTATCTCCCCTGGCGGCAGCTGCCGAGGGCCCAGGCCCCTGTGACACCATATACCAGGGCTTCGCAGAGTGTCTCATCCGCTTGGGGGACGGCATGGGCCGCGGAGGCGAGCTAGAGACCATCTGCAGGTAAGGGCGAGTATGAGGTCAGCGGCCCGACCCCCACCACCCTCTCTGACTGACCTCTTCCTTCCCATTCCAAAGCCTTCTTTCCCCACCTAATTCCCCTAATCCCTCTCTCATAACAGGTCTTGGAATGATTTCCACACCTGCGCCTCGCAAGTCTTGTTGGGATGCCCAGAAGAGGCGGCTGCTGTGTGGGAGTCACTACAGCAAGAAGCTCGCCGGGCCCCACACCCGGATAACTTGCACACTTTGTGTGGCGCCCCTGTGCATGTTCGGAGCGTGGTTCTGGCCTGGAGACCAACCAGGAGACACTACGGGCAACAGCACCTGCCTCTACCCTGGTCCCCATACCCCGGCTGCTGGCGGTTGCTCTGGTACTCTGTTACCTCCTGGGGCCTCTGGCTTAGCCATTGGGGTCAGATAGCAGCACCCCTGTTGCCACCCTTTCTCTGGTGGCTGCTCTTAAGGCTCTGCAGAGCCTACTCAGCTTTCATTAAAGATATTTATATTTGTACTAAGCTCCTTCCTTTTTTCCTGCTGTGCTTGTCTGGGGCAGAGGCCTCCAGAAGCTGATCCCCAAGACGGTTTGGGCGGAGCCAAGGGCCACCACAGGGGACTCAGTCTTAATCCTTACAAACATTCATTTCCCAGGGGTGGCATGGAGCTTTCCATTGCATGCAGGTTTCAAGAGCTCTGGTGGTCTGTTCTCCAAGGTTGGCATTCCTAGCCCTGCTTGGCTCCTAGGGGCCCTGCGAGGTGGTGGTGTTCCACCCCATCGCCAGTGTATACACCTCCCTCCCCATGCTCATTCCTGCCTCCATATTTCTGACCATCTCACCTCCTCTTCTGAACTACCACTTAGCCTTCAAGACAGCTCAGACTAAGTGCTCTGTCTTCTCCCACTCTGGGGTCTTGGTCCACCTGAGGAGACTGTTCTAGAAGGTGGGGGCCCTTGGAGTCTACCTCAGTTCCCCAAAGTGACCTAAAACTGCAGAAACTGGGGTCATAATGAGAGTTCCCTGGGCCTCTGCCCTCCACAAGCTTCTTTGAGAAGAGATGTGTTGTGTGAAGTCAAAACAGTCCCAGAAGGTGTTCTGGAATCATGGAATGGGTGTGTGGTGTGAGGAGCCCCTGTTCATCCTTGAGAAGAGAAAGAACAAGAGTCGGCATGAGCAGAGCCTGAGAGAAGGAGTCTCAGAAGGGGTAAGATCCTCTTTTGATCAGTCTTCTACCACCAGCACCAGGTTCCTATTCTAAGCCACCACCCCAAGGTGGCCATTGCCATGACCTCCTCACTGGCTTTTACTCTCACTCCCTTCCCTTTATTTTCCATTTTCTATATTGAAAAATAGCTCCTGCTGTTAAGCTCCTTCTCATTGTCTAGAAGGCCCTACATAAGCCTGCTCTGCCATAGTTTATTCATTTTCACTGCAACTCCTCTCTGTAGCAGCACAGTGGAGTGCTCTACCTACCTACACAGCCCTTGGGGTAACAGGAGGCTTCAGAGAAGGAACATAATAGGGTGCAATAGGGGGTAAGGATGGAGACTTACAAGTGGTCAGGGAGATGTGGGGCTGAGTTGGGGAGGCTTTACAAGCAGGGCCCAAAGGAATCAGTTGGGAGGGAGGGAGAGGGGATGAGAGCCCAGAGCTAGGCAGACTAGATTTACACTAAAGCCCATGGTGGGAGGCTGTGTCCCTAGGACAGAATCAGGCTCGATAGGGCCCTTGCTTAGGCTCCAGGGTGACAGGTGCCTCCAGAGACCTCACCCTCGTGTGTAGGTTCATTCATGCTTCCCAAACATCGTATTTCACTTAGCTCAGATGCCTCCATTAACTCCCTCTCTGCCCTGTCTTTGCTCCTGTGCTTCATTTGCCTATACCTTTATCCCACTTCTCTCTCCCAACCGGTCATTATCCATCTTCTCATATCACCTGAAGGGGAAAGTTTCGAAAAACAACACTCCCATATCTGCCCACCTTTGACCACCAGAATTTTCCAGAAAGAAAGACCAGGCTTTTATTCTTCTGGGTCTCTGTACATCTATTCTCTGTGCTCAGAATGCCCTTCCCCATTTTCTCCTGGTGAACTCCTACTTCTTTTTCAATATCACCTCCTCCAGGAAATATTCCCTAACCCTGACTCCAAGCTGAATCAGCAGCCTCCTACAGTTTCATACAGTTTGGGTTTTCTTCTGTCTCAGTACTGATAGCACTGGCTTGTCACTGTCTGGGTCCAGCTCAGAATTCCTTTCTGTGGACTTCCCAAGGGTCTTCTTTGTGTCTCTAGCACTTGGTCTAGGGATGGGTATAAAGAGTTCACTTGTGGGAGTGTGTGAAATGAAAGATACAATCTCTAAGTCCAGCATAGGAAATGTTCGGTCTGAGAATGTGGAAGATGTGTTATCTTAGGGCAGCCCCCTCAGCCTGGGCGTACTGGTAGGAGGAATGGTGCTGGGGCTTCAGACCCCAAAAGTCTCCCTGGAGTCACTCTTGATGGGTGGCCAAGAGCATCCTATTTCCAGGAGCCGGGGTCCATTGCTCTGGCCAGCCATCAGGGGGATTACCATCCTCTTGCTGTGACCTACTTTCCCCTGGTTTTTGCTCTCTAAATCCTTGCTCTTCACTGGAATTGAATGACCTGGAGTGTGTGCATGGGGGTAGGGTGGGGATAGAATCTGCTCTCTAGCCAGCGGCTTAAGAGCTTTGTGTATTTTATCCTAGAGCTGGAGGAGAGGGTGGGCTGATAGCCAAATTGACGGGGCCCTGGACATAGCCACCCAAGCCAGAGAGCATCATGGAGATGGTGTTTCTCACATTTGCATCTCTGCAGACATGGAATAGTTTATTGTTCAGGGGCTAGATGTCCTAAACTCAGTCCCATTCTTCACCTCAGGGCCTCCTGTTCTTCACCAGAGCTAAGGCCAACAGCTGCCCATAGCAAGGGCTCAATAAATATTTGTTGAATTAATTTGCTGAATGTCTGTAAAATGGGAGTGTTATGTGGATTACTAAATTCCATTAACCCTGGAATTCTATATTGCTTTTAACCCTCTCAACAACTCTGTGGGATTAGGATTAGGATCCCCATTACACAGATAATAAAAATGAGGCTTAACAAGGGCAGATATCTTGTCTAAGGTCATACAGCTATGGAAGTATCAGAGCTGGGATATGATCCCAGGTTTGTTCACCCCTGAAATCCATTCCCTCTAATCATCACACTAGACTTTTAAAAGCAATTTTTAAAGATTTTATTTTTAAAAACCTTTTATAATTCCCTACTGAATAAAACAAAATGATGTTTACTGTTATTTTATTTTTGGATGTAAAGTATAACTTATACAGTCGATTAAAGATAGGTCCAGTCTACAGCCATGACACCCTGAACAAGCTGGATCCCATCTGATCTCAGAAGCTAAGCAGGGTCAGGTTTGGTTAGTACTTGAATGGGAGACCACCTAGGAAGACCAGATGCTGTAGGCATAAAAAATAAAAAATAAGGGAATGTAAGTTGACAAGGTCTTTGCAGTCTGTGAGGTCAACCAAAGGTTGCCTCACCTAAAATAAAATAATAAAATAAAATAAAATAAAACAAAACAAAAGATAGGTCCATGTGTTAAGTAGGTGTTCAATAAAGACTTTAAATAAATGAACAGACTGAAAATGAGGAAGATGGACGGAGGTCGCAATCCCCTCATTACTTGCAGCATCTATTTTTTTCCCCCTTAAATTTGGCTTGACTATAAAGTAGACGATTCTGATCCTATAGAGGTCATTGTGAATGGTAACATTTTTTTTTAAGTCTACTTGCTTTGCAGTCTTAGGATACACTTAAATTCAATAACAACAAAAATTAAAACAAACAAAAATAGGTTACGCTGAAGTTGGCTCAAGACTGACTTCACCAATCCTCAAGTTAACCATTTTCGACTCCTCTGTGATGGAGGCCAAATTGAATACATCCGAGTGCCTGAATGTAACTGCACTTTTCAAACACAGATTTGTTAGCGAAATTTAAATCGATCCTGAGAGGCCTTCCAAAGGAACCTCCAGAAACCTCTGTTGAAATGCACTATGTTCCCAGCCTCGGTAGAGCAAGCAGCCTTCCCCCTCACCAGAAACTTGAAACTTTCTACTTTCCGCGGTTCCTCCTTTTTCTATAACAGGTTCCGCCCAGCAAACAAATTCTTTGAGCGACAGATAGACCCACCCCCCACGGAGAGACCCCGTTCCAGCTCTGCAGCCATTGGTCCGTAGGCCACGCTCAGAGCGCTGCCAACTGGGTGGTCCGGCCGTTCGGAGGGTCCGCCCTGCCCCACCTCGTAGGCGGCTCAGGTTTGTTTTGGCGTCAGGCGCGCGCTGTGATGACGCCACGACGCTAACGCCTGAGGATGGCGGCGGCGGCGGCGGCGGCGGCGGTGGCGGCAGCGGCAGCGGCAGTAGCCGCGGTAGCCGTGGCCTCGGCCCGGAGAGGGTCAGCAAAGCCGCCGAGGCGCCGAAGAGCCCGCCGCCCCCGCGAGGTGAGGCGGCGCGGCCCAGGGCGACGGCCCGATGGGCGGGAGGGGCAGACAGCTACTGCCACGGTCTCTTCTGGCACACTGGGCCCGACCTTACTTAGCCCGAAGTCTTCGGCTCGTGCCGGGTGTGCCAGGGCCTACAGGACTGGGAGCAGGCCAGGCAATGGCTGCTCGGGGTCCCCGGTGTCCGAGGCCCGCGGTGTCCAATGGCCGCGAAGCGTGCTGCTGCGCTGCGTAGCCTGTTTCTGGGGCCGCGTGGGGCTGGTGGACGTGGTCAGCTGCGCTGCCTGCTGTTTAGCCAGCCGGCGTCGGTCATGGTGAATTAACCCGCTTGTTCTCACTGCCTTCTCGTGTCCGGCACCAACTCCACACCCCTCCTTTGCTACTGAACGCCAGCGTATGACGGGAAGCTGGTCGTTTCCTTGTTTAGTCTGGGAAAAAGCAGGCCTGAGGCCAGCCAGGTCCCCTGCCCGGTAGGCCAGTTCTCCCTTATAGTAGGCCAGTCATCCCTCTGTTTATAAGGGGTAGCCCCTGCCCCAGGCCCATGCACACTCCTAAACGAATCTGCCGAAGTGAAAGTCTAAATAAGTCCTTCACGGCCTCAAACTGGCTCCTTGGTGCGCCTACATGATAAAGGCCAGGCTTCTTAGGAAGGCATCCAGGGCTCTTCATAATCTGGCCGAGGCCTAACACTGAAGTCATCACCTGGGAACTTCTGTCTTCTGTTTACATATTTTGTTGTTGGGGCATTTGAGACTTTTATTAGCTCTGTGATTTAATACCCTTATGCTTTAGATACACAATTTTCTCATTTTGTAATACTCTTTCCCCTTCCACCCACCAGTATGGAAAATTTACATCTGTCCCTTAAAATTCACCTTAGATTTTATTTCTTTGGAAAAGCCTCCCTCGCTTCACGTGTAGAGAGATTGACAACTCTGTACTTCTATTCTTGTGAATGCCGTTGAGTAGATCATGTTGTGCCACATAATGGTGGGTATGGGGATTCTGTCTTCTGTCTGCATCTGAATGTCTGGCTCTGTGCCTGGCCTACAATAGGAGCTAAATCCACTGGGATAGGTTACTGGTTTAAGAACAGATGCTTATTCATCTGAATTACTGAGCACCTATAAGGGTCCAGGATCTTAGATGAGCACAGCAAATGTAAATCTTGTGTTTGTGCATGCATGCGTGTGCGTGGATAGGTGATGATGCAGTCTTGTCGACCTTAATGGTCCAAAATATCTTGCGGTAGTTTTTCAAGATACAAATTCAAGACTCTCACTCTCTTAGACTGATTCAGGAGATCCAGAATCTGTATCTGTATTTTGAAAAAACTGCCCAGGTGTTTGCCGTGCTCCCTGGTTGAAGATCTTTGTTATTGCCCCAGGAGACTGTTATGTCTTCTTTGCCCATTGAGAAGGGCTAGCTGTGCCTCCCATTGCAGTCTCCTAGCTCCTACCCTGGGGAGGCAGTACGGTTTGGTTAGAAGAATGGGCTTTGGAGTCAGTAGACTGGGAGTCCGTCCTTGGCTTTTAGGGGATCCTGACACTTTTTGAGTCCTAGTTTGCTCATTTCAAAATAGGAATAATCATGACTACTTTACATGGTTGCAGAGAGGAGTGAGAGTGCATGTAAGACACTTGGCACAGCTGGAACTCAGCAAATGGAAGCCACTGTTTTTATTGATGGCTGTTCTCAACAGAGTGTGCCCCTTGTCAGAAGGAGATCTCAGTAAGCGTGTTTTGCTCGTCAGACTGATCCTCATATAGGAAGCTGCCTTGTGTTATGTGATTTCCTCAAGGTCATTTCTGCTCATCAGGAAAAGCTCTGACAAAACTGCTTTTACTCAGGGCATTGTAGTTGGCCATTTCCCTGGCAGAGATTTGGAATGCTGACTCACTAGAGGGTGGGTTTGCTGAAGCACATTGTCCAGGTCTAACTGCAGTTTCTGCACTTGCTAAGTTGCAGTGATGAGCCAGAGAAAGCAGTTTTCAGGAAACTGTTTGCCTCTGACACTGAACTAGAGTTGCCCCTCACTTGGAAAGGAATTACCTAGCAGATCTTAGTCTCTGTGGAATCTGAAACAGATACTGGGCTTCTCTGTTAGTCATATAATTAAATGTCCATAGTTAAATGGGTGAGACTTTGGTTTGGACTTCTGTTTTACTTTATAAATGTAAGCATGATATGAGGGCAACTTGATCCTCTTCAGAGCTTCCCAGCAGTATGACGTGAATGAGCTATAGGTGTGCCAAAGCGTTGATCCTTCAGCTTGGAGGTAGCTGAAAACAGCTGTCTCCATTGACCACAGGATGCACAGAGAAAATTTTGAGAAGTACAGCCCTGGAAGAAGGCAAGCGATTCTCTTTGTTGAGAGCTGGAGAGAGACTTATTTATTTGAACTTCTTTTCCTTCCAAGAATCTTAGCTCGGTATTAATTTGATTTATGTTGGCTAGGTCATCACTGAGCTAATTCTTGGTACAGCCCTCTGTTGCCATGGTGTCTAATGTGATGCTAAAATAGAAAAATGTGGTGTTTTCATTTGCTGGGGGAAAATTACCTCGGAGGTACCCCCTTGCAGGCTGCCAGCCTTGAAGTGGCCTCTCAGGGCATCCTAAAAGTAATGGATTAAGGGACTCTTGGTGTGGAGCCACCTGGATTGTAAATTCCTTGAGAGCAGAGACTACGGCTACCTTCCTTTTGTCTGTCATAGCCCCTGGCAGAGTTCCTGACCCACAGCAGGAGCTCAGTAAACATTTGTGGGTTGAGCTTAGTGATTTTGGAAGGAGAACTCCAGGTACGTTGTATTTCTACTGATGGGATGGGCAGTGGGTGGGATGTCTTGGATGGAGTTGGGGGTCACAATAAAATGAGGAAGACACAGCAAACTTTTGAACTTTTCTCTCCCTCTCAGCCCTAAGACAGGAGCCTCGGCCCACCAATTATTACTACGTAGAGGAGTGGTGACTAACTGGAGTCTTTAAGTGGCGTCCCGAGTTACTATATTCTAAAAAGAGGTCATCACAATTTTTTATTATGAAATAATACTACAAATTAAAACATTACAAGAGTGAATACTGCACAGTATCTTTAGACACAAACCCCAATAATTTGATGCATATTCCTCCAGCTTTTTTTCTTTTTCATATACTAGTCTCTACATTGTTAACTTTAAAAATGTAACACGTAGTGATAATTTTAAAATATAGCAACAGAAGTATATAAAGCGAGAAGTAAAAGGTTCCCCTTCCTGCTTGTTCCCCTCACATTCCCACATCCTAGAGGCAGTCACTGTTAATAGTTTCTCTTCCACCCTTCTAGTATATTTTTTCCCATGTAGATATCTATAACTTTTTAAAATCCTTCATTGGACATGTGCTTTATATACTATTTTAAACTACTTAATACATCACGGACGTAGATCCTGGCACAACCACTCAGTAAAATTAAATAACTGGTATCTCTCTTTCTTTGTCAGTATATGTGGATTTACTTCAGTCTTTTCAACAGCTGCAGAGTATTCCATTATATGATTATGTCTTAATTTATTTCATTATTCTCTTACTGATAGATATTTGGGTTGTTTCCATTTTTTAATTGTTATAAAGAATGCTGCCATGAACTTTCTTGCAGAAATATATCTTTGCACTCTTGTGAAAGCAGCTTTATAGTAGTATTTCTGAAAATGAGATTGCTGGTCCTCTGTCAGCTTTCCTGTTTCAGAAAGCAGAATCATGTAGTTCACCCTGTGATTGCAGAGGTCCTTGTTTGGGGATTTTTGTCTTAAGTGACAGGCTTCTTTGCCTGGTCTCCTTGACTCATGATGGTTAGACGTGACGCATAGCAGTTACTTATTTTTGGGATTACTGAGCGATTCCTGCCTACTTAATTTTGATAGACAGCCTTTCAAAACATGGGAGCAGAATATAGAAACCTTTGCAGGCGAAAGGTTGTGAAGCTTTGCTGTGAAGAACAATCTCAGGGGATGTGTTCGAGAAGGCTGGGTGCCTGTGAGCCCCTCTCTGGGAGACATCCACAGTCCTGGCTTCTGTGGTTAGCAAATTGGTTCAGGTTCCATCCTTGCCCCATCTTCCTAGGCCCCTGGCCTCCCCTACTGATGGCAGTACCTCGACAGATGGGGTCAGGTCTGGCAACTTGTGGGCAGACTTGCTTTGGAGTTCAGACCTGAGAGCTCTGGCTTCCTCCATTGTTGAGAATATTTACACAGGTGCCGCCAGAGCATGGATCTGATCTAACCACCAATCTGGTGTCTTTCTGCCACTTGAGGTTCTGTGATTATTGCCTCACAGCAAATAGAAATCTGAGAGCCAGACCACCTTTTATTCATGGTTAACAAATATTGAATGTCCGCTCTGAGTTCAGCACATTGCTGGGTGCCAGAGAGTTCTAAAAATGGCCCCTTCTCTCAAGGGACTGACAACTCTAGTGATCAAAAACAATCAAGACTAGAGCAGTGAGCAGTGTGACCCAGATTGGAGGTTTGAGAAGATGGACCTTCAAAAAAGGTTTGTTGGTTCACCAGCTGAGTGGTATGAGGAAGGACTGAGGCCTTGACTTGGTGATGCCCAGCTGACACTTCTGGAGTCTTTCCTCCGGAATGGGAGCTCTGGATGGAGAAGTAGGAGGTTCGGTGCCGTGCTCAGCCAACACTATCTGATTGGCTCGGGACAAGTTTCTGTCTTTCTTGGCCTGTCATTTTTGTAGAGTGTTCGTGAGGACGGTAATGCTAAATACTGAGGCCCACCGCCACACTCTGTCCAACACATTTACCTTTCTTGCGGAGTGCTTGGATCAGGCTGGGGGTTGAGGGTGTGCAGGCCGACTCTAGAGAGTTCATTACTTTCCACAAGATGTGTTCAGATAGGTGTTATGAAGGGAATAGGGACTTGTGATAGCTGGCATAATGTGCCCCTCCTGGGAGGACTCTCCTGAGGCTTTCCTTAACTCATCCTCATCCACCCCTACCCCCACCCTGGTCACTGTGCTAGGGGCATACACAGGAGAACTGGGGCAGGAAAACACTGCCCTTCTTCTCTGAAGGAGTTTTGCCAGCTACCTCTCCTGTTCCTATGTCTGCCTTTTCATGTGACAACAATGAAAAGAGAATTTAACAGATGTGATTGGAACATGGAGCAGCTGTGATCACCTGTAAGCTATCAGGCCACTCCCCTCCCAGGCACCATCTTCCTCCACTCTTGATGTAGAATTGGGAAGGTGGAGTATCAGCTTCAGTGTATCTTTGAAGAGTTTCTAATTGGAATGAATGTGAGAGAAACTATGTCCCAGGAAGGAAGGAAGGAAGAAAGGTCAGAGAGGGATAACCCTTGACTCTCTCACTGCTGACTTGAGATCCTTGTGTAGGCTTTGTTTAAAGTGACAAGTTAGGCCTTTTCTGTTGTAAACCTTTGTTTTTCTCATCAGGATTGAAGAGGGAGTTTTCACTTAAATGGCTGACCTTATAATCAGCTCTTTGTTCTGCTTCTGTAGATATGGACCACACTAGGTATATACTTCCTTCCTTCCTTCCTTTATTTATTTGTTTGTTTATTTTTTTAATTTTAGGCGAGGCAACCCTTGGTCAGTCTCACAGATTGCAAAGACCTTGTCAGCTTACAATCACTTATTTTTTTTTACACCTACAACACCTGGTCTTCCTAGGTGGTCTCCCATCCAAGTACTAACCAGGCCCAACCCTGCTTAGCTTCCGAGATCAGATGGGATTGGGCTTGTTCAGGGTGGCATGGCTGCAGAGTTAAGTATACACATTTAAACAAAAAGAGCCAGTGCATACGCATGAAGACATTTATTTTATGGACCTAGTGTTCTGCTTTCTCACCAGGAAGAAGTGACATCTAAGTGGCTGTGCTGGGTCACCCATGCAGTTTGTCTTCTCTCTTAATGGTGGTTGATGTTGCTTACCATGCGGTCTTGGGGATCAGGGGCCTGCTTCTACCTTAGAAATCCAGGTCACAGTATCCTTTTCCTGAGCTGTAGCCCTTTTATTCATTGAGGTCTTGTTTTCCTTGAAGGAAGAGATGAGTCTGCAAAATTCCAAAGTCCATAGTTGTAATCTTTGGCCTCTGTGAAAAGGAACCTTGTTTCTAAATGCTGTTGTTTAAACATTATTTCCTAAACTGCTATGTGGAATCTCAGGGGCATTTGGATGAGAACTGTAGCAAATCCTAGAGAGCCTTGTGTTGGTGCAGGAATCTTTTCCTCTTGTGTGAGGAAAGATAAACCTCATTTAGCTGAGAGTCATATTGATTAAAACATACCGATTTAGCATAGTGATTAAAACCAGAGTCCTTAATCTGTGGTCTCCAAATTCCTCCTTTTCATTTACTGGATTGGTAATCAAAATCTTGGGTATGTTTCAGAGATGAGCTTATCCCTTGAAAATGTTGGCTGTATAGGTCAGTATCACCATATTGAATTCAGTCCTTGACTCACTTGAGTCTGATGGCCTCTGTGGGTTCTCTGTGCCCCCAGAGTGCTATAGCAAAACCTTCCTGGGTCTGTTTCTGCTGCCTTTGATGGGGTCTTTTGCTGCTTTGCAGGAGGGTGGGTGAGGGGTTGGTGTAGGTATTACCTCTTGGCCCCAGGAACCACCCTTGGGCAGCCATGGAACCTGACCCTGACCAGCAGTTTTTAACCAGTATCTCTAGTAACTTGCAGTAAATGTCATATGGATGTTTCACATGCACTGCAATGTGTCCAAAACTGCCCTCTTCCCATTGCTTCCTAAACCTGCCCCTCTTGCTGCACTCCTGACCCTTTTGCCCAGGAGTCCGAGCAAGGTATTGGAGTGCTGCCCTAACTTCTCTCTCTCGCCCCTTATGTCCAGGCTCCAGTCCCTGTCAGTTCTGCTGACATCTCCCTATTCCACCCCACTCTCAGGCCACAACCCCCCTCACTGGTCCGTATTGTTCACTTTGACCCTCCTCCAGTTCAGCCTCATGCTCTTTCCTAAACAGTGATCGCTTCTCTTTTTTTTGTAAACCCTATAGTAGCTTCCTGTCACCTCCTAGGAAGGTCCTGGCTTCTCACCATAACTTGCGCTGCTCTCTACAACCTGGTTCCTGCTTACCTTCCAAAACTTAAGCACCGCACCCCCCAGTCCTGTCTCCGCACTACTAAACTGCCCATTTCCAGGCATAGGGTGCTACTCTGGGCCTTTGAATGTGTTGTTCTCTCTGCCTGGAACACCATTTCTAGCTTTCCTCACCAGACTCATTCTTACTTCAAATTCAGTGTGGGGGGGTCATCTCTTCCAGGAAGTTTTCCCTAACCCCTGCATCATTCTATATATATCTAGTTTCTCAAGCGTAACACTTACCATGCTATATTGAAATTATCCATTTTTGTGTTTTTCTCTTCACTTAGACTGTGAGTTAACTGACCATGTTTTGCTTTTGTGTGTGTGTATTAAAATATAACCTACATTGGATGTCTTATTTATTCCTATATCCTAGTAAATGTTCAATAAATGTTTGATCTGAGTGATCATTTTACCCCCAGTTCTATATGTCATAATTAATAGGAAATTCTTCTTTCACCCATGGCCTCAGATAGACTTAGAGAAGGGTAGTCTGGGTAGAAGTGACCTCTGGAAAGCAGTAGCTCAGTACTTTACCCGGTCCAGGGCC
Organism: Eonycteris spelaea; assembly: GCA_003508835.1. NCBI lineage: Eukaryota > Metazoa > Chordata > Mammalia > Chiroptera > Pteropodidae > Eonycteris > Eonycteris spelaea. The sequence continues at coordinate 448,757 of PUFA01000026.1, read as the reverse complement.
ACCAGCCGCAGAGTATTAAGGGTTGGAACATCACTGTCTGGGAAACAAATGGGAAGCCTCCTGGATCCTCATTCCAAGGACGCAGAGCACCCTCACCCACACACAGCCTGAGTCGCATCTGGATGAAGTTGCTAGTGTCTTTTCTGAGCTCAAGGCTCCCTCTGCCTCTTGAATGATGCCCAGTTTGGCAGCTACCTGGTGGTAGTGTGCTAAGGCTTGTGGTCTCAAGTTCACTGGGATCGATTTCAGCCAGCTCTGGGACTTGTGTGGCATTTTTAGCCATCCGTGTGGTGGCTGGGAAAGTGAGAGACCCTGAAACAGGGTGACTAAACTGCCGGGGTGAAGATGTTGTGTTAGCAAAGTAGCGGGAGCCATTTAGGAAAGCGTGAGTGGCAGTGGGTGGTGGTGGTTGCAGGGGAATCAATTCTAGCAGGGGGCTAGAGGGCCAGGGAGAACATCCATGGGGGAGGCCTTGGAGGAGTGGCTTTCTGAGCCTTGGTGGGTGGTAGTGTTGGAGAGCAGGCCTCCAATACTCCACACCCCCGTTTCATGAAAGATGAGTCAGAATAATAAGAGGAACGATTGTAACATTTAAAAAACACAGGACTTCAACTAGGATAAGGGACCCAGGCAGAGTAGGGAGAAGGTGGGGGCAATGACAGCTGAGCCTGGTGCATATTCCTGCCCTCTCTTGGGGTTGAAGAGCAGTGTGAAAATTAGATCCGGGGAGACGTAAGTCAAAACCATGGAGCTCAGATCCCGTCTTTCATTTAGACCCTCCATTGAGCCTGTGCTCCAAGCACTCCTGGGCCAAAGCCATCTTCCCTTCCAGGGAATCACTTAGAGCTAGGTCTTCAGGTTAGGTTTATCAAGGGGGAAGGGGGAAGAGGATGGCTGACATTCCTTCAGAGGTGACCCCGCTATGTTGAGTTGTCCTCTCTTCTGTCTGTGTAGGTGTAGACGGGGCACTGCCTGCAGAGCAGGTCCTGCCAGCCTCGCTGGAGAGGATGCCCCTGTGTCCGTGATGGGCTGTGGGACAAGCAAGGTCTTACCTGAGCCACCCAAGGATGTCCACCTGGATCTGGTCAAGAAGGTAGAGCCCTTCAGTGGCACTAAGAGTGATGTATACAAGCACTTCATCACGGAGGTGGACAGCGTTGGCCCTCTCAAAGCTGGGCTCCCAGCAGGCAGTCAGTGTGCAAACCCCTGCCCTGGTGCCCCCACTACTGGCCACACAGAGCCTCCCTCAGAACCACCGCGCAGGGCCAGGGTGGCTAAGTACAGGGCCAAGTTTGACCCACGTGTGACAGCCAAGTATGACATCAAAGCCTTGATTGGCCGAGGCAGCTTCAGCCGAGTGGTACGTGTGGAGCACCGGACAACCCGGCAGCCATATGCCATCAAGATGATTGAGACCAAGTACCGGGAGGGGCGGGAGGTGTGTGAGTCAGAGCTGCGTGTGCTACGCCGGGTGCGCCACGCCAACATCATCCAGCTGGTGGAGGTGTTTGAGACGCAGGAGCGTGTGTACATGGTGATGGAGTTGGCCACTGGCGGAGAGCTCTTTGACCGCATCATTGCCAAGGGTTCTTTTACTGAGCGTGATGCTACGCGGGTGCTGCAGATGGTGCTGGATGGCGTCCGGTATCTACACGCACTGGGCATCACACATCGAGACCTCAAGCCTGAGAATCTGCTCTACTACCATCCCGGTACCGATTCCAAGATCATCATCACTGACTTTGGCCTGGCCAGTGCCCGCAAGAAGGGTGATGACTGCCTGATGAAGACTACCTGTGGCACGCCTGAGTACATTGCCCCTGAGGTCCTTGTCCGAAAGCCCTACACCAACTCAGTGGACATGTGGGCACTGGGTGTCATCGCCTACATCCTGCTCAGTGGCACCATGCCCTTTGAAGATGACAACCGCACCCGACTGTACCGGCAGATCCTCAGGGGCAAGTACAGTTACTCGGGGGAGGTGAGTCTTCGCTGTCCTGGGGATGTTGGGAGGCCTCTGGGTGGTGGGGTATGTCCTGCAGCTTTGACTCAGAGGGATGTGCCCTGATGGCCTTGCAGTGGGGCCAGGCAGGTAATGTAAAAATGATGAAATGAGACTAGTAGAATGACTTAGTTTGGGTTTACCCCCAAATGAGCCCTGAAACAAGGACAAGGGAGCAGATAGTTTAATTGGGATGTGATTCCAGTAAGCACAAGTAAAGGGTAAGGAAAGTGAGGCAGAAAGGGAAAAATCCAATAAAGGTTACATTAAAGAGTGGACTGGTACTGTGGGCCACTGGAACTCAGTCCCACTGGGGACCCTGTGAATAATCATGTGGAATGTGTTTCAGAATTGTACCACTGAGGGGCAGGGAAGTAGGTGGTTTTTAATCACTGACTCCTGTATGAGTCAAGAATTTCTTTGGGGGTGTTAAATCCCTGGCACTTCTTGGCTGTCCTGAATGCCAGCTAATGCAAGAGAAAGTCCTCCGGCAAAGAAGCAGAGAGATGCAGGCACAGGCAGTGGGAAGCTGTCATCATACACAGGAGCGCCACAGCTAGAGGTGAGCTCAGGTGGGCCGAGAGGACGTGAGGCAGGGCCTCCATGTATCTGCTCCATGGGAACTGTGGCAAGCTAGAGTGACCACGCCCGGTCTAAAGGAGCACCTAGCTGCTTCTCATCTCTCCCAGCTTTGCCACACACCAGTGAGGACCCCGTGCATCCAGACATTCCAGTTTTCACAAGAGAACCAGAAAATCTGATCTTGAAATGCTGGAATCTAGTTCACATATTTAAGCAGTATCTTGTTTGCCAATAAACACTAATCTGCAGGCCAGATTCAAATAGCTGGCCATCAGTTTGTGTCTTTGGATCCACTGATGGTTCCGAAAGTTGAAAAAAATCCATTAGGTACAGCACTACTGGGAGCTAAAGAAAGGTGCAGAAAAAGGCAAGAGCTGGTAGGTCCTTAGGCAGGATGCTGATTGGGTAGGAAGTGAGGCTGACTGCAGGAAATGCTGCGGCTAGAGCATGATGGTGTGCTCAGGGAGGCTGTGAAGAAGAGGACGGCTTATGGCTTTACATGGCAGGTAACATGAGCTTTGTAGGATGACAGGATTTTGCCAAGGCAGTCAGGGCCTGTTTCCAGGTGCCTCCTACAGAGTGCTCTCCACAGTGCTCTGCTCAAGCCTGGGCTTCCTGAGAAGCAACCCACATGGAGGGGAGGGAGCTCCGCTGTGGCCCAGCTTTTCTCCTAGGGATTTTGGGCCAGGCCCTCTCTGGCTCTAGCCAACTGACCCAGAGCAGCATTTCCTGCAGGAGTCACCTAAAAGCTTCACACCATTTTGCCTTCAGTGCTTGAGGTCCTGTGCTCCTTCATCCTCCCTGTCAGCTTCCAAACATGGTCTTGGGGTTAGTCAAGGACTTCTCTCCTGTGGGGATGGGGGCTGACCTTCTCTAGGGGGATCCTCAGTTCCTGTAACTCGGGTGGTGTGAGGAAGGATGGGAAGCTTTCCTCTTCAGGCCAGCTCTGTGTTGGCCACAGGTGAAGGAGAAACTAGGATGTTCGCCAGCTCGCTTCTAAAATTTCTCACAATTTCTTCCGTCTTCCAAATGGAGTCAGCAAGAGAGGACTGGCTGGGAAGCCCAGGCTGTAATGGAGTGATCAGAGAGGACATGGTCCTGCTCACTCTCTGGGCTGGGTTTCATCATGGGTCAGAAGACCTAGAACCTACCTCACAGAGTAGTGTTATTCCTAAGCCCTGCCTGACTTGCTGTGTTCTGGGAGCTCCAGCCCTTGGAGCTCTGTTTGGTGCCAGGCTTTTGAGGGTTCAGCTGGCAGAGGGAGTAGCAAGCTTAGAGGAAGGGAGGTTTCCCAAGAGATGCCAACAAAGGAAAGACTCTTTAGAAAAGTCTGTAGCTTTGCCCAAGAATCCCTGATTCTTGCAGTTGTTGATCAGGTAGTTTATCTAATTAGACCTTGCAGAGTCTTGCTAACTGGCTATTGATTATCTGAGGGTAGGATGACAAATGAGGGGGATAACGAATGGACTTGCGCTTCCTACTCCTACTGTAGCCATAAGACTGGGTCCTGAAATTCTACTTCTCGCTTTGCTGGAATCATAGGGCATGAGTCATAGAGTAATGTTTGAGGAGTGGACACAGCCCAGCCTTTGCCCCCCACTACCCTTCATCAGTTCCTAGTTCCAGAGTCAGATTTCTGGCCAGCTCTGCCAGCACCTGACTGTTAATAGGAGCTTGGCTGACCCCCAGAAGATTCCTCCACTATCTGCAGGGAACTCTGGTTGGGAGGGATTTTTTCTGGGCTGTTGAGGAGGCCTCATCATTAGATGAGGCTCTCTGAGCTGGAGACCAAGCATCTGTCTTTCTGTTTACTGGTCATTGCCTACCCATAATTGCTCCTGGGGAAGATGCACAGAAACATGAGGTCTGTTCCCTATCCCCATGGGTCTTGAGACTGCTTGGGAAGAAAGACTAGAAATAGGAAATGGCCGAAGACTGAACCTTTGTTGTTAGGCACATGCCAGTGCAGGCCTTGGTGTAGAGCTGCTGGGCCTGGGCAGTCTGGAACATGGGCTCAGTCCCATGGGACCCAGATCAGGTGGCTGGGCTAGACCTTCTTAGGGCTGGGCCCTGCCCCTGCCCTTAATCCAGCCATCTGTCTTATACCGTGTGACAGTCATTTGTCCTTATGAGGGCCATCTAAATGAGAAAGGTCTTGTGAGAGCATGGCATGTTGAAGAGAGGAAAGTATTTCAGACTAAGTCCTTGAGTAAACGAAGGACTGCCCACTTTGAACTTAGCAAGTTTTGGAGGGTGCATGCCTCACCTGACAGTAAATTTCATGGTACTTAGTACCTTTCTAGGGACACTTTTCCTGCTCCCTGTCCCCTCATGGTGGTATCTCATGTATACCAGGCTCTGTCCAGTGCGCTCGATTGCTGAGGGCTGTGCATGCAGCCCTCTGTCAGGCTTAGTGGTTTCTGTGGACTTGAGTAGAGGACTTTGGGCACGAGGTGAGCTTTGAGCAGGCAAAGAGAAGGGGACATTACTGACTGTGCTTCAGAATAAACAGTAGGTTGTTTAGGAGTAGAGCAGAAGTTGACTAGGATAGGGACTGGCTTGGTGTTTGAGCTCTGTAGTGCCAGAGGCTACTTGGGGATTGAAGTGTTAGCAGGGAGAGAGCCGAATGCTAGCGAAGGGGGAATGCAGCAGAAAGAGTCGGAGATTAGCAGGAGGAAGGCTAACAGAGGCTGTTGGATAGTCCCAGATTTGGATGGGGAGCCTGGCCTCCCTGGGATGTTTGGGGCAGATCAGGGATCCCAGAGAGTGGGCTCCATGTAGTATGTGTGAGCGTAGTTTAGGAAGAGGAGTCGGGGACAGAACCCTCTTTTGGCTCATCAGCTTTGAGGAGGAACGTCAGCTTTTAAGGGCAGATTAAGAGAGGGCTCAGGTTGTCCTCTGGCCTGGAAAGTATGTAGGGTTCTGCCTTGACATCCCCAGTGGCAGAGGGAAGCACATCAAGTGGGTTTTCCTTCAGCATCCTGCCCTCCCATGATCCTGACAATCTAGATACTCCAGCTTTAGTCCCAGCTGCACACCCCACCTTATTCCCCACACTGTAGACCCAAGATGTTTGCTCCACTCAGACACCTCTCCACACTTACCTTTTCTCAAGCTTTCCCTCTGCTACATTGTTCACCTTAGAAATTTGACCAGCTCTGAGAGATCTAATTCAAACATTGCTTCCTTTTGGAATAATGCTAACCACTGCCATCATGTAGTACCTACTGAGTACCAGGCATGGGGCTGACGGTTCTATACCCAACATCTCTAATCTTCACAATAGTGCATTTTACAGATGAGGAAATAAGGCTAGTTAGGTTAAGTAACTTGTCCTTGGTCTCTCAGCTAGAAGGTGGCAGGCCTGGAATTTGAATCTAGGCCATCTTGGCTTTTGAGGTCCGCTCATTCCACTCTCCCTGACATGCGCCTCTGCATGTTGCTGGAGTCTGTTTCTGAACTTTTCAAGTACTAACAAGGCCCGACCCTGCTTAGCTTCCGAGATCAGACAGGATCAGGTGTGTTCAGGGTAGCATAGCTGTAGACCTGTTTCTGCATTTTCTTGGGTTGCTGTCTGTGTACATCTCCCTGCCCTCTGAGGACAGTGTATATTAGTACTTTCTCCTGGCTTCTCCTAAGTACCAGTGGTTGTCGGTGATGCCCTGAGAAGGGACCCAAAAGTTACTGGCTGGCAAGTAGCTTGGGCTGTCTATGCTGGCTGGGAGTGCTCTCTTCTGGAAGAAATGGGGAGCCTGCTGGCAGTATTCTTAGAGGACTGCTGGCCAGACCTGCTTAGAAGCAAACACAAGAATCTTGGAAGATAAAGGAGTGCTGGGAATGAGAAGGCTGTGGTGATTTTTGAGAGGAGAAAGCTGAATTTATTCAGTGACCAGAGGTGCTGGAGTGGAGAGGTCCAAGCTAGGGTCACAGTGGAAGTGATGAGGAGACACGTTGACCAGATGTGAGGAAGGCCATGTGAATGTGAGAGCAGTCTGAAGACACAAAGAGCCACCTTGAGAGAGTGAGCTTCCTGTCATGGAAAGGTCCCAGGAGGCTGGAGCAGCTGTTTCTAAAGGAGTGACACAGGTGAGTCATCATCTGTAGACCCATACTGGAAGACTGTTAAGGTTCTGCTTGGAGATTCTGTGATTCACTTGACATGAAATGTGACGTCACTGGCCTAATGTCATCCTGCCCCCAAAAGTAGGGAAAACTCTTCTTTGTCAAAACTCTTGCTTTGTCAAGAGTTCTATTCCTAGAGGCAGGACAGAGGAAGAGGCTTTTGGAGGATTGATGGCAGAGATGCCATCAGCAACTTTGCTGCCTTCCATGTTTAGCAACCTTTAATTGTCGCTCTCCCCTGCTTAGGCAGTCTCTGAGCTGTGGGCAAGCCCGAGTGACTATACCAGGAATAGATGGGCTTGGGCAAAGGTTTTCACAGAGCATCATTCAGGAGAGCGCTGCTGGGCAAGGACAGAATCGTGGTGGGAGAAGAAGCCCACCTGTGGGCCGATCTGCTACTACCTAGGGGATGTGTTGGTGGGAGGTGGCTTCTCAAGGATGGATTTCTGGGCTACGGGCTGACTATTCATCTACTTGGGGTCCAAGGACAATGAGTTGGGCCATCTTGTGATTCTGATAGCCCTGCAGTAGAATGTGTGCCTCCAGCCAGAGCTGACATTTACGTTCCCACTCGGCTTCTTAAAGTGACTTTAACCCTTGCCATCTGGGCCTGGGATGTTAAAAATAAAATGAAGTGGAGAGGATGTGGAATGTCTTGGTGCTCTCTAGGTGAAGGGGTTCAAGTGCCTGTGGGACCTGGTCATGTAGCCTAATCTGGGTGAGTAAGTTTAGGACCTTGCCCCAGAGCCATGGGAGGGCTACCCAGAAGACATGGGAGAGCTGGAGACTGGATGTGTGTTTAGGCAGTAGATGGAATGCAGGGAGGCAGGCGGCATGTTTCCCGGCTCATGCTTGGATTCTGCCGGATGCCTTTTTTATTTTTTAATTTTTTAATTTTTTTAGGTGTTTTTAACCTACAGCACCTGGTCTTCCTAGGTGGTCTCCCATCCAAGTACAAACCAGGCCCGACCCTGCTTAGCTTCTGAGATCAGATGAGAGCACGTATGTTCAGGGTGGCATGGCTGTAGACTGTTGGTCGCCTTTAATTGCCTCATGTTCCCGCCTCCAGTGTGGATGGGGGCTGTGGTAGACCATCAGCTCCTCATTCATCTCTCGCTGCCCCCTCCCAGAGTTAGAGGATGGCTTTCCTGTGCCTGTCACCATAGCTAACAGCACGCACAAAAAAACAGATTGATTCAGAATTCTTTGTTCAGAGGCAAGCCCTTGTTACTTGCCTGGCTGCTGGTGTCAAGTGCTGGATGATGATGCTGGCTCTATGTGAGGATCCCAAGAGGATGGGTAGAAGCCCCCATACCTGTTGGGGCAGGATCCCTCAGAAAGGGCCATCCCTAACTCACCAAAGCTCCTGGTACATAGTAGGTGTTTAACAGATAAGTCCTTCACTGCAGGAGCATACGTTCTCCTGACTGGTTTAGGTCCCTGACTGGTCACTGTGAGGTGGCATGGTTTGTTCCCTATGGTTGGAAACTTCCCCTTAGTTGCTGACCTCTTGAAGGAAAGCAGAAATGGGCTCCCTTCTTTTGGGGGCAGGATGCCAGGCTCTGAGTGGAGAGGGGCAGCATCTCTTTCATTCTACCTCTGGGCCACCACTTGGCTCCCTGGTGCCCTGTCCTAGACATTCCTCTGCTGCTGCTGCACTGGTTGCACACTCCCCAGAGAACAGTACACTCCTCTGGTGCCGGAAACAGGCACCCATCTCCCCACATTGCTGCATTCAGCCATTCCTACCAAAATATCTTGTTCTGACCACTTACAGCGTCTCATTAACCCAGGGTCAGAGCTTCCTTTCATCACTGCTTTTTCCCACTCCTGGCCCCCACTGAGGCCTCTCCAACAAAGGGAGCATTTTTTGAGTTGTGTTCAGAGCTGTTACTGGTGCACTATCTGCCCCCACTTTCTCCTCTTATTGTCTGTCTACATCTGTATTGCTCTATCCTCTCACAGGCCCTTTCGCTTCTAGGTCCTCGAGTTCCTCTGGGAGCTTCCGGGGCTGTTCTCTCTCCCACATTCTGACCTCTTCAAATCTGCTCATGGCCTCCCACACTCATCCCCCTCCAGTCTCCACTGAGGTGGAAGCTGCTGGTCCAGCTACGCCTCTCTGGCCGTACTTCTCCAGGCTCTTGTCTTCAGTTCTTCCATCACACAAGGTCACCCTTCTCATGCATGCCTACCTGGCCTCGGTTTGTCTGTCTCCCAGTGCAGGTGCACCCAGACCTGAGCACCGCTACAGTGTGGCCCGGCTGGCTTGGACAGAAAGCTGCCACCTTCATCTCTTCAATCATCTTGCCACCCCATGTTGACCAAGTACCTGCCCTGAGTTGAGTCTAGTGTACCCAGAGTTCCGGGGACACAGACCTCTGGTGACAGAGGACACAAAATGGGTGATATATTAACAGCCATCGGGTTTCCAAAATGCCTCAGAAATTAGAATTCTAATTGGAATTACATGTTAAAAAAAATGCTTGGTTGGGATCTGGAAACCACCTGGCCTCAGCAGAACCTATGAGTGTAGATAGAAGAAGCCACTATGCAGCAGGCTCTGAAATCCAGAACTTTCCAGGGCTGCTCCAGGACACTGTAAAAAGCAGACATTACTCAGTTGCTGGCACAGGTTGCCAACATCCCTCTGATTCCTAAGAACACACAGCACCTTTCCTGACTGTTGAGTTACACCCTGTCTCCCTCCTGTCCCTGACCTTTACTTTGTGGATTCTGGGCAGAGACAGGTCGAGGCACAAGATTTCATTTTGTTATTCTCAAGTTTCAGAACATAGCTTTACTAACCTTAAAGTTGTCATGCTTTTTCTCATTTTATTTTTATTTTTCATTCTCTGCCTCTTTTTAAAACTCTCATTATCTTCCTTCTTTTTCTCCCTCAGGCTTTCACCCCCAAAGTCCTCTTTTCTGCTGCTCAACCCCTATCCACCCCCTACCAGGTCCCAGGGTGGTGGATTCTGTCTGGTCTGCAAGCCCAGCCACCAGGATGGTGAGTGTCTTGACCAGAGGAGGAGATACTGGTTCCACTGCCACAGTGTCTAATTCTGCTGAAGTTTTCGAAACACTTGGTCATGGGCAACATCAGTGTGTGCTGTTCTTGTCATACTAACAGTTCTGCTCTCCTGAGTAAACCTGAAGCTTCGTTTCCTGGAATGTCTTCCTTTTCTCTGCGCTTATTCAGGCCCACGTAAGTATAGGAAGGAGGCCTTTGGAATGCTGGGTCTGAAAATACATCTTGAGGTGAAGCCGAGGGAAGAACTGAGTCACAGGAGCAAAGCCCAGGCTTCTTTCTTCCCTTTCTTCCTCTAGGAGCTCTTTAGTGGCGCTGCTGTCTCTGCCAGGGAACCTTCGCCAGAGTCATCATGGGCCGGGAAAGAACCCGTACAGGTCAAGAGGTCAAATTAGCTTAAATGATGCTATGCTTCTGTTTCTCAAATACAGCAAGTGAGGAAAAAGATGGGTAGTCATCTTCTTAGAATCCAGGACTTCAGAAACTAGAAGATAATTAGAATTCATTGCATTTAGCTCTTTCATATTAAAAGTAAGGAGGCTATGATTTCTCTAAGATCACACAGAGAAGGTAGCACTAGAATGCAGGTTGCTGGGCTTGTAGCCTAACACTTTAATCTGTTACCCTGATACCACATGGAAGAGACACCAGATCTTTCTCTCCACTCCCATGAGAGTGGTCAGACCTGCCTGCCAAAGGGTGTAAAGGCAAGCCCTGTGAGCTGGGTTTGCTAGCAGAAAGCAGCAGCTTCCTCCTCTCTCTGTAGCCGAGGCTAGAAGCTGACTCCATCCTTTTTTCCCTTTGGCTCCAGCTGAGACTGGTAGTGGCTTGGGTAATGTTTTTGGCAGCTCTTGTGACATTAAAGGTAGCAAGTTAGAAGGGCTGGGGAGGAGGGAGGTGCATCCTCTGCGCTGGAGTGGAAAGCTCTTTGTGATTGGTGCCTCAGTCTGAAGGGAGTGTTGGACTCTGCCGCTGAGGAGTGACTGGTCCCACAGGAGCAGGAGACGAGGAGGGTGAGGAAGTGCTCACAGGAGAGGTCCCTCCTCTACCCCCTATTGGCTTCTCTGCTGTGACAGAGAAGCATCAAGAGTAGGTACCTTAACTACAAGGAGTCAAGGATTCTGGGGGCTGTGGACTGGGAAGAAGAGCAGCCAGCTTGATGGTCCGAGGCAGGGAGGAGGTGATGCCTCTCCTCTCATAGCCTCTCTTTGTCCTCTTCTCGGGGTAGAGCCCATCCCCTGCCCACACACAGCTCATGACAGACTTGTGGAAAGGGGGGTGGGTGCAGGCTGTCATCTGGGATATTGTGGCTGTCCTCTAATTTCAGAGCAGAGGGAGACCTGAGTCTGGAGGCAAGGCAGATGGACATTTTAACATTTTCTTCCATGCCCCATGCTCTTTGTCAGCCCAGAAACAGGTGGAAGCCTCTGGGAGACTGCCCAGGTGGTGGTACTTGTGGCCTGTCCCTTCTGTCAGCCACCTGAGGCCCATGTCTGTCTCTGATCTGGGCCCAAGTATACCAAAGTGAGAGTTCTTTACCCAGAGCCAATAAATAGAGTGTGAAAACCCAAGGAAGTGACTGTTTTATCATTTTTCTTTTTTTCATGCCCAGAATACTTCCTGGCTAGTCAGTCATAGGCTGACAGACATACTCGAGTGGTTCCAGAGGCCCAGGCATGTTGGGACAGGAGGTGGGTTGGTCTGCAGGTGTTGAACACTTTCTTAGGAGGTGCTAAATTGAACTTAGGGCCGGAAGTGGCCATGGGAGTATGGAAAGCTTTGCTTTTCCTTTCCGAGTCCCTTTGAAGGCCTCGGCATGGCTCTCAGGGGGCCCTATTCTGAAAGTCAACCCAAGTCCTAATCCACTGTCAGTGGGCTGGGTGAGGACCACCTTCCTGTGTTGGCTTGCCTGACTGCTGCAGGTTCCTCAGTGTGCGAGAGTTAAGCTGGGTGCCATTGGCACAGCCTGGTTCTCAGGTCAGCACAACTTGAATCACCTGACTCAGCTGCTTACAGTTCTTTAAAGATGGGGAGAACTGGGCCTGCCAGAGAGGGCTGGGCTGGCTTTCAGACAAATGAATCCGTTGGCATTCTGCACACAGCCACACATACACAAGTAATTGGCGAGGCGAGTGTTTGGGGAGCAGGAGGGGTGGATCAATCTAAATTGCTTTGGTACTAACAGGCCTGGCCGCTCGATGAGCAGCAGGGGTCGATTGCCTGGTGTGTGCCTGTGCCATTCTGGAGATAGAGATGCTTAAGCCCACAGGGTGAGTCTGGTGAGAGGCCTGTCTAAGACTGCATTGACTGGTTTGGAGCTACAGAGGGCCTTGATTTGGCTGGGGTGTGGATGTAAAGTGGACAGGCCACCAGTTCATCCGTGTTCAAGTTCCTGGCTTGTGAGTCCTAGCTTTGCTACTATTATTCTTTCATTTTCAAATGACGTTGCCCCTCTTCTGTCTTGGCAGGACCAAGGGACAGAGGCAGAATCCATATCTCGGCTCTGTTTGGCTAACCCAGGCTGCCAGCTTTGTTTTGGGGATGCCCCACCAGCGGTCCAGGCAGAGCTGCAGTGTGTTCCCCAGTGAATTCTCCTTTTATTAGAGACCATTAAAGCTGGCAGGGAACACTACTAGTATCCCGTGACCAATCTGTTCAGCTCTACATTTGCTATGTTCATCAGCAGGCCCCGTTGTGCTTGCTTCTTTCCCATCTCTCAAATGAATGATGCGGGCCGCAGTATCTGTGGCCTGGATTGGCTGGCCCCTCACATTGGCTCCTTGTGTGCAGGTGGCGGCAGCAGGCCAAGGGGCTTTCTTGAACTGTGAGCCACAAGCTGTTGTGGCAACAATTATCCAGTCCAGTCACCCTGGATATTGGCCTCCGTACTGGAGGCCTGAGCTACACAGGCCTGCAGGGAAAACATGAGAGGGCCATTGCTTCTTGCACAGCCGCCCGCCCGCCCCGCCACCACGCCACACACACACACGTACTACTCTCAGGCAGCAAGGTATTTGGGAGCCTCCCTGGGCTACATGTTCCTGAGGTCCTGGCTGCCCACCCTCCTCCTGAGTACCAGTATCTGCCTGGGAAACTTTGGGAGCTTTTACATTGGTGAAGAGGACCCTATGAGGTGGCTGCCTGGAAATGTCACTTTCTCCCAGTTCAGTCAGTAAAAATTGAGATTTACCTTCCAAAGGGCAGGTAAGGTAGCAACTACAAGTAGCACTGCTTCTTTAAGGCTCTGGATAGTGTTCCCTCCTGCCCCTCCCTGTGCAGACTGGGAAGGGCTTGGGGGAGGAGTTGGTCAAGGAGTGCCTGACTGGGGCAGTGATAGTCACTGTAGGTAGGTTTGTTTACTGAATGGGCAGCAGCTGCCACCAAATGTGGGCTCTTAGATTTTCCTGAGCCTCCTGGAGAATGCATTATTCTCTGTGGTGAAGAGCACCATGGGGTGGAGCACTCAGACCTTACCTGGCAGGAAGAAGGTGATGGTCATTGCCACAGACTCAGCAAAGGTCCTAGCCACCTACTCTTTGGAGAGCTCAGAATCCGTGCCAGAATACCCCTGGAAGATGCCAGAAGCAGTGCTGCATCTGCTTTCCTTCAGCAGAGGGGATCAGAAGGGTCCAGAACATGAGGGTACCCATCAGGTGCCATCCATGGGTTATTTACTCACTGAGTCTGTATCTAATGAATGTCTCCTGTATGCCCAGCACTAGGCACTAGACTCATCCAGCTCAGCCTGGCCTAACAGCAGCAATAAACTTTAAATTGCTGGAATAATTGCTTGCACTGGGGTCTAAGAGGAAGTCTGAGCAAGTGTCCTATATCCTGAGTAACTAAGGATTCAGCCAAGTGAAGACAGCCCATTCAGGCTGAGGCCTTGAAATGGACAGCTGCCTGGCATGTGGCTGAGATGCAGCAGCCATGGATACATGTGGCAGAGTAGGCTTTGTGCTGTTTCTTTCTGGGAATAGAATGTACTAAAATGAGGCTGGTGCAGAGTGCTACCAGCAGCCACTGTGTGGTTTAGAGAGGTCTCGCAACTGGTAAATGCCCCTGAGAAGGGTCCTAGTCCTTGCCTGGCCCATGGGAGCCCCCTATCCTCTCAGCAGATGGAGAAATCTCGTTGCCTTGAATTGTTTCTGTTTCTCCCCATGGCTGGGAGGCCAAGATTGATGTGGGGCCTGCATTGGTTGCCTATTACCACTTTGTCAGTTGGAGGGAAGGTGGACCCTCTTTAAGGACTAGGAAGTTTTCCTCTTAGTCATTGGTCCTCAACCTTAACCTTTTTTGGCACCAGGGACTGGTGCGCCTATGAAAATCCTGATGATCTGAAGTGGAGCTGAGGCGGTGATGCTAGCACTGGGGAGCTGCTGCAAACACAGATGAAGCTTCACTCACTCACCTGCTGCTCACCTACTGCTGTGTAGCCCACTCCCTAACAGGCCACAGACCAGTACCGGTCCGCGGCCCGGAAGTTGGGGGCCTCCGCTCTTAGTGGCCTGGTGTGAGCATCCAGGGATTGGAGCTTAAGTCTGGCTCAGGACATGGTGGAAAGTTTGGGTCATTCTTTTTAAATCCCCCTGAATTACAGTGGTCCTGGGGTAAGTCAAGGGGGGTCTTGACAGGCATCACCTCTCTGAGCCAGGCTTTGAGTCTAGGCCATCTTAGAAGTTTGCTCCTTGAGGGGAGCAGATTTTTCTTGTCAGACTTTCTGTCATCCAGAGGGCAGCCTCTGTTCCATGTCCTTGGCCACTGTTGGGTGGGGAGGGGAGGCCCTTAATGTTCTACATGGGAGGAGCCAGGCAGCGCCTCTCTCTCTGGGGAGAGTGTAGGGGCACTGGACAGGTCCGAGTGCTGTGGTGGTGGCATCATCGGGATGGGGAAAGCACTGCTGAGTGCTCTTGCTCTAATGCTTGCCTTTATCCTTTAGCCCTGGCCCAATGTGTCCAACCTGGCCAAGGACTTCATTGACCGCCTGCTGACAGTGGACCCAGGCGCCCGTATGACTGCACTGCAGGCCCTGAGGCTCCCGTGGGTGTGAGCATGGCAGCCTCTTCGTCCATGAAGAATCTTCACCGCTCCATCTCCCAGAACCTTCTCAAACGTGCCTCCTCACGCTGCCAGAGCACCAAATCCGCCCAGTCTACACGTTCCAGCCGCTCTACACGCTCCAACAAGTCACGCCGCGTGGAGCGGGAGCTGCGGGAGCTCAACCTGCGCTACCAGCAACAATACAATGGCTGAGCTGCCTCGCAGTGGTAGAGACGTGGTATGGTCCCAGCCTGGTCACACGCTGCTGGGCCGTCTGGGCCCAGTGCCCTCTCTGGAGATAGGCCTGTGTGGCCAGTGGTAGGTGAACGGCCCCAGCCTCTCCTTTGTGCTTTCAGCAGCTCCCTTCCTCACCCTGGGTGACTGAGCGGAGGGAGCCCCTGAATTGGCACTGATGCTCCTTTTGGTGGGTTACTGCTCTGGTACGAGTTGGGAAAAGGCAGGACCTGGCTTTAAGTCTCCTTCACCCCTTGCTCTTGGCTCTTCCTCAGACCAAAGGGACATGCAATGCCAGGTAGAGGGTGTCCTGTGGTTCCAGGACTCTTCAGGATAGTTACTTCTGGAACCCCCCTTTCCTCTACCAAACCTTCCTCCTTGGCCCTCCACATTCCATGGCATCCTGATCCTCATGATTATGTTTCAGCTGAGAGGCCCAGGTAGGCACAAAGCTTGTGTCTTGGCTGGACTCTCACCCCCTGGCTAAGTCTGAACAGCTCCCAACCTTCCAGCCAAGATTTGTCTTCCTTCATGGAGACGCTAAGGACCACTCCCTGCCCCAGGACTTGCCAGGAACTCTGGTGGTAGGGTCATGGCATGGACGTTGGCCCTTCTGGACTATGTGGCCATGTTGGTAGCATGCCTGCTCCAGGCTCTGACCTCTCTCTCTCTATGAGACCGTTCCTGCCCACCACCAGGCCACTGCTCTCAGTGCCTCTTTTGCAGAGGCTACCATCACCTTCCTCCCCCTTGGATGCCCATTCTGTTCTCCAGGTGCCTCCTTCCCAACTGTGGGGGATTGAAGGGAGCCCCATTGCTGCTACCTGGGGGATGGGGGCACCTGGGCCAAGGCAGAGAGCAGGGGCTTCCCAGGGAGTGCACCGTCAGGGTTCCAGTGTCAGTGTCAGCCCTGGTTCTACCCTTGGTACTTCTGATTGCCCTTTCCCTTCAGGCTCTGCTGTTCCCTCTTCTGCAGCTGCATGAATGCACCACCTAGTGTCTGGCATGAGAATAGGCAGCCTAGTGATGATCACTGCCACTCACTCTTGATCCTCCAAGAGGAAGTAGGAAGGGAGGAGGTGCTGCATTAAGGTGGGGCCCAGGGCTGCTCAACTCTCCGCTTCTGCGCAGCTCTCTGGAACTTAGCCGTACTGTGTGATCTGCCTCTGAACCCTGAGTACCTGGGGCTTTGGCCTTTCACATCTGGCCTTGCCCTATCCAGCCTGTCCCCCGCTTCCTTTCACAGCATTACCCTTCCAGTCTGAGCCCTGCTGTATCTCAGGCTGGAGGGAGCCCCTGCCAAAGGTGAGTGGAATTAGATGGCTGCCTTCCCAGAGGCCTGAGCCAGACCATCTCCCTGTCAGTCATGGTGCCTGCCCACCACAAACCGGGCTGAAACCCAAGCCCCTTCCCTCCAGAGCTGCTTTCAGTGGGTAGGAAGGAGCCAGGGCCCAGCTTTAGCCTTAGCTCGACTGCAGGTTCCCTGCCAGCAGGGAGGGTTTGGCCTTCACTCAGTTCCTCCCAGTGAGTAGCCAAGACTTCCTCTTTATGTGTGTGCCAACTCCATTGGGAAACCAAGCCAAAGAGATCATTCTGGGCCAAGTCATTTGTGCCTTATACACACCCCCACCTTCTGTCCTTCGTGCCCCTGGCGCAAGGCAGTGGAGATCCTAAGCCTCAAGGCCTCAGAACTCCCCCCACTTTTCCAAGTGCCTCTGGGGCCCTGAAGCCCTAGCGATTTATTTCCTTTCTTTCCCAAGATAGGCCTGGTCCTGAAGGTAGTAGGACAGAGGGAGTTTGGAGACTTGGGCACTTCATAGGCCCACCTGGCCTTCATGCCATGGACTGTGGATGGAAAATGTGCAGTTATTTATTTTGTGTACTCAGTTTGTAAATGTAGCCTCCATACTCAATAAACAGGCTGCCCTCCTCAGGGAAGGCTGCCCATTCATTCTAATGGCCCTGGCTCCTTGCTGTGGACCAAGGGGTCGCCCAGGAGGAGGAGGGAAGGGGGCCCAGCCTGGGCATGGCTAGTCTAGGAAGATCCTGACTCCTCAATACCTACCATGCCAGAAGGCAAAGTCCCAGTGGGGACTGGCCCCCCGAGCCAGGAGTACAGACCAGACGACGTAAGAGGAGAACCTGGGGTCTTTATTGAGATGGGGAGGGGCATGTGGTGGGCTCAGTTGTGAGCTGTGATCTGGTTGATCCATGTGCTGAACTTGCTAACCCGAGTGTACATGGCAGGTGCACGCACGTTGCAGTTGGTGGTGCCCCAGGAGACGATGCCAATAAGTACCCACACATTCCCCTTCTGGCAGACAAGAGGGCCTCCGGAATCACCCTGCGGGGAGGAGAGGGGAGGAGTCAGCTTGGGTGGTCGGCGGTGCCGGAGGACAGTGCAGAGGACAGGACAGGGTAGCGCTCACCTGACACGAGGAGGCCCCCGAGCCGCCTGCACAGATCATGGAGTCCGTGATACGTGAGCCCCAGTACTGTTGGCACTTCCTCACAGTGACTAGGGGCAGGGCCACCTGTTGCAGGCGTGCTGGGGTCACGTTACCTGTGGGCCAGGAGGGGATGGTTAGGACTTGGATGACTTGTCCCCACCCTAACCCTCCCACTTGGGTCTTTGGCTCAAGTTCCTACCCAAGCCACTGAGGCGGCCCCAGCCAGTGGTGACACATGTGAGGCCTGTAGGTAGCACCTCATCTGGGGAAGCCAAGCACACTGGTGAGATGCGTGTTGTGTATTGGGCTGGGGAGGTGAGCTTCAGTAGTGTCAGGTCATTGTTTATGGTGGTGGAATTCCAGGATGGGTGTGTGATGGCCTGTGGAGCCAGGAAGGGGCTATGTAGGATAGGGTGAGCACAGCCCCTGAGGTTTGATGGGTGTCGAGGGGGCTAGGCCAGGGCATGCCTGAATTATTCATCCTCAGAGCCCACCCACCAGCACTGCCCACTCTTCCTTCCCATGTCTGCAGCCCAGGCACTCACCCGTGAGATGGACAGAACCTGCAAAGGCTCGGCGCTGGATGATCGGTCATACTCACCCAGGACGACAAAGTGACGGCCAGGGCTGCAGTGAGAGTGGGGTTAGGCAGCCACAGGGAGGGCAGAGCAACAAGAGAGGGGCATCCAGGGTAAGGTGGTAGGGAGAGGTGGGCTAGGGTAGGGCAGGTGCAGTGGGAGCACTCACATGACCTTGCAATGAGCAGCAGTGACCACCCAGGACTGGCTGATAAGGGAACCACCGCAGAAATGGAAGCCACTGCTGTCCTGGGGTCAGGGGTCAAAAGTGGGAGGGGGACTCAGGCTATGCCAGGCATGAAGCACCTGGGATCCTGCCCCACTTCTAGGGTGCATGTACCTGCAGGGACACCTGCCAGGGCCAGGATCCCGGTACTGCGTTATCCCCGTTGACAATCCTCTGGTTGAAGCTCAGCGTTGGTTTGATGGCGGGAATGCCGCAGCCTGGCCATCGGGCTGGTGAGGACCTGCTTCCCATACCCCAGCCCACATCGCTCCACCTCCTCCTCCCAGGTGTCCCAGCTCCGCACGCCCAAGGGGTCTACACTGCCATGTCTCTCTCCAATCTACTCCCCACTATTCCCCCAACTCCAACCCCACCCAACAGCCAAGGCCACTTGTCTCCCACCTGGGATCATCTCCTGGCCTCTCTACCTGCTCCATGGCCCTTCATGCAGCCAGGGGGTTCTTCCTAGACTATATGTCCCACCTTCGCTTCTCAGCTTCCTAAAGCCTCTCTGGCTCCTGGGCCTAGGCCCAGACTCCTGTCCATCTCTTAACCTCCTCCTAGCCTTGGCACATCCTTTTTCCTTTGCCCACTCTGTTCACCTCCTCTTTTAGCCAGCCCCTGGACAGGAAGCCTGGGCTGCTGCTGGGAGTCCAGGCTGGTCCAGGCCCACCCACTCACCCCATGAGGAGCCGAGCACAATCAGGCTAAGGGTCAGGCTGAGCAGCAGCATTGTGGCAGGCATGAGGCTGAGAACTGGGCCTGGCTTTATAGGACTCCTTGTCCTTGGGCTAAAGTCTCAGGTATGAGGTCAGGCCAGCTGTATGGACATAGCCATCTCCCACGCTCTAGTCAGGAGAAGGGTCTCTTTATGCCAAGGTCCTCTATCCAGGCCTGGACTTATCAGACAAGAGCCCAGGTGCGAGGTTCTCACCTCTTCCACCCCCAAAGCCTGGCCTCTGGCTATTCAAACCATTTCACATCGCAAGTGCAGAGCACTAGATTCCAAGGACTTAGTTACATTAGGTCTATGATGACCACTTGGTGGCTGGGATCAGGGAAGTCTCCCTGGACTTCTTGGGCACCAAACTCTCAACAGAAGCCTGTTCAGCACCCAGGGGTGTTCTGACTGGTGGAGGGAATGTCTCATTATACCAGCTCTGCTGTGGAAGGGCCATGTGGCTGAACAGGGGTTCTAGCAGGTATGAATCCTAAGATACCTCAGTGATTCCTCAACTTTGAACAGGAGTCACAGTTTGCTTAAAGAGATGGTGACTCTCCCACCAGCACATGGTGTGGTTGGACCCCAGCCTTCACCTGTCTGACTCCAAAGCCTGCTCTTAACGATGAGATGATGCCTGAGAGGGGACTGGTTCATAGGAGGGCAGTGGGTGAGCCCTTGGTGACTGGCTGACCCTGGACAGAGGTCGTGAGTAGAAGGGTGACAACCATTAAATCTGACATCCTCCAGGCCTTGGGGCTCCTGCGAGCAAGCCCTTGGTGGCTACAGCTTGAGCTCCAGGCTGAACTTGAGCTGAGGGAGAGAAGAGGCCCCTGTGTGCAAAGTTGCAATGGGTAAGTTGGCTGGCCTACTAAGGGTGTGAGGGTTTCGACTAATGCAAGAACACATCAGTCAAAAAAGAAGGCAAATTAATGGTTGGATGAATGGATATGTGGTAAAGCAAATATAACAAAATATTAATCATCTGTGGTGGGTATATATAGCTATGTATAGGTACAATTCAAGTTTTATGTTTTAAAATCTTGATAATAAAATCTTGGAGGGAAAAGCACAATCAGGCCAGGGATGCCCAGCATAGAGTAAACCCTCCCTGAAGGGTAGACTTCTCAAAGTTTCAAGGCTCCAGTGGTGTTTAGCCATTCTGAGAGGAGGATGTTCCTGCCAGCACCCAGGACCTGGGCCTGGCATTCAGTGGGTGCTCAGCAAAGGTTTGTTGGATAAATGTGTCAAGTCATCTGCCCCCATGAGTGCTGTGACCCATCAGCCAGAAAACTTGGAGTCAGTCCCATTACCCAGTTTTGTGTTAGTACCTCAGATGTGCCTGGTTAGTGAAGGGTTTCACAGGTCAAGGTGTAGCAGGGGTGGGGAGTGCTCTGTGAGAACTTGCCCTTGGGCTCAAGGGCAGCTCCTCTATCAGTACTTTAGTCCTCAGGGTCCATGGGGAAGTGGGGGTAAGGGGTGGGGTCTTGACTGAGAGGTGTGGGCTTTGTCCTGGGCCACTGATGAGCCAGGCAAAAGCTCTAAGTGGGAGCAGTACCTGTGGCCCTTTGGGTTTACGACAGTCCCCAGTGAACTGGAGTGCAAGAAGAAGGCAGAGAGGTAGGGGGACCTCTGTGGAGTCAGGAGGGGCTTTCCACCTTGAGCCTGCAGTGCTCACTCACCAGGGCTGAGGTTCTGAGTGAGATGCCTAAGGTGATGGGTGAAGGGCACCTCTTAGACCAGTGACTGGAGGTGTGGGAGGGAGTGGCCCTTGCAGGGATACCTTAGCCACAGAGCCCTGCTGGCTGCTCAGCCCCTCCACCCAAGAACAACACAGCATCTGTTCAGGTATTTGTATCTTCTGCATTTATTCCCCCTTGTTCCAGGCTCTAAGCCTCAGCCTACTTCATTCCACCTCCATGGTCTGCACGGTTTCCTCCACCAGCTCCAGGGGCAGTGGCATCACTGTCTGGGACAGGACAGCTGTGGTTCCAGGGGCAAAGCTGTACTGGCCCGGCCTAGGAGGGAGGAGGGATGGCCTCTCAACATAAGCCCATCATGTGGCCCATCCTCTTGCAGCCCCCTACCTCCCTGCTACATTCCATCCTCCCTGTGGTCTCCCATTTCCTTTGTTCTCACCTCTCTACGTGCTTTGTGGGTGAGCTCAGTGTTCGCAGCAGCTTGGCACCGGTCGCTGTGATCACACATGCATCCACATTGCCCCCAGAGCCCAGGTCACCCAGGATTCCTGCAGTGATGGCTTCTACCAGCAGCTCCTGCGCGGCCTCCAGCTGTGGCAAAGTATGTGAGGCCCGATGGACCCTTTTGGTATCACCCTCAGGCAACAGCCTGGAGACTTTGTTAATCTTGACTACTTACTAATTGCTCACACCCCAAATCCTCTCTCCTTCTACAGTCCATCTCCACCCCAAATTCCCCTCCCCTGGTCTCTACCTCCCTCTCCAGAGACCCCCTGCCCCCATCTTCACAGACTGGGTCACTTACTGGTCCCTCTGCTTCCAGTGGCCTATCCACCCAACCAGTGTGGTCTGGCCCCCCAGCCATGATTCATTGTCTTTCTCTTTCTGGGCTTTAGGAACCTTGGAAGCGACATACGTCATTCACTTCTATCCCACTCCATACAAAATCCGTTTTCTCTTCCCTGAACTTTGACTTTTCCATAGTCCAAAACTCTGGCACTGACGGTAATCTGTTGGAATAGCACTTCTCTACCCTCACTCCACTGGCCACTCAGTTGTCGCCTCCTCTGAGAACCCTTCCCTGACCTCCAATATAGGCCACTGTCCCTCTGCGCTCCTCAGCTCTCAGGTGCACTTCCCACTAACGACCACGTAGTGGGGGGTGCAGGTGTCGCTCACCGTCATGTTCGGCTGGAACCGGTCCTCCAAGACCGCCAGGGCTGCATCCTGGCCGGAGCCTGTGGGCAAAAGGGGCATCTAAGGTGAGCCGCGGCCTCCCCAACGCGGAACAAACGTGAGGCCAGGGTCACAGAAGGGTGGTTCATGGAGAGGGGCAGAAGTGCTCACCCAGGGCCGTGAAGGGCAGACGGCTGTAAGAGCCATGGGGGTGCACGCTGTATAGCTGTGGTCCTGTCCTGTCTACGCCGCCCACGACCAGCGATGCACCCACGTGGCCCTGGTACCTTTGCGCAGATTGGGCGTGGTCAGCCACTAGCATCTAGACCAAGGCCTCCCCCTCCCCGCCTCCCACGACACCACTTCTGAATTCGGCCCCACCCCTTCTGGTACATCGCTCTTTCCCGTGGCCCAGCCCCTTTCAGGCCGACCTCTTCCGGTCTCTCGGGATGTCGCCTCCACGCCCTTTCACTCCCACCTCTTCTCAGCTCCGCCCTCTCCGTAACGGCACCTCCCCTCCCCAGGGTCGTTTAGTCCCGCCCCAGCACCGGAAGAGCGTTTGGCGCAGAAGGCGGGTGACGGTGGCTACGCGGGGCTCGCGGCCCGTAGACAGCGCATGTAGCTCCATGTTAGATGCCGCCATCCGCGTGGTCATCTCGGCGTCCGCAGCTACTCCAGCCCCGCAGCAGCTGAGGGCGAAGGGAGTGTCGGCGTGGGCGGGGCCGGGATGTGCGGGGGACCCGGGACGTGAACGAGGGGGTGGTTCTTGCGTGGGGGAACAGAGTTAGGGAATTCTCACTAGATTTTGGGCGCGATGAAATGGATCTTCTCGCAGTTCTTGTCCGCTACTACCGAATCGTTAGTGGACCTCGTATCCGCGCCCAAGATAACTCCGTCCTGGGGGGCGGGGAGAGCGCTGACTCAGTACCCGCCGGTCCCAGACCGCCCATGAAGCCCCCCAGCCCCATCCCGCTGCTCACTCGGAACACAAGGCCCGCGATGGTTGTTCCGGTCTTTCGTGCATGAGGGACCCGAAGCCCCGGGAGCTTCCGTTCCAACAATGTGTTTCTGGAAGCAAAGGGAGTGGCCTATATTTCGGTTCCCCAGCTCGGTCCTGGTCACCCTGACCTCCTGGAGTAAGCTTGGGAACCCAAGGCACCCAACGCATGCTTCCCCCAGACTTTCGCCACCAGGAATAAAGGCCCTGGGGCTCCCACTCCCGGAAGACCTTACAGAGAGCATAAGCAGCCCTGGATCAAACATTCCCCACCTCACCTCTGGCAGTTCTCGAAAGAGAAGCCCCCTCGGGGCTCTAGCGCTGCCTTTAGCATCTTGGAGTGAGCAGGGCTATCCAGGGATTGGAGGTCGATGGTTAGAGGAGTGAGACCCGTGGGGAGTGCGGAAGGTCTAAGCCTTGTTCTCAGCAGAACTTCACAGATCTGCTTTCGCTTTCACCTTAGCTCAGAGGACACTACGCTGTTCTGCTTCTCTTTCACTTTCACCTTCACCTCTGGTCCCAAGCAGCTTGGGAAGGTGGTGATGTCCCCATGCCGGCTCTCCATTGCTGCTCCCAGGTCCTCTCTCTGGACAGAGGGCAAATCTCTTTCTTCTGGCCATTGTTCAGCAATTCCTTCCCTTTTCAATCTGAGCCCCTAGCTCTGCCTCTGACACCAACTCTAACCTCTGGCCTAAGGCTGTCAGACCATTTGCCAGGTCTCTGTCCACATAATTAATTACATGTCTCCTAACAGCATCAGGCCTAGACTTTTGTCCTCTGTCACCCTCCTTCACCCAACTCCTGCCTGTCTTTGTTGCCTTTGCCTCCTCTTAGAAACCTCAAACACAGAGGCTCAGTTGTTCATCATAGTGACACTGATCCTTTTATCTTCATTTTCTGGTGCTGTCTTCCCTTTCCCAAGAGGGGCACCACCAGGCTGTTCATCTCGTGGCCTGGAGGCGTGCTGGGCTCTACCAATGGCCAAGCTTTATTTCACTTCCCAAATGACTTATCCACATCTGTCACCTAACTACCACCTTAGTCCCAGCTAGTATCCTCTTCCCCTGGCTGCTGCACTGGATTCCCTGGCCTCCCTACACTTCCTGACCCTTCCTCTCCCCCTTCCAGCACTACCACGTAGAGAGGGGACTCTTTCCAGATCAGAAATCTGTTCACACTCTTTCCTAGTTAAACTCTAGCAGCTGTGCAGTGCCGTTAGCCTCAAACTCAAGTCTTTATGGTGGCTGGCCCATGTTACCCTCCTCATCTCAGCAGAGGCACCACTTCCTCTGGGAAGCCTTCCCTGAGACACAGTACTCGGACCCTTGTTGCTCTCTAGACATTTCTCAGACTACTTAGCTCCATTAATAATGAAACCTTCATTAGCAAAATGATCGGATTAGTGGCCATCTCTCCCAGATTCTAAACTCTTATGCTTCTGTCACCCACCTAGTACTCAAAAGGCCCTATCTAGAGGTGAGGTCTTGCCTGCTGTTTTGGGAGCTGGGAGGGTCAGGTTAGTCCTTTCTCATCACAAACCCTTGACTCCACGTGCCGCCATCCCACAGCTGTGTGTGCAGCTGCCCCCAGTGCCTATGCCCAAAATGGAGGCAGGCACAAGGTAGGCTGCCTTAACAGCTCAACCAGGAGAGTGGAAGCTGTACATTTCAGGGTTTCCAGTCCAATCCTAGGCTTTTGCAAAGCCCATCTTGCTCTATGCTCCACAAAGCACCAGGCCTGTGGCTACTGCTAAATGAATCCTGGTGTGTGGACCTGAGTGCCTCCCCCTCAACCACAACACACATGTCAGCTTACAGTGATAAAAAATGATCTTTATTCAGGGAGCAGGGGCTCTGGGCTGGCAGCTTGGGGGAGCAGAGTTGCTCTGTCGGTAGGTACCCAGCAGGATGGCATTGATGTACTCAAGTGTTTGGTTGCTGAAGACTATGTTGAGGTGCTGTGTCCCGTGCAGAGGCAGGAGGTGCACAGGCTGTGGCTGGAGGCCCTTCCACTGAGAACAGAGCTCACTGCTACGCGTGGCCACAGTGTCATCACCATCCTCATGGAGCGTGCCTATGGGGTCTGTATAGGGGAAGCCATCGTCAAAGATGTAGGTCTGGGGCGTGGGCAGGCCCACACCATACAGACAGTACACTTCCACACCAGGTGCTGGGAGTCCTGCCAGCAAGTTACGTGACTGTAGCCACATGTCCCAGCCTTCTTCAAAGTGTAGGTCTGTAAAGAAGCGCTGGAAGTCACGGCTTGTGTAGTTGAAGCTGGGTGTGGAAATGAACACATGGTCCTCAGGCCACACCAGGTTAGAGGGAAACATCCAGGGGGATGTCGTCGCCATGCGCTGCTCCTCTTTCAGCTTGATGCTGGACATATTGGGATGCCCTGGTTGTCACCTGTAGACATGGGACAAGATAGGCAGGGGCCTGGGCTTGGCTGTCCCCAGCCCACAACTTGCTGCCCAGCCCAAGCTTAGCTGGATGCTCAGTTTTATCCCAACCTAATCCAAACACAAACTCCAAGCCAGACCATAGCAGGGCTAGCATTCAGTAGGTGCTCAATGTGTGCTTATTAAATGAGAAACCCTGATAGCACCTCTGTGAGGCTGAGCTGTAGGGCCTCAAAAGGAGGGCAGGGGTTTCCTGAGGATGGATGGATGTTCAAAAGGTGGGGGCTGCCTGTCAGTTCTCCCTCCGGCAAGTGTCTGTTGGCCCTGTGGTCTGCACAGGGGTCAGAGCTGTTTTGGGAAGGATGAAATGAGACTGTGTCTGTGTTTGACACTAAATGATGTAGTCTGAGGAGGGTTTCCCTCACCAGACTGTGAGCTCCTAGGTTGAAGGCCGAGTCTGGCTGAATGCAGCATATGGTGGGTGCTCAGCAGGTAGTAGCTGTAGCACTCCTTAGGGAAGGGCAGGAGGGGCTCCCAGGGTCTGGCCTGGCTCTGGCAGATCTGTCCTCAATAGGGGAGATCCCTGGGCAAGGGGTTCTTGGGAACAAAAGGCAGCTGGAAGCTGAATGGGTAGGACCTGAGGCCACAGGAACAAACATAGGACAGTGAGTCAGATTGCTTTACTTCCTCTCTGTTAAACTTCCTCTTGTGTCATCATTAAGACAAGCTGTCTAATAATCCAGGCAAGGCTCATTACTCTTGGGGGGGCCAATGACAAGGGCCATGCTCAGGAGTGGTAGACAACACCCTCAGTCTGTCATTGTGAACAGAAGCAGGAACGAGGGCAGGTTCATGGTCAGCTTCATTCCACCTCTCAATCCCCCACAGAATGCAGGTGATCAGAGGTTGTCTCACCTGAGGCTAAGATTAGCAGGGGCTTAACGGAGCCACCCCAGGGAGCCCCAAGAGAGATGAAGCCATCGATGAAGCGATCCTTCCAAGACTGGGGCTGGCGCAGCAAGAAATAGAGCAGGTGCAGGCAGCCAAGGCTGTGCCCAATGAGAAAGACGGGCTTTCCGTAAGTAGCATGCATCTCCTCCACCAGCCCAGCGAGCTTCCGGTAGTACTCCTCTTGCTGACCTTTGAGGGGGGTGCATGGGGTCAGGGCAGTGGACTTTAGGGGCCACATGCCCTTCCCCAAGCCCTTCATCGGCAGGGACACTCACTGGGCTCCAGCGCCAGTCATAGGGGGCGGCCCGCACCGTCTCATCACGCACATAACCATTGTTGACCAGATTCTGCACCAGGGTGTGCATGTAGCCTATGGGGGAAGCAATAGCACTGAAGCTCTGGCCATGTTTGCTGCAGGCCCACCACGCCCAGAGCCCTGCCCTTTTCCCAGTGCACACACCTGCCAGCTTGTAGTTGTCCAGGTACTCAACAGAGTAGGTCTTGCCAAAGCCAGGGACACGAATCTGTACTCCAGGGGCATTGGACACACGCCCAGAGCTTCGGTTGTAAACAACCCTGGGAGCAGTGGGACACTCAGCAGGCCAGCAACCAAGGGGCAGTGAGGGAGCTGGGGTAGAGGGGATGGCACGTACCTGGTGTTATCAATCCAACAGTCTACCCCAAGGGGTAGGAACATGTTGAGATCCAGCCAGATGGTGAAGAAGTCCTCTGTTTTGCGGTAGCACATCCAGTTCACCACATCTGGTTTATCCAGCTTGGCTTCCAGCTGATTCCCCAGGCAGCCAGGCACTGCGGGCACTAGTCTTCACTCTGGATTGCTTGGATTTCCCCGTGATCCCTCCCAGCCCCACTGCAGTGACCAGCCAGCCCCACCCTTTCATCTCCCGTACCCTCAACCCCCAGGGTCTAAGGATACAATTCTTTCTTGCTGATCACACTCCCCTGCCCCATTCTCCCAACAGCACGAAGCCCAGGCTCCCCTTGCGCAGGGTAAGCGCAGAGGACAAGGCCACTAACCTCTGCCCCCACAAAGCAAACACTTATCCTGGTTCTCCATTACTGTCAAAGTCCAAGAGAAGAACAAATAGGTATGGGGGAATGGGGATCTGAGCCTAAGAGTAGGGGGCAGGCCTTGATGGGCCTCTCCCACTCTCCTGGGTTGTGCATTTTGTCCTTGCTGGGGTGGGGGCTGAGAAAGGAGTGGTGGGGCTTGGCCCAGGGTCCAGTGGCTGCAGCTGACCACAGCTTATAATGCCCTGGACAAGGCCTCAGGCACCCACCCCCCTCTCCACCCACCTGGGGCAGATAACTCAGAGACACAGGGACAGTGTGGTGGGGAAAGGGGTTGATTTCTCTGCAGGACAAGCTTTTGGCCCCTCGGGACACTGAGGCAAGTATCAGGATTAATGCAGGGGCAGAGAGGCCTTGGCAGGGTCAACTACCAGAGGCTGGGACCCAGGCTCCCAAAATCTGGCCTGGTGCATCAGGGGCCTGGTGGGGGCTTACCGAGGATGACGGGCCTTGTGTGGTTACTGAGCTCAGCCTTGGGCGTGGTTTGCGGGGGAAAGAGCACATTGAGGAGCCAGAAAGGGGCGGCAGGGGGTAGCAGCAGCCCCAGCACCAGCAGCACCCACTGCCATGGGGAGCCAGGCGGCCCCATTCTAGCCCTAGTGCCTATTGCCCAGTGAAGCAGTCTTGGGCTGGCCTTATCTGGAGTGGGGATGGGAGGGGCCTTGGGGGCAAGGGGAGGGATAGCCTGGCCAATGGGGTGGCTAGAGATTGCTGGAAAGGGGCACAGCCTCAGAGAGCCAAGCTCTGGGCCTGGGTTCAATTCCACCTTCTTCCCTTGGCGACAGGGGAAACAGAGCCTGGGCGGCAGGAAGCCCAGAAGTACACAATGTTTTATTGAAAAAAGTCAGGCCTCGGCTGGCGCCATTAGGCTCAGCTTCGTGGGGTCCCTGCCCACAGTAGCCTGAGCCAGGTCTTCCAGCAGGTGGGCTGGGGCAGAACACCCTACCCCCCACCTTGTTGCCCTTTCCCTTCTCTCTGATGGTGACATCCAAACAATAAATATTCAATAAATAGCTCTCCTGGGCTGGCTGCCTTCAAACCCCATGTCAGCCCCCATCGGTCTCCAGCCAGGGCAGGACTCCAGGAGTGCTGGATGGGACAGCCCCCAAACCTCTCAGGGTCCTGCAGGACCTCGGATCCATCTCCATTGCCAGGCCCAGGACCAGTCTCCAAGGAGACCTAGCAAAGCTGTGTCCAGAGCAGGGCCAAGCAAAGCAGGGCTAGCAGGTGGGTGCTGGGAGGGGGTGTTACACTGAACACTTCCACTCTAGGCCACAAGTCTGTACTGGGCTCAGGAGTAGATGGTGATGACTTCACGGCCACCGCCACGCACCAACAGCACCCGCTCAAGGCCCTCAGTCAGTACCTCCAGGAACTCCATGTCTGTAGGGCATCAGGTCAAAGAGGCAGCACCAGGACCAGGGAAGTTTGGCCTATCAATCATTCAGCGCTGGGGTAACCTGACCCCCACTACAGGTACCCAGTCTGACCTCACATACCGTCCACTTCCCCACTGCCTGTCTCTCCACAAAAGGATACAGTTCTCATCACCCTCGCTGTTCTTGGGTGGGCCAGGCATGTTCAGTAGGACCAGTCGGGCATCATGGGAACGTGTGACAATGACTTCATTGAGCTTCACGGCAGTGTGCATGCGCCGCACGTTGGATTGGTCTCTGCCAGTAATGCAGCTGATCATGGGTTCTACCCCTGGCCTACCCAAAGAGCTTGCCTGCCCCCATCCCACCTCCATACCCAGGTCCCAGTGTGGCTGGGTCTGTTTTTGCTGCACTCACGGCTTAATATGCACCAGTTCTCGGAAATTGTCAGGGGCGTGGCTGGGGTCCCAGGGTTCAGCTGCCATATACTTGTCCCGTGTCCATGTCATCTGGATCTTGTCAGGCCCAGCTGAAGACTCATCTTCCTCGTCTGAGTACAGGCTTTCCAGTCGCAAGGCTGAATGCCGGTCCTTGACCAGCTGGGCCTGAAGAAAATCAGAGGAGGTAGCCTCAGTGACATGGGAAAAAGGAGCTGGCCTAACATGATAACCCAGCCTCAGGAACATGGGCACTGACTTGGGTGGGGCTGGGGTGAATCGTTCTGATGCCCCCATCTGATGGTGTCTCCAAAGGCTTGACCCAGCCACCCATCCCTGCTCTGAACCAAGAAGGCCACTGACTTCTCGCTCCCGCTCAGTCTTGGTCAGTCTCATCTGCCGCAGCATCTGGGACCGCTGCTCCATCATCAGTGTCCGCTCGTAGGTATATGCAGAGATGTCGCTGTTGTGCTAGGGAGAGGGTGGGCCATGAGGACTGGGCTACGTGAGACAGGGTATCCACAGGGCCACACTGAGGCAGATGACTCACCATTTCTACTACCTCTACCTCTGCCTCAAGGCGTAGATGGTACAGGAAGATGGCCAGATCCTTCTTCATCTGGATGCTGTTTGTCATCCATCTGGGCCACGGTGAAGATGCGCATCCGGCACTTCCTCCAAACCTGTGGCAACAGAGCAGGTGAGTGGTTCGGTCACATACCACCCCACCAAGGGCCCAGCCCTTCTCACCTGGGCCCATCCCCTGGCCCACCTTGTGCTGGCGCAGTAGGAAGGGCAAAAGCATAAGCATGCCACCATCATGCACAATCCACCACACATCGATGTGGCCCTCCAGGTAGCGCTCATGGTTGCTGGGGTAGAAGGCGATGTTCTTGGGCACGAGCAGGGCCAGATGGGCAGCCGTGGTGCAACGAACAGTGTCTGGGGAGGAGGGACACTGCTGACTGCCAGCCTGTAGCCCTCTGACTTCTGACCTCACGTGAACCCCAGCTCCTGAACCCCATGGCTGAGCCCAGGCTCTGGCCCCTCACGCACCAATAAAGGTCTTCCAGGCACGTGGGTCCTCACTCTGTCTCCAGCCATAGGGCCAGCCCAGCACCACGGAATTATGCCTCATGCCGCCTAGGCCGCAAGACTGGATGAGGTGGGCCAGCCCCTCACGCACCTTGCTGGCTACCACCACCTGGCAGAAGCCCTTCACTTTCTCAATTTCCATCATGTTCTTGATTGTCTGTGGGGAACACACCAGGATCAGAAGGCAAGACCATCAGCATCCCCTCTGCTGAGGAAGTGGGAGGGGAGAAGGTAAACTGCCCAGCAGGGGCTGTTTTCAAGGTGGGACAGCCATACCCACCCTTGCTCCAGCTCTCAGGTGCTGTGCACCTGGCTGGCCAGAACTGGGCTCCACCCCTACACACCAGTTACAGCCCAGACACCTCTAGTCTGGCTCAGCTCCCTGCCCATGTAGCAGGCACCTGCTCAGCGGCCTGGGCCTCGCCATAGCTCTCCAAGAAGCTTCCCTGGATGACAGAACCAACGATGGTCAGGCCCTTGCCTGCCTTCAGCTGGGATGCAAAGGTGAGGAGCCGTGGGTACTTCACGTGAAGATCCTCATCTAGCTTCAGCAGCACCAGCAGCTGAGGCCTGTGGTGGCCAGATGGGGAGGGAGCCTGAGACTAGGGCCAGAGGTTTCCAGGGAGGCCCTCTCCTCCTTCCCTTCTCAGCTCGCAAGCCCCCATAGGTTTGGGGAGCAGAGATCCAAGGGCTCAACAAGCAGGACAGCACCCCTGGCAACCCAAGATGGGGAGCATGGACCAGGGAAGGGAAGCCAGCACCTCTTGACCTACCCACCCTCACAGAGTCCCCCTCAAGAACCTAGAGCGGCCCTTGCCAGTCTGGGTGTGAACTCACCGCCAGTTCTTGGTGTGAGGAGGCCCCTCCTCTAATCTCAACAATGCATAACGGGCAGCACTCAGGGACAGGCCTCGGATCCCGTCACCCCATTCCTTCTCAGCCCTACAGAGGCCACCATAAGCTGGTCAGCCCCTGGTCCAACCCAGGGGATTCTGTCCAAACGTATTTGAGATGCAGGAGGACAGGCCCTGAGTCACAGTCCCCCAGCCCCAGTATCTAAGGTAGCTAGCTCGGCTCCCCACAACCCACCATACAGACCACCCCACTTCCCCCAACCCGGCAGCAGCCCCTCACTCACCCTTGGTACTCAATGTACTTGTAGATCATGCCTGCAATGAGCATGGCAACCAGGGCATAGTACCAGGAGGAGACAAACATAAGGGCCAGGCAGAGACTCATGCCCAGGAAGGACAGCGCCCTGGATCAGAGAGTGGGGGAGGGCCAGAATCAGGGAAAGACCAGTAGGGCCCCAGACCAAGCCCTCCAGCCCCCTAATCTCTCACCAATAGCAACTATAGCCCAGGAAACTCAAACCCCATCCAGAATGTGGCTCCTGGCTTTCTCAGTAGCCTTTGTGTCAGAGGACTTGTCTTAGGGGTCCAGGTGGTGCTCACCAGTGATAGTACTTGAACCGGGGCCGCCAGTTGGGGGTCCTCAGTAGCGTCTGCACAGCACAAGCCAGGTTCACAAACAGGTAACACATCAGAAAGAACCTGTATCATAGGGGCTGGTTGGTACAGAGCAGCCTCCTTGGCAGCCGGGTACCTAATGTCCCTGTTCTGCATGGTCTCGGCCAGTTGATCCCAGAATTTTAAAAGCAAACAACTTTGAAAACAGATGGATGGAGCAGTGGTGGCTTCAAGGTTCTAGGGACTGGGTGCTTGCCCTGTCCAGGAGCGGAGGGCTGCCGTCTGCCTGCTCTGAGTGTCTGTTCCACAGAGGGGTGTGGAACCTGTTGGCCTCTTTAAAACTTCTACCTGTGTGTCAGACTTTGTTCCTGAATGCAGAGGTAGACTGAGCTCTGCCAGGCAAATATCTTCCCATACAGCTGACATATCTCCAAACTGCACCCTCAACACCAGGCAGGGTCACAGGGAGGTGCTAGGGCCCCTGGCTAAGGGTACAAGAAGCCTTTCCCAAGGTTGTCCCCCACCCCACCTTGCCCTGGCCCCCAGCTCACATGGAAAGAATAGGGGCCACCATGTCGAGGGAGGCAATGAGGATGCCGAGCTCGGCGATGAGTGCCGTCAGGAGGAGTGCCCATGTTGGTTCACCATTTGCCTTCCCGTGGCCAAATACCTGCATGCACCAGGGTTGGTGGGATCAGAAGGGAAGAAGCTGGTCCTAAAAACCCCATTCCACACCTTGAGCCATAAGCCACAGCCTGGCCTCCATCATTTCCAAGCCCCTCCTCTGGAGCTCAGGCACACCCATGCTTATCCCAATAGGTTCCATAAGTTTCTCTGCCCCTCACCTCTCCAGGCCTCTCTGCTCTAAATGAGCCATAGACAGGCCACAAGGATTCTGGGCCCAAGCAGCTCTGCCAATAGCAGGACAGGGCCAAGGCCAGGGCAGCTCTCAGCAACAACCCATGATGGCTACGTGGCGCTGGGGTCACTATGGGCCCCAGCAGGATGTAATGCATCCGTATCCCCTACCTCTCTCCCCCTCCAGTGTGAGGGGCCAGGAGCACCCAGGCTGTGGGGGAGCACAGAAGGGCTCACCCGGAGGAAGGGGATGATGTTGTCCTTGGCAATGGCCTGCAACAGGCGTGGTGCCCCAGTGAGGCTCTGTAGGCCGGCACCACAAGTTGAGAAGAAGGAGCCGATGACAATGACCCAGGGTGAAGGCCAGGCCAATGTGCCCACCACTAGGTTCCTGCTGACACCATCGCCATACCTGCAAGGGCCAGACTCAGGCTAGGCTTTGTACGAGGAGCCCCAAACCCTGGGTGGGGCCACACAGAGTGAGGGACATCAGGGGTCAGGAAGGATGGCTACGGTGGGTAGAGCTCTGGTTCCTCGGCAGGGAAGGTCAGCTCTTCAGGCCCTCACCTTTCCCCTCATCCCAGCCCTGGTCCTGATGTCTCCATTGTCCCAGAAGCAAAAGTCCTGGTGAGGCCTGACCCACTTGGTGGCACAGACTAAACTGGCAACCAGCAGCCGGAGGACATGTGTGGGACCATATATGTGAGAGGAGCTGGTGTCAGAGCAGGCAAAAGCTGAGCCCACTGCCAGAGGGAGGGGCCCAGCTCACTCACTTGTCCCGGAGTACCACACCCTCAATGCAGGCGCCAAAGAGAACCACACTGCTGAAGTCTGCGGCTGTGTCAAGGAAAGCTAGGCCTCCGCTGCCATGGCTCTTCCCACTCGTTCACTGCACAGGAGCCATATGCCCCTCGCCTTAGCCTTAGCCAGAAGACTCAGCTGGGGTGTCTATAGCTGAGGGTTTCACACTGTGCACACACTCCTCGAGCGTGTGATGTGTGTGAGGGGAAAGGTGTGTATGGACACATGTACCTGTGGTATGTCTGTGCATGCCAGCTGGTAACTTATGTGCACGCAAATGTCTCCTGCCCAACTCCCTACCTGCCCCAGGCCTAGGAAAGGATACACACAAGGGAAGTTGTAACAATGGCCAGAATGGTCCCCACTGGAATGGACTTCTGGGCGTCGCGGAGGTCCCCGGAGCGATTTGAGCCAGCCATAATGCCTCCAAAAACAACAAGATTCCCTCAGGAGGTCCCCGGGAGAGAGGGCAGGGCTGGGTGGGTGGGCAGGAAGGGCTCACCTGTCACAGAGGGGAAGAAGATGCCGACCAGCACAGTGAAGGATGTGGCAATGTCAGCCACCACGTACAGGGGCAGGCTCTCCTTCACGCCAAGGGCATCTGTGGAAGGCAGCCCGTGCTTCTCCACGACCTCACCCTTCTCCAGGTAGGTGCTCCACAGGTTCTCTGTGGGGAAAGCAGTATCACCACCACAGCCCCACCTACTTTGCAGGGGTAGTTTGGGGAAACCCAGCAGAGGATACAGATGTGAGAGGCTCTGGTCGCATCAGCCACAGGACTGCTATGGCCACAGGAAGGGAGCGGTCTGGCTAGAAGTCTAACAGGCAAAGGTGGTTGAAGTCAGAGCCCCGCCACTGCTTGCCTCCTAGACATAGGCCCTTTATGGCTCCTGGGAGGACAATCCCAGGCATCGTCAGGGGCTGGTGGCTGGGGAGAGAGGGGATACCAGAACTTTCTGGGGGCTGCTGCAGGCCTGGGACATTGCCACATAGGCTCTATTCTATTCTAAAAACTAGCTGCCAAGAGCCAGGCTGAGAGGACACTGCTGGGCTGGGAAGCGAGCCAGGCCTGCTCCCCATTCCTGAGTTGGCCACACAAGGCTGGCTCTGTGCTTCACTCTCCTTCCATGTCCATCCCCGGCCTCCTGTCCAGCCTATGGGTCAGGGGCAGGAGGACAAGAGGAGGACGCACCCTGGAGCACGCCAGCAGCTGCACCCGGAATGCCAGGGATCTCGGTCACATTGTTGAGCAGGAAGTAGGAGTCGCAGGAGTCAGTGGTAAGGTTGGTGCTGTGGCAGAAGAGGCTCCATAGCTGTGTGGCCACTGTCTCATTATCCACTACAGCCGTCTTGGCACAGATGTCAAACTGGTCCCGTGATAGGGTCCTGTTGCCCAGCATGCAGACTCTGTGGGGTAGGGGAGAGCATCAGCACCTGCTAAGCCAGAGGCCCCAACCTGTTTACACTCTGCGGCCTCTGGGACTCGGCATCAAAAGCCATCTACTTGGGAGGGTGTCAATGCAATGCTTTAATGTAGTCCCGGGTTACTTACGGAAATATGGGAGGGTCAAAAATAGACTTGATTCCCCCAGCATAGATGGAGAGGATGGAGATGATCACACAGGCCAGGAAGAGTGAGGCAAATTTGTTCACATACTTGACACCAACAAACACCACCAGGGTCATGAAAGTTAGAAAAATGGTCCCATATACTCGCATGTTGTTCAAGGTGGCACTTGATGTGTCATGAGCGCCTGCTGGGTAAAAAATGGCAGCTGGCGGGGCAATGTAAGTCTGAAACGAGAGATAAATGAAGAAGGTTCAATTTTCCTAGTTGGAGAGTGAATCCTATCATTTTGGCTTTTTTTTTTAAAAAGAGTATCCAGAAATAGCCAGTCATAAAAGACCACATATTGTATGATTCCATTTATATGAAATGTCCAGAAGAGGTCAATCTGATTAAAAGGCAGAAAGCAGATTAGTGTTTGCCTAGGGCTGGCGGGAGTACAGTGACTACTAATGAGTATGGGGTTTCTCCTCAGAGTGATGAAAATGTTCTAAAATTAATTGTGGTTATGGTTGTACAATCCTATGAACATACTATAGACCATTAAATTGTATGTTTTAAATGGGTAGTGAATTGTATGGTATGTGAATTATATCTTAATAAAGCTATTATTTAAAAAGGAATCAGACACAGGAGTCAATCCGAATAGCTACAAAGCCAAAGTAGAACAGCTTGAGCCACAAAATAAATAATGACAGTACTGGATTATGAGCCAAGAATAAAATAAATACCCCAGAGTCCATACTGATATAAGTACATGGATGAATAAATGAATAAATTAGGAAGAGGATAAGTTTTCTTGCAGAAAAATTCAAATAATAAATGCAGGAATGTAGGAAATAACAACAACAACAACAAAAACCCTAGAAGGTCTAGGAACCAGGTTCGTGCTACAGGCAGAAGACCTGGAGATGGGACTAGCCAGGCAGTTCCTCTAAATATCTCCTATTGTCTGGATCCCCAGGGGTGGGCTCTTGTTATCCCGTGCTCCCTACGACTACTCCACCTCTTCACCCACTAGCCGGGGCAGTTCAGTGGGGAGTAGGAAGCTGAGTCAGAGCACACATGGGGCTCATGGAGTGGGCACTGACCTCCAGACAGGGTCCCGTGGCTGCTCGCCCTGATTTAGGGACAAGGATGAGGTGGATCTGAAGGGCCTTGGCACAGAAGCCTCGGAAGACAGATCTGGCCAGAGCCCACATATGCCTAGGAGGCAGGCTCTGTGTCATCACCAAGATCTGTTTGTCACTGAGTTAAATCCAAGAGTTCACAGATCGCCTGCCATGGCTGAGATGGGGCCTGGGTGGATAGAACATCCAGGGCCAAGGTGAAGGCAGCCAGGCCCCTTCCCTGTATGGCCTGAACTGGCAAGGGGTTAAAGGGGAGACTGGCTTGAGCAGAGGATCTTTCTCTTTGAGGAGGTCTCCCACATTATAAATCCCAGACTGTGGCCAGAGGTGAGGACAGCATGAGCAACCTGGGCCTACGGGAAAGGGACTTTTTGGACAAGACCAGATTTGGTCAGGGCTTAGCCTGACTCACCAGCAAGATCTCAATGGCCCCCAGGATGTACATGGCCGCCGCAAATGTTGTTCCCAGGTAGAAGCACAGGCCCACAGCACCTCCAAATTCTGGTCCCAGCGAGCGGGAGATCATGAAATAGGAGCCCCCAGCTACAACAGAGAAAATGTACGCAGGTCAAGGCTGGTTCTTCAAGGGGGTCTCTTCCATGACAGTCTCTCACAACCACCTAGAGGGACAGGGATGGTTTTCCCCTTTTACAGATAAGCAGAAGGGCTGGGAGATTCTCCCAAGGCTGCATAGTTAGTAAGTGGCCGGGCTGGGGTTGGACCCTACTCCCATCTAACTCCAATGCCCAGCATAGGCCTGTGAAATGACTACTTTGCTAGGGCAGTTCTAGGTCTACAGCAGTGCCTAAGTAGCCTTCTGTCCCCCAACTCCCCGCACTTAGGCCAGTCGCCACAGTCTCCTCTGGCTAGGTACATCCTATCTCTCAGCATGCCGCACCCCTCCAAGGGCTGTGTCTGTTAGTCTGACCCCCTCCAACCAGGGCAGGGACTGTGTCTTGTCTAGCTTTTTGTCCCTAGGGCCTAGTACGGGGCCTGCCACCAGGAGAGTGTCCACGGCTGACCCGCCTGCCCTGAGTGCGTGCTTCCATCAGAGTCTAACACCCCTGACAAGACTGACAGAATCAGCACTGGGCCCCAGCGCCAGCGAGCGTGCAGGGGATAAGAGTGACCCATGTTGTTAGCTGAATCTGCTCCTGATAAAACTTATCTGGTGAAAAATCTGGGAACAGGGATTAAGAAACTTTTAAAAAGTTAATCCTTTCATGCTGTAATCCCACCTTTAGGACCCTCTCCTAATGGGACTGCCAGAGGTGTTAACAGATTTGCGTGCGAGGCTGTTCAGGACAACATTTACAAGTGAAAAAGTAGAACCCAAGAGTAGGAGAATAATCACATAAATTAATACCCTATCAATCTTGCTACAAAAACAAACTTTTTCCCAACATTTGAGAAACAGACACAGACACACATACACTTTGGGAAAAACAATTATATCAATATTTTACAAGCCTCTACAACTATATACCAAAAGGTTAACAGTTATGAATTTGGGATAGGGGCATTATGGGCACTTTCAATTTTCCTTTCTACATTTTTCTGCACTTTCAAACCCTCTTATGGGTAAATATATTTTGCCTTCTCCCCACCCTCATTACTTTTATACTAATACTAATAAAGCTGTTATTTCAAAAAAAAATCCATGTACAGACATAAGAGCCAACCTAAGTAGCTAAATGGCCAAAGTAAAATAGTTTGAGGAACATAATCAATAATGAAGTACTGAATTATAATCCAAAGAATAAAATATCCAGGAGGCCATACTGATATAAATACATGGTTGAATAAATAAATAGGGTCTCTGAAAACCAGGTTTAATCTCATCATCCCTGCTGAAAACTCTCTGTACTGTCTATTCCATAATCCATGATATGGGCCAGACTCCTTGGCTTGGGCCACGAGGTAAGCCCCATCACCTTCTTTGTCAGCTGCAGCCCCCTTTAAACACACACACAAAAAAACAGCAATCTCAAACTCTGTCAAGCAAGGATGCTCCCAAGTGATGCAACTGTCATGAATTCAGGGACTAAGATCCCACCAAAGAACTTCTTTAGGGGTCCGCGGGACAATGATGGTTCCTGGATATGTCAAAGTGAATTCTGGGCCTGTTACCCCCATCAGGCCCAGGGTGGCACTCACCCACCTGGAACCACTCCATTGGTGGCGATGGCGCTCATGGAGATGGCCGTCAGCAAGGTCTGTGGGAAGAAGGGCCCAGGTGAACAGTTGAGCTGGATGAGCTCCGTGGGCAGCCATGGGCCCTGCCCCAGCTAGGATACTCACACAGCAGCAGCAGATGAGAACAATGAGGAGGGCCTGTAGCACACCAGCTGTTCCCACCATCCAGGTCAGCCGCAGGAAGAGGATAACTCCGAAAATATTCTGCAGGCAGGGTAGGTACACCCCCATGAGGGTGCCCATGCTAGGTGCCTAAGGAGCAGGAAGGGAAGGGGAGGCACAGAGCATCAGAGGGGTCCAGATGAACCATGGAAGGCCAGCCCCAGTCACTCAGCAGTCGCCGGGGTGTTCTACAGAGAACAGGGTGGAGAGGGGCATCCTGAGTGGAGTCCTGGGGAGTGCATGGGTGGGGTGACAGCTAGGAGGTCTATACTGACTTTCATATATGAACACAATTTGGGACTGGGAAGGTATAAAACCTGGTCTTTTCAAAACGTCAAGAGTAAGCTTTTGAGTTTAACCTCCCTCTCAAGGTACTGCCCGCTTCCCTTTCTCTTCTGTTAAACTAGAAAGAGAGGTCTGTCTCGCATCCTCACCTTCTTACCCAGCAGGCCCCATGTCACTCAAGTCAGAATCCAAGAAGTTGTCCCTGGCCTTCCCTCTCTCCAACCCCAACTCCAATCCAGGTGGATGCCAAGTCCTGCCTAGTCTTCCTTTCAAGCCGCTTTTAGATAAGCCTACCTTGCCTCAGCCTTAGTCACTTGAACATGGGAAACTACACCTGGAGCACCGGGATGGTGCCCTCCTGTGCCTATCAGCCTCTCCGTACTCCAGCCCACTCT
The DNA here is from genome assembly GCA_003508835.1 of Eonycteris spelaea. NCBI lineage: Eukaryota > Metazoa > Chordata > Mammalia > Chiroptera > Pteropodidae > Eonycteris > Eonycteris spelaea. The sequence goes on along the minus strand of PUFA01000026.1, from coordinate 409,686 downwards.
GCTGCCAAAGCAGGTCTCTGAAAACCAAGTCCAGTCGCATCATCCCTGCCGAAAACCGTCTGCAGCATCTATCCTGTAATCCAGTGTGGGCCAGACTCCTTGGCTTGGGCGACCAGGTGTGCCCCTTCACCTTTATTGTCAGCTTCAACCCTTGATGACAGGGGGCCCTCAGAGCCTCTGAACCAGGGCATGTGGTAGACTCTGCCTGAGGAGGTCAGCCCTGCCTCACTGCCTGGAAAACTGCTCTTCAGTTAAACCTTCAGGAGGCTTCTTCCAGGAAGTTCCTCTGGGTTGCCTTAGGTGGAGTTGGCACTTCTTCTTGCATTCCCTCAGCATCTGCTACCTTTTTATCATAGTGGTCACCAAAGGTCATGGTAACTGTTCACTCGACTGTCTCATGGCCATACTGTGGTAGACTTGTAGGCCCTGCAGGTTCCCCAAAAGTCCTCCTGAGCCCAATGAGTAGTGTCTTGGAAGGCCCTTAGGATAAGCTGTTGGAAAAATCCTGCATAGAGTAGAAACTCAAGATCAAAGGACAGGTGAGGAAGGTCTAATGGGCATATCCAGGCAGGATTTTTCAACTAACTAAGGGCAGAATATGAGCCAGCTGGAGGCCAGGACAGAGGCTGAAGCACACAGGCAGGGTGGGTGACATCTTGAAGAACTGAGCCTCCATGAGTGCAGCCCAGGGTAGTGAGGACCTGAGAACTTCTATCAGAGCCCCAGCAAAGCCTGATGTCCTAGAGAGAGCTATATAGCTACAGGGACTCTTCTGAAGGACTGGGGCAGGATCTGTGTGCAGCCGAATGGACCTCAGAAGGGCCCAAGTGAGAATGAATGGCCCCTCAAACTATCCTGAGTAATATAGATGACAGATATACTTCATCTGAGCTCTGTCTGAGCCCTTTTCAGAGGCCCTGGACCACCCACTGGATAGTGGCAGTTCCTTGCCCCACTTCAATTTTAGGCCGAGTCATTCTAGAAAAAGGGCAGTGTGGGAAAGGGCAGGGCCGGAAATGCTTTCTGCATCTCCAAATAACCTCTGGCAGCCTCAGAGGTAATAAGGCCAGAGCCAGAGCTGCTGCTACGGAGAGGCTGCCTTGGGTCTTGGCATGGTCTGTTAGGAGGCCCGCCCTTCCTGCTTTAAGCCTTACTTTTCTGAGGCCCCGCTCAGACCCACCCTAGACAAGGAACATAGCTTAGTGGCCTCAGCTCCCTAGCTTCCTACTGATTCACTGTGGACTTCACCAGGCTCATCTCTTTTCCATGGAAAAGCTACTGGAGCTAGGACACTCAGGTATCTTCTCACATCCTTACTCTAGGGCCAGGTGAGCTGGGCAGGTAAGCTAAGGCTAGACCCAAGCATCTTCATAGGCTCCTCATAAGGCCAAGGGACCAATCCAGGCTTCCTTCCAATACTTGCTGAGATGTACACTAGTCTTTCTTAGGGACCTTTTTACTCCCAGCCAGCAGGTCCCTGGATTTGGCCTGAGGGACAGAGATGAGATACTTACACAAGGATGCTACCACCCGCTGTGGGCAACAATCTCAGAGGCTGAGACCCCTCTGCAGGGCTGAACAGGAATAGCCAGATAGTTACAATTCTCTGCTATCTGCAGCAAATGCCAGCAAAATCACAACCAGCAGGACGGGGTAGGGGTCAGGTCTGTGTGACCTCAAGATCTCAGCTGCTCTCTTTGAAGTGTGGGGTGACTTGCCTCCCAGAGAGGCAAGGTGAGGGGTGCACATCGATCTAGTCAACCCTCTCTCTCTGGCTTACCCCAGCAAGGCCCAAAACTCACAAGCAGGTCTGAGGCTGAGGACCTGGCTTATCCCAACCAAGAGCTCTTTCTGTCTGTGCTGACCTCCAACAAGAACACTAGGTGGGGTGGTTCCAGAGAGTAGTGGTTAGCACGTCTGCTTTACAGGCAGAAGGTCCTGGGCTAGAGCCCCAGAGGAGCCACAGCCCATACCCGGGTGCACCAGGCCCCCCAGGTGTGCAAGGCCCTGGATGTGTGCCGCGAGCGCATGGGAGGAGACGCCCTGCCTTCAGATATCTAAAAAAGGGGAGATGGCAACATCCATAGTCAGGGGTGGAAGCTGGGGGATGATTAAAAAAAAAAAAAGAATGCTAGAGCCAGTGCCAGACCCATGCGCCTCCCAAATCACAACTGCTTCCCAAACCTCAAGGAGTCAGTAGGTGGTAAAGGAAGGCTCCTTGTCCCCAGCCTGCAGTTAAACTGAGCCCACTCACACAAGGAGCTAAGTGAAGATGTGCCAAGTCATTCTGAAGAGAGGAGGGTTGAAGGGCCAGAGGTCTGGATATCGACCAGGGAGGGGAGCAGGAAGCCCCAAGATACAGTGTTATCCTCCTATCACCCCCCTACCCAGATGCTCAAGGAACTCAAAGGCTGTTGGAGAGGGTCCACCAGTAGAGCCAACACAGTGAGGGGCAGGAGGGTTTGGATACTTGCTCTAGGTCACACAGCCCCAAAGGATAACCATGTTCCTGATTCCAAGGTAATGCTCTTATCCATTTTGAAGGGATGTCAGTGATCTGACCTTCTACTTAGTCACATATCTCACAGTAAATCCACATACTTGTCTCCCAGTGCTACATATTGATCTTGCCCAGATGAGTCATCTTAGGCAAGTTACTTACCACCCCTGATGCTATTTTTTCATCTATAAAATGGGGATGATAATAACACTTGCCTCACAGCTTTGTTGTGAGATGACCTGCAAGAACCCAGGCCCATTGCTAAGCATGATACCTCACACACAGAGAGGGCTGAGTGAAGACAGCTGTTGCTCTCAATGTCATTTCTGAGGGCCTCCTTGGCCCTCTGCCGCTCTAGCCCTCAGCCCCCCTGAGGTGCTTCTCCTCAGCATCCATCCGCCATGCTCACCACCCCTGGCACCCGCTTCCCCTGGGATTCTCATGATCATGTAGGAAAATTGTCAATTCCATGTTGTGGAGTCTGATTTCCCAGGAGTGGCCCCTTTGCTGCCCCTGGGTAGCTCACCTTGGCTGCTCTCCGGCGGGTGCCCTCCCCACTTTCAGCCTCCTCGTGCTCCTTGGCGCCTTGTGTGAGATTGGTGTAGCTGACGAGCTTGCCCAGAAGAGATGATACCTTTGGGCGGATGTCCAGCTCTTCCTGTAAACAGAGCCACAAGGCAGTCTGGCAATGGGCCCAGCTGGCGCCAGGCTACCTATGTGTAGCCAGAGGCCTGGCCTCTGGCCCCTCGCCAAGCCCTGAGGCAGGCCTGGGCCTGATCCCAGCTCTTGCCTGGGGACGCCCAGGCCAGCCGACTGGGCAGGTGTGGGCACCACTCCCCAGCGCGCGGCACTCAAAGGCGTAACTCAGCAGCTGTTTCTCTCTGCCCCACCTTGGCTGCAGTTGCTACCAGCCCATTTGTGCAAACTACCTGCCTCAGGAGAGAGGGCAGGACAGGGCACAGCTGGCAGATAGGCAAATGGCACACTTCATCCTGCCTGTTCTGCCTGGCTTCCTCTCAGTTATGAGTGGGTCTCTGGGACTCACATCTGCCCTGAATTCTCCCACAAAAAAGCTACTCCTAGTCATCTCAGGGAACCAAGGAAGTCAAAAGAGGGAAGTCTGGGACAAGTACAGTCTCTCCTATTTGCTCAAACCCTGATCTTCCTGGATGGTCTTCCCCATCAGGTTCTGGGCCCAGTGAGTAACTCACCTTAATCCCCAAGGTGGGATCCTGGCCCCAGAGTTTAAAAGCCTAAACTGTGCCCTAAATCCATATCCAACTTCTGAGCTTGAGTCTGAAAAGGCTAAAATTCAAGTTCAAAGGCACAAAATTGGGAATGTTTCCAGAGAGGTGTCCACTGAAGTACACATGTGGAGAGGGGACAGATGCAGTGAGAAGGGCCAGGCTTCAGTGAATCTAAGGGGGACAGGATTGGAAAAGCCAACCGGGAAGGACAAAGAAGAGTTCACAGGAGAGGGAAGAAAAATGGACTGCAAGAAATCCTAGGAGTGAAAGGAAGAAAGGAAATCCTGAGATGGTTAGTCGCTTTGCTGAGGGTCTGCATGCAAGTCAAAGGCAAATGCCCCTGGCGGTAGTAACAGAATGGGGATGTGAGTGGCCTCTGGGAAGGCAGTTTCCGTTTAAAGGGCCAAAGAACCACAGCCTGGCTGCCAACGGGGCAAGACAGACGAGGGGAGACTGGAGGAGGAGCCAAGGCATAAGGAGGCACAACTGTCCAGCCTGCCTGCTTAGCTAAGACTTGGATCCTGACAGGCCCCTGCCTGCCCATCTGCCCACCACACCTGCCACCCAGAATGGCTCCTCACCTACCTCAAACAGTGCCAGGTTCCTGTCATAGTATTCGCTTCCTCTGGAAGCCTCCAAGGGACAAAGGAAAGGGCTGCTTTCTTTGTGGTTGCCATGTCCTGTGGAGAGAGAGAGAGACAGAATCGCAGTCAGGGGCTGCCTCCTGAGCCCTAATCCTGCACTGCTTCCCAGCAGGCCTGCCTACAAAACGTCATTTCTATGGAGCATTTTGGGGGCCAGAGTTACCAGGCTTGGCCTGTTTCTCTACCAAACCCCTCCGGTCTCCTTGAAGGGCCAGAATTGGCAGAATGGCCAATGACCAAAACCCATCACCTCATTTCCTCTAGTAAAGGTCACCAGCGAGAAAGCCCCAGACACTAGTTCACACACGTGTTACCACTGAGGGGCGGAGCCTGCCAGGAGGGGCGTGTCCCGGTCTTGGTCTGTCCTCAGACCCCCAATCTCATTTCTCAGCCCATCTGGAATACCCAGTGTGACAGGCGCCAAGGCTTCGGTGTCCTCAGGGCCTGCCCGAGTGCTGCCCTTCAGGTAAATGAAGCCACATAGGGCGCCTTCTGCCGCCATGGTCAGAAGCCGCCTGGAACTGCCCCACCATGCACTGCGCAGGGGTCCTGGGGGGCAGCCCCGGGCATGCTGGGAGGAGCACAAGCTGGAGACTGTCCAGAGAGAGGAAGTAGGCGCAAGGAGCGGTCTAGGGTCGTCCAAGAAAGCTGGGCCGGGTGGGTGTTGAACTGAGCAGACTGCCAACAGGAGCCTTTTGTGGGCTTCCCTGTCTCCAGATCCCAGCCGCTTGCCCAGACTAGGTGCGTGGCCGATATCAGGGTCCACACCTACCTCCAAGATGGTGAGTCAGTGCCTTAGCTCCAAGGAAACCTCATAGAAAGGAGCCAGATGCACTTTTTAAAATAAGCCTGGTATACCTATCAAAGCCTGGCTGTATTTTCTGGCTGCCCAGCATTCACACTCTTTCCAGTTTTCCAAACTTTGTCCCTTGTGAATCTCGGTGGGGGACATTCACAACTTTTCATCAAGCAGGCAGAAGAAACCGAGTACTTTTCTAGTCACTAAGTGTTTTTGTTTTTGTTTTTTCCCCTGAAGACAGTCTGGCAGCTGTAGCAGTGGCTGAAGGCCTTATAGTAAATGAGAAGCGGACATCTTGGTTCAAAGAAGCCAGGTTGGTGTTGGATGGCAATGGCTGTGGCAGCAGTGCTGGCCTGGTGTCCAGTGATAGAGGCAGCAAAGAAGTGTCATCACTGAGCCAGACTAGGGGAGTGTTCTGGCCATATTCTGGCACTGGCCATGCCTGGTTTTGTAAGAGCTACCTGCCAACCTTCTCTGGTTAAATAGCCCATAATTTCATTTCTCTTATTTGCAGCTAAGAGTGTGGAATGACACATTCTTCTCCATCTGATGTATCCTCTTGCCATTGATATGAGATTTAGCTTGCCTTCTCTGAGCCAATATCACTCAGCAGGTGCTGCACTGTGGATTCTTTATTACCTAAGGAGATTGACAGGTAAAGTGTGCTGATGGCAATTTCTGGGCCAAACTCTGCTCTTCCTTTGCACAGCATATGAAAGCGGTACATCACCTCATCTAGGAACCTGGACTAGCTAAGTAAGCCAAACGGTTAAGTTCCACAAGCTACAAGACTGTGTATAGGTCAATACCAACAGCACAGTTACAAGGGCAGCAGGTCAACCCAGCCTACTGAGCCACATTAAAGCCTTGAGTGGTCACGTAGCTCCTCAGACACCCTATGACGTTTATTGTGCCCTTGATGCTTGTTCTGGATCAGGATAAAAAGCCACAAGAAAAATGTGAAAACCCAATAACACTGCCCATTACATTGATGGTCCTTCAGTGCAAAGCCTCTGGAAAGTACTCTTGGATTTTTGTGACAAAAAAAGTGTCTCCTCTGAATAAATCACATGCTTCATTTCATCAGAAAATGACAGCTAGAGAACTCAGCTTTATTTCCCTTTCTGCTTTGGCTGCCAGGAATCTCCAAGCTAAATTTATTCCTTAGATGCAGTCACCATTTGCCTCATCACAGAGTCCTTGCCCCATTCCTCTGCATGGTTTTCATCTTTCTGATAGTAACAGCCCTTTGGGGAGGCACCAAGGGGTGGAGCCTGCTGGGAGGGGTGTGGCATATCTCTTCTGATCTTTCTGTTAAGTATATTGGAAATAAATTATAAATTATTCTAACCTCATCACTGTAGACCGCCCCACCATTGCTGACTTCTCTAGGGAAACTGCACTAGTATCCAGAAAATGCAGAGCTGGGCACAGAGCAGTTCCCCAAAACTGGCTGTGGATGGTCCTCCAAGACCAAGCAGATACCTGTCCCTTCAGCCATGACTCCAGATTGGCTCAGCCCTTCCGAGGGTTGCCTCCAGTCCTCACAGCAACCCTGCAGTAATCATTTTCTTCCTTTTAGTAACAAGGAAAGGAAGACTCAGAGATTCAGAGGCAAGGTTACCCAGTGAGAAGGGTCAAACCTGGATCCCAGGATTCACCAGAACCAGGTAGGAGCTGAGCTGCAGGTTCCTATTCCTATTTTAGGCTGTCTCAGAATGCACCCTAGGGTGCAGTACAAGCCTTTAATTAGAGAAGAGAGTCTGGGGTTTGCAATTTGGCCAGGGTGCACATACACTCTTGGTGCTCAGATAGCTAGCAGCCTGGCTTGGATTCCTGACCCTCCCTCTCTGTGACCCAGGGCAACTTTCTTACCTTCTCTGTGCTGCCTTGGCTTCATCTTCTATAAAGTAGAGATAGTAACACTCACTCTTCTAACTGCCCTGATGCATCAGAAAAAGGACAATCTGGTGCTAGATACCCAGCAGGTATTTTCGGGGGTTCTTCAAAGCCTCATTTAAGGACAGCTCCCATGGGATTGTGGGAATATAGGATGGGGGGGGTGTGGATCTAAGCAGTGTCTGGGTGTCTGTACTGCCCTCAGTTATTCCAAAAATTCCAGGGCAGGTCTGGGCATGCCTGCCAGGCTGAAGCTGCTCAGATACCACCTGAAACCCCTTGGGAACCAGAGCATGGTCTAGGCCTGTGAAGTACAGATATATGTGTGTTCTGGCTGCAGCTGTGAATGCACCAGCAGCAGATGGGTATTCAGGTGACACCCTTGATCCCTGTGCTCACAGGCCTCTTCCAGGGGTACCTCTTTATAACCTCTACACCCCTTGGAGCAGAGGTGTTGGCCTTGAGGATTCAAGTACCAGGCTGGGGATACCCAATGAGATGAACCTGAGGCTCATTGCTTTTGTGCCCCCAACCCTTTGTAGCTCCCACCAAGAAGGATCATAATCACTCACCAGGGCGAAGAGTGTCCCCCATACTGCAGACACGGCCAACGTCTGGCTGACAAGGAGTAAGAGGAAGAAGTGGGAGATAGTGGGAGGAGCTGGCTCAGCCTGGAAAGACCTGGCAGGACTCAGCCAATGTGGCTCCAGGTCTCGAGTCACTGTGAGAGGCCAAGGCGGAGCCAGAGGCTAGCTAGGCTTAGCTCTGCCTGCCCACTGGTCCAGGCTAATCCTAAGGATGTAGTCCAGCCCAGCCTTTGGGAGAGAAAGCCTCCTAGGGCTAGGGGGAACATGGATGCTGGCTTCTGCTCTGACCACTGGAACAAGGCTAGGTCAGGGTGCCATGGGTGGGGTTGGGGTGTGTGCACAAACACAGCTGTCAAGCCTGCAAAATCTCCATGATGTCCAACAGCCCATGTGACTGTCCTGTGCATCTATCTCCCCACATGGTAGTTAGGTGACACACATATAGCCATCACCCACATCAGGTATGGATCACTTCAGTTATGTCACCATCACGGACCAAAGCTAGGTCAAGATCACATCATCTGACACATGCCACCAACACAAATGTTCCCTTCATATCTCCATCATGGTCAGTCACAGACACAGGCATTTGTCATCAGTCATATCGCCAATCCTCATCATTGACACCCCTGCAGGAAAGTGGCCACGAGAATGTGCTCCCCTGACCCCACCTTCACCCTGTGATACCCCACAGCTACACACTTACATAAGCACAATTACACATGCATGTATGCTACACATACAGACACATGTTCTCAGCAGTATGCCCATTCCAAGTATGAGACCTGGCAAGGACAGGCATATGGGGACATCCTGGGGTAGCAGAAGGAGATAGGGGAGCGGAAAGAGCCAAGCACTCAGAAGAAAGGAGGGACTTACCTCCAGGTCCAGTTCTAACACCTAGGCTAAGAGTTAGGGAGCTGCAGTCTCCAACCCCGAGTTTGAATCCCCCTGGGGCAAGTTACATAATGATCCATATCTCAGTTCATTCCTTCCTAAATGTGAGTAACAGGACTTATCCGTTGAGGGTAAGCGGGAGGATTAAGCGAGGTAATTCACAGAAAGCGCCCAGACAAGCCCGTTTCCGTGTGAGTGCTTCCTAGATGCCCAAGGTAGGTACCCACAGATCTAAATGGGGATCAACACGAGTGCACTCACTGGCAGTTAGTTACCCATAGACCCGCATAGACAGGCACACCCTTCTCTCTCGCTGGCCCGAGAGCAGGGAGGCACAAAGATGGGGGAAGGGAGGGGAGTCTCAGGGGCAGAGGTGCAAATGAGTAAGCGAGGCAAGAAGAGGCTGGAGATCGTTCACAGAAGGTGAAGGGGCCGGGGACCCGGCTGCAACTATGCTCCCAGCAGGGAAGGGCAAGAGTTGAGAACTCGCCGCTATTCACACGCCAGGCGGCCCCACTGGCCAGACCTCCTCGGTCGGCCACGTCCGCAGCCCCCGCCCGTGGCCCGCAAGGGAGGAGCTGGGGCGGGGAGGGCGGCCTGACTGTGGGCTCCGGGGGCCCAGGAAAATCGTGCCTGCGCGGCGGAGCGAGGGAGTGGTGGCGACGCAGCAGACTCAAAAAAGTTGGCCCACATCGACGTGTTCACGCACGGCCCAGGTGTCTGTGTGAGCGCGGGCCCCGCGTGGCTGGCTCCCCCGTCCGGGTCAGGGCCCCCTCCACACGCGCTCTCACCGTCTGAGTCTTCTCGCTCGGTGCGCTCCCCGTAGTCCACCCAACTGAGCCCCTCGAGGTTGTCATAGTCGCCGCGCCGCGGCCCGTCCACCGGTACCACAGTGAAGTGAGGCATCGCGCGCACTCGGCCTTGCCGCGCCTGCTGCCCCGGCCGCCAGCCCGGCTGTCCCCGCCACCCCAGGCCGGCGCGCCCCGCCCGCTCGCATTCCTCCCCGCTGCGCTCACTTCCTCCGCCAGTCCCCCGGGCCGCCCCTCGGGGGCGGGAAGCAGGAGGGGCTCAGGCCGGCTCCTCCCCGAGGGGGCCCCGGAGGAGTGAAGCCCCTCTAGAAAGAGTACTACTAGCAGCTCCACGGCCTGGGGACATCCCGATTCCTGTGTGTCCTTGGGCGAGGGGCGGCCCTCTCTGTGTCCCAGATGCGGTACTTGTAAAATGGGGAAATGCGCTTCCATCTCTTAGGGCTTCCTGAGGGCTCCGTGAGGTGGGGCATGGGGTGCATTGGCTCTGAGCCCTGTTCCTAGGAAACACTCAGCGACATTTCTGTTACTTAGGACTAAGAAGTGTTGGCAGGACCAGCCCAGTATGTCGGCAGGCCCTCCCAATCCTGTCCAGGACCTCCAGCCATTTCTCGGTACCCTCTCCCGATTTCCATCATCTGCGTCTCCCACCTCTCCTTGGCGTCACTGGAGACCCAATCCCTGCGAAGGTCCATCCTTTCCCCTCGCCCCTCGCCCCTCGCTGCAGTCTCTCCCTGGTGAAGGCGGCTGGGGATTCCTGCCCCTTCCTCCAGGCTGCTGCCTCCTCCGCGGGAAGGACACCTGTCCTTCTCGCCCTGCCACGTTTGCCCCTTTGGGATGCTACATTGGATTCTTTAGCCAAATTCTTGCATCTTAATTTTCTTTTACTGTCTCACCTCCTGGGGATTCCTTTACCCAAATCGTTTACTTACTTGTTCTTAACTCTTCTTTCACTTTCTACTCCGCTGCTTAAGATAACTTATGCAGTTAGCTTTATCATCTTTGTCTTTCTAGGGCCACTTTCAGCTGTCTGTTTCTTTCAGAAAACTCCAGAGCCCATCTTACTTGTCTGTCTCCGTTTTTCTCCCTTTTATGGCTCACAGGACTTTAAAACATCAGAATCAATGGTATCTTCCCAAACAACCTAGACCAGGCCCTCTGCTACCTTCTCCCAGCCTCCAGCTCTGGGGTGGAATCAGGAATCAGAGTCACTGGGCCTTGCAGGAGGACCTCTGAGCTAACAAGCATTCTGACCCCTACCCCATAGTCATCCCAGCCAAGGTCTGTCCACTGGACCTCCTGTCCTTCACAGCACCTTCAGCTGCCCACAGTAGCAGCCTTTCAAATGGACTCTCTACTCTCTCTCTCTGCTCATGGTAATGCCACCTCTTCTAAAGAGAACGTCTAAATTCTCTTGGCCCACAAGGCCCTGCTGCATCTGGCCCTTCCAGCCTCTCCAGCTGCATCTCTCCCCAACCTCCTCCCAGCCTCAGCCCTTCTGCTCTCTCTTACTTCCTCAAACTCCGGAGTTCTCTGCAAATTGCCTGCTGTTCACTCCGACACAATGCCTTTTGACCCTCTGCTCCCACCCTCACTTACCAATCTCCTCAGTACGGAGGTCTTAGCCCGGAAGGAGCACCGTCTCCTCCTCTGAAGACTTATCTGACACACACTCTGCCACCCCAGCTCACCTTCCCCTGGATTTAGTTCCCCTGGGGCACTTTCTCTTCATAGTACCCACTGCAAGGAGAAATGCGTTGTTGGGGATTTTTGATTAATGTTTTCTGTGCCTACTAGATTGTAGACTTCACAAGGGCAGGACCCTTTTGATCTTGTCACATTGGTATCCTTAGACCCTGGCCCCAAGATGCATGCCATAGTGTAGTACAAGCCTTTAACTAGAGAAGAGTGGGATTTTAATATGACCAGACACATGTCTCAGCAATGTTCAGACACACATGTTCTCAGCAATGTTCGCACTGCTCCTTGCCATCACATGGGGCTCTCTCCTCAGGGGCAGAGTTGGGTGCTGTGTGGGGGAGATAGGCTGTTACGTCCAACTGAAACCTTAGGTTCTGGGGGAGACTGTGGCTAGAAACAATTCCCCCATACTATTTATTCACTGACTGACAAATGCCTAATCACCATCAGGGAATAACTCACAGGCAAAATAACCTCCTAAGAAATAAAGCAAAAGACATTTGAGGAGGACAGACATTTCAAAAGAAAATATCTATCAGGAAAATTATTAAAATTCATTGATCAAAAATTCAAAATTAGTCTAATAAACATTATAAAAAGGAGGACATTAGTAATCTTAAATAAGAAAATATTTGTTAAAATAAGCAGAAATATCAAGTATGAAAAATATAATTGTTCCAGTAATCTATTGCCACATAAGAAATTACCCCAAAACTTAGTGGCTTAAAACAATAATCACATTTATTTGCTTACAGATCTGCAAGTTGAGTAAAGCTTGTCTCTCCTCTACAAGGCATCAATTGAGGCCAGATTTACTTCCAAGGTGACTCACTCACATGACTAACAAGTTGTTACTGCTGTAGGCAAAAAGCTCAGTGGGGCTGTGGACTACTGGGTCCTCTGCATGTGGGCCTATCTATGGACTGCATGGCTTCCCGTGGTATACTGGTTGCAGTCCATGGGTAAATAGCCCAACAAGCTGGGAGTAGAAGCTAACAGTTTCTCTAGGCCTAGACCTAGAGACACACACACCATCACTTCTGCCGTATTTTACTGGTCAAGTGGTTACAAAGTCCAGATTCGAGAGGGGGTGGGAAAGCATAGAACCTATCTCTGGGTAGGATAAATATGAAACAAATATGGGACCAGGTACTAAAATTACTGCAATAATATTTGAAACAAAGACCACAACTGGTGATCTAACAGCAGAAAGTTTTAATTGAGAATAAATTAGTAAGTCGGAAAGACCAAATTAAGGAATTCTCCCTAAAGAAGAAAGAGAAAATAGAAAAGAGATATGGAGGATAGAAATAGAAATTCTAATATCTGCACAATAGGAGTCCCAGAAAAAGAGTAAAATAAAAATGAAGAAAAAGTACAACATGAATGAGCCTTGAAAACATTATGCGAAATGTAAGAAGCCAGGCACAAAAGGTCACATATTGCATGATTCCATTTGTGAGAAATACCCAGAATAGGTAAATATATAGAGATAGAAAGCAGATTGGTGCTTAGGGGGAATGAGGGTATGGGAGCAACCACCAAATTGGTATAGGATTTCCTTTTAGGATGATTAAAATGTTCTGGAACTAGATAGAGATGGTGACATCATGAAGGCACTAAATACCACTGAATTATTCACTTACATGGTTAATTTTATGGTATATAAATTCCCAGAGCTATAGGGAGAAACTGATAAGCACGCCATCACAGTAGAAGATTTCAACACAATGTTACGGTTACAAATAGGTCAAGAAAAAAACCTAGCAAGGATATAAAAGATTTTAACACAATTAATGAACTTGACCTAATGGACATATATATAGTTCTATATCCAACAATTGGAAAACTCCATATCTTTGGCAAGTATACTTGGAACATTTACAGATAGGATTTTTGGTTGTGAGGAATACCTCAACAGAACTTCCGCTTCCAACCATGATGGCAAAACAGGGGCCAAATTTACCTTTCTGTAAATTAAATAGAATTGTTGACAGACTATAAAACAATGGTTTTCAGACACTAGATAATGGGTGGTGCAGGACTGTGATCCCAGATGAAAGAGAAATAAATGAATGACGTGAGTCCTATGATTGTAGTAGCTTATTGCCTGGAGATATCTTTCATGCTGCAGTGTGGGAATGGGAGGAAAGGTGAGGAACTTCAACTCAGAATGCAATGGTTGCTGAGTTGAAGAGGGAAAAAAAAAAAAAAGCTTTTGGAAAGGCCAAAATAGCTAGAATTTGTACTGCAGAATACCTTAGAGGAGGAAGCTGCACAAAGAGAGAAGCCTGGAGAGATCTGTAGAGGGTCTGTGAGTAGGCCAGAGGGTTGATTTGTAAACACATAAGAAGAAGCTTTACAAGACTAGAGGAAAGAAGTAGGCTGATTTATTCCTGGAGCTCACATAGTTTGTGTTCTCACTAATGAGAGTGAAAGATCTTTTAATGTGTGGGAGATTAGCTAAGCTCCTCAGAAGGACATTGCCTTAATAGTCAGGCTAAATTAGCTCTAGATGAAATAAGTTGTCCTAGCAAAGCACTGAGATCACCCTTTAGAGGTGGGATAGACACAGTCTCCTAAAATATGGTTTATACATCAAGTCTGATAAGGCTACATGCTCTCCAAGAGGATATAGAAATGTTTATTACATACGAAGCTTTCTAGGGAGAACAGGATGACTGCCCAAGTCGGTCTGAAATGGCTTCAGAGAGCTGGGAAAGGACACTGACTTGGAGCTTATGGATATACAAATAAATAGCCAACAAGCACAGGAAAAGAGGCTCAATATCATTAGTCATTAGATAAATACAAATCAAAACCACAATGTGAGATCGATGGTTGAGATACCATTTCACACCCTTTAGGTTAGCTATTATTTAAAAAAATAATAGGGAGGATGTGGAGAAACTGAAACTGAAACCCTTGTACACTGCTAGAGTGGTGATGTGAAAAGGTACAGCTGCTATTGAAAACGATTTGGCTAAACTTCGAATTCCCATATGATCCAGCAATTCCATCCTAGGCATATATCCAAAGGGATTGAAAGCAGGGCCTCAAACAGATACCTGTATGCCAGTGTTTATTGCATAGCCGAAAGATGGCAACAACCTAAGTCTCCATCAATAGATGAATGAATAACAAACTGTGATCCATACGTACAAGGGAATATTATTCAGCCATTAAAAGGAATGGAGTTTGATGTATGCTATAACACAGGTTAACGTGGGAGACATTATGTTAAATGATTTAAATAAGCTAGATGCAAAAAAGACAAATATTGTATAATCCCCTTATATAAGTTAACTAGAATAGATAAATAGAGGTTACTAGGGCCTGAGGCAAGGGAAAATGGGGAGTTATTGCTTAATGATCACAGAGTTTTTGATTGGTATAATGAAAAAGTTTGGAAATAGGGGAAAATGTACATTTGTGAATGAAATTAATGCCACTGAATTATGCACTTGAAAATAGTTAAAATGGCAAATTGTTATTTATTTTTACCACAATTTTAAAAAATGTAATATACAATAACCATTGAACTGTATGGAGTGGGTGAATTGTATGGTATATGAATTATATCTCAATAAAGCTGTTTAAAAGTAAACAAAAAACCCTATTATATAATTAACCAAATAATTCTAATTAGAGTATGGTAGGAGGAGAAGGGAGTAAGAAACCTAAAAAGCCTAAATTTTCAAGTTTTTGAGTCAATAAGTAATATCTAAATTTTGTGACTAAAGAGCTGGCAGTTATACATATTATTAGAAATATGGAAGAAAATGCGAGTAAATACTAACAGTTAAATGTGTTTAAAGTGGTCGCTGGGAGAACTGAACAAGGGGAGTGGGGAGAGTGGGGACGGTGGGGACAGGGGGCTATTCAAACTGTTTGACAGCTCAATGTATTTTCATAAAGTAGACATCTAAATAACCACAACCAAGTCAAGATATTGCAAGGACCCCAAAAGCGCCTTCCTGCTTCCTCCAATTGCCACCCCAAACCTGAGTTGATGATAATCACTTTCTTGTTTTCCTATATAAAGGCATGACCTGAGCATGCATACCTATGCATTAAGTTTAGCCCTTTCTGTTATTTTTTAAAACGCTTTATTGAAGAAAAATACCCATACAGAAAAGTTCACATACCATAAGTGCATAGAGCATGCTGAATGTTCACACAATGAACACCCCCATGTAGCTAATACCCAGATCAATATACTGCAGTTTACCAGCAACCTGAAGCCCTTTCTTATGCTCCACCTTCCAGTCATTACCTCCTCACCCAAAGATAACCCTAAACTGACTTCAACAGCAGAGATCAGTTTTGCCTGTTTTTGTACTTTTAAAAATGGAATAATACAGTGTTTTATTTTGTGCCTGGCTTCTTGCACTCAACGCTATTTTGTGAGATTCTTGCAAGTTGTTGTGTGTAACTGTAGTTTGTTCTTTTTCATTGCTATGTACTAGTCCCTGGAGTTAATAGAGCAGTTTATTTCTCTATTATTGGGTTATTTTCAGTTTGGAATTATTAAAAATAGTTCTTCTCTGAACATGTCTTTTTATGCAGGCATTTCTGCTGGGTCTTTAGGGAAAAAATTGCTAAATCCTTGGATATACATGTCTTCAGCTTTAGTAAATAATGTCAAACTGTTTTCCAAAGTAGTTTTTCTGTTTATACTGCCATGAGCTGGGTGTGAGAATGCCGGTTGCTCCACATACTTGCTACCACTTGGTATTGTTTATCTCTTGAATTTTAGTTATCTTCTTTATGACTTTTATTCTGATTTCCTTACTAATAGGTTGACTATATTTTCATATTCTTATTGGCCAACCGAATATATTTTCTTGTAAAGTTTCTATTCAAATGTCTTTCCCACATTTATATCAGATTGTATGTCTCTGGATGCAAGACCTTTGTCAATTATATGTGTTAAAAATTTCTCCCACTCTGTGGCTTGCTTTTTTACTCTTTTTAGTGGTATTTTATGATAAGCATAAATTATTAATTTTAATGAATCCAATGTATCAATCTTTTCCTTTGTCATTATGTCTACTGTCCCTAGGCTGAGGTCACAAATATTTTTCCTACACTACCTTCTAGGAGTTTTATTCTTTTACCTTTTGCATTTGGATCAATAACATATTCAATTTAATTTAATTTTGTATTTTGTTTTCTGTGTGTTGTGGCCTAGAGGTCAATGTTCTTTTATTTTAATTACAGTTGACATTCAATATTATTTTATATTAGTTTTTGGGTGTACAGCATAGTGGTTAGACATTTATATAATTTACAAAGTGATCCCTTCATTAGTCTAGTCCCCACCTCCCCCCACTCCCCACATGGATATCCGGTTGTCCCAGTTGATCCCTATGGGTTCATCCTTGTTCTCCTCTACCTCACATCCCGCTCTCCTTCCTAACTTCTACCCTCGTTTACCTGTACAGTCTGAAGACCCAGCACCAGATGAACAGGTAACAAACAGCCTTTCATAGATTTTTTCCATTGGTTCCTACATATGTGTTAGGTCTAATCCCTATAATAAATTTATCATTTTATATCATTCAATAATGCATCTACTTACCTGATCAAACACTGGATGATATAATACTCTGACAGTGGGAAGACTCACTCTACTAGATATCGAGACTTGTTTTCAATTCATAATTAAGACAGAATAGTATTGTTACTATGATCAACAAACAGTCCAAATAAGGGGAACAGAATTCAAAAGTAGACCCATGCATATGGGACATGATTTGTAACATAGGTGGCACTATAGTCTCCCTTCTCCCAATTTCAAGTTCCCATGGAAGGAACTTAGATTTGGCTCTGGCCCACCCTTGTGGATTGGGAAAGGAAAATGGCCAAATATGGAGGGTCTGTAGTAAACCAAGCAGTTGGCACTAGTTTCCCTTTTTTTTTTTTTAGATTTTCTTTTCAAGACTTGATTTTCCCCTTCCATTAAACAATCAGTTAAAAAAAAAATCAGAGGACCTTTTCTGAAAAAGCTAAAATCTTTACAAACTTTCTTTTGCTATCACCAAACAAGTTACTATTTATGCTATAAATGGTATCGGCTTCTTAAAAAAAAAACAAATTTAAATTATTCAGAGAGAGATTGGGGATACACCTACTGTCTTACTCCATTACGGGGTCAATAAACTCTGAACTCTATTTCTTTGTGTTCTGTGGGCTCAGGTTTCTAGCAGTGAATATGGTGAGATGCCTCTGCCTTCCTGAGATGAGACAAAGCTGGAGGCCAATGGGAACCACTCACCCTGAGCAGCTAAATCACGAGACACCTTACCACCCAAGAACTTATGGGACCATACCCTTTCCCTCTCCACATGTGAAAAAGGAAGAACATTCACACCTGGCTCCATGCCCAAAACGTTTATTCTTAGCATATGCTTGTACCCGGATGACTAGCCTGGGACTTTCTGAGACTTTGCTGAGGTGACCTCTAGGGAACTGGCCAGGTCACCAAAGCCACAGGATGAAGACTGAGAAGAGGGCAGAAGCCTTGAGGTCTAGAACAAGGTGTGGGGAGGCTTTCGAAGGTCTTTGGAGAACATGATTGGTTGGCCACTTGGTCATCTCCAGGTGTGTGGCCAGGTGTTCTCTCTGAAGCTGAGACAGGAGGTGAGAGTGGCAGGACCTGCCCACCTGCCTGTCTGGAAACTCATCCTCTGCAGGGCTCTGACCACTGTTTTCATCTCTCACCTGGTGATGGGAGTGAGCAGTCAGTGCCCCCCACCCAAGCAACACCCCCTCACCTGCTCAAACAACTGAATAACCCTTGTGCTCAACCCAGCATAATACCTGTTCCACCTGTCTGAAGACCCGCAGCAGATTTCCACGAAGGACACCCTGAAGCTCTTCCTCATTCCAGCCACGCCTCAGCAATTCTTCTATCAGTACTGGGTACGTGGATACATTCTCCAGCCCCTGAGGGAACCTGTGTAACCACCAGCCAGTCCTGTGGGACCTTAGCCCTGATCTTGGTCTAGGACCATTATCTTACCAGCCTCAAATCACATATGGGAAGGTGAAGGCCATGTTTTTCAGGCTACTGAATACAACTTTGGAAGCTCCTAAAGACTGGGCTTCTGCAGCATCTACCCGCTGAGCAGATGATCAGCCCACAACACATCTGCTGGGCTGGGAGTGGGGGTTGTGCTGGAGAGTACTTAATGAGGGTGATGACCTAGAGTGGCAGTGGGTCCAGGAGGCCACAGAAGGGACAGGGAGAGCCCAGGAAACAGGCCCTTTGTGTCAGGAGACGTCAAGTGGGCTGGAAGACAAAAGCCTATGGTTGAGGCTTGAAGGACTCAAGGATCACAGGATGGGGAATTAGAACTCCCTGCTATACCCAGCCTAAGAAAAGCCCCAGGAAAATACTCACCGGCCGGACCCGTCATAATTTCCGCCAATCCCGATGAATTCAGATCCAATGACTGCCCTGATGTGGTCAAAGTGATCTAGAGGGTGGAGGTTAGTGATGGGCAGCACTGGGCTGGAGTCAGATCTTAGGACTAGCCCTGGTCCGGGAAAGCTCAGCCCTCCCTGGTCAATTATCGTGGCCACAGCACTCCAAGCCATGGCAGCTGACTCCACAGAGCTCCTGGCCAGTTGTGAGTTCTGAAGTGGCTACAGGCTGTACACTGGACCCAGAGTGGACCTCAGAGTGGCACCTTTGGACATTTTCCTGTCCAGGAGTCACCTCTCCTTGAAAGCCTGGTCAGGATCTGCCTGTCCTATCCAGAGATGTGGGGATAAAGGTGAGACTCAGAGGCAGAGGCAACTACCTTCCCAAACCCATCAACATTGACTATGGGCCCAGATCTGGGTGGCAGTGAAGGGCTGTGTCTACTCTTCTGGGTTGTTGGGAGGTCTGCCCATTGCCCAGCAGGTGTGTTAGACTGCTGAAGCTGTCCTGAGGGCCCTGATGGCCACAAGCCCAAGTTTGAACTGCACAAGGAGTTGAAGTAGGGCTTACCTGCCACAGTGGACACATTAGCAAACAGGTTGCACTGCAGGACCCCTATGGACAGCGTCACCATCACAATGCCGCCATTCTTCTTCTATAGGAATAAACAAATGGATACTCAGCTTGGCCCTTCTGGCCTGGGGTCCCTGGTAGGACAGTGCTCAGTCCTGGCTTCAGGGATTGGAAGACCCCTCACCTCTCAGTTTTTGGGTCCCTGGGTAAAACTGATTTGGCCTTGTGTTTCAGAGATAAAGGAAGGTTAACCAGCCTTGGGTCCAAGGAAACTGGGGCCTGGGATGGTAACTTTGTCAAGGTCAAGAATCTTTTTATGAAGTATGCCTAGTCCTGGGTTTGAGGGCTGGGGTGGCTGCTCACCACAAGCTGCAGGATGTCATCGGGAACATTCAGCAAACTGTCGCAAACAGCCCTGGCAGCTGAGTGGGAGAAGATCACAGGAGCCTTCGACACCTTCAGAGCTCGCCGCACCAAGGCATCCGATGCATGGGACAAGTCCACCATCATGCCCAAGCGGTTCATTTCCCCTATCACCTTCTGCAGGGACAGTTGTTGTTTGTTTGTTTGTTTGTTTTTATTGGTGGGGGAGAGTGTCAGGGATGCACATGTGTGCATATATCTGTAGGGAACAGCTGGGTTAGGGTAGGGAATGAGTCCTCACCTCACCAAAGCTTGTCAACCCGCTGACGTTGATGTACAAGTGGTGTCTATACTTGGTGGAACTTTCTGCCCTGCAGGACAGCAGAGGAGGGCAATCTAGTGGGTCATCAAAGCCTGGGGGCTCTGCAGTCCCCCTGTTTGTCCATCCACACTGCCTCTAGAACAGGGTAAGAACCTGGGCCAGTTGCTTTCTGGGAGTGTGAGAGACCTGCTGGTAGCCCAGCCTCCCTCTGTGGTCTGTTCTGTCCTCAGCTCTTTGGCAGTTTCCCCACCATGCCATCTACCATTCTACCCTGGCCAGGCACTATGCTCACCAGGGTGTGCTGCAGGTGAAGGTGAGTGTTAGGTAGCGTACTCCCAGCTGATAGAAACTGCGCAGCACAGAGAGGCTGCTGTCCAGTGAGTGACCACCTTCCACACCAATGAGGCAGGCCAGCTTTTGAGTGCTGTTCAGACCTAGAAGAGGATGGATAACCAAGTGGTCAGGGCTTAGAGCCAGAACCACCAGAGAGTGCCCCTGACTATCTGCCCATTCACCAGCCCACCTTGGGCAGAGGTCACAAGCTCCAGTTCAGAGTAGGAGGCACACATGCGATGAATGAGGTCAATCTGCTCCAGTGTGAGGCGCACAGCACCCTGGTCCTGGGACTGGCATGGGGTGTAGGCTGACCAGAACTAGGGTAGGCCCGGGGATCCAGAATGAGATCAGGGTGGTCTCCAACGCACTTGGCCTGCCACTCTTCCTCAGTCCCCAAGGTACTCATTTGGGTCAATGACCCAAGTGAAGCACTGCATGACCCCATGGTACCTTGATGACTATTCAATTTGCTGCCAGCAGCCAAACTGTGGACTCATGACATATCATCACTGCCTACTGTTTGTCTATGTGCCATGTGAATGCCCCAAGGCCAATCTACCGGGTCCTTTGTGGTTCTAGCATCTCCCACACTCACCAGATATTTTTCTGGTCAATTTTTGTGTGTCTCCACAGAACCTAGGCACCCATGTGGCTGGCCTGTCTTGGCCTCCAATGCCCCCACACTCCCCAGCAGCCACATGATGGCACGCTGTGTCCTATGATACCTAGTAACCCAGAGGACTGCCTACCCAGGTTTCTGTGGCCCTCACATTCCCTAGTAGTTATTCTGTGGCACTCTGTGTGTCTGTGGTACCTGGGCACCCACGAGGCCATCACTAAGCTTGTCCAGGCTGGTCTGGCCACGACTGAAGTTGTGTAGGTTAACATCTTGCAGCCTGTTCTGGAAAAGCTGTTTCAGGAGCAGGGGCAGGTGGTTGTGGCTGAGGGAGTCAAGACAAGGTTAGAGTGGGGACGTGGCCTCCAGGTCAGGCAGGACATATTGACATGCCTGGGCCTATCCTGTCTCACCTCTCCTCCCCACCTCATGCAGACAACATGGAGACTTCCAGAGGTTCAGCTTGGGGGCACCGTTCCACCAGGAACGGAGTAATAATGGGGGGAAGGGAGCCCATGGGTGATGGTGGAGAGAGTGTTTCCAAGTGCGGCGTGAAGGAACCTCCTCACTAGCCCCGCACGGTCAGGACCCCTGCTCTGCCTAAGGGTGAGCTCAGCCCCCTCTGGTCCCCACACCGCATCTACGCACCCATCCACGAGCGGGAAGGCCCGCATCAGGGCCTGCGCGCGCTCCGCGTACTCCGGACGCTGGGGGTGCCTGGCCTGGTAGGGGCGCTGGTGGGTCCCAGCACTGTCGGGTCGCTGGAGGCGCCAGGCACAGCCTGGGCGCGGGTTACCGGCCACGGCCACGGTAGCAGCAACAGCAGAAGCAGCAGACGCAGCAGAGGCCGCCGGCTGAGCACGCGGGGACCTTCAAGGCCCGTGGGCTGCATGCCTCGCAGAGCCATGCAGGCGGGCAGGGGCTGGCCTCGAGAGACCGAGAAGGGCAGGAGAAACGCAGAGGAGTAGAGGGCGACAGTGGGGTCCCGACCGTCGATTTAGGCGACTCAGCAGCACGGCCTCGTGAGGAGAGGAATCAGGACGTGGCGACAGGCGCCTGGGGATCCGCAAGGCCGCCACACTGCGCGGCCGCCAGGGGGCGGCACGGCGCTCCCTCCTCCAACTAGGAGGCCAATCCCAATGGGCCAGGCTGGCTTCTGCCACGAGCGCCCTCTAGCGACGCATCGCTGTCTCCTCCGCCCCTGCTCCTGGCCCTGCATCAACCACCGCTCTTTCGGGCTTCCTAAACCAACAGACTAGGAAGGCTAGTGGGGCAACTGAGAGGAGCCCAGGCATGTTCCTAATCTCACCCCTAACCAGACTAGTCTCGGGTCTATGTGGGCTTTGAGTTGCAGGGCTGTGCTCCACCCTCCAACAGGTTAACTATTTTATGAAATTCTAAGCCCAAACTCAGAAGAGTGAATTAATTAGATCGGTTTTGACTGACAGAAAAAAGATTCCCGACCTATATAATAAAAATGAAATTTAAGAACAATATTTAGGGGAACCATTTTGTTTTAGCATCTAGTATTGAAATTTGTGTCTGTACATATGTTAAAAAGACTCTAGGGAGTTAGCATACTAAACAGTTAATAGTAGCCATCTTGGGAAGGGGGTTACCTGCTCCCCCGCCACTTTATGTACTTTTCATGTAATATGGTTATCTGACTGAGGGAATCCATGGATAGTGCCAGTGAGAACTGGCCAGGGCGGTAAGTTTAATGGAGGCACCAGAGCAGTGGCTGAACCTTAAAAGGATGTCAGGCCAGGGGATCAGAGAGGGCATCCCAGCTTGGCCAGTAGTGCAGTCATCCGGATTTGGGCAGGATGACTGTGCTGTTGGAAGGAACTGGAAGATCTTGAAGACAGAGGAGGACAAGGTGAGGTTGGAGCTCTTGGTGCTAAGAGCATGGGGAGCTTGGTCTGATACATGACTTCACTTGGGGTAGAAATCTTCCTTCAAAATAAGAGAGTTTTCAGGCTGGCTAAGGCCTGGACAGTATAATTTATTGTTTTCTTCAGAAAAAGCTCTGTTTAGGGGGAACTGACCTCAGAACTCCATTTGGGTGGCATCTGAGCCTCCTGGACCTGCCAGGCTGAGAAGGCCAACAGCATAGACTGAAATCTGAGTTGTCACCCCTTTTACATCTGCATCTGTCTCCTGTTCTCCCACCCGGGCTCCGGCTCCGTGATAAGTAGGCCTTCCCTCTGGGCACCAGGAGAAAGGCCTTGGCCTCAGGTGACCACTGCCCCCATCCATCCCTGCCCCCTCCTCATGCCTTGGTGTTACAGACCAAGTCTGACTCAGCTACCTCTAACTTTGGCTCTCTCAGAAAGGAGGAACAGGGAGAGAGGGAGAGAGAATGAGAGAATTCGGCTTTTTCTGGTATCTCATGTACCTTGCTGACCTGCCATGGAGGTCTTCATGTAAGAGACATTAAACAACATAATGAATGATTACTTTACTGATAGTTTATCAAAAGTGTGAAAGCATTGCATATACAGCTGTTTCCTTTATTGGTCTTAGGTGAAAGGAGAGGGCCTAATATTTATAATAAAATTTTAAAATGTTATCACATTAATACATAAACAGTTCCAAATGTCTGGTTTGGTTGATTAAGTAAATCAAAGTTACAGTCCTCCTGACAACAACTAGAAAAGTTGGGCAAAATATAAAAAGGATCTTCTCAAGGCACCAGGGAGTTAAAATACTGAAAAATTACTTGTGCAGGATCCAGATAGGATAGAAACCCAGAGATAGGCCTAGGCTTTAGACTGTTTCTTCCATTAGGGGCATTGTGGGGCTAAGGAGACAGATTAGCTTCCAGGGTCCACTAAAGTCAGGAGAATCCTGATGGGACTTTAGCTTTGAGTTGGAATACAAAAGAATACACCCTAGGAGAAAGTGAATCCTGGTTATTAAGAATTGTCTCTCAACTCCAGATCCAGCCTTCTGTTCTCTGCTCTGTGGAGCTGGGACTCAAGGGGAACTGAAAGGCAGGAGGAGAAAACAGAAATGTTTTTTCCTGTTTCTGTCGGGGCTGCTCTAGCAGCGGCAGTTGGCTGCAGTCTCCAACGCCCATTTAGAACACCTGCACCAGCTGAGTACAGCCTCATCTCAGAAGTCTGAGCCCCAACTATACAGGGCCCTCCTCTAAGTTTCTATCTTATAGTAACTCCCACTTCTATTTTCCTAAATGGACTCCGAACTGGATAAGCTCAGCTTGGAAGTATCTGAAATGGGATTAAGGTGATCTCAGAGTACTACTCAATTGATCCAAAAGGAGTCAAGAAAGGAGAGAAGAGGTGAAACAAATACAAAGCATTATTAAAATTTTCTAGTAACAGTGCAGAACCCAGAAAATTTGGAGCCTGAAGTGAGAGGAAAAATGTGTTCTGATGTACATTTTAAATGTATTTTTTGTTTTATTTTAAATATATTTTTAATAGTTAATCTTTCCAGAAAATTAAAATAGTTGAAAATGTTCAAGAACTGAAAAAACAGGTATACTAAAATTCACAACATTATTTTACATTTCCGTAATTTTATTTATATCCAAACCAAAATTATAATTGTACTTTCCTGGCTTTAATGGAAGCAAACTCATGAATAATATTTTCAAACCTACTTCTTTGCTTAGCTCACTTTCTGTTGCGAGATTGCATGTTTGACAATTTCTCTTGACCTAATAATTTTTAAATAACTGCTGCTTACCGAAACTTCTCTTAAAGGATGCTACTGTGACTGGTATAGGTAACGTTTTTTTCAAGGTTACTTCTAAATTTGGATAAGATTCCACTAGGCAAAATATGAATCATTTTAGAAGGTCCAAACAGGGTGCTAATTTTATATTACAAAGCTTCAATATTGCATTTTTAAAAACAATTTCAGATGGAATTTCTACAGGACATAAAATTTCAGAATAAGTAAGAGCCAAGTCCGTGGCTACTTTTTCCAAATCGAATGTATTTCTAGAACATAACTTTTCTCCAGTTCAAAATTCAAAATCTGAAGATATTTTGTTTAAATGTTAATACCTCCATTTCAAATGTGAAATTAAGGTACTTATAATGTCTTTAATTTATATTTGATATGCACTTTTCCTATAATAACTGATATTCTTATTAGGTGATTTGTATATTTCCGATTTCTCTCTCTGCTTTTATTAGTCTGAAATGTATTTGTTTTCCTTTATTTTTGAAGAATATATTCACTGTGCACAGAATTCAACATTGGTAGTTACTTTCACTCATCAGGTTAAAGATATTCCACTGTGTAGATTTCCATTATTTCTGTTGAAAATTCAGTTGTTGGTTTTACTGTTGTTCCTCAAGTTAATGTGATTTTTGAAAATATGACTGCTTTCACAATAACCTTTTGTCTTTGGCTTCTTGTTTTTTTTCTGACTTTGAAGTACATAGTTCGGGGTTATTATGAGTATTATTTCATATGCCTTTTGGGAAATGTATGTATACATTCTTCTTAGATATATACCTGGGGTGAAATTGCTCAGTCATGGGCTATGCATAGACTATTAGTATTACTATTTTTATTAGCCATTATTTATTGTTATCATGTTATTTATTATTAGCTGTCATTATTAACACTGTATTAACTCTTAATTTTGGCTATTATTAGTGCAGTTATTATTATCATAATGGCCTACGGGTAAGATGGGGTGCTTATCTAAGTATCCCGTGCCTCACAGAGAGGAAATCCCTGAGGGGTAGGTGAGGGATGGGCCCACATCCAAGGAAGTCCAACATTGGAGGCCTGTGGCGCATTATGTGGCCTGACATTCTGAGCTCTGTCCAAGTAGGAAAAAGATCATCTGTGATCCAAGCAGGTTCCATACTTGGGAATTTGAACCAGAATTCCCTGAAAGATCCCCAGGTGGTGGACAGTGGGTCAGGATGGGGATTGAGGTGAGCTACTCAGAGAGAACTCAGGGAGAACCCAGAGTAGAGTCCACCCTCCTGTAGCAGAGCCACCCACTGACTCCTTCCAGTGCCCAATCACCTGGGTGAGTTTCCTCAGGCCACTGCCAACAGGTCTTCCTTGAGTAACTTGTGGCTGAACTGCAGGATGCCCTACCAGTGACCAGAATTGGAAACTATGCCACCAGACCCCACCACAGATGACACTCATGCCTGGTTCCAGTCTAAAATATGTATTTTTTAGGAAATATTTGTGCCTGCACAACAGGGGAATTTTGTGGGGTGTCCATGGCTGCCAAAGTGACATCTGGAAGGATTAACGGGATCGCAAGAGCCACAGGATGAGGACTGGGAAGGAAGCAGAAACTGTGAGGTTTGGGACCATGTGTGGGGAGGATTTTGAGAATGATTCCTTAGGTGACAAATTGGGTGTCCAATGTGTCGAAGTCTCAGTTAGTTTCTGGTCTGGAGGCATAAACTGTCTCTGATGCAGACGTGAGAGGACAGAGCGGCAAGAGCTGCCTAGCTGCTCATCCGGGAACTCATCCTCCAAGGGCCTTTGCCCCTTGTTTTTCTCCCGTACCTGGAGGCAGAAGTTGGTGGTCAGCAGCTCTCACAGCTTCCCTCAACACACCTGCTCGGACTCCTGAGATACTCTTTTGCCCAGCCCCGCATACCTGTTCCACTTGTCCAAAGACCCGCAGCAGATTTCCACGAAGGACACCCTGGAGCTCTTCCTCACTCCAGCCACGCCTCAGCAACTCTTCTATCAGTACCGGGTATGTGGACACGTCCTCTAGCCCTTGGGGGAACCTGTGTGGTCATCAGGCAACCAGATGTTGGGCCCCAGACCTGTTCTCTGGTCCTGACTCACAACCACAGCCCTATGTATCCAGGGTCCGTGGAACCCCAGCCATGGTCAGATAAGGGAAATGGAGACTTGGAGAGAGTAAATTAATTCACCCCTGCTCTTCATCCTTTAGAAGGAGACTCCCAAACCTCTTTGAATATTTATCAAAACTCATTTGAACTGCACAATTAAGATCTATGCCTTTCACTGAATGCAAATTTCTCCTCCATATATAAAAAGAAAAAAAGCTTAAGAATTGGGTTGAACCGTACATGCACAGACCCAGCTTCAAGCAAAGAAGATCCTCTCATTCCAGGCCTTGCTAGGAGTCTGCTTAGAGAGTCTGTGGCACAAGGGGGCAGGTACACATGCTGGGGTGATGAGCTCTGTTTGGTGGCTTAGCCAAATATGATGACTTAGAGTGGGACCAATGGACCAAAGACAGAAGAGCCGGGGAAACAGACCCTGGAGCATGGAGGTGCCAGGTGGGCCAGCAGACCTGAGGTTGTGGTCCAGGCCTAACGACCACGAGGACCAAGCTGTAGTGGGCATGGTGACTGTGAAGACCCCACGGCTGCTGCACAGCCAGGCCCAGACAAGCCAGAGGGAAGCACTCACCGGCTGGCCCCATCATAATCTCCACCGATTCCGATGAACTTGGATCCAATGACTGCCCTGATGTGGTCGAAGTGATCTGAGGGAAGGAGAGTCAGCAATGTGGGGCTTCCAGGGCAAGGATGGGGCGTGGGGACTAGGCACTGCTGATTCCCCTTCTTGCAGTCTGTAGGTCATGCAGGTCAATTCCTTCACGGACTGGCACCCACTGTGCCAACTTGAGGGCCCGGAACTTTGACCAGAAGTGACCCCAGCTGGCTCTAGAATGGACTTTATTTTTCTTATTTTTGGACTTCATATTTGAAATGGACCCCAGAGCCACGAGTTTGGTCCATTTCACATCAGGATTCTCCCTGTCTTGGGTCTCCTTGAGAACCCATGGGGGCTCCTTTCCATGTGCGTGGAAGATGGGACAAAGAGAGGACAAAGAGTACAACTGACAAAGACCACAGAGATCTAAGGGGCTGTCAAGTCCCTTGGCCAGAGGCAAGAGCAGGGCACTTTGGGAGCCCCTACAGAGGCACAGGTGGTTGGCACCCAGGCTTTAGATCTGACTGCCTCCCTTATACCCATCAGTATTTGATTATCCACTCTGGTTCCAGTTCCAGGTGGCAACAAGGTGCTGTGTACTGTCCATTTTGGGGTTTTTGGAAGCTGTGCCTACTGCCAAAGGGTGGGTCAAACCACTGGGGCTGTTCTGAGGTCCAACACCCCTCAAAGATTCAGGTCCAAATTAGAGCTGTTCAGAGTCTAGGGTGGGCCTTACCTGCCACAGTGGAGACATTGGCTAAAGGGTTGCACTGCAGCACCCCCGCAGAGAAGGACACCATCATGATGCCACCGTTCTTCTTCTGCAAGGACGGACAAATGGATACTCAACTTGACCCCCCAGCACAGCTGCCTGCCTGTTCACCCACTGGGCCCCTGTGAAGGTGTTTAGCCCTGGCTTTGAGGTCAGAGGAGACTTCGCCTCACTGGTTTGTGTGAATGGAGGAGTCTCGGCCCTAGTTTGGGTGGTGTGTTGGCCCTGGGTTTGAAGGTTTAGAGGAGTATTTACCACCTAGAACTCAAACTTGAGTTCAAGGTTCAGGGGCTGTGGACTGTGGGTTTGTGGGGCAGATGTTCAGCTTGGGGTTTAAGGAATTTGAGGGAGCTGGGGCTTAGGTTCGAGGGCTCCCTGGTTCAAACCTCCTGCTTCAGGTTCAAGGGCCAGGCAGTCTCTCACCAAAAGATGCAGGATATCGTCAGGAACATTCCGTGCATTCTCACACACCCCTCGGGCAGCTGAGTGTGAGAAGATCACAGGTGCCTGTGACACAGCCAAGGCCCGCCGTGCCACGGCGTCTGAGACATGGGACAAATCTACCATCATGCCCAGGCGGTTCATTTCCATCACTACCTTCTGCAGAGATAGGAGCGAGGCGAGGACAGGGGAGAGGCATTAGGGGCGCACATGTATGTGCACTTATTTGTGGAGAACAGGTAGGGTGGTTACATGCAAATGGGGCAGGGCATGGAACCAGGGTCCTCACCTCACCAAAGCTGGTCAGCCCGGTGACATTGTTGTAGAAGGAGTGGATGCCCTTGGCTGAGCTCTCTGCCCTGCAGGATGGCCAAGAGGCAGTCATGATTTGGCCACAAGAGCCTAGAGGCCCTATCAAACCCTCTAACCCTACAACCCTCCAGAGCAAGAGCAGGAACCCAAGTTGGGCAGTGCTTGGCGGTAGGAAGGCCCCACTGGGGATCCACTTTTGATCTGTGAACCCAGCTGCCCTTCCCTTTCCAGGGTCAGTGGCAGATTCCAGGGGTAAAACATGGTTTGGGCCCCAGTGTGATCTTGGGCAGATCTCTGCCTCAGTGGGCCCATACCATCTGCACTGTGCTTACCAGGGCGTGTTGCAGGTGTGAGTGAGTGTCAAGTAGCGCACACCCAGCAAATAGAAGGTACGCAAGACAGAGAGGCTACTGTCCAGTGAGTGGCCGCCCTCCACACCAATGAGGCAAGCCAACTTCCGGCTACTGTTCAGTGCTGGGGGCAGGAAGTTCAGGTGATCACTTTCAGGGACTGAGGTAGCTCAATCAAGTCCCTAACACCACTCACCCACCCTCCCACCCCCACCAACCTGCCTACCTTTAACCGAAGTCACAAGCTCCATCTCAGAATAGGAGACACACATACGGTGAATGAGGTCAATTTGCTCCAGGGTCAGGCGCACAGCATCCCTCTCCTGGGTCTGGCATGGGACGTAGGCTGACCAGAACTGGGGGGAGGCCAGGGGTTGGCTTGGGCAGGGATGGCTTTAGAGCTCCACATTTCATGGCCTCCACATTGCGCACAGCACCCCTTGGGCCCAGGGGTCACACACTTGTTTTCTAATACCTGGATGCCTGCCGGACTGGCTCACTGTGGCCCCTGCATTCCCCAGCATGCCTGTCATGGCACTTTTTGGGTCACTATGGTAACTGAGTTCCCATATGACTAACTTGTGGTGTTTAGGGCCCCATACCCCCCGCATTCCCCAGCAACCAGTGACACCTCATGTGCCCCTGTGGTACCTGAGCACCCACAAGACCATCTCTAAGTCTGTTCAGGTTGGTATGGCCGTGGCTGAAATTGTGCAGATTAACATCCTGTAGCCCGTTGTGGTAAAACTGCCTCAGGACCAGGGGCATGTCATTGTGGCTGGAAGGAGGTTAAAGAAGGGTCAGGTCAGGGGCAAATGGGTAGGCTCCTTTAGGCCTGAGGACATGTTCCCAGGCCTGGGCCAGACGAGGTGGGAGGAGGGGGGTCCTCCACTCCACAAAATCGCACAGACTATACTAGGACCCAGTGGGGCTAGGGTATTCCCACCAGTGAGGCGGTGACAGAGGAGGGGAAAGGGCACACAGGGGTGGTGTGAGGGAACCTCCTCATTAGCAGTACCTGCTCAGGACCCCCTCCCCCAGCTTAGAGGTGAGCTCAGCCTCATCTGTTTCCCCACCTAGCACCTACGCACCCGTCCACAAGCGGGAAGTCCTGCATCAGGGTCCTCGCAAGCTCCTGCAGACTCGGGGCGCTGGGGCCTCTCGGCGCGGTTGGGGAATTAGGGGTGCCTGGCTGAGTCAGGTCGCTAAGGGCACCTGGCGTAGTCGGGGCGCTGGGGGTGCCCAGCACCATCGGAGCGCTGGAGGCGCCGGGCGTGGTTTGGGCGCGGGTTACCGGCCGCGGCAGCAGAGACAGCAGAAGCAGCAGACGCAGCAGAGGCCGCCAGCCGAGCAGGCCGAGACCCTCGAGGCCCTCTGGCCGCATGCTGCCCAGGGCGGGGCGGGTGAGCAGGGTCTGATCTCGAGAGCCTGAGAGGGGCGGGCGAAGGGCAGAGGGAGACTATGGGGTCTCAACCGTCGACTGAGGTGACTCCGCGGCGCGGCATCGCGAGAGAGGGACGCAGTCTCGGCACCTGGCGACGGGTGAGCAAAGCGCTTCGACACCGCGCAGAGCGGCCGCCAGGGGGTGGTACGGCCCTCTGGGTCCCAGGCCCAAGGGGCGCCCCCGTGGGGTGGGCTGGCCTTCCCCGCCTGTGCTCATTGGCCTGCCATCGCAGGCCCCCACCGTCCCTGCCCCTTCCCCACACCCACTGCTCCGGGGGGCCAGCTCCTGGTTTCTCTGACCCTTCCCCTGCCCCTAGCCTTACTCTCCAGAAGAGAGGGCCTGGAGTGCTTCTCCCATAGTGGCCCTCGCCTCTGTGGCCTCTCCTGACCACATCATGACCACACCTGCCTGTAGTCTGGCTCAGACACCCCTAGAGCCTCATGTAGCTGTCTTTGTGGTCTCGGTGCTCTGGGCTCCCGGTTTTCCTGTGCTGAGACCTGTGGGGTGAGTGTAGGGAGGGAGATAATCTCTGGAAATGAGGGGTTAACTTTATGGACTCTGGATTCTGTAAGGGGCCCTCTGCTCCTTAACCTTCTCTCTTTCCTACTTTACTCCCCAGCTTGCATGTCTGTTCCCTCCAGGGCTTCCAGCCAGAGGGGCCTCTCCCCTCTCCCATCTTCTCCAGTCAGCCTCAGGAAAGAGCTCCCTCCTCAGGAGATGCTACACCTCCCCAGGGCCGGAATGGAGGGGCTTTGGGGATGCCAACTGAGCAACCAGCTGGGTAGGTTCAGAGAATGTTTACCCAACAGAGCAAGAACCCAGACAGTAGGCTATTTGAGTGGAAGGAAATTACTCATTTCCAGGGCAGCAGAGCCCCCATCCCCAGCAATATTCTCCCAGAGCTACTAGCTGACCGGCTGGCCAGGATCCCTCCTACCTCAGTGTGGAAGTCCCCACCTTGTTGAGGTCAGAAGAATGGGTCCTAAAGAAAGGCCTGGCATCTGGATTTTGTGGTGACACTCACCTTATCTTGTGGCTCCACTGGCTCTAGCTCACCCAGAAACTTCGATGGCTAAGTTCCTGTCCTGGCTCTGCAGGCCCCACCCCATTACTAGTTGTCTACTTCAAGAACCACCACCCCTACTCACACCCACACACCCACACACACTGGGGATGTGCCTTATCACAAAAGCAGAGAGGCTTCTGGGCCTGTGCCTAAACTCCTCATCCCTAGCCTCTCAAAGTTCTACTCTGAACCTTGGCACACCCTGGAGCTGCTCTACCTTGGAACCTTTTCCAGATGATAAGAGCGATCAGGGCAGGGTTAGTAATCTAATTCTGAGGACTAGAACCCTAGAAACCTCCCCCAAAAGGAAATGAGCAAAACTCTTCCAGAGGTACTAGAGGTTCTGGGCTATGCAGGAGGGGGTTTCTAACTTGGGTGTATTTGAAGAATTGTGCACTTGATGTTGCCCAATGCCTACTGGCCAGGAGGAAGGGCAAACCAAAGGCTCTGGACTGGAGGTGGGTCTACTCCCTGCCTACTACAGCTAGAAGGTTTGCTAGGCAGCCCTATTGCACAATGCGAGGCCTCCAGGGCTCTGCTTCAGAGAACAGCAGGGCGTGTCCCTGCCCTGGGTGGCTTGTACACCCAAACTCAGACCTGGCTTCCTCCCCTCCCTTCCCCACCCTCGACCCTACTGCTGGTCAGCAGCTCCCACACCCACTCTTGAATCAGGGGAGGGAGGAGAAACTCTCGGATCTGCTGTTTTCCTGGCAAAAAAAAAAAAAAAAAAAAAAAAAGAAAAAAATGTGTTTGGGGAGTAAACACCTCATTCACTCTTGATAGCTCCAGTAGGAAGCAGGGAGAATACAGAATAGGGAAGAGAAGGGCAGGAAGTCCAGACAAATAAGTAACAGCTCTGACAGAAATGAGAAGGAAGAATTTAGCTTCTGAGATTTTTTAGCTTTCCTCCAGGAGACAAATGTTTAACATCCTAGGACTTGGGGGAAGCTCTAGTCCAACAGAGACATGCTGGGCACCATCCTGCCTATTACAGCTGATTGGCACCACCTCTGTAAAAGATTAGCCAGGCAGCAAATTTTCTATAACATTCAACTTCAGTCCTTATATAATGATATTGCTGGCTATGGCCTTGGGGTGACCATACAAAGCTGATCACAGAAACACAGACATACTCAGACTCTCATACACTCAGGGGCATTCACACCCAAGGGGCAAGCAGATTTTAGCCAACAAGGGCTGCCCGTCCTCTCCTTAACCTCACTGAGGCCATCTCTGTGCCCTGCTTGTGGAGGGAGAAATAAGTGAAGCCTTTTCCTCTAGGAGCCTTTAGTGTCAGTGGACAGACTCAGACACAGGAACAATTTGGGGGCAGGGGCTACGATAAAAGTTATCCAGGTGCTGACAGTGAACAGAAATGGCAGGAAAGCCCAGAGCTTGGCTCCATAGCTGACCTGAATGTCTTATGTGATGCCTCCTCCTGCTGCCTACCCCTCCCCTCTCAGGGTCTCTCCAAATCCTGCTGGTTCATCCTCCAAACATCTCCCAAGAGTGTGTCTCCTTTCTGCTCCCGCTGCCTCTTCCCCAGTGCAGGCTACCTTCATCTCTCACCTCTTCCTAGTCTCATCACCTCCAATTCGTTCCCTACAGAGCAGCCATACCTGTCACTTTTTGAAAAAATCTGATGTCATCCTCCTGCTTAAAGTTCTGTGGTTTCTCATTGCTCTTAGGATATACCAAATTCCTTCACCTGGCTCTCAAGTCCCCTGGAGTCTGTTCCCACTGACCTCTTCAGTGTTAGTGAATAGTACAAACTCTCTCACCCTCTAAATTCTGGTCACACCAGTCATGCTGTCTACTGCCACAGGGCCTTGGCATGTGCTATCCCCTCACAGCCTCTAACTAGTGGGGCTGTTGAGGTAGGGCCAACACAGAAAATATTGCCACCAGGGAGGGATATGTAAATGAGCAGCTTCTCTTCTAATTTCTCACCTATGCAGTGCTTAAATAAATCAAGACTCACAGAGACAGCAGTGGTAGAAACAGGCTTTGCCTGTGATCAAGCTTACTTCGGTAGTAGAGCCAACCCACCACTGATCTTTAGTGTATTGTAAGAATATGCAGGGAAGAAAGAAATCAGATCGAGTGATAGCCACACAAGCTACCTCACATGCTCAGAGTGCAGTGGCAGGGTAGAGGTGGGGACTTCCTCAGCATCCAGTGTTGTCCAGGTGATGGTCATCTCCATTCAAGTCTCCCGGATCCTGGAGACTCATTCTGCCCCTCCTTTCTGGGTTGCTCTGGTTCTGCTTCTATGATGACTGACATAGTCAATTCTCAAGAAACAACAGTCTCCTCAGCTAGAAGACTGACAAGCAGCTACAGACACACATCTTCCAATCACGGCTTTTTCTTTCTTCAAAAGGCAGCCATCATTGATCTTGCTAGAAGTGCAGTAACCACTAAGGCATTTCACTTCCACTCAGCCTTCTCCCTCATCCCCCCACTTTTCTCTTTAGCATACTCACCAGCATCTCTGTCCAAGATTCCTACGGCTGGTTTTTGATGGAGATGAACGATGATTTGGGTCTTCTTGCAGCTAAGCTCTGCCTGATTTCAGGCAGTACAGAGGATCCAGCACACGAGGTTCCCAGAACAAAGTCACAAGTGGTGCCTGACAGGTTTGACATGTCTGACTTGGCTGCTTCTGGAGACCAGATGTTATGGTGACTTAGGTGTGAAGCCCAGAGGGCTTGGGGCTCTTGACCTGAGGTTGGTTTGCATGCTGTCCCACTTCCTTGAGGTGGTGCCATCAACTGGAACGGGGGTCGGGGAGGCTAGAGGTGCCTGAGGTAGGAGGAGCTCGACCCAGGAAGGGACTCCCTGGATTCAGGTGGCAACTCCTAAATTGTAATATTCAGTTGCCTGGAGGTGGGGGCACATCATGGAGAACTCTGCCCAATCCAGACCCTCTTTGGTGACTTACTTGCTCTAAAAACAGGAACATAGTTGAGACTTCTGGATCGCTCAGGTTCAGATTTTGCTAGGACCTCTCCTTCCTCCTCCTCCTCCTTTTCTGCCTCCTGACAGCTGTCTGTAATGGTTGCCCCTGCTGAAGTTGGCTAGTGAACTCAGTGAGGCCACAAACACCATTTTATGGCACTTACACACAGTAAGCACGCAACCAATATTCTTTGAAGAGAGCGTCAACTTGGAGCTTAGGAGGCTGCCTTCCTTTCCTTCAAGAACAAGGGCATATAACAACAGTAACGACACATCAGAGCAGCCAACTATGTGCTTGGAGCTGTAATCTGAAACCAAAATTCTCTTATCCCTAGATTTTTCAAGCTTTGCTCCTACTGATCCTGTTCTCCCTCTGTAACCACTCTAGGTACAAAGCAGTTGCCCTAGCTCATGGATGCCCTTTTCTGACCTCTGAACCCCTCTGTCTGGTGGCCTCTCTGAATCCAAATCCAGAACACTGGGCAGGGGAATTCCTGAATTTGGGAATTCAGGACAGTAGGATTTAGAGTCTGTGGAGGAGGAATGTATTCAGCTTTCTGTTTTCTGGGGCTCTCTGGGACCGCACACCAGACCCACCCAGAGTCTTTGTCTCTTTTGGCTCCTCTGAGGGTGCTTCAGGCCCTGAGTGGGACAGACTTTGGAAAATGACTGCTGACCACTTGGTAAGTTCTGCACTGTCTACTTCTGCATATGCTCCCTCACCTCCTGTTGACCACTGCCAGGCTTGCCAGGGTTGGACTGGACTAGAACTGCCTTCAATGAGGGTTCATGGGACATAGGGAAGCCATCTGGGGAAGCCAGCAGTGAGAGGTAGAGTAGCTCACTGGCCCTGGGACAGAATTCTCCTTGAACCTGGCTGAATGGGAAGACAGGTGTAGGGAGACCAGCTGCTGGGCAGGCAGTGATGCCCTTTTGGCCAAATCAGATAGGGTATCCTTGGACTCCTCGATTTCCAACTTCTCCATCTCTTACTAGGAGAAGCTTCGAATCCCTTACATCCATTTGTTTGTCCAGATGTCCTTTACTGATCACCCACTGGTGTTGGCTCTTTCCTGGGGTGTGAACAAGTCTTCAATAATCTATCACACATACTAGCATAAACACACAGAAGGGTGGGCCGTGGGGGCACCAGGAACGAGGAGCAGCCCTGACTAAACATTTACTCCGTAGCGTATGTGATTTCTCATTTAACCTCAATTTCAGACTTGCTATGTTTTTGCTCAACCTAGCCTGCTCATCTCTGAGGCCTATCAGACCCATCTTCCGTAACAAACAAGCTGTGTACTGCAGACCCTGCTCCAGAACCCTCTGTGCTTCCTGTTTTTCTGCAGGAAGCCTGCCTTCCTCTGCCTGGTTTCCATGGCTGCCGCAAGCCAGTTTACCCTGTGAAGCTGACCACCTGAGCCTTCACCGAATCCAAGTCTGGCTGAACATCAGGCTGCACCTGAGAAGCTTTTATTTTTATTTCTTTTAACTTATTAGGGAAATGTTCAAACATGTAAAAAAGTAGTATGTACCCATCATCACCCAGCTTCAACAATTATCAACTGATGGCTCATCTTGTTTCATTTATACCTTACTCATTCCCTGCTACAGACACTATGTCATCCATATTTAAGTCTGCATTTCTAAAAGATAAGGGCTCTTTTAAAAAGTTTGATCATGACAGAGGATCTGAATTGACATTTTTCCAAAGACAGACAGATGGTCAAAGTTAAACAAAAGGGTGCTCAACATCACTAATCATCAGGAAAATGGAAATCTAATAGGAGTGAGATATCTCCTCACTCCTATTATAAAAACAAAACAAGACTGACAAGTTTTGGTGAGGATGTGAAAAAAAGGGAACCCTTGTGCACTGTTGGTAGGATTGTAAATTGGTGTAGCCACCATGGAAAACAGTATGGAGGTTCCTCAAAAATTGAAAATAGAACTACCACATGATCCAGCAACTCCACCTCTGGATTCTTATTCGAAGAAAACAAAAACACTAACTGGGAAGAGCCACACTCCTCACCACGCCCATGTTCAATGCAGCGTTATTTACAAAAGCCAAGATATGAAAACAACCTAAGTGTCACTGATGAATGAATGGATAAGGATGTGGTTTATGTACACAATGGAATATTATTCAGCCATAAAAAATTAGTAAAACTTGTCTTTGTGACAACTTGATGAATCTTGAGGGCATTATGCTAAGTGATATGTCAGACAGAGAAAGACGAATACCACATGCTATCACTTATATACGGACCCCACTATACAAATGTATTTGGTAGAACTAGTGTGGGTGCTTTGGGGAGGGGGCTGGGGTTTCCGATCTTTCCCAGGTGAGTCAGTTTGCCTCACGTTTGGAAATTGTCAACCCATTTGACTCTGCCAGGAACCATAAGTCAGCCTCAGTCACACCAAGTATCAGAATAAAATACTAAGGTTCAGCAGTGTTGGGCAGTGGGGGCAGTGTGTGTGGGGGTCACTGCAGGAAGAGGCAATAGCTATCTTTTGTGTAACTGAGATTCACTGTGGGAATCTTCTGGGACTCCCCACAGGGCCTGTGTCTCCTTCCTCTAACCCAGGTTAGGGAAACTTCTTATCAGGACCTTCTCTGACCTTGAGGCAATGTATCAGGGGACTGGTAACAACAGTCTTGCTGCTGTGGCCCCTGAGGACACATAGGGTGGGTGGCTTCACCTGGGTCTGAGGGCTACAAGATGCTGACCGTGCCCCCTTCTGTTCTGGGCAGCTGAGGCAGGTGGGCCTGACACACAGGCCCAAACACTGTACTCTTTCCTCTCTGCTGATATTCCCCCACCCCCACTCCCCAGGACCAACTGTCTCCTTAACTGCTGGGACGTTCTATTGGCAATAGCCAGTATCTCACTGCCATGGCACACAGCAGTCAGAGTGATCTATCATCTTAGATTAGATCACTTCACTACCCTGCTCTAATCCAGCCCAAGACTTCCTATCACACTTAAGATCCATACTCCTCATCTGAAACTAATGTAATATTGAATGTCAACTGTAATTGAAAAAAAGATCCAACTCCTCACCACAGCTGACAAGGCTCACTACGGTCTGGCTCATGCCTACTTCTCTCATCACATCTTTCTTTTCTCTTTCCTCCTTGGCCACACTGGCCTTTCTGCTAGTCCTAGAATAGGCCGGCTTCACTCCTACCTCAGGGTGTTTGCACTTGCCATTTCCTCCTCCAGGAATATTCTTCCTCCAGTCCCTCACATGTCCACTGAAATGTTACCTCCTCAAAGAAGACTTCCCAGACTGCTTGTGTAACCTAGCATCCCCTCCTCACTCTATCCTTTTATGCTATTTTACTTTTCTTTA
This sequence comes from Eonycteris spelaea, assembly GCA_003508835.1. Classification (NCBI taxonomy): domain Eukaryota; kingdom Metazoa; phylum Chordata; class Mammalia; order Chiroptera; family Pteropodidae; genus Eonycteris; species Eonycteris spelaea. The sequence goes on along the minus strand of PUFA01000026.1, from coordinate 371,820 downwards.
TAGCAATTATAATGACCTGAAATTATATTTTTTGTATCTTCCTTTAGTTTTTGCTGCCTTGAGGAGAGGGGCTTCAATCATCCTATTCACCAAAATATCCCAAGTAACATGCACAGGTGCTCAATAAATATTTGTTGAATAAATGGATAGATGGATGGGTGGATTGATAGATGGAACAGCATATTCTTAGTCTTGCCTTTTTCTACACACACACACACACACACACACACACACACACACACACACACACACTACACATCAGTCTGCATTTCTTAAAGAACTTGCCTGTATCCTGCCCCAATTTGCACAGGTGTTATTGCAAGAGCCACCTAGAAGCTGCACCCAAGGGTTCTTTCTGGAGGCAGAAGGTCTTATAGGACCAAGCACTCCACTTGGGAATATACTTCAAGGGAAGAGGGAGGTTTGGGACCTGGCCTTGGACAGGATTTCAGGTCAAACACTGTTACAGAAAATCGTTTTATTGAGCAGTAAGAGACCCTACTGGGGCCAGAAAGGCTGGGAATAAAGGAGCATGTGAGCTTCAAGAGGCAGGTGCTGCTTGACTCTCTCTACCCTGTTCCTACTGAAGGGAGCAGATCTTCCTGGGTCTCTCTATTCTGTCTCTTGAGACCCCAGGTGGGAGAATTCCTGTGTAGCCACAGGTTGCTTCTTTCAGTTTCAAGAAGCCCAGCTCCTTTGGTTTGTGTTGGTGGCCGCTGGCAATCATTCAGGCAGAAGCCCATCTGGTAGACTGGGCCCCTGCTAAGGTCGCTCTGTACTGGCTCTGCTCCTGGGTCCTACTTGGCTCATAGAGTTCAGACTTTTCTTTCTTCTGCCCAAGAAGGGACTCTTAAGGATTGAGCAGGTTTTCTTCCAGGCTAGCTTCAGTCCTGGCATTTTCAGAGCAGCTTCTCATTTCAAACCTGTTTCTGAGGCTCCTTGACCATGGCTTTCAGTATGGAAGGAGGCTCCTGGCTAAGGAAGGCTTAGACAGAATTGCTCAGGTTCTGATCTCCAGGGGTGGGCAGCAGAGGTAACTGCAGGAAGAGGCATTATCTGTCTTAGGCAGTTTGATGTTTGTCCTTTCTACAAAGTGCCTTAGCCAGTAAGCTTCTGTGGGGTCAGTCTCCTGCTACTATGCTGCAATTGCTGCATTTGCTGCATTTTGAGGCTGGAGCAATCTAGGTCTTTGTCCGACTCTGCTAGAGCTCGACGTCTCTTGGAAGCCCGGCTGGGGACTGGCTTCTCTGCTTCTACCTTTGCTGGGGAGGCCACAGGAGCATCCCCATAGGCCCGGTAACCACCAACCAGGCAGTATGTCTCCCCATGCCAACCCACCTGGGTTTCTCCACACCCTCGGTAGAGGACATGGTAGTGACCAGGAGTAGGAGGAAAAGTGGGAGCCACTGCTGCTGGAAAGAAAATCAGAACTGATTGGTCATTCTGCTGTACATCATCCTGCTAGGACCTCCCCTCTCGTCTCTCCCATTTTCTGGCCGAAGCCTTCTAATCTGCTTGGCATCCAAAACACAGCCTTGGCCATCACCTCTGTGAGTTCGCTAGAGAAAGGATGTTGGCTGCAAAAGCAATTCTGTGGGGCCTATGGCAGCAGCAGGAGACCAGAGTATCTGTCCCCCATTTCCAGAGAAAACAATCCAAAAATAATTGCAATCAGGATCCCCTCCATCTCTCCTACAACAGAGAAATGTTTTCTTAAGGTCTGTCACTTCTGAACCTTTAATGGAAATGCTTTTCAAGTTTTGGAAAGAAATAATCTAATATCAGTTAAGAACCCTTCCCACCTTGGCAGTTCCTGTTGGGCCCCATTCATACTGCCTGTTTCAATCACATTGAAACTCTAGCCTTCTGATACTTTTATCTAGATTAGAAAAAGGCCAAATACTGAGAGGCACAGTGACCAGGAGCTCAGAGCCAGATTCTGGGTACCAGGTCTAGGCTCACATCAACCCCACCCCTTGGGACACCATTTCCTCAGCACTCCAGTCTCAGTACCATTTCATTACTCCCCTTGGCTCTTTTGTTTTTCCCATCGATGTTATATACCCTTTTCCCCAGTACTCAGTAGCTCAGTCTAGGATGTGTCTGAGGGGATCCATGTGGATGTCTACATGACAGCACAGTAAGATGCGTAGGTGTGAATGTGAGGTTCATGAGTGGCCCTCAGTAGTTCTTCCTCAAACTTCCCCATTTATCATTTGCCAATAAAAATGCACTCGACTTTTGCTGAGAGGCCAATCAGTAAAAGGTTTGAATGGAAGCATCTTGCAGCAGCACAAAGGGGAAGGCTATTTATAAAGATTAGAAACTTTCTGAACACTTGCCAAGGGATGACACTGCACTTGTCCTCAGCAGTGAGCAGAAACACTGTGGATCCCGGGGGGGCCCCAGGCCACTGGTATTACTTCGGCTAGGGAAGTTCTGTGTGGTGAGCTAGCCCAAAAGAAACGTGTGGCTGCCAGGTGAGGTTCTGTGTATATCAGTGCCTCTTGTATGGATGCCCAGCATAGGCCTACCTGCTGTGCTGCACTCCCAGGGGACAGAGGACAAGTTAGAGTGAATATAGAAGATCCGGTCAGACATCTCTCTCTCAGGAAACCAAACAGATTGGTATCTGGTAGAGAACTGGTAAGGAAGTTCCCTCTAAAGTACCACATTTGGGTAGTTACTCTGCCATGGAAACTGTGAGAAGGCCTGTGAGGTCATCACTACCCAGTGAGGTCATATAAAGAATCTGTGACCTGAAGGGCAGGCGTCGGGCTCATGAGGTTTTGTGAACAGCAAGGCTGAGGCAGAGAGGCACCCTGCCTGGGTCCTCACACTTGGGCCTCCCCACCTATGCCCCAGACAAGAAGCTACTCCCTGTGGAACATACTTGTGGGTTAGCATAGCCCCAGGGACCATAGGAGAGCGAGGGAAACCCACATTCTGAGATTAGTTTGAGAGGCAAGATTAACCTAAGAGATAGCTAAGTTGTATGACACCCTAAGTATTCAACAATTAGGCATAGATTTGTGTGGACTGGGGAATCAGGGAAGACTCCTTGGCAGTGGGCCTGAAGGGCAAGTGAGATCTGGACCCATGGAAAGAAGAGGGAAGACATAACAATTAGGAAGAAATGCAAAGGCTAGTCTTCTTGACCTTGTCCAGCCTCAAATGTAAATTCATAGAACCCTGACATTTTTAGAACTGAGGACTCAAAAAACCAAGAGGTGAAGGTGCCTATTCAAGCTCATGCAGGTAATAGAGAGGTGCTCTGCTCAGTGATAGAGCTTCATGTTTGGGCTCTATATTTACAGCTGATAGGAATATAAGGACAAGCTCACTACATTTCAAAGTGACACTAGGAGAGATGTTAAAGGTGCTCCAAGCAAAACGAGGGTCCTGAATGACTTCACACAATGGAAAGGATGGGTCTACTTTAATATGAAATTCAAAACAAATTCATAACAAAACGACATAATACAAAATGACAACCCAATCATTACAGTCCCCCCTCCCTCTAAAAGGCAAATAATGACAATCCCAGCACCATGGTAGGAGGAGATGTGGGCACAGCAGCAGCCCAGGTGAAAAGCAGTCACCACTGTGAAGAGGTGTTAGTAAGATTACTCGGAGGAGGAAATAGACATAGGAAGAGACCATAATTGGGCACCTTTGATATGGTGTGGCCAACAATTTCCTAGCAATGAGAGATAATCTCCTTTAAGAGGGGGTTCCCTGTCACTGACCTTTAAGAAGCAAAGATGGGACATTAGTTTACTGGGGCTGTTGCAGAGGGGATGTGCCCAGGAGGTAGACTGCCAAGGCTACTTACTATTTGAGGTTGGGTAACCCCGGTGGAGAAGCACGGCACTTTCTCTCACTTCTAAATTGCTTGAATTAGAATAGTGAATGTTAGGACAGATGAAGTCAGGCCTAATTAGAGCAGACTACTTTTGAAGAGCGGTAAAAGGTAAAATGTAAAGGTGAGGGCTCTGGAGGTTTGTCCTAGCAGGTGGGCTAACATGAGACCACTCAGACTCTCCAAGGCTCCAGATTACTTGATGAAGGTACTGGTACCTTCTCAGGTCCTATCTTGGTCTCTGGCGAAGGCAGAATAGCATAGCCAAAGGTTTATCAACTTAAGAGGGCTTGAGATTCACTTGGGCATGCCACAAAACAATCTGAAAATAATTGTACACGAATTCTTGGGCCAACCCTCAGAAGACATCCAGATTTAGAGTGGGGCTCAGGAATTTGCACTTTTAACAAGCTTCCTGGGCAGTTCTGTGAGTGGTCCATTGATAGTGACTAAATTATTTTCTAAACTGGGTTGTGTTTATGAGAGTCAAAGTGGGTGATAGAAAAAACTATGGCAGCCTATATGTAAACGAGGAATATTCAAGGAAAACAGAGATGTACAATTATTCTATGCCTGAATCACACTTGAGAAAAGCTAGCATAGTAATGAAGAACGAAGACCAAATCTGCGCAACTTACTGTGATTCTGAGCAAGTTTTTATCCCCCTGAGCCTGTTTCTTCATATGGAAAAGAGGGCTATAATTGTACATTTAGCACAATATTCTCTTTTGGCAAAGGTTATCCTGGGCCTATTTGTTCTCTGGAAATAAACTTTTCAGTAGGGGCAAGTATTTTGAAGTTGTTTTGTGGAGTATTATATTTGCTTCTCAACTATTCATTACTTGAAGCAAAGATTATATAATGTTGCATAGAATGGAAACTTGGAGATAGTGAGAAGAGGCTATAGGCTTATTTTGCAGTTTTGTAAACAGTTTAATCCTCTTTCCTTTTCTTCTGCCACCAAGAGATAGGACAGAAGGCAGAGACCTTCTTTCCTGGAATGCACACCAAACAATACTTCTGTGTCAGTCTGCCTTTCACTCTTCTGCCAGTATTTCCCAAAGATTTCACCAGGAGTGCCCAAGCTTGCAATGGGCATTGTTGGTAAAGAAAATTTCTCTCTACTGCTAGTCACATCCCCTTTCCCTTCTTGTGGGGGGCTTAATAGATGTTTTGGGGGCAGGAAAAAAAATCTAAATGTTTACAAACTAAAACATCAATTGAAAGAGCCTTTGTTGTAGGTATGGCAATTTGGAGCATGAGTTTTCTCAGAATTCAATGACTTCTGCCCCTGTGGTAATTATTATTAGGGCAGACCCATAAAAACATCATTTATTGTTAGAAATCATGACATAATACATTGCCAAAATCCACTTTATTTTTCACAAGTCATGTAAAAGACTACAGAGAGCCATGCTCAGTAGCTCACTCTCCAATGTTCGCCAGCAGCTTACCTTTCAAAGCCAAATAGCAGCTCTCTGGACCTTCAGGGAGGTGACTGGGCAGCTGAAGCATCCTACTGACAGGTGTGCTCACCCACCCAGCACACATGGAAAGATCCCTATTATGGCACATTTAAGCCAGCTGGGGCAAAGTTTCTTTCACTGAGGACCCTAGCCCTGGAAGGCTTCTCTTCCGGCGAGCTGCCAGCTCAATCTTCTGAACCAGGCTCACATCCCAGGGATGGGTAACAAAGCTGATGACAGTGCCTGGCACCTCACTCCCCACACGGCCCACTCTCCCTGCTCTGTGGATGTAGTCTTGCAGGGTAAGGGGAAAATCATAATTGACAACTAGCTCCACATGGGTACTGTCCAGGCCCCGAGAGGCTATGTCTGTGCAAAGAAGTATATCTTGGGAGCCCTTCTGAAAGGACTGGAAGATACCTGCCCTCATTGAGGCTGGCATTTGTCCCTGCAGCCTTAGGTGCTGGATTTTGTGGTCATCCAGAATATATCCCAGCCAGTTCACAGTGCTGGAGCTATTACAGAACACCAGAACAGTTCCTGAGGGGCCAGTCCTATGTGCTCTGTCATGCTGCTTGAGGATCTGCACCAACTCAGCTACCTTCTCTGCTCCCTTCAGCCTCATAAATGTCTGTTTGACATGAGGCATGATACAGTGGAGCTTGGAGCTGGTGATAGTGGTTAGAGAGTCTGAGACGGCGACTTTACTCAGCAGCTGGCCTACACCTTCGGGAAATGTGGCCCCCACAAGTGCCAACTGAGCTTTGGGATGAAGGGGTCTTTTAAGTCATCTGGCCCTTCTGCTATATGGCTCTTCCCCAAGATGTAGTCCACGAATTCCAGGAAACTTTCATCCAACAGTGTGTCTGCCTCATCCAACACCAAGAAGGAGAGCTGATCCAGGCTGATCAGTTGACGTTTCAGAGACTTCCACAGAGCCCCCGGAGTGGCCACTAGTATATCTGCTGGAGGTTGTTTGGACAGTTGCAGCCTGATCCTACTCATGCCATGGCCTCCCCATAACTGCCGTACCTGGATTCCCAAGGAGCTGCCTAAGGGCTGGCTACAGCCCTCACCTGTTCGGCTAATTCTCGCGAAGGCACAAGGACCAGGCTCGCGGAGCAGGGATACTGCCAGAATCCAGGCTTGGCCGACCCAAGAGCCGTTGAAGCAGAGGTAGTAGGTAGCTCAGAGTCTTGCCACTGCCTGTTTCCGCGGCGCAAAGGATGTGGCGGCCGCGAAGTAGTGGGGGGATGCTACTCGACTGCACGGTTGTGGGCCGAACGACTTCGGGAGCGATCTCCTGCAGTACTCGCAGAACGCGGGGCTCCAGACCTAGGTCGGCGAAGCTGCTCTTGGATGAGAGGTGCCGCAGCGCTGGTGCCTCGTGCTGTGCGCGCTCAATCGAGAAGTAGTCCCGGCGGGAGCGCCGACTCTTCCAGCCACGCGAAGCAAGTGGCGCGTTCTCCCAACGAGCCAGCGTGAGACGCGCTGGCTGGTTCAACTCCGGCCGCCGCGCTGAGATCAGCAGCCGGCCAGGTCGCACGATCACCGGCCGCGGGGTGCTCCGCCGTCCATTCTGCCGCTGTTCCTGGCGCCGCTGTAGAGCCCGTGGGATGCGCACCACGGGTAGGGGCTCATTGGGAGCGCTAACCGCAAGGTCCCGTCGAGGCACCAGAAGAAACCGAGCCGTGAGTATCAGCAGCTGAGGCGACCGTGCTAGAGCCATGTTTCTCCTGGATGGTGGAGAGGCGCACGACAGTGACGTCACGGGCGCGCCAAGGCCCCGCAGACGGTGGCTGGCGCGGCTCAGCTAGGCACGCGGAGTTGGCGAACTGCAAGGAAGGAGGGAGAATCTGAGAATTCAGCAGCGGCGAGGTTTGTAGGTCCGAACGAGGGTTGGCGACGTCCAGACCCGCGCCAACCTTGGGGAAGGTCGCGCAATGGAGACAGGACCGGGGTCCGGCGATACGCGGCGAGGGGGCCCTGGCTTTAGGCATCAGGAGAGCGGAGGGCTTCTGGCGACTGGGTGTCCGATCCCTGCAATTCCCCTTTGTCAGTCTCACCTTTCCTGTGTTGGCTTATTCAGTGCTGGTCACCCCTGTAAACTCCGAGGGTGCGGCGATATTTCCCCAGATGTGGTCCCTGTCAAGGTCTGGTAATAAGTGTTTATTGAGAGTCTGAATGAATGGCCAGGCCTGAGTGCCGAGGCAAGGGCCAAATGTCTTAGATCTAGGCTCACCCATCTCACCCCCGCCCACCTGAGAGCCCAGAGGGCAACCTGGTAGCCTTCAGCTTATTCTCTCTGTTAAGATCTTTAGACTTTATTTCAAGCTGACTATCTCTTCTAAATTTTTCCTTCATTTAAGTTCCACTCTCCACTCCATTGTCACTCCACCCAGCTTCTCATCATGAACCCACCAATTTTGCGATCACTCACCTCCACTGGCTTCCCAGTCAGATACTTAAAATACTTGAATAGTAGTGAAGAGGGTCCTACTACCCTACAGAGTGATCAGATATGTGACTTGTCTCACATAGCCCTGGTTGGGTAGAATATTTTGTGTGAATTCAGATGTCCAGTTGCAGAAAAACCCTACACTATTCATACTTCTTGAATAGATCTGGAAAATGGTTGTCAGATTTTTTCTGTAGTTCCCAGTGCCTGGGACTGAAGACATGGTGAATGGGAGATTGTTAACCTATGGAGAAAGTGTTTTAGTTTTGTCAAATACCATTAAAAAACTAAGTACTTTTAACATTTCTAATACTATTTTGATACCTGAGTAAATTTTCTGGTGAGTTAAACCAGCGGAGGAGAGAGTTTTGAGTAGTGACAATGAATAGTCATTCATTTTGTCCCCACCTGTCCTCCTGGGACATTTGACAATGACTGGAGACATTTTTAGTTGTCACAGCTGGGGTTGAGGTGCTACTGGCATCTAGTGGGTAGAGAGGCCAGGGATGCTGATAAACATCATACAATGCACAGGACGACCCCCCCCCCCCCCCAAAAAAAAAAAAGAATTACGTGGTCGAAAATGGCAATAGTTTGCTGTTGAGAAACCTTGGATAGAGGATGAGGACTGAACAGAGGCTAAGGTTACATGTACTCTCACCTGAGATAGGCTCATTTGCCAAACTCTTGTTCTGGCCCTGCCCCACTTCCGGACTGTGTAGCAGGCACACTGATACCATGCTTGTCATGCCCTTGGATCAAGAACTTTGGGACCCCTGAAGTCATAAACATAAGAAAGAGTGACTCAAGGCCATAAAGCTGCAGAAGAGACGTTTAGGGAGAACAAACCTGTCCTTATGTATTTGGGGAATGGGCCAGATGGAAAAAAGATGAGATGTGCCATGGTATATACCATCCTATAAGGCACAACTGGGAAAGTGTAAAAGACGGATAATGAAAGCAGTTAACGTTTTTAAGCCCTTACTGTGTGCCAAGAACTATTGTGCATCGTGGAATTTACTCTTCACAGCATCCTACCTGACACAGGTTCTGTTGGAGTCTTGTATTCCAGAGGGAGAAGCTGCACCTCGACTAGGTTATTTAATCTGCCCAGGGTCAGAGTTGGGATTCTAGTGTGGATCTATCATTCCAGAGTACAGAATCTTAACAATGATATACTATATAGCCATAGCCTCTTTCTCTTAAAAATAAATGAGTCATTTTAGTTTTTTTTTCATTTACACATGTTTTGTAGGGGAAATAGGATAACTCAATATTTAATTCTAATTGATTTGTATTTTAACTCTAAATTTGTATTTTAAAGAAATTGCTTTTTAAGGAAGGTATAGCCTCTGGGAAAATTGACATGGAAGGGACTGGTAAAGTTTTCCATTCATTGCTTTCCCTGAATAGTGTTATGTTCAATCCAAAAACCTTATAAGTAATGGGATGTTATGTCCACGCAACTGAAGTTAAAGTTACCTAGAAAGAAATTGGGAGTCGTCAAAGTGTCATAGAGGAGACTAGCCTTAAGAAATGATATAAGAGGTCGAGAGTATGTGACTAAAATCATGATCTGGGTTGACCTCAGAGCTGAGTAATGGTTTTGACAGTGACTGGTGAAGGGTTGGGGCAGCTTAGTTTCTCTGAGAGGAGCCTTCTGGAGGCAAGGCCTGTCAGGCACTGCTGCTACTGTGCCGGGTGGAGGTACCAGACCAAGCGCTCTATAAGAGGTTGTCCTTCCAGCCACCACAGTGGGGAGTGTTCAGTCACACCTTACAGAGCGACTGCTAAGGACCAGTTACTGGGTTCAGAGCTAGAAACCTGGTGGTGAACTAAGCAGCCATGCTCCTATCCTTGTGGAGTTTGTAGTCCCGGTGGTCTAGAGGAGGAACTTGGGGTTGAACGAGAGACCACACGATTAAGCGTGGACACATGGATTGTAACTGAGCTATAGGAAGCACAAGGTGTGAGAGCATGTGACTAGGGACCTGAAGTTAGGTTGTCTGGTAGGAAAGCACCTACAAAGAGGGGGCATTCAAGGTCAAAAGGACCTTAGTCAGGGAGAGCATTTCAGACAGAGAGCTGCAAGTGCACAGGCCCCAGGGCATCAGACATCTTGGTGTGGGAGACTTTAAAAGAATGCAGGGTGGCCAGAGTGGAGAGTGAGGGGGAGAGAGGCTCAAGGCAAGCCTGGCTAGGTGGGCAGGGACAGGTCGTGCAGGGCTTTATGGGCCATTGGAAGGGTTAGAATTTATCCTAAACTCAGTGGGAAGCCATTGCAGTATATAAATAGGGAAGTGATATTGCCTTTTCAGTGTCATGCTGACTATTGTGAGGACAATAAATAGGAGGAGGCAAGAGTAGATTTGGAGAAACCCATTAGGAGGCTAGCTTGGTACGCAGTGGTGTAGCAATGGAATGAAGCAAAACAGATGGATAGGAGTTATATTTTGAAGGTTTTTTCAACAGGAGCTAGTGATGAATTGGATGTGGGGAATGTAGGGAATTGGTTCCAGGACCTCCCTCCCCCGCAAAACAAAATCTAGATGCTCAAGTCCCTTATATAAAATGGCTTCATATTTATATGTAACCTGTATTTTTATATACTCTACAGCAGGGCATGCCTACATATCACTTCATTCATGTGGATTCAGTATAATGCTTAGTACTTAGCAAATTCAAGTTTTGCTCTTTGGACCCTTCTGGGATTTTTTTTTTTAACAAATATTTTTGAACTGCCGTTGGTTGAATTTGTAGATATAAAACCCATGGATATGGTGGGCTGACTGTACCAATTTTCCAACATACTACCTAATTTATTCATTTGTTATTCTTATTTGTTTGTTTGTTTGTTTTGCCTGTGTTCCCCAACTAGAATGAAAGCTCTACCAGAGCAGGAATTTTTGTCTGTCTTCTCTAATGTATCCCAAAATACTAGGACAGTAACTGGCACAGACGAGACACTTAATGAATATTTATTGGATGAATGAATGAGCATGTGTCATATTTATGATCAGAGGAAGGGGCAGCAAGATGCTATGTGTTGAGAGGAAGAAGGAAAGCCTGCCCTAGATAATAGAAGAGATTCTCTCCATTTGAATTTCTGACTCGTGTTTTCCCTTTCTTCAGGCCATAGCAGAGGAGGAATGCTTGTTAACAGCTTCTCACTGTGCTACCACAACAAACTCATCTTAGCCCCTATGGTTCGGGTAGGGACTCTCCCGATGCGGCTGCTAGCCCTGGACTATGGAGCGGACGTTGTGTACTGTGAGGTAAGAGGGTCCTGATTTTCCTGGAGAGCTTTTTTGCAACACAGCCTCCTCTTCTGTGGGTGGGAGTGGTAAGGAGTGGGGAAAGGGCAGTGGCAGAGTGGGCACTGACTTTGTAGGTGCTCACTGAAGGCAGCAGGAGACAAACACATGTGACACTTATGTGTTCTGTGAACCCTGCTGAGGGCCAGGAGCCTACGTAGTGTGAAGGCATTGTGGGATACCTAGGCCAGGTGGCTAGATGAACACTGTGTCAGATAACTGCCCTGACCCCTACAGGATTTAATGCACATTCAGTACATGAATGAATGAACTCAAGGTTAGAGAGTGGACCAGATTCAGGCAAGGGGGGCTGGATGAGGTTGCTTTGGGAACCCATAGGTTTGTCCGGTGGCGGTAGCTAGTGGGCCAGTCTTTTCTGACTTCTCCAAAGAACAGTATGGCTTCAGATCCAGGTTTAGAAAGCATCTACTAGGAAAAATAGAATTACAGGAGTAGTTGATACTGGGTGCTGAGGGAGTCTGAGCAGTGGTTCTTAATTAGGCATGTATCAGAATTACCTGGGCAACCTCCCCCCAATCTCCAATCCTGATGTGTCCCCCTAGTGGGTGGGAGAAATTTAAAAGAAGTTTCTGATAGTTCCATCTATAAAAGCCACTGGGGGCGGGATGTGGTGGGGACTGTGGCTGTAAAGGGCAACGTAATCAATCCTTGGGTGATGAAACTTCTGTGTCTTACCTGTATCAATGTCAATATCCTGGTTGTGATATATTATACTATAGTTTTGTAAGATGTTATCAGTGGGAGAAATTAGGCAAAGCATACACAGGATCTCATATTCTTACAACTGCATGTGAACCTCTAAATATCTCAAAATAAAAAGTTTAATTAAAAAGAAAAGCACTGGTATAGAGAAAATAGGGGGCTTAAGAGGGGATTTGGGGAGACTATAGCCTGATGACTGGGTATGTGTGGGAGAGACAGCAATTAATGATAGAAAAGTAAAAGAGTAAAAAAAAATTAGGCAAATTAAGAAGAGTTTAGTGGCAGCAAGGCAAAAATTAAGTCTGTCAACTATGTCAGATTGCAGAGAAATCCAATTGCAAAAAGACCAAGAAAGTATTTGATCTGAAAATTAGGAGGCTGGAAGACAGCAATAATGCATAGATGCAAACACTTGTAGGGTTAACGGGTTGAGGAGTGAGCAGCAAATGAAGTAGAAGTAGGGCTGTGACTCTCCCCTTAGGAATTCAAGAGATGAAGGCAGGTAGTTGGAAGTGAAGGTGAAGGAAGCTGTTTTTAGGTGACTTGCATGTTTATAGCACAAGAGGAAAGAGTTGGCAGTGAGACCTGAAGGTTTGGGGGATGAGTGGGGCAGGTCTTAGAGGGGACAGGATTCTTGATGAGGGGGTGGGAACTGCCTTCCTCCAAGAGGGGAAGGTGAAGATGATGGAAGGTAAGGAAGCTGAGGGGTTTTGCCCGAGAAACTTGTGTTTTGTAGGTAGCCAGTTTTCTGTTGGAAATGAGAGTGGCAGGAGTGGGGTAGGGACTTGAGGAAGGGAAACGAAGACGTTTGGGTTTTGTTCCCCTGGGGAATGGGCACTGGAGGTTTTGTGTGGCAGCTGGTATGCATAGTGATGCCGGTTTACAGCTTTATGGAGAGGGGAGCTGAGAAGCCTAGCAGGGAAATGCCCATGGCTGGTGATTGGCATGCCAGTATCTACAGCAGGGCAGGGAGGAGCAGAGGTATCCAAGGTGCTGGCAAGGTGAAATGAGAGGGAGAGAGTATGTGTTGTCCAAAGGTGGGAGTCAGAAAGGGAGGTTCCAGAGTTCAGAATCACAGAGGCGAAGGCCTGATTCTTAAATGGTTTGTTGAAGTAGAGGCAAGGAGTTCTAAGAAATGTGAGCTAGGCTGTTAGGGTACATTGATAAGCCTTCCAGGTTGCCAGAATGTGCCTAGGGCAGGGAAGAACCTGTTCCCAGTGGCCAGTCCCAAGGGAATGTGGTAGTACACTGAGCATTGTTCATCTGGTCACTCATCCCTTGAACCAACACTCGGGCCCCTGGAGATCAGTCATGGATTAGGAGTAGCCTTTCCTGACCAGCACCTTCCTTGCCCTCCAGGAAAGGATTTGGAACGGGATTCGGAGGAGGGACTATGAAGAGTCATGGACTCAGAGCCTGAGGACTGGGGACCAAAAAGATGAAATCCCAGAGAACTTAGCTGTTAACTTTATTTGCTTGTGATTCCCCACCCTCCTACCCTCCCTCAGGATGGTAACAGAGAGGTACATGCTATTCTAGCTCCTCATCCACTTAGTCCATATTTACCAACAGGGTCCTGCAGGATGACTCAGACTCACGGGTGAAGCCCCCTGCTTCTTACTTGCTGCCCCAACTCCATTTCTGTCCAGCTGTAGTCTCCCAGTGATCACTTCAAACCCAGTGTATATCGTGTCCCTCTCCTCTCTGCCCTTGCTTTACATTCTGTCTCATTGATTATTTACTTATTCTCCATGTCCCTTCTCTTTCCTAGTCTTGCGCCGTTAGTAAAAGTAAGAATTGGTCCTTGAGTTTTGGCCTTTGATTTTTAGATTCAATTTTGCCCCTACCATGGCCACCCTACTGGTTTCTTCTGTTGGACCAAGTGGTGGTAAGGGCTTCAGGTCTTTAGAACCACGAGCTCATCTTGGCTCAAACGTAGTCTAAGGGAAGATTCTGGGAGTTGCCAAAATTGAGGAAAAGGCAATGGTGCGTACATTAACATATTCCACCCCCTTGGCCTTCACTTTTCCTGTGAAGGCAGCAGTTTTCTGGGACTCCAGAAAACCAGGTTGTATTCATTTAGAGATGCGTGGAATGAAACGCCAGAATGGAAGTGAGTGAGCGCACTGTAGCACAGGGCGTTCTAGATAGCAGCTATGTGTTTATGGCCCGGGGGAAATTGGTCTGTGTGATGGGGATTATGGAAGCTGGGCAGTGGGAACAGTGCTGCCACAGGAAACAGGTGACCTGCCAGTTTCCAGAACCTCCACCAGCTACTTCTTTGAGACTTATTAGGTTTTTTTTCAAGCACTTTGGGCACAGGATTTTTGTGATGGCTTGAGAATGTGGCTTTTCTTTTTTCCAGGGCCCTCCGAATTGGTCAAAGCTTGGTTTTCTTAAGGAATGTGACCAATCCTTTCCTCCAGGGCTCTGCTTGATTTAGGAGAAGAGGAATTACTGATTAAAAAAACCCTTTAGCTTGTTTGATGTGCTCATACTCTGGGAGGGTCCGTATGGCTTCTGAACAAACAAAGGAGCTTCTGTTGGAGGAGACCTAGGACCTCTACCCAGACCTTGCTACTGTGGCGATCAGACCCAGGCGGCAGGAAGTTGGCCCCTGTTTTGCGTGGGTAAGTGGCTGGGCCTATGTACTGGGCATGGCACAGAGTGGTGCACAGTGTCCCCTGGTGGACCTAGAGTTGCTCTGCAGGCCAACATTATTTAGCTGCCTGGATCTTACCTGGGTTCACATATTAGCGTGAGGTGGCCCATCTGTGGGATTAGATAGTCATGGTGGTCCATCAGTGGGATAAGATAGTCAAACCAACCCACTTTATAGGACTGAGTATAGGACCTAGGGTATACCAGGCATGTAGGCACCTCTTTTAAAGTCCTGTAAAAACCCTCAACAGCTGGAGGGAAGGAAAGTATGAATCAGCTCAGCACAAGTCGAGAGAGCAGTAGTCTGATTCCCTACCACGGTCTGTCCTGTAGACAGTTTTCTAGGAGCTCCTCAGATGTTGTCTTTTTTTTTTTTGTCTTCCCCTCTTTAATTCCGCCCCCCACCTCCTCCACTTCCACCCCTGACCTATGGACGTTGCCATTTCCCCGTAAGAACTGGATCTCTGAAGGTCCTATGTAAAGCAGCCGTGCTCACCACTGCACTATGGAGCCACCCCAGATGTTGTCTTTCAACACCTTTTTATAAGGATAATGGGACTCCAGTGGCCCAGACTGTGAGGGGCCACTTGCCTGTTAGAGTTTTTACCTTTTAATAGAAGGATCAGGGGAGAAGGCAGTATTCTCAAGTGGCTCAGACTCTCAGAATAGGTACTTAAAATTTTTTCTTTTATTGTGGTAAAAAACATATAACATAAAATTTACCATATTACCTTGAATTATGGAACAAAATTTGGACATTGAGGCTGGGCCTCACATAAAATGTCTGTTGCTCGTTTCCTGTGATTATCTAAGATAGTTCAATTTAGTTCTTTCAACATCAAAAAAACCATTTACCATGTTAACCATTTTTTCAGTGTACAGTTCAGTAGTGTTAAGTACATTCACATTGTTATAAAACAGATTTCCAGAACTTTTTCATCTTGTGAAACTGAAACTCTGTACCCATTAAACAGCTTGCCATTTTCCCCTCTACCCTGCCCCTGGTAACCATCATTTTGCATTTTGTTCCTATGCATTTGACTACTTTAAATATCTCATATAAATGAAAACATACAATATTTGTCTTTTGTGACTGGCAATTTTACTTAGCATAATGTCCTTAAGGGTCATCCATGGTGTAGTATGTGACAGGATTTCCTTCCATTTTTAGGCTGAATAATATTCTATTGTATGTAAATGCTGCATTTCATCTGTCCATGGACATTTGGGTTGCTTTTACCTCTTAGCAATTGTGAATAGTGCTACGGTGAACATTGGTGCACAATTATCTCTTTGAGACTCCATTTTCAATTATTTTGGATATAGACCCAGAAGTGAGATTGCTAGATCATATGGTAATTCTGTTTTTAATTTTTTGAAGCACTCCATACTGTTTTACATATTCTACCTGCAGTGCACAATTTCTCCACATCTTTGCTAACACTCATTATTTTCTGTCTTTTTGATAGTAGCCATGGGTGTGAGTTGATGGTTCATTGTGGTTTTGATTTGCATTTCTCTGATGACCAGTGATCTTGAGCATGTTTTCATATACTTGTTTGGCTATTGCTGTATCACTATTGGAGAAGTTTCTATTCAAGTCCATTGCCCAGAGTGGGTAATTTTTTAAAACTTAAAAAAAATAAAATAAAATTTATAGAAAAGTTGTAGGATTAGACAAAGAACACCCATGTATCTTTTACCCAGATTAACCTACTGTCAACATTTTGCTTGTTTTATAATTTGTTCTCTTTCTCTTTCTTTCTCTCCATATATATTTTTTTCTCCATTATTTGAGAGTAAGTTTCAAAACTATAATGTCTTCTCAAATACTTCATTGACATTTTCCGAGGATAAGGTCATTTTTCTATGCAACAGCCATCATCTTCAGTGAATTTAACAGTAATACATTATATTTTCTAATTTACCTTCTGTATTCCAGTTTTGTTAATTGGCTTCAAATTGTTCTCTAGACATTTTTAAACATCTTTATTGAAATATGATTCACATGCCATATAATTAATGAATTTAAAATGTACAATTCAGTGGCTTTTAGTATATTTACAGAGTTGTGCATTCATCACCTCACTCAATTTTTGAACACTTTCCTCACACCAAAAAGAAACCTTATATCAATTAGCAATCACTCCTCAACTTCCCCCTCCCCAGTTCCTGGCGACCACTTATCTACTTTATGTCTTTATAGGTTTGCCTATTTTGGATATTTCATATAAACAGATTATATACTATGGGAGCTTTTATGTCTGGTTTTTTAGCACGTTTTCAAGGTTCATCCATGTCATAGCATATATCCGTACTTCATCTCTTTTAATGGCTGAATAATGGTCCATTGTTTGTATATACCACCATTTGTTTATCCATTCATCAATTGACAGACATTTGGATTATTTCTACCTTTTGGCTATTATGAGCAATGATGCTATGAATGTTCATGTACAAGTTTTTGTGTGGACATATGTTTTTATTTCTCTTGGGTATATACCTAGGAGTGGAATTGTTGGATCATATGGTAACTCTATGTTTAACCATTTGAGGAGCTGCCAGACTGTTTTCCAAAGTAGCTGTACCATCCTCACCAGTTGAGTATGAAGGTTCCATTTTCTCCATATCCTTACTAACACACTTGTTATTGTCTTTTTGATTGTAGTCATCCTAGTGGGTACAAAGTGGTATTTCATGGTGGTTTTGATTTGCATTTCCCTAATGATCAACGATGTTGAGCATCTTTTTTTGTGCTTATTGGCCATTTTTATATCATCTAGGAGAAATGTCTATTCAAATCCTATGCTCATTTTTCAGTTGGATTATTTGTCTTTTTTATTCTAAGAGTTTTAAGAACTCTATATATTGTAGATACTAGACCTTTATCAGATATATGATTTGCAAATATTTTCTCCCGTTCTGTGGGTTGTCCATTCACTTTATTGATAGTATCCTTTGATGCAAAAAGTTTTAAATTTTGATAAAGCCCACTTTATCTATTTGTCTCTTGTTGTTTGTGCTTTTTGACATCATCTCTAAGAAACGATTGCCTGATCTTTCACAAAGATTTATACCTCTGTTTTGTTTTATGAGTTTTATAGTTTCGCTCTTCTTACATTTAGGTCTTTGATACATTTTGTATATTTTTGTATATGATGTGAGGTAGAGATAAAAAAAAATGTGTTTTGGATATGGATATCCAATTGTCTCAGCACCATATGTTTAAAAAGACTATTCTTTCCCCAGTAAATCGATATCCTTGTCAAAACTCAATTGATCATGGACGTTTTGGTTTGTATTTGGATACTCAGTTTTATTCCATTGGTCTATACGTCTGTCTATGCCAGTACCACACAGTCTTGATTATGGTAGCTTGGTAGTAGGTTTTGAGATTAGGAAAGGTGAATCCTCCAGCATTATTCTTTCAACAGTATTTTATAATTTTCATTTTACAAGTCTTTCACTTCCTTGGTTTCTGACCTCTATAGTTTCTCATGAGAAATAAGTTGTTAATCTTATTCAAGATCTCTTGCACAAGGTAAGTCACTACTTTCTTGCTGCTTTCAAGATTCTCTCTTTTTCTTTGACTCTCAGCAGTTTAATTAGGATGTGTCCAGGTGTGGGTCTCTTGATGTTTTCTGCTTGAAGTTTGTTGAACTTCTTAGTTGTATAAGTTAATGTTGTTCATTAGATTTGGGAAATTTTTTACCATTATTTCTCCAAAACGTTCTTTCTATCCCTTTGGGGCTCTCATTATTCATTTTTCAGTGACCTTTTTTTTTTTTTTTTAGGAGAAAATTTCCTTTAACCAAAGTAGAGGCTAAATGAATATCTGGATATGCCAGAGGCGGGGATAGAAAGATAGCATGGAGAGACACTGGTGATAAACTGTTATGATCAGCACAGACAGAAAACAAGCCAAGAGGAATGGAGGAGGTGAAGGAACATGACTCATGACAGATAAGGAAGAATAAGCCCATGCATGATAAGGCACTTTATAATTAAATACTGTTCAGAACATTGGCTAGCCATATGAAGAAAAAGTGACTTATAAATGGCCTTATTTTAAAGATACATTAAAAGGCTAAATTAGTTTTAGAAAGAAGAGAAAACCAATTAACATTACATTCTTAACTATGTAATGGAGATATATTTAGAAACTAGAAGGCGTTGTTTGTGGCAAAGTTGGGGTGGCCTCTTCTAGAAAAATAAAATGTTATGTACGATAAAAATTGAGGAAGTGATATTGATGTAGGAAAAATGTGATAATAGAGACAGAAAAACTCATTATGCAATTTGGCGAAGAATAGGGTTTTTTCTCTCTGCACTTGTGTAGATGTAAAAAGTAGTTTACTACAAAGATGATGAACTCTACCACGTGGAAAAACAATGTTTATTTTCACTAATTAAGGAAATACAGAGGAAAAAACCCCTGAGGTTTTGCTCTATACACGTAGAACAAAGAAAAATGAATAAAATTGATAAACATATTTTATATTTAATAGTGTTGAGGGTGTGTGGGTGAGCAGTCACACTTGTGGTTTTACTGGTGACAGTTTAAATTAATATCTCCACTTAACAAACAGTAGAACATCTGCTGTGTGTGAGATATTGAAGCAAGCTTCAGGAGATATTTAGGGAGCATTTGCAATGTGATAGATGCTGGAGATTCAAAGATGAATCAGACAGTGGCCAGGCCCCAAAGGCTCTTTCGTGTAGTGGGGAGACAGAGAAGAAAATCAGATATTTCAATGGCCATTTTGACTCAGCTCCTCCTCTGGGGGCTCAGGGTACCTGGCCAGGGTCTTCAAAGTCCACCTTTGTGTGGACATAGGACCCTTATTGGGGTTCATAGTGATGGTAAGGGTATGACAGGTGCCTCTGCAATAAGCATACAGAGAAGTGGTAAGGGCTATAAAGATGGTCATGACAACGGTTTTGGGAATCTCAAGAAGAAGAGGTCACTGTTGGCAGGGCTGGGGGCCTAGCAAGGGCTTGCCTGCTGGTTCCTGGCCAAGCACAGCCAGGCCGCAGAGCTGTGTTTTTAGCACAGGCTACTCAATACTGCCTCCTTGTACACTCGCCTTCTTGCCTGCCCACTGGCTACAGGGGCTCTGTGTCAGGCTCTGGCCAGTTTTTTGGGACACCACATTGATTCCTGGGGCTTGGATGCCAACCATGTATTCATATACTGCTTGGTGATAGTGATTTGTTTGGTCAGGCCTGGTGGGCATCAGATACTTGGTGATTTGAATGCAATGGAGAGAGAAGCCACAGAAACACCTGGAACATGTTGTAACCTGGTTAATGGGAATGTTGGGGGGAGCCCCATGTGTGCCGTAGGAGCCCTTTGGCCACTTGAGCCCTACATACTCCCATGTGGAAGCAAAGCAAAGGCCATCATGCCCATCTGGCTGGGGTTATGACTTACTGAGGTTCATAAGGAGTCAGTATGGGGATGAATACCACGGGTGAGAGTTTCTTCCTGTCTTCTTCTAGAGTCCAAGAGCCCCTGGGCATGAGCTTCCAGGCAGTGTGACATGTGCCTAGCTCTTCTAATTTGTTTTCCATGTGTGTTGAAATGATCACTGAACAAAGCAGAACTGTCTTGTCTCCCTCCAAGAGGTAGACTGTCTCCATCCTTCAGGAGACATGCGCTTTCCTTCCCTTTTTTATGATCCTTACTTTAAAGGAATCCTTTTTCTTTTCTTATGTGAGTTTGAATATCTCCAGAGCTGAGGACTTCTTGCCTTTCATTTCCACCCAGCATGACCCATATTAGATAGGGGTTTTAGACTTTACTATATTGATCTCAAATCTTCCTTTTGTCCCACTTTAGTCGTTGGCTATTTCCTGGGATGAGGTAGGAGATTCTTTGAGGGAATGGACTGGAGCTGAGACTAATAGGTTAGGACATTGTCCACGTGTGTACCTCTTGGGCTATATCTCTGTGGCTCCCTGAGCGGCTCACCCTTTCTAGGCCCCAAACGTCTCCAAAGTTCTTGGGAAGAGCAGCTGATTAAAAGTAGCTCACTCAGGTCCCTGCTTGACATGTTTGGGCATGAAGGACAATATTACATGTCCCAAAAGCCATGATTTGTTGTTGGTAGTAGGGTGACAGGTCAAGTGGCTCCTATTGGGTGTGCAGTGAAGTGAAGGTCCTCCTATCCCCCAGCCCGTGCCTAGGTCCTACATGTCCCACACTGATGAGTGCCCTCTAATTCCTCTGCAGGAGCTGATTGACCTCAAGATGCTTCAGTGCAAGAGAGTCGTCAATGGTGAGTGCAGCTCTGGCCTCAGAATTATGTGTGTGCCCGGTCAGAGTCAAGCAGCCCTACTATCGCCATTGCCTGGGCTGACTGTGTCCTTCCAGGGTTCTCCTTGCCTGGCTGTGTAATTTTGTGGATCATGTGTTCCCTTGAGAACAGTCACTGCTGTTCGGAGACCTTGAAAAGAGCCAAATGTGAAATAGGCTAAGAATGCCTCCTATTCACAGGCTTGCTGGCATAGAAATTGCCAGGATTCCATAATACAAGAAAGACCCTAGAGGCTTTGGGTTCAGGATGGCTTTGGCACTGGTCCTGGCTCTGCTTCTCACTAGTTGTGTGAACTGGGCAAGTCACATGACCTCTCTGCCTCAGTCTCTTTAGCTGTAAAATGAAAATCATAATCCCTTCTTTTACTTAAATCATAGGGTTGGAATGAGGATCAAATAATATAAGGTACATGTAAGTACTTTGCAAATGGAAGTGTTTGTGCTGAATTGTGGTTTTGCTTATATTTTATTGATAAGGCTGATCTGTTTTGATCAGAATTGTGGTATTGTTTGAGGTTTTGAAATGTATACATGTTTGTGAAATCTTTATAAATTCACTAGAAGTCATGACTCAGTTTTGTCTTTAATCGTTTTAGATTTGTATTTCCCTTGTTATGAAAAAATTCAATATTACAGGCTTATATAACCTAGAAAATGAAAATGCCTCGAATCCCATACTTGAAGGGATAATCACAAAAAGGAATAATATATATATTTTACACATTTAGTAAAGTATGTGTATAGAAATATAATGTGCTTAAATATCTTCCTTCCTGTTGATGGCCATGCCACCCTGAACGTGCCCGATCCTCTCTGATCTCGGCTGCTAAGCAGGGTCAGTCCTGGTTAGTACTTGGATGGGAGACCACCTAGGAAGACCAGGCTGTAGTGTGTAAAAATAACTAACTAACTAAATAAATATCTTTCTTCCTGCCCCCTTGGGATCATGATTCACTTGTTTTGCCACTTTTCTACAAGGACATTTTCCCGTGTCATTACTTACAGATGACTATGTCAGATTTGATTTCACCAGTGTTTTAGTGGGTGATGCAGTATTTTGCTGTTATAAACAGAGCTGTAATATAAACACATTGTTTTTATGGTTCTTCTCTCAGACTTTTTACTGCCAGTTATGAACTGTCTCTACTGTTGGAGATTGCTCCGATAACCAATCCCAACATGCCACTGCCTTTACCCCACCTTTTTAATCCTCTAATCTGTTCAGTGTTAGGATGATAGTAACAGCTTCTATTTATGGAAGTACTTTACTTGCATTAAAGATCTCATTTATTTCTCAAAATAAATACATGAGGTGGGCATATTCTCCCATCTGCCACATTGGATCTCTTTCATGTGCCAGTCATCTTTGAAAACTAGTAATGGTAGTACTTGTAGGGTTTTGTTATGAAGAGCATTTGAGATTCTTGTTGTTTGCAATTGTTACATTCTGTAAAGTTTCTGCAAATACCAAATTAGTGAATACTGACTGAACCATTGTTCCCCGGGGTAATACGGGCATACCTTGTTTTACTGCACTTTGCAGGTACTGCATTTTTTACAAATTGAAGGTTTGTGGCAACCCTGCTATCAGCACCATTTTTCTAACAGGCTCATATGATGGCTAGCATTGTTTTAGCAACGAAGTATTTTTAAATTAAGGTATCTGCATTGTTTAAGACATAATGCTATTGTACACTTTAAATAGACTGTAGTGCAAACATAACTTATATGCACTGGGAAACCAAAAAATTTGTGTGACTCACTTTATTGCAATAATTACCATTTTGTGGTGATCTGGAACCGAATCCCCAATATCTTTGAGGTATGCCTGTAAGGTTTAGGTTTTTGCAAATTTATGGGCACACATTTTCGTTAACAGATCAATAACAATCTTATCTTACGTGTGTGTCTGTTTAAAGACTCATAATTTAACATATCCTGTTGATTCATTAACATTGAACTCAGCCAACGGCACTATAATTTCATGTCTAAACAAAGCTTTTCTAACACATGTATTTTCTCCTTAAGGCACATTGCAGCTTTCTTGTGCTTAGGAACACTAGATAGCACTTCTCTATGCTTGGGGCCATTTAAAAAAATGAGATTACCAACAAAAAGCACAAAAATGCAAAAATATGGCATTAACTATACCACCATATGGACGCTTGCTTGCGGTCCGAGAGCTGAAACAAGAAGGCAGAGTTTTGCCTTGTTTGACCTCAGCTGGGACTGTTTACATCAGGCAACTGAAATTTTCTGTAGTTCTGTGCGTGTCTCAGAATGACGCCGAAAATGACATGAGTATTGATTTTGGCATTACAAATAAAATTTAGTGAGCAAGAAAATTTGCAAATATACAACTGCAAATAATGAAGATCAACTTTAATATAGGAAATCTCCACTCACAATACCTGGTACATGATAAATCATTAAGAAATGGCAACTTTGTCTACAGCCATGCCACCCTGAACACACTCCATCCCATCTAATCTCGGGAGCTTCCAGGGTCGAGGTTAGTACTTGGGTGGGAGACCACCTAGGAAGACTGGGTGCTGTAGGCAAAAAAAAAAAAAAAAAAGAAAAAAAAAAAAAAAGGAAAAAATGGCAACTTGCTGAACTTCGGAGTGACATCTTCTGGGAAAATTTGGTTAAAATCAGAAGCACAGCTAAGATTCTGTATATATGAACTTTTTTTTCAATGTTTTAAGAATTGTGAAATGTGACAAACATACAAAGAACATAAAATGCAAGCATGCAGTGTAACACATAACTGCAAAACAAACAACCATAAGTAACCATCTCCCAGGTCAGGAAACAGACCATCATCAGCCGCTGTTTAATGTGATATTTTTGCTGTGTTTTCTTGCAGAGATTAGGCTAAGTTGAACTTGCTTCTTCAGTGGGTGGGCCCGTGTGTTTGTGTTTTCTTGCAGAGGTGCTCAGCACAGTGGACTTTGTCGCCCCTGATGACCGGGTAGTCTTCCGCACATGCAAAAGAGAACAGAGCAGGGTCATCTTCCAGATGGTATGAGATCCCAGGACTCACTTATCACCCAGATTTGCCATCCCATGCCCTGTGCAGGGCCAGTGTTAAATGCCTGGGCTTCAGCGCACAGGGGTAGCTTCCTGAAGACTCTGCTTTAATATTTTTGAAAGATCTGCTCCTGAGTGATTACACTATCGATGATAGTTTATGAAAATCAAGTTATAGCTGTCTGTTACATGTCTCTAGTCTCAAATTTAATTTCTTTAATTATAAGAATTATCTGTTTGGCATGACATATACTTTTTATCCCTAGCATCAGATCATGATCTTTGTTTTTGTATAGTTTGTATATATTTTCCATGGAAAGAAATTAGGTTTCCTCAAGAGTAGTTAAGGTTTATGTTAGGGTTGTGATGACTCTATAGCTCTCTTCTCACACTTGGGCCATTTCTTGGTGCTTTTTCAGAAATACTCCTGAATGTTTAGCTTTTTAAAAAATTGATAACAATAGGTAGACATATGATAAAGCAAATATGGCAAAATGTTAATTCCGGAATCTAAATAGTGGGTATATAAATGTTCACTATAAAATTTAAAGGATTTTTTTGAATGTTTGAAAGTAATCATTTATGATATTTTCTAGGCCATTTGGGTCCACTTTTGGTCTCTTATAGTGAGCTCGTATAGCTGGCTGTTTAAGAGACACCAGCTAGACTTTACTTGCAGATGTGTGTGTGCCTGGCACGCATGGCATGTTTGTATGTGTGTACCTGTGTCAGGGTGGTGATTGATGCAACCTCTTGTGTTCCCAGGGGACTTCAGACGCAGAGCGAGCACTTGCCGTGGCCAGACTTGTGTAAGTTCTTCCCTCTTTGGAACTGTTGTTGCCTCTCCTGTGTGGCTGTGAGGCCTTATTGTTCCTGGTGACCTTAGAGGTGACTACCCTCTGCCTTCTAGTCCACTATGTTCTGTTTTCAGGTCAACAGTGTCTGGTTTCTTCTCTGTGGTGTCCGAGGACTGCCCTGGGACTCGTGTGTACCCACGGTGCCCGTATCTCAGATAACCTCTTTGTGGGCGCCTGTTTTTTAGTGTTTATTCATGAGGCTTCCTTTTCAGGGGCTCTTGTGAATGTAAGCCCTGAGGATTTAAATCTCATGAAGTTTAGGTTGGACTTATTTCTTTCTAAATTAACGAAGACAGGAGAGTACTGTGGTTAAGGAGATGGGCTTTGGAGTTAGATGGACCTGGGTTAGAATTCTTGCTTTGTTACTTGCTAACTGTATGACCTTAGGTGAGTTACTTATCCTCTCTGAGAACTTAGTTTCCTCATCTACAAAATGAGACCAATAATACTACTACCTCTGGCATTATAGGGAAAGGTAAATGAAATAATATATATAAATGTTTTTGCAATGTATGGTACATAGTGAGTGCTTAGTAAGATTCAGCTATTGTTATAAGTTACAGTAAGGGTGAGAAGGAACTCATACAATAATTGGTCCTGATTGCAGCCTGTTAACTGTATATACCAGAAGATGAAGTAAGGGTTGTTTCTACAGCTGAGAACTGTTTGAAGTAAGCCAACTCTGTGGCCCAGCCAACAAAGTTCTGTAACTTCCACTAGATCCAGTGCTCTGGGCAAGGGTTGGTATGCTCATGTAACTCTTGTGCATTGATAAATGGCTTTCACTTCCCCAGTTAGAACTGGAACTCTGGAATCAAGGTCAGTGTGGCTGTCACTCGGTATTTGAGTTATCTGATATAACTCTGAAGTCGCAAAGTCTTCTATAACTAACCCTTTGTAGATGTGTGAGCATATTGTGCTCTTCCTTTTGAACTCTGCTGGGGAGGCAGCTGCACATTTTAGGGACAGGTTTTTTTCAGCTCTGACACTAAGGATTGGTATGCTTTGGGGCCAGGGACATGGTAAGGGGTTCATGAGCACAGGCCCATGCCTTCGATTCTACCTTTTTTCTTCAAGTTAAATATTGACTACCTTTTCTACTTTATGTATTTCCAGAGAAAATGACGTGGCTGGTATTGATGTTAACATGGGCTGTCCAAAAGAGTATTCCACCAAGGTAAACTGAATTCTTTGTATTCTTCACAAATAGAGGGTACAGATTAAAGAGGACCAATGAGGCATGACAGCTAAGTACAGTACCCAACTCTGTACTGGATTCCATAATAGGTGAGGAAAATGTCCAAGAGAATATTATTAGATTAATTGGCAAAATTGGAATATGGACCATAGTAGATTAACTAAAAATACTATATCGATGTAAATTTATAAAGCTGGCAACTCTTCTGTCAACTTAGAAAAATACACGCTGAATTATTTAGGGGTCAAAGGCTATGATATATATACCTTTACCCTCAAATGGTTCAGGAAAAATTGTATATACATAAGCATATACATACACACACACATACACACACAGCACTTATGCCCAAGTAATGAAACAAATGGTGTAAATGTTAAAAGAGAAAATGTGAATAGGACTTTCTTTTCATGAATAAAACCAAGACACACAATTTTTAAAAAATAGAGGATGCATTACATTTGTCCCCATCGTCATATCAGAAGATCAGACCAGACTGCTGAGATAGCTCAGAAAGGAGCAGAAAGACAGCCCTTAAATTAGGGATCTTATAGGGGAATGCGGTCCTTAAGGAGGAGGTTTGGGACCCTGTAGGCCGGAGGAGTGGTGCCAGCAGGGGCCTGGAGGCCAACATGAAGTAGAGACAGAGAACCTTGATTTGACCAGAGAGTTGGAGAGTGGGAGACAGAGAGGAAGCCGAGGAGCACAGGATTGAACATCTTGGTTTGAACCAGAGTAGCTGGACTTGGACTTTAGATATCTCTGGCCTTTTTTGAGCAGAAAAAGCATGTG
Source organism: Eonycteris spelaea (assembly GCA_003508835.1). Classification (NCBI taxonomy): domain Eukaryota; kingdom Metazoa; phylum Chordata; class Mammalia; order Chiroptera; family Pteropodidae; genus Eonycteris; species Eonycteris spelaea. The sequence continues at coordinate 345,137 of PUFA01000026.1, read as the reverse complement.
ATCAGAAACTTAAGTTTCCTTCTTCAGAGGAAATCAGTGTTGCTAGTTTCTTTTGTGACTTTCCAAATCTATTCCATGAGTAGAAATACTTAGAAATACTAATCTGGGAGCCATATGTCTTGGGGATTCAACTGGAAAGAGGCTAGAGGTGAGGACATAGGTATAAGAGATGAGCATCCTGGGTCCACAGGAGAGAGACCAGGGATGGAGAGAGAAGCCCAAACGGAGCAGAATTTGACAAGACTTGGCTGACAAATGATTGGACTTGATGTGGGGAAGTAGGGTGAGTGGTGGGGGTAAAGAGGGGAAAGACTGGCAGCCAGGAGGATGGTTGGTCTTCAGTGTCATCGGGACTGCTAGAGGAAAAACATGCTAGGAGCAGATAACAAGGATGGCTTGGGGTTGGATGTGCGAGGGCCTGGAGGTGCTCCTGTAGGGCTGCCACTGGGAGCCTTATTGCAGCGTGTGTGGTCAGGGTCTGCTGTATAGACATAGCAGATGTCCCCTGGTCCCACTTCTCAGAGTCAACCTCTGTGCTCTCAGGAGTCACATGGCCTGGGGACCTTTAGGTCAGGAGGCTGAAGACTGCCTCAGGGAAAGGCCCTTGGGATGCTTGAAGTCCAGACGGCCATGTAGGCAGCTTCTTCAAGGAATTATGGAGATTTGACATTGTTTATGAAGAACTGAAAACTTTGGACTCTGTTTTGCTGTCTTCAAATTACTTCTTTGTGCTCCTGAATTATGTAAAGAGCAGAGTTGAAATTATTGGAATAATCTTCTCGAGATTGTGGAGTGAAAAAATCAGGGAGCAAAATTGTATAAGGCGTACTACTATGTATATACAGGGGTTGGAGAATGAGTATTTATATATATTTATTATTTCTCTTCACAGAATACATTTGGAAAGACACACAAGAAACTAGCAATACTGGTTTCCCCTGGGGAAGGAAACTAATTTATTTGGTTTTGCATAGGGAATAAATTCCCATTGCAGGGGTACTACTTAACATAATTAACAACTGACATGGCACTGGCACCAACCAGTCAGAACAGAGACATAGCAGTATGCCATACCAATACATACCACCTGAATATCCTCTGTCACCTCATGGTTCAAAAATTGAAGCCATATAAAAAGTCTTAATTGAAAAGTTTTCCATTCCTCAGAGGGCGAGAGTTCTTACTTTTTACCCTATTGAATCTTTAAAATTGTTAATGTGTTACCTATTCAAAAAAGCAAATAAGTTAAATAGAAAGGAAGGAAGGAAGGAAATACCAATTGAGAAAGCCATTGTTGTGGAAGGGGCAGTGAGATTGCATTTTAGAGTTTGTGATTCCACAAGGGAGGGCCAGATTGTGTGTGAGCTGAAGAACAGATGGAGTCAGCATGTGTGGCCAGGACGTCCCTAAAGCCTCCAAGGTTTATATCTGTGGCCAAGGGTAGGCCAGGGCTAGTACTCTTCTGCTTTTCCCATTTTCCTCTGACATGCAGGCTCAGTCTGGCCGAGTATGTGGTGGGTCAGTGTTCTCTGATTCTGATCTGTCATCCTTTCAAACATGAAATTAAATTGTAATTACTGAAGTTAAACCTGAGCACAGACTGTGAGCATTCATTAACATGCAGTCTCTATACTGACAGCATATATTTATTGATTTGTTTTTCTCCCCTTCATCTTACTCTTAAGGGATTCCGATTTTTGACACTGCCCCATTATTAAAGTAATTTATACCATTGTCCAGAACTTGGATAATAATAGAAGAAAAGTACAAAAAAGCGTAGAAAAATCACCAATAATCCCACCATCAAGAGACAACCGCTGTTAATGTCAAGATTCATGTGGCTTCACAGACTGTTGGTTTCCGTTGACTGGGGGCTTTTGTTAGAGTTTAACATTGGTCTGGGTGCTCAGGACTGGGCCATGTTACTGGCAGGAGAGAAAGGCCTGGACAAGGTTTGTGGGTTGCATGTCTCTGAGTGGCTTTGCTGGTAGTGGCGGTACCAAAGCAAGTGATAGTAGGACAGGACAAAGGTGCATTTGCTCTCATTTTAAAGGAAGAATGATTCATTAGTTTTTAAGGACTTTGCAGATGGAGGAGTTTAGTTTATTAAGACATTGAGACCCTGGGTGGAGTGAATGGGCGGTCCTGAAAAATGATTTTTGTAGAACCCACTTCTGGATAGATCCATAGCTTTTGTTATGGGGATCAGAGTGATGACTGTTACAACTCATACAACTCTGATACCTGGTGTCAGAGTGGGCACAGATACTGCAAGTGCTGGGGTGCTGCCGGGTTGCCACACCATATTGCTGTGCCTTGGGAGGGGCCGACCTCCTCCAGCTGTAAGAAGTCCCTCTGTATGTTTTTTCTTAGGGAGGAATGGGAGCTGCTCTGCTATCAGATCCTGACAAGATTGAGAAGGTAAGTCCTGCATGAGGGAAAGCAGAGGTCCTTAAACAGGAACTGGAGCTACCTGGACCATCTACTTCCCTCCTCCGAATTTAGTGCATCAGTCACTCCACCTGGGGCCTGGAGAATTTTATAAAGGCTTCCCAGATTTTGATGTCCATTCAGGTTTGGGAACCCCCGAACAGCAGCCCTGGAGTTCCTTAAATGCCCAGGGCATCGGACATGTCAACTGAGAGCGGTGGGGTGGGAGGTGTTGAGGAGTCATTTAGAGCTTCCGCTGTATTGCCTTTCTCATGAGTGTATAGGACAGGCTGCCTGTGGGTTGTAGATAGGCTCAGTGGCTGTAAGGGTGGGCTGGGGGAAGATTGGCCTCTCCCAGGGGCCTTAATGAGCATGGCAGTGGTCCCCTGCATACTGATAGAATTCACCACCAGCCTTTGAGAGCATGCTAGATCTGGGTCATATGAGGCAAGTTGAAATTAGCCCCCTCTTCCCTCAGTAATTCTGGTGGCTAGGTATATGAGGCTCTGAGGACAGGTTAGTGTTTGCCACCCAATATTGTGAACTACCAGGGCATATCACTACCCTTGGGGTGACATTTTCTGCCACGCCAGATACACCTTTTACTTTCCTTTCTCAGTCTATCAGCTCTCCCTTTGTTGCTCCTCTTAGCTCCTTTGACTTCCTTTTTATTTTCCATCCCCACTTCCCTCCTAGTGCCTCCCACAGGCTAGAGCAACTTGGGATAAGGCACTATCAATAAGAGCTGCCACTATTTGTGCTGGCTGCTGTGTCAGCAGCTCAACCTTGTTTATTCCTCCAGCTTCACTGTCTCTGGGATATAAGAAGGCCAGCGTGTTTATGAGATAGGTGCCTTCTTGTTTTTCTCATGTGTAGATAGGTACATATAATGTATCTATAATGTACCTATAATGTATTCTTATTATTTGTAGAGTAATTGCCTTTCTGAAGTATATTCCAGCATTTATTCCATTTGTTTCCCAAACTCCCTGAAGTAGACAGGGCAGGCATATATTATTTCCACTTGATCAAGAATAATAAAACTAAAGCACAGAGAGAGAAAAATAATTTGTTCAAGATCATGTACTGAATAAGTAGCAGGCAGAGCTGAGTCTAGAGCCATGGTCTTGTGACTTCTACCCCAGCATCAGTGTCCCCTTTTGATGGCATCTCAGGTTAAAGGTGCCAGGTGTACTTTATAAGTGTCTAGCCACAGGTCAGTAGACACCTGGACTTAGGAACCTCCAGTCAGACACCTGTGCAGGATGGAGTAGACGTGGACAACTGTGGATTTAACCATATCCCTGTATTTAGGGGAGGGCCCCCTGTAGGGGGTTTGCTTCACAACATGTGCACATGGGCGTTTTGTTATCCTTTAGCCTCCTGGCTTCTCCCACTCACGCTGTTGGCTCTGTCCTCTCCACTGCCCCTCTTAGGTACATTTCACATGTGAGGTTGCAGAGTTATATCCCACTTCAGAAGCTCAGTTTATTCTGCTCCTCTGTTTTGTGGAGTGGCCAGCTGGGCCAGGGCAGACTAGTGGATAGGGTTTACCCCATGGAGGGGGAGGTTTCAGACTTCTGCAGTAAAACCAAATGAGACCTGGAAATAGTGGGCTGGAGTAGATTTAGGTTCAAACTGTGCTGGCAGACTGGGTGACTTGGGTGAGAGCTTTGTGGTTCTTTCTAGGCTTGGTGTTTTAGGCCCATGGTTCCATCTGTGGGAGCATTTCAGGACCACCTGCAGAATTTTTTTCAAAATAAGGATGCTTTTTTTGGGGCAATGAAAAATTTTGGAAATAGATAGTGGTGATGGTTGCACAACATTGTCAATTAATGCCACTGAATTATAGACTTAAAAATGGTTAAAATGGACAATTTATGTGATATATATTTTACCTCTCACACACGAAAAGATGCTATCTGTTGGGAAATGTGTCTACCCTTGGGTGGATAGGGGCAGGGAAGGAGTCTTTTGAAAAAAGACCTTTTAGTCTTTGAAAAAGCTTCTCTGGTAACTCTGGCGTAGCCTCCTTGGATTAAGAATCTCAGTTTTAAACTCCTAACTCAGTAATTTTCTCTCTTTCAACCTTGCCCAGGATTCCTTGGGTCCCCTGGCTGTCAAGGGTGTCCCACTTGTGCCCACAGCACTTGGGCCATGGCTAACAACTGGCAGGGCCAGGACTTGCACTCGGTTGTCACTGATTCCCAATGTTATGCTCTTCCACCTTCTACCCAGCTCTCTCTCCAAACCGGGGGAGCTAACCAGGGTCTGTTTTTCCTGAGTCAGCCAGTGGACCTGGTGAGACGAGCCTGCCTATAGGTAGTTGTGCTGTTACCTGCTCAGATATGGGCCTGTCTCAACTTCTTTTCCCCACAGATGTTCACACCACAGAGTCATGTGGTATGACTTGCATCCGGAAGAGTTGGGTCTGGGAGAGCTGGGCCCAGGAGAGCCTGGCCAGAAGACAGACTCTAGTTGCCCCTTCTCCTCAGTGTGACCCTTGCAAGTAGCTAGGACTTTTAGTTGCTAATTTCTTCCTGGTCCTGAACACACACATGAAATAAACAAATACTGAAGAAAGTGCTTAGAGCTACTTGGATAAAATATACCAAAAGGAAGTTCTGCAAAACAGAGAATTGGGTGAAACTAGCTGATGTTGCTTAAATCACCAAATATCAGAGGATTCTAAGTCAACACTTGCAAAGGAACTTTCTAGAGACCATGCTGTCAGACTGAGAGAAAGGACTAGAGTGAGAATTTTTGTTAGGTATCTCAATGGGTCTGGCAGTCCCCCCTTAAAACATAGGTGTTCCTTTAAGGCCTGCCAGAGTAACTATAGGACCTCAGGCCCAGTCCGCCTCCTGGAGTAGCACATGGGGCCTGTTCCTTCCTGCCAGTCACTGGCAGCTGCGCTGGGGCCAGCAGGCCTTTTCTTGCCCATTATCTTTCCACGTGTCTGTCAGCCCAGGCTTTTGGTGTGATGTCTTCTGAGGGGCCTGCCTCAGCCTGTCCCTGAAAGGCCTCCTCCTCTGGTTCTTGCAGCCTGGCTCTCTGCTGCCCCTGCCTGTCTAGAACCAAGACTGGCAGCAGCTGCCTGCATGTCCTCTCTGCTCTGCTTGACAGCAACCCAGTTCTTGGAAGAGGGACCTTAGGATCACCTTCCCTCCAACTTGCCTGGCCCGATATTTTTGATGAGGGAAGAAGATAGCAATACCACAGACATGCAATGTCATCTATACCTCTCTTGATCTCTGACCCTTAGGGGGTCTTGTCTTGGTAAATGAATGAATGAGTGAATGGATCTCCATGCATGCCTGGGTAGAACCCAGTGATCCTTTGCCACGGCAAACATCAGAATCACCTGGAGAGCTTAAGAAATACAGAATCTTAGATCCCTGACACTTTCCTGTATGACCTTCTTGATCTTTCTTTGAAGCTCTTTATAATCACTATGCAAAAGAAACACTTTATAATATGTTGACTACGTTGTCTTTTCCTTTCCCAGTTTGATTCCTGTATATCTGATTCCCCTAAAGAGAGAGCTTTGTGAGGATAGGGTCTAGGATGTGTAAAGCCTTCCTGTTCCTTAGTACTGCAGATTCTGGAAGAGCACTCAGGGAACACTGCCTTTAAGCAGGAAAGAAGCTATGAGCTGTATTCTCAACCAAGGCTAAGTCTCAGAATCATATTGAGTGTGTGTGTGTGTGTGGGGGGGGGTTGGGCAGATCCTTTTGAAAACACATATTCCTGAGCTCTGCACCTAGGGACTCATTCAGGAAATATGAGGCGGGATCTAAGATTCTGTATTTTTAAGCTCTCCAGGTGATTCTGATGTGTGCTGTGGCAAAGGATCATTATATTCTACCCAGGCTTGCATGCAGAGCCATTCACTCATTCATTCATTTATCGAATATATGTACACCACTATGTGCCAGGCAAAGGGGCACATAGATCCTGTAAGATCCTTCCCTCATGGATCTTACATGTAAATGCATGAAACGGACACATTCATGTGGACACATACGTGGATACAGATGTGCTCATGCCACTGGGACACACAGGTCTGTAGCAGAAGTAATTAGTATAAGCCATTGTGGTTGTTCGTTCCAGAAGAGGCAGGTGCTCTTGTGTTCTCTCTACAGATCCTCAGCACTCTTGTTAAAGGGACACACAGACCTGTTACCTGCAAGATTCGCATCCTGTCATCGGTAAGGATGGTGAATTACTATGAAGGATCATTCTCTCTGGGGATGTTTATTTGAGGTGTCAGTGATTTTTGAGGAGCTGAATTAGGTTTGGAGGAGGGGTAGAGCTGAGTCCACTTTAGGAGCTGGCAGCTGCTCCCTTTGTGGCCTTAGTAACCACCCTGTGTGGTCCTCTTCCTCAGCTGGAAGATACGTTGAGCCTTGTGAAGCGGATAGAAAGGACTGGCATTGCTGCCATCGCAGTTCACGGGAGGTGAGTGGTCACCTTTCTAGTGACTGACTTGCAGAGAGGTCTTCGGCCATCTTAATGATTCTTCACCAGGCCCCAGGTGACAACCAACTTCTCTAATACATATACAGCCTATTGCTGCCTAGATCTTTGACATCCTGAGGGCTGTTTCTTTATGGGATTGCATTTTTCTTTGTTTCATTCATTGAGCATCTACTGGTGGTAGATGTTAGAGACAGAGCTTTAGAGACAGAGAGACTGAGAGGAAGGAGAACCGCCCCTGCCCTCAGGATGTGTAAATGGTAGAGCGAATGATTTGCTCAAAATTGCATCATGCAGCCAGGAAGTAGTGGAATTAGAACTCTGATTCTGAATCTCATTTTATTACCACTACATTGAGCAATCGCTTCTCCCTCAAATGACCCCAGGCAGACTGCTATTCTTTTAAAGGCACTGCCTCTTTCGTCTGCCCCTACCAGACTTCCAGCTGTCACAATGACTGCTTTAAACAGTCCTTGTATCTGTAGCTGTTGTGCTCTCTACTGAGACCTGAGAGGTTGCTGAAGGCTACTCTGGGTTTCCCGTCAAATTTGCTTCCTGTGTCCAGGATATGCTTTCGTACAGAACCCCAGGCCAGGAGACTTTGGCAAGAGTGACCTCTCTTCTCTATGCGATGTCCTTTTTGGGTTCAATGGTCTTGTAAGAACAGCCCATTTTTTGCTGGTTGTGTCTCTTATAGCATTTTCAGAGAAAGGAACCCAGAACTTCAACATATAAAACAGAAAAGCAGAGCTGTATGGGTGGAAGCCAGTGGGGGGTGGGGGAGGGGCGAAAAGCTGTATACATCACACACCCTGAGGTAGCAGGTTCTGGCCCAGACTGTGTGGTTTTAGATCCCATCTCTGATGCCTTTGGCTATGTATCCTTGGACAAATCTTTTTTTTTTTTTTTTTAATTTTTATGAGTTTATTTGAGCCAAACTGACAACATATGCCAGGAGTAAGATTTCAGACGCTCCCTTCTTGGACAAATCATTTAACCTCTCTGAGCACCACATTCCTCACTTGGAAGTTAAGATAATTTCTGCTTTATAAGGTTGTTGTGGGGCTTTTATGAGATTGTGAATTTACAGCCTTGGCATAGCACCTGGCATATTGTATTCTCTGAATAAATGCAGCTATTCATTTTCACCAGTAGTTGGAAACACTAGGAAGACAGAATTTGCCAAGTTTAAAGAGAGACTATCCCGCCATCAAAGTTGTTGAGGATGGGGTAGAACTGGCTGCTGGGAATCTGGGGAAGTAGAGTGTAAGCTAGGTGACAGAGTCTCCTGAGGCCCTGTGGCTGCAGACCCTTTTGTTGAGGAATATAGCAGAGAGGACATACCCAGACAAGACCTGGGCAAGGGCTATCTGGTCAACCACCTCTTTTACTTGTTCCTGAATACAGCTCAGGTCAGGGCTCACCTCAGCATCCCTAAGACTCATTGTCATTCACAAGAACTTCTTGCAGTTGACCTTGGAGGGAGGGGCCCCATGTTGTGGTCCTGCCTCCCCTGTGGCTTGCTGTGACAGCCACTGTCTGTGGCCTGCGCTGACTACTGCACCTACCCTGTGCCAGGTGCCTCTCCCCAGAATCAGCTGCTCAACCTCGCCTCAGCATAGGCAGCTGTGTGGGAGTGGCCAGCCTGAGCAGTGGCAGCTGTTCCCGGTCCCTTGGGGAGGGCAGGACCGGGACAGTAGGGGCAGCATTCTTATGGCATTATCCCTCATCTCTAGCAGAGGTGAGGGGAAACCAGGGAAAGGCAGCATGACCTTGGGAGTCAGGCTACCCACATCAGCTCTCTGCAGCCATGCCTCACCTGCAGGCCTCCAAGACCTGGACTTGCCATACTCCTGTCCTTGATGGCCACATGACCTTCCTGAGGTTCACTAGGAAGGACAGTAAGGTTAAGTTGCCTAAGGTAACTGTGTAACTGTGACACGGCCTTTGGCACTCAGCCCTCAGCCTCATCTTTTTTGTTTATCTCCAAGGAAGCGGGAGGAGCGACCTCAACACCCTGTCAGCTGTGAAGCCATCAAAGCTATTGCTGAAACCCTCTCCATTCCTGTCATAGCCAAGTAAGCCTCTCTTCCTCATCATTTACTTTTTATGCCCACCTCACTCAGAAGGGATTTGAGCTGGGATATAAAGATGGAAGGAGATACCATTAAAAAAAACTTAAGGGAAAAGAAAAAATGGGTAGGATGAAAAATGAAGTTAGAATAAGGCTGACAAGTGCCTATCAAGTCTGTCGGCCTCTGGGAGTAGTTGATAAAGTGTGCAGTTAGCTAGGGGCCGAGGTTTAGGTTGAGGGTAGGAGTGTTCAAGGTACAGGGAGAGTAAGAAAGTGGCTCTGAAGCAGGCCTAGGAGAAGGTGAATATCACACCAGATTAGATGTGCAGGGTGTAGGGTAGGAGGCCCAAACCAGAGCACACAGAGCTATGGCCAGATCAATTGAGGTCCTAGTCTAAGCCCAGACAAGCATTCTGGGCAGCTGCGGGACCAGGAACCTAGACTGGCAATGTGTGAGGTACCCAGCCCAAAGGCTTGGTTCACTTCCACCCAGGGAGCTGGCCTGTGGGCCAGGAGTCCAGCTGATCCTGTACCTAAGGATGGCACAAACCTGATGGCAGGATAGGATAGGGAGATTCCAAACCTGAAGCCTTGATAGCAGATTCACCTGGCTCATGGAGAGGAGGGAAGGATGGCTAAGGGTAGGAGTGGTGGCCAGGCCCTGCCTTCCCCAGGCCAAGAGTTTTAGGGGTTTGGAGAGGAGAGGGCTACTCAAGACCCTGGACCCTTTTGCTACTGCTGCCACCTGAGGGTTCCTCTGTCTCTGACACCCTCCAATGCTGTCTCTGTAAACAGCAGTTTACAAGTGGGCCCTTGGGCTGCAGGGTGGCAGGAAGGAAAATTGCAACTGAACTGGGTCTCCTTCCTTCCTCTCATGGTCACCACTGCTTCTGTTCCCTCTCTAGGGTTTCGACCCAGCCTTTAGTGGGCATATAGGTGTTCCAGCCTGGGGGTTTCTTGTAATCCCAGTATCTACTTACAGACCCATGTCTTCAGATATAGACTGGCTTTACCCACAGTTTAGGATGAAGTAGAAGGAAGGTAAAGTCTTGAGGATACTTATTAAGTTCCTGGCATGGTTTGGGCTGCTTTCCTATATTATCTCACTTGGTGCTCCTGACCCCGTAGTGGGATATGTGTGAGAATCTTCAGTCTCCCGAAGTGTGCACAGCTGAAGGACTTGGCCAAAGCCACACAGTTAATGTGAGGCACACCTGGAGTTGCCTTTTTTTTTTAAATGCTGGGACAAAAATGGGGATACCTCTCAACCCCCTGTTGCTTTTCAGTGGAGGATCTCATGACCACATCCAAGAGTATTAGACATCGAGGACTTTCGACAAGCCACAGCAGCCTCTTCAGTGATGGTGGCCCGAGCAGCAATGTGGAACCCATCCATCTTCCTCAAGGAGGGTCTGCGGCCCCTGGAGGAAGTCATGCAGAAGTACATCCGATACGTACGTCTCTGTGCTTTTTTTTCGAAACAAACATTTCTCCCTGTCTGCCACATTCCTGCAGAAAGCTTTGGGTGAGGCCCCAGCTACCAGCTGCCAGCAAGCAGCCCTTGCCATTCTTCTCCTTTTCTTTTCAGTTCTGGTCATGTAGCATTGAACCTCCCTGGCTGCGATACGAAGAGAGGGTACGGGAGGTGCACCCCTAATCACCTCCTTCTAAAGCTTCCAAGGTGTGGAGTCATAGCAAGGACCTCTGGATCCAGGATGCTGTTGGGCCCCAAACACATGATCTCTTCCTCACCCCCCACGCATACATGCACATGTACAATGATAATGGGGTCTGTGTCACTGAAGATGCCATGCAATGGATTGGTGCCAGAGCAGCCAGAGCCAGGAGGAGGCATTGTAGCTGCTGTTGTTGACAGACTATCTCCATAGAGACTTCTTACCTGGTCATTAGTCCAAATCATATCTTGCTAATTCCAAGCATGCTTTAACCCCTGACTTAAGGTATAGTCAAACTTTAACCCTCTCCTTACAGAATAGCTTTTCTTCTTACTGGGAGCTTGATGGTAGTGCCAAGGGCATTTCTCTGTAAAGGAAATTTTTTTTGACAAGTTCACTTGCCCTGTCGCTTTGGCACATCCCTGGAACTTGGTGGGACTCTGATCAGCTGTGCATGTCTGTAAGTAGAGACAGTGAGTGGTCCTCGGATTCTTCAGTGAGTTGGGCCTGGGCCCTCACCCAGAGCAGACTTCCACCTTCCTCTTCAGTTTTGGGGCTCACACCCTCCTGGGAGGGTTGGGAGAGTCCAGATGGCTCTTCAAGCCATGGCAATGCCTGGACAGTTGTGACTGCTGTGGCATGTGTGTGTCCGCTGTGGCTGTGCAGGCTGGGTATGGTAGGAGGCCCTGAGGCCTGTGTCCAGAGTTGGGTGGCCTCTGTCCCAGAATATCCCTGGTTTGATGCTACAGCCCTAATCCCTGGTTTTGGGTGTCCTGTTGGACTGGTGACCACTAGGTTCTCCAGTGGCCTGGGTTAGCCAAGGGCAAGGGGGCTTGCTTCAGCCCAGGTCAGCTGTCTAGCTCTTCTGGCTGGCTGGCAAGTCTGTGGCAGAGAGGGCACGTTCAATTGTGCTGAGCTTGCTCACTGGGTGAAAGGCGATGCTATCATTTGTGCTCAGCCTGACCTTTGGCAGCTTCTCAAGAGTGTGTGTCGTCCTGGAGAAAGGGAGTAGCTTTCAAGCATAGGTGGGGCTGTTTCTGGTCCAGCCAGGTGCTGTCTGTTTCAAATAAACTGAATCAAAGCTTTGCTGCCAGCCAGGGCTTACCCACATATCCCTGCTTTATCCTGAGCATGCCATGGCACATTCCCAGTCACTGAAAACATAGGCCTAGTGGTAATATTAGAAGAGTGTAGGGGCCAAGGGGTTAGAAGGAGTTCTGGAGGGCTGGGCACCCTTCGCCAACACTCTCCTGCCCACCCCACGCCAGGCAGGCTCTTACTGGGTACCCCGGGCAGTCAGTGGTCTTATCTCCCTGAGCCTGCACTTCCCAGTCTGTGAAGTAGTGGTGACAGTTGAACCTCACGCTTGTATAGCTCAGTGAAGTGACAACACATGTGAACATATTCGGTAGATGGGGCTGTGTTTTAACCACGTAGGGGAATTTGGAGACAGGCCATTTAAGATGTGGCAAGGGAAGGAACCCACCGTGGTAGTAAGGAATAGAAGAATTTCACCCTTGTTCTGGGGCTGGTTCTGCCACAATAGAATTTGGCTTCTTTCCTCTCCCTGCCCTGGAAGATGCTTGCCAGCAGGTCCTCCATGGTTGCCTATGGTGTTGAAGCAGGAGGGACTACCAGGTGGGCAGCACGTGGGCTCATGTCGGTTCTTCCCTCAGGCCGTGCAGTATGACAACCACTACACGAACACCAAGTACTGCTTGTGCCAGATGCTACGAGAACAGCTGGAGTCACCCCAAGGAAAGTTGCTTCATGCTGCCCAGTCTTCCCAGGAAATTTGGTGAGAGGGACAATAGGCTGTCCGTGCAGACGTTGCCCAGGCTTAACCCTGAGTCCTAGGCTGACTCTACCAGGGGACCAGCGACACAGCTTCTGGAGATTGATGTGCAGGAGTGGGGTAGTACTACAGCTTTACCTCGCAGAAGCGGGTACTTTCAAAGCTTTGGAACTTTCTGTCCCCGAAGTGATCCTCAGCAGCAAGAGTTTGGGGAACTAGGGCACTAGTTGGATGGAGGAATGTGAGGGTTGGGCTTGGAAATTCCTGGGGAGGAATGGGCTTTTCCAGTAACAGATCTATCACACGCCATGCCACCAAGATCCAATTGTCAAGAGATTTGGGGTTGCAGAATGGAGCCCTTGGCCTGAGCCTGCACTCACAGCCCATCACTCTGCTGTCTGAGAGGCCACCCCTTGCTCCTCTAGACCTAGTATAGATCCAACTCAGGTGGTTGACATTGGGAGCCCCTCACAACCTGACCTCCTGCCTGCTCCCACAGCTCTTTATTTACGCTTTTTCCCACCTCCATGGATCTGTGCTTGTACTGGGTCTTCTGCCTGAATGCTCTCTCCCCAACATGTTGGTTGTCTATATCCTCCCTCCTCTAAAGAAGCCTTAATGAACCACTCTCACCTCCAGATATCCATCTTCGCCAATGTCTTCCAGCCCTCAAGATGCTTCCTAGAAAAGCCTTGCCAGAACCCTCCTCCTCATCTTGGGTTTGTGGTGTTGGTTCTGTCCCTACCCCACCGATCTTACCCAGCTTGACCCAGGAGTCTTGTGAGCTCAGGAGTATAATTTTCAAGATTATAACTGTAGCTCTGGGTGGTACCTCAATTTAGGTGAGGCCTAACTGCTTGTGGCTGGGGCAGGAAGTGGAGAACCACTCAGTGGTCAGGCCTCTGTCTCTTCCGCCCATGGGCCCACATGAGAACGTGGCTACGCATACCTCCGGTGCTTGATCAGTGTAGGTTAGCTCACTCACTGCTGGCTGGGGACATCTGCCTGTGTGCTCTTCCTTGAAAGAGAAGCTGGGGTCGGGTGGTGGAGGTGACCTTTAGAACCCTTTCCACCCAGCCCTGCCTGCCCTCCAGTGTCCACCCTCAGGGGCCCACATTCACTGTCCACCTGCCACTCCAGGCCGAAGCCAGGGTTAGGTAGAAGGTACCTTCTGATGGCCAGGTCCTAGTGGTGGTTTGGTGTGTGCTGGGGGGCATTCCTCAGGGGCAGGGCCCTGGGCTCCTGCAGTATTTCCCTAGATGCTGACTCCCCTTAAAGGCTCGCACTGTTCTACTTGTCTCTCCCTAGTGAGGCCTTTGGCCTTGGTGCCTTCTATGAGGAGACCACACGAGAACTGGATGCTCGGCGGGCTGAGCTCTTGGCCAGGACCCCAGAGGAGGCAGGGGATCCAGCTCAGGACACCTCTGATGTCATTAAGATGGCTGTCAAATTTGACCGGTAGGTCTCCAGCTTGGCTTCCGTTTGGGCTAGGGCCAGTGCCTCTGGGCTGCTTGGGCCAACAAGCTGGCTGTTATATGTGGTTAACGACAAGCGGACCATAGGTCACTTTGGTTTGTACCCTTGTTCTCAGTTTTCAACAACTCAAAGAAAGCACTTTGGAGAATATAGTCCCTGAAAGCCCAGGCAGCGCTGTCAGGGTTGGACATGTTGTCCCCAGGGTGACTGAACTCTATTCTTGCCCTCACTCACCACCCCCTCTCACAACTCGGGGTGGGAGGACTTATTTCCTTCTGTCCCTGAAAGTCTATGCTTTTTCCCTGGCCCTGAAGAAGGAGCTGCCTACAAGAGACTCTCCAGCAGCAGTGAGACCCTAATCCTTATCTGACTGTGCGACTCCTGCCTACACTGGCTGCTCCTTACCAGCCCTGTGGTGTCTTCTCTAGGTAGAAGTAGCCTTAGGCCAATTACTACCTCAGACTGTGACTCAGCTTTAATTTGGGCCCTCATCCTTATCCTCTACAATCTGGGATCTGAGCCTTTCTCAGGTCCCCAGGCCCAGCCCAGAAGCCAGTCTTGTCTTGCAAGGGCTGGGGAGGAAGGGTGTGGGAACAGCTGTTGGGCAGTCATATTCAGGGGGAGCTCCTGGTGGGAAGTTGCAACATGATGCAGACTGACTCCAAAACCAGATTCTACTGTGTCTAAAGCAGCAGTAGATCATTCTGACCCTCAGCAGACATAGTTAGGTGGGTGCTAAGCTAGATCCCTGAGACAATGGTATGGTTACCTGTGTTCCTCAACCTCGTCCACTTCCTTCTGATCTTGTCTTGAGAGGCAAACTGGATCTTCCTTCTTGGCTGTCAAAGGCTGTTCTCTAGGCTGGAGTTCAGACTGCTGGAGCTAACTTCCCACCCCAGTTCCCTAAGCATGGTGAAGCCCATCTTCCCTTTAGGTAGAACGCAGGCCCCAAGTTGCTGCTAGGACAGAAATGGGAGGTCAGGAGAATAGTACAGGAACTTAGGGCAGCAGTGTGATGTTTCAGTTCCTGCAGCTCTTATCAGGAACTGAGTGGGGCCTCTGCTGAGTAATGGAGTAGTGATGGCCATTGGGCCTGATTCCTTTTCCTTTTTCCAGGAGAGCATACTCACCCCAGATCACCCCCAAGATGTGCCTGCTGGAATGGTGCCGGAGGGAGAAGTTGGCACAACCTGTATATGAAACCGTGAGTTCCTGGCTGTGTGACTTGCTCTGCATCCAGCCCCACAGCCTTCCCACAACTGGTGCCATCACTCCTAGCACACCCATTGCTCATACCCTGGACTCCAGACCTCTTGGCTGGAGCCTGGCTTAGCCCTCTTTGGGCATGCAGCAGTTACTGGTGGCTGGACCAGTTGCTGATAGTGCCTTTCCTTTGACAGTGGGCCTGTTGTCTAATTGTGGCTACTTTCATAAAATGGAACTAGTGACTTAAGCAAAGGGCTGCCAGTGGTGTTGCTTAGGCAGGGGAGCTGTCTCTGGAAAGAGCCCAACTGGCTTAGGAAAGGGTGCCCAAACCTAAAAGTTAGACATGTTTTTGGAACAGGCCTCAGCCAATGGGGCACAGAATTGGGCTCCAGAACGGGGCCCCTCAGTGGACTTTCAGATAGGAGCGCTCAACTTCCTTTGATCCCCATGGCTATGACTTGTTTAGGTTGCCCTGTCTCTTATGAACTGGACTTCTGACCTCCAAGCTCGTACCTTTTGGGCCTTGTGTCTTCCTCTGCCAGAGTGACATTTCCAAAGCGAATCTGACCTCTACCTCCCTTGCTCAGGTCCTCATCAGCTCGTCAGTGCCTTTGGGACCAAGCCCTAGTTCCTCAGCACAGAGCACGAGACCCCCCTCCCCCCAGCCCCAACCCCACCTGCTTTTCTGCTTTAAGTGTCATCCACTCAGCTCTCTCCTCTGCCTCATCACCTGGTCTCTCTGCCAGATGCTGTCTTCTTTGCCCTAATCCTTGTCGCCTCTTACCCCTTTGCCATCTGGTGGACTCCTCATTTGGGGGACCTGGCCCATCCAGACATCAGTAGGAGGACACTCCATAGTCACACACAGCTAAGGGCTCTGCTGGTCCTTTGTGTAGGTGCATGGTAGAATTCCTCTGACATGCTGCAGTGTCATTGTCTGTTTGTATATCCACCTTTCTTCCCTGGAAAACGCACCATACATTTCTGCTGGGAAGGAGCATGTGGTACAGGTAGCTTTCATTTGACTTAGGTAGAAGGCCTTCCTTTTCTCTGCCTTCAGTGTGACCCCAGCAGGTGGGCTTCCAGGGCTCATTCCTCTTCCCCTCATGTTGCCATCCCTGTTTCCTTTGCTCTCTCTGTACCAGGTTCAACGCCCCCTGGATCGCCTCTTCTGTTCTGTTGTCACTGTTGCTGAGCAAAAGTACCAGTCTACCCTGTGGTGAGTTTCCTCATCAGTGGGCTAGCACTGGCTTGGGAAGGTTGGGAGATGGTGTACCCTGCTGGTAGCATTCCTGGGTGATGACCCCTTCCTCAGTTTTGGCAGAATCTGTGCCAAGGGTGTTGTAAAGTCCGACCTCACAGCCTCTAGTCCTGCAATCTGTCTGTCCATCTGCCTCAATCCCCTATCCCTCATCTGCCCAGGGACAAGTCCAAGAAACTGGCGGAACAGGCTGCAGCCATCGTCTGTCTGAGGAGCCAGGGCCTCCCTGAGGGTCGGCTGGGTGAGGTGAGCACCTCCTTGCACAAACGCAAGTGGGAGGCCCCTGACCAAGACCCTGGGGGGCCCAGAGCTCAGGAGCCAGCAATGCCTGGGGAACTGTGCAAGAAGCCCTTTGTAGCCTTGGGAAGTGGTAAAGAGAGCTCTCTGGAAGGCTGGTGACCACTGTCCCTACCCTGGTGATCCTCCCCATGGGCCTGGCCCTAAGATGACTTAGGTACAGATCATGAACCAGAGGGCTATTGGACAATTTGCTGCCTCTGCCTGACAGGAATTAAGAGGTTCTGGCCTGGGCCATCAGCCTGGAACATGGGACAAGGGGTGCCCAGAGCACCCATCTCCTTTGGTAGATCTGATTGGCAGGGCCAAGTTCCCAGTGACTTCAGTATTTTCTTTGAGAACGGGCTTTTCAGGTGGAACCTCCCCAACGTGACATTGGTACAGTGCAATAAAGACACCCTCCACCCTCGCCCATGGCTGGCTGTTTTAGCCTTGATCATCTTCACACATGGATTGATGGCCTGGCATAATTATTCTACTCCTACGCTCTGTGCAGAGCTGGAGCTTCCTAAAGCTTACCTTTTATCCATCCTTATGGGTCTGGATGGAAGTAGGGACAGGGTATCTCACCTTTAATGCTCATTGGACTTGAGCTGAATCAGGAAGGCCCAAGAAGCCCATTTTACTGATGGTAAACCTGAGGCAATGGCCATCAGTTGATTGGCTTTCCTGATGAGAAGTGATATGGGGTCTGGGGCGATGATTAGGCTATTTGGTCCCCCAGTAAGGGACCAGCTCAGGCAAATGGGGGTACTGGGCCTGACCCTCAACTGTCTGGAGCTCAGACCTGAGGTGCTTGCTCTGGTTAGAGGATACTGGAGACTGCTGATTACAACAATTTGGGGCCCTTGAGATTGCCCGCCCACGCCACTGCCCCCTTTCACCCCCACCATCCCGTTTGGGCCGGAAGGAAGTGGCAGATTCTCTTTAATTTCCTCCTGGCAGTAAGAAGCAAACAAACGGCTACCACAACTCAACTTGTGGGGCCACCCCCGCTTACTGGGAGGGGCGTTCTGACCAAAGGTCCCTGCCCAGTGCCGCCCCTGCTTCCTCAGCTGTAAACATGTGGCTTCTCCTCCCCTTTTTCAAGCTCTGTTGGGAGGGGGGATTCCTCTCTGGTCCAAGGCCATGTTCCTCCCATCTCCCCCAGGGTAAGGCCCCTGTGCCAGCCAGCGGCCCCTGGCCCTGTGGCCTGAGTCGAGGGTTGGGCAGAGGTCTCTGTCTCAGTCCTGGAGGTGTCCCTCCAGGCACCCACATTGCTTTTCTGTATGCAGATAAGGATACTGCACTACCAGTGGCCTCCTAGAGCCCGTTGCTATCTGACCTTGGGCAAGTCACTTCTTGTCCTCTCTGGGCCCAAGGGCCCTCCTCTGAGAATGGGATCAGCTGTTCTCTGCCTGCTTGAAACTGGCTGGGGGATAAATAGGCTAGCCCTGTGATAGTTCACTGTGTGGCTAATGGGGTCACTCCATGCTGAGACTGCCCTAACTGCTCAGACCAGTGGTCCCGGAGAAGGAGCCCCACCCAGGAGAGTGACAGGCTTAGTCCAGTCTCAGCCATCAAGCTTTAGGCATAATTTATTTCTGATTTTTTCTTATAAAAAACTCTCAGTGAAAATACCTTTGTTTTTCCTCATACCCCGACTGGAACAGGGCAGACAGAGAGACCTCAGTAGACCCCCAGGCATCCTGAGCCAATCAGAGCTTGTGGGAGGACCCTGTGTGGGCCAGGCACTAAGTGAATTAAGATCCACTTCTTCCCTGATGGGACTGGGCTTTGTCCTTAGCCCTCTTTGCCCACCATTGTAATTTTCTGGGGAAACCCCTTCTCTGGCAGGGTCAGGTTCATTTCCAGGCTACAGAGGAGAGGCAGGGGTAGAGGTCAGCTGCTAAGATAGAGTCTGGAGTGTGGGGATTTTGAGGGCCCAGGAAAAGCATTATGGAGAGGGTCATTCACAGGGGAGCAGGTGGGGAGTGGCTAGTGCGTGTTCTATGACTAAGGATGTCTGATAAAGATCCTGGTTAAATATGGTCTCAGTTTAACACACCTTGGTGATACATGCCCTGGTCTCAGAGTGACCTGCCTAAGACCTGGTACTGACTGGGAGGGCCTAGTCACTTCTGAAAGCTCCACCCACTGTTCTCATCCCACCTTAAACTAAGGCCACTCACACACAAACCCCTCTCTGGACTAGTGGCCACCACACTTATCCATCCATTCCAGCCACCTGGATTGAGGACTTACTCTTAGCTCATCACATTTGGGGATAAATGGTTTTGACATGAACGTGAGAGGGAGGGATGAGTAAGGCTAGATGGAGAATGTGACAGGTCTTCCAGAGACCACAGCAAGAAGACTTGACTTGTGCAGATGAGTGGGGGAACCTCCTACCCCTGCAGTCCTGCACTTAGTTCCTTCCAGGTGTCACTTGTGCTCAGAACTGTACCACAGCTCTCCACTGTCCTCTGGATCAAGCCCAAACTCCCTGTCTTCTGAATCCTGTGCTGACTTTTTTTGATTGTAGTCTGCTGAGATTGGGAGCTGCTCAAGGGCAGTCCTTGTGTCCCCTATGGCTAGCCTTGGCATGAGGATGGGGTAGCAGGCACTGAAGAAGAACCAAAAACAAGAGTTTGGGCAGGAGAGATGAGTGGTATGGAGGGAAGAACTTTCTAAACTCTGACTTTCCTCCAAGGGTCCTGTTTCCTCTGATGTGGAACAAGGGGAGCTGGACTCAGCTAAGCCGTACCATCTCATGGCTCAGAGGCCGCAGGAAAGCCTTCACCATGGGAGCTCAGAGTCAGGCCTATGGCAGCTGATGAAATAGATGGCTTTCCCTAAATCTCAGGCCTGGCTGGCATTCACACAGGAGGGAGGTTGTACAGAGACCCACACATTTTTTTTCTACTAGCCAGCCCAGTTGGGTTCTGTATACTGCACTGGTACTCTGGTTTTCCTGGTTTCACAGGGCTCTCAGAAGGCTGGAGGTGAGTCAGATGGCCTTCTGCCATCTAAGAGAGCTTTGGAGCTGGCCTGAGGAAGAGCTCATGGGGGAGATCCTGGTCCTAGCTGAGGAAAAGCGGTGGAGAGAGTTCATATACTGGTGTGTGGGGGAGTGTCACAGCCTGTAGAGCTCCCAGCCATTGCTACCTTTCTTAGAAAGATGGTAACACTCTTCCTGAAGTTGGTGCCCACCCCTGCCTCAGCCTTTATCACTCTACATTGGGTTCTCAGTTTCCTCCAGACCAGAAATCTTCCCCCAGACCTGACCCCTTCTAAGTTTTCTACAGGTGCACATTGGCTGGGAACACAGTGGCGTCACTGAGCAGTTGATGAGTGGGTGAATTTTTAAAGCCATCTACAGCTTCTGTGGCCCTTTCCTAGCAGTGGGGCTGACAGGCCCTTTCCCTCTTACCTTCCCCCGGCCTGGCTGGCTGAGTCCCTGGTTCAGGTAAAGTCATGTCTAGAGGGCAGAGAGGCCTGGATAAAGGTCCATTTTCTGATCCAGGTGATAACCTGGGAGGTATGTATGTGTGGAGATAGGGAGACAACCTGAAACTGCATTGTTTTATGGGAGGGGGAGGTGAGCTGGCTAACCTTCTGGGGCCTTTTACTATACTAGGGTCATGTTACATGTGCTACTAATTGGCAGGCTAGCCATCTGCCTAGGGCAGAAGCCTGCTAAGTTAGTACCATTTGGCCTCTTAGTTCCATACTCAGCCATTCAAAGTCGGAGATCCTTTGAAGGCAGGACAGTTTATTTGGAAGATGTTATACCTACTTAATGCCATTTGCTCCCTCTCTTCCACCACTGTTATCCTCTCCTGCCTCTAACCTTCTCCCAATCCAATCCAGTGATTCATCTAGAATTCTGAACATGGACGTCCCCTGCTCTAAACCCTTCTGTAGCTTCCACTGCACTCAGGATAAAGTCCAGATATCTTGCAGTGGCCTGTAGTACTCCGTCCATTCATCCAGCCTTTGCCTTTTGCTCACTGCATGTATTTTCTGGTCTCCAAGTCTTTGGAAATCTGTTCTCTGGAACCGTCTTTTTCACCTTTTGCCCATCTCTCCAATTCATACTTAGCCCTGTGGAGGACCTGTAGCCAGGGTGATTATGAACCTTCTCTGAGCTGGCATAGCCCTAATCTCTTTACACAGTGATTATAGATTTGCTAGCTTCCTCTCTCCCACCTCTGAAAGGAGACTAATTTACCTCTACATCCCCAGGTCCAGAACAGGTATCGGTACAGAACCCTGGGCAGGAAAAATTTTCTGACCTCAGGGTTGAACCAATCCAAGATAAAAGTTTCCTTTGCTCTGGATGTTCCCTGTCCTGACCTAAGACCTAGTTAGGCTATCCCTAGGGCTCGCTGGTAGCTCAAGTATCACATATTAAGACATCTCTGCAAGGAGCTCCACCTTGCCCTCTTCTCCCAAGGGCTTTTTGTGGGCAGTAGGACGTGCCTGGGGCCTTGGACCTGAACTCAAGCCTCTGAGAGGGACACAGCATCCTGGGTTTCTCAGCAACTCGCCTGTAGGGATGATACGCCCTGCGGGGTCTGGAGCTAGGGGAGTTGGTCTCTCAAGCCTCTCCCAGCTCCCGGTCAACCCTGCACCTTGGAGCATCCCTAAGTAAACAAGTCAGGCTCAGCGTTCCCGGGCACCAGCTCCATTTCAGCCCCCAGGAGGCCGCGTCTTGGGTCCTCTCGGGGGAAGATAGGCCTGGGGAGGGGCCAAAAGCGAAAACCGTACTTTAGATACAGTGTCACTTCCTCCCCGCTAACAGCCACTCGGTTCGGGTATCACAATCCCTCCTGCTTTCATGCTCTGAGATGCAGAGGTCAGGGTCCTTAAGTGGAGCGAGTTCACAACGAACTTTCCGGTTCAGTATTCCCAACTCGCAGGAGGACAGATCCTGCCTGCCTGGCTTTCCTGAGGCCTCGAATACACCAGCAGTGCTCGAGGCATCAGCTGCCAGGCCGGCTCGTCCGGGCAGACAAAGGCGCAGCCAGAGAAGCGCGGGACCCATCCCCGAGCTCAGATTCGGGACTTGTGCAGCCCACGTCTCCGAGATCTACCCCATCCCACGCTAGTTGGAGGCTCGTCGGTCCCCACTTCTCGAGACCCCGACTTTAGGGGTGGGGTGGGATGAGAGTGTGAGTGGCGTTCACGTCAATCCTCCGGTACCCTGATACCCTCCCCAAACCAGCCAAACGAAGTGACCCTTCAGTACCGCGTAACCGAACCTATAACCCTAGTGCTCCGGCGCCGCTTCCTGGACTTGAGCTCCACCCAGGACTATTCTCAGATTGGCGGGCGGTGGGCTCCTTAACCCAATTAGGACTATCGACATCGTACTTGCGTGCCGGAGCCTGGTTTAGAAGGAGTTGGGAAGGGACTAGAGGCCAGACTACAACTCCCAATGGGTAGCGGGGCTAGCCAGCTCTGCATATTTACGTGATTTCCTTCTCCGGGAGGGGGAGTCACGCGGTAGGCCGGTGAGTGGGCGGGGCCCTCGGACTAGCCCGCGGCTCCAGTGGCCTATGGGCGGCCGGGTCAGATGGGCGCGCTGTAGGGGGCGGGGTCGGGCGCGCGGCACGGCTCGGGAGCGCGCCGGCGGCGGCGGCGGCGGCGGCGGCGGCGCTTGCGGGGCGGGGAATGTCGGCTACGGCCACTGAGTCGGCTTAGGCACCAGAGACTGGCAGTGGCGGTGGCTCTTGGTAAGGTTCGGCGCGCGGCCAGCTCTTGAGTTCGGAACGGAACGCTTGGTGTCGTGGTCCCCGCCCGGAAAGTTTGTCGCGGAGCCGCGACCTCCTGGCCGGCGCGGCCCGGCATGAAGCGGCGCTGAGGAGCTGTCGCCGCCGTCGCCGCCGTCGCGTGAGGAGGAGCCGCAGCACCCTGGGCCACGCCGATGACTACTGCAAACTGTGGCGCCCACGACGACCTCGACTTTAAACTCGTCTTTGGCGAGGACGGGGCGCCGGCGCCGCCGCCCCCGGCTCGCGGCCTGCAGGTGGTGCCGGGCCGGGCCGGGCCGGACGGTGGGGCGTCTGCTCCTCTTCTCGCTCGCACGAGCTCGCCCTCTGCCTGGTCCCTTGGTTGTCCCAGTCTGTATGCATGCGTGTGATGAGTGAAGCGTGAGTTTAAATCTTCGAGGTGGCATGTGGGTCGCAGCGACGTGGAAGTGGCCGCGGGCTTGGCTGGAAACGAACTGGTGGGGAACTCGACTCCAGGACGCCTGTGGGCAGTGGACGCCTGGGGTTGGGAGGCCGAGGGTCGGGGCCGCTGCCCAAGTGGCGTCTGGTTGTCGCTGCTTTGGCCAGAGTGGTGTGGAGAAAATGTCCCTGTGAAGTTTAAGTGCACTTGGATTTTAAAAATCTTTATTTGAAAGATGCGCATTCTAGGAGCTTCGAAAATTGTCGCACATGTCTGTTAAATCTACTTTGCTGCAAGAGTAATGTTATCTTGTTTGAGTTCCACTTGTGCAAGTTTATGGCCCACATTTAATTCGAAGTGTAACTCATAACGGAACTTTCTGAAAACTAGGTTTATTTTCTCGAGCAAAATGTTTCGGAAGATTACAAGAAAGTGGTTTGCCGTGTTCGTAAGTCTCCTAGAAAGTTCTGGAAGTCAGTTTTTATTTTTTTAAAAAGCTCACCTCGGAAGATGTTTTAAAAGAGACCGGGAATTGGGAAGACTGGGCACCATAATGCTTGGAGGTCAGACCAATCAGGAAATAGAAACGGGATGGCTGGGGACTTCAAGCTCTCCTGTGACCTGGTTTGGAATACTGTGCTTCATTAAGTTCACTTTCCCTATTACATATGCAAGCGAACTTCAAAAGGGAGATGGATAAGGCTAATCCCTATTTATTCTTTCCGGGTATTAGGTGAATTACTTCATGTTTATATTGATGTTCAACAGACTTCTGTAGAGTTAATTGAAAAAACATATCTGAACGTGAGGCATAAGGATTCTCTGGGCAGTCTTTGTCTTATCAGCGCTTTTAGTCTTTATATGTTAGACGTCTTTTTCAACATAAATAATTTGCAGTAGTTATTTGTTGGCTGCGTTTATTTTAATTTCACTGAGATCGTTCGAATACCTATTATGTCAAAGGCACTATTAGGTACTGTTCAGTGTTATGATAGATACAAAAAAAGACAGGTTCCACAAGGAGCGTGGGAAATGGGGGAGGGGGCACATAACCCAAATAACTGTGCTACTAGGCAGACTGAATGTTGGAGAGGGTGGTACTGAATTGTACTTAGATTATTGGGATTTAACAACATCTAAACAACTTGTTTGAGTATTTTCATTATATAAAAAAGATGATATCTGCTACAAATTGTCACAATGATGTCAGCAAACTTATTGGGCACAAACTTGATTAGAACACATTATGTACCAAATAGGTATCAGTTAAGGTGTTAACCAAACATGAGTAATAAAGGAGTATCATCATGTAAATAAGAATTTTTTGTACATCCAAAATATTGAATGACATTTAAAAGCTATGAGAAATGATTTTTACTAAAAAGTGCAAAAAACATTTTGGTACTGAAATGGGTCTAGAAGGAGTTAAGATTTGAAATTTGATTTATAACTGAAATTCACAAATTTGAGCAGTTTTGTTACAAAAAATATTCTAGTAGCTATTTTTTTAAAATTAAGGTGAAATAAATACACAACACAATTTGAAATGAATGATTCAGTAGCATTTAGTGCATTCACAATGTTGTGTAACCTCTACTTCTGTCTAGTTCCAAAACATTTTCATCACCCCAAAAGGAAACCCTGAACCGATTAAAATTGTTCCCCATTCTTCCTGCAAACGCCCCCTCCAACCCCCAGCTCTGGCAGCCTAGTCCATGACTTGGAATCTGTCTCTATGAACTTTCTTATTCTGATTATTTCTTATAAATGCATACCTACATCTGTGATCTGTTGTGTCTGCCTTCTTCCACATAGCATAGTGTGTTTGTGGTTCAACCGTGTTGTAGAATGTATCAGTACTTCATTCTCTTCTATGGCTGAATAACATTCTATTGTATATATTCCCCAATTTGTTTATCCGTTCATCCATTTACGGACATTGGGGCTGTTTCTACTTTTTGGCTACTGTGAATAGCGGTGCTGTGAATACCTAGCAGCTAATTTTTAAATCCTATTGAGAAGGATATAGTGTATATTTAAAGCTAAGGTTTCAAAATTACTGTTTCACAAAAGTAGTTTTCGTTTTAATAGGGATAATAACGTGTAGTTTGAAGCAACTAGTGGATTAACTGACATGGTTTTAGGATAATAATATGCAGTAAAGTGGGCCATAAGAATCAAATTGCTTGGTAGAATTCAGGTCAGTATTGGGTTATATCAATGTTTTTACTTGTTTTGGGATTTTCTTCCTTGTTGGAATAGAAGTTCCATAAGGGCAGGGATAATAGTGTCTATGTCTTATTTATAGTTGTGCCTAGCACAGTGCCTTTAATATGGTAGGCACCCCATTGAATTAATGAATAAATACTGCTTAAGTTTTGAGTCAGTGCTCACTTATTTGTGGTAGAGGTTGATGATGAGACTTGTTTCAGTTCTTTGGCTTTAATTAGTGAGATCCACCAGACAGCAGATCTTGGTAATTTTGGGTTGTGGGTTTTCCATCTCTAAAGATTCAAGAGTACTTGTATCACATATCAATTTCTATACAGAAGATTTTTGAAAAATATTTAGGGAGGAGTGGTTAAGAGGATGAATACTGAAGACAAGCCAAGGGGCTGAATTTGGTGAATGTCCTAAGCACATTTGTTAAAGTACAAATTAGATAATATGATTTGACACTTGATAATGTCAGATACGTTTGTGACTGACTTTTTTTAAATTAAAAATTATTGAGATGTGGCTGACTTTTTAAGATTATTCCTTACTGAGGTGTTTTCAGATTTTTCCCATTAAAGAAAATTTAAGAATTTTGAGTCTTTAGCTTTTTTTTTTTTTTTTTTTACTGTTGAGGACAATGCTAGCCTTGATTTTTCCAGTTAAAAATGAATCAAACTATTTTGTTTAATATTTCTTTTACTGAATATGTAGCTTCAAAATGAAGATATACCTCAATAGTAAATAGAGAATTTAAAATTGGCAAATGTTTAACATTTATTAACATAATTCGCCATTATAACGGGCAGCTTCTGGTGCTCTATTTTAGTGTACTGATTATATATCTCTAGTTTAATGATAAAATAATCTTTTCAAATTAAAAATTTCACTCT
This sequence comes from Eonycteris spelaea, assembly GCA_003508835.1. Lineage (NCBI taxonomy): Eukaryota > Metazoa > Chordata > Mammalia > Chiroptera > Pteropodidae > Eonycteris > Eonycteris spelaea. The sequence continues at coordinate 319,180 of PUFA01000026.1, read as the reverse complement.
CAGTGTTGGTTCATTACTAAATATTGACTTTCTAGTCCTGAATGAGAGTCACTGGGAGTGTGCCGTACTGTGTGTAGTGTAGTATCTTATCTACTGTTGCTTTTTAAAAAGGGAGAAATACCTTAGATACAATATGTATTTCTGTAATAAATTTACTTTATGATAAGGTATGTGTAATTTTGTCAGATATCACTTTAATACCCAACTTTTTCATATGTAAAGTTGAGGAACTTTTCCTAGATCATTGTCTAGTCTTTACTCTGTAGTGTTTTTACTTTGTTTAGTGCTTGGAGACCTGATTCATGGGTTCTTTATAATATACTGTTTCTTAGATAATTTTATTCTCACTTTCCAGTTTTTATGGATAATTTTTTACTCAACATTTTTGTTTTATCTTGTGTTAAATAAAGTAATATGTTTAAAGCTCTTGGCACAGTCCTTGATCCAGTGGTGCTCATTAAGTGGTGGTAGTTAACATTTCTTTAAAAAAAGAACACTAAAAAAAACTGATGATAGGTTATTTTTTACATACTCCTCGAGGTCCTTTTCCGTATACTAAACTAAAACATGTTAGTGAACCAGTCATATAAATCTTACTTAGATGAGTTGGAATATGTTTCTTAGACATTCTTATTTTATCCTCTTAATTCTATTATTATTTTCAAATTTACATACTTTCTCATATCCTACTAAATATAAGTACTGAAGGTCATTCGCTTTTCATTGTTTTTCTACTCTTGATTTAAGTTGTTACTGACTCAGTACGTGTGATGAAAGGTGCTTGATTTGCTAACCATATTAAGTATAATTGGTTATTTACATCAGTATGAAAAAGGGGAAGTTGCATGTATAGTTTCCTGTAGAAATTTAATGGTGGGTTTGTACAGCACCCTAGGTACAGTAAAGGGTGATTTGGATACTGCTGAGCCTTGCTTTCTTTTTATACCATAGGTCAGATTTTTCTTTAGACTTGAATGCAGTAAGAAAGAATATGTATTAGGTGATTAAGTTAATAGTGACATTTCACTATTTAATTTGAAGAATAATTTAATATTTTGCTTCTTTGACACTTTTCCTGATAGGAGTAGATGATGCTTCTGAGTACTAGCAGAATTTTGTGATGAAGATTAGTGAATGAATGTGTTTTAGTGAGTATGGGGAAAAATTGAGGAAAAAATTCCCTGTCATATTGTTGTTGTGTTAAAATCTCATCATTGTAATGGCATTGCTATGCCTGTTTTTTTTTTTTTTTTTTTTTAGGTTTTCCCATTTGTCAATAAAGAAGGAATATTTTGGTATATCTTCTAAACTATTCGTAGAGATAATACTGTAGTAGTTTTATTAGCTGATATAAAAATTAAAACTTGGGTATCATGTACATGACCAAGAAATCGTGGGGGTCTAATAAGGCTAATATCTTAAGCATTTAAGATACTAATTTAGAGGATGTTGTAGAATCAACTTATTATGATTTACCTTTCTGCAATATCCAGTAAACTTTGCCTAAAACTCTATTTTTATTGACGGCATATACCAAACTTTGCTTTTGAGTTTTGCCCTATATTTATTTTTTCAGTGAAGTGTGATCATAAGGACATTTCTTTGGTCAGAAAATGTGGAATTCATGTTTCCTCAGAGGAAGTAATAAGTAAAATACTGATATATAAAATGGAAACCTTTTAAGAGCAGGTGAATTGTTACTGATTGTGAAGTTTAATATGTCCTTTATTTTCCTTCTTAGTATTGAGTAGTTGATGATTAAATAGAGTGATGTTTTATTTTAAATAAGAGGTGGGGTTGAGGAGGCCATAATGCAGTGAAGTCAATTGCATTACTCTTAAGAGATAGGAAACCTGAGTAGGTTGAGCCTCATTTGATAGTAAGCAGTAGTTTGCTCACAGCAGTAACATAAATAAGGGAGGTGTTGTCTAAAGCTGTCTTGGTGGGTCAGGGGAGTAGACACAGCAGACTTGGCAGTAAGCCTGGCTTCTAAAACAAAATCCAAGTCATCAAATTTGCCCAGGCATGCCATATGAGGTTCAAGTAACAGTGGAATTTAAGAGGAGAGTGAGTTTGTTCAGGGAGGCTTAGGAAGTTGCAAGCAGGAACAAGCTTTTTTGACAGCCGTAATTTTAACTCAAACATAGCATGGGTCTGCATGTATTTCAGCATTTCTGGTAATGTTTATATAATTATATTGCATGACTCTCACCTGCTTGCCTCAATTTGGTAAACTCTTTAGAAGAGAGGAATAATGGGACCTATAAGATTTGTAGTATGGTCTATGAATTGTCTTTGAATTCATAGCTGAAATTTAATCAAATGGGATAGTTCTGGTTAACGTTGGTATTCCTAGGCATAAGGAAACTACATGTCTATGAAAGCTTAAAAACCCTGCATATACTGAAGAAGTAACTTGAAGTTTCTATTTCCTACAAAATGCACAGTTTCAGTATGTCTTATGTTACACAAGCAGGTGAGAGTTTTAATATTTTAAAATATGCTTTCAATGTCTTAAAATAAAATTTTATTTGTCTTGTGTTACATTTTCATCAGCTTTGCTGTTTAATTAGAAAAGAGGATTATATGAGCTTTGAAATTATAACTTTTTTCAATAATGTTGATTTGTGTCATATAGAAAAATATTTCTAAAAGCATTTTTTTTCCATGAAAGTAATCATTGGTCAGAACATTTTAATGGACAGTTTGTGTGTTGTACTTAAATGTAAATATTTTTCAGTATTGCTTTAAAATAAAAAAGTTTTTAAATAAAAATGGCATTCAGGAAAAAAATGACATTCAAATTGCTGAAGCTAGATGATGAGTATATAAAGGAGTTCATTATAATCTCTATACTTTTGTGTATATTTTAAAATTTCCATAACAAAGTTTAAAAATGACATTTAAAAGCTCTTTAAGGTGCTAGATTAGAATGGGAAAAATGTTCTCCTTAAAAAAAATCATTATGAAGTTAATAGGATTAGCTGTTGCATATAATTTAAAGAACTGGTTTAACAAATAAGCAGAAAATAAAAATTACTTGTATGTCTGATTTAGAAAACCCATTTCTCTCTTTGATTGGGTAGTATTAGCAGTGGGATAGTGAGGTGAATTAGTGGTGTACATAAATAGGAAGTAAGCTGCTCTCATGATATGCTTTTGAGTAGGTATTTTTTTAATTTTTAAAATATTTTCTAAATCGTAACTATGAGGTCAGAAAAATTTATTCATTGTTTGGTAATTTAAGGACTTTGAAATTATTTTTAAACACTTTAGTGTTTGATCATGTTGCTTTTATCCAATCTAATATTTGAGTATTGTCAATTCACTTGAACTTTTAAATTTATGATGAAATGAAACTGGAGAATTTAGTCTTAATTTTAAAACTAGATTTTTAATCTATATATTAGTAGAGATTAACTCACAAAAATATAAAAGACCTATAAATTCTTTTGATTTGTGAACATTTAAGAGCAAACTAGGTCCAAAATTTATATCTTACATTTTGCCGTTTGTGAAATCATATTGAATACTAAAGGAATACGAGTTTTAACCTTGTCCTTTATTTAAGGAAAATCTTTGGGAAAAATATCGAAAGTTATCTAAATGCTACTTTTAATTTTTTATTGCAAGGTAAGAAATTAAAGAAACTTGATATTTCCTCTGCTGGCAACACTTATTTATAGTTTTCACTTCCTTTTGGTAAAGGTTCTTCAATTAAAAATGACATTCAGGAAAAAAATGACATTCAGAACTTGTTGCAGTTAGATAATAGATATATGAGGACTCATTATACTCTCTGTTTGAAAACTTTCATAATACAGAGTTTTGAAACCTTTTGACCAAGATGCAGAGTAAGAAATACTTAACATTTCAAACTAGCATAAGTGTACATGTTTATACAGAGAAAACTGAGATAGAAGTTTCAGATAAAAACAGTATTTACCTTTATGCTATGGCATTACCCTGACATGTTCTTTATTGTTATATTGAAAAATTGTTGGTCATGATTCGCTAATAGATCACTGCCTTCAGTTTGAAAAACAGCTCTAGGAGATGGTTTCATAGTTCTGATTATGTTAAAACTGTTTGGTCATCGAGATATTTTTATTATTTAAGCCGTATTTCCCATGTCTGCAGTTCTTTAATACATTTTTTAAAATTCTATTTTAAATTGAAATAGCTTATTGCTGTCTTTTATTGGGTTAGTTAGTTACTAAATTTTGCCACTTCCTGAAAATGAGTTGTATTGCCTCCTTTCTCTCTGCTCTATGGGCAAAGTCAAGTCTTGATCACCTCCTGTTTGGATTTCTGTAATTTTCTCTTCATATTTAATTCCTCCATATTCAGTTTTGAAAGTCACAGCTAAGGTTATCTTTGATTTCTGCTCCTTTGCACCTATAACCTGCCTCCTCATTGTACTCCACCTATTTTATATATCTTTGTGCATTAATATCAAGTTCATCATCCTTATTCATATTTTTTTGGTCCCAGCGTAAAACCTTTTTCCCTTTACCGATTTGTCTGAACTGCCTCCGCCATCCACGTGTTGTTTCAAAGTCCTTCTCTTTTATGAGGCCTTCTTGAAACATTATTTGGAGGTAGTACTAAGCTCTAGGACTGGGTTCTAGATTTGTTTCTATTGCTAGTTTTGTGACTGCTATAAAGCACACAATAGGTTCAGGCTAATTCAGTCCTTTTATTTTATAAGAGAGGAAATTGAGGTCCATTCAAATTTACTTGTGAAGGGTCATTTAACTAGTTAGTTGCAAAACGGAGACCCAGGACCTCTGACTCCTAGTCCTTTGTTCTCCATTAAATTGCTTAATTTCTGCTTGAAAATTCTAGAGTTGTTTTTCATAGACTATAATTTTGATCATTTGTGTAACTTTCTTTTTTGTTTGTGTTCTGTCAGGTAAATATTCAATTTAGTGTTATTGAGTACCTATTATGTGCAGTGTATTTTTATATACATTATCTCCAAGTCTCATGATAACCTGAAGAGGTAGGTATTTCCATTTTATACCAGAGGAAATATAAGTGCAGATAGAATGGACCATCTAGAAAGTAGAAGAGTTGGTATTTGAACCCTGTTTTTTAGTTTGTTTGTTTTTGAACCCTAGTTTTTTGTTGTTGTTGTTTTTTAAACCCTGGATTTTTGACTTGGGCTCTTTCTACTATATCTCTTGCCTCACTACTCCCAAAAAGAGTTTAGTACAGAAATATTCAGTTTTTCCTTTGGTGAAACCAATATTCACGGCGAGCACTTGGACTAAGACATATCTGAGAGCTCAGGTTTACAAGTTACACTTGCGTTCCTGTAACTAGATTTTCTGATTTTCGCTCACAATGGCTGCTTTAGGGGTGCCTCTTAACTTCCTTGTCTGCTTTGGAAAATTTAATTGGTAGTAGTTATACAGCCAGACCAATAGAGGGTACTGCACAGCTAACTGCAAGGCGCCCCCAGTTTGGCTTTTTTTGGACTTTTTGGTTCATTGTGGATCTGGAGGTCAAGTGGCCATGTAGTTTGAAGTTTTAAGTACTGAGAATTTGAGCTTTCTCTTTGGCAACTGCCTAAGTTGTGTTGATCAGGGTCTGATTTGTGATCTTTGCAGGCTATTTTGAACTTCATATTTAAAATTTAAAGTTTTTTAGGTTTGTCATCAAAATTGCCCTCAACATAAATAGGGGAAACGTTCAGAATTTTAAAAATGCTAAATTACTAGTTACGGCAGGTTTGTTTGTTTGTTTGTTTTTTACATTTTGCTTTCACATGTTCTAAAAGGTATATGAGCATTCTTCATTCATTCATTCATTCAGACTGAATTTAGAATCCAAGTAAAACTGCTCTACCTTCTATAGCCACTAATGCTGACACATTTTTTTCCTTGATATTTTGATCAGTTTGCCATCTGCCACTTATTTTTATCTCCCAAGGTCAGCACTGCCTGTTGGGCTTCTCTTTGTTTACTACCTGTTTCTTTTTTACACATACCCAGTTGTCTCTGAGCTTTACTGATCTCCCCTTTTCAGAGCAAAGGCAAGAAGGCTATTTTGTTGTTACCTAGTAGATATTGACTGATCACTACTTGAAAGAAATGGTAATATTTTTAAATTTTCTAGTTTAAACATATGCAAATAGTTACATTAGTTGTTGTTCTTAGGTAGGAGAAAGGAAAGAGCCACAAACACTGGCTTCACATGGCTCTTTTCTGGAAAAGTGAGGAAGGACTTTTCCAGAAGCCTACAGCAAACTTAACCTCTTATTTCACTGACCAAAATTGGGTTACTTTCCTAAATTAGTCACTGGTAAAGACTGATGGAATTATTCTTAGCTAGCCAGGCCCATCCCTTGGTCTGAAGTTGTGGTTGGCTTTCCCTGAAGCACATGGCTGCATGGGAGAGGAGTGGATACATGGAAGAAAATCTGTTAGTGAGGAAGGAGGAAATAGATGTTGTGTGGGGTGGGATAGGTTGGGGTGTGTGTGCCCGTGCGGTATCAACCAAAACAATCTCCTGCATTTACTATCCACAGTTTGCTAGCAGTTGAGGCAGTTTAACATGTAAATGAGACTTTTACTATGTAATTATTTTTTGGCACTGGCTTTTTCTCTTGCTTTGTCAGAGTTCTTGGGAGTGGACAGGGGAGCTTATAAGTGTAGAGAAAGACAGAGGATGAAGTATGGCTAATAGATTTCTCTGAATAGTGAGCTTGGTGTCTGGTGAGTGGGATATATGGGACACCAAATTCATGTTCCTTGTACACAGTTCAAGTAGAATCAGATGGTCATGAACACATAGAGAAACATACAGAATCATCTCGTTAAGCCAGTCCTGGTTTTCAAAATAAAGATAGCGAAGTACTTTTTAAATGCTTTTAAGTTTTACTTTACTCTTTGCCTTTAGGCTAGTCTGAAAGGAACTAGGGTTAAAAGATAAAAGCATAAGCACGAAGAAGAGAAAGTAGAAACCTGGCAGGAACTTTGTATAATATCTTATAGTGACTGAGAGGAAAGGGACCTCAATCTTTTAATAAAATTTATTGTGTCAGTTTATTAGAGTGGACATGTAAATAACAGAGGTACAGAGAAGGCCCTCTGAGAAGGTAAATAACAAAGGAATTTAACTCTGAGAGGTCAGAGAATAGGTCATAATTGAGCTGAATCAGTGGAATGAGTTTCCTAGGTAGATAAGGTAGGAAATACATTTCAGCCCCATTGATGACCACACTCAAAGCCATAAGTTAGAGGGAACAGTCCTTTAATTTGGAAAGGCTGAATATCAAGTTTGGTATCCAAATGTGACTGGAGATGGAGAACCTGTTATGCTGTAGCATGAGGAGTTTGGATTTTAGATTGAAGACAGCAGGGAGCCATTGAAGGATTCCAAGCTGGACAGGAATGTCAGATTTGTGGTTTAGATCTGTTGATAGTGGATTGAGTAAGAAAGGAATGAGATGGGGGCAAATGTTGTATCTGTGAAATGATAGGGCAGAGGAGTAGAGGTGGCAAGGTGGGAATAAAGCTGAGAGAATTTTAGGGGAAAGAAATCAATAATGACACAGGGAGAGGAGACCAAGCCCAGCACTTGAGAGAAGAAGAGGGTTCTTTGGTGGACAGTGTAGAAATAATTCAACACACATGCCAAAGTTAGGGTGAAAAGGAAAGTTTATTAAAGAAAAGGAAAAGCAAAGACTAGAGAAAGCAAAGTCAAAAACCCAAGACAAGGAAAAAAACTGAGTATGGGGGATCCAGTTTATATATCATTCTTTAATTCCTGTGAGTTACAGTTTAAAGACTTTGGTTACCCATTTCCTTTGATATGGGTATATGGTGAAGAAGGAGAAGAATTTATAGCAGGAAAGGCCTGCTGGCAGTTCCCAGTCTTTAATCCTTAGGTTCACTATGGTTTTAGCCATAGGGAATGAATTATTTTATTTGTGTTTAAGGCAGAGACTTAAAGACTGTTTTTCCTGTTTCACTTTTCACTGGTGTAGGAAATGAGTTGTTAGCAATCCTAGCACAAATCTTCCTTTGTTCTGCAGGTGTCCTTGTGGCTTGGCTGCAGGGCCGAGCAGCATATTGCATTCTCTGAATGTAGCTTGATTTCACATTTTAATTCTCTTGCTTCCTCCCTACATTAATAGGACTTGATGGTATCAATTGAGTAAGGAGAGGAAGGAGGCTAGGATTATTTCTGTTTTTCTAGTTTGGGTCAGTTGTGGTAGGAGAACCAAGTTTGGAGGTGGGGAGAAGGAGAAGATGATTCGATTTAATAATGTGTGCCAGTTACTATGAAAAGTCTGGGAGGCTTATATGTTATTTTACCAGAATTAAATGTGTGAAGAAGAGACTAGATGAAGTAAAAGGGGAGTGGGCTTCTGGAGGGTGTAAATTGTGGCAAAGTGACTAGGAAATAAGGGTTGTTTATTAAGATTTGTTATGCAGATAAGAGTAGCTCTTTTCCTGATGCTAGAAAGGGAACAACCTTATAAATGAAAATTTGATGTCACTTTTATGAAGAGAATTTTATGCCCTGCTTTTAGACAGAAAGGGGGAGGGTAGAGAGTTCTTTTTCTGTCTGCTGTTTTTTAGTTGCCTTCAGCTCAACTAATCCTTATGCAAAAGTGGCATATTTTGATGTGGCATATCCTGATCCCCTTCAATAAAAAGCTGTACTTATTTAAAGTGTACAGTTTGATAAGTTTTGACACATTATACACATCCCTCGATTTACGTGGTATTTTTTGGGGGGTGACTTTTTTTATGCGGTAAATATCCTCCCCAATCCTTCCATTTCCATGGACTTTTTATCCGCGGTCTCTATTTACGTGGTCTCGTTTTACAAGGTTTTCATTTTCATTACCATTATTGGTGGTTACTCTTTCTAAAAACAATTGCTTAACGCAGCAATGTACAAAGAACTGATACTAACACACAGATATTAATGATCTTCTCGTTCATTGGATGGCAAATAAAAAAGCATGGGTGACACTGATGTTTTTCAGGATTGCTTTAATAAATGTTTTGCTGTAGTAGCTGAAACTTATATGAAGGAAAATGTCTGCCTTTTAAAATACTTTTTCTTTTAGATAATGCACCTTCTCATCCACATAATTTAGAACCTGCAAATATAAAAGTTGTTATATTTGCCACCAAATACAACTTTCTTATTCTAACTTTGAGATCAAGGCATTATTGCCACCTTTAAGATTAATTCTATTAAATGGAGTTTTAATGATATTTTTAATAAACTTGAAGATAATACATCACAGTTACAGAAGCCTGGAATAAATAGTTTTAAGTTGTATCAAGAATATTGCTTTAGCTTTGAATGCTATAAAGCTGTCAACTTTAAATGCTTTCTGGAAAGCAAGATGGCCAGAAGTGGTTGTACCAGGGAATACGGTTCCAGCAACTGAAATGGGATTAACTAGTATTATTAATTTATTAAATAAATATCAAAAAGAAGGCTCTGACGCTTTGAATGTAGATGATATTAACGAATTACTGGTTGATTACGAATTAATTCACTTAATATCTGAAGCTATCCTACTGATGAAAAGGGCATTAACATGGAACCAGTTTCATTCACTGCAGAAAATATCTATAAAGCTCTTCAGTTTGCCACAAAACTGGAAACTGCAATTCTAGATTTAACGAGCCTTAAAATTGAACAGATTTTTTAAAATGTTGTAGTGAACATCAAAGAATTTATGAAAACTTTGCAAAAGATGGGGCTGGGAAAAAATCATCCAAAAACATAAGCATAAATAATGAAACTGAAGTAGTACTTCCAGAGATTTCGAGTGATGAAGTTAGTGACTTTGTGCTAATTAAAAAGAGAAGATTGATTGCTTTAGATTACAGTACAGACACCGACAGCGAATAAAATTTATTTTGATTTTTCTGAAATTTTGTTAGCATTTTTTTTTGTGAAAATATGTGAAATAAATATTTTTATGACTTAAATTGGTCTATTTCTTTAGTAATTTTTTGTGCTGGTGGATTCTTTACGCAGTTTTCTTCTGCGTTAAAAAGAAGACAGATGGAATGGATAATCCAGTAAATTGAGGGACAGTTGGGTTGTGTATCTATCTATGGACCACATTCAAGATAATGAACATATCCATTATTCACAGAAGTTTCCTCCCACTCGCCTTTTTCCTTTATCCAGATAACCACTGAAGTTACCGTGGAGAACAGAAATGGAATCATGAAGTATATACTCTTTTTTTTCCTCTAAGTTCATTCAGCATTGTTATTTTGAAATTCATCAATGGAATGAGCGTATCAGTAGGTCATCATTTTTATTGGAGAATAATTTCCATTATATGCACATACCACAATTCGTTTTATCCGTTCACCACTTGATTGGACTTTTAGGTTGTTTCCAGGTGTTGCTATTACAAATAAAGCTGCTGTGAGCATTCATGCATAAAAGTCTGTATGTGGACATATTTCCTTTACCCTTGGATAAATAAAAACCTAGGAATGAAATGGTTGGATCATATGTTAGATATAAGTTTAACTTTTTGAGAAACAGGCAAACTTTAAGTGTATAGTAGTTATCTCCTTATGTTTTTATTTTATTTTCCTTAATTACTAATGCCCTTGAGCATCTTTTTGTGTGCCTTTCTGCTACCTGTATATTTTTTGGTGAAATATCTGTTCAAGCCTTTTGCCTATTTCAAAAAGCTTTTTATTTTGAAATAATTATATAGTCACAACAGTTGCAAAAAATATATGAAGGGAGATTCTGGGTGTGGTTCCCTCAGTTTCCCCTAACATCATCTTGTATCACTATAGTATATTATCAAGACCAGGAAAATAACATTGGTACGATCCACCAAACTTATTCAGACGTCACCAGTTTTACCTGTACTCTTTTGTGTGTTTGTGTGTGTAGTTCTGTGCAATTTTATCCTGTGTCGATTCATATAACCATCACCACAGTCAAGATACAGAACTGTTCCATTACCCCAAAGTTCCATCTCACTAACCACTTATGGTCACATTCATTTTCCTCCCTCCTCCCTGGCCCAATCTCTAATTCTTGGTAACTACTAATCTGTTCTCCATCTCCATTATTTTATTTCAAGAAAATGTTATATAAATTCAGTCATATACTATATTTAACTTTTTAAGGTTGGTTTTTATCACTCAGTATAGTTTCCTGGCGATCCTTCCAAGTTGTTGCATATATTAAGTTTGTTCCTTTTAATTACTGAGTAGTATTCAATAATATGGATATATTACGATTTGTTTAACCTTTACCCATTGAAGGACATTTAGTTATTTTCAGTTACTGGCTATTATGAATAAAATTGCTATGGACATTTGTGTATATATTTTTTTGTGAATAAGTTTTCATTTCTTTGGTTATAAATTCCCCCAAAGTGCAGTTACTTCCCAACCTCTAACAAAACATGTTTTGTTCTATGAGAAACTGCCAAACTTTTACGTTCCCACTAGCAGTTCATTGATTACCCTGTTTCTCTGCTTCTTAGGCAGCATTTAGTATTATCACTATTTCTTATTTTAGCCATTCTGATGGGTATTTAGTGGTATTTCATTATGGTTTTAATTTATAATTCCCTAATGACTAATACTATTAAGATCTTTTTTATCACCTATATCATCTTTAGTCAAGTGTCCATTCAAGTCTTTGCCTCTTTTATTTTTTCTGGCTTTACTGAAATATAATAGACAATTAGTTTCTCATATTTATATTGTACAGTTCAATGAGTTTTTTTTTGTTATAGTTAACATGCAATAATATATTAGTTTCAGTTGTACAGCATAGTGATCAGAGATCTGTATAACTAACAAAGTGATCACCCAGCTAAATCTAGTACCCTTCTTCCCCCTTACATATTTATTACAACGTTGTTAACTATTTTCCTTATGCTACACTTTATATCTCCATGTCTATTTTGTAACTATCCATTTGTACTTCTTAATCTCTTTGCCCTTTTTTGCCGAAACCCCCAACCCCCTTTCCATCTAGTAGCCCTAAAAATATTCTCTGTATCTATGAGTTTATTTCCATTTTTGTTGTTGTCGTTTATTTTGTTCTTTAGATTCCATGTGTATGTGAAATTGTGTGATATTTGTCTTTCTCTATCTGACTTATTTCATTCAGGACAAAACTCTCTAGGTCCATCAAGACAATATCTTTTTCCATCCCCTTTCTTTTAGTGTGTGTGTATCTTTTAATATGAAGTGAGTGTCTTGTAGGGAGCATATGTAGGGGTCTTGTTTTCTTATCCGTTCAGTTTCCCTATCTTTTGGTTGGAGCTCTTAATTCTTTTCCGTTTGAGGCACTTGTTGATAGGAATGTAGTTATTACCATTCTTTTTTCATGTTTTTTAATCATGTTTTTTACTTCTTAAAGAAGTCCCTCCAGCATTTCATGTAAACTGGCATAGCGTTGATAAATTCTTTTAGCTTATTTTTGTCTGGGTAGCTCTTTACCTGTCCTTTGACTTTAAATGATAGCTTTGCTGGATAAAGTATTCTTGATTGTAGGTCCTTGGTTTTCATTATGTCAAATATTTTGTGCCAAGCCCTTCTGTTCTGCCCGGTTCCTTTTGAGAAATCAGCTGCCAATCTTATGGGTGCTCTCTTGTAGGTAACTAACTGCTTTTCTCTTGCTGCTTTTAAGATTCTCTCTTTGTATTTATCCTTTGGCATTTTACTTATAATGTGTCTTGGTGTGTGCCTCTTTGGGTTCATTTTTGGGGGGACTCTGAGCTTCCTGGGGTTGTATGTCTATTTCCTTCACCAGGTTAGGGAAGTTTTCTATCATTATTTCTTCAAATAGCTCTTCAGCTTTTTGTTTTCCTTCAGGTACCCCTATGACATGGATATTTTTACATTTGATTATGTCCCATAGGCTCTTCAAATTACTATTATAGTCTTGGCTGCTGCTGCTGCTTTTTTTTTTTTTTTTTTTTTTTTTGCTGTTCTGATTGAGGGTCCTGTTTCCCTCTATATCAGTGGTTCAATTCCCTTTATCCACTCTATTAATTCCCTCTAATATACTCTTCATTTCAGATAATGTGTTCTTCATTTCTTTTTCACTTTTATAATTTTCATTTCCATTTTTTATTTTTTATCTCTGTTAAAGTTCTCACTGAGTTCATCTACTTTTCCCCTGTGTTCACTGAGCATCTTTATAATCAGTGACTTGAACTCTGCATCTATTAAGATTCCTTGACTCCATTATTCCTGGATCTCTTCTGTTCTCTCATGGTTTCTGCTGCTTTGTGTTTGCATTTTGGCTGTCCTTCTGTGTCTGTTTCTGTGTTATAAGCAAAGCTCCTAAGTCTCCCGGGCTTATTCGTATGGCTTTGTGTAGTAGGTGTCCAGCATCACAGTCCTGAGAGGGGTTCAGCTGCAGGCCTAGTTCAGCCCCAGACTGTGCCCCTCCAGGGCCACTTGTCAAGATCCGGCAAGCAGTCCGCAGAAGTTGTGCTTACAGTTGCCTCCAGAGGCCATACTAAAAACTGAGGTCAGCTGCCACTAGTGTGAGTCTTGGAGTTGGCTCAGCAAGGAGCACTGGACTCACCAAGCACACAACTGGTTGTGGCTTGTGTGGGCCCACGAGTTGGGGAGGTGAAGTTTGAGGGAATCCTTCGGGGGTAGTCACCACTGTTATCTATTTGATGACGTCTCTGCTATGGTTGCGCTGTGTCTGTGCAGGGGAAAGGGAAGGGCTCAACAGAAGAACAAATGGTGGATATCGCCACCATTTCTGCGGGGGAGAGAGCCTTGCCTCTGGTCCTCACTCTGACAACTCATTGTTCCCCTGGAAGTCCCTGGTGCACCCCCTCATCCCGCATCCTGTGCAGCCCACCTGGCGTTCATGCTCAGAGCGAGTAGGTCTGTCATTGTCAAAGTCTGCTTGCAGAAAGGGCCCCTTTAAGAGGTGTCTGCAGCTGCTTGTTGCCGCTGCTGCAGCCTCTGTCCCACGCAGCCTCACGTCTTTGCCCCATCTTACCTTCTACTGTTGCAGGATGATTTCTTATTTCTCTCCCTAGTTGTAGTGCTTCTGTTCTTGTAGATTCCAGGCAACTTTGCTTGCTGTTTGCTCCATGTTTCTGTTACAACTTTGATTTGGTTGCAAGAGGGATGAACAAAGCCTCTATCATCTACGCCATTTTCCCCCCATAGATCTTTGCCTCTTTTAAAATTGGGTTGTTTTCTTTATTGCTGAGTTTTGAGAGTCCTTTAATTTTTTAGACACAAGTCTTTTATCAGATATATGCTTTGCAAAGAGTTTCTCCCAATCTATGGCTTCTTTTTATTAAGTGTCTTTTGTGCAAGTTTTTAGTTTTGATGACGTTTGATTTATCAACCTGTTCTTTATGGATTGTGTTTTGATATTATATCTACGAAATATTTGCCTAAATTAAGTTCACAAAGATTTTCTCCTAGGTTTTCTTTTGGAGATTTTATAGTTTTCAGTTTTACATTTAGGTCTATGATGTATTTTGAGTTAATATTTTTTGTGTATGGTGTGAGATATGGACCCAAGTTCATTGTTTTATGTATTGATATCCAATTCTTCCAACCCCATTGTTGAAAAGGCTATCCTTTCTCCACTGCATTGCATTTACACCTTTGTTATAAATCAGTTGACTACATATGTGAGTTTATTTTTGGACTCTTCTATTTTGAGCTATGTGTCTGTCCTTTCATGATACTACAGTATCATGAATCCTGTACCTTTATAGTAACTCTTGAAATCAGATAGTATCACTTTTTCAACTATGTTGTTTATCAAATTGTTTTGACTATTCTGAATCCTTGACTTTTTATATTAATTTTAGAATCAACTTGCCAATTTCTACAAAAAAGCCTACTGGAATTTTGATTAGGATTGTATTCAATCTCTAGGCCAGTTTTGGAAGAACTGATATCAGTATTGAGTCTTTCACTCCATGAATAAAATGTCTCTCTCCATTTACTTTTATTATTTTATTACATATCACTGTTAATATTTAATTTCTCAGCAGTATTTTGTAGTTTTCAGTGTACAGGCTTACTGTTACAAGTGCTGCTGTAAGTATTCATCTGCAAAGTTTTGTGTGAGGACATGTTTTCATTTTCTCGACTATATATCTAAGAGTAGAATTGTTAGATTATATGTTAATTTCATGTTTAACTTTTTTGAGGAGCTGCCAAACCTTTTTCCATACTAGCTATACCATTTTACATTCCCATTAAGAATGTATGAAAGTTCCATTTTCTCCACATTGTCTCCAGTACTTATTTTTCATTTTTAGTCTTACTGTGGTTTTGATTTGCTTTTCCCTAATGACTAATGATGTTGAGCATCTTTTCATGTGTTTACTGGCTATTTGTATATCGTCTTTAGAGAAATGTGTATTCAAGTCCTAAAAATAGGCCCATTTTAAAATTGAGTTGTTTTTGTCTTTCCGTTGTTGAGTTGTAAGTGTTGTAAGAGGTTATGTCATATGATTGTAATACAATACACTCTTTTCACATTGTGTGCTTTCCATTCTGGACTCTCCCAAGCTTCTGGTTGATTTTTTAAAAATTTGCATACATGAAAATTCATTTTTTGTGATGTACAGTTCCATTGGTTTTGACAGATGCAAAGAGTTATGTATTCCTTACCCCAGTACCATACAGAACAGTTCCATCATCTTAAAAATTCTCCCATAGGCCCCCTTTGTGTTTGGTTTCTTTCACTTTGCAAATACATTTAAGATGGCATTCATCGTGTCATTGTATGAAGTAATAGCTAGTTCCTTTTTATTACTATAAAGTATTTAACTATATGGGCTACCACAGTTAGTTTTCCATTCATCTGCTGAAATACATCTTGCTTCTTCCTCCTGATAAAGAATCATGTACAGGTTTTTGTGTGAACATGTTTTCAGTTCACTTGATCTTCCCAAAGAATCATGTTTTGGCTTCATTGATTTTTTTTTTTTACTCTGTTGTTTTCTGTTTCATTTATTTTCTGCTTTCATCTTTATTATTACCTTTCAATTAGAGTGGTGTCTGTTTCTTCAAAGAGATGGATATAGGTGTGCAAACTGTATTAAGGGTTGTTTCAGTGAATGGATGAGACCTGGAGTCAGATGACTTTGAAAGTGAGGAAGTAGAAACAGTGATAGTACACTACTCTTTCTAAATTTTTAGTTTTGAAAGCAAGGTCTCTAAGCTTTGGTACTGTTGACATTTTGTACTGGATGATTCTTTGGGGAGTCTTGAGTTGTGCATTGTAGGATGTTCGGCAGCATCCCAGGCTCATATGTGGGATATATGCCAGTAGTACCCCTCCAGAAGTGGCAATCAAAAAACACCTTCAGATATTGTCCAATGTTCCCTTGGGAGAAAAAATTGTTCCCTATTGAAACTAGTGTTTTAAAGGAAGGAGGAAAATAGAAGACCCTAATGATGAACTCAGATCTCAGGGAAGCTTTTTAAAGGAAGTGACAGATTGAAGAAGTAGCCAGTGGAGAAAAGTCAGGAAGGTTGAAGTGATGAAAAAGAAGATAACTGTTGGAACTATAGAATGGAATTTAGATGGAGAGATGAGTTTTTTTTCTTTTCCTTTTCCTTTTTTATTTTTATTTTTTTCTTTTAAGAGACAAGTCACTTTTTTTTTTTCTGAGAAAGAAAGAAATGAAAGGGTAAATGTAGATATTCGTAGAAGTACGTATATTTTTGAGGATGGTATAGGCAATAGGGCTCAAAATCCTTTGCTAAATGGGTTGTCACTATAATAATTGCCGGAGAAGCAGTGTCCTCAAGGGAAGCAGCTTCAAATTAGAGAGATGGGGATGGAGGGAGTATCCTGTTAAAGAGATTGAGAGCTGGACGTGTCATCCTTGTTACTAGCCTGAAGCCCAGGGGAAAAGTGCAGAGTAGTGAGAGATTAAGAGAAGAAACTAAAAGGCAGTTCTGGGTTTGAAAAAAGTGGAAGAACTATATTACAGGACATTTGTTTCTGGAAACTATGGTTTTTGTGTGTATACTCATGGAAAATACAAGATTAGTATTCATATCACTGTGGTAAAGGATTTACTGATGTGGTTTATTAGAGGACTACTTAAAAATTTTTGATATTATGCTTTTATTTTCTGGTAATATGCTATTTTTTTAAGTAGTGGAACTCTATTGTTGAATAAAAATTACAGTCAATAGTTATATGGACGTTATTGAGACCCAGATTTGTTTCTGTTCTAAATCTAACATTTATTTGATGTCTGTTTCAGATACAGTGCTAAGTGTTGATATAGATTATCTAGAATCCTCACAAGAACGTTTCAGTGTAGATATTATTCTTACTTTACAGTAAGGTAATTGAAACTCAGACAGATTAATTAACTTGATCAATATAAGGCAGAGTGTATTTGACTCCAAAGTCAGTGTTCTCTATTCTATTTTTCTCTTTCAATCCGCCCTCCCGCTTGTTGTGTTATTCCACACTACCTCCTGAATGTGACACACAGCTAATTTTTCTCTAGTGTGGTCTTACCGTATTGTGTTTGCATTGAAAACAATTAGTCCACTTCGTTGTTCTCTGTCTGCTTTTAAGAGATTTCCCCCCAGCTTCTCATGGTCATTCTGAATTTTGTCTTCTATAGTAGCTGCCATCATGTATAATTAATACAATAGTGTAACATTTGGAAACATGAGTATATATTTGGGATCTTTATATTGTTTATTCATAAGTAACTTAAAAAGGACAGGTTTTAAATGCTGATATCCATGGTTTACTGTTTTCAAAAACAATTTACCTACCTAATTTCTACTAGGATTTCTTGCCGTGTTGGTAAAAATGTGACATGGGATGGACTCAAATCTACCTATAATCTAGGTAGATTTGATTTTCTCCTTGTAGGCCACTGTAATGACTATCTTAGGAAAAAAATTGGCTTTTTTTTTTTTAACCAAAGCATACTAGTACATATTATGTGTTCTCTTAGTTGACTATAAATTGACCTTATTTATTTTTTCCCACATGTGAATGTTAAGCTGTGATTGCATCACTATTTCTGTGCTATTGACTTTTGTCTGTATAAATCAAGTGTAGTACTGTGCTAAGTACTGTAGGCGGTTGCCAAATGATTCTCCTGTCTTCTTTTTGTTGTGAGAATTCCTTTGATCTTTTAACTGTTCATCATTATTTTTTAGCAGTGATAGAATCTAAAGAGAGTGGAGTCCTTTGCTTTTTGAAACTCTTCTCAAATATTTTTTTCTGCTTTGGTGAGATAGAGTAGAATTGAGGACCTGTGTGAAATTCCACATTCATTTTAGCACAGTGCTTCTTAATATGTTCTTGAGTAAAGTGGATTTCCTTTGCTTAATGAACTTGGAGTGTAAATTAGTTCACTTTCTTTTGCTTCTTTGTTGCATTATTTTTTCTGATAAACTGTTAATATCTCATTTTCAACATTAATTTTCCTTTTTTTTAAAAAAAAATTACTCATTTTGTTTTAATTTTCCTTTCCAAGTTTCTGAACTGTTTTGAATTTAGCTTGTTAACTTTCTTTTTTCTTGCAAAATTCTATTTCTTTTTTTAGCTATTACAAAGTGTTATCAAAATTATACATATCTTTGTTTAAAGAATCAATTTGTTCAGTAAAGCTTATTCTGGAAAACAACTCTGTGTCTACATCACTTTCCTTTTTTCCCTGCCAAGGTGCAGCTGCTTTCATTTCTTTCAGCAGTTTCTTTTGGTATTTACCTTCAAATCTCTGAGATACAATGCTCATACTGCTATTTCTCGATTTTTCAGTTTTTGCCATTGTCTGTTGACTTCCATTACAGAAAATGAGGTTTAGCACATTGTCACTTCCAATTACACACTTCCAGTTGCACATTTTCTCACTCCCCAATATGGTTATATCATAATTGTGGTAGATTGCTTGTGTTATTATGACTACAGAGAGTGGATTCATTGCTAAGTCATAGTAGTATTAATTTTCCTTGTATGATTTGTTACTGTTTCTAGAGTTAATAATTGTTATTCTGTGTATTTAACACTAATTCATTCCTAAGTCTCCTCCAGGTGCCTGAATCTCATCTCAACACTTTCAAACATTAGTTAATCTGTCAATTTTGATTTCTTGGACACTTCCCTCTCAGAGCCTTTTAAACTTCTGTAATCTAGACTAAGCTGTTGTACATCTGTTATTCTGTGAGCCCTGCCTTGGCTATCTATCATTCTGAGGGGTCCTTTTGCCTTTCTATTGTGTTGGATCACCTCTTTCTTGAATACATGTCCTCCTTTTGCTTGATGACTTTAAATTCATTTTTGTGGAGTAATTCGTCTAGTAGCTGAAGGTAGCAGAAGGTAAATTTTTGAGACCATACATATTTTAAAATGTCTTTATTCTTCCTTCACAATTATGGCTGATATAAAATTCAAGATATACTTTTTTTTTCTCAGAGTTTTATTTTCTTCTAGCTTACAGTTTTGCTCTTGAGAATTCTGATAACACCCTAATTCTCCATTCTTTATGTGTAATCTGTACCCCTTCTCCCAGCCTTTTAGGTTCTTCTGTTTGTCTTTTATGTTATGAAGTTTCATGATGATTTGTGTTAGTATGGATCTTTTTTCATCCGTTGTTCTGGACCCTCACTGGTCCTTATTTCTTTTCCTTCATTTTCTATTTTCTTCTGGAACTCAAGTTTCAATGGTGGGATGCCTGGGCAGATTCTAGTATTCTCTCCCATTTCCTATTTGTCTCTTTGCTTAACTCTGTGGAAAATTTTTTCAGCTTGATCTTTCAATTTTCCTTTGAGCTTTCCATTTGTTATTTTTAATTTCTAGGGGCTCTTTCTTATTTTATCTTTTCAAATAAGCACATGTTCTTGTTTCAGCATTACAATATCTTTTTTTTTTCCCTCTGAGGTTATTGAGGATAGGCTTTGTTTTTATTTTTGAGGTTTCCATCTTACTGCATAGTCTTTTTCCTTTACTGTCCTTTTTGTGTCTGTCTTTAATGTTGAATCTTTTGTCAGATGTTTGATCGTCGTTGGCTATCTGCTTATTTTTAAAAATAGAACATCAAAATCTTAATAGCAGTTTTGTGATCATAAGTGGCACTTGCTTACTGCA
The DNA here is from genome assembly GCA_003508835.1 of Eonycteris spelaea. NCBI lineage: Eukaryota > Metazoa > Chordata > Mammalia > Chiroptera > Pteropodidae > Eonycteris > Eonycteris spelaea. The sequence continues at coordinate 299,071 of PUFA01000026.1, read as the reverse complement.
GCCCTCATTGTAGGAGTTTTATTTTACTAGGTTACTTGTGATGTCATTAACTGTAGGTCTTTTCTCTTAGGCTCATCAGATTCCTAAGAGAAGAGTCTTCTAGTCTGTTGCCTAAAAGGAGGGGAAAGGTGCTGGGAGTTTCAATATCCAGACTTTTATGTCATTACTCTGTTTTCAGTGTGACTCTCAGTCTCAGTTGTCCTTCTGTTTTACCTCCTTAAGAAAACTTCAGTCTTGTGCCTAGAGGAACATTCATCCAGTAGTGCAGAGTGAGGAGGTATGAGAAATTGGGAAACTTTGTGCCTTTTTTGTTTTCAGCCTTATCTTCACTTCCACTTCCAGAAGTACTGGTAGTGCATTTCCTGAGTTTTTGGAGTTCTTTTCACTGCTGGCTTAAGTTTTAGTTTTTCAGGTGCTAAATCAGTTACCATGTGTACTGCATTTCAGCTTCTAAAAGTTTTGTCACCATGGTTTCATCTCTGGTTCTTTTGTTTTTGTGAGTTTACCCTTAAAAATTTTTTTTACTATCATTTAGTGGAGTTTAAGTTGGGAATGGGTAAAAGTGTGTCTTCAGTCCACTGTCTGGAAGTTCTTTCAATTTGTTTTTTTTTTTTTTTATTGAGGCAAAAATTACATAACATACAATTAACCATCTAAAAGTATACAATTAAGTGGTATTTAGTGTACTTAAAATGTTTTGCAACCACTAGCTCTCTCTAGTTTCAGAACTTTTTCATCACCCCTTAAAAATACCCACAGTCATTAAGTAATCACTCCCCATTTTCTCCTCCCCACCCTTTCTTTGACTACTTTAGATATATCATATTAAAGGCATCATACAAGATGTAACATTTTTTGTCTGTCTTCTTTCTCTTAGCATAATGTTTTTTGGGTCCATCCAGGTTGCAGCATTTGTCAATATTTTGCTCCTTTTTATGGCTGAATAATATTCCATTGTATGTATGCACCATAATTTGCTTCCCTGTTCTTCCATTGATGGACATTTGGATCATTTCTACCTTTTGGGTATTATGAATAACGTTGCTATAAAGACTTGTGTACAATTTTCTGTGAAGACGTATATTTGCATTCTCTTGGGTATATACCTAAAGGTAGAATTGTTGGGTCCTATGGTAATTCTGTGTTTAACTTTTTGAGGCATTGCCAAACTGTTTTCCAAAGCGGCTACACCATTTTACTTTGCTACCACTAATGTATGAGGGTTGCTATTTCTCTATATCCTCACTACTTGTTATTTTCTGTGTGTGTGTGTGTGTGTGTGTGTGTGTGTGTGTGTGTAAATTAACACCATCCTAGTGGGTCTGAAGTGATATCTCTTATTGGTTTTAATTTGCATTTCCTTGAGGACCAGTGATGGCGAACATCACTATATGTGCTTGTGTATATCGTCTTTGGAGAAATGTCCTTTGCTTATTTTTAAATTGGGTTGTTTGTTTTTTGTTGTTAAGCTGCGAGAGTTCTTTATATATTCTGGACACTAAACCCTTATTAGATATATTATTGGTAAATACTTTCTCTTGTTCTCTGGGTTGTCTTCACTTTCTTATTTATTTGTTTGTTTGTTTATTTTTAATTTTTTATGCCTACAGCACCTGGTGGTCTCCTATCCAAGTGCTAACCGGGCCTGACCCTGCTTAACTTCTGAGATCAGACGGGGTCAGCCTTGTTCAGGGTAGCATGGCCGTAGACATCGTCTTCACTTTCTTGATAGTACCTTTTCTGCACCAAAGTTTTTCATTTTTATGAAGTCAGTTTCATCTAGTTTTCTTTCAATGTCTGTGCTTTTAGTATCAAATCTAAGAATCTCATTGCTAAATCCGAAGTCATGAAGGTATACACCTCTGTTTTTTTCAAAAGTGTTTTATAGTTTTAGCTTTTGTATTTAGGTCATTGGTCCATTTCGAGTTAATTTTTATATATAGTGTGAAGTGGGATTCAACTTCATTTCTTTTGTATGCGGTTCTTCATTGTCCCAGAACCCTTGTCAAAAATCAGTTGGCCATAGATGTTTTGGATTTATTTCTGGACCCGATTCTGTTCCATTAGTCTGTATGTCTATCCTTATGCCAGTATCATCACACTGTTTTGGTTATTGTTGCTTTGAAGTAAGTTTTGAATTGTGGAGTGTGCGTTGTCCTGCTGTGTTGTTGTTTTCAAAGTTATTTTGGCTATTCTGGGCCCCTGTCAGTTTTATACAAATTCGAGGATTGGTCTTTCCATTTCTGCAGAAAAAGTATTGAAATTTTAGTAGAGATTGCATTGACTCTGTAGATTGCTTTGTGGAGTATTGCAATGTTCACAATATTGACTTTTAATTCATGAACAAGGGAACTCGTATCATTTACTTAGGTCTTCTTTAATATCTTTTGGCAATATTTTGTAGTTTTTAGTGTATGTTTTGTTTTTTTATTTTTAACCTCAGTTAAATTTATTCCTAAGTATTGTATTTTTTTGGAACCTATTGCAAATAGAATTGTTTTTGTAATTTCCTTTTTGGTTTGTAGAAGCACACTGAGTTTTATGTGTTGATCTTCTACCCTACAACTTTCCTGAATTCATTTATCAACTCTAATTGTATTTTGTGTATTCTATGAGATTTTTTATATGTAGAATCATGTATCTGCAAATAGAATAGTTTTACTTCTTCCTTAACAATTTAGATGCCTTCTATTTATTTTTATTGCCTAATTGCTCTGGCTAGGACTTTCCAGTAGTGTTGAATAGCAGTGGTGAAAGTGGGCATCTTTGTCTTGTTCCTGATCTTAGGGAGAAAGCTTTCAGTTTTTCACCAATAAGTGTGATGTTTGCTGTGGGTTTTTCATAAGTGCCTTAATCATTTTAAGGAAGTTCCTCTTTTATTCCTAGTTTGCTGAAGGATTTTTTTTTTCCAATCATGAAAGAGTGTTGAGTTCTGTCAAATACTTTCTCTTTGTCAATTCAGATGATCATGTGTGGATTTTTTTCCCCTTCATTTTAGTAATTAATTAATTTTTATTTGTTGAGCCACCCTTCATTTCTAGGATAAATTCCATTGGGCCCTTTTAATGTGCTGTTAGATTTGGTTTCCTGGTATTTTGCTGAGGATTTTTGTGTCTCTGTTCATAAGAGATATTGGTCTGTAGTTTTCTTGTGGAATCTTTGTCTTGCTTTGGTATCAGGGTAATATGGGCACAATAGAATGTGTTAGGAAGTGTTCTCTACTCTTCTGTTTTTTGGAAAAGTTTGAGAAAGATTGCTGTTAATTCTTCTCTAAGCATGAAGATTTCACTTATGAAACCAACCTTTTCTGGACTTATTTTGTTGGGAGATTTTTTGGCTCCTGATTTTAATCTCTTTACTTGGTGTAGGTCTCCTGAGATTTTCTGTTTCTTGAATTAGTTTTGGTAATTTGTGTTTTTTCAAGAATGTGTCGTTTCTTGTAGATTGTCTAATTTGGTGCTGTACAGTTTATAGTGTTCTTATTATCAGAGTATTCTCATAACATTTTTTTCTCCCAATATCAGTTAAATGTCCTAATAGAGTCCACTTAGGTTGTACCAAACTATTGTTTTCTCACTTCTTTGAAGATATTCTTACTTGCAGTTGTTCATGAAGATTATTCATCTGGCTAATTTTTCACTCACTTAAACTCTGCATTGACTCTTCAGATAAATAATAATTGAGCAGAAGGGTAACATCTGGTTGCACATCAGGAGTGAAGGAAAACCACTTGAAATCATTTGTCTTATTTTGTAATTGCTTATTGATGTTGCTACCAGTGTCCTCAATTTTTCAACCACCCATTCTTGCTGAAAGGCTAAGCCTTATACAAGTTTATTTTCTCTGAACAAGTTTCTTCAGTTGCTGCAATCAAATACAATTTAAATAAATCATCATTAGTAAATGACTTCCTTTGCTTTTCTAACAAATGAGCCAGCCATTCAGAAACTTTCTGTGGTAGCAGCCTCACTTTTATTTACTTCTTTTTGTGAAGAAATTCTATTGTGATGAGGTATTCTGCTTTTTCTAATTTTTTCTGTGAGTTGGGAGTATTGTGATGAATGCTTACTGTGGTAATGCTGATCTATAAAGTATTCTTATAGCATAGCCATGTCATTGCATAATAAACATAATGCTTTGCCATCTAATTTTATAACAAACCACACTGTACTGTGCTGTAAAAACATGACATTCATTTGGAAGTCCACTTCTCTCTTTCCTGTTTTGAATGAGAGGTATATACATTGGTAAATTTAAAAATGTTGCAATACATCAGTATGCAGTGTTTCGGAATGCTGAAGAACTGTGTCACTTCAGTTTGTTAGTGCACCAAGTAGTAGTGGGAAACCATATCTGTCATAGCTACTCAGCTACACTAGTATGAAAGTAACCATAAACCATAAATAAATGAATATGGCTGTGTTCCAATAAAACTTTATTAGTGGACACCAGAATTTGAATTTCTCATCATTTTGTGTCACGGAACAGTATTATTTTGATCTTTATTCATCTGTTTGAAACCATTCTTATCTGTGCAAAACAGATGGTAGGTCAGGTTTGGCCCGTGGGCTGTATTTTGCTGGCCAGTGGGCTGTGTTTTGCCAACCCCTACTTTATAGTGTACTAAAGACATTCTTAGACAACCTGTGTTGCTCAGGTTACTGCATGCTTGTATGGGGCCCCCTGGTGGCTGAAGGAACACAGAACAAATAAGTCTTCAGATGGTCAGATTTCTTAAGCACCCCCAGTTTGAGAAGTCTAAGGTTGAAAATCTGGGCTTAGAACTATTTGTCATATTGAGATTATAGTAGCCACTGATACCATATCCAGAACTTGAGTTTTGGTGACACTTGAGGAAAAGATAAAGCAGCACTCCCTCAGGTTTTGTATTCAGATCTTGAAATGCTTAAAGACATTATTCTGATATAGAATGTTTGCTTCATATACAGTGTATTTTGCGGGAAGGGTATGGATTTCAGCATCAGTCAAACACTGAAATGGCATTGGAACAATAATTACATTGGAATGAAACTATAGTCTTTCAAGGGTGACTTTCTTTCCTCCCCCTCTTTTTTCACATAGGGTTGAGTTGAGGTTTAATAAGTTAATAATTTTGCTACTCTATTAAGTACATTCTTACATAAAACTGTATTTTTATTTTTTAAATACGAATGTATGGTGGTGAAGAATTCTGTGATTGCTATACAGCTGCCGTCCTCCTTTGACCTAAGGTGCCAGAATTTTGTTTTTTGTTTTTAAAATTGTGATAAATTAGATATAACCTAAAGTTTATCATCTTAACCATTTTTAAGTGTAACTCATTGTTGTGCAACTGTAGGGGTGAGTTCTTTTAATCTGCCATTTTAAATTCTTATTTTGTGAGTGGGATCCAAGAAATAAAATCATTTGCTCTGGCCAATCTGAAATTTGCTATTGTATTTATGAAATAATGAACATGGAATAAATTTATAATATTTTAAAAGGAAAAATTTGATTTGTAAAGAGGCAATACAGTTAGATGAAAATCTTAAAGAACAAGGTATTCTTGATGATTCTAAGATACTATGCCCTTTGGACTGTTTGCCTCTTTTTCCTATCTCTTCCCTTTTCTTTGCAACCATCCTGTCTCCATTCTGATTTCCTGTTTCTAATCTGTAGACTAGATGAAAATCTAATATAATGGGACCGAAAATTGTGTATAGAGGGTCTGAATGAGGGTCTAATGAAAATTCCTCTGAGTTAAACATATGAACTTTTATGCTGTGCATGTTGGATTGTTCAGAGACCTGTTTTACTTCTACCTGCTCAACCACCTTTTGATTAGGTGACTTGTCGGCTAAGTTGTAGGAAGTTCTTGGCTATTGTCCTTTACCAATCAGACTGATAGCATTGCCAAAAAAATATGTGGTTCAAAAATTCCAATTAAGGATTTTGTTGACAGCACGTAGGGATTAATATGAATTCTGTAAGAGAAAATAATTCTAAAAACTTTAACAAGTACTTTACTACAGATCTAATAACATCAGGAACTTGCTAGGTACTAGATACAGAGTCGAAGTTCTTCTCAAATATAATAGAATCATGTCATTCCCTTTTGAAACTTTTTGATGGTGTCCATTAGCCATAGAATACAATTCAAACTCATTACCCTGATCCTTTTAGGATTTGTTTCTTTCATTTTCCCCCTTCAGTTAGTTGTTAGCTCTAGCTACATGTTGAGCCTTTCACTTCCTTAGAGAAGCCAGGGTCTTATCTGACTCAGTGTTTGCTCATACTATCCTCCTGTGTTGGAGCTATCACCTTACCTACCCTTGCCTCCCATCCCATCCCACCCCCTTTCTTTGATTGCTGGTGCCTATCCATCTTTTAGGTTTTAACTTATATGCTACCTTTTCAAAAAGGCAGTCTTACACCCTTTGTAAAATAGGTTCTTTCGTTAGTCTCTTTTCTACCGCATAGTAGTACTTATAATTTTTAATTTTTTTGTTATACTTCATGAGGGCAAGGATTTATTTACTGTTTGTATGTTTAGCGTCTAGTGCAGTTCCAGAAAATAGTATTTGTGTTGTAAACAATTGTTGAGTGAATGAGCACTTTCTTCATTTTGTTTCTTTTTTTGGTTCTTTTGGTTCTTCCATTTCACTGACTGCCCTTCTCCTTCTTACTCATTTGTTTCCCTGATCCCTAAAATTTGGAATCTGCTATTCCTCAGTTGCCTGCTTTCTTCTCTTTCTACATCCACTCCCGAGTCATCTCTTCTGGTCTTAGGGCTTAAAACATTCTCTATACATGAGTGACTCCCAAATTTACATATCTTGCCTGAGACTTTATATACAACTCTCTACTTGGGAAGCTTATTAGCATCTCACATTTAATATGTTCCAAGTAGAATTTTTTATTTCATGTCTTCGAAATCTCTCTCACTTTCTTCTTCATTTCAGTAGGTAGAAATACTGTTCTTATAATAGTTCAGGCCCCAAACTTTGTCGTTATCCTTAACTCTTCCCTTTCTCACATTCAATCTATCGGCAAGTTATCAGCTCTGCCTTAAGAAAAATTCACTTACTGCTTCTCCCCTTTTAAACCACCACCACCCAGGTCCTATGCTCCATTATTTTGTACCTGGATTATTACAATAGTCTTTTAAATATATATCAGATTATATATATCAGATTATGACACTCCTTTGCTAAGAACCCTCCAGTGAGCTCTCACCTCATAATTATAAGTCATTCTACTGGTCTCTGAGGTCTTACTTGACTATTCAGTGTCCCCCCTGCCCCAGCCCTTATTATTCTAACCCTTCAGTTTTGTTCCTACTGGTCTTTTTGCTTTTTCTTATACACTCCAGAACATTCCATCTTCAGGCCTTTGTGCTCACTGTTTCCTCTACCTGCAGTGTTCTTCCCCCAGATTCTGTATAGCTTAGTTCCTCATATCCTTTTGGCATCTCCTCAAATATTGGAGAAAGAACCCTTTCCAGACCTCCCTATCTAAATTAACTTCCTCTTGTCCTCTCTATTCTCCTTATTCTCTTTTATTTTTCCTTATAGCAAATATCACCACCTGACATATGTTACCAGAATATACGTTCTGTGGAAATGGGGACTTTGTTTTGTGTACTCTTGAGTTTTCAGTGTCTAGAACATGCCTGCTACATAGTGGCTACTTAAAAAATATTTGTTAAACGAATGATGATATTACTCCTGGTTTAGGACAAAATATACATGTATGGTTGAAAAGTGAACAGCACAAAATTAGCACCCTCAAAATGGCAAAACGGAATATAGAAAGAAACTGATCGTTTCATGACCTTGTTGAACTGATGAAATAACCTATTCTGGAGTGGTTTTACCTTTGGACCTCTTGTTATATTGGATAAGTACTTCCCCTTTTTCAGCTACTTTGAGTTTTCTGAGACATCATATTTCATACAGAACCATTTTATTTCTAAATTAGGTTAAATTTAGAAATAACATTCTGGAGAAACTGAGGTAAACTGATAGTCATGTCCCTCCAATGTTACAAATTACAACAGGTCTTTTGAAACACATCTCTTATATAGTAGGAGCTCTGAAAAATGTGTGTACCTTATGATTTAGTAACCCCACCCTTAGGAATTTGTCCTTGAAGGCTAATTCAAAAGAAGACAAAAAGTATGCCTATGGAGATGGTCAATACCACATTATTTATAAAAGTAAAAGGTAGGACATAACTATGATAATTTACTCTTGACATTTTACATGGCTTTGAAAATTGTTAGAAACTTTTTATAAAGTTCAATAAAATATGAAAAACGTTGAAAGACAATGTTGTATGTTATACAGGCAAAACAAATCCATGCTGTTAGAAGTCACTGTAGTGCTTTCTTGGTGGAGAGGCAATGACTTGGAATTCTGAGAGTCAAAGAGGGGCTTCTGGAATGTTCATGTTCCTTTTTTTTTTCTTTTTAAAATGCTGTAACGGTATGTCTGTGAAAATTTATCAAACCATATCCTTATGATACATGCACTTTTATGTATGTATCTTACACTTCAATAAAAGTTTAGGAAAAAAACGTAATAATGTTAAGATCACAGGTATATAAAATATGTACTCATGTAGACCATGACATATATGAAAACGTTAACTGTTAGGTGATAGCATTTGTTTATAGTATTCTTTAATGATTTTCTTACAGTCAGATAAACAGTTTTTTAATTAAAAACATTTTGATTGTGATCAAATATACATGATATTATGTTAGCTATATAACAGCTTTATTGAGATATAATTCACATACCATACAGTTCATCCATTTAAACTGTACAAATTCAGTGGTTATTAGTATATTCATAGAATAGTGCAAAGCATCACCATAATCAATTTAGAACATTTTTATCACCACAAAAAGGAACCCAGTAACCTTTGGCAATCACTCCTAATTTTCTCAAAACCTCTTCTTTTTGTTTATTTTTAAAATAGATTTTTCCTGTAGCTTTTTAGTCAGTTTAGTCAAATGTGGGCGTTCTACTTTGGAGGTCTGACTTCCTATTTCTCTTGATTCAGTCTGTGGAGTAAGAGTGGATTGAGTGGTATACTTAAAAAGATAGTTCAATTTATTAGGAAATAGTTCAGAATTAAAAAAATAAAGTATAATATAACATACCCATCTCAAATTTTAAAACGGGAAAGACAAAATAGTTGACATGTATCAAGTTCTTGCTGTCAGTCATTGTGTTAGGTTGCTTATCTTAAAAATAGCCCTGTGTGTTTCAGATGATGCTCTATGACTCACCTCCTGCCAGTATTATAGAAGAAACTGCCTCAGAAAACCGGGTTTTAGCAGGTTGAATAACTTGTCCAAGTTTACACAGCTATGGAAAAGCAGAGCCAAGGTTTAAACCTACGGGATTTTGTTTTGTTGTTATAATACATGTACAAACTCTTTACTGAATATATATGTTTACTAACCACAGAACTTCTTAAAAGTTCCAAAATCTAGGACTTATGGAAATAGTTAAATTATAAGATGCTGATTAATGATAGCAACACCAGTTATCTAAAGATGTGTGTTATTTTCTTGGATATGAACGTAATGAAACAATGTGATCTCCTTGAGCATTTTTAAGAAGAGACTAAAGGTTTGTGCTTCTCTCTGTTATATCTGTGAATAATTTTGTCTTTGGTTTCCTAAAGATGATCTCTTTGGAAAAAGTGAAGGTGTTCAACCAGCACCTTGTACTAGGGCTTAGTACTTCTGCCTCTGTGAAAATAGATAATAATCACTTTTTCCTAAAAGTGAAGTTGCAAAATACCCTTATTACTGCATGCACTCTCAGTAGGTAATTTGGCAGGACTTGTTTAGTGTTAAATACTCCAGTAAGGGGTATTTTAAAAGTTCTGTCCTTATGAGGATTACTTTAACAATTAGTCATAAGTTACAGCCCTGATGAATTATTTTCTGGTTAAGGTAAATGATCTAGTAACATCACAGGGCTTTCATAACCTATTAATCATAAAAATTTCCTTAACGAAAGGAAAGGTTCTGAATTTTACTGCAAGGTAACTAAAGCCTTGGAGAGATTAAACAAGAAATTGACTAAGAGCTCATAGTTAATGGCAGGAGTAAATGAAAGTCTAGGTCTCCTGAGTTGAGGCTATAATCTTTTTCATCAATAAATTTAACATATATACTTACAACTAACAACCTTTCAAAGACTTTTTTTTTCTTTGCTCTGTTTTAACCTACAGACCCCAGATGAGGCTGAATTTGTACGATTATATCATTCTATAATTCTGTGACTGGTTTTTAGAATTATGGATATGATGATTTCTTTTATAAAAGCACTTATTGTTTTTAGATCATGTTTTCCTATTCTCATTTTAGAAAATGTGGAAATAAAAAGAAAAATATTACATACATAATTACATATATCTGCAGAAATAACTAGACACATTTTGTAAAAAACACACCACTCTTTAGTGGAGCTAATGATTTACCTTTTATATCCCACTTTTTTTCTCTCAAGATTATTATTTACTTTTTTATCCAGTAATTTATACATTTGATTTTCTAATTTCTTGTTTTGTTGATTTTTTTGCTCCCTCCACTCAGATCTTGAGCCAGATGATCGTGCGTCTATTTACATCTTTAATGTAGACCCACCTCCATCTACTTTAAACTCACCACTTTGCTTACCACATCATGGATTACCGTCTCACTCTTCTGTTTTGTCACCATCGGTTCAGCACCAAGGTCACAAAAACTATGAAGGAACTTGCGAGATTCCAGAATCTAAATATGGCCCGTTAGGTGGTCCCAAACCCTTTGAGTGCCCAAGTATTCAAATTACATCCATCTCTCCTAACTGTCATCAAGAAGTAGATGCTCATGAAGATGACCTACACATAAATGACCCAGAAAGGGAATATTTGGAAAGACCTTCTAGAGATCATCTCTATCTTCCTCTTGAGCCATCTTACCGGGAGTCTTCCCTTAGTCCTAGTCCTGCCAGCAGCATCTCTTCTAGGAGCTGGTTCTCAGATGCATCTTCTTGTGAATCTCTTTCACATATTTATGATGATGTGGATTCAGAGTTGAATGAAGCTGCTGCACGATTTACTCTTGGATCCCCTCTGACTTCTCCTGGTGGCTCTCCAGGGGGCTGTCCTGGAGAAGAGTCCTGGCATCAACAGTATGGACTTGGACACTCCTTGTCACCCAGGCAGTCTCCTTGCCACTCTCCTAGATCTAGTGTCACTGATGAAAATTGGCTGAGCCCCAGGCCAGCCTCGGGACCCTCATCAAGGCCTACTTCCCCCTGTGGGAAACGGCGACACTCTAGTGCTGAGGTTTGTTATGCTGGGTCCCTTTCACCCCATCACTCACCTGTTCCTTCTCCTGGTCACTCCCCCAGGGGAAGTGTAACAGAAGATACCTGGCTTAATGCTTCTGTCCAGGGTGGATCAGGTCTTGGCCCAGCACTTTTTCCATTTCAGTACTATGTAGAGACTGATATCCCTCTGAAAACAAGGAAGACTTCTGAAGATCAAGCTACTGTACTACCAGGAAAATTAGAGCTCTGTTCAGATGATCAAGGGAGTTTATCGCCATCCCGGGAAACTTCAATAGATGATGGCCTTGGATCTCAGTATCCTTTAAAGAAAGATTCATCTGGTGACCAATTTCTTCAGGTTTCCTTCACCCTTTACCTGGAGCAAACCCAAGCCTGGCCACACCCCTATATTTCGGTGAGTTGATGAAATGGCTGCTGGTCATTTTTCATGCCTATGGGTTATTGGTGGCATATAATTACATTATCTGTATAAAATGGTTTGACCATTTTCCTCCTCCATTATGTTTTTTTTTTCAGTGTCTTCCAGACATATAACTTAAAGTCTACATTTCTTTTTCTTTGAGTCTTAAAAATATCTTTAGATAGCCTAAAGTTATAATTTTAAAAGTGTATAGGTAATGTATTGTAGATAATAACAAATTACATTTAAGAAGGCATTTTCTTATTTAAAACTTCTTGTAAAAGATGGATTATAGTATGAATTAAATTAATAAGACTAATTGGGAGTAGGCTATAAATTTTTAAGAGTTCAATACACAAATGAAATTTACCTTTCATATTTGTGGCAAGTGTTTTTTATGTAATTTTTTTGTCTTGTCTTTATAAGTTTGTGATTTTTTATTGTTGTAGAGAAATATTTGAATTTTATGTATTCAAATTTGTCTTTTCCTTCATGACTTTTGGGTTTTGTGTTATATTTGAAATCCTTATTCCACTCTAAAATAAAAGATACATAAAAATTAACTTTAATTGTTTCTAATAAATTTTTAATGTATTTTTATAATGTGTGTATGTAACATCATATATAGTATTTATTTTATATAAAATTATTTATACTATATATCATATTTATATTTATAAAATATATATACATATATTTGAATCTTGAGTCCAGCTAAGGATTGAAGTGAAGAATAGTGTAATGACTTCATTTTCCAAATTGCTTATCAGTCACAACAATACCATTTATAGAATCAATCTAGTCTATAATTGATAAGAAATTTTATCATGTATTAAGTCCCCACATGGAGTTGGGTCTGTTTACTTTTTTAAAATGCTATTTAATTGGTGTGAATGTTTATTTATGGGTCCAAATCTTTAGAAAAATATAATGTGGAATTATGGTATTGAAGATACCTTTGAGCCCATCACTCTGCTTCAGAAAATTATCTTAATCTTTTTAGGGATTTGATTAAGTCTGCAGAACAAGTGCAGAGATTAGCCGAGAGTTAATGAAGTTGAGTTGTTTCAGACAAATAGAAATTAATACTGTTAAGCTTCTCAGTAGCTAGTAAAGCTAGGCTGAGGACATTCAAGGAATCATTGAAGAACTTTAGAAATTTATAGTGGGAATGATAGCATTTCAAAAGGTAGAAGAGACCTTAAAAGTCCCATTTCACCAATTACTAAGAAGATGCTACTTTTTAATACAAATCATCCTAGATTTGGTTCTATTAATATTTGACCTATAGACATATGAGTTGTTTATTTTCTAATTCCATATTTTCAATGTTAATATGTCTAAATGAACCTGTAACCCTTTAAGCTGTTTAAATTATCTTAACGATCACTTGACATTTGTATCTAGAAATGACATTTAGATATGCTGCAGTAATAGGCCTTATAATTTTTAAACCAAATAAGTACTGAAATTAAATTTTTACCTCAAATTGCAATATATTGCTAACTATAAGCATTTCAGAGAGACAGGGAAAAGAACAACAGGGAGGAAGAGAGGGAGGGAGCAGTATGTACAATGGATGGACTTCTATAGCCTCATACAAGGGAGGGAGCTGTATATATTGAGACACGGGCATTTGGATCCTTAGAGAAATACTGATGTACATATACAGAGATGTGCATCTTTGCTTTAAGAAATCAATTATTTTAATTATTTCTGTAATTATGTACACATAGTTAAGAAAGAGTTACAGTTTTACAGATGTTAGAATTTATCCTTTCTTAAAAACACATGACACTGAAAAGTCGATAAAATCGATTTATTCTTCCAAGTTAAAGAATTATTTCTTTAAGCACCCACCACATACAATGTTATAGCTTATTAAGAAGCTTTATTTTGGAATACTGTGTGTCCAAGATCACAGGAAGAAGTGTTGGTTCTGGCAAAAAAGTGATTCGAATCATTGCTTGGCAATAATAGCATGGTGAAATGCATTTTTGTGTGTTTTGTTTATAGCACATCTTCATTACCTCCACTAGACTGGCCTTTACCAACTCATTTTGGACAATGTGAACTGAAAATAGAAGTGCAACCTAAAACTCATCATCGAGCCCATTATGAAACTGAGGGTAGCCGAGGAGCAGTAAAAGCATCTACTGGGGGGCACCCCGTTGTGAAGGTATGAGATTTTGGGGATGTGTTTTGCAGATACCATAGATCTGTTAATGATGGAGTCTGTTCAGTTAGGTAGGTACTACTGAACCCAGGGAGAGAACGTATAAAACTAGAAAGCCTCTATTGAGGTTTTATCCTTGTTGATATGACACTGCTTCCACTTTGGAGTTTTTTTTTTTTTGCTAGGCTAAAAGATAGTCTTCCTGGACTGTCCAGCTGGGAAAACTCTGAGGAAAGATTATAGTGGTCAAACAGTTGTTTTCTGATTTTTTAAAAAATGGTTGTATTACGTTTAAAAATATAATACATGCTTGTTTAAAATCCAGGTAATACAGAAAAGTAGAAAGAATAAAGCAATAAATTACTCCAAATTTAAACCACTCGGAAACAAACAGTTGTTAACATTTGATTAACATTCTAAATAATTCTTTATGTGTCTATTTAGTGGAAGACTGGATAGATGGCTAGAAAAAAATGAATGAATTTTTAAAGATATGATTATACTAAACATCTTTGTAATTAAAATATTTATTTTTATTTGAATTTATTAGAAAAAACTAAAGTGAAATTGTAAAAGTTATTTAACATTTGAATGTATGAAATATATTTAATGTTTCAAATCATAGTTGAATATTAACTTTAATTTTACTTGAATGAAACATTTAAAAAATGAAACAAAAGTAAAACTAAGAACTACTGAATCTTAGATAATTGTTTTTTACTCTTAGAGATCTTAAAAGATCAAAAGGTCACATAAATTTTTAAGAGATTGAATCATTGTTTTAGATTTAGATGGTATGAAGTGACTTTTTGCTTTGAAAAATGAAGTAATTGTGTCTCTTAAACTTCTTCCCCGCTCTACCTTCTGAATTTTGTTGCTTAAATTATTTTTTCTTTCAGCTCTATAGCCATCCCCCTTTGCACTCTTTCCCCATTGTTTAGCCTTAGGCCCATATCTAGTTGGAGTCAATGATTAATACTTACTATTTTTTATTTATTTCATTAAGTGTTTTTGTTTATTTGTTTAAGGAGGGCTTCGGATTCTATATTCTTTGGATTCTTTCATGTTTGAAAATGTTTGTTGTCTTTATATATTCAAACAGAATTTTTATAATCTTGAGTCACCTATTTTTTTTCCTCCCAGAACCTGTCTTATGGCATTGTGTATTGTAGTGGAGAAATTAATTATCTCTGAAGTGAATTTTAACAAATAGAATTTATGAACTGTCATTTTCTATACCAGCCATGCTTTATGATTTATCACTATTATCTAAGCATGTTTCATAGTTCCTGACAAACAAAGCTTTACATTTTAGGTGGGTTTTTTAATGATTTATAGCAAAAATATAAGTTATAGAAAAAGAGATCAGAAATGGGATGGGGAGTGGGTTGGTTGGGTGAGTTAGATAAAGGTGGTCAAAACATACAAACTACCATAAGATAAGTACTGAGCATTGGTTGTACAACATTATAACTAGTTCACGCTGCAATATGGTATATTTGAAAGTTGCTAACAGCAGATCCTAAAAGTTCTCATCACAAAGAAAATAACACACACACACTTGCGCGTGCGCACTCTCTCTTCTCTCTCTCTTTCTCTCTCTCTCTCTCTCTCTCTCTCTTTCTCTCACCATATGAGTCTATGGGTGTTACCTAACTTTATTATGGTAATTAATTTACAATATATGTAAATCAAGTTATTATGCTCTATACCTTATGCTTTAAACTTATGCAGTACTATTTATTGAATTATATCTCAATAGAATTAATAGAAAAAAGAAATGTCAAAAAAAAAGGAAAAAGAAATATCAGGAAAACTCAACATAGGAATTCTGCCATTTGTTATGAGCCATATTTTGCTCTAAATGAGCGCTTATTTCAATTTAATTAAGAAGAAAGAATATTTGCTTCGTTTCCTGTGTCTTTGACTTTTCTTACCAGGAAAGATTATTATTTACAAATTCTTAAATGAACATAATTCTTTTCGGAGTCCAAGTGATTTGTTTGCACAGTATTTCTTTAATTAAAACCGGATTCCCTGTTTAAGAGGAGACAAACAGTTTTGATACCATCAGTGTTTTATATTCTCCTTGTGAATGACTTATTTTTTTCTAATTTTTTGCTTGAAGAAATATCAGTATACCTGAAATTGATTTAACCAGAGTATGTTGATGGTTCCTTCCAGGCTTCCTCAGTACCTATGCTCCCTTTCAGTTGATTTTCCTTTGTGTGAGAAAATTTTTCTGTATTATGTATCGATATACATTTCCTGTTGCATTTGTTTTGCCTTTTACTTTAAGATGTTCTCAATATACTTATACATTGAGTATAAGGTTTCTGAAGTACAGTTCCTGAAATTATGAAAGAACTCAAACTGTGAAGCTGTTGAAAAATACCACCTACCTGTTACAGTTCCCCCAAACATTTAACGTTCAAGACAGTCTGTTACTGTAGCTGGGGATTCAGTGGAGAAAAAAAATTAGACATGTTTTCTACTCCCGTGAAATTTATAGTTTAGTGAGACTTGCAAATGAGATAATCAAGTATAATAAAAGTTTAATGGAGGAAATTTAGATCTCTATGAGCCCAAATAGGGACCTGAAACTCAGACAGGTTGAATCAAGCACCACTTATGAGGAAAGTTCCAAGCTAATTAATAAACATTAACCAGGGAAAAGGTGGATACTAAGGAAGGAAAAGTGGGAAGAGTTTAGAGCTGCACTGTCCAATCCAATATCCACTAAGCCACATATAAATTAAAATTATAATGAAAAATTCAGTTCTTTAGCTGTATTAATGATACTTCAAGGCTTGGTAGCCACATGGTTAATGGCACCATTGTCTTATCAACAAATCACGTTGGAGCAATTGGATATCTGTAGGCAAAAAACTAAACCTTAACCTCCGATTTCACATAAGAATTGATATAACATGGATCATGGATTTTTTCAAAATGCAGATATAGAATATTTTCATCATTGCTGAAAGTTCTGTTGGACATTACTGGTTTAGAAGCCTGTATGACCAAGAGAATATAGCATATTAATGAATTACATACAAGAAATATACAGCAATAGATTTAGATTTAATTTGTCTAAAAAGTATTGGCATTTTAAGAGTTATTTGAAACATTTTATTGTTTTTAAAATTATTTGAAATTATGCCAGTTTTTTAATTTAACATAAATAATGGCAACTGTATTTACATAAAAAGTATGCCATTTAAGGGCCAAGATATATTCTTTAAGAACTTTTACATTATCTTTTTAACAAAGGGTGCTTGAGCAACTGGACATCTGTTAAGCAAAAAATAAACTTCACATCTTATACAAAAATTAATTCAAGATGGTATTAATCAATGTTACCCTAATAAACTTAATTTAAAAAATTAATTCAAGATGGATCGTGAATTTAAATGTGAATTTTAAAACCATAAAACTTTTAGAAGAAAACAGAAGAAAATCTTCAGGACCCTAAAGCTAAGAGTTCTAGGACATTATACCGGTAAAAGGCACGGTACCCAGAAGAAAAAATTGATAAATGGAATTTCAAAAGATCATGTTAAAGAGGATGGAAAAAACAAGCTATGGCCAGGGAGAAAACATTTGCAAACCACTTATCTGACAACCTTGCATATAGAATATATAAATAACTCAAAACTCAACATTAAAAAAGCAATTAAGTTGGAAAATTGTCTATAGACAGATAAGAACATACATTTTGCCAGTGAGGAGATTAATGGCCAGTAAGCATGTGGAAAGATTTCCCATGTTATTAGCCATTAAAAAAATAAAAATTAAAATCACAGTGAGATAATAATACATACCAACTAGTACAGTTAAAATAAAAATGAGTGATAAAACTAAGTACTGATGGGAATGCCAAGAAACTGGATCCTTCATAAACTGCCATTAGGGATGTAAAATGGTATAGCCACTTTGAAAAATAGTTTGTCGTGTTTTAAAAATCTAAACTTGCACTTACCACAAGACCCAGCAATCTCACTCTTGGGCCTTTATCACAGAAAAATAAAAATTTATGTTCACACAATAACCTTTATAGTAATACTCATAGTGGCTACATTTTTCAAAAGTAAAAATTATAAGTAACCCAAATAGATGAATAGTTAAACCAACTCTGTTATATCCGTACAATTAATGCACTATCACTCAGCAATACAAAGGAACAAGCTGTTGATACACAAAGGTTGGGTGGTTCTCCATGGAATTATGCTGAGTGGGAAAAAAGTCAATCTCAAATGGTTACATACTGTATAATTCCATTTATAGGTATAACATTCTTAAAATGGCAAAACTGTAGAGATGGAGAGTAGATTAGCGGTTGCCAGGGAACGGGGACAGGTCTAAGATTGTGAATAAAGGGGTAGCACAGGAGAGTTCCTTTGTGGTGATGGAATAATTCTGTATCTTGACCATTATAATGGTTACTTGGGTCTACACATGTGATCAGATTGTGTAAAACTATACACATATTTATTATGTAGTGATTTTTTTTATTAAGGCATAAATATGTCTTATCCCAAAAGTTAATGAATTTTTTAAAAGGGGATTGTAATATTTTTTCATTTTTAGAGTTTGTTTTCACTGTACACCAAGATCCATTTCTGGATGATGATTTTTTTATATGTGTTATATGCACATTTTCAGTTTGAAGCATTTATATTGTGGAAATTTAACTTTATATTTTTAGTATGTCTACAGTGTGTTATCATGTTTCTAATATATTCAGATTTCCTGCTCCCAAGTAATTTAACAGAACTGATAATAGAATTGTTCTTATTCAAACTGCTCTAGTCTGTCCTATAGTGACCTTCAGGCTTTAACCTTCCAGCTTTAGTTAAATTAAGCAGGCACAGACCTTTGCTATGGAAACAATACAGAAACATAACAAACAACTTGGCTTACTTTCTTCTACAAAGCAGAAGGTGGCCTGAAGAGAAGTACGATACTAGATGAATGTTTTTTAGAAAGTAGTGTTAACAGTAGTAGTAGTTTATTGCCTATAACATAATGCTCCTCTGAAAATGGGATGGGATGGGATGGGATGATAATCTAATTAATTTAGTTGAAATTCCTTTAAAAATCCCCAAATACAAATAAGAAGCACTATTTTTCTTATATAGTATATACACTTAGAGCAGATGTTGGCCAAAATATGTGTTATGAAGTATATTCCCTTTGAAATCTTATATGTATGATTACCTTCCCCCATTACTGGTTCATTTTACTACCAAAGTATAAAGGACAGGTGGCTTATGTCTTTGCCAAGCTGGTGTTAATGTGAGTCATCTAATATGACTAGGTTACTTTGAAATATAGTACTTACTTGTATGTTAAGTGATATTGTGGGTAACTTAATAGATAGCAATAAAATTATTTATTTGTGTTTTCTATTTTAGATTTAATTACTTCATTTTGAACAACTACTTCAGTGGCTATAATTCTTATTTAAACAATGATATTGACTAATGTCAAGTTATTTTGTTCCATCAAATTGTATGTTCTTATTCCAAAATTCATTCATTCAACAATGATTGAATGCCTGTAATGTGCTAGGTACTATACTAGGCTCTGCCGATGACCAGATGGACACTGTCCGCTTCACAGTACTTAGAGGCGAGTGGTAAAGTTATTGGTATTTCTTTCTCACTAGGTGAATGGTTGGTTTCATAAAATAATCTATTCTATTTAGGATTATACCTGAAAGAGCAACAGTTACAGCAGAAAGGAGTGACTAATCATTTACTAGCCATGAATTTGGAGTAGTTCTTTAATCTTTCTTAGATTCAGATAATTCATCTGTAAACTGGAAAATAATGACATGTACTCCACAGTAGTTTTAGGATTAAATAAACTAATTTAGTTAAATTTAGTTTACCACGCTCTACCTTCACTTTTTCACCTCTGTACAAATGTGGAAGAATATCATTCTACTTTATTACTTACCCCATCTGCCTCCATGCCAAAACCAAAAAAGAAAATGGCTGAACTTAATTGATGTGCATATGTACACATATACCCGCACTATTGCTATTTCTTCATTGATTATTGATTTATTTAGACTTTATTTTTTATTGTAAACATGTTGGCACTTTATTTCTTTATGAAATATTTTCCATTTGATTAAAGCTTTAAAATTTATTAACTTATACCAAAACATGTAAAAAGAAATCACAACTGAAAATATTGATAGAGTTCTTGACTACATAAATATTTATAGAAAACTGCAACTTCTAGTTAAATATAGTAAATTGAACACATGTGTTTATCTTCAGTAGACATTAGACAGCTGCACCCAAGCTTATTGGGTGAAAGAAAGAACCAATAAGGAACACAAGTCATTTTATACCAAAGAATCCTTGAAAGGCTCAGGAATTTGAGACACTGGTATCTCTGAAAGTAGGATGTGAGGTGGGGTTCAAAACAGGAGGATTGGCTGAAAGTCTACAGAAGAAGCAGTTAGACTTCCTAGATTTTTCTCTCTTATGTGGTATAGCCAAGTGATTACTGTTGTCTTACCCTGGGAGAATATTGGTGATTTACTCTTTAGAGGGAGTGAAATAGAGGTTCTAGGTTCTAGAATAACTGAAGGCAGGGCTTGAGGATCTGTACAAAAATCAGGGTGGGGATAGAAGGGAAGGCATAATAGAAGCCTGATTAGAGAATAGGAAGACCTCTGACCCCCTTTCTTAACTCTCAGAATGCTTGTAATAGGTTTATGCTGCCTGTATAGGAGACGAGAGATTTTGCTTTTAGGCAGAGTGGGTCAAGAGAAAATACCTGTGTGCCTCTTGACTTGCAGATCTTCTTGACTAGTCTCAACCCTATTAGACCCAACCCCGCTCTTTTTTTTTTTTCAGTTAATGTTACGTTTGTTCTAACTCTTGGATAGAGAATAAGTTGTGGGGAGCAAGAGTGAAAAGAGGGCAAGCAGTTATAAGGCTAATGCAATGGTCCAGACTTTAATTGTTTATAAATGTGATAGGACTGAAAACCATCCTGAGTAAGTTATATTATCTGATAATAGGCAAAAGTCGTCTTGTCCTTTCCTGAGTAGTGGAGGATAATCAATAAATTATGATGTTGCCTAGTTACAAATGCCAGTATAAAGTCAGGCATGTGCCAGCAGAGGCAGAAGTAAAACATTCACCTGAAGGACCACATAGTAGAATAAAACTCCTACATATTTGAAACTCTGACTAGATTCCGTACTTAGAATCAGGAATGCAGACTAATAGCTAAAACATTTGTTTATCGCTAACTGCATGCCAGACACTACTAGGTATTCTGTATTTGATGACATTACCTGTCAGGATACTTTATAAACCATAGTACAGAAACACGAGAAAAGATTTTAAAGGTTATTAGGTAGCTCATAAAATCTCAGTCGTTGAAGCTACATGGCCTGGACCACTGTCCAGCCACCTAACCCAGTACTGCTGTAGTGGAAACATCACTGACACTGACTCATGACCACGACGTGTACTGACAGTGCTCGGGGTTGGATGCCAGAAACTCTACTAGTATTGCTTTAAAGAACCGGATACCTCCTCCACTATGCTTACTGAAAAGTGGATTTTATGCATCCTACTTTATCATGTTGTTCCCTCACTGGTTTAATGGACTAAACCATCCACCAAGCAAATCTTTCTCCCAGACACACTTGGGGCCAAAAGTAGGGCCAAAATGAAGATTGCTGAGAGAGGTCTCTCCAAAGCTTCTAAGAGCTCCACAAAGTACAAGGAAGCCATCATCTCAAAGCAGAACAATTAGACTAAAGCTGCAATAAAGACCAGCAAGCAATAGCTTAAGACTGTGACCTGCCAAAAGAAATAGCATGCCTCTTTCGGGAGGTAAATATTTTCTACTTCAGTCTTTAGAGTTTTTTTTTTTAATTATTATTATTTAAATACAAAATGTCTCGTATATGCAGCAAAGTTTCAGTGTTTTGAAGATTAGAACACATTTATCAGTTGGTATATCACAATATACCATTGATGAACAACCCAAAGAGGAAATTAAGAAAGCAGCTGCAGGACATGGTTCCATAGTGTAGCAGTTAGCACGTCTGCTTTACACACAGAAAGTCCTGGGTTCATGCCCCAGTGGAGCTGTGGTCCATGGTCTATGACCATGCCACCCTGAACAAGGCCGATGTCTGATCTTGGAAACTAAGCAGGGTTGGGCCTGTTTAGTACTTGGATGGGATACCACCTAGGAAGACCAGGTGCTGTAAGCATAAATAATAATAATAAATTAATTTTAAAAAAAGAAGCAGCTGCCTTTACAATAGCATGCAAAATAATTAACTACTTAAATAAATTTAACCAAGGAGATGTAAGACTTGTATACTGAAAACTATAAAATATTCCTGAAAGAAATAAAAATAAATAGAAAGACACCCCATGTTCATGGAGATGAAGACTTAACATTATATTAGTAAAATATCAGTAACCTCCAAAGCAATGTACAGATTCAATGTAATACCTACTAAAATTCTGACATCCTTTTTTGCAAAATGTAAAAACATATCCTCAAATTTATATGAAATTGCAAGGGGCCTGAAATAGCCTAAACAACCCTGAAAAAGAAGAATAAAGTTGGAGGATTGACTCATCCTGACGTGCAATTTGTTACAAAGCTACAGTATTTAAAACAGTATGGTACTACTAACATTAAGACGGAGCAGTGGAGTAGAATAGAGAGCCCAGTAGTAAGTCCTCATACATACAATTAATTCATTTTCAGCAGGGTTAATGGGGGAAAGAGCAGTCTTTTCAACAAATGGCGCTAGGGAAATTGGATATCCACATGCAAAATAATGTCGGACCTTTCTCTTACATCATATCAAAAATTAATCAAAATGGATCAAAGACAAATATAAGACCTAAAACTATAAAACTCTTCTTAGAAGAAAACATTGCAAAAAATCTTGACATTGGATTTGGCAGTGGTTTCTTACATATGACACCAAAAGCACAGACAACAAAGGAAAAAATAGATAAATTGGACTCCATCAAAATTAGAAACTTTTGTGCATCAAAGGATGACACTACCAAGAAAGTGAAAAGAATTTATAGAATGAGAGAAAATATTTGTAAATCATATATCAGCAAGGGATTAATATTAAGAATATATAAAGAGCTCCCACAATTCAGCAACATCAAAACAAATATACAAACACACCCATGTATACTCCCAAAGAATGTTGAATTTTTTTTGTCTGTTGAAGCAGGTACTTAACTTGGTTGGACTCGACCTGCAAAATCTGTTTTTTGTGGCTGGTCACAGCTGAGTCCATTTCAGTTATTTTAGCCTTGGTTAGGTTACTTGTTCCCATTTTCTAGCTGTCGTCTTTCTGGGATTTCTCTTCACTTTCTAGAAGCTGTGGTTTTTCGACAGTCTGTCCTCAGTTCTTTAAGCCCTTCAGGCTGTAGATTTTCTGTGAGCCTTTCAGACACTATGAAAGGCATGGACTGTGGCTTTCCCTCATTAAAAGCCTTGAAAACAGGAAACACACCTTTTATTATTCTCTTCTTACACATATCAGTTTGCTTCCAGTGTCTACTTACTTTCGTTGCTCTCCATGCTTCAAGTCATTCTTTATATTTGTTCCAGTTTATGGTTAGCTACGTGATGATCGGTCAGATGGGTGCTACTTAACCATCACATTGGACATGGGAGTCTCCCTGAGTTCTATTTGTATACTTCTTCAGGCTGTATTTTTTTTTAATTGCCTTTTGTGTGTGTGTGTGGTTGCTATTTTTACTCCTAGTATCTCCTTATCATTCCCATTGTCAATCCTTTGTGTTCATCTTAATTGAGCAAAGTGAAGGGTACCAAAGAAAGTCAGGTAGCCCACCTTGCTAAGTCAGTTGAAATTCTAAATTGGTAATATATAGAATAGGCTTTTTAAGACTTTTTCTGCTAAAACAAAGTGTCTATGATTTTAACAGGCTGTTAGAGCAGGGATCCCCAACCCCAGGGCTGTGGACTGGTACCGGTCCATGGCTTGTTAGGAACTAGGCCACATAACAAGAGGTGAGTGGCAGGTGAGTGAGCAAAAGCTTCATCTGTATTTGCAGCCGCTCCCCCAGCACTAGCATCACCACCTCAGCTCCACCTCAGATCATCAGGCACTAGATTCTCATAGAAGCACTGGTCTATTGTTCCAAAAAGGTTGGGGACCACTAGGACCTTCCACACACCTAAGTCTTTCGGGCTGGTCTGGATGTCAGTGTTGCCTGGAGTACAGAATCAACATTTCTGTTTATAAAAAAAAATATTTTATATTAGTTTCAGGTATTATAGTACATTGGTTAGACATTTATATAGTTTATGAAGTGATTCCTGCCAATTACTCTTATCACCCGTCTGGCTCTACACATAGCCAATACAGTACTATTGACTGTATTCCTATGCTTTACTCAACATGTTTGAGACTATTTTGTAACTACTAATTGTACTTGAGCTCTTCACCTTTTTCACCAGATTGTTCTCTGTATCTGTGAATCTGTTTTTGTTTAGTTTGTTATTTTTGTTCCTTAGATTCTGCGTATAATAGTTTGTTTATTTTGTTCCTTAGATTCTGCATATAAGTGAAATCATGTGATATTTATCTTTCTCTGTCTGACTTATTTCACTTAGTATAATAACCTCTAGGTCCACCCATGTCCTTGCAAATGATAGGATTTCTTTTTTTATAGCTGATTAATATTCTGCTGTAAAAAATGAACCATAACTTCTTTATCAAGTTATCTGTTGATGAGCATTTAGGTTGCTTCCATATCTTGGCTATCGTGAATAGTGCTATTGTGAACATAGGGGTACGTAGATCTTTACAAATTAGTGTTTTGGTTTCTTTGGATAAATACCCAGAAGTGCAATTGTTGGGTCAAAAGGTAGTTCTATTTTAATTTTTTGAGAGCCCTCCAAACTGTTTTCCATAGTAGCTGTACCATTTGGCAATCCCACCAACAATGTACAAGGGCTTGCTTTTCTCCACATCCTTGCCAACACTTTCTATTTTTTCATTTATTGAAGATAGCCATTCTGACAGGTGCAAGGTGATATCTCATTATGGTTTTAATTTTAATTTCTCTGATGAACAGTGATCTTGATCATCTTTTCATATGTCTACTGGCCATTTGTGTTTCCTATTTGAAGAAATACCTATTCAGGTCTTCTGGCCATCTTTTAATTGGATTATTTGAGGGTTTTGTAAGAGTTCTTTATAAGTTTTGGATATAATTCCTTATCAAATGTATCATAGACAAATTATCTTCTCCCGTTGAGTAAGTTTTCTTTTCGTTTTGTTAATGGTTTCCTTTGCTGTGCAAAAACTTTTAGTTTGATGTAGTCCCATTTGTTTATTTTTTGTTTTGTTCCCTTGCCCAAGGAGATATATCAGAAAAGAAATTACCAATAGCAATATCAGAGAGTTTACTGCCTTTTTTTCTTCTAGAAGTTTTATGGTTTCGGGTCTTACATTCAAGTCTTTAATCCATTTTAAGTTTGTTCTTATATATGATATAATAAGCTGGTCCAGTTTCATTGTTTTGCATGTATCTGTCCAGTTTTTCCTAGCACCATTTGTTGAAGAGACTGTCTTAACTCCATTGTTTATTCTTGCTTCCTTTGTCATAGATTAAATGACCGTATAGGTGTGGGTTTTTTACTGGACTTTCTGTTCTGTTCCATTTACCCATTTATCTGTTTTTATGCCAGTACCATGCTGGTTTGATTACTATAGCCTTGTAGTATAGTTTGATATCAGGTTTTGTGATACCTCCTACTTGTTCTTTCTCAAGATTGCCATGGCTATTTATGATCTTTTATGGTTCCATTTAAAATTGTGGGTTATTTGTTCTACTTCTCCGAAAAATGCCATTGGTATTTTGATAGGAATTGCATTGAATCTATAGATTGCTTTGGGTAATATGGCCATTTTAACGATGTCAGTTCTTCCTACCCATGAGCATGGTATATACTTCCATTTATTTGTATCTTCAATCAGAATCAGCATTTTCTTTTGTGTCTCCACAGCACTCTAAGAAGACTTTGCAAAATTTTTATTCATCTGTTTATCAAAAACCCCACAAACCATAATGAGTATCACCTTGTGCCTTTATCCCTTTGTAATATATCCCAGCATTTTATAATTCTTAAACTACTTTTGAAATTTGGAAGACTGTTCACTTAACTACTTTTTAAAATTGTTACATAACAGTATATATGATACAAATATGAAGACTTACCATTGTAAGCTTATAAAATTCATTGATAATGAATTGTGATTTTCTGTGTTTTTCTTTCTATTTAGCTCCTGGGCTATAGTGAAAAGCCGATAAATCTACAGATGTTTATTGGAACAGCAGATGATCGATATTTACGACCTCATGCATTTTACCAGGTGCATCGAATCACTGGGAAAACAGTTGCTACTGCAAGCCAAGAGATAATAATTGCCAGCACAAAGGTTCTGGAAATTCCACTTCTCCCTGAAAATAATATGTCAGCCAGGTATCTTGAAACATACCCCAAATGGAAAGTTCTTTTTTTTTCTAAAACATCTTTTGGAAAAAACATACATTTCTTTTTATAGTACAAAAAATAAAATATTTGTTGTTCTAAATTAACTAAATAACATTATGTAAATAATCATGGTACATTTACTAAGGTTGGTAGCATATTTCCAGAAAGAAAATTCAATTCAACAGAAGTTTATAATTACATAGTACTAGCCAAGCAGTATGATAGGTAATGGAGATAAAAATATATGGACTTTTTTCAAGTAGTTCACAGTCTAATAGGGTAGACAATAAATGAACAATCTCAGAACAATTATGATTGTTATGTCTCTTTAAGAAAAACTTTGATTCTACCTCCAGGTGTCCCATTTGACCTATTTCCAAATAAAATGAGGTGGCCAACTTCTGAATGAGAATGCAATAGAGTTTTGTTTAAGTGCATTAGTTAGGATTATATATAGTTGCCAGTATAGAAATCTGAAATGCAGTGACTTAAACAGAGGTTTAGTTTTGTATTCAACAATAAAAATATATAGATAGACATTTTAGGGCTGGTACAGTGGCTCCATAAGTCATTGGAGTCCCAAGATGCTTCTGTTTTTTCTTCCCTGCAATTTTCAGTATGTGGTTTCCATTCTCAGGATTGCCTCATGATTTAAAATGGCTGCTGCAGCTTTAGGTATCACAACCATAATCCCAAAAGGAATAAGGAAGAAGCAGTGGGATGAAGGAAGCTTAAAAGAAAACTTCCATTTGGGTCAGGCCTTTTTAAAGAGCTTGTTCCAGAGACCTATCCAACACATCTCATTGATCATCCTTGTATGTAAGGAAGACCTGAGTCATTTTTTTTCTCTGAATTCATTGCCACCTCTAACAGTATAGGGGCCTGTTACTAAAGAAAACAGGGAAGAAAGAATAATAATAATCTGCCACAACCAGGTATGTGAAATTTACAGTGCAGTTTATTGCAGAAGTTGCTTCAAACTACAATATAGACCGTTCTTAAAATGCAGTAACATCTATCCCAGGTTAGTGAAAGAATGGCCAGATATCAGTCTCTAGCTCTCTTCTTTTAAATTTACAAGTAACATTTTAGGTAAACTGAATATACCTCTTGAGGACATAGCAATTTATGATATAATTCTATTAAAAGAATTGCATAAAAAATAACTTACCTTGTTATCTAATAATTACCAGAAAAGACAAGTTAATATAAATTTAATAAATGTTATTTTTGTTTGCTTTGTTGAAATGGACAGTACTCAAGAACCCAACCCAATAATAAGTCATTACACAAGGACTATGACAGAATTTTTCATAGGAAATGCAGACAGCTAGTTAATCTCTACTCTTAAAATTTCTGTGTTTTATGATTTAGACTTTGGAGTCTCAGCCAGTGCTTGTTTAGGCAGTTGAGCAGAACTCTTAAGGAAAATGTTTGCTGTGCTTCTAAGCATCCAATTTGACCCATTTTAAAATAAGATAAAGTGTTCAACCTCTGAGAGCGCAAGTCAGCCTCTTCCTTTTTACTCTAGGATTTTATTTCTCATCTAGTGTCAAAAACATATGAATATACAATTAGCTGCAGAGGGAATTTAAAACTCAGATTTGAATCATCTATTTCCAAGAACTCATAAAATTGATCTCTAGGAGACACCTTGTAGGCCATGTTTCCATTTATTCCTCCGGATATTTGAAGCACTAAACTTGAATCAAATAGAAAATTGTAAGCGTATTATGCTTCTTAACTTTGCTTGGAAGACAGAATAAGAAATAGCCATGTGAATACCTCTTCATAATCTGAAAAAATTTCTTAGCTTGGTTATTATTACACACACATACACGCACACACAGAATCCTTTCAAGTTAAATAAAAAAGTTGGTATTTCCTGATGACATGGTAGATTTTGCTTTACCAGACAAGCAGAAACCTATAAAAACTTTTTAACATTTATTTTTTGCCTTGGCTTCCAGGAGAGTCATGATTAATTTAATTATAGTAATTATAGTAATTTGTATAACCCTAAATTTAGGATATCTTTATTTCCTGTTCCTTCTATTTAAAATTGACCTTACTTGTATTTATGTTGTAAAATGCTCATCTTTTGTAAAAATAATGTATAAATTAATAAATTGAAGAAAATAGAGTTTCTTGGACAGATTCTCAAGAAATTAGGAAAGCCTCACACACTAAATAGTGTGAAAAACTCAGAACAGTAGGGTTCGAACATATCTGCCTCCCCTTCTCCCTATTTACTAGCACATAAAAAAGATGGTAGTCATGATTCAAGAGGATATAATTCATGTCCCTTCCTCAGCCAGACCTGGTGTGTGGATGACACCAGAATGGACAAACCTGCAGAAATGTAATAGTTACTAGTAACTAGCAGCTAGCCCTCTCACCCCACCCTGCCAGAAACATACCTGAAACTTCTCTGGCTATTTTATCCACTCTGGACTATTAATTTTGGGAAATAGAAATTCTATAGGAACCAAGGCTTATGGCAGTATTGTGTGTGTGTCCAAGAAAGAGCTGAGTAAGAAGCACCTAGGAAGTTACCCAAACCTAAGAAACCTCTTTTATGTACATTAGATAACAGGGCAGCTAATGCTGAATGAGTTTGTTTTACCCAGGGACTGATTACTAGGATAAGCTACAGTGATTGAGTATATTGTAGTTTCGGATAGTGGTAGTCAAAATATATGAATACTAGATAAGACCATTCATTGTTCAAAAAATTTGTGCATAAGCAAATTGTAGGTATATATTAAATTGCTTTACTGTTTCCTGAAAGCAATAAGGTGAAATAAAATTAGTAGATATTTCCTTTGTTTTGCCAACTATTTACAGGCTTGGTCATTTTGATCCTAATCTATTTTGGATATGTAAGACCCTTCATTTAAAACCAGTGTACTGACCCATAAACCACAGAGCCACTTTACAAGATACTTTATTTTTTTAATTTTATTATTTATGCCTATAGCACCTGGTCCTCCTAGGTGGTCTCGCATCCAAGTACTAACCAGGCCCGACCCTGCTTAGCTTCCAAATCAGATAGGATAGGGCTTGTTCAGGGTGACGTGGCCGTAGACCATAGACTATGGCTCCACTGGAGCGCGAACCCAGGACCTTCTGCATGTAAAGCAGACATGCTAACCGCTACACTATGGAACCACGTCCATTGCAAGATACTTTAAATATAGGATGCCAATATTCACTGCCTTACTCTACTCATAACTCCTTTCTGACTTTAAAACTAGTTGAATATGGATGTCGCAGTATTACATTTTAACCAAAAATATAGTTTTAGTTGCAGTATTATGTTTTAACCTAAAATATAGTTTTAGTTGTAAAAAGATTTAATAGTAATTTTCATTCTATATATGTGCGTTTTTTTTTATTACATTTATAGCTAAAGTTTTAAGACTATCATTTTTTATTTTCTCATTCCAAATCTTCTATTAGAAATTTAGCTCTCTGCTAAAATACCTTCCCTCAAAAACTCAATAAAATGTATTGTCTCTGGTGTTTCCCAGCCTGAAAACTCATGTTGGTGTGTCAATATGAATAATCACCACCTTATTGACAAAATTTGATCAATACTGCTTTGAGTTAAAGTGCAGTTGTTTGATATTATTTATTTTCAAAAATATTTCCTTTTGTAGAAATTTCTTTTGTGTCTTTCCGAAGATGAAAATATTCTTTTGGGATTTTTTTTGTGCGTTACTGTTCTTATCTTGATAATCTAGTTATGTAATATAGTCCTTCAGAGCAACTTCTGCAGCCTTTGGTCAGTGAACATTAGAATTGGAACTATTGGTAGATAAAGTAAAAGGATGGATAACAAGGAATGCCATAAGAGAGAGTAAACTTTAACTAGAATGTTTAATTATTAGTTATTCATTTGCTTTATTCTTCCAGCATGTGAATGAGGATATGTTGTAGATACTCTTGTTTTCTACCACGATTATGTGTTAAGCAGTCATACTTAGTAATAAAATTTGAAGATAATTAAATGTTAGACCTTACGTGCCAAAACTTTGATCTTCTGTGTACATGCTTTAGAAATATATAATACAGTTTAGAAACTATAGAAACTTGTAGTTTAGAAAGTTTAGACATATGTAATATAGTTAGAAATGCAAGAATCTTAGCCTGATGGATTGTTTTTTATTAATAAGCATATCACTATAAAAATCTAAATATGCTTTAATGACCTATTTCTAATCCTACAAATGAATCTCTTCTGGCCTATAACGTGTAAACAATCTTTTTACTTTATGTTTCACTTATCTAGCCTATAAAACCACCAAATTTAGTGGTTTTAAGTAATAACATTTTTTTTTTTCATGATTCTTTGCGATGGCTGAACTCAGCCAGTCTGTTTATGTGGCGTTAGCTAGGATCACTCATGCACCTGAATTCAGCTGGGAGCTTAGCTGGGTTTGAAACACCCAAGATGGCTGGGGCAGCTGGAGTAGTTAAGGATTGTCTGGGCCTTTCTCTTCAGCAATGTAGTTGGACTTCATTGTGGCTCAGGGCTCTAAGAGGAAGCTATGAAGCTTCTTAAGTGCTAGGCTCATAACTTACACAGAATCTCTTGGCCATATTCTTATAAGGCCAGCTCTCAAAGAGAGCAGACATAGGAACTCTACCTCTTAATGGGAGAAGCGGCATGCAAGTACAGGAATGGGAAGGGATGACTGACAGCCATCTTTGCAGACAATTTATCATACTTACTATTATAGTCTTGAGATACAAAAATATTTTTAATCCTAAAATTGAAATAGCAGAAAATAGCAATCATAGATATCTTTCTTTTTGACCTGATTTTAGGTAGTGATAGTTCTTCCCTGCCAAATTAATAATAGCTGTTTAGCAGAGTTGTTTAGAACCACTAATTATCAGTAAACAAATAACATTTTTATATTTTTATCCCTAGTATTGACTGTGCAGGTATTTTGAAACTTCGCAATTCAGATATAGAACTTCGAAAAGGAGAAACTGATATTGGCAGAAAGAATACTAGAGTACGACTTGTGTTTCGTGTACACATCCCACAGCCCAGTGGAAAAGTCCTTTCTCTGCAGACAGCTTCAATACCTGTTGAGTGCTGTAAGTGAGCTTGTGACAGTGTTTTAAAATTTTATATAATAGGTCATTTTCTGTTTTGCTTATATTGTAGTATTTGGGTCAAAAGTGTGAATTGATGCATGGAGTCCGAATAGCTGGTGTAATTTTCTTATATGGAAATAAGCCACT
Organism: Eonycteris spelaea; assembly: GCA_003508835.1. NCBI lineage: Eukaryota > Metazoa > Chordata > Mammalia > Chiroptera > Pteropodidae > Eonycteris > Eonycteris spelaea. Next base: position 267,345 of record PUFA01000026.1, on the reverse strand, counting down.
TGGTTAGGTGGGAGGAGTACTGATCTTAAAGTTAGAAAATGGTTTCTCATTATATTTGACCCTAAGTAACTATGTGACTGTGGACATAATTCTCTTGACCCCACAATCTTCTTAACTATAAATGAGGAAGGTTAGACTTGATGACATCTTAGGATCAAATCATGAAGCTATGATTGTTTCTGTCACTTGGTCATCTTTATTTCATTAAAATGTCAGCCTTTATGTTGGAAGATACCTATCTCTGAAACCTGTCACCTCAGCTGTATAAGGATTTACATGATTTTGTTTTGGGTTTTATTTGTTTGTTTTTTAACCCTAAATTTAATTACAACATCAGATTGGGAAAGTAAGTGCTTTTCCCCCTGATTTACAAAGGGAAGAAATGAAAAAAACCCTAGAACCTAATATCTCAAACCCTGGAGAACTGTGGACCTCTAGCAGGTTAGCTGGTAGGGCTGAAATATTGAGACTGCTTAGACCTTTAGGATATAGACTTAGAAGTTTTAATTCCATGTCTTAATTTTGTATAGGAGGAAACTGTGGCACAAGTATTTCAAGTATCATCGATGGTTGCTTGCTTGTAGGAGACACTTGTGCCTGCCTAGAGCACAGGTTTACTTAGTACTCTTTTGGTTGTATCATTTTATTTCTTTTGGTTATATCATGCCATTTTATTTCTGTTATTCACATGCATTTTTAATTTGAGATCACACCTGCTTAGCTGTCTTTCTGTGCCTCCTTTTGCTGTTTGCTGAATTGGAGGTAAACTTTATAATTTCTCAATCACTGAGTAAATTCATGGTAGTAGAATTCACTATAGAAGTAATTTTTATATTAATTTTTAATAGCTAATATAGTTACATGGTACAAGATTCAAAAAGAATCTTAGAGTGAAAAGCAAATTTCCAACTCACCTAGTTCTTTTTTGTTGTTTTTAACGCCTACAGCACTCAGGTGGTCTCCCATCCAGATACTAACCAGGCCCAACCCTGCTTAGCTTCCAAGATCAGACGAGATCAGGCATATTCTTGGTGGCATGGCTATAGACTAGTTCTCCTTACAAGCAGTTATCATTGCCAGTGTCTTTATTATCCTACCAGAGTATTTTGTGCCTGTATAAGGATATATATGTCTCCATTTTTAACAAAGTAATTTAATAACTTAAGTTAGTAAAGCAGTTTGTGTTTTTGAGATAAAGTTCCTCTGAAATGTTTTCTATTTTTTCTTTTAGTTTTTTAAATACATATGTGATTATTGTTGAATATAGAACATGCAGAATAGTAAAAGTTGTATTAAAATCTTTCATAATAAACTTCCCAAGAGAGTCACTATTAGCCATTTTCTGGATTTTCTTTTCTTGCTTCTTTTTTTTTTGTGTATACATACTTACATATTTTTTAGTTGGGCTTACCTATACATTTTACATCTCATTTTGGTATTTTCACTTACAATTGGCATTTTCTCATATTGTTAACTATTCTTCAAAATACTATTTTTAACCCATACATAATTTTTTTGTTATGACTATGCCATTTATCGAACACATTTTTGCTGTTACTTTGAATGTACCTTTGATAGCTAATTTCTATCATAAATATCTAAAATTTGAATTAGTCTACTTCTGAGACCAGTCAGTGCTTGTTTTTCATGCTCCTTCTCTGTGAGCCATTTGGAACTTTAAGCGTATAAGTTTTTTCTGAGATCTGGGTTGGTGCTCAGTACTTCCCAAGTGATAGTCGATTTTAAATCACAGGCTATCCCCTATGAAGAAATCGATCTATTTTAACTTTCTCTTCGAATAGGGCAGGGATCCCAATTCATATATCTTTAGTGGCTTCGTATTAAAATAACTGAGAGAGACGAGCTGTAGTAAACTAGGGAGTGAGTGCTTCTTCAAGACATTCAAGTTTAAATTTCTTTAAAATATTATTCTAGCCAAACAAAACACAGTTGATCCTCAAAGCCAATTTCCCACCCAAGCAATAGGACTAAAAGTAGACCTGTTTTCCAAATGTGAAGAAGAGAGTTTAATCCACACTTTTGTTCATGTTAATCCAGAAATAAACCTAATTATGTAGGCATTTGGCAAAAAAGAAACCCTTAGAGAACCTAAGCAATCAAAAGAAATATAACCATAGCTTGAAGCTCAAGCAGTTAGGAAGGAAGGGAGGAAAGGAGGAAGGGGGAAGGGAAAAGGAAGGAAGGAAAAAAGGAAGGAAAGAAGGAAGGAAGGAAGGAAGGAAGGAAGGAAGGAAGGAAGGAAGGAAAGAGAGAGAAAGAGAGAAACAGAAAGAAAAAGAAAATATAGCAACTTGAAATCAGTCAATGTCAGAGAAAAGTCACTTTATAAATAAAGTTGTTAATTTAAAAAGTGATTTTTGGACATTAAGAAAATTTGTTCAAGTGCTCTGGGAATGGAGAGTACAGTACACTATAGAAACATTTGCATCCATTTAAAAGAATTTGCTATTGAAATGTATGCTTTGTATATGCTTCAGTTATTTACTTATTTAGAAAATTGTCCAGAATGGAATCCTGATGTCTCAATGATGATCTAGATATTTTCTTGATGAAAGGGCTACTTGTCTTCGTCTTTTAGAAACTTTTCTTCTTTCAATTGTATGCAACATAATTACACATCTTTGGATTTAATTTACTTTTTATAATTATATTCGAGTTATCAATTTTAACAGACAGTTGTAGGCAAGAAATGAATTAAAGACAAGGTAAAAAAAAATTGGATGAGGCGAATGTGTTGGAGTCCATATGAAGTTGCAGGCATTAATTAATTACTCTTTATCAGTTGGTTTTGTTATACTTATAGTCTAAGAAGGTAATTTAGAACTCACATAAATCTAATAAATCTATTTTGTTTTTTAAATAACATAGTTATTTTAGTGGATATTGTTACCATTGTTTTGAATTGTAAAAGCTCAGAGTTTGCTTCTCTTTATTTTCATTGTATAGCTTGAATTTGTCACTTATATATGAAAAATTATAAACTAATATTTTGTTTCTTCTCAACTCTTTAAAAACAAAACAGCCCAGAGGTCTGCTCAAGAACTTCCTCATATTGAGAAGTACAGTATCAACAGTTGTTCTGTAAATGGAGGTCATGAAATGGTTGTGACTGGATCTAATTTTCTTCCAGAATCAAAAATCATTTTTCTTGAAAAAGGACAAGGTAAATAATATAAGATTTGACTTGACTGACCTCAAACTAAGGGACAAAAGGGTGAAATGGATTATTCAGATATTTCCCTGACATTATTCACAAAATAGTTTTCCTAAAGCTATAGGCATCATTTATGCAGATTTTATTTTAAACCAAACATTTATTAAATTTTCATGTAAATGTTTTCACAAGGATGTCTCAAAGCAGAAGAATCCCCCAAATATATGTCACACAGAAACTTGGACACAATGCTTAGAGCAGCAGCATTATTCATAATAGCCAAAAAAGGGAAGTGATCCAGGTGCACATCAGCTGATAAATGGATTAACCAAATATGGTGTATCTGTACAATGATGAGCTATTCTTCAGCCATAAAAAAGCATAAAGTGGTGATGCCTGCTACAACATAGATAACCTTGAAAACATTGTGCTAAGTCAAAGAATCCAGCACAGAATGTCAAGAATCAGCAATTTATAAGAGACAGAAATAGGTTAGGGGTTGTGAGAGGTTAAAGGGAGGTGTCAACGGGGAATGACTGCTAATGGGTGTGGGGTTTCTGGAATTAGTGGTGATGGTTGTAGAGATCAGTGAATATGTACATCTTAATTTTTAGAAAAGTAGAAAAATCCTATGTCTGTTAGAGTGTTTTAGCCCTTCTTGAGCATATTTAAAATATTTTTCTACCAATTATTTCCTCTCATATCTTTTTAAGCATTTAAAAAATGTGAAATAAAATGCCATTCTTAAAAGAATAGTATAGCAAATACTCCTACCTACTACCCAGTTTAAGAAATAGGACATTTACCTTTGAAAGCCTCTTGATGCCCCTTCCCAAATGAATCCCCCTCTTGAGTCAATCCTTGTTTTTCTTTAATATATTTTTCCCCTTGTTTTTGGACTTTATGTAATATATTGCGTGTATTCTGAAAATGTTTTTTTAGAGATCAACATTAATATTTTAAGAATGATCCATGTAATTGAAGATCTTTTCACTGTATATAGTTTCACTGTATGAATGTGCCACCATTTATTATCCATCCTCTCACTGGATATGTGGGCCATGTTTCTTTTTTGGCACTGCCAAACAATAGCTAACAATGCTGCTATGAGCATTCTAGTTTTTAACGCCATTTTCTTTTTTGGCTTTTGTGTAATTGTATTTATCTGGTGCTCAGCACATCTTTAACTATGACCACTCTTTTCTGGCCCTTAAATACAGATGTTTCCCAAGGTCTATATTCAGCTTTTTTTTTTTTTTCCATTATATGCCTTTGTTCAGGAAATTTCATCAGCTACCAAAGCTCTATCTATAGCCACATTTTTTTCTTCTAAATTTCTAACCTGCACTTTAAAATATTCACTTAATATTGCTACATAAGTATTGCCACTGATAATACGAAAAAATGTCAGACTTCACAAGCCAGTTCCTCAATTTCATTAATAATGTCAAGGCCTTCTTCTTGGGCTGGAAACTACATTTCCAACTTTCTTCTTTTGCTTAAAATTCACTTCCTTCCAACCCCTTCAGCCCTGACCAGTACTTGCCTGTCTTAAAGAAATATCAGTTCTATTTCACAGTTTAATTCATCAATTGTGTGTGAAGTAATTGCTGTGTAAAAGACACTAGACTAGGCATTGGGGACATAATGATTAATAAAACCTTCGGGTTGCCTGCTTTGACAGCCTACATTCTGGTGGGAGAGCAGACAGTAAACATATAAACAAATAAGTGAACAAGGTAATTCTCGATAAAAAGGCTATGAAGTAAAAGGGTAAGTTGATAGTGTTGGAATAGTGAACTATTTATATTAGGTGGTCAAGGATTGTCCTTTTGCAAAGGTCATATTTTAAGCAGAACAAAAAGTATGAGGAAGAGATAGAATCTCAAAGCTGTCCCTTTCTATTGTAAAAATTCATTTGTGTTTGAATGTAATAATTATGTATGTATGTATAAGGCAGTGTGATTATAGAATTCTTTTTTTTTTAACCCAGAGCTTTACTTTTAAAAGCTTTTGGTTTAAACTGAATTATGTTATATGGTGGCAGTTAACCTGCTTCTGGTGAGATTGCAGCTTTGAATATGTAACTCCCATTCGGAAAGCACCTTCAATGATCCCTTCATTTTTTACGTTCCTTAGTGTGGCATTTAGGCCACAATCTGTTGCCTATCTTTCCAGCCTCATTTCTTACTGCTCCTGCCTCATACTTTATACTCTATCATTGTATCTGTGTGCAGTGCCCAGTATCATGAAGTTTCTTGCCATCTCGCCTCTGCTCATGCTATCTCGTCTGCCTAGACTACCCTTCCCCCACATCATCTGAGTTCTGCTTTATATTTAAGCCTCAGTTGAAGAGCTCTTCATGAAGCCTTTCTGGTGTCATACCCCCACCCCAAGACTATGTTAAGGACCCTGACCTCTGTGCTCTTGTTACTTCCAAAGTACATTTTTATTAGCGAGTATAACTACCACATTTCATTGTAATGAACTATTTGTACTTGCCTTTCATCCATAGACTGAAGATAGGGTATCTTGTCTCCATTATCTCAGTAACCCAAAGTGCCTGGTGCTTTGGGACCCAACAAATGATTGTTGAACTGAACTATAATTCTAAGTAGGCATAGGATTTGTCCATAGTGTCTCTTGTGCATAAGAATGTCCATCATCTAATTATTGGACTGGAAAATGATAGTCACAATCTGGGAGGATTTGCTTGACTTTCTTCTGATATCATCATAGTCCAGATGAAGAAGTCATGCTGGCTGCGAAGATACTTGTATAGGTTAGTTACTGAATGAATGCCCATAACATAAAAAGACTGCTTTAGAATAACTGCTCATCAGACTGGAGTGAGAGCTGTTGTCGTAGGTGGAGCTCTCACTCAGAAAGATCAGACAGAAATGTGCTGGCCAGATCTTCAGGTAACACAAATCTATAAAGCCTAGAAGCCTATTTTAGAAGACCAAGAAAATGAGTCTAAAAAACAGAAATTAATGAAACAAGGGGGAACCCAGCTGCATAAGTGCACAGTGTGGTAGCTTGAGCTTGGTAATAGGAAATGCAGCAGACTGAAGGATACTTGCTGGCCATACACTAAGTGTAAGAGAGAACATGGTGTGGCTGCCTAAGAAAACTTTTATCAACAGTGACACAGCATTTCCACACAGGGTGGCAAGAGTTTCAGTCACTATCATGCTGGGTCATTTCTCACCTGGACTAGTCAGTCCTGGGCCTGGTGCATTTGGAGAGAGATGGTCCGACTGTAGGAGTGCAATAAGAGTGATCAGGAAGGCTGAAATATATGCAGAACTAGGGATGCTAGTGAGCAGAAGAGGAGACATAGCCAAACATAGCTGTTTTTAAACATCTAACCTGTCTCAGAGAGTCACTCAAGATTTTTGGGAGTAGTACTTAGACTAGTGGTTGGATACTATAAGAGACAGATTCCTCTATCACAAGGATTATTCCAGCAGCAATTATTGTCCAAAGATGAAGTTACTTGGTGAGGGAGTGAATTTCCTATTACATAAGACATAGAAACAGAAGTTGGCCACAGCTTGGTGGAAGTGCTCTCAGAAGATTTTCAAGTATCACTTGGTAAAATAAACTCTGTGGGGCCTGCTGACTCGGGTAGTCCATTTTTTCACCATAGGTACACATTTTATTTTCATTATGGAAGTCAGAAAAAGTTTCTCTTTACCAGTAAATTTGTGATACTAAATACATTAGATTTTGATTACGATTTTGTGACTTGAATTACTTTTAACTGTAAATTGTTTCTTTCAACAGATGGACGACCTCAGTGGGAGGTAGAAGGAAAAATAATCAGGGAAAAATGTCAAGGGGTAAGAATTTACCTTATTTTTAAAGAAGTATTTAAGAAGTTTAATGAGACAATTGAATAATGCTGCTTACTGTATAGATTATGAGTCTTATCTATTCAGAAAGTAAAAAATTTTAGAAATTTGTCTGAGATGCTTTCCTGATATTAAAGTTGAGGCAAGATAAATAATTGGTATCTTTTTTTGTGTATAGGAAAGGAGAAATTAGAAATGAAAGATTATTAGAAGTTTCTTAGTGAAGTTATCATTAATTTATTTCTCTGAATTCAGTGAAGAAATCAAATTTAATAAAGACAATATATAGTGGGCAAAAGGCAAGAGGAGGACAAGCCCTTAGGAGTTTGTGTATTTAACACACTGTTCCCAGCTCTTCAGCATCAAGCCTTCCAGGGGTCAACACTGAAACCTGTTGTCCCTTCCTGGTTGGAATGGAGACAATGTTTTCTGGGTAGAGAATACCACTTCTCACAGTGTTCTCCAAAAATGGAGAAATTAGGTGAAGGATTGCAGTTGGCTTAGAGCTAAATGTTTTCACCCTCCTTGTGTAAAATTACTTCTATATGAATACAGATTCTGTATATTGCCAATTTAGAACATTTTGAATATAAAATTTTAAATAAGGAATTTAAGTTATAACTAAGGAAGTATTAAATTTCATTAAAAACCATAATAGACATCCAGTTAAGATGTAGAATAACATGTAATATTCAGTAGAACAAAGTATCTCACTATATAGTATATAAGACTTTATTTCTGCTACAACTAGAAACCCAACTGGGTGAGTAAAAAGCAGTTTTTTCTTTAATGGTTTACTTTAAAGAGCTTATTTTTGTTAAGACTAAAGTATCCATAGAATAAATTGTCAGATGACTTATATGATCAGTTGATGCGCATAATGATCTATGATGGGAGGGCCTGGGTAGTAGATAAGACTCATAAGTAGTGCTGAGTTTAGCAGGTGCATTTCATTTTTAGTTGTGAGTGTAACACAATCTTGCTTTCCATGTTCCTTAGGCTCACATTGTCCTTGAAGTTCCTCCATATCATAACCCAGCAGTTACAGCTGCAGTGCAGGTGCACTTTTATCTTTGTAATGGCAAGAGGAAAAAAAGCCAGTCTCAACGTTTTACTTACACACCAGGTACGAGGAGTTGTGATGATTAACTATAGAGCTTTCTTTTGTAATGAATAAAAAGTTATTCAATGAATCCTACATTAGAATGTTCAAGGTAGGATGCTTTATAATCAATAAAAATCCTAATATGTGCCTAATCTGTAAAGTTTGTGTTGACTTTAAATGTCAGATGTGATAACAGTTGTTATTTTGTAGTCATTTATTATAAGAAATTACAAGTTCGAATGTAGATTTGAAGTCCATTTTTCAGGAGCTATCAGAAATCACCAGCATTCCAGGAAGAGCAGGTATTTTCTGAATATGTGTGAACTCCCCTTGTGCCCTTAGCACTGCAAAAATGACCTTTAACAGGGAGATGACATCAAATTTGTGTTTCAAAAATCATATTCCCTATAATATATAAATGTATCAAATAACATGTTGTATACCTTAAATGTATATAATGTTATATGTCATATATATTCAGTAAATTAAAAAGTTAAAAGAAAATTACTTTTCCCATAATTCATCTGTTTCTGTAAGGTGTCAAAGACCCATTTAGACTTTTCTCAAATTATTAACTGTGGAGAATGAAAATTATATAGAAGAAGCCAAAGAAGATTAAAAAGGAGATTCAGATACCTAGAGTGTTTTGAATGGACAGTGAAGAGAGCATAAATGGTAAAGAATAGCAGGTTTTTGAGAAATTTGGGGGGATAGGATTTAAAATATGGAAATTGGAATGGGCCTTAGATGGAAGGAAGGATAAGAGAGAAGATGAAGATGAACAAGATGGATATGATTAAGATGGTTTGTAATTTATTTTTAGAGAATTTAGGGACAATATGGTATCATCAATTTTTTTTTTCTATAAAGAATGACATGAAGTCTGTTATGAGCAGAAGAGAGTGTAGTGATTTGGCAGTTTGAAGAGTGTGGAGAAGTTTGGTATTGTAAAGACAGCAACTAAAGACATACAGTCCAAGAGCATTATCAAATGCTGTTGAGATGGAGGACTATAAAGTATAACCTGAATAATAAAGGAGAGGGCTCCTGGGATTGGGAGGGGAAAAAAAAGCAATCGTGTCAACAAAAGAGAGTTTTATTACTGCCTTCATCGTGGTGGTAATTGAACAGATAAACAGAAGGAGAGAGTATGATGCCTTTACATTAACGGTTTGTGAGTTGAGAGGACACTATAAAGGCAGAGGCTTAAAGGGCATTACACATTGAGGATGGAGATCAATGGGGCCCCAGAGCACAAAGAGAATATTGAATTGGACTGTAGCTGTCATCACTAGCCTTATGGTTGACAGAATACAAATCAGGTGGCACATGCTACCAGAAAGAAGGGTGGTGGACACACATGAGCATTTGGACAGTCCTTGCCCTGGTTGATTACTGTCTTTTCTCTGTAGCATTTGGCTTTTTTCATTTTCTAAAATTAAATTTTGAATAAAATTTTTATAAAAGCAAATACATTACTGTGAATTTTTTAAAAAGACAAGTTGAAAAAATATTTTAAAACACCCACATTCTCTTTTACTCTGAAACTCTCATTCTCTCCTTTTAGATCCTTTTGATCTAAATATAGACACTTTTTAAAAATAGAAATGGAACCATACCACACATACTAATTTTGTAACATGAACATTTTTATTTTCCTCATCAGCAGATAGAGTTTTGTAGAATTTGAATGGCTTCTTAGCATTCTAGTGTATGGCCCTGTCTTTGCTATGTTAGAGTTATTTTGCTTGTCTTATTAATTTGTATGAATTCTTTATATTAAAGATTTTAGCCTTTTGCTTATGTTTTATGGCAAATAATCCCTTTTAAAATTTTACTTATAAAAATTTTAGATATTCATAGTTGCTTGTTTTTAATTAAAGAATTTGTCAATTTGTTACCATTTTGGCAATCCCCTAGTAATAGGGATTGACCAACATCATTATGCAGTAGAAAAATAATCATTAATTGCAAATGGATGATTCTTTTAAGCTTTTGAAAATTAAAAATGGTTTTTAGCATTGTTTGTCCCACAATCAGTGTACTTTACAAAAGGAAGACAGTTAATAGAACTCAGAGCTCTTCCCTAGTGGTGCTGCCTGAACAACGTTTTAGCCTCTAGCTTCAGAGCTTCTGATAGGGGAGCCCCCACTCCCACCCTCACCCCAGCATCCTTGAAGCTGTTGAGGGAATGAACCTCCCTCTGAGGCTCAGCAGAAGTTATTAATACTGGAGGTACCATCTGAGCTTTGGTTTTGGAATAATGGAGCTTTTAGGGACAGCATTAGAGCCAAACTCTTGTGTGTAATATTTTGCCTGTGGGAAAATATATTCTATGTTCTGAGTAGCAGACTGGACAGACTGACTTTTGGATTATGGTCGTTTCAATTTGGAGAGGACACTTGCCTTATAATCAGGAGATCAGGTCTCAGTTCTATCATAAACAGATAAACCTCTCCATAAAATCAAGATGTATGACCAAAGCATAGCTTTCAAATTGTTTAAATTATTTTATTCTTCAAATAAAATTTTATGCAAAAGCCAATATTAAAAAAAAAAAAAGAAAGAAAGAAAAAAGGAAGAAGAAAGCAAGCTTAGGTGCTCTGTTAATACTAGAAGAGGAAATCCAGAATCCAGAGAGCTCCTACTACTCTTCCACATCTACCGTGTGAAGAGGAGTGCGAGGCTTCTCATGGTTTGAAAACCACTAGACCAGTTGATTTTTTTTTTCTGGATCCTTCCATCCATCAACATTTTAAATTTAAAAATGAGCAAAAGGTAGAATTAATCTGTTTCTAAAGAATATTCAACTCATTCTATATATTGTAAGGTCTCTTAAACAGTATTTCCCTCCAAACAATAATGAATTATCATAGGCCAGCAGTGAGGACTTCCTTTTGGTCAGGTTGGAGTCTGAATCCCTTACAGACAAAAAAGTGATACTTGATTTGGCAGAGTGGAGAAACATTTGATTTAGCAAAGCAGAACTCTCAATCTTTATACCCAGATGTGGGTCAGGACCATAGAAATAGGAATTGGATCATGCAAAATAGATGGATATTATGCTATAGTTTTTAATCCTTCTGTATCCTTTTTAGTGTATGATAACCTAGCACTTGTGTAACCAAGACTCCCACCTGCTGCATTGAGAATTAATTAAGGGATGAGAGTAGGCTTTCTTGGATATTCTCCCTCCTTCTATAGAAATGTAACTCTGGGTATAGGATTCACTGTAGCTTTCCTGGAACCAGAGTAGGAGCTAAAGTAGAAGACAGAAAACAAGAATCTAGTAGTCGAGGGAGAAAGTTCTAGTTCTGCCAAAGTCAGAATAAAAATAAGTACATTAAAATACATACATACATACATACATACATACATACATACATACATACATACATTAAGACTTTAGAGAGGTCAGGAGCTGGTAGACACAGTGAACCATACTTGGTACACCTGAGCAAGAATCAGGAACTAGAAGGAGGGCTGTGTCAGGACTATGAGCATTGTGGCAGAAGCCATAAGAAGATTGTGGAAATACCTCTCTCTCGTCCTTGGGGGTTGTTGGCTCACTGGTTGCCAGATTTAGAAGCTAAAATACTTGAATGATGAGCCTTTACTCTAGGAAGCCAGAGTAAAGTGTAGAACTCAAATGCACCCCTAAACGAGTGCTTCTATAATAAAATATACTATCAGAGCTGTCTTAATTCATTTCCTCGGATTGAGACCGTGATTATGTGAAGAGATTTGTGCTTGGTAAGGGTTTGGTAAATGGTCACATGAGGTTTGACCTTGCTTTGGGTCTCATGGTTATTTTCTTTTGACATAAAATGAGATACAGTTGGCCTCTACATCCGTGGACTCCCAATCTCAGATCGAAAACAGTATAGGCATTTATTGAAAAAAATTCATGTGTATGTGGACCAGCATAGTTCGAATCTGTGTTGTTCAAGGGTCAACTGTGCTTCTATTTTGTGAAGATCATGACACTTTTAATTTTGTATTTAATAAGTAGTACAAACACAGAAGGAACAATGAGATGTGAATTCAGGAAAATTATTTTAAAATGAGTTATAGTACTTCAATAGGAGGCTAAAGTAGATAATTTCTAGAAAAGTACTTGCCAAGAGAAACAGTGAAATCACTTGTTTTAATACATAATTGATAGTTCTTCTGTATTTTGATATACATATTAAACAAAATAAACAAATACATTGATTCCTACTTTGATGCACCGAGTATCCTTTCATCAGGTAGACTCATCCTAAATCATGAATCTGCTACTTTTTTTGATAAAAGATATGGCTGGTATTCATAGCCTCTGCTTTGCTTGATGGAATGATGAAGTGAAATTTTCATTGGTAATACACTGTATTGCAGTGCTTAAAAGTGTGGACCTTTTTTTAAAAAAAAAACCTTTCATACTTTTAGAGCAAGAATTACTACTGTTTGTCTTATGCTTACTGACTTCACATATTTTATATTATTTGCCTTCCCTGAAAGCATTTGAGTTTTCAACCCCTGGCTTGGATTTGTGCCACAGTTGTGTAGCCTAGAATGAAGGTCTTTCAATAATTTTTTGTATTATGTAATAAAATTTGCTTTAATAATTTTCTTTTCAGTTTTGATGAAGCAAGAACACACAGAAGAAATTGACTTGTCTTCAGTTCCATCATTGCCTGTGCCTCATCCTGCCCAGATCCAGAGACCTTCCTTAGACACAGGACACCCATGTGACAGTGTACTGTCAGTACAGAGAAGCTTGGTTTGTCCCATCCAGCAAACATACACACCCTTGGTAACCTCATCCCATCTGCCACAGTTGCAGTGTAGGGATGAGAGTTCTGGTAAAGAACAGCATATGATACCTTCTTCAGTCATGCACCAGCCTTTTCAAGTCACACCAACACCTCCTGTGGGGTCTTCCTATCAGCCTATGCAAAGTAATGTGTACAATGGACCAACTTGTCTTCCTATTAATGCTGCCTCCAGTCAAGAATTTGATTCAGTTTTGTTTCAGCAGGATGCCGTTCTTCCTAATTTAATAAATCTTGGCTGCCAACCGCCATCATCCATACCTTTTCATTCTTCAAATTCAGGCTCAACAGGACATCTCTTAGCCCACACACCTCATTCTGTGCCGACCCTGCCTCATCTGCAGTCAATGGGATACCATTGCTCAAATAGTGGACAAAGATCTCTTTCTTCTCCAGTGACTGACCAGGTCACAGGTCAGACGTCCCCTCAGTTACAGTCCATTACATATGGTCCTTCACAATCAGGGTCTGCTGCAACAGTTTCCCCAGCAGTTTCTTATCCCTTGGCCAGTTCACCACTTTCTGGACCACCATCTCCTCAGCTACAGCCTATGCCTTACCAATCTCCTAGCTCAGGAACTGCCTCATCACCAACTCTAGCCACCAGAATGCATTCTGGACAGCATTCAGCTCAAGCACAAAGTACAGGCCAGGGAGGTCTTTCTGCACCTTCAACCTTAATATGTCACAATTTGTGTGATCCAGCTTCATTTCCATCCGACGAGACAACTGTAAACATTAAACCTGAACCTGAAGAGCAGGAACCTAACTTTTCAACAATTGGTCTACAGGACATCACTTTAGATGATGGTAAGTTCATTTTTATGTTCTTAAAATAGTGGGGATCCAGGAACTTCCTTCTCTAAGTCATGAAAAAGCTACATGGATTGCTTATTGGTATATGGTTGGGCTTTCTGATAAGTGTTGTTACTAGAAATATGTTAATATATGACTTGGAGAATGGACTTGAAAATCTATGTTTTAAAGTCTGTTTTACCACTTATTTCTGTTCCAAAGTGTGAGACCTTGAGTGGTAACCTACCACCCATTTGTGATGGAACTAAAGACATGAGATTTATTGAGCATCTTTTCTTTTAGAACATACAGTGAAGTCACAGTGTCTAGAGAATGGAATTCGAGAGTGTTAATTCAGTAAACATTGCCGAATGCCATCCATTTTCAGGGCAAGAGTTAGATATTGGGAATTCTAGGAACATATTAAGATATTGTTCTTATCTTTGAGGAGACACATAAGAACCTGCTCCTCTGTAGCCTTGCCATCTTGCCAAGTCTGATAGTGGTAATACTATAAGACCAGACTGGTTTGCTACTGCTGGTACAGCTGTTGGCACCAGGATAGAAAAAAAAAAAAACGCTATTTATATAAATGCAGCAAGTTAGTACATAGACCTGTGTTTTTATGAAATTAATAAATTGGAGAACAAACTTTAGAATATTAATTTTTTATAATTGAAAATAAAGATAGGATTGTTAGGTAATAATTTTTTAAGACTTATTCTTGACTTCATCATTTATATGGTAGTAAAATTTTGTCTAAGTAGGAATTCAGTGAAAGTTACCTGTAAGTTTTTCAATACGAAAATTCTAAAGATTCTGAAACACAGATATAGAATTTTAATTCTCTCTCTGATTCTGTTTCATTATAGAAAAGTAATTCTAACTCAGCCATCTCTTTTACGTACCTAGAGAAACTGAGTTTACTACTTAGTTGTAAAACTGGTATTAAACCTCAGATTTCAGGTATGAGGGGAAAGGAAGGTAAATAAAATGTGCCACCCCCTCCCAGGTCTTTACCATCAGAGCAGTACACAACTATCAGTGCCGCAAGTCTGAGTCACTTATAATCAAAATATAAGAGAAGCATATTAGGAGATCAGCAGACAGATGCAACAGAGTCCATGAGAAGGATTCAGCAAGTCTTCCTTGAGGAGATGACCTTTGAGCTGAGTCTTGGAGAATGAGTATATGTTTTCAGAAATGAGGATCAGAGGGCAAATCAGACAACATAAGCAGAAACAGAGAGTTGAGTCTGGTAAAGTATGATTGTCTATGGCTGGTGGGCAAATGGCATAGTAAAGGATGGCTTTCAAAGCCACAGGGGAATGTAGCAGGTCATTTGTGTGTAAATAGTAGGTGTCTGTATAAACGGAAGCAACACCTTCAGTTTACATAACATTTTCCTATTCCTTGTCTTATTTAACCCTCAGTAGTTCTCTCCCTCTGAGGTAGATAGTGACATTTAAAGAATTGGACTTTCTGAAGATTACACACTAGTAAGTAGAGCTGAGACCGGAATCGGATCTTTTCAGTCTAGTCTTTTTCTTGCAGCAGCACCGCAGCTGCCTCCCAGGCCATGGTGGTTAGAACGCTGTGCTAAAGGGGATCCCTCAAGCTTTTTTAATTCCTAGAGAATAGTGGAACATTCTCCATGAATGTGTGTGCAGAATTTCACTACACAAATGCATGTTCAAAGTGCATCTGATCTGTCACACTTATATTGTGAATACTTGAGGGCTCTGTTATTAAGTGTTCTCTTTATGCACAGCTGACACAAGTGTCACTGCTTGCTTAATAATGATGAACACCAGGTATAGAGGAGGCTACTACTTTGATGCAAAACAAATTTCAAAATAGATAAAGGCTTGTGGTGAACGCATGATGCAATATGTATATAAATGCCTTACTGCTAAATTATACACCTGAAACTTACTGGGATTTCATTAATTGATGTCACTATAATAATAAAAAAAAAAATAAAAAAATCATTTTGAGCACAAAAATAAAGGCTTTTCTGAATATACAGAGCCTTTTAAAATGTTACCTATTCATTCTTTTGACAGTTTTAGACTATTCATAGTGCTTTCAAGGTTTATATTTAGAATTTTAATCACTGAAACAAAGGGTGAGACCTCGAGTGATAATTTCCCACCCATTTGTGATGAAACAGAAGACATGAGATTTGTTGAGTAGGCCTCAAAGGGTATTCCAGCTCATTTTCTTTCCAAATGAAGACTTTTTTTTTCCTTCTAAAAGAGACCAAAGCTGGAACCTGCTCTTTCTAATTTATTATAGATTGAATGCGTTTTTTGGAGGGTCGGGGTAGCAAATTGGAACTAATAGAAAGCTTTGGTGGAAATTTTATTTTCCCTTTTAAATATGTGAAGATGTGTTGCAAAAACAGAATCTGGAAAGATGAGATCTGTGAGAGCAGGTATAAAAGCGATTTCATTTTCACTCCATTCATCATGTAGGGCACAAGATCAAGAAAAGTTCTCAGATTGTAGCTCCACAGTGGATGAGGATTGGTTATTGAATTCCCTCATTGCCACCTGTCAGTAGACTTAATAGAAGCTGAGTGGTGCTAGCAGTAATTAAAGACGGGGGATGGGTTGGGGCCTAAAATGCCCTCCTGCACACCTCGAATTATTAGATGTATAATTTTTTTAAATTGTATTTTTGATGCTTGAACTCTAAAGTGAATTTCTGATATTTGCCAGTTAACTCACTGATTATATTATTTAGATTTGCCTTTAAAAGTCAAATTCTAGGTGCTTAGAATATCCTATAGTTTTTCAAAGTTTTAATATCAATTTATTTAAAAACAACATACCTCATAGGTCTTGAACTTCTTAGTACTTCAATGTCTCCTTTCTGGCTAGCTTTAAAAGTAAGCCATAAAACATGCCAAAAAGGATTAGAAGCACTGTCAGTGTAAGAAACATCTAAACCAATAGAGAATTTTTATGAGTTCATTTGAACCAAACTTATGACATATGCCTGGAAGCAAGATCTCAGATGTTTCTGAGGTTAGCAGTTTTGTTGCTTCTTTTATGCATTTGAAGTTAAGGAGGGAATATACATGAAAGATTGGAGGAAGCAAGGCAGGGATCGGATTATAAAATAGTTAATAAGATTATGTGCTCTCTTGAGGGTTAATACCTCCTAGGGGAATTACTTCTGGCATTTCACAGGTGTGTTAACCTAGATGCACAAGAACCAAGAACAGGGCTGGATTAAAACTTTTCGCTAAAAAAGTTACAGATCTCTGGGGCATAACTCTGACCCATTTAGGAATTTATGATCAGATCACCCTGTGAGGTTACTTTCCATAGAATGCCCCCCCTTTTTTTGTCCATAGCACTTAAAGTGAACTTTGCAGTTAGCTCAAGTTTTTATTTTAACTTTTCTATATTGAGTTAGTATTAAGTACAAAGTAGTTTCTACTCTATAACTAGAGGGAGGACACAAGTAATTTTTTAAAAATTTGTGCTATCCTAGTTAGATATATTTGTCATTTAATCCTGATAACTTTTATTAATCCTGTTTCTGTTTTATATTTGTTTACCCCCCTTTTTTTTTTTTTACCAAGTTAAAGGTTAAAACATGAAATATCCTTTTTATTTTTGAAGTTTTAACTAGGATAGAATGGTCAGGAATCATTCAAGTTTTACTTGACTGTTATTTTTAGAAATATGGGCATTAACACCTTAATTTTTTATTACAAATTCAACGAGATTTAATAGAGAAGATACTAGTGCACCTCAGCTCAGAAATCAAAGACCTATAGAGCTGGAAATACCCTCGTTCAGCTCCCTCATTTTATAGGTAAAGAATCTGAGTTTTACGGAGCCTAAGTTATTCATCTAGGGTAACACTGCGTTAACAGCAGAGTAAAGACTAAAACCCACATCTCCTCACTCTTAATCAGTACCTTAGGAGTTTTCCAGTATCTGCAGTCATGGTTCTCAGCAGCCTGTAGGTTGAGACTACAGGTGTAGAGCAAGTAGGATAGGTGAAATGTCATTTTCTCCATAGAGCCTTAGTTTGTGAGGGGTCAGGACAATCATAAATAAGATTATAGGTTCTCAGTGTAGATGAAGTTAAAAGTCTCTACTCCATTTTCCTCTTTCATACCAGAGTTCATTCTCTGGTGTCCCTAGTGATACTGTGTGTCTCTTCCTTACCAGCCTCTTTGGAACATTTCAGGGCCTTTGAGTTCCTGCTGCCCTTGTTTTCTGATGCCTCTGGGTTCATGTAGAACAAATCTAATCCTTCTTCTGTAATAGCCTTTCACATGTGTGAAATCTTGGTCTCCTTCCCAGTCTTAAAAACGCTCCAGCAAGTGCACCCTTCCCTTACCCTCACCAACGTTGTAGTTCCCCTCTGCTTAACCCTGGTGTCTCGTTTTAGTTCCTTTTTATAGTGCATTTTCCAGAAGGGAACACACTCTAGCCAGCTTGGAGTAGATTGGGACTGTCACTCTCTTTGATCAGATTTTATCATTGTGACCTAAGGTCAAGAGATGTTCTTAGCTCCATCTTGCTGTTGATTTAGTGAGTCATAAATACTGCTAAATCACAACCTTTCTCTCCCCTGCCCATCCCTGTGGCTTCTTACATATGTTCTTTTAGGAATCCAAGATTAAGCTTTAAAATTATCCTTGTTCAGTTTCATTGCGATAATTTTGGCCCCTCATATAACCTTCCAAACTCAGAAGAGTCCCAGAAATATTTCTTTGTTTCAGCATAGTGTGGCTTCCTCCTCACTGGGATTCCTCAGAGTAAAAACAGCAGAATGTCAACCTTTACCAAGTCGTGTTCTCTTTTAAGCAGTCCCCTTGGAAGAGGCATTATTCAAAACTATTTTACTGTTTTCTCTTTTCTTTGCTACCTAGATCTACCATTACCCCTGCTTGAAAAGTGTGCCTACACCTACAAAATTAGGAGTTTTTCTTCATATGTTACAATTTATATGCCTGGAACCATAATTTTCCCTAAACATTTCTGTGCATTATAGTGTGTATGTCCTAGTTTTGGAACCAAATGATATACATTAAAATAGTACAGAAATAGAGAAATTGTCACAGCTGTGTGTTAAGCATTTTAATTAAGATTATAGTATTGTTAAACTAGACTGTCTTAGACCTTTAAATATAGGTCCATTTAATTTGTGATTGAGCTAACTGAATCCAGTTACAACTTTATATTAGAGTCCCTAAGTTTCTACTTGTCCTCCTTTGTTCACAAACTAACAGAGCTGCAGCTGCAGCTCTTCAGCAGAGAAGAGGGTACAAGTTAAATTTAGCTCAACCTGATGCTGTGGTGAAAACTGACACTGCCACTTGCAGGCTCTGTGCAGTAACACGCTGATCCTGAATGTAGGGCAATTGCTAATTTGACTGTAAACAGGGACTTTAGACACTACCTCAGCTGCTGCAGTTCTGTATATAAGTGACAAGCAGAAGAGCCTAACTTTTAAGTAGCAAAGGCCATGAATAAAACACAAGATTCAGGTGGTTTTGTATGGGGGAAGCGGGAGGCTGGTACAGAGGAGCACAAAGGTAAATATTGTCAGTTCTTTTCAACCTGTTGAATACTCATTTCACTGGTATTTATTATATTTAAATAAATAAAAGAAAGCCACACACAGGCAGTGGTGAGAGTGTGTCACAAATGAGGTATTATAATTAATCTCTTTTGGGGCCCTGAGGTGGAGAGAGGTTGATAATACTGAACTTTCTCCTTTAAATGGGATTCCGGTTAACTCACAAATCCTCTTCTGGGAAGTATGTGTGTACCATCTAGCCTTAAACATATTTATGATGAATAATTCAGAGGTAGAAAGGCCCGTCCCATAAATAATGTTCACATAGGTTTTGGATCATGACCCACATGGAATGGACCGTGGCAAAGATTCAGGACCTTAGATACAACCTCTTGGACATATGTATAGTAAGAAAATTTTCAGACCCAGTGAAGCAAAGGCAAACATTTGAGAAGATAAATCTTTTATTTCATGTATCAAGTGTGTCTGTGTATCTCCATGACATAAATTAATTGTACCCCATTTGAATCAACTTGACATTAAAATTTATATGTAAGTGATGAAAAATTCAAGAGAGGCTACCACTAAATAATCAACATATCACATTAAATAATCAACATATCACAGCATATCAAAAGTCTTCAAAATAAGTTTGCTTTAAAAGTATATTTTAAGAATAATTAATAAATTATGGTTATTCTTTCTTGATAATAAACTCACATTTTTTTGAGCACTATGCTAGTAGCTCATTAGTTTTTCCCTACAATCTGTGAAAAGTGGATTTATTTGCCTTATTTTTAGAGATGTGTTTCAGAGCTTAAGCACTTTCCCAGCGTTATATTGCCACAAACACTGGGACTGGCATTTGAATCCAGGTTTGTCTGAAATTTAGATTGTCTCACATGTGTTTAGTGGTTTCTGCAATAGCTATAATTGATTATAGAATTTCACTTCTATTAACAAAATATAGTCTTTATGCTTGTCTGCCATATGTAAGATACAAAGCCAGTGTCTAAAGATATATTCTACTTTACAGTTTTTATCCTATATTTGAGTCCCTTTGAAGGTGGATCATTAAAGGGATAAAATATTTTAAATAAGAGATAAATAATTTTAGGCTCACCAGTTCAGCTTTGTGGTTTCGTAGCAATTCTCTGGCTTTGTTTTATTAGGTTATATCTTGCCAGGGATCTTAGCTTTTGACAGAACTTAGATAAATATATTCAGACAGTTCTTTTCTGATTGACTTTTCTGACTCCCCACCACCACTACCACCACCCATTTCTAAAGCATACCATTAGCCTGTCTATCTGGGCAGGAGGAAGAGAGTAACTCTTAATTCCAGTGGAATATAGGTGAGGTTTGAGAGTGATGATTACAGGATTAGCTTTACATCTACAAGAATGTGGAACAAATTAAGTCCCTTATAATTATCTTGTATGTTTAAAAGCATCTGTAGATGATTTTATGTAGAATGGAATTTTTTAAGTTTTATTTTATTTGGGTTTCCTAAGGTAATCATTAGTTTTTAAAAAATTCATGCATTCATGTGTTAAAAATACTAAAGGTACAACAAAGTACATAGTGAAAAATCTCTCTTCTAGGTACCCAGTTGTCCTCAGTATGGGCAATTGGAGTTAACAATTTCTTGGCTGTCACTCCAGAGCTATATTTGCATTTATAGCAATTTTGTATATTTTTTCCTTATTTTTACGAGCATATTATGTGCAATATTATGCGTTTTGTTTTTTCCATATATTGAATCTTGGAAATTTTTCTGTACTATAACATGAAAGAGCTTGGTGAAAGATTTTTTAATAGATTATTATTCATAAAATATTCTATCAAGCATTTCACTGTATAGCTGTGCCTTATCTATTTAACAAGTACAGTGAATAACATTTTACAAATGTCATTTCCCATCTTTTTATAGACATCTGTGTATGTGTGTATATATGATAAAGATTGCTAAACCAGTATTTTGAGAAAGATTGCCAGATTGTTCTCCATAAAGGTTGTAACAGTTTACATCACCTCTGATTGTAAGAGTGATTATTTCTTTCATACCTTCACCAACTCATTCTTTTATAAAACATCTTATTGTTTGCCAGTGGGATAGGTGGCAAATAGCTTCTCCGTACAATTTTAATTTGCAGTTCATATAGGAGTAAGGATGTGTACCTTTTCATATGCTTAAGAGGAAATCTTTATCACAAATCTGTAATCTCCGTTGCTATTTGCTTACTTTTCTATTAGATTATTGATCCATTTCTTATTGATTTATAGAATATAGAAACCCTAGAATGAACTTTTGGTTTCATTAACTCATTGACCTGTGAGTTACAGTTTCTCTCCCTCGTGTATCATGACTTTTGCCATGAAAATTTTTTTTTTACATTTATGTAACTTGTGAATCTTTTATTTTATCTCTCATAACTTCCGTTACTTTTATGATTTTATAAATCTTTGATCCATCAGGAATTTATTTTGGTGGAAAATATGAGGAATGGATCCAATTTTAATTTTTTCAGATGGCTACCTAGTTTTGCAAACATTGTTTATTAAATAACTGATATTTTTCCCATTCGATTTAAAATATCTACTTTACCATATACTTAACTTCTCTGTATATTTGGCTCTATCATCAGACCGTCTAACCATAGGAAATTTTAACGTTAAATATTTTCCCTTGCATAAGAAATACAGTAGTGTGGGTGAAAAAACACATAATCTTGTTAGCCCCTTCTTTATATTATCAGTACTTTTTATAATGCAACATTGATTTATATAACATTAATCATTGTAAATATAGTTTATAAATTGATTAATGCGCATTAATTTCTATGTTGTTTGCCTGCATTTTGAATTAGTCTGTATTCATTTGTTCATTCACATAGCATTTATCAAATGCCTACTATGTGTAAGCATTATTGTAGACCCTTAGTGAATAAAATAGATTCTTGCCATCACAAAGCTTGCATTCTGGGGGGCAGAGACAGGCAATAAACAATAGATACAATAATTAAGTAAATAAAATGTTATAAGGTAATAACTGCTATGAAAAAAAGAAAAAGGAAGGTAAAGTGGTTATTGTGAAGGGTAATGTGGGGAGCAAATTGCAATTTTAAATAGAGTAATCTAAGTTTCATCGATGTGGTAACATTTGATCAAAAATGTGAAGATGAGGAAATTACCAATGTGAATACCTGCGGGAAGAGTATCCAGGTGAAAGGACAGCCAGAAGAAAGACTCTGAGGTGAGAGCATGTCTGGTTTATTAAGGAACAGCAGTGAGGCTAGTGTGGCTGGAACAAGAGGGACCTAGGGGGAAAGTAGTAGGAGATGTGGTCAGGGAGGTAATGGGGAGCCAGAACATGTAGGGCAACAGTTCTCAAACATTTTGGTCTCAGGACACTGTAATCTTAAAAATTATTGAGGATCCCCCAAAACTTTTATTTAGGTCTTGTTTTTATCAGTGTTTATTGTATTAGAAGTTAAAACTAAGAACTTTTAAAAACAATATACAGACACACATTCCATTACCCATTATAGCATGAAGTCATCACATATGCTCCACTGGAAAGCACCACTGTAAATTCATGAGAGAATGATAGTGAAAAGGGCAAAAAAAGAAAATCTTGGTATTATTATAAAATAGTTTGGGCCTCTCAGGCCCCCTTAAAAATTCTCAGGGAACTCCACATGTCCCTGTTTATACTTTTAAGTACTGCTGTGTAAGGTTTTGAACAAATGAGTAATGATTTGATTTAGGTTTTAGCAGACTGTAGGGACTGTAGTAATGATTTGATTTAGGTTTTAGCAGACTGTAGGGACTGTAGTAATGATTTGATTTAGGTTTTAGCAGACTGTAGGGAGGCAATGGCAGAAACAAGGAGACCAGTTAAGATGCTGTCATAGTAATCCAGGCCAGAAATGATGGTTGGGAGTAGGTGGTAGTGGAAGGTCTAAGAAATGGTCTGATTTGGGATGTATTTTAAAGGTAGAGCCAGTAGCATTTCTGACATTGGATGTAAGGTGTGAAAGAAAGAAGTTTAAGATAATACCAAGGTTTTTTGTTTGTTTGTTTGTTTATTTGTATTTTTTTTTTTACCTGAGCAACTGGAAGGATAGAGTAGCCATCAGCTAAGATTAGAAAGACTGTAGATGGAGCAGATTTTGGAGAATGAGCTAGAATTCAGTTTTAGATGTGTTGCATTTGAGATACCTAATTGCACATTCTAGTAGAGATATCAAGTAGCCAGTTGGATGAATAAGTCTAGATTTTGGAAGTGAGTTATAGACTGAAGATAGAAATTTGAGAGTTGTTGGCATGTAAATGGTATTTAAAGCCATGAGACTAAATGAGATCACAATTTTTTGTATGTGTATTCCTTAGAGCTTTCTATGTTTGAGATCATGTCATTTGTTTATTTGTAAATAGAAATCATTTTACCTCTCCTTTTCCAATTTAGGTGCCTTTTATTTCTTTAGCCTAATTGCTCTAGCTAGAACTTCCAGTACTGTGTTGAATAGAAGTGGCAAAAGTGGACATCCTTACCATGTTCTTGATCTTAGGGCAGAAACTTTCAGTCTATCCCCATTTGAGTTTTTCATATATGGCCTTTATCATGTTGAAGAAATTCCTTTCTGTTCCCAATTTTTAGGGTGTTTTTTCTTGAAAGGGCGTTGAATTTTGTCAAATTTCTATGGCCATGCCACCCTGAACATGCCTGATCTCATCTGATCTTGGAAGCTAAGCAGGGTCGAGCTTGGTTAGTACTTGGATGGGAGACCACTTAGGAATACCAGGTGCTGTCAGCGTTAAAAAAAAATTTTTTTTTTTTTTGTCAAATGTTTCTTCTGCATCATGGTTTTTTCCCCTTCATTCTAGTCATGTATAGTCTTAAATTTATTGATTTTCGTATGTTGAACCATCCTTGCATTCTGGGACTAAATCTCACTTGGTCATGATGTGTAATCCTTTTAGTATGCTGCTGAATTCAATTTTGTAGTATTTTGTTGAGGATTTTTGCATCTGTATTCATGGGGAATATTCTGTAAATTTATTTTCTTGAAGTGTCTTTGGCTTTGATATCAGAATAATTTTGGCCTTAGAATGAATTAGGAAGTATTCCCTCTTTAATCTTTTGGAAGAGTTTAAGAAGGATTGGTGTTAATTCTTCTTTAGAGGTTTAGTCAAAGTTTTTGTGATAGGAAAAAATGAATTAGGATATTTTTGGAGCTGTCAATAGTGTTTCAAGGACCTAGAAAGATGTCTTAAGGACTGCAAGTTTCCATAAGCACAATCTGAAATGACTACTGCTTCAGCCAAATCACAAAAGCCCCCAGGATCTGTTGGCCTCTTAGCTTTGTTCCTGGGCTTCTTCTAATTTATGTACTGATTTACCTGGAATCACATGTTCTATAACACCTTCAAGTCTGCTTTGGATGATTTAGTTGTGGAGATTGGGCACCCTCAGAAAGGAGACTTGACAATATATCTTCAGTCTTTAAAATACTTCACACATACTAGAATCTTCAAATCACCCCCTGAAAACTAGGTGAGTGATCTCAAATTTAGTAATTAAAAAGCTTAAGGCACAGCAATTTTGCCTGAGCACAAAGGATTTCTGGGTTTTGTGTTGTGTTGTGTTTTTTGTTTGTTTGCCTGTTTTACCTAATTAGTGAAGATGCGTTTTGCCCAGATTGGCTCCTCCTCTGTTTTTCCT
Organism: Eonycteris spelaea; assembly: GCA_003508835.1. Lineage (NCBI taxonomy): Eukaryota > Metazoa > Chordata > Mammalia > Chiroptera > Pteropodidae > Eonycteris > Eonycteris spelaea. Next base: position 242,321 of record PUFA01000026.1, on the reverse strand, counting down.
CATCTGCCTAAGACAAGGGTATTAATTACTATTGACAGAGACTACATACAGATTCTTCTCTTCCAAGATGAAGAAAAGCATTCTTCTACAATTTATGGTTAGGTCTTTTGTTTGAAGTTGTACAGCAAAGGACAAAAATAATTCTTCACAGGCCAAAGGAGGGGGCTTTGTCTCATTATATTTTGGACTCTAAATGGACATCTGAATATGTCAGCCACTATCACAAAACTGACCAGTAGTGACTCTTCCTGAGCAATAATGACTTCTAAACGTTTATGACAGCTTCCCATGGTAAGAAGTAAGTTTTATAGCATGACACAGTAGATAACATACATATAGAATTAACATTAAAAGTCTCACAAGCCAATTTTTAAGTGTTATTAAAGAAAATGCAGCCTATCTTCTATTTCATTTTTTTTAAATACTGATTTCAGCTTGCTGAATGGATTTTATAACCTACTAATAGATGTTAACTTTAGTTTTAAAAATATGTCTCCATAACCCCAACTTTATCTGTGCTGATAGTTTTCTGGATTCCTACCCTTAGACATTTTAATTCTGTAGTCTTGAAGTATAGAGTCCAGGAGTTTATATTTTCCTTAGGTGCCCAGATAATTCTGATGTATCCATAGACAGGTATTTGGGAACTACCAATAGACCTACTCTCATAAAAACTAGTTTATTTAAAACTGAATCTATCCCTTAAATTGTTGTAAACCATCATTATACTTTTTTAAATTATTGCCCTTTTAACTTTAGAAAATAAATCAGTTATAACTACCTAAACTTTCTGGGCTCTGGTATTAACATTATCTTATAAAATGTGGGAAGCCATTTTATGTAGTGATTGACAGATAAGGGACAATTAAATTCCTCTTGATTATAGGAAAAAGCAGTCTGGGCATATAGTAGATTAAGTTACTCTGTGGTTTGTTCCATTTAGTAGTGATGTTGTCTTCTTTGACACAGACCAGTTTATGTCTGACTTGGGACACCAGCCATCAGGTTCAGCAGAGAAATGGCCTAACCACAGTGAGCTCTCATGTCCAGTTCCTTTCTGGAGACTCTAGAGGGTGAGTGTTGTTTGAAATGTGTCATTGTTTTTGTGCCCAAGTCTGGTATTTGCATGCTGTGGCCGAATTTGCATGTGCTACAGAGGAGGGGGTATACATGGGCACATCCTTGGTAGGCCCACTCATTATCTTTGGAGCTACACTTTGACTACAAGACTCTGCTTTTTAAATCTAACCATACTCAGGCTCTCACACTTTGCTTATAATTTTAATCTGTGTTTGAATAAAAGGCAAATATTTAATTGGATTTATTAAGCCAAAGCAGAGTGAAGCCAATCTATATGAATTTTAATGGTTTGGGTGCTGCGTAAATTTGGTTGTTGATCAGGTGTGTAAGTGTACTGTTCAAGTATTCTGTTTTGATGTGAGACAGTACAGAATGGAAATAAAAGGAAATTTTATCCATTGGCCAGATAGGATCATCTACCCTCGATCCTGTCCTGTGAGCCATGTTTGCACTCCTGGTAGTTCATCTGGGGCTCCCTTTGGAAGGAATCTGTAGAAGTGGAGTCAGTGTTCATGAGGGAGGGGCCTGGGCCTCTCTGCCTCAGCAGCCACTAAGAACACAGTCCCCCTCTTTCCACACACAGTCACACAGCTTCTCAAACAACCTGGTAAGAAGTATGTGATAGAAATCATAAATGTAAAAATTATAATTTTCAAAATGCCATTTGAATTTTGCTTTAATGAATTTAGATTTGGAAAGGGACTTAGAAATCGTGTTCACTACCCCATATCTTTATATTTAGGATCAAACAAGACACTAAAACCTTGGGTTCTCTCAGAAGCTGGGTGTACCCTAGTCTCACATGATTCTTGTCCTTAATCATGAGAGGAATAAAAGTGGCAACTAAAGTCCCCTGCCAATACTCTAGAAAACCCTCAGGAGAGTTATAACCAGAAGGATTTAAATTAATGTCCTCATATTATGGTTGAGAAAAGCAGTTGATGAAAGATTAATTGCCCTAGTTACATCATAGCTGAGCCAAGATTAAAGCTTATTTCTTCCACTGTTTACCCCATTGCTCTACTGGTGTGTGAAGCAACAGCTTGGTCACTAGTGATCTTGGTAAGTAGTATTTATTTGGAGTGAATGGACCATTGAGTGACTAAGGAATGAACAGGAGATTAGAGTGTAGAAACAGCAGGCAGTATAGAAAACTCCTTTAAGATATTAAGCAATAAAAAAAAAATAGATGTAGAGGGTATTGTGGGTCTAGGGTTTTTATTTGTTTGCTTTCTTGTTTGTGTGAGATAGACTTACCCATATTTAAGCAATGATAAGAAGGATCCAGGAGGGGAGGTGGGTAGTGATTAAAAAGATGGAAGAGTGAAGAAAATTGATGGTGTGATGTCTAGAGGCAAGCATATGAGATCCATGGAACAGGTGGTAAAATCAGTCACGTGGATTTATGGCTCTGGAGGTTAGGTTTGGCCCCTCGAGATAATAGATTTGGCAGTCAGCAGTAAGTAGAAATGGAGATTCTACAGAGAAAATGTACAAAGTGGAAAAAAAAAATAGGAAATGACAGAATCTTCTGATAATCCTAAAATTCCTTTGAATCCCACATCTTAACCCAAAGTGAAAAGAAGTTTTTTTTTCATACTTCAGTTTTTGCTGACACATGCTGATACTTGAATATACTTTCAAGTACCTGTGTACAGTTTATTCAGCTGGAGGTTTATTGTTTGTCTTTGTAGAATGTTGTGAGTTACAACCTTTCCTAGATGAAAGATCTGTATGACACTGAGTATATATAGCATCACACAAGGTATCTTAAAAAAAAAAAAAAAGACAGACCCTTAATAACAGTACTGATTTCCCCCTTAATCAGTTGTAGTTAAAAAAAAAAGGTCAAACTTTTATTTTACTAGTATTAAAGATAATATTAAAAGTGAAGGATATCTTCTAATCATTGTGCAGTCTGTCCTGTGGTTAGAAGCTGTCTAGAGTTCAGGGTGAAATTTAAAATAACTCAGTTAGAAACTTGGCATGATAGTACTCAAGCTGGTTATCTTGGTTCTTGTTTAAAATACATAAATATTCTTTCTGCGTTACTTTCATGGTGGTGAGTTTTATTTTCATCAATAATATGTTAGCTTACTATAATGGAGGTCCCAAAATACAATGACTTAACCACACTGAAGTCTCTCTCAGACCTCACGGTAATTAACAGATCAGGATTCTTTAATTTCTTAGGTATTGGCAAAGCAGAGTCACCACTTTGAATTTTAGCCCAAAGCAAGAGGTGAGGAAAGAATGGAAAGGGCTATCAAGCAAGTGTTGAGGAAGATGAACACATCACTTTTGCTTACATTTCATTGGAGAAAAGAAATTACATGGCCATGTCTAGTTGTAAAGGGAAAGTGGGGAAATGTAGTCTGTAGCTGAGGAGCCATGTGGCTAGGTAAACTCAATTACCAGAGGAGAATGAATTAGGACAGTTAGTAATCTGCCATAGATACCTTCTAAATTTTCAGGAACTTTTTTCGTCTTTAGGTTATGAAAGCAAATGAATTAGATTTTATAAATGCAAATGAATTCTTCAGTTCATGCCATAAATAGATTCAGTGTTCATTTATTTCATGCATTTACATGGTGTTCTTATATCTTATCAAGTAACCTAAAAGTTGGCAAAACTGTGCTGTAGAGTAATAAACCAAAAAGTAATAATAGATTTCTCATCTATTTAAAATAGTTTCTATTGGCTTACTTCTAAATTTCTCATTTCTTCATTTCAAATGAAATTTTAAAAATGATTGCACCTATATATATATAGCCTTCATTTTATAAAATTTAACTTTTCCATAAACCACCTAGAGAATGAATTATACCTTTAATCTTAAGGCGTAGAGATGGAAAGATGAATTTGCCAAACTTTGATGAATGTTCATTGCAGCTTCAAGATGAAATAACATAAAGAGTCTAATTATACCCAAAAATGCCTTACAAAAATGTTCAAGGTACTTAGATGCTAGTTTATGTGCATCCACCTGGGTTACCCTGCTCTTCTCCACCTGATGGTGAGAATTCATATCATACAATTGTCATTTCCAACTCTGAATCCGTAAGCATTTTTAGTAGCTCTAAATAAGAGGCTTGTTGTTAGTTATACACCTCATTCCAGTGGACTGCTTATTTGAACATTTCTTGGATAAAAAAAGTTGTTTCTTCTTATAGCAAAAATTGCTGATGGTTCTTGACTGCTTTTGTTGTGGTGGCAGAAGTAATCCAGGTGTTACAGTAGTGGGAGTTGATGGTGGCTGCCACAAGTCGGTCAAATGCCATGACCTACATAACCTGTTAGCATGGGTGTTGAGGGCTGTTGACTTGTTCTAAGCTTTTAATTCACTTCAGTCTTTAAAAAGGGGAAATGATAAAATTGTACAATAGGAGCATAAACAACTCTTTATGCTCTTCATTGGTAAAAATAAATAAATAAGGCCATCCCACATACTTTGTGCACTGGAGTTTAAATAAATCAATAAACTCATGCATATATACAATTAAAGGAGGTAAAAAATGAAATTGCAAGCACTGGTATTTTAAAGAAATGTCTTGTTTATCAAGATTGCTAATGATCTACAGTATAAATTACATCGTAGACTTGTTTACCAGTAATAATTTTGACTTAAGTTGACACTTAAATTTTGACCGGTCACAATAGAAATCTGTCTCAGGAAGCCAGAGATGGTAGCCTGCGCCCAGAGCCCTGAGCCTAAGGGAGAAGTGAGAGGCAAAGGAGAGCAGTGGACTTGTATACCACACTGTATTCAAGTTATTACTACAGGACAGTGAAAGGACTGCTTTGTTACAGTTCTGACTCCCTGTCCTAAACTTCATATTCAGTATTCACCTGTAGCAATTATTTGAGCATATTTTTTATTGTTGTTTTTCCAAGTCCCCAAGTTATATTAAAGATTCAATTGGCAGGTAATGTTATTCAGCACTTAATATGTCCCAAGCACTAAAGATTCAGTGGAGAACAAAGATAGACAAGGCCCCTGCCCTACAGGAACTTAGATCTAGTTATTATGTATTAGTGCGTATTAAAGTATATTCGAGTATAGTCAGCTTGAGTGCTTCTTTGTGGAAAATCTTGGCTTTATCATAGTCTTTATATCCTAAACTGTCAAGAATCTCCCAGTTGTCTTCAGCTCAGTGAGGTTAGGCACATCAGGCAAAACAGAAGAGCAGAACTTTGGTAAAGGGGAGCAGAAATTACACAGCTTCAATTAGGCTCTTGCTTAAAAGACACCACCTGGCTACTTCAGAAGACAATGGGTTCAACCTTATCACCAAAATGTACTTGGTAAGTGGGTGGATAGTACTTGACATGGACACTCATACTCAGGAAAATGTAAGCATTGACTTCCTCATAGACACAGGAAAACAATACATCATGTGGTTTTTTATGATGTTAAAGTACCATTTTTAATCACTTTGTAGTTTTAAAACTTGAATGAGAAAAGGTTTGAAAAAGGTATTTTGTATGGCTGCCTGGAACATCTCTACAATTACCACTTTAGGAAGGAATAATGATAGGAAAAGATGACTTAAATGTGAGCTAGTTACTTGCTTCTTTCTATATTTGGCTTTCTGCCATTGTTGTGAGACCTGTCTAAAATAGACACTGTCAAAATCAGATGTTATGTGTTAGTCTCAGTAACATTCTCTGGTCCCCTTCTTACCCCACCACCTAATGAACTTTTGAACTAGGATCCCTTCTTTATTTGGTCATCAGAAATTGATGTTTTCTCGGTAGTAGGTTCTTGCCTTTCAGGAGCTCACAGCCTATTTTAGAGACAGATCATGATGCCTACTGAGAGTCTGATATGATGAGTAATGTTAGAGGCCATGCACAGAGATCATGGGCCATCCTTATGCTCTCTCTTAGCATGAGACTAGCCCATAGGCCTACACATAGAATTCTGTGTAAACACTGTTCCTTGTTTGTTATGTGGTTTGGAATAACATGGGTGCTAAGGGCTGCCTTATCAATTTATATGCTCTTTATATTCTCACTTTATATACTATATGAGATTTTTAAAGAAATCTCCATCATACTTAGAGGGAAACTGACGAGAAAATGTTTCATCATGCAAATCATCCTCATAACTTTTCATTTACATAGAAACAAATTCTCTGTATAACTGCTATTTATTTCTAGCACCCAGGAATAGGTTTCAGTTAATTCTATGTTTCTTTGCAAATTATCGTGAATGTCCTAGCCTGGCAAATTTACTTAAGCATCCTCTCTCTGACAAACACTTTCATAGGTCTGTACCAATGACCTTCAGAAATTAATCTCAATTAGTGATTATTAGCTCGCCAGCACTGATTAGTCATCACCCTTTTGTAGTTAGATTCCTTTAGCTTCTGGTCCCTACTTCTTTATTATTCTACATTAAATATTAACCACAGTCAAGCTAAATCCCCATCCTTCATTTCTTTGCCCTTCTGAGTGTTGCCACTTGAAAATTTGTTGACATAAAACCACAGACTTCTACACTTGAGATTTTCTTGGTTTAACACCATAATTGTATAAAGTCTTAGACATGTGAAGTAACTCGTCCAAGGACACACATGGAGTTAGTGGCAGAGCATGTATTCAAATCAAACCTAATTTCTAGGCTCCTCTTCTGCTTACATATGTATGTGCCTTTCCTATCTTCTCATCAGAGCACAGAGCTACTCCCACTTATTTTCAGCCTTCTGTTCTTTGGTAAAACTGTAAAATTTCTCATTCTTGTAGGTCTCCAGTTCGAAGATGCCTACTTGCTCTCACCATTCACTATAGTCCCTTGCCCACAAGATTTTTCTACTTGAATGTTCTAATTTCTACTTCCAATTCCAGACTTAACCTACTTCCCACCTTCGTCATTTAAATTCCTCCTCAGCTTGTTTCCAATAGTGACAGCACCATTCCTTCTGCACTCAAAACCGTGGTGGTGGTGGTGGTGGTGGTGGTGGTGGTGGTGAATCAGTCCTTTCCTCTCCTCTCCCTCTTACCAACACCACACGCACTCACTCTCCCTTCCCTAATGTCACATTTGTTCAGGTCCTTTGCATTTTCTTTGTCTAAGTGATTTCCCTGCTTCTCACTCTTTTGGCCTCCAAAAAGTGACATGTTTTGAAGATAATTCCACCATTTACTAAGCAGATAATGTGAACTGTCAATGTCTCAGTTAACTTATCCATAAAGTATGGTAGAGTAGTGATCTTAAAATGTTGTGAAGATTAATTAAAATAAGATATAAAATTTCATTTATAAAGTCTAACCCATGGATGCTCAATAAATGTTTAGAAAGAATACATGTTGATTCCCTTCTCCTTATAGCCATAATGAGTATGAATTTGAAGAATTTTTTTTAACTACCTAAACTATAAAAAGATTAGATGTTAATATTTGGAGATTTTATAAAGATGATTGTTAGTGTCTGCTTTGCTCTATGATCACATCGAATAATAAGGATAACATTTTTTGTCTTGGTCTATTTTTGTTTATAACAGCCTTGAAAGTATATAAATCAGTGGTTTTTAATATATTCACAGAGTTGTGCAATCATCACCACCATATAATTTTAGAACATTTTCATTATTCCAAAAAGAAACTCCATACACATCAGCAGTCACGCCCCATAACTCCGGGTAACCACCCATCTGTTTTCCGTCTATATGGATTGGCCTGTTGTGGCCATTAATACAAATGGGATCAAACAATATATGGCCTTTGTGTCAGGCTTCCTTTACATGGCATAATATTGTGGGGGTTTTGATTTAAATTTTTATTTTTCAGTTAGAGTTGACATTCAGTATTATTTTATAGTAGTTTCGGGTGTATAGCATAATGGTTAGACATTTATATAATTTACGAAGTGATTGCATCAATTAGTCTAATACTCACCTGGCACTATGCATAGTTATTACGATATTAATGACTATGTTTTATGTGCTGTTTCTCAGATCCCCGTGATTATTTTGTAACTGCCAATTTGTACCTCTTGATCCCTTCACTTTTTTCACTCAGCCTCCAATTCTCCTCCCATTTGGCAATCACCATTCTCTGTATCTGTGAGTTGTTCTCGTCATGTTTATTCATTCATTGTTCTCTAGATTCCACATGTGAGATCATGTGATATTTGTCTTTGTTTGACTTATTTCACTTAGCATAATACCCTCTAGATCTATCCATGTCATTGCAATTGGTAACATTTCATTTTTTATGGCTGAGTAATATTCCATTGTATATATGTACTACAACTTCTTTATCCAATCATCTGTTGATGAGCAGCATGTTTTCAACCTTCTTCCATGTGTGACATCTATTAGAACCTCATTCCTTTTTATTGCTGAATAATATTCCATTGTATGGATAGACCACACTTTATCCATTCATTGCTTTGTAGATATTTGGGGCTATTATGAATAATGCTGCTATGAACATTTGAGTACAAGTTTTATGTGCATATATGTTTTCACTTCTCTTGAGTATATGCCTAGGAGTGGAATTAGTAGACTCTTTAGTTGATAAAGCAAACAATTTTCATTTCAAAGCAAAGAGTTCTCATGGTGAGAAACTAAAGATCCTTATTCGGAGGTTGTAAAAAACCCTTCTATGTTGGTTCCTTTAGACTGAAATTCTTTGCACTGGACCTCACAGAGCATTGGGCTCCCTGAGGTGCTTAGCAGCACATCATGGAAACCAAGAGAAAAAGCCTGAAATTAGAAAGGATCAGAAACAATGCAAATACCCCCACATAATAAAGGATGTTTCATTAGCATAGGACAACAAAATAACCCCCTAATCTCAGTGGTTTACTCTCACTAAAGCATTCATTTCATTTACTTTATATGTGAGGTATATTGCAGGAATCAGAAAAGGGGAAACTTTCTAAAGGGATTACAAATTAAGGAAAAGTTAGATTAAGGTGAACGCTTACTTCAGAAGTGTCCTGTCCTCTGCTCTAGAGCATGAACCTTTAGAGTAAGGGTAAGAAAGTTTGCCTGTTCTATCAGCCATTGCCCTTCCCAACCCACTGAAGTGAAAGGGAGAGAAAGAGGGGTCTAGAGCAGCTTATGGAATGATGTTTGCATTCAGCTTAGGAGCAGGCTTCAAGCACTGCCTTTTACCTTTATAGAAAACTGTGGAAGGGGAAAAATGTCTTTGAAATAGAGCTTGGCATTGAGCATCATATGATCTGTCACACAGAGGTCACTAATCACTCTCCCTTTTCTTGTTTTTCAGTGAACGAGATAATTGGGAGAGACATGTCCCAGATTTCTGTTTCCCAAGGAACAGGGGTGAGCAGGCAGTCTCCCCTCCCTGGTCCTGATTCCCTGGATTTAGGAAGATCCGAAGGGCTCTGACAGTGCTTGCTGCAGCCTTGCATCCACCACCACATAACTTCTCAGCATGGTTGTCTCCTTGGACTTTGGGTTTCCAACTCTGTGGCCTTCAGGACTGGTGCCAGGAGTTAGGGTCACTGTGGGGAAAGCAGCATTCCTCCACCTTAGGCCTTGGGTAGACTTTGTAAAAGAACAGGAGCAGCATAGGCTATATGAGCTTTGGGGAAATGAGCTTTGCTTTTTTTTTTGAATAGGATACTTTTATATGATGGGTGCTGTGAGTGTGAATACAGCAGGCTCTTCATTTCAGAGGTGCTGTTTTTGCAGGCGACCTGGTTGCTTAGCTAGGATTGGCGATTTCATACTGCTCTATGGTCATTTGAAGGACCCGTTAGCTTTGATATTTTTAAAATAGGAAATTTTGATAAAACCTTCCAGAGGCAAAAAGAAAAAAATTCTCCCAAGCCCACACCTATGCCTCAGAAAATCAGCATGTGTCCTGAAGCTTTTCAATAGATTAATAGGAAATAAAGCCAAATGGTAGCTCATACCTCTTTATAAAAGTAAACTGTTAGATAAAATAAGAGACCAATCCAATCATTAAAGTGTTGGAATACAAAATGACATTCCAGAGCATAGCCTTTTTGTAACTTTTTAGGTAATCTTCTTGTAATCTCTCCATACTGACTCCATGTTGAAATTTCTTTTTTCCCCTCAGGGCCTTGGGTAAAGTAGCTACATATAAGGTGACTTCGAAAGGTGAGGTCTTAGCTTGATAGCTTTAATTTCCTGCCATCCCACAAACGGAGGTTTTGGAGTTGTTCTTCCCTTTTGTGTCCTCTGATCCCAGACCTTTCCAAATGGGATCATTGGCATTTTCCTGCTCTGTAACCTTTGAAGCCACAGTCTCATCGTGATGGTTTTTAGGCACCTTTCCTGGTTCAAACTCGTCTCTGGGGGGTAGGCTGTGTCAAAAGCTAAGCACAAACGAGCTATGCTGCAGGACGAAAGCAGAGAAGATGCAGGACTCCAGATGGGAAGCTTTTAAGATTCACTGTCATGGAATGCTTATCCCTCATGCTTTTTACAGCCTAAAACGATTCTGGCCCACCCAGTTCCATCTGCATGGCCTAGAAACCAGCCTTTTCCCAAAACGTCTTTGAAGCAAATCCAAAAATGAGGTAGCATCATAGACAATACCCTCCAGACCAAAGATGCCCTGGTGCTGCTGCAGGTGAGGCTGGCGTCCAAGGCAGGGGCCAGCGAGAAACTCCAGCCTGCTGTCTACCAAAGGAGGTGCCCAACTTGGGTGCTTTTCTCCAAGCTCCGCCCTTACCCTTCCCATTAATGGGATAAGTTACCTGGTTCAAGGCCTGGATCTATTTCAAAGCCCCTGAAGTTTGCAGTATATTTTCACATAAAATGATGTACTTCATTCATTCAGGAAGCAAAATTTTTGAGTGCCTACATGTGAGACAACATGCTGGGTTGGTCAGACACTCTGATGCTGTTGTTCCAGGGGATTGTGGGTCCTAGATGCCAGGATTCTCTACTGAGGCCAAGTGAGTCCTGAGCAGAGGGAGCCAGCTCATTGCCCACCACCTATAGTCAGGCAGGTAAGAGCTGTTGACCCAGGATGAGGAAGTATGGTCCTTTTTTTCCTTTTCTTTGAACTATGATGTTTAAAATCACCTTGCTCCCCCACCCCACTAGTTAAAATGTCTGTACTTCAGCAAATCACTCCTGGTCCCTTAGAACTGGGTGTTTTCATATTTTCTTTCAAAGTGAGTTGTGTCATGGTGTGGATAATGAGATTTTTCAAGGCCTGTGGTTGAAAGCCCACAGCTTCCTTTGAAGGTTGTGGGGGGCTGGGCCCTGAGATGAAGTTCTAGAGAGCTGGCCAGACTTGCCTCTACCCTCTTGCCCCTAGTGTAGCTGCCCCACATGGGGTTCTTGCAGGACTTTCCCTTGCAAGACCTATTGGGGGTTGCTCTGCTGTCCTCAAGAATAAAAGCCTCTATGATCCAGAGTTGCTATGCACCAAATTTTAATGCCTTTTAAATACCTTGATGCCTGTAGCACTAGAAATGCTTTCCTATTTAAAATAAAAGTTAAATTTTAAAATAGAGCTTTGTAGACTACGTAAGCAGTTTTGTATCAGCTTTGTAAAAGCTTTGGTGTACGAGGTAATATTTTTTGGCTTTGTAGATAAAGATTTAAATTTTTGTCAACATGGTGGTGTTAAAGCACACATCCACATCCACTGGACTATGCAAATTGAGTTCTAGTAGCAGCACTGAGCAGTTGAGCATGCTAGCACCCACCCCTTCCCCTCCAGCCTGTGTGAGATCTTGGGTTGAGCAGCCTCTGCTTACTGAAGACCTATATAGAGAGAAACATGGCTGAAAACAGCTTTAAAAGGAACAGATGTTTCCAGGATCATGTGTGGTGCTGCTGCGTGGGGTGCAGCCCACCCCTACACAGGGCTAGTTTCTATCCCCAGACCTCTGCTGGGTCTGGCTGTGAAGCCGTTTTTGATATTCAGAACAGATGGTCATCTTTAAGGCTCATGTGGACTCAAGTTGAAACCTTGTATTTTATAAAAATGGATGATGTTCTGTTAAGGACTGGTTTTCAGTTATGTTTACAGCACTCGGGATTGTGTTTTCTTGTACATTTTGTATTTTAAAACCTTTTATAGGAGTACAGTGCTCCTCATACAAATACAAAGGGAAGAGCCAGCAATTCAGGCTCCTCAGTTACAGTGCTGAAATAATAAATGGTGACAGGTCAACAGTCTCCTTGAAATCTGCCTGAGTTTTCCTCCGCCTGGGGCTGGTATGGAGCCCCTCCCTCTGGGGCCCAAAGCTAAGGGCACTTCGGCTTTTAAAAAGTCCATGTGGTTAGAAACCTTTGTTTATTTTATGGAAGAGTGGGTAGAGTTCCAAATTTCCTTTCGAAGCTTCAGTTCTGCACCCTCTAATGGGTGCAAAGGACATTTCCACGGTGTCTGCTGAGTTCAGGACAACTGGCCTGCCCAAGGTGTGCACGAAAAGTAGGCAGAAAAGTCCCCTTTAAAATTCAAGCCTGAGTTTTTGTGTGAGGGCCTCCTGCCCCCTAGTGTCCTCTGGGGATACTGCAATACAGTCCATCAAAACAGCCTTTGGTTTTGCCATGTGACATTCCTTGTGCCAGGCCGGAAGGGCTAGCACCCTTAGGTGAGACCACACCTGACACAACACGGCCACTGAGGTCCAAGTATCCTGGGGTTGGGACCAGCACTCTCTGTTTCTTTTCCCCCCCACCATTGAGATCTTTACTCAGAAGCTCCCAGGAGTCATACATTGAAGGCACCAGGGCTTACATTTTAAAAAAGAAGGCAAACCTGCTGTGATGTCAGCCCCACCAAATCTGTGGACATGGGCCATAGCCATAACCTCCCAAAGTCTCTCTGGTGCTACTCAGGAGGCCCAGATCAGGCCATTGGGAGCAGGGTAGCACCATTGTGCCCTCAACCCTGCACGCACAGTCCAGCCATCATTTTTGGGGTGAACAGCAGAGCAATAAGTGGGGGATGGAGCTAGGACTTGCACTCCTCTGGGTGCCTTCTGAGAGCTTTACCAAGCCAGAAAGAAGCCACCAGGTTGAGGGCACTGGTTCTCTAGATGCAGGAGAGACAGTTAGCTGAGGACATCAGTCAGCTCTTACCTTCTGGCTCCCTCACCTACAAACACACCCACTCTTTGGGGGTCTGTAGCACAGTGCGAGGCGGGTCACCAACATGCATCAGGCTGGTGTAGTCATCAGGGGCTAGCTACAGAAGGGACAGAGATTTAGGGCAGGGAGCTCCAGGCTCAACCAAGTCCCCAAGCCCTCCAGCCACACCTCACCTGGTAGGCCTGGAAGACGCTGAGCAGATCCTTCATACCAGCTGTGTATGGGACACCCTGCATACGCACCAGGGTTCCCGGTTGGGACAACACTGAGGTGGGAGCAGAGGCCAGGGCAGTAGGGGCGTGGTGAGGTAGCCCACAGTGGTGGGGGAGACTGGGGGGCTAAAGTGAGAGAGGCAAGGTTTTAGTAATACAGCCCCACCTAGGCCTAGACCAAGACCTGCCTTCCTCTTCTTTTGCCTCTGCTTTGTGCTTAGTTCAGTTCCTCCTCCCTAAAGTCTCTACCTCTACAGTCATCTCCATCCTAGTTTGTAAATAGCATCAGCCAGCCCACACCTGTCATTTCCTGGTTGTCTTCCAGACCTTGGATTATCCAGCCCAGGAAGGGGATCATGTCCCTCCCCCAAAATGAGGACGGGGGCAAGACCGTGGAGTTCTCTTAACAGCAGGGTACCTGGGATAGTAGGCTGTGTAGTTCATGTAGAGCTGAGTGGCTGGCCCTGGGTAGTAGGCAACGGGAGTGGGGGCAGCAGGCACCCTGGCAGCCGGGAGCAGTGCTGAAGAGGGATAGAGAGCTGCTGTCTCAGTGGGAATGAGTGTTGGGGTGGCCTGGAAGGTGGCGTAGGTGGGTGGTGAGAGGCCTAGAAGCAGAAGTAGAGAGGACATGTACAAGGAGCCCAGCACTGCCCTGGGTTGGGCAGCCAGAAAGGAGTCTCTACCGCAGAAAGTAAGGGTTATAACAATCCCCACATGCCTCCTCCTTCCCCAGTCCTGGGACACTCACAGGGCAGCTTGCAGGGTGGAGGGGACATGCCACTGCGGCCCAAAGTGCCCCCCATCAGAACACGGCTCATCTCCTCTGTGGAGCAAGGGACGACCTCCACGTAGCGTTCCTTCATCACTTTCTTATGGCAACGCTGAGCAGCAGCTATGGCCCGCTCTGCTGAAGTCATCTGGATGAAGGCATCACCCGATGGTCGGCCCTGTGCACACCATCCTGTAAGCAATCTGTTCTGCTACAAGAGTGCCTTACTCACAACCACACAACCTTAATTATCTGAGGTAGCACCCTCACCTGTTGGTTGAGCACCATGTGCACACCATGGGGCCGGATGTCAGCTGCTGCCTCCCCCAGAAAGCTCAGGATATCTTCAATGGTGGCTGTGTAAGGCAGGCCTCGAAGGCGTACACAATCTCTCCCAGTCCCAGCTGCCAGTGGGAAAGGGATGGGCAGCAGTGGAGCAGTCAGTGTGGGAAGGAGCGGGCTGGATGCATAGCGGTTCAGAACCTAATAAGGAAGGCAGCAACAGGCTGGTCATGCCAAGTAGGGTGGGGACATGGGGAATGAAACCCATGGGGAGGGGTGGGGAACCCTGGGTGCTTACCTGCTGCACCTCAGCTGCAGTGCTCCGGAAGAGTTCAATGTATCGCTTACCCAGCATGCCCTTGTGCCTGCGCAGTGCAGCCTGTGCCAGTTCCTCACAAGCAAAGAGTGCAAAGGCATCACCAGTGGGCCGGCCATCAGGGTGGCGCACAAAGAGCAGACCGTCGGCACCCCCAGTCACCGGGCACTCTGGCCCCAGGAAGCCCAGCACATCTGCTGGCCCAGCCGAGAAGGGCAGTCCCCGAAGCCGCAGGATCACTTGGTCTTCCCGTGACAGGAAACGAGCCACCTCTAGTGATGTGCCTTGGGAGAGGGTGGGGGAGGCATGGGTCAACTGCTGACTTCATTCATGTCCTTCCAAATACCCTACACCTGGCACACGGGGGAGCGGAAAGGCAAGGGTTGGTAGGGAAGTGGGACATGGTCAAAAACCAGGGGAAGCCAGGAACTGCTGGGGACACACTCACCCCCTGCAATCTTTACAAACTCCTCTCCTGTTGCTTTATATACCTGTAGGTACAGTGAGGACAGCCCATGGGTCTCAGGCCTTTCTGGCCTCAGCTCTGCTCTGCTCCACTCCCAGCCCAAAGCCCCACCTCGATATAGCGGACACCCATGTGGTGCTTGTGTCTCTGCAGCGCTAGGTCCCGCTGCTCGCTGTCCACAAAGCGGATGAGGGCCTCGCCATTTCTGCGGCCCTGGGCGTTGAGGCAGAGTGCTACACCACCCCTGTGGAGCCAGTGCTGCATTAGTGCCTCCTGGGTAGGCCTGCCCTCCTGGGCCCACCCATCCTGCCGTACCCACCTGGCAATGTTGAGCCCTTTGAAGAAGCGAGCCACGTCCTGGTCGGATGACTGCCAGGGTAGTCCACGGGCCGAACCACTGTCTCACTGTCCACCACGTCGGCCTTGCTGCTGTGGGAGCAGGGCACTAGGTCAGAATTAAGTATCCAGCTGTTGTCATCCCAAACCCTGCCCCACACTCACCAAGGTCCTGTCTCATATTTCTGTTTTACCACCTCGGGCTTCGAAAACAATTGACCTGAGAAGAGATGGCACAGGCGTCAGCAGGATCTGGTGGAGGGGCTCTCCCCACAAGCTCTGCAAAAAGGACAGTCGAGGGGGTTGAAGAGATGGCAGAAGGACTTCCACTTCAGTCTCTCAGAGAAGGTAACAAGTGGAGAGGGGAACTTTGATAAATTAATAGGCAGGCATTCATCCAGCCCTCAAAGAGAACAGGTGACAGGTAGTGAGAGGAACCTTACCACTGGGCCCTTCGAGCAGGTGGAGGATGATAGCTACCATTGTCTTCACTTCCCAGACCCCAAAGTCATCTTCTGTGGCGTCTGTCTCCAGCCCCAAGTCTATGAGCAGAGAAATCGCAATGAGGGAATTCCAACATGAGAGGGGCAGCATGAGCACTAATCCTGGTCTCACCTCAGCCCAAGTACCCTATGTAGATACATGCAGAATCCCAGCAAACACATTTGTTTTGGCCCAATTCATGTATGTCCTTACAGGGCCCACAGCCCAGACATAAATAAACATATGCCCATATTCCAAATATGCCTCAGCACAGACCAGAGACGTGCACTCAGCAGCTGTCAACTTGCATGTGTTCATATAACCCACCAGTACGTACATACTCAGACACATATAGCCTATGGCCGTCCCTCCACCTTAACCTCACTGGGTCACAGATACCCTGTGCCATGGTGGCCACGGTGAGGTCCCTGGCAAGGCGGGTGCTCGGGTGCTGCACATGGAACTCTCTGCGGAGGTCGTAGAAGGAGAAGAAGGTGTCGGGGAGCACCAGGTTCTGGGGGCACATGTGAGTGGGGATAAATGGGGGAAACTGAGCCACTCTGCCCACCCCACAATGGAGTTTCTAGAAACCCTACCCCCTGTTGTGCCCTCAGTGGCATACCTTCCTGGAGGCCTCGGGGTGCAGGACCTGTCGCAGCAGCTGCTGCCCATCAGTGCAGAGCATGTAGGGGCCCCCGCCCAGCAGAGCCACATCCCCGCTCACCAGCTGTGAGAACTGGGGATAGGGATTGGGGAGAGAGACAGACAGACTCACAGCTGGGCAGGCAGGAAGAAAGAGGGCACAGGCTGCAAAGCTGGTTCAGCCAGATGTTCGGCCCTACCCTGCTTGGGGAGTAGGAGGTGGCCACGCCTGTTGGGCCTGGCTCTGTGTCCTTCTCCCCAATTCACTATCACTTTCTACAGGCCAAATGGGGGCAGTTACATTATCACCCAAGCCCCCATTGCATACACCACAGGAGTCTGGAGTGAGGCCAGAGCAAACACCTGGTGGAGAGGGACAAGCAGGTAGGAAGAGGCGGGGCAAAGCAGGTTAAACCTGTCCCTGACCAGGCACCACCCTCAGACAGGTGGGGGAGGCCCAGTCGCCTGAGGCCCATCCTGCTCATGGTCAATGTCAGCCCCGCCCCTATGTCTGACCAACTGAGAAGCAGAGAAACTCCAAGGACAGAGCTCCACACCTGGACACCAGGGACAGCATGAGCTTTGACCCACCCTATCGACCAGTTGGCACTCAACTGTTTGCTCACAGAAGGGGTGGCACTCCAGAAGCTACCCGGCCCCTCCCCAGCCTCCATCCCTACTGGAGAACAGGTATAATCACTAAGAACAGGCCCAAGAACCTCCCCCATGCCAACTCTACAATCTGAGGCCGGCAGAGCAAGGCAACCCAGCTCTCTTTCAGCACACCCCTCAAGTGGGGCTGCCCTGGAAGCCCTTCTGGAACAGACCAGGTTCAACATCTTTGTGCTTCCGTTTCCTCATCAGGAACCACCAAAGTTGTTGGAAGATGAAAGAATTTGTGGGCGTAAAGCACTTATACTACACTCAAGTTAGGCATGGGGTGAGTACCATAGTGAGGGTAAGAAAATGAAAACAGCAATGAGAACCACCTCCCACAGCAGTCTGGGACAGGAGACACCCTAGGCCTTTGCACTCAAGAGACAGGTAGCCTCCAGGCGGGGTCCGGACAGCGCCCACGCCTGGCCTGCCGGCCGGGACAGGTCTAGACGAGCAGCTTACACCTGGCGGCGTCTGCCTCTGGGGCCGACAACGCCCTGCGCCCCGCTCCAGCGTCTCCCAGGTGGGTGGGTGAGCCCAGGTCGCAGGCGGCAGGGACCATGACCTATATGACCAAGCCTACGCCCCTCAGCCCTTTCGGGCTCCGGCTGCTGTTCTGGAAGAACCTAACCCGGTAGGTTCCGAGGCGTCTAGGTCTCAGTCTCGCTACCCGCCGGCCAGAGACTCTGGGAAGGGCCTTACGGCCTCCATCCCCACCCTCGCAGTAAGGTGGATCTGGAAAAGCTGAAAAGACGTCCCAGGAATGGCCCGCACACGTGGACACACACACACACACGCGGGAGTCGCTGAAAGTTTCAAACAACAGGAACCCGTCTACCGCCCGGGCCAGTTAGTCGCGGCACACCAGGCCTCGCCTCCTGCCGCCTATCCCACCGAAAAATATCCCCACGGCCCGGCAGCGTCTCCACTCACCCAGCCCGGAGCTCACCTGCTGCAGCACCTTGTCCAGCGGCTCAGCCCGCGTCAGGCTGTCGGCACTCAGGCCACTCGCCTCGCGGCACTGCGGGCTCAATGCGGCCGCCTCGGCGCGAATCAGTGACTTGTGCAGCGTCCCCACCTGCGAGCGGAGGGGGAAACCGATCAGCCACTGAGCCCCTCGGATCCTGAAGCTCCCTAGGGACCCCACTGCCCACTTTCCACCCTACCTGGCGGCTCCGTGGCTCTACCACTTGCCACACTAGAAGGATTAAATCAGTCTCGTCGGAGCCGAGGTCCGGCCCAGTGCACCCGCCGTGGCTCCAAACAGTACGATAAGGGGGCCAAGCTCTGGGCAGGGGTCGGCGGCGGAGTCTGCGGCGGGGTTCGGACCCGGGGGCGGTGGCTGCGGTGGCGGCGGAGTCATGGCCGTAGAGGAAGGGGGCGCTCGGTCACACACACGCGGACCGACGAGGCGCACGCACGCATCGACAGAAGGCAGACGCGGACCAGCTTGGGCGGGACACAGTGTTTTGGGGGCGGCACCTGCGGCCGGGCTGGCGCAGTGGGCGCTGCTATGACCCGCCCGCGGCGCACCACAAGGCGGGGCGGCAACCCGCCCCCACCCTCTCTGGGCGAGTTACCTGTCGGCCCTGCTGGCCACGTGATCAAGGGCGGCCCCTGGAGCCATGGGGGAGGGCCACTAGAACCTAGCTCAGGACGCGCGCACTCACACGCTCGGCCTGGGCGCGCGCTTGGAGCCCGGACTCCCATTTCCACAGCCCACTGACTTCTGGGGCGACTCCATCCTTCCCCTCCTCCCCGCCTCTCACCGTGAGGCCTCCGCCAAGGGCAAAACCAGAGGCCTTCTCTAGTCCTCAGGGTCACATGAGACTTGTGAAAATCACCAGGAGGCAGTCCAGAGGTTGTGGGGGCCTGGGGAGTGACAGAAGTCACCAAGGGTCAAAGGTGGCGGTGAGAGTTACTGGGGATCACTCAGAGGTCTGTGGGGGGGGGGATCACCAGAGGCGACTGTGCAGGACAGGGATCATGATTAGAGCCGTGGGGGAGGGGGAGCGGGAATCATCAGAGGTCACAGGGCAAAGCTTGTCCATACAGAATTGAAGGCCGGGCCTTAGCCAGCTCCAGTAAGTGCCCGTGGTGCCGAAGCACGGTCGGAGGTGCGCAGGCCTCGGTGCTGAGAAGGCGACTCACTCTACACCCGAGAGTGGCACTCTAGACGGGGCTAAGCCGGATAGTCTGGGCCTGGTGCCTCACCCTTACCCCACGTGGGAACTCCTGCTGGAAATTGTCGCCCTACCCCCTTGCCTACCGGCCTGTTGTCTGGAGATGTAAGCGCGCTGGCGGGTGGGGACTAGTTGCAAAAGTGTGAAGTGCGCGTGCGGACTGCAGATCTTTTCCATCTGGGACCGACATCCTAATTCGGACAGTCCCGCGGGGGAGGCTCCCAGTACCCTTTCTCCCCATCAATCTTGGTGAGGTTCCTTTACAGCACGTTTCTAGGCCGTTCCGGACTTCCCCCAATTCTCCGTTTATATGACTGAGAAACTAAATAAGAATCCAGCGGGAAGAGAGAACTCCAGCACCGCGGAGGTTGCCAGACATGGGGTTGCCAAGCCCGAGCCGAAACTGTAGTGGAAGCAGCACCTCGCGATTTCAGAAAAGCAGGGCGCTGCATCCGAACCTTCGGACAATGGAGAGAGCGAAAGAGCGGGGAGTGGAGGGAGCCTCTGAGACCTTGCCCACTGATCCCGCACTGCGTCCCCACTTGATGGATAAAGAGACTGAGGCGCCCGAATCGGAAGTGACTCTCGCCAGGCACGGCGGCGTGGAGGGAGTTGGAAGTAGACAATTCTTTCAGCGTCTTCAGGCGACCAGCGTTCCCCTTGGAGTATAAGCGAGTGTTGGCGTACAACTGTGGGTCTCAGGACTGCACACCCGGTCTTGCTCGCTTGTCCCTACCCGCGGAAGCGTGAGCCAATCAGGCCCGAGGGAGGAGGAAACTTCGCGCTTCGAGCCCCGCCCCCTCGGGAGGAGGCTGGAATGTCAAATATTTGTTCGTGGGGCCGGGCGCAACAGCGAAGTAAGGCCCCTCCCCTACCTACCACCGAGCGTGCACCAGGCGCAATCCGACCTTTCTCCGGCCAAGGTTTTACTGCCGCCTTTCGCCCCAGCAGCACCCTGGCCCACCGACCTCTCCTAAAACTCCTCAGGCGTGCATCGCTCCTTGTTGGTCTTTTGACTGGACTGCTCCTACAGGACAGAGTTCTGGCATCCCCTGCGGGCCCGCAGGACGTTTCTTGGTCTCTGTCTCACTTATCCTAGCGCCCCCATGCGTTCAACTTTCTCTCTAGGCCTTTCCCTATTCCTTCCGCGCGGGTTTTGACGCCGGTTCCTCCCTGTTTCGAGGTGACCTCTCCAGTGTGGTACCTGTGGCCGTCCCGAGCGTATTGTCATTGGAGACGACTTCATGCGTGCCCAGGTCCCTGATGTAGAGAACCTGAGGCAAAGGCCTGGCAGCGTGGGACTGCTTCCCAAACCCCTGTGTTCCAGTCCGTCTGCCCCCACCTGCATGACAATCCCTGTGGCTTGGACTCTCCTCGCAAAACCTAATTTGTTAAAATAACTCAGGGTCCTGCTTTGTCGAGCTCTCTAACTCATCTTCAGATGAGTCCTTCCAAATCACCCCATTAATATAACCCGCACTCCTGTCCCTCAACCTTTCCCCAAGTGCTAAACCAACTTCTAATACAATTAAATTATTTCGTATCTCCCTGTCCCCGGCCCCACCGCTCTCCCCCCCCGCCCCGCCTCTCCCCCTACCCACCGCAGATCCTCAAAGACAGACTCATCTCCAGGTAATATTGTTGGCCCTCTCAAATCCGGGTTCCCGGGTTCCGCATCAGTAAATTCAACCAACCCGGAATCAATATTTAATTGAAAAATTCCACAGAGTTTATCCCTAAACAATATAGTATAGCAACTACTTATGTAGCATTTACATTCTTTTAGGTATTATAAGTAATCTAGAGGTGATTTAGAGCATAGGGCAGGAAGTGTCTAGGTTATTAGCAAATACTACGCCATTTTATATAAGGGACTTGAGAATCCAGAGGATTTTGGTATGGTGGGCTAGAGGGAATGGGTCCTGGAACCAATCCCTACAAGAAATTTAGAGAGCACTGTAGTTGCTCGAGACTTAATGAATGAATGGTTGGCTAGCTTTGTTTACCTCTGGGAATTCTCAAGATAGTAACCTTCCCTACTGGACAGGTCCTTTGCACTAGTCTGCTTTCTTCTCTTCCCTCCTGAGGGGTTGGGGGGATCGACCCTTCCTCTGGTTAATCCCTGCTCTTCCCCAGGTTTTCCCCTCTCAAGGCACGTCCCTTGGTAACAGCGGTCCCTACTGTAGTTTGAAAGGTCTGTGTTTCATTGATAATTGCCCTCCACCTCACCCCCACTGGGATTCACGAGTCATGAATGAGTGAATCAAAGATAAGGTGCAGGGTGAGCGAGGCTCTAAGGCCCTGCCAAATGACTTTCCCAAACCACACTCCAGGTGTTTGGGAGAAAGGAACTTGGACCCACCAGCCAGATCGCACACTCGCGGAATTTCATCCTCGCCTCTTCGCCTCGCTTCTTCGTGGCAAGCAAGACTCGCCCTTTGAGTCCTGCCACGAAGGCAGAGGGCGCTCCACCTATCGGTGCATGAAGGTCCGGGCAGATACAGTGCGGGGATCCTCACATAGGGCGCGAAGTGTTGCCGTTCGTTCTTTTGGACCTCCCGGAATCTAGGAGTGATGTAAAAGCCCCTGTCTCCCTGCCTGCCGGGCTACAGAATATTCCGCGGTGGCCGAGGATTCAACACTTGGTGCCTGCTGGGGTTCCCCCGCAGCTGTCCGCACTCGCCGGCCCAGGCCCATCCATTAGCGGCTCATCTGCTGAGCCTGCTGCCACCTTCATCACTCCGGCTTCCAGTATAACAGGTAGGCTGAGTTCCCATCTCTGCGCCTTTGAGGAATCGTCGCTGAGTACCCACCAGAGGACGACGCACTGACGCTGTTGCTTGATCCAGGTGTTGAGGTCAGGGAAGAGGGGCATACACTGGAGGGTTCCACCTGAGGTGAAAAGGGAGGGCCCTTGACACTACCCTTCTGGCCACCTCCCTCAGGCTTGAGAATCTTCGCGGTTCTGGCTCCCTGGACATAGGCCACTTTTTAAAGCTTGTTTTTCAGTGCCCTCAATCTCTCTGTTCTACTCTCACCCACCATGTGCTCCAGACACACTGTTGTGATTGTTCAGGTCTGGAGTCTATTGTATATGCTAAGCTCCCTGTCTGGAGCACCCACCTACCTACTCATCCCTTTACTTTCCTTCAAAACCCATCTCTAATTCTTCCTCCAGGCAGCCTTCCTTGATGCCTAGGCCAGGTTAGATGTCTTCTTGTGGGTCGCTTTCTCCCAGAGTTCTGTCATGATTGGGTCAGTGTTTGGCTTCCCATGATGCCAGGGAGGCTCTGGCAGCAGAGGAATAGGAGTCTGCTGAGCCATGAGCTTTAGGAGGATCAGTTGGCTTCCAAATACGCTCAGCTCTGGCTAGAAGCCCTGGTTTTAGTTGGGTTGCCCCAAGTTCAGCCCCAACCTGGTCCAGTTAGGGAAACTCACAGAGGGAGAGGGAATGCAAAGGGCCCAGTAACACAGGAGAGGTAAAAGCCGTTGGCTGGATTTTTACCTAAGGAAGATACCACAACAGGCCTGGCTCCTCAGTCTCTGGATTTATTCCTACATCTTGCTTCTGCCCAGAATGTTCCCCTCCACAAGAACACCCTTCCTCTTTCCCAGTCTTTTCCATAACTCATATCTAGCCCTGTGGACCTCTCATTCCCTTATCGCCTCCAGGTCTGACCAACACCAGAACCCTATCATGGAAGGTAGAAAAAGGAGTGTATCACTCATTCACTCAACATATGTTGAGCACCTGCTATGTGCCAGGGAGGCAGCAGTAAGGGGACAGGTAAGGAGCTTGCTCTTCCAGTGATTGCATTTTAATGGGTGCCAGATAGGGGCTGCTTCAAAGCCAATGGTCATGTCTGGGCTGAGCCCTAAATGCTGAACTCAGTTGAGTCCCCTACAGTGGGGGCTGCAGAGTGATCCTAGTGGAACAATTGCAGACGTCCTGAGGGAGAATGAGGTTGTCCTATTCTAGGCAGCAAGGAAGCCTTTGAAGCTGGAGATTAGCGAGCTGGAGAAAAGGGGAGTGGAAGGTGGGGGAAATGGCCAAAGTACCCTGTGGGTCTTCATTCACTATGAATAAGATGCATATGATGCATGCAGTGGGAGGGTCATGATTGGGGTTAGGCAGACAGTGATGGGGCCTGACTTAATGTTTAATGGTGTCAACCTGGCACGTGGAGTACAATCCACAGGAATAATAAGGGCATAAATTGGCACATCAGTGAGGAGGCCATTATGGGAATGAGGGTAGTCTGGCTTTGGGAGGGTAGAGCTGACCAGACTTGGTGACCACCTAATTGTGAGCCTGAGAGTCAGGGAGGTATCTAGAATCCATGAAGATCCCAGTTCTGCAGCCATCATGTTGATGATGGGGTCATGTGAAACAGGGGGACTTTTACCTTCTGACCCTTCTCCACAGTGCAAGCATGGGTCATTGCTGACCAGGCGTTGGCATTACCCTCCACCACCCAGTGGCCACGGTTCCTATTACCTACAGGGCCTATGGAAGTGGGCACCTTGAGAACTCCCAAGGACAGGGCCACCCCTGTGAGGGCCCCATGGTCACCTGAGGCTGTCGGGCTGGCAAGACATTCAGACTGTGCCAGAATCCAAAGCAGCCCAAGCCATTTTGTTCCTCGTCCTCTCCCTCCTTAACCCTTGGCTCTTGTGTACCACCTATCCCTAGCCCTGGCAGAAGGGTCTCTCTATGGTCTCTCACATTGGGCCTGCCAGATGGGTCCTCCATGACCCCTCTGCTGAGGTCTGGGATGGAGGTGTGGAGACAGGGTTCCCCCCACCTTGGGTGGAGGGGGGCAGGGCAGGGGTGAGGGAGGTCCGTGGGCCAGAACCTGAGGTGGGATGTAGTTGGACTTAAAAGAGGAGGGTACCCCATCCACCAATGTGTTTCGCTATAATAATATAGGAGAGGCAGGCCAAGATGGTGAGGAGATTTATTGAGGGGCACTCAGGCTAGAAAGGGTCAGCCACTGATGGAAAGAAGGAGGAGGAAGGAAGGAAGGAAGGAAGGAAGGAAGGGAGGGAGGAAGGGAGGGAGGGAAAGAAGGATAGAGGTCTTGAGACCAGCTCAGCTCAGCAGGGTGTGACTTGCCCTTGAGAGGGAGTGTGCATATGGAGGATCAAGAACCCAGTCACCAAACACATGGCCCTCCTTTCCCAGAGCATGCATGGTGCTGGCATAAAACTGACTGTCAAGTCTCTACCCACTCTATTCGCCCCCAATTCCTCATGCAGGAAGTCTGTGTCCTCTCTGGATCACCAGGTTTTCGTGGGGTGGGAGCGGTTGGGGGGACCACGAGGTCCCAACACTCCCCCACTCTGTGGGGCAACCTGCTGATGGCCCAAGGAGCAGGGTAGAGGCTCAAACTGTTCTCAAACCCGCGCGCGAACTTCTCGGTCAGGCAGGGTGACTTTACGCTCCGTGCCCCTAAAAAGGGCGGACATATATCTCTCACTTAGAATCGAAACATGCTGAGCTGTCCTCTCTCTCCCTATCTGGTCCACATTCCTAACTCAACCCTCCCTCCCCCCAGCTCAGGAGCAGACGGCAGGGGCCTGCCTGGGCCAGAGTTGCCTGAACAACCCAGGTGCCCTCGAAGGAGGGTGAGAAGAACCGAGGTGGGGGTTGCGCAAAGGTCCTGGTCAGCTTTGGTCGCCTAATGTCCAAAAACTGCCTGGGACTCCCTTCTTCTCTCCTTCCCCTTGCTTTGCCCCGGATTCCTCAGCAGCGGCGAGCACTGAATTGCCACTCAGCCCGACTTGTTCCAGATCTCAGGTCAGGGGGACGCCAGGAATCAGAGGTGAGGGCTGTGCAGCGTAAGCTCCGAGGATAGGGCTGGGTACCCAGCAGTGGCGGCCTGGGTCTGCCGGCTCCGCAGCAGAGAACGTGTATGTCTGGGTGAGCGCGGATCGATCGATGCGCTCGGCGCGCAGCGCATCTAGGGAACAGGCCTGGGATGGGCAGGGGCGGGGCGGGAGTCTCCGATGGTGGGGAACGCGCCTGGCGGCGAGTACCTATTGGCAGGCAGTTTGAGGGAGGTGGATCATGATTGGCTCAGTCTCTGTGGGCGGTGGCCCCAGGCTAGGTTAAGCGCGTCGCCGCACCCGGGCCTAGGTGCGAGCCCCGAGCGCTGAATCCGCGGAGCGGATTTGGAGCAGCCGTCTTCAGCCATGATCTCTGTCTTCTCTTCTACCGCGCACCCCTGCTCCTGCGGGGCCTACTGTTTCTCCTGCTGCTTGCAGTCTCGGCTCTCCAGGCTGGACGTCCGTCCCCTGTGGTCCTGGGTGAGACGCGTGTCCAGTCGTGGTCTGTTCGCAAGTGCTTTGGGCAGAACAGGGTTCGGGAGCGGAGGACTGTCTTCCCTGTTTACATCTGCTCTAAGCACCGGGTCGGGGAACGTATGACTGTCTTGTCACCTGAGTCAGTCTGTCCACCTCCCGCCATACCGGGCGCGGTGTGGTCAACTTCTCTGTCACCTTCCTCTGTAGAATATGGGAGTAAATGGGAGTGTTACTGTGCAGTTGTCCATCGGTCCTTCTTCTCACGTCAGTCCCAAACCTTGTCTTGCCTTGCTTTGCCTTATCCCCATTTTTTAGCTGCAAAAAACTGAGTCCCTTTGGCTCCACTCCTGATGGCCGGGGGGGTTAGGTGGCCTCAGAGTTGGCCCCCAGGGGCCTTAAAGTTGACTTGGGCTTGGCTAGGAGGCTGTCTCCCTCCACCCTTCCAGCTCCACATGTTTCAGAGGGCATTACTAGAGGGAAGCTGTTTGAGGAAAGGTTGCTGCCCTACTTAGCCTGCAGCCAGGATTCTCCCCAAACTCAAATGGGTGGCATTGGGTCATAGGGAGGAGGCCCTAGGAAATCTAAGGATGGCTAAAGATGGTAAGATTTGGGACACTGGTTGTGAATGGATGTCAATGAGCTTGCCTGAACTTTTACCCTTCCAGAGTGACTTGAACTAAGCTACGCTGGGGATAGGTGACCTCTCCTGCTTACCCCCTCCTTGATCCTGGCCCTGGCCACTGTACAGGAACCACAGTGTTTCCTTGTGGTGGGAAGGACTGACACCTCTGTCTTGGGGGTGTTGGCTACCTCATGCAGGCTGACACTCCCACCCAAAGGTTCTGTGTTGGTGACTAGCCAGGACTCCTGAAGGCAGAAGCATGCTGAGGTATATGTTACATATGGAGTCTGTTGCAGCATGACCCCCATGCTTTTGCTGCTGGTAGTATTTTAATGGGGATGATGCATCTCACAGAAGGATGGGGTGGCAGGCGTTTTGGTCCCAAGGGGTCCCCCACCAGGATCTCTGGGCCTGGAAATGCTCTAGGGGGATGCTGGGCCTAGGTTTACCATGGGAATTGGGCAAACTTGGCCTTGCCTTCCTTAAGCTTTTGTGATAATCCCCAGAGGTTAAGTGTGTGTGGTGGGCAAGCATAGAGAATCCACCAACCCAGTCAGAGAAGGCTTCCTGGAGTATGCAGCTGGAGCTGTGGCCAAGAGAGAGTTCCAGGCAAAGGGGAACTACACTTTAGAGGAAGGAGGCAGCCCAGGCTGTCTGGAATGGAGTGGAGTGAGGGAAGAGTGGATTGTGCAGGCTTGTGAATGTAGACTTTATCCCAGAGTCCCTCAGGGAGCCATGAGAGTGAGCCTAAGGAGTTCCGAGTATAAAGGATATAGCATTGGAAAGTGTGTGGTCCTGTGAAAGGCATGCAGCCTTTGCTCCTTGATGGGTGCTAACTGTACTCCTAATTCATTGAATTCTCAGTTATTTTAGTTCACAGCAGAGGAGCCTCAGGCCCCACCCAGAGTCACAGAGCAACTGGAATCCTAACCCAGTTTCTCAGAAAGTAAGGCTGTTGTCATTAATCTTAGGAAACCCCATTACAGGTAGCGGACAAGCTATTCTTGAGCAAAGAGCAGGGACCTGCTTTTGGCCACCAAAGGATCAGCATCCAAGTGTGACCAGTGTCTATGGGTAGGACTCAAATTGGTGGTAGCCAATTGAGGCCCGAGAATTGACACAGAAGACCCCAGGAAGGGGGAAGGGACTGTTGCAAGCCATTTCTACCTCTCTCAGCCTTAGGCTCCTCCTTTGTAAAGTGGGCATAATAAGGATATTTTCTCCCAGTGTTATTTGAGGTGAAAAGCATACGGATGATTCTCTTCCTAGTTCTAGGCGCAAAGGGGCTCAGGAAGTGACCACTACTATTTTTAGAGGTCACACAGCCTGGCCAGAGTAAAAGGCATACTAGCAAAGCAGATCTGGTGACTTCCTCTTTCAGCCATTTCCTTGGGTGAAAACAATGACAATGATCTCTGCACTCCTTTGCCCAGTCCACTGGCATGGCATCCAGTGGCTGTCATGTTGGGGACTGTCCACTTCTGTACCCACATCATGAAAGGAGGTGAAGGCAGGTGCTACAGCTGCCTCCCATGGCTGTCCTGAGGACACCATGAGATGGCACACAGGGAGGGCCTCCTCTGCAGGGCTGGGTTCACGGTTAAAGCTCAGTGAATGCCCAGGAGAGCCAAGCACTGGTTGTTCACAGTGATTAATGGGGATGAATTGGGGAGGTGTTGCGAGCATGGCATGTGGGAGCAGGTAAGACCTAAAAGCTCACTGGAAGTAGCTTCCAGAAGGCCTTGAATGTTGGACAGTGAAGCAATGGATAGGTATGAGTGTCAGAACACCCTGCAAGGCTCTGTGTAGACGCAATAGGCTTCGGTGGAGTGAAGTCGTCCTTGAGGCCTGTTTACCCCCACCCACCACTGGGTTATTGTCAGAATGGTGTATTGTTTAAAGGTCACCATCTCCAATGCTTGGTCCAGGTGTGCTGAAATTCTGGGGCCCTCCAGATAATCTGCCCTTTGGAACCTTACAGGGCTCTGGCCTTTAGCAAGGCCTGGGGACCTCAGTAGGTCATCAGATGCCAGTATGGGCTTCTTTCAACTGTGTTCCTGTTCATTGCTACCCTCTACAAGCCTGTGCTTTCTCTGGAATCAATTTCGGCTGGTTAAGTGGCCCAGTGCTCTGTCCTGTTTCTCAATCCTTTAGTCAGAATGAACAAGGCTCTGTCTACACTAGCCTGGGACACCTATAGGTCAGAGGCCTTTGGGTTCAAGCCTTGAGAATCTCAGCCTGTCAAGCCCAGGGCCTCATGAATGCTCTATGACCCACTGCAGTGCCTGGTGATTTGGGCAGCCAGCTGGAGGCAAAGCTGGACAAGCCGAAGGTTGTGCACTACCTCTGCTCCAAGAAAACAGACAGCTACTTCACACTCTGGCTGAACCTTGAACTGATGCTGCCTGTCATCATTGACTGCTGGATCGACAATATCAGGTGGGAGCTGGGGTGCAGATGGTGCTGCTCAACAACTCAACTTAAAGAGGCCTCTAGAGCCCATTTGCATCTCATCCTCACCTCAAGAGACCTCAAGGTCACTGACTTTTCTCCCTTCCCATTTCCTAGTCTGGTAGGCACCACCTTTTGCAATCTCAGACAGAACTTTCTTCCCTTGTCCCTACCCTCTCCAGTACACACTTGTGTTTTGAGCCCTACCTGTGATTTCTGTGCTTTATTTTAGCTCATTCTTAGCTGCAACATGGCCACCACCCCTTCCCTTGCCTCTGGCTGGACCACACCTTTCCCTTCAGCTGCTTGTTCTTCCTGGGACCTGCTGGGTCTCCTTGCCTTTGCAGATGCTGTTCGTTCAGCCTGGAATCTACCTCTACACCCTTTGCCTGATAAATTCCCTTCTATTCACCCTTTAAAACCTGAGCCAGGTCCCTGCCATTCCCCAGAGCTGTTAACTTCTCTTTCCCCCATGCCACATGTCTGTTTCCTCTGACCCTCATCAAATTTTGTTTCCAAGGATGTTTCCCAAGAGTAGACACTGTACATTTTACATAATTTCTTTTAATTTATAGCAACTCTGTGAAACTGGTACTGTCTTCAAACCTGTTTTACGGTGGAGGAAATCTGGAAGCTCAAATCTGTTCCAAAATTGCCTAGGGTTGCTCAGCTAATAAGTGTCAGAAACAGGATTCAAACCCAGAATTGTGTTACTCTGACTGAGCTGAATTTCTCTCCCAGAATGAGCTCCCTGAAAGCAGGGATGATATCTCTTTTATCTTTATAGTGGTAGAACCTGGAGCGATTGGTGCTCAATAAATATTTGAGTTGAATCTAACAAATTAACTGCCACCCACACAAGATGCACTAGCTGCCCCTCCAGGCACCCTGTCCTTCCCAGTAGTTTAAGATGCCTGCTTTGTTGACTCTTCCCTTCTTCGAGTGTGATTGAGTTATTTCTGGGCTGTTGGTCCGCATTTCTATTTTTGTACCAGAGACATGGTCTCAGGTACTACCAATTGGAGGTTAGGGCTGATACCTAAAGGGGCTTGTCTACTTTCATTACTCCTGTGGCCTGTTTAGATTTCAATCCAGCACAAAGCTGCCTTGCTTTCCAGAACAATTTTCTTCACTTTCCTGAATGGTGACTGGGATAATCTGCAGATTGCCCTAGGGAGAGTGGGCTACCAGGACCTGTTATTTGGGCCACTGTTGGAGATCCTGTCAGCTTTCTGTGGCTGAGTTTTAAGGTGAGGTGGGTCTCAGCACCACCAGGGACTGCAGGCCTAGCCTGTGTTTTCTCAGACACATTTGCCTCCTTGTTATCATGGGAGGCCAGAGCAGGATTTCTCACCTGGCACAGGCTTTCCTTCTGTCTCCCACTGTCCTGTCCTCATCATTTCTCCAGGCCTTTGCTGTCCACCCACACAGCAGCCCCGGAAGTGGAGGTCTCTTTGTCCGGTTCTGTTATGTGCTGCTCTCACCATCTCCTTTGCCCTGTAGTGTGTTGTGGTGGGTGACAGGAGCTAGGTCTGCAGAGATGGAGTGATGGGAACCTGCAAGGGTAGACTGCCTGCCTTTTGGGGTCAAGTGTGATGTTCATGGCAGAGCTAAGGCCTAGCATTAACCTCTCCCAAGACCTGCATTCTGGGGTGGGTGACAAGGAGGAAAAAGGAATTTTGTCTCAACAGGGATCCTGGGATCAATTTTTGGAGTGAGCCTTGGTGAGAGTCCTCACTCTGATCTGTGTTTGGTAAACTTGGTTTGTTATGTAGGGGAGGAATGAACTCTTCTCTACCCTCAGGGGTTTTTTTTGGCTGGTATAATAATTAGACATGAAACATGTTAACAAGAGAAAATAACCGAATTGAATACATATTTATGTGTGGAAACCCTGTATACATGAGAGAGTCCGAGGCCAAACATACATGAGATGTTCAGAGACAGAAAGAGAACACGGGCATATGAGACCTTCTGAGCTAGGGATGAGGTTAGTTGCCCTGGGGGCACAAAAGGTCATTGCAGAATGATAAAAAGCAGATGTTTAGTAAATAGAAGTTTGCCTTGCCATATAGGTGGATCAAAAAGAAATTATCATTGATAATCTCATTATGGGCAAGGCCCCTAATTCAGTTCATCTAGGTAGTTTGAGCCTGAAGCTAAAATTGCCTTTAGCTCAAAACAATTCCCTTACCACAGAAGCAGTATCTGGTGACTAACTAGCTCTGAAAACCCCCATGGTTACTTTTTGGTCTTCTCTATACATATGACCAATCCTGAGGATAAGAAGGGAGTATGGCTCAGTACATATGGCAGTATTGGGACAGACCCAGGCTCAGTGCCAACCCTGGGTCACCAGCTCCGTATTCCCTCCTGATAGGCTGGTGTACAATAGGACGTCCCGGACCACCCGGTCTCCTGATGGCGTGTATTTGCGTATCCCGGGCTTTGGGAAGACCTTTGCAGTGGAGTTTCTGGACCCCAGCAAAAGCAGTGTGGGTATGTAGCCCTTCTTGTGCTCTCCAGGGGATGGGGCTGGAGGTTTTGCTGGACTTCTAGAGTGGGAAGAACCCCGTGTGTTCGAAGGGGTAACCTGTGAAGTGCCTGATCGGTGTGGGCACAGAGCACTCCTTCAGGGACCTTCGCAGTAGATGTCACTGTCTTCTTGGCAGTTGTGGTGTAGGTTGTTTGCCTTTGCTGTGTCTTTTCTAATCCTATGGATTCTGTCTGTAGGTTCCTATTTCCACACTATGGTGGAGAGCCTTGTGGGCTGGGGCTACACACGGGATGAGGATGTCCGGGGGCCCCTATGACTGGCGCCGAGCCCCAAGTAAGTGGTCACCTTCGTTTCCTACCTGAGGTCTTGGGAGGTGGGGATGAGGAGGTCACAGCCACCACAGGCCCTGGGCTCTCACCTACCCCTGGGCCTCTGGCGTCTAGCCCAGTAGTGACAGCTACCACCCCTGGTCATCTCTTCGGTCCTTTCCTATCCCTCACCCAGGATTTCTGGGCCTCTGAGCCCTGGGGAGAGGTAGTGAGTCTGAGGAGGGGAAAAGGAGTCCCTTTGTTTCCTACCTTCATGAAACCTGAGGGGACACCAGACCATTCCCACTTGGATTTTAGCACTCTCCCTGCCCACCTAGTCCTGGGTCTGGCCTGAGAAACATCTGAATCAGGCCCCAGGATCCTTCCTGCCTGACCCCTGCCTGTCTCTGGCCTGCAGATGAAAATGGGCCCTACTTCCTGGCCCTCCGGGAGATGATCGAGGAGATGCATCAGCTGTATGGGGGCCCCGTGGTGCTGGTTGCCACAGTATGGGCAACATGTACATGCTCTACTTTCTGCAGCAGCAGCCACAGGCCTGGAAGGACAAGTACATCCGTGCCTTCTTGGCACTTGGTGCCCCTTGGGGGGGCGTGGTCAAGACCCTACGTATCCTGGCCACAGGTAAGACTCTGCTTGGCCTAGCATGGGGGGCTGTGTTGGGGGCAGCACCCTCTCTTTCCCTCTACAGTGTCCTCCTGGGCCACCCTTGTGTCTCTTCTCGTGGGTCACAACCATTCTCCAGAGTGGTATTTTTTTTTTTCCAAAAAAGAATCTTAACACTACTCCTAATGTCACCTCTCTTGTTGATGACCCTTGTTATCATTGTTGATGACAGCCTACTGGGTTTGACCCAGAGCTCTGTGGGAGAGTCTCCTCCCTCACTCCTACTCCCATCCTCGTTTCTTTGTACCACCTTTGCCCCAGAGAAGGAAGGCTGGACTGCAGTTTCCTTTTTATGAGTTATCCCTCTGTGTATAGCAGTGGGGAAACTCTGTGGGCAACATAGGGAGGAAAGGGGTGCAGATCTGTGTGAGCCACCTACTTCCCCGTTCCCCCTAATCCGCCTGCCTTTCCATGACTGTCAGAACCTGACAGCGGCAGCCATAGGGCTTTCTTCCCTCTGCCAGGACTGGGCATGAGGCCCACGGCCCCTCACTTTAGGAGCCACTAGCCGGGGCTATGCCAGACATCTAATTTGCTTTCTTCCTCAAGTCACTAGCACTGCCTGACTTGCTTGTTGGTCAGCTGATCACTATGGTCAGGTCATACGCAGTGCCTGTCCCAGTAGGGACCCTAGATTGGCTGGGCAACTTCCCTGTGAGTCTCCTTAGAGCTTTACCTCAGATGCTGGGAAACTGCTTTTTCAGGCCCCGACAGTCTGGGGAGCGGGGGTGGGGTGGGAGAGGCGATAGTCATGGACTCCTAGCTAAGGGCTTCTCTTTCCTCAGGGGCCCTCGAGCCAGGCCCCACCAGGCAGAGCTGTGTTCCTGTGGTTAGTCAGAGAGTCCTGAACAGGGTCAGAGGCTCCTGTTCCCTAGTCGACTCACCCTCTGGAGGTCTCACTGGCTGGTGCATTTATTTGTGTTGTTGGCATTCCTGTGTAAAAAGGATGCTCACTCTGTCTGCAGCCTCCTTTCCTGCCCTGTTTCCTGCAAGCCTGGCTGCCCAGGTCAGTAACAGGCAAGCATGAGACCAGAGCTGGCTCTCTGCAGATCTAAACCTAGGAAAAACGTTTACATAGCTCAATGTAATAAAAAAGAAAGAGGAACATGCTTTAGGCCGACACCTGCTGATTCACCTTCGATAAGGTCAGCGCCCACAGGCCCAGTGATAAGTCACCTTGTGGATGTGTGTGGCCTAAGTCTCTGGTGAAACAAGTCTTGGTTGGGTGCTTCCCAGATGAAGCAAAACTAAAGAGAAACAAAGCCAATGCAGGCATGAGAGTTATAATGATAACAGTGGGAAGATGGCGGTGTACTGATCGGGCCACTGGCTGGGGTCCAACAGGGTCCTTGGTGGTGGACATGCTGCCCAGCCCGCTTGCATTCCTGAGCACAGACTCACTGGAGCCCTCTCCCTGCAGGGGACAACAACCGGATCCCAGTCATTAGTTCCCTGAAGATCCGGGGGCAGCAGCGATCTGCTGTCTCTACCAGCTGGCTCCTGCCCTATAACTATACCTGGTCACCTGAGAAGGTCTTCGTGCGCACACCTACGGCCAACTACACGCTGTGTGACTATCACCAGTTCTTCCAGGACATTGGCTTTGAAGATGGCTGGCTCATGCGGCAGGACACGGAAGGGCTAGTAAATATCACGGTGCCGCCTGGCGTGCAGATGCACTGCCTCTATGGCACTGGTGTGCCCACGCCGGACTTCTTCTACTATGAGAGCTTCCCGGACCACGAACCTAAAATCTATTTTGGTGATGGTGATGGCACTGTGAACTTGCAGAGTGCCCTGTACTGCCAGAACTGGCGTAACCACCAGGCACACCAAGTATCGCTGCAGGCGCTGCCAGGCAGTGAGCATACTGAAATGCTGGCCAATGCCACTACCCTGGCCTATCTGAAACACATGCTCCTTGGGCCCTGATTCCTGTGCCGGGCAGGGCTGCGTGATGGCTTGGCTACAGCAGCTTCTCTTGGACTCGGGGCTGTGATGGCCCATGAGTTTAGCAGTTTGTGATTGACCATCCAAGGTCCTGGGTCTTTGGTTGTGAAACATCTTCCATAAGAAAGTGTTGTTTCTTATCCTTTCTCTGGGAGGGAGGAAGGAAGAAATAGTCTAGACTCACTTGAGGGACCCTTAATGGAAAGAATGCTGCCGCTGATGGAATTGTGATCTCAGGACTGCCTCTGCGGGTGGATTGGCTGGCACCTGGATCCAATCCCCAACTCAGGGGCCATGTGTTCCTCCTATGCCTGTGGGCTTTTCACATTTACCCACCAGGCCTGGCCCCTCAGCCTTCCTGTAAGTGATATGACTAAGCTGTGGTTCCTACCCCCACAGGCCCCAGGGATGGGC
Source organism: Eonycteris spelaea (assembly GCA_003508835.1). NCBI lineage: Eukaryota > Metazoa > Chordata > Mammalia > Chiroptera > Pteropodidae > Eonycteris > Eonycteris spelaea. Next base: position 207,603 of record PUFA01000026.1, on the reverse strand, counting down.
TCCTGGTCCTTAGGGTGACCCTTCCCACACATTGGTCACAGGTGAGCCTACTACTGGCTGTGGGTGGCTGGAGCTGCTGGCTTCCCTGTGTCATAGCTGCTTGACAGTCTGACTGTGGCTTTCTGAGGGCAGTCCAGTTTCCCCTGCAGGCAGGGGCAGATTGTTGTGTTCTCTGTGGTTCTCAGAGCCTGAGAACCACATTCACTCTTACCTCCCTCACCTCCAAAAACAGCCTAGCTCAGGATTGGACAGCAGATGGCCCCTCAGTTCTGTGGCCATGTCCCAGGAGCTCTGATCCCCTTGGTCGGGCTGTTTCCCACAGTACTGATGTTAGCTTCCTTTACCTTGGGTCTATGGTTCAAGGATAAGAGCAGGGCCCAGTGCCATGGCCTTTTAGGTCCTCATAAAGAAAGAAAACTCAAGGATGCAGACAAGATGATTCGGAGCTTCTCTGAATTGCCCTCTTGCTAACTCTACCACCATACTGCCACCCTTCCCCAGGGTTTCTCTAGTACCCAAGTGGGCTGGCACAGAGTCGAGAGGAGTTAGGGCTCCTGCCCATCCTGCCCAGCACATACCTCCACCAGGCAGCTCAGTGGTGTTTAGTCTGCAGGGACAGCTCAGAACATACTTTAGGACCCTGTGAGACCCAGGTGCCTTGGAGCCCCCTTGGGGCTTTCTGTCTGCCTCAGAGGTGCTGCATGAGTCTCCCTGTGATAGCAGGGCTGGAGAATCTGGATTTGCCTTGGTGGCAGTGGTCTCCAAGTAGGTGACAGCTATAAGCCAAGACTTGGGTCTAGCCTCTAGGGTGAGGCCCCAAAGCCACAGTCAGACTAGACTGTGCTGTTCTCGCACAAGATTTCTGTGGAGCCAGATTTTCTCTGTTGTATACATACCCGGCATCTGTCTCTCCCTTCGTTTCTGAGTGGTGGGCCTCACCTGCATGGGGCTCTGAGCAGACCATACCTCAATTGTGGCAATAAAAGTATTCTGGACACTGTAAAGTACCTTGAGAGGTGGGAGGTGGTGGAGGGGTAAGGGAGCTAGAGAAGCAGGTAGTCAGGAAAGGCCTTTTCTGGAGCCTTGATGGGTTCTCAACACCAAAGCATGGCTCCTATGCACCACTTTGGGCTTCATCCTTCTGCTGCCTCTTCTGGAATCTGTTTCCCCTCCTGAGACTTAGAACCAGGAACTGAAACATTCCTGTTGGAATGCAGCTCCTGCTCCTGCCTGGTCAGCAGCAGGGCCTACATGCCACGCTCTAGGTAGGTACCAGGACAATCCTATGGGCCACCCTGGCTGGAGTCTCTAGCTGTCTCTCTCAGCTAGCAGGTCTCAGCATCCTTTGAACCTAGAGTTCTTTTCAGGACACCACCCTTCTTCTTTGTTTCAGCTTCTCTACCCACTATCTGTTCTGCTTTGGGGACAGAGTGAGACAAAGGGAGGAAGAGATACTAGGCTGAGACTGGTATGGACAGAGGCCAAGATGGATAGACAGAAACAGAGTCTGAGACTGGGAAGCATGCATGGAGATGGGGTCCAGGCCTGAATTCTGTGGTGCAGAGCCCAGAGCCGGGACCAGTTGGGGTGGTAGGAGCTCCAATTTGTGCCTCCACAGGGCAGGTCCAGGCTGGGCTTCAGGCTTTGATACAGCCTATGCCACTAGAGGGTGCTCTGAGCCCTCTCACTGCACAGTTATTGGCCAAACCTGGGAGAAAGAAAGGGTGGCTCAGAGAGGGTGAGGATGCCTAGGGATAAACAGGTCCAGCTGCATCTCTGGCCTTGGTAAAAGGATGACAACATGAAAGGCAGCAAATCTTTACTCCCAGGCTTGCACAACCTAACTCCCAGCTCTGCTGACACCCACCCAGCCATTCCCCTGTGGTGGCCTTGCAGCCTCCCACTTACCCCTGAACCCATTTCAGCTGAACTGCCGCGCTTAGTTTCACAGCTGCAGAGAGGGTATGGCGTCAGAGCAAGTTTCAGGACCAGCAGACCGGGGTTCAAATCTGAGCTCCGCCGGCTCCAGCCAAGGAGCCTGGGGAGTCTCCTGAGCTCCCCAAGTCTTCAGTTTTCTCATCTGAAGAATGAGGATGAATAAATGTATCCTGCAAGGTAGTCCTGAGGGACACTGATAGTGTCGGAGAACATCTGATTCAGTGCTTGGTGCATACTGGGCTTTCAGCTGGTGGTGGACTGCTGTAACTGGGTGTGAGACAGCAAAGCCAGGGGTATGGGAGCTGGAAGGTTGTATATGTGGCTATTGCAAGGACAAGTGGACTGGCTGCCATTGAGTGACACAAGTGTCCAGAGCTTCTAGAAAGGCAGGAGGAACTGATGGGGATGGAGGGTGGGAAGGGTCCGACTCTTTAATGACTCCGAATACATACAAACTCTCATTGATACTTAAAGAAGGTATTCCTAAGAGAGCACGAGGTTAGCATCAGTGAGGGCTCTTCAAGGATCATCATCTCAGGTCCATAGGAAGATGAAAAGGTTTTTAGACAGATGGGAAATGAAGTCATTCCAATCTATTTTTGGAACACCATCCTATCCTGTGGGGATGGGTTAGAGGGAGCCGGATATGGGTTGGGAGGGTATATTACAGCTGGAGAGAAGAAAACCATGAGATGCAGGGCCTGGGGAGCTGGAGGAGGAAGGGTCCAGGTTGCTGCCCACCTCTGGCTGGGTCACACTGGTAGGGAGCAGAGGTTTAGGTACGGTCAGTCTGGAACCAGAAGATGTGCAGTTGTGAACATGTGTCTGGGGGAAATGAATCTATGGCCCAGAAGAGAGTCATGGCTTGAGGTGTGGGCAGGAAGCTAAGGAGGGAGGGCTTAGCTGCCCATGAGGTCAGAAGGCCTTAGAGCCCCATAGCCACTAGAAGAAAAGGAGCCTGGAGGAGATAGAGGAGCAACCAGAGAGACATAAAGAGGCAGGGAAGTGCAATCCTCGTTAAGGTGTCAGCAGGATCAGGCAAGATGAGGACAGAAAAAAATGTCTTCAAGCCTGAGCCCCAGGAAGGCTCGGGGTTGGCTACGGAAGCCCGCAGTGTCCGTCTATACGGGCCTCAATGGATGTGGTGGTCCGGGGGACAAGTCTTGGGTCTGTGTCTTTCTAGAGTCCCTAAGCAGCGTGTTGGCTGTGAACCAGGTAAAGAGGGTGTTTAGAGCTCCTTGGGTGAACTGACTTGGCGGTGCCCCTGGGCGTGGGGCGCAGGCCACGGGTCACATAGAAATGAGGTATGGGGACTTGTCACAACTGCACATCTTCTGGTTCCAGACCCCTGCCCCCACCAGTGTGACCCAGCGTCCCCGTATTTAGACCCTCAGAGGCCCAAGTGACTCCGTGCAAGGTCAGGAGTAGCACTCCAGTTGGCGAGGGTAGCTGGGCCCGCGTGGGCCCCGGAGTGGCTGGCCTAGGGGCCGGCTGCCAAGTGCGCGCAGAGGCCGTGGCGGCACACGTGGATGTCTGAGAGCTACCAGCAGGCTCTCCAGGCCGCGGCGGGCGGCACCTGAGGCCCAGAAGAGCCGCCGCCCGCAGGCCACACGCAGACGGGTGCGCCAGTCCCGACGCAGTGCGAGCTATCGCGATCCGGCGGCCGATGACGTGGCGGGGTGGGGGCGGGGCCTGAGCAGGCATGACCGTAGCGGTGGCGACGCGACCGAGCATCCTGGCTGATCTGGCCACCGCGAGGTAACGGGCCTTGGGCAGGCGCGCGGGGCAGCGTGACAGGGCTACGTCCAGTGGGGCCGATTTGTCGCGGGTCTCGCCGTAGCTGCTGCCGCCGCCGCCGCCGCCGTCTGCGTGATGCGGGATCGGGAAAGGGGCGGGGCGGACAGGCCGGGGCACGTGAGCGGCGCTGCGGCAGAGAGCATGTCAGAGCGTGACGCTGTGCGTGTAAGAGGGACCCCGAGCGAAAGGGTGACTCCGGGAGTGTGGAAGACCCTGCGTGTAAGACTGAGTATGTTTGAAAGACGCCTGCGTGTGTGTGCATGCGTGTGTGAGAGAGAAACAAACAGCTTGGACTAGAAAGAGGCTGTGAAACCCTGAAGCTGAGAGTGACTGTGAGTGTGCAAGACCCTGAATGTGAGCGTCTCCATGAGACTACGTGAGAGTGAGAGAGACTGTAAGTGTGAGAGAGTCTGTGGTGAGAGTGGCCTTGAGCAGGACACTATGAATGTGTGAGAGAGACTGAGATTCTCAAGTGTGAATCTAGTGGTAAGAAAGAGAACCTGGCGGTGTGTGAGACTCCGTGAGAAGAGGGTGCAAGACTCTGAGGTTGGGAAGGCAGGACTAGAGCTTCTTGGGTTGCTGTAATGTTGGGCTTAAGATACTGGCCTAGTGGGGCTAGAGAAGGGGTGTTACCGTTATTAGGGCTCTTTCTAGTGTCTCCGTGTCCTGTCATCTTGTTTGATCATCTCATGTCATAAATGGACAGATATTTGTGAAACATTTTGAGACTTATTCACTAAGCAGTTAGCAAACAGTCTGAGCACCACATTGTGCAATAGTATAAGAGGAATCAGTATTTATTTTAACAGAGGTATTCGAGTACCTCTTGTGTGCACGGGTCTGTGTGCTTGGTGATACAGTAAAAAGAATTTGGTCTCTGCTCTTGACGGGGAGAAAAAGCACAACCAGTGAATCTGACCCCATGGTAGCAGAATGCTGAGCCATCTGGGCGTTTAGCTCTGAAAGATTCTCCCTGATTTGAAGATCTGGGAAGCAGACTTTCGAACGCCTGTGAATACTGTCTGAGATCATTTTTACTTCTTGCTTGCTGTGAGGCTCTTTAACAAACTTCTCAGGCTGCCCACATTGCTAAGGTCCCGTTGTGAGCTAATGGTGTTTTCTTCCTGACTTTCATCTCAGACTGTCATTCACGTTCTCATATTTGATTTTACTTTCCTGACAAAATGTGGAAAACCACAAGCCCATTTTCTCCTTTCTTCCTCATTCCCTGTCTGGCTATGGACATATTTTTATTGCAGCCCCAAATAAATACCAGTTATGTGGAACGACCTCCTTGGCACTTTTTGGTACAGGAAATTTCCTGATCTCTATTCTTTGTGCTTCCTGCTATAGTCTCCAAGATGTGGGTAAGTTTCTACCGAAGTGATGCAAATGGTGTTCTGGGGATCTGGGACTTGGGGAGCAACAGCTGTCTAGACATGAATGATTTGAGATGACCAGGCTAGTTTCTCTGACACGTTTGGCCTGGTTGCTTCGGTTAAACCCCTGCTGTGGGTGTGATGGACTTCTCAGTGATTGAGTGCTGCCCCTGCTGGGAATGTAAAACTTAGATTTTTTTTTTTTTTTTTTTTTTTTTTTCAAAGGGAAAGTATCAATCATCCTGCTGCTCACAAGGTTCATTTTTTGATAATTTGCCTCTTATTCTTTGTTGCAGAGATTAAATGGCTAAAACAGACAAGTGGAATTAGGCCTTGGTGTGGAGACCTCATTTTCTTCTCAGTACCTGACCATTTATGATAAGGTGGCTAATGAAACTGTGATGTTAGCGTTTTTCCTCACAGGTGAATATTATTGGTGTGTTCTCTGTTAGCTTTTTTGGATCTTTGTGATTTGTAAAGAGTTTTAGTTATTTGTGTACAATATGAAAATGATACTAGTAAAGAAGCTGTTTATTATATAAAGTATATGTTTATTATACTATATTTCTTTCTAAATAGTAATTGTGGTGGTTTATAATTTAAGATACTTGCAATGAGATTGTTAGAAATAGAAAACCAAAGTCATGAAAAAGACTAGATAGCAAAGTGAGGATATTTATTCACTGAGATTGGGAGCTGAATTTGATCATGAATTTCCTGGTACTCCAGGTGAAAAGACCAACGTAAAGAATCACATAATTTTTATTTGATAGCAGTACAATAAGTTTATATTTTTTAAACTTTAAGCATTAGAAAATTGGTACATATTCATTGTGGAAAATTTATAAGACTCAGAAAAGTGAAAGAAAAAAAAAAGTCCTCTGAGTTTTCACCGTAGTTAAGATTTTGGCAAAATTGGAAGCAAAAGGAAAGCCAATTCAGAGAGAGTGCTCTGTCAAAATTTTGTTGCACCCTCCTTCCTCACAAATATCAGCTACCTAGCTGGAAATAGTGGGTTAATTATGAACTTTTCGTATCAGTGGTTTTCATCCCATTGTTGCAGACAGTCCACAAGTCTCCTTTGTGGGTACGGGATAAACAATGCATCTCACACAATAATCAACTGCTTTTTTCACAGTGTGTGTAAATACTGTTGCGACTAATTAAAAGAAAATGAATGAAAAACCATTACGTTGTCATAACAGCTTTTTGTAATTGTTTTTTTCTCCTTTATCACCTGTTACCTGAAGAATAAGTACTGTGACAAAATAATGGGGACCACTGTCTCACACTGGCTTCCTTGAAAGATCACTTCTCTTTAGTGAAGCCTTTGTTGCTGTTGTTCTGGGGAGCAGGTGGCTCAAGTAGGGTTTGTTGTATAGTTTCTGTTCTAAGTATTTTCTGTCCTTGATATATTTTTATTCAATGATCACAGACTGAGTAGGGATCCTCTTCGAGGTCTTATACTGGGGAGCTTACAAACTAATTGGGAGAGACTGAAGGCAAGTAAATGCAGCAGGCAGAAGTATGTACTAGAAACCTTAGGGGCACAAGGAGATAACATGGAGAAAGATGGCAGCCAGGAGGTTGAGGAAAAGGTGGGAGAAGAGTATTAGAGGCAGAGGGCTCAACATGTGCAAAGATATGTTTGTCTGATGGGCTCCAGGGTTTAGAAAACTACAACTAGTTCAGTGTACTGGACACTGGGTGTGACTGCATGCAGCAGGGGCTCTAGGGATAAGACCTTGTTAAGAAGGTTGGAATCTACACAGTTAGTATGAGTTCAGTTAGGAATCCTGAGGGAGGATTCCTAACTGAATTCATACTAACTGAGTAGATAAGGAGGGTTGATATTATCTTGTGAAACTTGAGGGGTGGAAGTCTGTCTCCCACCGCTGAGGACCTCTTATCTCCTGCATGGAGGTAAGTCCTATTGCAAGTATGAATTTTATTTTTCTCAGAATTCACATTCCATTTTCAGGTCTTCTAGGTCCTAGCTGATTTTGTCTACTTGTTTTATTGATGACTTAGAGAAGTGTTGAAGTCTGTAATTATAATCACAGATTTGTCTATTGAATTATCTTCTTGGTGAATTGACCTCTTTATCATTATGTAATATCCTTCTTTATCTCTAGCAATATTTCTTATTCTGAAGTCTATTTTGCCTTATGTTAATTAAGCTACTCCACCTTTCTTTGATTAGTGTTTACATGGTTTATTTTTTTCCCATCTTTTTACTTATAACTTATTTATGTCTTTAAAATGGGTTTCTTATAGACTGCATATTGGGGTTTGCATTTTTAGGTAATCTATCAATGTCTGTCTTTTAATTGGTATGTTTAGATCATTAACATTTCATGTTATTAGTATGGTTGGATTAAAATCTGCCATCTTGCTAGTTGTTTTCTGTTTTCTGTTTGTTCCATATGTTCTTTTTTCTGCCTTCTTTTGGATTATTTTTTATGATTTGTTTTATCTTCACTGTTGGCTTATTATTGATACCTCTTATTTTTTCATGGTTGCCCTCGTTCTACAATGTACATCTTTAATTGATCAGAGTCTACTTTATGCAATATTACATCATTTCACATATAAGAACCTTATGACTGTATAACTGAATTCTTCTTATGTTTATGTTATTGTCACGCATTTAACTTTTACATGTGCTGTAAATCCACAGTGCATTGCTACTATTGTTGCTTTAGGCAATCTATTATATTCTAAAGCAATTAAAAATAAGTGAAAAAAGAATATTTTAAAAATATTTACCTTAGACTGTTTGTTGTTGGCCTATAACTCTTGGAGGCTCTCTATTCTGTTTTAGTTTTTTCACTGTTTCCCATTTTGACTCTTATGGTTTTCATTTCTCTGCTGAAATTCCACATCTGTTCCTGCATCCTGCCCAACTTTCTTTTTAGAGCATTTCATGTATTAATTATTAACCTACAAATAAAAGGCCAATGTGAGAGGCAATAAGCATTCGTAATCCAAAAGAATAGCACTGATTCAGGTACAAACCTAGATAGTGTTGCAATTAGGAGGTGAAGGCAAGGGGCATTTATGAGAAAGGGAAGGCCAATAATCACACGAAATTGATAAGCGAAGGAAGAAATTTCTATAGGCGCAAATAAGCTAACATGGTGGTGCTAGTTTTAAAGAAGATCTTTAAATTTCAGCTGCTTTCTTGTTATCTTTGCAAACAATTACTTGGAATACAATGCTGCTTTAGGCTCAGTCCAAAGGTTATTTTGTCCCGTTTTAACATTCCAAAGGTTTGAGGAGTAAGACCTGCAAGGCAGTTCCTCTGGGATGGCAGCGCCTTCTCCATGTTAAAGTAGCTCTTTTTAATGTTATTTTTCACATAATGATAGTTATTTTAAATCCCCTTTCTAATGATTTCAATATCTGGGTCATCTCTAAGTCTCCTCCTACTTATTTCTTTGCTTCTTGATAGCAGATTGTTTTTCTTTTGTGTGTGCGTGTGTGGTGTGTGTGGTGTGTGTGTGTGTGTGTGTTGCTTGTAATTTGTTATTGATTGCTGTAGTTTGTGGAAGAGTAGAGGCTGAGGTGCCCAGTATTTTTTTTCTGGGAAATGCGAATGCCTCTGCTTTTGATAGGCTGTTAGTGTGGCAGTTTGAGTCAGTTAGGAGGTGAGTTGTGTTGTTGGGTTGTGTTGTTGCTGTGGTTACCGAAGTTGCACCAAGGGCTTCAAATTCCTCTGGCTTTTCCTTACAGCTTAGGGTTTCATTGCTGGAAGGACAGTTTTTCCTCAGCGTTTATGTTTCACCCACCATGAGCTTTAGGTTATCTTTCTGCATCTATGCCTCAAGGCACAGTCTACCACTGTAGCCTCCTTGCTGGGTGCTTGCTAACCTGGTGGTGGGGAGTAGAGGGGTTCTCTAGAGTCTTGGTTCAGCCTCAGTCTTAGATGGGCCCTGTTTCCCTTGGTCTGGGCTGTGTGTGGTTCTTTCTGGAGGATCCTGCCCAGCCCCCAGGGATAGGACACCTCTATGGGTCTGGTTCAGAATTTCCTGCCCCTCCCACAGGCTTAGAGGGTGGTTTTATTTTTCTTTCACCCTGTCCAGCTGCCCTGGGAGTGACAGTTTGCTGCCCTTTCCCCAAGGGTTTAAGATTTTTATTCTTTAGAGAAGGGACCAGGTAGACTTTTGTATTTTTCCCAGGGTAGTGACTGTTTTCTCCAGGCTAGCACTACTGCAAGGGTTTCTCTGGTCTCCTGCCTAGCATTTCTTATGTGCATCCACTGAAGTCTGTGAAGAAAAACCCGAGTGTCTATGGCTCTTGCTAACCCACACTTGACCTTCAGTAATTCATTAAAAATTGCACCTGAATTCTTCTTTCCTTTTCTGTGTTGGTCCCATCATTCTCCGTCTGCCACAAGTGAGCCAGAGCTTGCATCTCTCCTTGGAACCCCCTTTTTTCCCTTAACTTTCAGTCTAGTTGGTTCAGTTCTCCAATGGTGTCAAGAAAAGTTATGGTTTTGTAGATTATCCAACTTTGTCTTGTTATAGGAGTCGGAGTGATGCTTTCTCCAGCTTTCTGTATCCTAAATGGAAGTTTGAAGTCGAGGAAATTCCATTTTATACTAGATTTTATTTTTCAGTGGAGTGAGCTTATCTCTCTTGTTCCCCCTCTCTGTGATATCGTGATTCAATATATGTTCGGTCTTGGTCCACTCTTTCTGTCACGCAGCTCCTGTAATTTCCTACATAAGAACCTTGGGGCATTTTTTGTTATAATGTTCAGTTTTGTTCCTGAAAGGGCTCCAGAGCAATAAAGGTGAAATAGATGTCTTGTTATTTATATTACAAGCCCCTTTCAACACATTCAAGTTTATGTTAATCAGGTAGTTTTTGGAAAGCATCTAATTCCTCTAAGGATGGGGGCTGGTTGCGAAGGAACCAACTCTGTGAATAGAGTTGGAACGGTCAGACCAGTCCTGACCTCTGCAGAGGGGAGAGGAACTGGAGGTTGGACCAATCACCAGTGATCGATGATTTAATCATTTGTGCCTTTTGAATTAGCCTCCATAAAAAATCTGAAAGCATGGGGCTTGGGGAGCTTCTGGGTTGGTGAACATGTGGAGGTGGCTGGGAGAGATGCATCCAGAGATAGCATGGAAACTCACGTACCTCGCCCTATGCATCTCTTCCTTCTGGCTGTTCCTGAGTTATATCGTTTTATAATAAACTGGTAGTCTGGTAAGTTTTCCTGAATTTGTGAGCTGCTCTAGCAAATTAATTGAAACCGAGGAGGGTGTATTGGAAACCTTTGAAGCACTGGTAACAACTTAGCCTTGGGATTGGCATCTGAAATGGTGGTATGGGGTAGTTTTGTCAGGCTGAGCCCTTTACCCCTGGTATCTGATGCTGTGTCCACCTAGATCTTATCAGATCGAGTTAAATAGTAGGACACCCAGTTGGTGTTGCAAAATTGCTTACTGGGTAGAAAACCCACACATCTGGTGTCAGAAGTCAAATACCAGGTTGATTCCCTCTCTCATCTGCATCCCATGCCCCAGCTAGGGTCCAGTGGAATAGAGGGAGGCCGGAGTGGTCACTGGGGCCAGTTTTTCTGTTTGCCTCTGTGTTGAGTTGGGTGAAAAAGGGCAACCTAGGTCTCTGCACCTGGCTCTTATGTGAGGCTCCTCAGCTATTTCCTGGTTTTGTTTTCATGGATGCCTGATCTCACCTGACAGACTTGTGAAAACAAATATGCCCCTGAGTGCCTGCATAGGGAAACCTGAATGCTTGGTGCCAGGAGTAAAATGAAAAGTGGTGTCATCTTAAAGCCAGGCCTCTCCTAAGCAGAGAGAGGCTGGCTCAGCTCCTCTGGGAGCTTGCTAATGCCCCAGAGGAGCTTTTCCACTTGGGCTCGGGTCTAGACTCAGGAAGGGGACTGGGACAGGTAAGGCAGGAGTTTTGGGTGGGGCTTGTAGAGATCTGAATTTTCCCTGAGAACTACTCTAGAGTGGCCATGGTTCCCTTGCTCTGAGCTCAGTGAGGCAAAGTTCTGGCTTCTGGGATACTGTAGTAATCTCATTCTTAGCCAGGGAAGGCATATCTGTGACTTTTTATAAAGTACTTACCCCTGGGCGGGTAATGACCTGCCAGATTCCTTTCTCCAGAAGATAAGTTAGGAGTAGGGGATCTGAATTCCTGACTCCTGGGGCACAGGAATTGAGGCAGGAAGAGGGCCATGCTGAATGGAAGGTCAGGAATTTGATTGCCTTTCTCTGACAGATTCCGGGTCCTTTGTAGGTAGATTGATGTGAAATCCAACTTCCATGAGGTTTCTGGACTGACCTGACTCTGATCCAAAGATACTAGTTGTGTGTGTGTGTGTGTGTGTGTGTGTGTGTGTGTGTGTGTGTGTGTGTGTGCATGTGTGCACGCATCTCTCTCACAGGATGCCTTCTAACGCTAGATCTGTGGATAAGAGAAACCTTAAAGCTTTGATTGTTGTCAAGACTCCTGGGTCTTGTACTGGGAGAACCTCTTTGAAATCCCACCCATATGGTAGTGAGGGGCATGTTGAGGAAAGCAAATAAGCCAATAACAGGTGAGCCCTGGGTTAGGGTGTTCTCTGGATGCCCTTTCTCTATCTGGTTATCTGGGTATGGATAATGAGAAGCCTGTCTGCCTGGCTAGGGCTGGGAACCTGGTGCTGGGATGCTGGTCTTCTCTGTAGGGCAGGTTTACAGGTTTTTAGGTGGTAAGAACAGAGCAAAAGATACATCGCAGGGAAAATCTGTGCTCTGGATAAACCTAATGCCAGCCTACTCTGGATGTCAAGCCAGGTACCTCTTGCCGGAATTTGCCATCCTATCATGCCTGAGCTCTCCTGGTGTCTTTCTTGGGAGCAGAGGAGGTCTGCCTAACTCCATGTGCCTGAGTCCTGTGGTGGAGGAGACAGGCTCATAGTATTTAAGTCTGTGTATGAGGCTTGTTGTTCCTGCACAAGCAGTGGGCAGGGAAATCTGTCTGCCTTGCAAGTGTAAACCAAAGCTTCACCAGCTCCTGCCCTAGACTGACACACTTATATTCTTTGCCAGGCCACAGTAGACACAGGTGTGAAGGAACCACTTGCCATGGAAGCCAACGAGCTGGAGAGCCCCACGTCTGCGTATCATTTCGTTCCTGAGGATGGCCAGCCCAGGGAAAAAAATGTCAATATGCCACCTCAGGGGACCACAGAAACTATGCAGCTGAAGAAGGAGATCACTCTGCTGAATGGGGTCAGCCTGGTGGTGGGCAACATGATTGGTTCAGGAATTTTTGTTTCACCCAAGGGCGTGCTGGTATACACGTCCTCCTATGGGTTGTCACTGGTCATATGGGCCGTTGGCGGGCTTTTCTCCATTGTGGGTGCCCTTTGCTATGCAGAATTGGGGACCACCATCACCAAGTCTGGGGCCAGCTACGCTTATATCCTAGAGGCCTTTGGGGGCTTTATTGCCTTCATCCGCCTGTGGGCCTCTCTGCTAATCGTTGAGCCCACCAGTCAGGCCATCATCGCCATCACTTTTGCTACCTACATAATCCAGCCCTCCTTTCCCAACTGTGATCCCCCGTACCTGGCCTGCCGTCTCATCGCTGCTGCTTGCATATGTAAGTCTGGGGCTTAGTAGGGGAGTATGTGTAGGGGTGGGGGTTAGTTTAATAATGCTGATGGTAACTTACATTCGAACAGCATGTTTTGCTTTTTGTGTGGGGGAAGAGAGGTATACCTTTTGAAGAAGTAATTTCACCAGAGTCATTTGGTCTTGAGATAAGTAAGGGTAAAAGGTGGGGGTGGGAGAAGTTTGAATCTGTTTTCGTGGCTTTTGGTGCCTCATATTCCATCCACTCTTGGCTGTCCCTGAGTTCTGTTCCCCAGTCTGTGTGACAGGTTGGTGTGTGTCTTATATTTGTTTTGTCAGGTGTTTTGAATAGAATCAACATTATTAGTTGTAACTTAACCCAGAAAAAACATAAGTGCTGAGGCCTTTATTCTGTTGCTCTAAAAAAAAAAAGTTATTTTGCTTTCTAGCTTTTTATTGTAAACTAGTTTAAAGGTGTCAGTGAGGAAATCAGCTTCTCAAGATTGTTGGGATCCCAAGGTATTATCTCTTAGGTCCACAGGGCCACTTCTTTCTGCCACTATCACTCTCTGCAGCTGGTTCTGAGCAGCAGGCACCACACCAAAATGGATTTTTCCCATTGGTGTTTCAGATTTCTTTACACGGACTTTGAAAACAAGGTCTGCCTGGGCCAGTTAGAGGAAGGTGGATGGCTTCTACCCCATATTTGGGTTTCTGAAGGCAGAACTTACTAAGAGGTCCCAGCGGATCCCTTTTATTTTACTTTTCTGTCATGAGGTAGTAAGGAGGGATTCTGTGTGAAATCACTGAAAGGGAGAGAAGATTGCTGTGAATTTGCCCAGTCGTGTAGAGGTAGTGTTTTAGCTGAGAAGTGGCCCAGAATTCTCTGTATTTCTTAGCACCGTGCTGCCAAGGCACTTAATTATACCCTGTTCTTTCCGTATCTCTGCTTGCAAAAGTGTTGGCACTGTATGTAGTTTATCCACAGTGTTAAAAATAGACTGAGAGCACAGTGGAGTTAGCAATAAAGGATTATACAGTACGCTGTGGCTCATAACTTTAAGGAATTTGTTAAAGAGAAATGTTAAAGGGCTCTCCTCCACAGATACCCCTGGGGGAAGGAAGGTCGGTACTCAGACCAGTATAAAACTGATAGAGTTTGGCCAGGGGGACTCTGGTCCGATCGAGCTCTGTAATGAAGGGAATAACTTTCTGATTATAAAATATATTCATTAAGGAGAAAATTAACTTAGCCTCAAATCACTCTTAATCTCCACCAAGAGATGAGCATTTTTAATAGTTCATTCCTATCTCCATTTTTTTCCTTCATAGAATTGACATCATACTTTTCATGTAACTTTATATTCTGCTTTTTAAACTTAAGATATAATGGTTTTCCCTGTTTTTGTGGAATGTTCTTTAAAAGAAACATTTTTTTAAAGTAGCGTGTGTCTTTTTTTTTTTTAATTAAAAGGTAATTGACTTTACAGACAATTTGAAAAATACAAAAAAAAAAAAAAAAACACCCTGAAACCAAAAAACTAAACTAAAATCACCCCATGATTTTACCTCCTGGAGAACTATTTGCTCTATTTATGTAAAATACCTTCCAGTATTTTTTTTTCTGTGCATATTTATTATTTTTAAAAAGTACCCTTGAGATCATACTCTTTGTGGCTTGTATGCAGCTTTTAAAAAATTTTGCTATTTAATCCCTTCATCAAATATCCTTAGAAAACATGGTTTGGGGACACGTAAGTAGTTCCTGAAAGTGTGGCACAGTGGTTAAGATCACAGGCTCCTGTACCAGACTGGGTTTGATTCTGGCTTTTGCATCGAGCAGCTGCAGACCTTGGAGGGGTTAGTTGGCTGTTGCCTTTGTTTTCTCACTTGTAAAATGGATATAATGATTGTGCTTATCCGAAGAGATTGTTGTGAGGGATAAATGAATCAATACATATATAGTACATCTCTGCCTGGCACATACTAAGTGTTCTAGAATGTTATTATAAATCATGCTGTGGGGATCTTTGTACAGAAATCATTTTCAGATTATTGCATATTTTCATAGGATAGAATTATATAAGGGAAACCCCCATGTCTAAAGAAATAAACTGTTTCAAGGTTCTTCATGTGTTACTCAGTTGCTTTCTAGAAGGTTTTGTGAGTTTGTACTCTTTTTGAGCACCTGAGAGTGCCTGTGCATTGGCCCTGTGATGACCTTACGATGAATTCCAAGAATAACCTTTATGATTTTTACTGTTGTTTTTGTGCTTAGGAAGCTCATCCCCGCCCAGGAACACATCTTTTGATTGGAAGAGAGACCTCATCTCCTAGAAGTGCAGTCGTATCTCATAGCTTCTTTCATTCAAATGTACTTTTACCCAGATTTCTCAGAATCTGAATTCCTGCAAGCCCCATGTCCCAGAAGCATAGCCTTTTCCATAATGCAGGCCTGAGGACAGGAACTTGTCAGAGGTGGGGCCAAAACATAAACCCATGTCCCATCCTAACTGACTAGGCTTTAGGGTTCAGCTTAATTCTCTTCTTGGAACTGAGGGCGTACAATCAGGCTGATGGATCATCCAGCAAAACTACGATATGCTGGAGAGAGTCTGCTTGGGCAGGAGTGGCGATGAGAGTGGCCTAGGCTCAAGAGACAAATTGGAAGAAACCAGTTATGTCATACTTGGGGAAATACCGAAGATCTGCACTGAATCTAGGGTGAGGCTTGCGTAGGATAGGAGAATTAAATTGGTCTTTTCTTTTTTTTTTCTTAAATGGAACGTGTCACGAATTTGTGTGTTCTCCTTGTCAGGGACCATGCTACTCTTCTCTGTATTGTTCCAAATTTTAAGTTATATGTGCTGTCGAAGCAAGTACATTAAAATTAGTCTTGAAACTGAGACACGAGAGGAGTCTAGGTTGTTGGCTGAGACTGCCTAAAAGAAGTTTTAACCATTGACAGGCTATACAGTTAATGTTCCATTCTAGAAATAAGGGTCCAGGCAGTCTTCGTATAAGCAACTTCTAAGGTAGAGCCGCAAGCTGGTGGCCCATGGGCCAGACTTGACTCACAGATATATTGTTGGGCTTACACAGTGTTCTCAACAATTTTGACTTACCAACATTTTGAAATCAGGACTTACCCTTTCTCTTGAAAAATTAAAATTTCTGGCAGCTTTTGGACTCAAATTCCTGCCTGACACAATCAGCTGTGTTTGAGTAGTGATGGCTTCCTTTACATGGAGCATACAGTTTCCAGTTCATCGCAGTCCTCCACTCCCTCCTGTTTTATACCCAGACATTCTTGGCATTGTTCATTGCTCATTTGTATTACCTTCTTGGCCCCTGAAGACATTGCTGTTTCAGATGCTGGCTTTCCAGCAGCCTTCCACCCCCAGTCCTAAGTTACTTCTTGGCGGGGAAATACAAGCAGCTTTCTTTTGGATTTTAGGCTATCTTAATTACTCATTTTCTTAGAGCAGTGGTTCTCAACTGGAGTTGAGCCATTTAGCAAGGCCTGGAGTCGTTTTTGGTCATCACAGCTTTTGGGAGGTGTGTGTGCTACTGGCATCTAATGGGTAGAGGCCGGGGGTGCTGCTGAACATCCTGTAATACACAGCACAGCCCTGTACAGCAAACGCTTACCAGCCCCAAACGTCAGTAGATCTGAGGTTGAGAAACTTGTCCTAAAGGTGCATTCTACTCATATGCGTTCTGGATCTTGGACTCTTGAGGTGGGGCCTCAGGCTGCCGACTGAACTCATTATGTATAGGGGCTCTTATTCACTTATGGGATTGTGAGCAGAAATGGCAGTTATTGAGGTACATAGGTCCCCTCTCTGGCCAAGTGCCCAGCATTGTAAGAGAACTTGATTTGACTGCAGAAGTGTTATGTTTCTGGCTTAGATATTGTCGGTCTATTTTTCTTTGTTGGATCCGGACTGTTACATAACCTCACGCACATCACTGGTGATTATTTGCCATGAAGGTTTCAACATGGGAGTGAGTTCAGCACTGACATAGTGGTATGGCAGCAGAGGCCTGCTAACGCCTGAGACTCCAATGCCTCTTAGAGTTTGCTCAGTGAGGCCAGCAGTGAGGAGGAAGAGGAAGGGGAGGAATACTGCCAAGCGTGAGACTGGAGTGAAGAAACCCTGGATGGTTTCTGAATAGCTTTCTATTGTCCCTTGCTGCCTTGAACTTGGGCCTGGACAGAGATCTGAGTAGGAAAGATTCTTCCCTGTTTTGGTCAGTCATTGATGTGGATAGACAGCCTTCATGTTCTGACAGTGACAGGCCAAAGGAGGACTGGATCTTGACCACAGTTGCTGAAAGATCCTGTGCTCTAACCCTATATAAAGTTTGAATATTTTGATACTAAGACTAAATGTGTATGTTTGCATAATTAAAAACAAGGAGGCTTTTAAAAAAGGCATGTACATTACGTATTCGTACACATCCTAAGAGGTAGATCCTGATCATGGAGTTTCCATTTGGAAGCGTTTTTCTCCCCTGGACTGTTGTAGAACATTTCTCTCTTAAGAGACTTGTAGATGATTTTTTTCCCCCAATTTTTTTTCATTTCCCACCTTGTAGATATTTTTGTTGTTGTTAAGGATTACGCTTCTCTGTCTTTGAATGCTTCTTAGCAACACCTGTTTGTGGGAGGAATTGGAAGGGTTCCTGCTCCTCCCTGTTTCCCGTGGGAGGAGAGAGCTGTGACTGTCAGCATGACTGGGACTACAGCTTCAGATCATCAGGCCAGCTCCTCATCACTGAATGTGAGAGGTGCAGGTCTGTCCGAGGGTGCATGTATTATTACGGATTCATTTGTGTTTTAAACAACTGAAAAACAAAAGCAGCATGGCTTACACATATTGAGCCATAAGATAAGTAGGCAGTGCAAGGCTTGTAAGATGACGTCATAATTCTTCAGGGGGCCAGGTTCCTTCCTTCTGCCCTACTGTTCTACCATCCCTCAGCATGTGACTCTTAGCCAGTGGTTCAAGAGTGTTAATCAGGCTCTAGCTGTCAGATCTGCATTGTAGACAGGAAGGATAAAGAAACGGACATCCCATCCTTCAAAGATACTTCTTGAGGTCTTATTCATTTAAAATTTTGCTTACATCTCTGGGGCAAGAACCTAGTTACCTGGCCATACCTGCCTGCAAGAGAGGCTGGGAAATGTAAACTTTATTTTGGCAGCCATGACTCCAGCTACAATTTCTATTACTAAGGAAGAATGGAAGATAATTAGCAGTCTTTGCCACAGAGACTTGGGGATTTGTTGTTTCTGCTCTGGGGTTGGGTCTGCTGGTTAGGTTCTTTCTCAGCAACAAACCCCCAGAGAGCCTTGAAGACCCTCATATGAGTCCCACACTCACTGGTGCAGGCTTTCTAGCAAGGAAATGAGATCAGGAGAAGAGGGAAGGCTTGGAAGTTTTCAATGTGGTTGCTGAATCCAGCCCTGCTCTCTTCTGTTTGAGCTCTGATACTCAGTGGCGCCAGATGAGGATGGAAGTCCTGGGAGGCATAGAGGGAGGGGTGATGAAATTTTGTTTCTAAATTAGAATCTGGAATGCTTTCTGATGACTTCTGTTTGGTAGACTGTTTTCAGAGCTCTCTTTACTCTGGCAGAGATGAGAGTTGGGTAAAACAAGCAAGGCACTTGCGGCCAGCATTTCAGAGTGATTTGCCCAGTGCCTCTGACAGTGAGGCCTCGTTAACTTTCCTGCCCTAGACAGGTTACTCAGCTCCACCCTACTCCTGACTCTGCTCTCTGACTGCTCGCTGTTATTCATTAAGTATTTTTATTTCTATGTGCAGGGTAAATAAGTCAACATATAAAAGGGTATACAATGGAAAAAGTCTCCCTCTCTCTCCAAGCTTTAGTTTTCCTACCCAGAGGCAACCATTGTGACCAGGCTCTTTTGTACCCTGCCAGCTGGTCTTTCAGAAGGGGCTTTGCAGGGACTTCCGTGAGGTGCCACCTTCACTCATTCCTTCAACACTAGGCATTGAATTCCCACTGTGTGCAGAGAGGATCCAGCCACGGGGGAAATTCGTAGCAGGGTGGGGAAGGAGAAGGAGCAGAAGCAAGGGGGAGTGCCCGTCGGCCAGGCCGAGGGGTCTGTCAGCTTCTCTTCTCCATCTCATGGCCACATCCTGGTGCTACAAACCGAGAGCACAGTGAGCACAGCAAGGACATTGTGAGACAGTTTCTTTCTCTGTGTGTAGATCCATCTTTCTCTTTTTTTGTTCCCATTCTCTCTGTCTCTGCCCCCTGTCTCTATCTCTGTCTCTCTCTGTCTCTCCTGTCTTCTATGTATTTCTGTATCTTTCTGTCAGTATTTTTCTCACAAGCTGTATACCTTCTCACTTTTTTTTTTCTGTAGCACTACTTCCTTCCTCTGCTTTCCTGTGGTTTTTGTACCTCTGTTACAGAGGTTTGTATGTGACTTTGACTTGCTGTGCCCTACTCTGCTGCTGTTGGATACATTCAGTCTCTCATTACTCACACTCCATGTTCCTGGCAGAGACGGTCGAATAGGCTCAGCTTGGGTCCAGTGTCTGGCTTGATCAGCTATGATAGAAGGGGGAGCAATTCCCAAGAAGGAGCCTTGGCAAGTAGGCAGGTACCTCAAAAATATGCTTACTGTGTTGCGCAGAGGTCTGTGGATTACTGGTGGCTATTAAGTAGGTAATCCTTGTGTTAGCTGACCTAGGCTTACTTAGCCCCACATAGCAAACTTTGATTGGTAAGGTAGGCCTCTGGGAAAATCTGTCAGCAGCATGCATTCCTTCGGTCACTCCCCTTTGCCTTGACCATTGCCCCCACCCTCAAGCCCCGACCTCATATGACTGAGTAGTAACTACCTGTGGCATTTGCCAGAGTACTGAGTGAAAGCTCTTAAAGTATTTTCGGTGCTGTTCAGCACCCCCATGTTTATTTCCACAGGCTAGCCCTAGGCTTTCTTCTCCACTTGTATGGGGGGAATGTCTAACTTTCTGACAATTGACTTGTTCCAGGGAGTTTGTGGTTAAGTGAGAGTCATCACCATCTTGATTCTAACTAGGGTTCATTAGTTCCCCTGTTTGCTTGGCAATAAGCTTAAAACAATATGCTTTTGTTTCTCCCTAATAATTTGTGATCCCTTGGGGAAGCACCACCCCAATGCCTGAGGGAGAAACCTCATGAGACAGATGTCCACATGACCGAAGCATGAGATACTCAGCTGTGCTGTGAGGGAGGAATGCCATAGGGTTAAGGTGGGAGAGAGCTCAGTGAGCCAGCTGGTTAGTCTGTTTGGGGAACGTTTTACAGAGGAAGTGGGGTAGAGGGAGACCTTGAAAGTGGGAGTTGCTGTTGGCTATGGCAGGAGGAGGAGGGGAGGACATTTCTCTTCTGTGTATATCTGGTGCCAGTAGAGAGAGTCTGGCCAAAGGACAGAGTGCAAAATGGGTAGGAGTGAGTGAGTAGAGGTGGTCTGGAGGATAAGCCCAAAATATTTTGTAATAACTTTTGAGGTTCACGTAAAAGTTCTATTTTTGGAGGATGGAGCAGTAATTCGAAGTGCCACTGTGGAGCCCCTTGTGTATTGTTCATGTACTTCCCCTGTGGATCAGGTCAGTTCAGCAGGGGTAAGATATCGGGATCTTCAACACAGGACTCAGATATCACCAAGGTGTTTGAGGAACTGGGCCATAAAGCCAGCAGAGCTGGCAGGGTCCCCGGGAACGCCCAGCTGAGCTTCTCCACGGACCCCACTGCGAATGGTGGGATTTGGATAGAAAGAAGATGGGGGAGATTGGTGGGGTCCGTGTGAGCTTAGGAATGGCAGTTAGCCTCTCAGCCTCAGTTTCATCATCTATAAAATGGGAATTGGAATGTATGTTGAAATTGTCGGGCATGACAGGCTTTTTTTTTTTTTACATGTATATGCAAAACATTGTTTTTCTAATTCCTAGGTGACCTGCCACCTAAATTCAAATTCACCTCATTTATTAATGGGCCTCTCTTAGCCATGGAGAGATCTTGCGCTTTGGGAGTCTGAGTGGGCGAAGGCTGCCATTCCTGGGCCTGGGAACAATGTCCAAAAATGGTTGTGGTTGTTAGATTTATGAGTGTGTGTTAATGCGTGCCTGTGTATCTTTACTTGTCAACAGTGACGGGATTCATGGGAGCTCCCAGCTGGGGCACATGGGGGATGTCCTTCCATTTGCCTGTTCTGGTTCTGACAAGTTCATTGGCCCCTTTGCCTGAGGCAGATAGGGCAGAGGCGATGCACTCTGTGAAGAAAGGTTGGCCTCCATGCCCTCAGCTCAAGCGTGCCAGTGACTTTATGGTTTTTCTTCTAGGTCTGCTGACATTTGTGAATTGTGCCTATGTCAAGTGGGGCACACGTGTGCAGGATGTGTCCACTTATGCCAAGGTCCTAGCGCTCATTGCCATCATTGTTATGGGCATTGTTAAACTGTGCCAGGGTAAGAAGGGCCCGAGGTGGGAAAGGGGGTGCATGACTCCAGGAGTTCTCTGGGTTCCCTGAGGGGGACGTGGGGACTCTGTTAGCTTTAATGCTCAGCTCTTTCTACATACATGCTAGACTGTGCCACTGAGAGCGAGAGATCTGTTCCTAGGCCTCTTGGGCCAGGCCGGCTTGGTCAGACGGACAGGAGCCAGCCTTTCCCTCAGGGCTGCTTTCCTTGTAGAGGCTGGGAGCATGGCAAGAAGCCCGCCAAGGGCCTAGGAACTTTTGAAACTTGGGTCGTAATTGGCTCATACAAGTAATCAGCAGGGATAGAGCGAGCCCTGCTCTGGCTCCCGGTTTTTGGTCTGTGATTGCCAGGCAGTGAGTAGGATGACTTGACCCTTCTTGAGAGTGGCGGGACGCTGTATGTGTTGGGGGCATATCAGTGGAAATGAGGGGTTATTTCATAGCCTTTACTTTTCATCTGGACTTGCTCTTATTCAGCATTCCTTCCAAAGTCAGCTTGCAGCAAAATATTAAAATGTTGTGAAGTTGGCACTGACTTTTCTGCAGGTTGGCTATAGCAAGCTTTTTTATTCCTCGATCAGAGCAAATTAGCAGTGAGGGTAACAGGCCTCCCAAGATCTCCTGAGCTCTTAGAGAAGTCCTGAGGCATCCTTGACCAAGGATGTTTCAGTCATTTAAGAACCAGTTCTCTAGATCATCTGTCTCAAAACTTGGCTGTGTTTGCAATCACCTAAGGTTCTGAGACCTCCATCTCATACCTATCGGATCAAGCTCTGAGTTGGAGTTGAAAAAGACGTGTTTTTAAGAAGTGCCCTTGGTGATTCTTAGGCAGCTGGTTTAGCACCTTTGTACACATGTAGCAAGTTAGTACAGCCAGCCATCTGGATGTCCCTGGAGTCTCAGAAGCATTCTAGGGTCATATTGGGTAGTTGAGTAATCCTCTCCCCAAGATCTGTGCCTTAGGGAACTACTGCTGTGTATGAAGACCGACAGCCCTGGGGCGTGGACATTTCTATTTTCCCTTCTATACTGTACACCCAGCCCTTTTTGCCACATCGAAGGGTGGGTCTAATCTCTGCAGGAGGTGACAGCAGGCTCCCTTAGAAGTCTAGGTCTTGTTAAAAATCTGCAGTGTGTCCAGAAGGTCTCTCTCCTGGGCAGCTAGGCACTGCTTCCTTGGCTTTCAAGCCTGTAGCCTCTGGAGGCCTGCGAAGGAGAAAAACAAGTGTCTAGGCTGGCTCTTCAGGGGTGGAGGTGACCCAGATCTACCCCCGGCCCAGTGGGAGATAAGACCTCAGTTCCTAAATAGCCAGTGATTTCCTGCCCTACGCAAACATAGACACCGCGAGTGGAGCAAAAGCATTCTCTCCATGGGACCGAGAAACCCATTTGACCAAATCGCGCAGTGGTCTGGGCTGAGAGAGGTAGCTCTACATGAAGGTCTAATTGGTAGTAGAAAAATGACTCCTTTATGATAAACAGGGTTCTTTTTAAAAATAGGAAGCACTGTGGCCTGCCGTGAGGTCTCTTGTAGGAAATGGAAATTCATTAGGGCTTTGGAAAAGGTGTCACATCGTAGGGCAGCCAGGAATGCCCTTGTTTTTCCGAGATTGTCTAGTTTTACTGAAGGAATATGAACTTTCCTGAGGGAGTGGGGTGGTGGTTGAGTGCAGGGAGTGGTGGTTGCCATTCATTTGGTGTTAAATTATGTTTTTTTTTCCCTTCCCCCTTCCCTCTTGCTTTTCTCTTCTTTTCTTCACCCTCCTCCTTTCTCCTTTTGTTCCGTCTTCCTTTCCTCATACTTCCCCTCCCCATCCTTCCCTTCTCCTTACACCTTCTTTCTCACTTCCTTCCTCCTTTCTGCCTTCCCCCTGAACCCCCACCGACCTTTGCCTCTGCAGGACAGTCTGAGCACTTTCAGGATGCCTTTGAGGGTTCCACCTGGAACATGGGAAACCTCTCTCTTGCCCTCTACTCTGCCCTCTTCTCTTACTCAGGTTGGGACACCCTTAATTTTGTAACAGAAGAAATCAAAAACCCAGAAAGGTAAAGGCGGGCTCACTGTCTCATCCCCCAGTGTGGCTGGAACTCCTGCTGGTAGAGGGCTTGCTTGCCCTCTTGTTTCCCCTTGTCCCTCTGTCTCTCATCCCTCCCTACTCCTCCCCCAGCTCAGAGGGATAAGGGGTTAGGACAGGAATGAGCAAAGGTGGGAAAGCCCCTGACTCCCAGCCCTCACGTTCACATTGGAGGACCCCAGGGTCCTTCCCCGAGGAGTGGGCTACAGCAGACCCAGCTGGGCTGAGGTGGCAGGCCCTAGCGCTCTGGTCCTGACATTGAGGCCTGGGGAGCCAGAAGTTTATTCTGGGCAACCAGGTCCCTAGCCTGGCCTCTAGTCCTTAGAGGACACTGTTCCTTCAGTGGAACCCATTGGTCCTATGTAGGTGGTGTCAAATATTGGTCATGAGCTAACTTCACAGAGAAGTTATCTGTCTGTCTGTCTGTCTGTCTGTCTGTCTCTCTCTCTCTCTCTCACACACACACACACACACACACACACACACACACACATTCTCTCTCTCTCACATTCTCTCTCTCTTTCTCTCTTTCTTGTCTCTATCTCAAAAGAGCCCAGGGGCTTGGGTTACAGACTCACCCTCGGCCACGTGGGAAAGAGGTGCCTCAAAGACTCAGAGGCCAGGGAACTGTTAAATGTCAGAAAATCCCTTGGTGAACTTTGACCCCAAGGAGAGGTTGGTTCTAGATAGTCCTGTCTCACTTGTCCTGACAGAAATCTGCCCCTGGCCATTGGGATTTCTATGCCGTTTGTGGCGCTCATCTACCTTCTGACCAATGTGGCCTATTACACAGTGCTGAACATTTCAGATATCGTTGGCAGTGATGCTGTGGCTGTGGTGAGTTTCTTGGAATCCCTATTTGCTTGTTCTCTTATGATACTGAATGGTTTAATCTCTCTGCATCCACTCCAGCTCCGCAGGGCAAGGTGGCAGGTCTTGGCCAGAGGGTGGGCTGCTCAGTGGTGACTGTGTTTGTCCCGACAGTCCAGATGCAGGAAGTTTAGGAAACCCCGTCATATGCTGAGTGCCCCTTCTGTGCTCTGCCCCCAGACATTTGCTGACCAGACGTTTAGCATGTTCCACTGGACCATTCCCATTGCCGTTGGCCTCTCCTGCTTTGGGGGCCTCAACGCCTCTATCTTTGCTTCATCAAGGTACTGTATCTCTGCTTCACCAATAACAGACTCCATCGTGTAATTCTCTAAGGCTTTGGGTGAGCCCATAAGAGCTCTTTTTCTCCTTCTTTCTCTCTTGGAAATAGAAGGCATGTGCGTGTGTGTGCGTGTGTGTGCATGTGTGTGTACACCGGTGTGTACACATCTGTATGCATGCCTGTGCCTGCCTAAAATGCCAAAATGTTTTATGTGCTGGTGGCTCATGTTTCCGTGTGAGGTGAGAAAGATTGATAGGAGGGTAGGAGGTGGGAGGGAGGAGGACGGCGATAGCTTGGCGTAGGGACCCTGTCAGGCACCAGCCCATAGGCTCCTTGTGGGTTATGGCAGAGCCTCAGAGTTTATTCTTCAGTAAATGATTACTGAGCACTTGATGGGTATCAGGTACTGGTACAGAGGGACTCTGCCCCTCACTTCACAGAAAATTCCGAAGCCGACAGGTAGGCTCCTGCTCTTCTTTTTGTGCAGAGACTTATCTATAAGAGCACTGTCCCTCCTGTGGTTTCAGAGATAGGAGCAGTGGTGCCTTGCCAGGCTGACTCTGCTACCTGGTCTCAGGGTTCCAGACTTCCCTTCTTCTTCAGCACTTTGCTTCATCAGTTGTCCCTTCTCTTTGGTGGGTTGGAGGCACCTCTACACAAGCTTCTTTCATCCCTTCTACAGAAGTCACAAAATAGCTTTCCCCATCTCCCCTCTTCCTTACTGTACACATTTCTTGAGGGAATAGTTTGCTTTTCAGCAGTCATTCATTTATTTACCCATTACAGTTTGGCTTCTACTACTAAACTGTTCTTATTAAGGATGCCAGTGACCTCCTTCTCAGTCTCCTTTCAATCTTTGTCCTACTGGACCCACAAAGCAAATGATGCCGACAACCTTCTACAGTACTTCTAAAACGATTCCTGTGACTTTTATGACACTCTCGTAGCTAAAAAGAAGGCTTCTTTCCTGATTCCTCTTCCACTCACCTTATAAATATTGCTATCCCAAGGCCACAAACATTCTTTCACCAGCCTTCAGAGACCACACTCTCACGCCTCCAAGCCTCTTATGCCTTTGCTTGCACTGTTTCCTCACCCACCCACTTGCCTCTGGCAAACTCCAGCTTTTCTTCCCTGCCCAGATGTGGTCATCTCTTGCAAAGCTTTTCATTCCTCCAGCCCACCCCCAAGCCTGGTGAGTGCCATGTGCTCCATGATGATGCTGACTGCCCTACGTGGCATTCCTTTCTCTGCTGCTCAGTTTCCCAGTCAGTAGGGCTCTTTAGGTGCAGAGAGAAAGGCTAGGTTCTTTTTGAACTCCAGGCTCACCTTGGCCTGTCATATATCAAGAGCTCAGAGAAGGTATATGGAGGGCACAGCAGAAGTCTGGCTGCCTCCTTTAAAAAGCCATTGTGTTAAGTATGAAATCTATGGGGTGGCAGAGTGAGGGTACCCCTGGTGGGATAGATTGGGTGCCAGTGGGTGATGGCAGGGTGAGGCATTCAATGGGTGATGGTAAGATATCTGTGACTGAGAGAAGTGGGAGTGTCTGTGGGTGATGATGTGTTCCATAGCTAAGGGGCTGGAGGTGGGGTAGGACGTTCATGGGTGATGGTGAGGTGCCCATGGTTGAAGAGGGTGAGACATTTATGGGTAACGAGGGTAGGTTGGGCTGAGCATGCATGGGGAACATTGGATGCTCCTGAGAGATTACCTCCTGCTTTTTTCTGGGCTCTGAGCCATTTGTCTGAGTGAGGAGTGTGGCTGCATGGCTGAGTAAAAGGATCATGCTGACATATTTCTTGTCTCTCCAGGTTATTCTTCGTGGGCTCCCGCGAGGGTCACCTCCCTGACCTTCTGTCCATGATCCACGTTGAGCGTTTTACACCCATCCCTGCTTTGTTGTTCAATGTAAGCTCTGCTGGGGGTGTGTGGGGCCCAGATGTATCTGTGTAGCACTCTTCATGAGACGACTGTAGTGTGGGAGGTATAGTACCTTCTTGAGATACTTCCTGAGCTTCTCCTTATTTCTTCCTTTTTGTTAAAATTATTTTAGAATATAAAACTTAATTGTATTAAAGAAGGGAAATGCTACAAAGGAACACAAAAGTGAATTTGTAAGATTTTTCTTTTATGACAGTGCCTCCTTCTTCCAGCTCCTCCTTATATTTTAAATTGTTAAATCGTATTTAGAAAAGAAGCCAGACCAGTTGTACAACTATCTAAGAGGCTTCTATTCATATCATAGACATCATAGATTTATATATAGTAGATGGCAGTAGAGTGTTTTATTCCACCAAAGTTACAAAAGTGTTCTGACAGATGAAAGAATCCTGAAAAGACCACCATTTTCTAATTTGCAATGTATTATATATATATAACAGGGACCCTGAGAAAGGCCTTACTCCAAGATTTGAAATGCAGTTAATTTTTCTTGTCATTAGGTCTTATGTAGTTTAATTAATTAAGTTGAAGTTTTGGGTTCATCTGGAATTTATATTTTGGTGTACGGAATAAAATGGAGAATCACTTAATTTTTTTTTTTCTGACTGGCCAGCTATACCAGTATCATTTATTGAATAATCTATTTTTCTATAGTTTTCAAATTTTCTATCATATAAAAATAATAATAGTTAATTTTTAGGGTGCTTTATATGCACCAAGTATAACAATTTGCTCCTTAAATATATCATCATCTCAACAAATCAGCACTAAGCTTCATTATTTGTCTTTATACTGAATCACTGAAAACATGAGGGTACTTTTCTGTTTTTTTCCCCTGGAATTTTCTTGGCAATTTTCATATTCATTTGTCTTGATGAACTTTGGTATCATTTTGTCAAAATAACAAAAAACTCAATATTTTGATTGGGATAGCATTGAATTTAGACATTTAGTGGAGATCTAACATCTTGTCTTTTATTGAATAACCTTCTACCTCACTTTTCTCTCACTAGAATGGGCTCTTTTTGCTTTAAATCTTTTGTTGATAATCTGGGGTGAAAAGATAGGTAGGGGAAACTCCATATTCTTTTTTTTTTCAATTTGTAAATATTATACAAATTTTAAAAGCTTAAATTGTACATACAGCCAAATAAAAAATTGCATTAACGGTTGGTGGAGCTGGCATCATAGGAGCGGTTTGCCCTATTGTTGAAGTTTAAGCAATCTGACCTTGTCCCAGGACTGTAGTCCCTGACTCTGATCTCCCAGAGCTCTTTTGTTCCAGAGGGCAAATTCTGTCATGCCTTTCTCCTCAGAGGTGTGGCTCCATTTTGCTAATCTGCATTTCTAAGGCACCAGAACAAGTGAGATGGTTCTGGAGGAATTTGCCCATTAGTATGCCAGATAGTTTGGACCCTGTCATATATACAGGTAGTCCAAACTACCTGGCATACAAATGGGCAAATTCCAGAGGGCATGCTGTGATTTATGTTGAGGTTGGTACATTGATGTGAGAAGCGCCTTACTCACTGTCTGCTATCAGAAGAGGAATGAGGTCTGGCTTGTTACTGAAGTGCTTGCAAATAAAGGGAGGCGTTGAGTGGAGGAAGGGCCCCCAGCAGAAGAGGGAGAGACGACACCTTAAAAGTTAAGGTAGAGAACGGACCGTGCTGATGCCAAGGGGTCGCTGAAGAGAACCGGGGGTGATCCAGCGAAGTTAAATCAGCAGTCAGCAGATCTGGTAATGGTGGAGTCTCCTGGGGTCTGGTGGTGACATTTCCCTCTCCTGCTTTCCCCTTTCTTCTCCAGTGCACCATGGCGCTCATCTACCTCACTGTGGAGGATGTTTTCCTGCTCATCAACTACTTCAGCTTCAGCTACTGGTTCTTTGTGGGCCTGTCTGTTGCTGGACAGCTCTACCTTCGCTGGAAGGAGCCCAATCGGCCCCGGCCTCTCAAGGTACGTGGCTCTGGGAAGACTAGGAGGGTGGGCCATCTACCCAAGGTGCCTTCTTCCCCATGCCCCTATCTTTCCCTAATATCTTACCTCCCTCCATTTCAGCTGAGCCTGTTTTTTCCCATCTTGTTCTGCGCATGCTCCTTGTTTCTGGTGATTGTGCCCCTCTATGCTGACGCCGTCAATTCCATCACTGGCATTGGGATCGCCCTCTCCGGGATCCCCTTCTACATCTTTGGTATTTATTTGCCAGAGTCCCGGAGGCCACTCTTTGTTCGGAATGTCCAAGGTGAGCTTCTCTTTGCCCAATACTCACTGGCTCTGTGTGTGTGTGTGTGTGTGTACACACAGATGCTTGTAGAGGTGGGGGTGGTGGCTAACAGCCACCCATACTGGTGATGTACTGGAGGCCGTGAGACCTGGCTGCCCTACATGACTTCTTCCCTTTGATCTTGACATGATCACTTTAATTCTATCTTCGGAGTCCTATTTGGGAGTTAAAACACTACCTCTTGAAAGTGCAATCTACATGGGAGGACGAGGAGTCATGCCTCAGACTCTCTGGTTGCGCATGGACCGGGGACCTTGAGGCCTATTGGGGGTGAGGGGTAAAGCCTCCACAAGGGAGAGGCGGGAAAGGAGCCACAATGTGCTTTCATCAGCCTTGTGGTGTTCAGATTGGGGCTGTAGATGAAATGTCACCCGTTTGCTAAATTCTCTTCTTTCTTTTCATTTAGCTGCTTTCACCAAGGTCATCCAGAAGGTTTGCTTTTGTGTCCTGACTGAGCTAGATGTAGCTGAAGAGAGAAAGGTTGAGAGGAAAACTGACTAGAGGCCAGAGCTGGAGTTCCCTGAGGCCTGGAAAGCTGGCTACCTGTGGCCACGGCCACCAAAGTCCAGATGACAAGACTGTATGGGCCCCAAACTCTTATAGTAAAGAGCCTGTTGGCCCACATTATGTAAAGGAACTCAGAGCTGTAGGCCTACTCACGTGGTCACTCTCATTGGTAAGCTATGGGAGGAGACTCAGGGTCTAGGGCCAGGCTGAAGGTGGGAGACTTCAGAGGGTGGTGATGGTGGTGGAAATGGTGAGTTTTGTACCTGGTGGGTGGGTGCAGCCCTTACACTTACTTGGTGAATTGCACCAGGGGAAGAGGAAGTGCTAGCTAGGTTAATAGCTGTGGCTGGTGGTTTCTGAATTTGATCGCTTGAGGTTTGAATCAAGAGCATCTACAAAGGGGCTGCATTTGGAATGTTTTTCTCTGACCAGGTCCAAGCACCTGACTTGAGAGGCCTGAAATGCTACCATTTCTTCCTTGAGAGGGTTGTATTCCATTATTTATTGATGTTATTTAATCCAGAACACCAATTCTAGCAAAACATTGTTGTTCATTCATCTACAGGATGCAACAGTCTGTTTTAAAATTCAAAGTACCCAAAGCCAAGTCCCTCTGTCTTTAGAGGTGTCTTTATATGGCTGTGGGTCACACTGCGGCCAGATTTTTTGCTTGGTTCGAGCAGTCTTCACTTGAGTTTTACATGCAAAGGTAAACTTTAAAGATTGTTTTACTCATGTACCTGTTACACTTTAGTATACCGATAGTTCAGCAAGGACAGATGTACAAATTCCTAAGTCAAAAGTCTGGCAATACTGCTATTTTGAAGGATAATCTTTATTTTACTTAATTAGTTGATAGAAAGTACATCTTTGGGTTTCTGGTATGAACTTTAAGAGGACAGAAACTTTTACTTCTAGAGTTTGGGTGGGTCACTTGAATTCTTTCAGTTGTCAATGTCTCATGGACCCAAGCTACCAAACAGCTCGTTCCCCTCTGTCAGGGTTGGTGTGAGGGACTGCTGTGCAGACTCATGCAAGCCCACCTTGGTGCTAGAAGTGGTCATTTTCTTTTCCCGAATACCTCACACCAGCTGCATCCTCCTCCTCCTGTCCCCGACACCAGGCTTTGTTTACACTGAGCCACCGCGGTGTGGATTATCAGGACAGTGCACTCCTCTCCTGCCTGCCTCCTTGTCCCAGGTCTGGTGGGGCCTGCAGTCTCAGGAAGAGCTTGGTATTGTGGGGACTTCTCTTTTCTCTCTGTGGAGATCATGAAGACTCTGGGAAAAAGCTGCTTCAACCTCAAACTGGCTCCTTAGCAGACTGCACGACTGGAAGCAACTACTTCTGCTGCTCAGGCTACTCATTAGCACCCCGCGTCAGTCCAGAACAGTAGGTTTGGCCTAATGGGTGTTCCTTCATGGGCAGCATAGTGGCACTGGATTGTACAACTGTCCTGTGATGCCCCCAGACCCTGTCATCCCAGGTCCAGGAGAACCTGCTGGCTTGGCATACGCCATGGGCTCCTTGGCCTTGGGTTTTGGAATTGATCAGTGGTAAAGGCAAGAATTCTGAGGCAGTCTCACTTTCTGACCATTTTTCTCTATCAAACTGGCCCCATTCTCAGACAAGGGAGTAACCTTGGTCATACTTGCTCAGTAAAGACAATTTAGGGGAGCACGCTCAGTTGCTTTTGGTTCAGGGCATGCATGTGTGAGAACACAGGGGGACATTCCTGCCGTCACGGGTTGGGGATTTGCAGAGCAAATTCCTGCCTGGCAGCAGGGAATCAATCTTGTGCAAAGGCTGACTTGCCTAGACTATGTAAACGTGACTCCTGTCTGAGCCAAGCTGGCCCCTGTCCCGGGGATCCTATAGAGCTAATCCTTTTAGTGTGTTCATCTTGAGGGTCCCTGAGCCAGCCTTTTGCTTTCTTCACTCAAGTAGATGACCAGCTAATCCCAGGAACTTGGTTTCCCAGTGGCTCCTGGGGGAAGCAAGGGCCTCACACCCCAGATGCCCTAATACTCGCTTAGTGAGCAATGTCATCCTCCTCTCATTACTGGATGATGACTGCATTTCCCCACTCTGTGCTGGTTACAGACTGTTCCCAGGAACCTTTCTGTGGAAGGGAAGCCAGAAGCTCCCTATGGCACTCAAGCATCATGGTGGAATTAATTCTCAAGACTTCTGTTGTCTCCTTCAGTCCTGGTGTGCTAACCCCTTTTGTAGTAGGCACTGTGTGAAGCTGTCAGCCCTTTAATGTTGGCAAACCTTAATGAGTACATAAAGAAGTGAGTGCATTAAAATGGTAGAGTGGTTTTTAATTCTTTGTCTCTATGCCTACAGGAGACTGAAATGACTAGTACTGGACATTTAAGTGCTGCCTATTACTTGCAACGCTGAATTGTACCTTTGTGGATACTTAGGATGAGAAACCAATCGTGTGTTGATTATAGCCTCAAGAGTAGAGCCTGAGTAAATATAGAATTTAATCATTTTGGCAGGTTTACCAATTCCATGTAGATAAGAACGACTGTAGGTAAAGACAGAAGGAACAGAGTGAAAGAATGAGTAGAGAAGTAGAGATGCTTGTGAAATCTTAAAAAGAGGTGAGGAGATGTATCCCTGTGTGATTCATCTTCCCACGTGATAGTCTGTGCCGCAGTTCGAAAGGGCACACCTTGAACAGAGGGTTCTGTGTAGTTCCCTAGGCCCATGCTGTACAGTAGCCACGAGCCACATGCAGCAAGCTAAGTTAAAATCAAATTAAAAATTCAATTTCTCAGTTGCACTAATCACATTTCAAGTGCTCAGCCATATGTGGCTAGTGGCTACTATTGCATGTACAGATACAGACATATTTATCTTTGCAGAAAGTTCTGGACAATGTTACATTAGGAGAATAAGTGCCAACTCAGTTAAGGCATCTGTGGTTTGGAAAGGGGTAGGAAGAGAGAGTTTGCTTATGAGATACAAGTTCTGGTAACAAAACCAGTCCTTTTGGTAGTAGTTTCTGTTGATAGTGTTGGTGAGTGCTTGAATAAACATTCCTTACTTGTCTTAAGTCCTTAAGGTCAATTCTAAAACTTATCTTACTACCCTCCCCCTGCCATTTTTGGTGGGGGTTGGGGAGGAGAGAACGAGAGAGCGCACCACAGCAAAACACCTAATATATTCAAATCTAAAAGGTTTTAAAGGAATACTTGCGCCCCTATTTAAAGTTAGTTTTTATTAAATGCAGAGTATCACATTCACATATACCTTGTTTCTTGGCACCACTGACAAAGGAAGACAGCAATCTTTATGTAACTGTCTCAGTCAGGAAGCAGGGAGGTAGAGACAGCTATTAACACCCTTCACAGCTCAAGCTCATGCTGCTTCCTTCCCTAGTGGCCATTCTTGTAAGGGACCCAGTGTCGCCCTTCTAGATTCCCTGTATCTAGAGACAAAAAACAAGCTTTTACTAGAGACAGGTGGCCTGTGGTATGGGAAAACTGAATCTTAGTGCTGATAGAACAGGAGACGCTCGCTCCTCTACTTACTGGCTTTAGCGTAGGAGAATGGGAAAATGCCTGGGCCTGGAAGCTTCACGTTTATGGCTTCCCGCTTCCCTGCCCCCAGACTGTAGGGTCACTTTTGATGGAGGCAAAAGAGCTCTACTATTAGTGGAAAAGCCACCCTCCTTCAGCACATGTTTTCACTGGTAGGATGGTGCTGCTGGACATGCTTTTTCCTTCCATGTGCTAAGCTAGGAAACCCATTACCAGGCAACTGGCGCTGCAGTTACAAAGCCTTCAAGGGCCTGTGATAGAACCTCATGGATACCCCAGGATCATCAGTCTGAATCCAGGTCGTGGGGACTGTCATAGCCAAACTCCTTCTGAACATCCAAAGGGTATTTGCTCCATATCTGTGGTCTGCTGTTGCCTCTTTCTTCTTCACTGAGGCTGCTGTAGTCATCAGAGCCTGGAATGAGATAACAGAAATGGGCTCCAGCTGTACGCTTTCTTTTAGGAGATCGTGAGAGCCCCTTCCCTTCTCAAAAAGGTCTGTTTTTTTTTTTGTTCCCCATTATAAATACTTGTTCAATAAAGAGAATTCAGAACATTTAAAATAAAAAAACATATTCCTACCATCTAAACGAAGTCTGCTAACACTGGAGTACTTTGTCATTTCCCCCCTAAGTATAGGATTTTTTTTTTTTTTTTTTGCTGTATTAGTTGTTATCGTATCATAATTTTGAACCTTGCCCTTTTTTAACAGATAGGCATTTCCCTCAATAGAATATTCCATACTTTAATTGTTCCTCCATTAACAGACACCAAGAAATTCTTTTTGTTGGCACTAGAACCTCTCTAGTACTTAGACTGAAGTAGGGACAGGGACAGTAGATGTTTCGAACCCACATCTGACTTACATTATAGCTTGAGAAGCCCTGCTGGAAACACTGGTCTGTGGGTCCCCTACAGTTACAATCTCTTATGGCTGAGCTACTGGAGCTCAATGGCAGAGAAAGAAAGCCAGTTAAGATGGACCTGTCAGCTGTGTTCATGCCTCAGTCTTAGATCCCACCACCACCAGTCCTTCCCCATCCAAGGCTGTCATCCACCTACCTCTGGAATCTTCATCTCTGTCACTGCTCTCCTCCTCTTGGTACTCATTGCGCCAATTATTCTCACTGTTCTCATCATCTTCATCTTCATAAATGTCTTCTGATTGTTGGTCATCATTCACCTGCACATTTCCATATAAATGTAAGCCAAAACATCTAAGGTTTTAGTTTGGGGGAAGCTATGAGCAGACCAACTTGGAGTTGTCCTTTAAGGGTGCCATGTGAAAAAGAGGCAGCCTTGGACTTAATTTGACTCTGCTTCACAAGAGGCCACACTTAAGATATAAGAGGGAGACACTGGCCTTACTCCACTCACAAGTCTAGCTTCAGGCACCACATTTCTGGTGGGACAGACAATTCCACCAGAAGGGAATGCACCAGGGTAGGAGGGAGAGACAGTTCTGAGTAGGTGATGGCAGTGATCTTCTAACTCTCCAAGGGCAGCCAGGTGAGATGGATTATACAGATTACGGGTGATTACAAAGCTCAGAACCAAAACCCAAGTGTGAGGGCTGCAGGAAGGCAAGAGGAGGGGCTATGAATGACCAAGGTGGGTGCCTAAGATTATAGTTGTAGTGTAGGTATAGAGTAAGGGTTTTCTCTCATAATAAGAGTATGATAGGTATTATCTTAATTTATTTGTTGTACAAATAATGTCAGGAAGTTGGCTTTCTTAATCCAAGGTTTTCCTCTTATACAATTGAACAAAAGGTTTTGTTCTCATTCATGTTAAGAATTTCTGCTTTTATTTTGTCTTTATTATAAGCCCCCATACATTTTTCCTCCCAAGATTGGAAGGTATAAACAATAAAGATACTGCAAGCCTTGTAAAAGGTTCCTTAAGAGCAAAAA
Organism: Eonycteris spelaea; assembly: GCA_003508835.1. NCBI lineage: Eukaryota > Metazoa > Chordata > Mammalia > Chiroptera > Pteropodidae > Eonycteris > Eonycteris spelaea. The sequence continues at coordinate 172,955 of PUFA01000026.1, read as the reverse complement.
TTATCAATGTAGACTTTCTCCCGAAATTCCCTGTACTAAACCCAGGTTCCTAGATGTCATTTAGAATAAATTTTTCCTTTTAAGCAAGGACAAGAACTAAGAATGTTGATCATGATTGGAACTCAGGGGGCAAAGTACCCTGACTCGAGAGTTGCTTAGGCTGCCACATGCCCCTCATCCTCGTGGGTCCACTTACCAGCTCCCACTCCTGGCTGTAGGGCTGCACAGAGAGAATGTTCTCAATCCATCCCGGAGTGGCCATCTCCAAGTAGTAAATGTCATATACATAGTCATCCTTCTTTTCCTCCTGGTGCCCGACTCTTGGTCCATTTCCAGATACAGTCAACCGCTCACGGATCAATTCTACAGAATTGCAGAGGATCACATCTGGGTCAGATGCCTGTAAAGAAAATAGCAGATGGTAACATGCATGAGATAAAAACATGGATGTTCCAAGAGAAGGAACCTAAGAGTTGGGTGAAGGAAGCCTCACTACAGTCTCTATGTAAGATTCAACATTTATCTCCATGACCTACTAGTCTCCTCTTAATTAGTTATGAGATTAAAAATAAACAAGTATCTCTTTAAAAAAAAAGGTAACATGTAGTTTTTTTGAGATAGAAACGTATACAATAGCCTCCTACTCTTTTGTGCTCGGCTGATGCAAGAGCACATGCGCAGACTGGCCTGAGGAGAGGGAAGGGCCAGCAGAGCTGGTGAATCTTCCCCTAGGTCTTCCTGAGCTCCTTTGGTATGATGTTCTCCCCTTGGAGATCTGCAGGCCCACAGCAGCACCTCTATAGCTGACCCCCAAATGGGTCTGCATCTTGTGTGGCCTATAGGGACCAAAGGGCAATTCCTGGGCTCTGATGACCACTACCAACCACCACCTACCACTTGCCTTGTCCACAATGGCATCCTGCTTTTAATCACAAACCAAGAGTGGATTCTCTTGTAACTCTTTTCCTGTTAGAAAGACTAGCTCAAGATGAATTGCCCCAGAATGGAAGTGGACCAGGTAAGATGTGCCCCAGGGGCAACAGGCTGTGTTATCCAGGGTACAGAGGTCAATTTGGAAACCAAGGAACATGCAACAAATGACTCCTTTCAATAGGTTCATCAAAGGAGGCTGTGCAGCTCAAACCAGACACCATATGGGGAAGGGCACCCCATAGCCAAAGCAGACAAGGGGAGACCAATGCTCTCTATCACAGGCTAATGGGAATCGGTTCTTTGCTCCAAAGTAAAAAGGAACTAGAGATGTCAGTTTTTGTGCAGACTCTTAACTAATCTCAAAGCTGTTTATAAGGAAAGTTCTGGCTCCTACTCACAAGTCCCCAGCCCCAAGTCCAGCAAATTATGCAGTGATTTTTTTTTTTTGCTATATATTTTTTCAAGTTTCCTATATAGTGTTTTCATAAAAGAAAATTATTTAAGTCTAGTCTCTGTATATGCTTACCCATATTTTCAATTATACTACATATCGCATTTTCTACCATTAAACACTTAAGTTCTTTCCCATCTTCCCAGTCTTCATGGTTATTAATTTAAAAGTCTAGTTGTGTAGTCAATTTCTCAGTCATAATTTTAACCTCCATATACAATGTTGCAATGAATGTGTAGTTTCCTGCCATTTGAAAAATGGAGATAAAAGTACCTACCTCATAGGATTTTTGAGATGATTAAATGAGTTAAATGAAAATATAACAAGTATTTAGCACAATACTTGATGCATTGTAATTACTTAGTAAACCAACAGCTTTTGTTAATCACAGCTGTTTGCTAGGATAAACCCTCGAGGTGAGATTACTAGATAAAATGAACTGAATCACTTTTTCGGATTAAGTAGTAATCTATTAAGCAGTACTTTATTTGCTTAAAATAAATGGTGTCAATTTAAAGATAAACCCACTGTAATGTGGCACAGAAATGCTATCACTAATTTGTAAATTTCTTTAGATTTTTGGATGGCTTTAGAGTTCAAATATAAAAATAAATTTAAATGGTCTTAAAATAGGCCCCAAGCTTTTGGATTCTTGATACGTAAAGCCATGCTGCTTTCCAAAAGACTTGCATCAGTTTTAAGCACTACGTCATGTACCATTTTAATCACAGCTTTGCAACAACCTTTCCCCTGCTAGTCTTAGTAGGCATAAAACCTCAAGTTTGCTTTCTGCCTAAATTCATGGTTTTAAAATAATTACTCTGCAAACATTTTTGATGTGTTTATAGTTTGAATGCATTGTTGGGACATCTGTGTTCACATCCTTCAGTTAATCTTTTTTCTTAAAAATTGAACTATTTATTTGATTCCACTTAACACTGGTTTACTTTAAAAAACTATCTGACTGGTAACTCATGAATTACTTTTGGTAAAAGGTGTGGCTATATACAGCAGTCCCCAGGCCTTTTTGGCACCAGGGACTGGTGCTCCTATGAGAATCAATGCCTGATGATCTGAGGTGGAGCCTAGGTGGTACTGCAGTATTGTTAGAGGTGGGCATCTAGAGCTGGGGAGCGGCTGCAAACACAGATGAAGCTTCCCTCTTCGCTCACCTCGTGCTGTGCTGCCAAGCCTTGACTGGTCAGCAGCCTGGGGATTGGGAACCCACGGCTATAGATATCATGCTCAAATTGCTACCTAGCTATACTGGCACCATGATTAAATAAGTTCTACTTGATGTATTTTGAATCAAAATTTCATTTTGTAAAGTTAAAAAAATATTAAAAGGACTGAAAAAATTTTTAATGCTTATGATGAGGGGTCATGTCTTAGGCTGAGAATTTTCTATTTCTATGATCTGCATGCAGACTTTTTTTTTGGAAGTGAGGTACAAAACACATTAAATGTAATGTAGTGTTAATAACACTAATTAAGTGTGCATTCTAGATCTAAATCTCCTCAAACTTGATATGCTTCCCAGGACTACTACTCTTTTAACCTTCTTTTGATGAGTTTTCCTATCTGCTCTATCTTTACCTTGCTCAAAATCCTCCAGTAATTCCCCAGTTCAGGATGAAAAGGCCATGTGTCCTAAGAAAGTACCTACAGGATCTAGTAGACATCCTTGCCCCAAATTCTATTCTCCCCTAGATGACTGGGCTCCAGGCATACTGACCCTGAAACACACCAGACAAACTTGGCTACAGAGCCTTTGCACTTACAGGTCCTCACACTGGAATGCCTCTCCCCAAGATTTACACAATGCCCTGCCATTCATTTCCTTCAAGTCTTCACTCAAATGTCATTTTTTTCATTGAGACCTCTGAAATGGAACCACTCTTTCCCTGCGTTGTTCCCCTCCATCCCTCTTATAGCCCATATCACCATCTGACACAGAATTTATTTGATTACTGTTTTTCTCCTTAACCTGAATGCTAAGTCCTCAGTGCTATATCCACAGAACCTAAAACCAATGCCTGGCACTACTGGGCACTCGGTAAATACTCGCTGAATGGATAAACTAATCTGTAAAAATTAGTAATCAAACCGGATAGATCATCCATCAATAAAAAGTGAAGCCCTGTGCATCTTCTTTACTGTGTGCTTATTTAGCGCCCAGACTCCTGGTGCTATCCGTCCATGGCCCAGCTTTCCTCCCGGCGTCTACTTACATCGCAGGAACCTGCGGCAGCGGCCTCTGAATCATCTTCATGGACCAGGTCGAATAGCTGGAAGCCTACGTCGTCGGCAGCTTCTAGGTTTCCGGGCGTGTCCTCAGACTCTAGGCCACCCGAAGGAATCCCTGAGGATCGGCGGCTAGAGACGACTCTGTAGCGGCCCTCCTGCCGGATCTCCCGAACCGACGTGCGGAGGTCGCGGCGGATACGCTGCTGGCTGCCCTGTGATGGGCGTAAGGCGGCCCGCACAAGCGGCTGGACAGGCTCCTCCTGGAGGGAGGTAGGGGAGGGGAGCCAGCGTAGGAAGGGGTTCGTGTGGGATCAGGGATACAATTTCACCTCGGTTGTCTCTAAGATCCCCTCCACACCGGCTCCATCCCTACCCAATAAATACCTGGGAGCGCACGGTGGCCACCAACTGGAATACATTATTCTCTGCTGCCCTCTCCAGACCCTCGGGGGGCGTCTTTTGGGCCGCCAACTGGACTGCATCGCTCCGGAGACGTTTACATGCGAGGACAAGAGCTTCAGCGGGCTCCGCGCTGCGCTTCCGCTTCACGCGGAGGACAGCTGCCCTGCCAGCCTCCATAGCAGCTGCCGCGGAGCACTGTGGGGGATGCTGGGGGCGGACGGGAGAGCCTGTAAGTTCCGCTTCCGGCCTGCTGCCCCTGGCACGCTCAGCCGGTGCGGGAAGGTCTGCGCTCACGCTGGCCGCGGCAGCGTGGCCGTGGCGGCGGAAGTGAACGGAGCGGTTCCCGCTGCCGGTGAGGCGCTGGGCGGTTTGGGAAGGTGTGGTCGCGTTTGGAGTCCCGGGTGCAGCCAGCATCCTGTCCTCAGCACCAGGGCCTGGTGTGGGCGTACTCCGAACGTGGGGTACGCATCTTTTCAGGACTCTCGACCACCTTTGTAGAATCAGCAGCCTGGGACGGCTCGGAGCGCTTGGGCTGGCGGGAGACCGGGGTTGCAGGCAGGCCGCGGCTCTGCCCGCCTCTCGGCTGATTGCCGCTTGCTGGGCCCGTGGTGGAGCACCTCCGCGGTGACCTGGATCATAGGACATACCCAGAGTCTCCCCTCAGCTACAGAGACCTGCAGCGCAATCATAAGGAGCTCGAAACATCGACCTCTAACAGGGCCACGGTTCTCTGATTCAGAGAACTGCCGATGGGCTCGCCTTTCTCAATCACTGTCTGAAGTACGTAGTTAGAAGCCAATTTATTCACCACACACTAGCCAGAACTGCCCTGTAAAAGCGAACCCCTGACATGGAGAATCTCCTGTTTAAAACCCTTCAGGAGCTCCCAGTGTGTTTAATATAAAATGCAAAAACCTTTCCAAAGCCCACACTTCATCTATCATTTCTTCTGCTCACACTCTTTCAGTCACTCAGTTTTTGTCAGTTTTTGCTTATGCACCGAGTTCTTTCCACATTAAGGGTTTTTCTTGGAATAACTGGGGTAAGGATTCCTGAAATATAAGTACTACTCTTCCCCAGCTTTTAACCTGGCTTGTCTTGCAGGTCTCAAATGCCGCCTTCCATAATCTTGTTACTCTCATAGGCATCTTGTGTATTTCCTTTCTAGCATTATAGTCTGTAATTGTTTATATTTGGTTTCTCCCCCATTAGAGACATATTTAGGAGGCCAGGGACCTACTCTGTCTTGTTTATGGTTGTCCTCCAGTCCCTAACATAGTGTCTTGGCATATAGAAGATACTTAGTAAATTTTGAATGAATGAACCAAACATCATCTTTGTAATCTGACCAGTAATTCAGTTCGAGCTTGGCATGGTTCAAGTTCACAGCTCTTCGAGAATGAGGGGGGGGTCAGAATATCTCTTGAATCTGGAGTGCGGGCCCCTTAGGGAGAGGACAGATCATAATAATAGATGAAGGGATTTATCCGTAGAACATATAGTGCTCACCCAGAGAGGTTAGAGGACATGGTTCCCATCCTCAAGCGTTCATTTAGATTTATGTGAAACCAATGATTTCTCTACAGTTCCGAAAGGACACTGATCCTAGTTATAACCTCAGCAACAATGCAGACAAAAATGGAATTCCCCAGATTAAAGTTCTTTACTACACTCTTAACCTTTAAATGACTTTGGAATTGATTCCACATGGACCACAGGGTAAGGGTTTCTGGATCCTCCAGAGTATGGACCCTACCAACATTTTTGACTCCTTCAGTTTCATGGCAGCTTAACTGGTTTATTCACTGTACATGACTATAAACCTGTCTAATCTGGTGTAGTGCCACCTCCTCACACCTACCTAAAATCTACTCATCCTTTAAGCCTTCCCTGAACATTCAGCAAGACATCATTTCTTTCTACTACAGCATTTGTTGGACAAAGTTTTCTAAAGCACATTACAGATTCTGGTAGTTCTAGATACTCTGTCTTTTTAAAAGAAATATGAGATGTGCAGAGCTGAGTCTCGCAATGGGTTTCAAACTAGGTTGCAACCCATTGGTAAGTTATGACATCCAATTTAGTGGATCATGATCAATTAAATAAAATTGAAATAGGGTGAAATATATCAGGGCCTTGACCATAGGAAGGGTAAATATTGTTTTTTGAAATTTTATATGTGCGTGTGCATGTATTGTGTCCCTGTGTAAAGTACATTTCTTGTGGGGTTGTCAGAAGGTTTGAGATTAGAGGATAGATATGCTGAGATTTTACAAGTAGCATTTTACCAAAAGACAAATTGACATCTTTGAATCAGGGTAGTGACTGCCTGAGTCTTTTCAGAAAAGATTGTTTTCCATCCGCTTGTATGAATTCAATGTTTAGTCTAGATCATTTCAAAAGAAAGTAACTCTGGCCAATAAGATGCCTCAGGAATGGTTAGGGGACCTCCACCACACAAGCAGGTTTCCTGAAGATGGATCAGTGTTTAACAAGAAATGAAGGAGAGTGTGGAGCACTTGCTGTTTTCTGAATGGTAAGAGGGAGGGCATTGGGAGAGCCTGTACCTGCTAAGAAGGGCCTTCAGACTTTGAGCTTTGGTGTTCCTCTGTCTCTCAGAAATAGATTTCTTTGCAGGGAAAGCTCATACAAAACATTTTATCTGGTGACATGTATTTGAAGCAAAAATTGTTTTTGATGAAAGATTTTAAAAAATTTCTTTTAAAAATAAGTATGGAGTGGATAAGTAATCATAAAAAATAGCAAGGCATAAAGAATGACAATGTCATGAACACCTGTATTCCCACCACTCAGAAAAAGAACAGTATTATTTTTGAAGTCCCCTGTGTGGCCCTCCTTGATCTCATCTTTTTCCCTTCCCTCTTAAAGGTAACCACTATCCTTATTCCTTGCTATGTTTTTTTAGTGTGATTCCTGAAGAATATGTTCTGTTTTGTATAATTGTAAATTTTATATAAATGTAATCATGTTTTCTGTGATTTGCTTTTTGAGGGGGGGCTCAACATTGTATTTCTGGGATTGTCCGTGTTTGGTATAGCTGTGACTTACATGTTTAGATGTTGGTTTACCTAATTTGTTTGAATTGCTCTATCTTTGTATTTTTCCTTAAATAAGTGTTTAGTACCCTGAGGCAGTATTGATGGCACTCCTTTACTACCACCCCAGTTTCTCTTTGTTCTCCTTTCCTACTATCCCTTTCCTCTGCTTTATTTCCCGTCTCACCTGCCTTCACCTGAGGCTGCACCCAAATGCACCTGTGAGGCTCTTTTGACCCTGTTGGAATCCCTGAGGACTGCTGAAGTTTCCAGATAGCTTTTTGAACTTACGTATTATAGTTTTTGGTCTTCTCTGCAGACTGGAAAACCACATAACTCTTGCTGGAAAGATTCAAATAATGATTAACCAACTATTTTCAATGGCTTTGACATTTTTATCAAATTTTTTCCTTTTGTTTTCTTGCCTTTTAACATTTTTTTTTTCTTCCACATTCTTGGGCATTATAATGTGAATAGATTTCTGATGATCTGACCTGTCCACAAGACGTGAACTGGCAAGGCTGCTTTAGGCTGCTTTTCTCTGCTAAAACCCAGGAACTGATTAGCACCATGAAGGTCTTCTGTGGGCGAGCTAATCCGACCACAGGATCCGTGGAGTGGCTGGAGAAGATGAGCACTATGATTACCACCAGGAGATTGCCAGGTAACAAGGATGTGTTCACAGTTGGCTGTAGCTGGGTGCACTTGATCTCAAAGCAAATGCCTTGGAATCCAGCCTGAGTGTGGAATAGGCTGTCACCCAGTGCTTCCGATCCGGCAGGTGTTGGTCAGGAGCAAGTGTGCTCAGCTAGGTAGGTTTGTGTGGGAGTTAGGCTGAGTCATGCTTGTGAGGGGAGTCAGACATTCTGTCGAAGCCTTACCAGACGATCTATCTAGTGGCAAAGAGGACCCAAGGTTCAGTAGTAGTAGTAGAATTTATGAAACTTAATCATTCACTTGTGTCACTGAAATAGTGACACATTCCTCATATGGTTAACTTCTTGGAAAAGTGAAAAATGCATTTTTCCCTTTAAAGGGATGTTTAAATGTATGTGAGTTACTATTATTTAGCAATCTTTGAGTGCATGCAACATGCCAGCACTGTGCTAGGGCTGTGAATACCAAAATGAAGAAGTTAAGGTTCCCATCTTTAAGAAGCAGGCATTTTTGTGGAAGACACAGACATATAAAAAATTACAGTGTAGTTATATAAAGGCCAGTGGAAATGGGCATAAAAGTTCATGGAGGCAGTAAGAGCCAGCTGGGCTAAGCATGATCGAATGATTTCCCAAATCTAAATGGAGGGAAATTGCTTTCTGAGCAGCAGGGATTATGTGTAAACTTCCTAGATGAGCTGGTCCGGGGAGCGGCTGGCAGTTCGATGTGCTAGAGTGTGGTTCAAAAGTAGGGCAATGGTGAGAGAAGGTAGGCGGGAGGTCATGTTATAAAGAGTGGTAGCAATATGCAGGAAGAGGAATATGAGTATATGTCTGGGCTCTGTCATTTAATTCTGTGCCATTGATCAAGCGATTTCTCTGAACCTCAATATAATAATATATTTCTCAATATATGATATATGTCTCAGTGTAATATACATCTCATAATACCTTTATTGTAGGATTGTTTGATGATTGAATGAAATACAATGTCTGACACAGAATAAGGACTCAAAATACTACTTTCTAAAAATTCTGGACGTTATTTTCTGAGTGCTTGAGATGTTAAACGGGAGGAAAAGAATTAGGTTACATTTTGGAACACTCACTGAGAGCAGTGTGGAAGGTGGGTTGGAGGGAGTGGAGACCCTTGGATGGATTTTGCAACCCCAAAGCAGAGGCAGTAGAGGTGGAGAGAGGAGGAGACAGCTTTGAGGGAGCTTGAGTTTGATCACTCATTGGATGCAGTGATTCAGGAAAGAGAAAATTCAAGCAGCATCAAGATTTCTGGTTAGTGGCTAGGTGGATGGAGCTGTCGTCTGCTGAGAGGGAGAACACAGGAGGAACTGCTGGTGTTGAGGAAGGAAAGATGACGGAGAGTAGGTATTTGGACATCCAGTAGGGATGCCAGTGGGCAGATATGTGGGTCTGGAGATAATTTGCAGTTATTCGAGTTGAAACTGAGGCTTTTAAAAGGGGTGTGGAATGAGAAAGGTGGAGGGCTGACGGAGGAGTCCTGGAATAGCTGAGGAGGCAGGAGAACCAGGAGGGAATGGCCAGAATGGAAAGGAGGAAAGCGTTTCAGGAAGAGGCAGCATCCAGCACGGTCAGAGAGCCCTGGATGTTAGCGGTTGGAGTGAGCTGCTGGTGCTTAGGGAGAGTGATGGCAGTGGAGTGGTGGAGAGTGAGCGGATGGTGAGGCAGGGAGGATGGGGAGTGAAAAAGTCTCTTCTAAAGTGGAGAAAGGGAGAAAAGACCATATTTGAACTAAACATTCACAGCTGGGTTCAGATGTAACAACTTTGGTGTGCCGTAAAAGTGTTGTGCTCCTCAGAGTGTAGAGGAAGGGGTGCCTGTGTCACAGTTGCCTGGAGCAGCAGTTCAAGAGATTTCTAGACTTCCAGCCCTGTCTTCTGGATCAGAATCTTTGTGTGTGTTTTGGGAATCTACATTTAAAAGAAGTTCTGCCATGACTGATGTTAACCGGAAGCTGGAGGTCCTCTGTTTAGAATGCCTTGGCTCTCACCTGGAACTCTCAGAAAGTATCTTTGGGCTGGGCCTGCTGATTTCTGCAGGCTAATCCTGACCTTACCGGAAGTTTTCAAATTTATAAATTGCTACAATAGAAAATATGGATAAGCAACTCCCTTTAACACTCTGCAATTTGGTGAACGCTTAGTTTTCCTGTTGGCAGAAGGGTGAGTGCTGGGCATGATACCCGTCACGTGTACAGCAGGTGTATGCTGTTCCTTTCCTCAGTTCTTCCTGTTGTTACATCTGTGATTATCCCAAAGTACAAGTGTATGCAAGATAATGTTAGTGTTAGACAAATTGAGTCTGAGTTATTCTGAGGAAAAAAATGTATGATATGTAACATGATCAGTATGCTAGTGGCTTTGAAATTACTGTGACAGGGCAAACTACCAGAGCATTCTTGGGCCTGAGGTTCTTTGCTAAAAATAAGCATCTGTCAGATTTTTTTCTGCAGTACTGGAGAATACAGCATATAACTATGAAAATAGTTTAAAATCAGCCTAGATGTTTGTTGTCTGATTTAAGAATACATTTATATATGTGAATATACTCATATGTCAATGTATGTCATTATTAGCAAAGGTTTCTGACTTGTCCTTTTTTTTTTTTTTAAGATCTTCTTATGCTGATATGCTGCATGACAAAGACAGAGTAAGTGTAAAAGGAAACCATTATCTTTTAAACATTTTTTTTTTATTTTTTGGAAACCATTATCTTGATGTGGGGTTCTAAAACCTTGGATTACAAGCAGTTTAAAAACTCCCGCTGAAGGCCTGATGTTAGAATGATGCTGGGAGTCAGTATGGTGGGAAATCAGTATGGAGGCTGGGTCCTACTTTTGGCTCTGTTCTTTACCTGCGTGTGACTTTGGAGAAAACATGGAACCTCCGTGGACCTTGTTTATTAGGATTTAAAATGAGCAGGGTGTACTAGCTGATCTCCGTGATATTCTCTAAATAAAAATTCTCTAATTATATGATGTATCACATTGTATAGTCAGTTGTAATTTAAAAATAAAATCTCTAGAGGTCACTGTAGACTATTCTGTAAAGCAGATTTGGCTTTCATTGCAGAATTATATCTCAGCTTTCCTCTTTGATTTTTCTTTTATCTGAGTTTTCTTTTATCTGAGTTAGGGACTGCTGCAGTTCTTGTCTTATGAGGTTAACAACCCAGAATTTCCTGGTCTATCAGAGTGCTTGACCATTTCGTCCAGATGGTTTGGAAGGTAGGAGGCTTGAAGGAGAAAGATGCAGGACCAAGCTTAAAAACTGCACAGTGCAGAGCAGGAGGGGCATCACGAATGTGACAAGGGTGGTCATGGGCCATTTCGTCTTCTTCACCCAGCCCTGGTTAACTGCTCAGCCTACCTACTTCTTGGACACACTGTGACAGAACGAACTTTCTAAGTATCATTAGTGTCAGGCTATACAAAAGGCACTATGTACCTTCCTAATTTAAATCAGATGCTGAGAACCTTTCATGAACTGTTGGGGAATTATAGAATGTGGAATGGATATTGTTCTCGTCATTTGTCTTCTTCTCTAGCTTAATAGTCTTGGCTTCTTGGACTCTCGTGGCTGTTAGCCGCTCAGATTTTAGTGTTGTCTACACAGAGGGTCCTTTTCGCTCCAGCTTCCAGGGTATTTGGACAAATGGTGTTGCCATCCGTCCAGTCAGCCAAGCCCAAAGGATGGCACCTTTTCCTTCATCTGAACCTCTAATCTGTCGTCACATTCTATGGATCTTTCAACCTCACTGCCTGCTTGGCCCTCGTTTACAGGGGTTGGCCCCTCTTTTCTATCCTCTACATAGCAGCCCAAGGGGTCTTTCTGAAATGCCAATCTGACCATGTTACTCTTCACTTAAAACCCTTCAGTGCCTCTCACTGCTTTCGAGGTAAATTCAAGCCCCTTGGCGGAACATTCATAACTCTTCATTATTTAACCTTTAACTTCCGCTTTCCTCTCTCCATGAGAAAATGGGATCAGATGCTGGTTAATGGCAGAGCCAAGATAAACACGTTTCTCTATACTTTAGCATGGTGTCGTACATTTTTTGTTTTGTTTTTTAGGACACTTTCATCATTTCATAAAATTATCTCATGCCTGGTTGGAGTCAATCTCGGTGCCCATCCTAGCCCCAGGCAGCCACTGATCTGCTTTCTCTCTGTATAGTTTTGCCTTTTCTATAACTTTCACATTAATGAAATCATATGATATGTATCTTATATGTCTTTTCATCATGTTTTTAAGGTTCATGTTGACTATGTATTGGTATTCATTCCTTTTTATTGCTAAGTAATATCCTATTATATGAATATACTATATTTTGTTTATTTACTGGTTGATGGACGTTTGGATTGTTTTCAGCTTTGGACGATTTTGAATTTTGAATAGTCCTGTTGTAAACCTTCACATACAAGTCTTTGTGTAGACACGTGTTTTCATTTCTTTCTGGCAGATATATAAGAGTAGAATTGCTGAGTCTATGTGCTGAACATACATTTAACTTTGTATTTGTAATTTCCATTTTTCTAATGACATGCTTTCAGACGTCTTTTCATGTGCTCATTTGCCATCTCTCTGTATATCTTCTTTGGTGAAGCTACAGTAACGAACATGGGGTGACTCTTGATGGACATCTCCGCTGCCAGAGTGCCTTTTAAGAGGCCTCTGATTTCCCTGTAGTATCTTCAAACTTGGGAATTAAAAAGTGAAGCTAATTTAATAGGTGTCATTCAAAAAGTACGTCACCTCTGGTTTACTATTCAGGATGATGCTTATCAGGGTTCTCAGGTGGTCAGCTAACTCAGGGGCTGGCCTGAAACTCCCAGGCCTGCTTCCAGCCCTACTCCTGTAGCCTCACAGCCACAGCTGCCCAGAGAAACAGTGGCCCCTGCTTTTTAGGGATATAGTGTAATTTGATGGTCATTTTCCTAGTTCAACAATTTTAACAATTGCCATACTGATTTTTTTTAACTTTTTTTTTATAGTAGGAAGCACATAACGTAAAATGCCATACTGATATTATCCAAGACATAAATGCACTTACTTTATATATCAAATAGTTCTATAAGGCTTATTGTGAAAAATAGCAGTCCCCTGGTAAATCATTTCCCAAAGACAAAACCTTTTCATGTTTAACCTCAGAGGCCACCTTGTTTCTTCTCTCTGAGCTGTTTGTTTTGTGTTTAAACCCATATTTAAATAGCTGTTATCTATGGAATGCCCACTGTGAGAGCTAAGAATTTGATTTTTATTCACCTTCTTCCAACTTGTCCCTCTTTGCCCCCAAAACTGTTATAAGTTTTTGCTAGGTCAGTATTAGTGTCTCAGTAGGCAAGTCACTTAAAACTCCTTGTGCCTCTGTCTTCTCATCCGTAAAGTAAGGATAACAATAGCACTTCCTTTAAAAGGTCGTTAGTTAAATTCATGTTTACTTTGTTACAACTATATAAACACTATTCACACTTGAGCTATGTGATATACTCTGATTGGTTTTCCTCTCTTGCATAACTCTATTAATAATTATCTTATTTTGGCTTTTTTTTCTTCCCCCAATTGACTAAATGTTTTTTCAGAAGGAAAGGTCAAACAATCAGCTCTTCTATCAGTTTATCTTCTTGGAGAGTATCTCTGGGGTCATTTTGACCTGCTCCAGTCTGGACCCAGTGCTTTTCTAGACCTGCCGTGTATCTGTCGGCCTGGCATTTTTTATTGTCCTGCGGCAGAGTTCCTTCACTTCTCTTTTTCTATGGGACCTTCCATTTCCTAGATCCCATGTCTTCCTGTGCGGTTAACTCTTTTTGGTGAAGCACACCTTCCTCAGTTTCCTGTGAGAGGGTACGTTGGGAGATAAGGTTTTTGAGACTGACATATCTAAAATCTTATTTTTCTATCCTTACACTAAAGACTTAGGCTGAATATGATTTCTAGTTTGGAAATCACTTTAGAATCTTGACATAATCATTTCATTTTCTTGTAGAGTTCGGTGCTACTATTTTGAGGTCTGGTACCATACTTACTTTAAAAACTTTAATCTTTCAAAAACTTCAAAAATATGTAATTCAAAGGAGTATAAATAAAAAAGAGTATTAAATACGTATGTGCAATTTAAAGAAGAAGAATAAAATGCTCATAGTCACCACTCACTTTAGGAAATAGAACGTTACTGTCACAATTCCCTTGTCTACTCCTTGATTATGTTCCTGGCTCTGGCCCAGAAGTTTCCACTGTTTTGAATTCTGTATCAGTCATTCCCTTGCTTTTCTTTATAGTTTTATCACCTACTTTGTATTCTTAAAAAAGAAATTATTTTGCCTGTTTTTGAACTTTAAATAATGGAGCTATACCGTGTTTATTCTTTGTGACTTGTCTTTTTGCTCAGCCTTGTTTTTGAGATTCATTTATTTTGCACGTAGCTGTAGTTCATTCATTTTCACTGCTGTATGGATTCCATTGTGTGACTGTGTCATTATTTACCCAATCTTCTGTTTCCAGCTTCTTGCTGTTGTTAAGTAGTGCTGCTGGAACATTGTATATACTCTGGTACACTTATTGTAGGTTGTAGACTCTTGGGAGTGGAATTGCTGGGCATTTGGGTGTGTTCATCTCTGCTAGGTAATGTCAATTCTTTTCCAAAGGGACATGCCAGTTTACACTTTCACTGCGTGTTTATGATATTTCTTATTGATCTACATCCTTACCAGTATTTGGTATTAATTGATTTTTACATTTTTACAATCTGGTAGGTTTGAACTAATCTCTTGTTATAGATTTGACTTGCATTCCCCTGATTACTACTGAACATGAGCTCTTTTCATTTGTTTATTGGCTATTTATGTTTTCTCTTTTATGATTTAGTAATTTATAAGAGTTCTTATATATTCTGGGTACAAATCTTGTCAGTTGTATGTATTGCAGATGTCTTTTCTGAGTTCCTAGGTTTTTTTTTTAATCTGATAAACACGAGTTCTTAAGTTCATGTCAAATTTATTTCATATTTCCTTTGTCAGTTGGTGCTTTTTGTCTCTCATTTAAGAAATCCTTCCCTTTGCAAGGTTTTAAAGGCCATTGCTGATTTATAAAATTTCAATTGATTTTTATTTATTGATTTAGAATCCTGTAACCTTTCTAAGTTCTCTTTATTTAATAATTACCTGTATAGGTATTTGGATTGTTGTTGTTTGGCATTCGTCTCATCTGTGAAAAATGAGTTTATTTTTTTTTTCTAGACCTTATTCCATTTCTTCTTGCTCTAGTGTGTTGGGTAGAATCTCTATAAAATGTCTACTTCATCTAATTTTTTAAAAGGTATATTTGCTAAAAGTTGTTCACATTATCCTTTAACCTCTTTAATACCTGTGCTGTGCATACTGTCACAGCCCCCATCACCACCCTTCCTTTCCTTCACACTTTCTGGTTACTTGTACCTCTTCTCTCCCTCTACCTTTTTGTATTAGTCTTTTGAAATAATGAACTTCTATCCTTGTTAATCTCTGTATTTGTTTCCTAGTTTGTTAATATTTGTTCTTTATTTTTATTCATCTGCTTAGTTGAGATTTATATTGGCGTCCTTTTTCTAATTTTTGAGGTGGATGCTTACTTCATTTTTTTGTCTTTTTTAATACATTTCTCTCCAAATATTGCTTTAGCCATCCCATGAGTTTTGATATGTAATTTTTTTATTATTCAGTTCTAGATAGTTTCTAATTCTTTTTTTTTATTTTATCTTATAGATTTAGAATTTCTTAATGTTCAAAATCTTTTTTTCTTTATATTTTTGTTATTGAGATTTCTAACTTGATTGTATGGTGGTCAGAGAATATGGTCCTTTTGATACCAGTCCTGTATTATCTGTTGCTGGATAACAAATTATCTCAAAGTTTAATGGCTTAAACTGAGGGTGTAGAACTGCTTAAAGCAGTTATTATCTCACAGATTCTGTGGGTGAGAAATCTGGGCTTCACTTAGCTGGGTGCCTCGGCCTGGGTCTCTTGCAGGCTGTGCTCAAGGTGTCAGCTGGTATTATTGTCATCTTAAGGCGCACCGGGGGTTGTTCCATTTCAATTGTTGGACTTTTTAATATTCCTTACTAACTTGCCAGGTCATCAGCACATTTAAAAGGATTTACAAATGTGTTCCCATGATTTATAGTTATTTTCAACAGAAGGATCAGGGTACTTATTCAGTAAACTCTTAGAGATGGAAAATATTTCTGGGAAGTTACTAAAGACATGAACTAAAAACCTTCATGATGCAAAGAAATCATTTCCTGAGGCAGGAAAATGTATTTTAGACATGGAAGCTGTATGAATTGGAGTCCAGTAAGGAAACCAAAAGCCAAATTACGTATTTCAACAGAGGGAATTTGTTATGCAGGTGTGGGAGGACTGGGAAAAGATGAGCGCACTGAGGTAAACCGTTGGTTGTAAAGGCAGGAAGCAGTTACCTTGCCTACGGCTGGGGAAGCAAAGGGAGAAGGTTGGGGTTTTTAGAACCTAGAAGCGTGGAGGAGAGGCCTTGTGGGGCTGGTGCTCCAATCTCAGAGCGGGATCTCTGCTGAGAGCCGCTGCTACCTCAGAGAGTCTGGAAGAGAGGCTGTTTAGGGGTCCTGGCAGGATCTGGCTTCTGGAACCAGCTGCGACTCCTGGGAAGACACCGATGAGAGCAGCAGCCATACAGGAAGGAACAAGCTTTCTCCCTTCTCCTACCTTCCAGTCACCTTGTAGTTTCCCCTGTTTCCGTACCTAACAGCTGGAAAAAGAAGGTGTTTCCAGAGCCCCAGCAGCATCACTAAGCAGAGTGTGGAAGAGTGGGTGTGGGGGGAAGACAGCTGCTTCATGAAGGGCGAGAGGCTGACCCAGGCTCTTGGGGTCTTACGAGGCCTGGCTGACTCCACTAGTCAGTGCTGTTCCTCGTGGGGCCAGAAAGGCCACAGGGTCATGACTGACCCAGCTTTTGCCAACAGTGATTCTAGAACTTCACAAAGCACCTTTCTGCTTATTTATATAATAACTGTTATAAAGTTACAGCTATTTCTCCCTTTCGCTTAGAATGTAAAATACTACCAGGGTATCCGGGCTGCTGTGAGCAGGGTGAAGGAAAGAGGACAGAAAGCCTTGGTTCTTGACATTGGTACCGGGACGGGACTCTTGTCAATGATGGCAGTCACAGCAGGCGCTGACTTCTGCTATGCCATCGAGGTGAGCCATGCTCCTTAGTCATGTGTCCTGCTTGTGTGGGAAGTCCCTTATGCTCCTTGCACTTTGCCCATTCATTTGTTCAGTGAGTATTCACAGAGTGCTCACTCTGTGCCAAGCACAGGGCCAAGTTCTGAGGGTGTAGAGCTGAATCAGACAGTTTCTTCCTCTAGGAGCATGTTTTCTCCTCTGAAAACAGTGATTCTCAGCCTTGGCTACATGTCAGGATCACTGAGGAGCTTTAAAAAATACTAATGCCTGCCCTCCACCCCACCCCAATTTTGATTTAATTATTCTGGGATGTGGCCTGGGCATTGGGATTTTTGAATGTGCACCAAGATTGAGAGCCACTACTATATATTATTTATTTACTTACTTATTTACTTTACTTACACCTACAGCACCTGGTCTTCCTAGGTGGTCTCCCATCCAAGTACTAACCAGGCCCGACGCTGCTTAGCTTCCAAGATGAGACAGGATCGGGCATGTTCAGAGTGGCCTGGCCATAGACAGAGAGCCACTACAAAACATAATAAGATCCAGCTATCTTATTATGTTTTCAATGATTTGGCAATCTGCTATTTCTTTCCTGTAATAAAACATTAAATATATGGTTTTTTTTCTGATAATGTATATATAATACATATCTACAGGAAATTTGGTAAATATAAAATAGTGTGTTATCTCAAAGTTAACCATTATTAAATTTTGGTTTATACTCTTCCAAGGGTGTGTGCTGCCCTGGAAAGTTCAGTTTGCTTTGGCAAGTGGAGCTAGGGCAGGGAAGGCTCACGTTTGCCTTGGAGCAGTGAGTGTGGCTGGAGCATCAGTTGCGGGGGGCAGATGAAGATTGGGGAAAGAGCTGGTGGCTGGGAGAAGCAAGGTGGTCTGTATCATGAAGGGCCTCAAATACCATGAGAAAATATAGGCATCTTCTACCAGCAGTGGGGATTGGGGACAGTTTTGAGCAGAAGGGTGACCTGCTTATGCTTAGGTCTAACACGGTAACAGTCTCATTTTTATCTAAAGAGTATTGGATGCATCTTGTCTCAAGTCACAGATTATGGCTTTGTGAGGCAAGTTATCTCTGTGGTTCCTTTTAGTGTGGCACTGACATCTGCTGCCCTTACTAGATAGTGCAACCTTCTCGGCACCCCCTGCGTCCCCGCTGTGCGTGGTGTGTAATGGGAACTCCTAGCTGCAAGTTAAACCTGAGGAATCTCGTTCCTGTGTATTTTCATGATACACATTTGGAGAATAAAGTATTGTACACAATGAAGTCTTATTTAGATTAAATCAGCCCAAAGAAATATTTGCCTATGTTGCTAATGGTAACAAAGGCACATTTTTTATATTCAGAAGGAAATTCTGAGCGGAGGCTTCTTTTACTTCAGATCTTAGGACCAGAATCAAGGAACCTCTTGCTGACCTTGGGTGTTAGGATGTTATTAAATTGATTGCTCATTTTTCGTGGGTTTTGGCTCTAATTTCTAGGTTTTCAAGCCTATGGCTGATGCTGCTGTGAAGATTGTAGAGAAAAATGGCTTCAGTGATAAGATTAAGGTTATCAACAAACATTCCACAGAAGTGACCATAGGGCCAGGTAAGATTAACACATCCAGTGTTGGAAACTTTTCTTGCTTTTTGTAAAAGAGAGGAAAAGGATTATTCAAGTTACCTGGAATAGATGTTTCCAGAGATACGGGGCCTCTCCATGTGGAAGTTCTGGTGGTCTGAAGATAAGCACTTTGCTTCTCTGCTAGTTTATTTTTCTACTAGCTAAAACAAATCAGCAATTAGTAAAGCAGAGCTAATAAGAGCAATAGCTGTGATGCAAATGAAGCCTTTGGCTTGAATAAGTTAGAATTCTTGTGTGGTTCAGCACTCTGAGTTTCGAGTTTTATCAGACAGAAGTGAAACCAAGTAGAGTTTTGCTTAGTTCTGACATTGTGCTTCTGTGTCCAGCATGAGAAATTTGCTTGTATAGCAATCTCTCTAGGTTTCCAGAATGTTCTTTATAGTCTAAGAGTTCTGAAATTTCACATGCCACTGATATCTGTAGAGCACAGTGTAAAGATTTGTAAAATAAGCTTCTGGAGTGAGGTTATGGATATCACTCCAAGTTTTTAAAAAATGTAGTGTTTTAGAATGGAGCATCTACCTAAGTCAACCTTTTTCTCCCATTAAAAATAATTTTTTAATGGAGAATCTGAAACATACACAAAAGAAGAGATTCGTGTCCCTTTTATTTTTAAAACATACATACAAAAGAATACACAAATCCTTTTTCTGTTTTTAATCAACATTATTGGAGGTATAGGTTACTAAATTGAATACACCCATTTTAAGTGTATAGTTTGATGAATTTTGACAAGTTTAAACACATTTGTAACCACCACGACAATCAAGATAATAGAATATCTCCACCATGCCCAAAGAAATCCTTCATGATCATTTACATCAATTCCTCCCATAGCCCTGGCCCTAACAGCTACTGACCTGCTTGTTTCAATATAGATTAGCTCTGCCTTTTCTAAAATTGTGAATAAGTGGAATCATACAATGTGTACTTTGTGCCTGCTTTCTTTTTCATAGTATGTTGCTTTTGAGATTCATCCACATTCTGTGTATTAAGAGTTTGTTCTCTTCTATTGCTGAGCAGCACTCCGTGTGTGGACATACCATAGTTTGTTTATCCTTTCACCTATTGATGGAGACTAATAGTTTCTCAAATGGGTCTTTAGGTTCACTGATCTTTTCTTTTCCAGTGTCTAATCTGCTGTTAAGCACATCTGGTGAACTTTTCATTTCTGGTATTGTATTTTTCATCTCTAAAATTCCGTTTGATTCTTTTTATAACTTCCATTTTTCCGCTCATTGTGCTTATGTGTTTTTTTAAATATTTAACATATATACATTAGCTATTTTACCATCCTTATATTCTATTTCTATCATCTCTGTCTTGTTGGGGTTTGTCATATTGATGAATTTTTAATTCTGGTTGTGGTTACATTTTCCTTCTTGGTATGTCTGGTAATTTTTATTTGGGTACTGTGTGTATTGGGAATTTTACACCTCTGAGTGCTGGGTTTTGTCATCTTTTAAAAGCTTTGCTGGGCATGGGTTACTTGCAAATCAATTAGATCCTTCTAAGGCTTGTTTCTAAGCTTTGTTGAAGCCAGTTAGAATAGCTTTAAGTTAGGGTTTCTCAGCGGCAGCACTGTTGACCTTTTGGGCCTGGTAATATTTTGTTGGGGGCCAGGGGTGGTTATCCTGTGCATTGTAGGATGTTTACCACTGGCCTCTCACCAGTAGAAGCTGGTAGCACCTCCCTCCCCTTCACTATTTGTGCCAACCAAAAATGTTTCCAGACATTGCCAAATGTCCCAGGGTGAAAGGTGGAACCCTGGTCTAAGGCTACTTCAACCATACTAGTAGGGTGTGACCTTTCTGGGGTCTCTGCTGAGTATGTGTGCTGGATGATCAGAGCTAGAATGTTACCCAGTCATATGTGAGCTCTGGAGATTGTTCAGCTTATAGCTACATGGTCCACCTTTGCCTGGCCTTCTAGAGTCTTACCCTATGTACATGTGAATATATTCAACAAGAGACCTAAGGGGAGCCGGTGCAGATTTCTGAAGCCCCTTTCCTGTGTAACTTTCTCTCTGGTTCTCTCCCCTACAAGTCCCATTGCCTCACTGCCTTGAACTTCAATTGCTGTCTCCTGAACTCAGCCAGATTGCTGTGCTCTGCTTAATTTCTCATTTCTTGTACTGTTGTCTGGAAAGTTCCTGCTGGACAAAAGCCAAGCGATAGTAGGGGTCACTTTGTTTTCCTTCTTGGGAACAAATTGTGCTGCCTCTTTTCACCATCTGAAAACACTTGTTTCACATGTTTTGTCTGGTTTTCTAGTTGATTATAGTGGATGGATAAGTCTGATCCTGGTTAATCCATTTTGGCCAGAGGTGGAGATTATTTATTTTTGAAAGTTTGTCTGTCTTGGCAGCACAGAGACTGACCCGCAGAGCAGCCTCTGCAATGTCATGTTCTCTGTGACTCTGCGACCCCTCTACAGGCTGTGTGTTGTTCACACACACCCTGCATTAGGCCAGGCTCTCATATGCTTTCTTAATATTTTTCCTTTGTAGCACTTAGCAAGGCAATAATGAAATAATTATGTAATTATGTATTTAATGTCTACATCCCCACATAGCTGAAGCATCCTGATGTCATGAACCGTGTGGTCTTATTAATTATTCCATTCCATACCTCACATACCTGGTACGAAAGGATTCAGTAATATTTGTTTAGTGAGTAAATTGCCAACTTTGCTTGGTCCTTAACCCCTTGTAAGTGAGACTTTGTTCCACTCCCCCAACTTGACAGGTGGCTTTCTCATTGCTGAGGCTGATGATCTTCCTTCTGCTTTTCCTCTCAAACACTGCAGCTTGGTTACTTCTGCGATTCCTTTTTTCTGGAAACTCTTCCCAGGCCTCAGTGACATCTCCCAGCCTTGGTTCTCTTTTGTAGCTTACTTTCTCTCCCAAATACATGTTATCCAAGGTTCTGTTCTTAGCCCTTTTTTAAAAATAGCCTGTTGCCTGTTTCCCAGAGGTGGATGGATTACATACTGAGGCCTGTATAGCAGCTGACTCAGGCAGCAGCATTCATTCATCCATCCAGTCATGTGGTGAGGACTTATGGGGCACCTGGGATAACCACCCCCCATCAGGCTCTTGCTGTACACTCTGTACCCTTCTACATTGTCACTCACATGCTAGATACCCGGCTCTCAAGATTATTTGTTGCAATTCACTAGATCATAAGGCTTTATTTGAAACAAGTTTGGACCAATCATTTTAAGTTACATAATTGGCTTAAAAATTACTTAGGAGCTAGAATTGGCAGGGCTCATTGATTGATTGGCTATAAGGTGGCAGAGAAGGAGGAATCAAGAATTTAGCTAATGTTTGCTGACTATTATTGGATGCTAGGCAATGTTCTAGGTGTTGGGGTACAATGGTGAACAGGCCAGTCAGCGTCCCTGCTCTTCTGGAGCTAGTAAATGATGCCCAGGTTTCTGGACTGTGTGAGGTGGAAACATCAGAGGGAGAAGCAGGTACGCCATGCTATGGTGTGGTTGGCTCAGATTGGGACAGTGTATTTCAGTGGGTGTTTGGCGTGGTATTAGAGGGAATGGGCAGGATGACTTGGAAGGGTGTTGTTCTCTGTGCCAGAAGACAGAAATTTCTTCTCAGCCTCCTTTCACATCATACAGCCATTGAGCAAGTGTACTTCACAGAAGTAAACAGTTTTTACCTTTGCCATCGTAACTACCATCACATGGAGCAGGTCTTGTTACCCTCCATTTTACAGAGGAGGTGACTGATGGTTAGCATTGAGGGTTCAAGGCTAGAAAGTGGATCAGGCCCAGGTCTCTATGATCAAGATTCAGGCTCTCTGCTGTACCCTTTTCTGAAACACTTTAATGCTTGTTTTTTTCTCGCATCATCCATGAGACTTGTCTTCTCTGTAGGGAAGATGAGTGGGCCTTGTCAAGTGATAATTCATGAGCCATAATGAGTGTTTGGTTAATTCTTCATGATGAATGGATGCTTCCAAAGTCTGTTTTGTCTCTCGGCTCATTACAAATTAGAACTGTAGAAGTGACATTACATTACAGAGGTTTAGAAAAAGGAGTTAACAGGAAGACCCTCCGTAACTCCGCTATCCCCAAACAACTGTTACGTGGGGCATTGTTTGGTAGCCAGAAACAAACCTAACTCGGTGGGACATGGTGTGAGGAGCTGGTGATTCTGAGGCCAGGGCGTCAGTGGAGTCAGCCAGCCTCTCTTCGCTGCTTTGGTTTTCTCTTCCTCTCTGCGGCTTAGAGATACTGAAGTACCAGCATTCAGTCTTTGCTTTTTCACACGATGTTTGCTAATTTAATAATTAACAGTTTGTTAGTTTGTATACAGAAAAGTTCAAAGAGTAGTACAATGAGCACCCGTTTTCTCTTAACCAAGGCTTTACCAAGTGTTAGCGCGCGCGCGTATGTGTGTGTGTGTGTATAAATATGGATTTTTTTGCTGAACCGTTGTAAAGTCAGTTGCAGACATTCTAAATACTTCAGCACATATATGTGCTTTCAATTTAATGATTTCTTAACCTTTTGTTTTGCACCTATTTGCTGTAAATATTTTTTCTAGTCCATAGTTGTTTCTGACTCTTGTTTCCTTGCGTTTCTCAGATGGTGACATGCCATGCCGTGCCAATATCCTGATCACAGAGCTGTTTGACACGGAACTGATTGGGGAGGGAGCGCTGCCCTCCTATGAGCACGCACACAGGCATCTTGTGCAGGTAGGGGACCAAGGGCCTCCCTCAGGCGTGTTGCTGTGATCTCAGCTAGCTCACACAGCTCTCATTGATGCACCATGCTCTTCACAGCCCGAGCCTTTAGTACCCCTCTGTGTACCCTTGGCCACCCCTCAATTCCTGCAGGATTCTGGTTTTTCTTAATTATGACTGCGATGCCTCTTGGTAGGTTAGAGTTAAAAGGCAAGAAACTATCTTCAATTCAATTCAGCGAAGATTCTTTGCTGTGTCACCTGTGCGTAAGGTATCCTAGCATCCAGAAAGACATACAAGACATCCTTATTGCTTCTAACCCACGCTCGTCAGTGATGGTGAGGACTGGTTGGGCTGCATGGAGAGGCAGACAGGAGCACCACAAGCATTTGATTTAAGACTGGAAGAACAGGTCAGGGGTCAGGAAGAAGATGAGGGTGTGTGGAGAGGGCGGAATTTGGAAAGGCACTGAGGAGATGGAGAGGTATCCCAGATAGAGGACCTGCTTGGCAGGTCGCTGAGAATATCAGCCTGGGGAGCTTGTGAGCTAATGGCAGAGAGTGGGGAAGAGAGTGGAAGGCCTTGAAGGCCAGGCCATTCCAAGTAAAGGAGTTGGGATGGTGGCACTCTTTGTCACTTTCTTTGAAAAGAGAGACATGCTAAAATATTCTCTTGGAAATGTTGGTCTTGCTTTTGCATGGACATAAACTGAAGGTGGACACCCAGAGACAAAGCCAGGTGGGAGGTATGAGTGTCTGCTTTTTCTGCCGGCACCTGCCCTGTGGGGACCATCCAGGTGAGCCTGCAAATGTCCCAGCCAGGGACCCTCTTTGGGGGTTCTTGGTGCCCTCAGAGTGAAGAAGGGGGCTCCTTCCAGGGTAGTCGAGGCCAGAGTCCATGCTACTTACACAGTCAGCACATGATGGAATTGTTCTGCAGGTCAGTGCACTTTGTGAGACTCTCATCCTTTCCAAAGTTTAAACTTTTCTTCTAGTAACTTCATTAGTAAGAATTTCTATTTCTTCACATTAAAACCACCAACTAGATGTATCCCTGAAACAGAGAACAAGGTATTTAGAATTACGTTGCCCAATTTGTCTTTCTCTTATTCATCTTTGAAAAAGGTGGACAGACAGCTGTCCTCTTTCCTCTCCCAGCTGGCCTGTAGCAGCCAGGTATGCATTGTCCACTCCAGTCACTGCCCCCATCTGCCCACCCTAATTCCTAATTCCTAACTGAAGGAGTTAGGGCCGGCACACAAAGACTTCCATTGCCCTGTCCCTCTGGAGGTCATGGAACTGGGTTGCTAGTGTGTCTGACATTCCATGCGGCATTGACTCAGGGATTGATCTCAGAAGACACATTTATTGAGCGCCTTCATTTTGCCTTTTTTGGGTACCAAGAATGTGAAAGTGAGCTCTTGGGGAAGCAGGTAGGTGAGCAGGTCATCATAGTAGAGCTTGAGGTACACCCTGGTGGTGGTCAGTGGGGTGAGATTCTGCTCACTCAGGTTGGGGGAGCGGGGAGGACTCAAGGAAGATGAAGCTCGAGCTGAGTCAGTCTTGAAGAGTGATCAGGTGTCGGCCTGCCAAGCGCGAGTATTCACGGCGGAGATCTACATGCACAAAAACATGAAGGTGAATCAGTGCAGTGGCTCCCAGACCCTGCAAGTTGTTCAGTTTGTGGGCAGTGCCGGAGCTGGTGTTAGAGATAAGACTAGATTGTTGGGCAGGGCAAGGCCGAGAAGGGTTGTCATGCTGCATAACGCAAGGCGGTACCACAGAAAGGTTTTGATCAAGCAGGGGATTGATTTATGTAGGTAGGCAAGTGGAGAGCAGTCGGGAAGCAGGACCGGAGGCAGAAGGACTGGGGAGAAGATGGTTGGAGTCATGGCTGAGGTGGGCCTCAGGCAAGACTCAGGAAATGGGCCTGGAAGGTGGGGGAAGGGTAAAAGTGATTTGCCTAGTTTAGGCAGAGCGTTTGAGTTGTCTGAGTGTCAGCCACAGAGAGAGAGACCAAGAAGCCTTTGGATACACGGTATTTGGTAAATGAAGACGGAGTGGTTGGGGTCACTCTCATATGTGGAGGGAGAAAGAAGGTGGTCCAGACCAGGTCTCTGGGGAGTCCCCTCTGAGGGACAGGCAGGGGGAGTGAGAGTCCAGCTAGAGCAGTGCTTCTCATCCAGAGCTGTGTCTGGAGACATTTTTGGTGTCACAGCTAAGTGCGGTGCTACAGTCATCTTGTGGGTAGAAGCCAGGGATATTGCTAAACATTCTACAATGCACAGAACAGCCCCCACAATGAAGGATCTTCTGGCCCAAGAGGTCGCTAGTGCTGAGGTAGCGAAGCCTGTGCCGGTCGTTTCTGTGTGGTGGTAGCTGTGAGTGTCCCACCAGGAGAGAACCACCTGGGCCCCTTCACAGCTGGGCGCCTGGTGCCTGGTCTGTAAAGGGTGTTGGTGAATGAATGAGGTAGGAGGAAAACTGGACAAAGGACTGCAGTCAAAGCCAAGGGAGGAGAGTGGTCAGCGGTGCCTGGCGAGGTCGGGAGGTCAGGTCCGTTGAAGGTAGACGCTTGTCCATTGGGCTGTGCAGTGAGGAGCTTCTGGTGTCTGGGTAAGAACTGCGCTGAAGGGAAGCAGTGAGCCCAGTACCAGAAGTAGTGTTTAGCAGAAAGACTTGGACTCTTTCTTCAAGGTCGACGTGGGAGTTAATCCACATGATGACAATTAAGGTTTATTTTTGTAGTATTTAAGAGTGTCAGGTAGCAAGGAACTTATCTGACATAAATCATTTTAGGCATAACGTGTGTTTTTCAAATCTAGTTCCTTCCCCCCGCCCCCGAGGGCTTTTGGGCCAAAAACAGTTAAGTATACTAATAATGGTAAGGTGTTAGATGTTAAACTGGCCTAATATTAAGGAATAAACCTCTTTTGATCATTTGGGTCAATGTACCTGATTGGTTGGCTGGTTGGTTGGTTGCTTGATTGATTGATTTTTAATATAAATGTAGGAAAATTGCGAGGCAGTGCCTCACCGAGCAAACGTCTATGCCAGCTGGTGGAGTCCAGAAGGATGTGGTCATGGAACAAGCTGTTTCCCATTCGTGTTCAGACCAGACTTGGAGAGCGGGTCATCGTTCCCCCACCGGAACTGGAGAGGTGTCCTGGCGCACCCTCTGTCTATGACATTCAGCTGAACCAGGTGTCACCCACTGACTTCACTGTCCTCAGCGACGTGCTGCCCATGTTCAGGTACCACGGAGTAACCTGGGTGATAATGGTGCTTTGAGACATTTAGTAGAGTTGGGGTTTTGGAAGTGTTTTTTTGAGTGGAAAGGAGCCTAGCTGATGTCACCTGCCTCTGAAGGCAGAAGTCCATTGCAAACAAGTCTCATTTTTAGTGAAGTCACCCTATGTAGATGTAGAAATGAAGTGTGTGATTTTCAAATGTGCTTAAGTTCCTGAATATTATTCCACAGTGTGGACTTCAGCAAGCAAGTCAGTAGCTCATCAGCCTGCCATATTAGGCAGTTTGAACCTCTGGCTTCTGGCCAAGCTCAGGTGGTTCTCTCCTGGTGGGACATTGAAATGGACCCTGAAGGGAAGATCAGGTGCACCATGGCCCCCTTCTGGGCACACGCAGACCCACAGGAGCTCCAGGTAAGAGATGGGAGCTGAGCACGTTTTCATGTAAATCAGGAAACTGCCATTCACTTCTTGTCGTGGGAAAGTCACATGTTGAACCTTAGAATCTCAAGAATTTAGAGTTGGAATGGACTATGTCAGAATCAATGTCAAAGAAGAGTTTTAAAAAAAAAAAAGCAATGCCGGCTGTAGTAAGATAGAAGATAGGCCTCTCACGCCAGCCTCATGGTCAGCGCCAGTGGACACGGTAAGCAACAGGGAAGTTTCAGTGTGCTGGCTCTCCCATGTCCTGGTACAGCCAATGTTAGGTCCCACAATCCCTGTACCCCCCGAATAATCCCAGCAGGCCTCAGATCAGCTTGGAATAGAGAACTATAGCCTGTCTACAGCCTCATTTTTTGTGGTGTCGAAATCTGCCTTCCTCAGCTCACTGGGTGGAGGATGTGAACTATGGAAGAGGAAATACAGAGTGCTCCTTAATACGTGAAAAGTTGTTCAGCCTTGCTTATCAGAGTGACATAGACTTAAACTGTGGTGAGATACCATTTTTCACCAAAGCGTGACTATGTATTCATTACATCCCTGATTTAATAGAAAAGACTAGAACACCCTAGAGGGTACGAGTAGGGGCCTGGACAAGTCCATGATCAGACATTCGGTAATGAAGCGGCTCTCTGTACCGATGCGGAACAGTCTCCAGGGTACATCACTAAGTGACGCGCAAATAGGTGCAGAACAGTAAGTGGTATGCCAGTGCTGGTGTCGTTAAAAATAAGACTATATGTGGATGAGCATATATGTGGTGTGTGTGTATAAGGGTATCTTGGGAAGGATTCACAGAAATTGGTAAAAATGGTTGTTTCTGGAAAGGAAACTTGTTTTTCACTCCATGACCCTTTTGTATCTTTTGAATTTTCTCTCATGTACATGTGTTAACCCCTCTACACACACACTCAGGGAGAGAATGCGGGGAAGGTGCTTTAGGACCAAGGGCTCAGACCTTCCCTCTCTACCTGGGAGGTCTTGGGCACCTTCCTCTGTGTCCCGTCATCCTGTTACCACTTGCTGGGCACTGGTTTTGTCTTGATCGATTCTCAATGTACATGGGTGACTTTGGGCAGGCCCTAGCAGCACCTTGGCTCCCTGAGTTACTGCTTAGGCCAAAGGGTCATGGCTGCTGCAGGATTCCCACCTCCATTCTACCTTCCAGTCCCCGGCCAGGCGGGTGGGTGCACATCCATGCCATGGGTGCAAACTTTCCTCTGTGCAGCCTTAGCCCTCTGCAGACTGAGTGTGTGTGTGCACACGTGCGTGTGTGTGTGCACACGTGGGGGAGGGTGCTGTCGGGATTCTTCCACAGAGTTGAGATTGACACTGGCTGCAAAATCTTAATACTTTCCATTTTCCTAGCTTCAAAGTGCAACTATGTATGTTTTCTCCTTGGATCCCCATGTAAGACATGCTGAGTAACCATATAACGCCCGAACTGCGACCTGGCCCAGCCCAGTGTGGGAGCAGGGCCTCGTGTCTAGGCAGCAGTGGCGGGTGCCCCTCCCCCGGTCTCCCGACTGTGGGGCTTGTGTCCTTTCTCTACCAGCAGCGACTTTTGTATGAACTGTTAGGAATTCGAAGAGCTGCTCCTGAATCTCCCTCATAACTTCACTAAACTGCTCTTGATCTGCAATCTGTTCAGCCTTCCTCACCTCAGAGAGTGGATCCTCTCAGCAGCTCTTTAGCATTAGGACCTGGGAGGCTGGTGTGTGGGAAGGACACGATGACAGGCCATGACAGGCCAGTACTGTGGGAGCACCGAGGGTCAGGGGGAAGGCTTCTCTTGTCTGAGGATCAGTTTGCATAATACAGGGACTGAACCACAGGTTTTAGGGAACCTGTTTTTCCCTCCTTGTTACGTTTATTTTTTTCCAGACAAATCTGGCTGGATTTTCATTTTCTAGTTTTATGTTCAGATAGGCATGTTAGATCGAGGAAATGTCATTCACCTGCCTCCTAGTTAAATTCAAGACCGGGTGGGGTAGGGCGCGGTCCGAGAAGTGGGGCTGCATCACTGCGTTTGCTCCGGTGCTGAGCAGAGCTCTTGGAGCCGCACTGGGGCCGAGTTTTCCTTAGTTCCTGGTGATGCAGAGGGTGCAGGCGGCTGTCTCATCAGAGCTGAGCCCGGCATCCACTTGTTAGGACAGTTCCTTCTTTTTTGAAAAGAGGCGTAAAGATTACAAGGGTAATAAACCTCATTATATAAAACAAAAATGAATCAAGTCACCGTCCTATCACCAAAAGAACTGCCTTTCTTTGCTGCTTCCATGTGCACAGGTTTTTGTCAGTGCTAATTTCTGGTTTTTCCGTGCTGCACCCATATTCTTTATATTCATCTTTTTTAAATGTCTGTGAGTATTATGTGTAAGGAATTAACATATTCGTTTCTGAATTGCTGGATATTTGGATTGGTCCCAGTTTTTGCTAGTATAAATAATTCTGTAATTATTTATTTTATATGCATTTTTATTTGAAATAGCTTTTTTTGTTTGTTTGGGTATTTTTAGGATAGAATCCTGTATGTGGGATTTGTAATATCAAAAAGGATCAATCAACACAGCTTATTAAAGGTTGACTCTGGATCATTGTAAAGAAACCATGTTCACAATTTAGAGTATTCTAGTTCTTTAAAAGCTAATTCAAAAGAATAAAATGAAACCTTTCTGTACTATTTTCCAAACTTTTTATTTTGAAAACTTTGAAGTCCTAGAATGAGTGAACATCAACATTGATATGCCCTTTACTTAAATTTACCAGTTTTTAACATTTGCCACATTAGCTTTTTTCTCTCTCCCTTCATCTTTGCCTCCCTCCGCTCCCCCAACGCACGCGCACACACGCACGCACACACACACACGTGCGCACGACAGGGGCTGGAGTCCCCTTTTCCTGACCCCTTTTGAACTCATGTCCTCGGCCATTGTATCTTCTTAGAGCCAGCAGTGTTCCAGCAAGCTTTCAGGCCATTAGCCTCTCTGACTTAAGAATTTTCTTCTTTATCTCTTTGGCCACAGTAGCTATCTGTAACCCCCACTAGGGTCTTCCCAAAAACTGATTTTTGGCGGGGATTTTGGCTTCTGGATTGGAAGTGTTGTTCCTGTTGTAGCTTGGTGACTGCTGATTCTCTGTTTCCCCTCCCAGTGGCGGGACCACTGGATGCAGTGCGTGTACTTCCTGCCACAAGAGGAGCCGATCGTCCAGGGCTCAGCCCTCTGCCTGGTAGCCCACCATGATGACTACTGTGTGTGGTACAGTCTTCAGAGGACCAGGTGTGCCCTGAGTCTTGCGGGAGTGTTGGGGGCACTGGGTCTCTGTGCATTTATATAAATTCCCCGTTTACAAACCATTTATTTATAAGTTCCCCACTATAGACATTTACAGAGGCACAAGTGGGCAGAATAAGAACAAAAGTTGATGACTGGCTGTGTCGGCGCCCTTGCGTGTACTCAGAAGAGGCTGCCTTAGTTGCGGGGCCCCATCTGGAACAGATATATGTGCCAGTCTTGAATTGGAGTGCCCTCCAGCCCCTAATGCCCACTCGAGAGCCAGTGCCTAGACTGTAGCTGTATCCCTTGGAGCCCACCTCAGTTTCCCTGGGGCATGTCCCTATGCCATGTTTTGATGCCTGCCAGTGTCAGGCAGGTCACTCTCATCACCCTGTGTCTGTTCACTTCCTGGCCCAGCCCGGAAAAGAATGGGAGAGTCACCCAGTGCGCCCTGTGTGTGACTGCCAGGCTCACCTGCTCTGGAACCGACCTCGCTTTGGAGAGATCAATGATCAGGACAGAACTGATCAATATGTCCAGGCCCTGAGGACAGTAAGTGTTCAGCCCCCTGGGTGCTCGTGAGCAAGAAGGTTGTCACATGGGCCCCAGCTCATTGTTCACTTATGATTTGCTGCTTTTGTGTTCTGTGCTCGCTGGTCTGTGTGAGTGGCTTCAGCCAGCTCCTTCCGGGCAGGCGCTCAGACAGCGCCTGGGAGCCTGTTAGTGCACTTTCTGGGGGCTCGTTCTCTGCTCGCCTGTAAAGTCTTCCAGCTGGAAGCTTCCCCAGCCCCTGCTTTTGTCCTGCTGGAAATTTTGCCTTCATGATCGCCAGCATTTCCTGTGGGTGATCCCAGTGGATCAGGCGCATTCTTCCTTTCATCTGCCACTTTTTCTAAAATTTTTTAAAATGTAAATCTGGTCATGTAACTTTCCTACCTATAAACCTTCGCTCCCTGCTGCCAATAGCAGGGGTCTCGGCCTGAGCACCATACATGGGTTTTGAAGGGGAGGTCTTTGGACCCCTTGGAGTCATATGCAGAAATATGTGTACCTATGCATGCATTTTGGAGGAGGGAGGACCCCAATCGTCCTAAATTTCTCTCAGGGTCTGTGCCCCATAAGCACATCCTTGCCCTTGGCGAGTCACTCAGCAGGCCCACAGCTGTCTGTGCTGTGACCAGGCAGGAAACGGGCCTGTCATCATGGACAGGAGGCGGCCAGTGGCAAGTGGGATGGGCCTTCTGGTGGGCCTTCTAGGACAGCTCGAGAAGGGTCTTTCCTGACAGTGGGGTCCGGATGTGGAGAGGAGAGTGAGGTGGGTGTGTTAGAGGCCGGGAGGCTGGCTGCAGCCTGAGCCTTGGAGGTAAGCATGACTAGTGTGGGCACAAGAAGATTCAGCTGGACAATGGCAGGGATGGGGTAAGGAGGAGATCAGGTTGGGTGATCATGGAGTGAGTTAGTGGGCTCAAAGGAAGGGAAGTGTTTCTGTCAGTTTGCCACCAAGAATGTCTTGACACACCGTAAGAAAACCTGTGGTGACGTTGCTCTTTTCTGGCAGGTGCTGAAGCCAGACAGTGTCTGTCTGTGCGTCAGCGACGGCAGTCTGCTCTCCATGCTGGCCCATCACCTCGGCGCGGAGCAGGTACTGGACGTGTGCCTTTCTGCCAGCTTCCTGAGGGTGGCTCTTGAGTTGGGGTGTCATGTGGTCTGAGGACACGGTTTTGTCACTCAAGCTCTTTGCAGGTGCAGCTGCGTGTAGCGGTGAGCCTGGGCCAGAGGCCCCGGGGTTCCCTGCCTGCATGTGCGGGCAGGGGTCAGGCTGCAGCATCGTCCTGTGCTGCAGCTCCAGCGTCCGAGCCAGCCACTAGTTCAGTGCGGAGCGTGGGTGCTGTGGGTAGTGGGCAAAGGCGGAGGTGGTTAGGCGGTACCCTCTGCCTTGGAATGATCTTGCTGCATTTTAATCTTTCATTTTCTCTGTTAAGTGACTCTTCTACAACTGATAGCTTGGTATTCTCTCCAGGTATTTACAGTAGAGAGTTCAGCAGCTTCTCATAGACTGATGAAAAAAGTAAGTGATAATTGTTACTAAAATAATGAGGGGACCTGTGGGGCCTGCCTTCCCGAGTCTGGGGCTTACTGCTTTGAAGCAGAGTCAGTACCAAGGGAACTGGAAGAAGTAGCAGGTGCCAGTGAGCGCTCTCGTTGCTCCCGCCTTGAGACCTGGCCTGGTCTTCGAGAGCTGTCATTAAACAGAAGCAGATGTTTAGACTCTGCTTTGTTTTTTGGCTGAAGAAGCATAGGCTTTTCTCGTCATATCACATGAAACTAAAAAAAGTTAATTTTGTTTTGCAATGATACAACTGTATCATGCAAATGTGTGATTTGATTTCTGGGCTCGCAGGCCGGCCTGAGTGGCTGGAGCCCTGATGGTAATTGGTTTGGTTCCCTCTCTGAGGGCTAACCTACCTCCTTTGGAACTGCAAGCCTGTTGCTAAGTCCCATTGACGTGCCTACCAGAGAAATTTCTTTTTCTGTTACAGCATTTTGCTAGTGATCTCATTCTTGGTGTGGAGAATGCCCCTGGAGGGGAGAATTTCCACAAAGCCAATAAAAGTGGTGTTTCAGAACTATTTGACCAGAAAACTACAGACAGATAAAGCAACTTTGAAATATTTTTTTTCTGGACAAAAATAATATTTTTATTGTTTTTATCTCTAAGATCTTTAAAGCTAACCACTTGGAAGACAAAATTCATGTAATAGAGAAACGGCCAGAATTATTAACATCTGCAGACTTGGAGGGTAAAAAGGTGAGTAGCAAGAGGTCTGCGTTTGCCCTGGGCGGCTCAGCACTCGAGATGGCCCTAGCTCCCCCTCGCTTCTCGGGGCCTCGCCGCTGGTCCCTTACTGAATGCCCCAGCTAAGAACGTGCCGTGGCCAAGGGTTTGCAGAGATGCCTGATGAGCTGATACTTGCACGACTCCGAACACTGGCTAATCTCTGCTCCTTCAAGTGAGGGCAGAACAGCTCTGCTGAGGTTAGTACCAGCACATCGCGTTCTCTCTCCCTTTCATAGCACTCTGTCTTCGTTCCACCTTCCTGTTCACTTTCTTCTGCTGCAGCTGATCCAGTCCCCAGCGCTGCATCTGACACTGCTCCCGCCTCTTAGTGACCTCTTAGTTGCTAAAGACGGTCTCCCTGCAGGCTTCATCTCATTGGCCCCCTGAACCCTTATGACCCAGGGGCCCTCTCTTTCCTTAACACTTCTTTTTAGATTTTTTAAGAGACTGCTTTTTCTAGGTTTTTCTCGAATTTTTCTGGCTTCTCCTTCTCAGTCTTTGATGGGTATCTCTTCCTTCACTTCACCGTTCCCTAGAGATGATTCTTGGCACTTCCTCCTTGTCTGTCCTCTCCTCTCCCTCTCTGTTTCCTCTCCAGTGATCACATTCCTTCCCATATGGAACTCTGTGATCAACAAAGCTGGGTCTGCAAATCTCATCCGTCCAACTGCCAACCGGATATCTTTCTCTCATATCCCACGGGCCCTTCAAGCTGGAACCTGTCATCTTTCTTGCCAACTCTTTTTAACAGCTTTATTGAGATATAATTTACATACCATAAAATTAACCCATTTCAAATGTACAATTTAACGATTTTTTAGTAAATTTATAGAGTTGTACAACTATTATACAATCTAGTTTTACAACATTTCCATCACCCAGCCCCAGGCAATCACTGATCTGGTTTCTGTCTATAAATTTGTCTTTTCCGCAGATTTCATCTAAGTGGAATAATACAGTATGTGGTCTTTTGCATCGGGCTTTTCTCGGGCACGTTTTTGAGATTCATTCATAGTGTAGAACATGTCAGTATTTTGTTCCCTTTTACTGCTGATGGATGTTCCATTGTGTGACTATGCCACGATTTGTGTGCTCATTCACCTATTGGTGGATATTTGGATTGTTTTCAGTTTGGGCTGTTAAGACTGATGTTGCTGATGCCTGTCTGCTCGGGTCTAGCCTGGGTGCTCTGTCTCCTCATCATCTGCCATGCCTTGGTCACTTCCCTTTTGCACACTTTCTGCTCCTATAGGAAGTACTCAACCAAGTCACCTGTCCCTGCTCCACCTACAGCTGGTGTCCTCATACTTCACAGTCATCAGAGGGCTCTTTCTAAAACACATTCCTTCTCTGATTAAAGCTTTTAGTGAGCCCCTTCTTGCCTCTAGGGCAGAGTTCAGTTCGTTTAACCTGTCATCAGTTGCTTTTGGGTGACCTGGCTCCTCTCTTCCTCTCTGGCCTCACCCTTTACCATGCTGCCCCATGTGCTCATCTGCTGAGCTCCTGAGAGGGCCTTGCTCTCCCACCTGTGCTTAGCCTCTGCCCGCCCCTCTGCCATCTATCTGGAATCCCCTGTCTTTTGCTTTTCGGACTCCTAGTCACACGTTTGTGCTTTTACTCGGCACATGTTTACTGACCATCTACTCTGAGCCAGGCGCTTTGCTGGATCTGAAAATACGTGTTGCCAATGTCCCCACTTCTGTGGTGCTCAGTGCCTCATGAGGGAGAGTTAGACGACCACTGAGAATAAGTGTTTTAATGAGCTTTGGGGATTTACAGTGCCGTCCTGGAAGCCCGTCTCGATACTCTTACCTCTGGGGTTGCTCCACGTGCCCCTCCTATTAAAGCTTATCCCCTCTACAAGAACAGCCTCCAGCCTTGTTTGCTCCCTCCTCACGCTGCACTCCTGAGGGCAGGACCCATGTTGTTTTCTCATCTTTTTGTCCTTGGGCAGGTGCAGACCTGGCATGCTTGTTTGTTGACTGAATGAGTGAATGAATGAATGGCCTATTACTCTCATGTACCTGTGGAACTTGTGACTTGTCCTTTACTCTTCAGACAAATCCTTCTGATGCCGTGATCCTGATTCTTGCTCTGTCACCAGGTCTCTGTGCTCCTAGGTGAGCCATTCTTCACCACCAGCCTGTTGCCGTGGCACAATCTGTACTTCTGGTATGTGCGGACTGCCGTGGACCAGCACCTGGAGCCTGGTGCTGTGGTGATGCCCAGGCTGCCTCACTGCATGCTGTGGTCGTGGAATTCAGGGTAGGCCACCCAGATGTTTTTGTAGAAGTGGGAGGACCTTTTTTCTTACAAAGACCTTGGGTGCAGATGGAGCAACTTAGGTCTTTGTGATTTGGGCCTCTGGTTTTCTGTATCAGCACACCACAGGGTTGAATAGAAGAGGCTTGTCTTTTTAAAAATGCAGTAATTTGACACATGAAATGAAATTGGCTGTGTATTGTCATTTTACAATGACTTATCAGAATAATTAAAATATATAAATTAAAAGTTTCAGAAGACATGCTGTGAAGCTTGCTCTGTTCTCATTAAGAGCCAAAGCTCCAGTTAAAAGCATTTTGAGATGGGAGAGTCAGCTTCTTTATGCAAGAAAAATTGAAAAGCTTCCTTTTAATTTTCTCATCAAAGCAGAACCAGAGTTACAAAGTCATTTTGGGGAAGGCAGTTTTTACTAAAAGGATTTTGAAATGTTTTTAACCTGAAATGTAGAGTGCTCCTCATTTGACATTTCTTTGACAAGAATGGTTTTGTCCGTTGGTGGCTCAGTGGCTCTGTCACTTATTTTCTGGACATTTCTTCTATGTTATTTATTTACGTGATGAGATTTCCACATGAATTTAGGTTTTCACGACCAAAGAAGGAAGATGGAGAACCACACTTGTTTCCAGGCATGTGTCCGGGAGACAGAGATCGCAAAGTTGCTTGGCCTGAGTGCTTCCGGTCCCCTCCCTCCCGTTGTGCTCATGCTCTGTTTATAGGCAGAGAGCCTTGAGAACTGGTTTCATAGATTCCTTCCTAAAGAAAATGGTCTTAGGATGTACAGGTAGTGAGAAACCCCAGCCAAGTAGCTCTGGCGAGTTGTCCCCTTGTAGGAGAGGACTTGGGTCATGTGGGACTTGGCATAGTTCTAGAACAGTTCTGAATTTTCAGTATCTCTGAGTCCCTTCCACCTTAGGGGTCTCTTCTGGGCATGAGGGGATAGAAAGAGGTGCCTCAGGTTTAGCACCGGGACCACCCCAGCTTGCCCTCACTGACTCTTCTTGATCTTGTTGCCACACTCTCCTGCGGCCCCCGTGGGTGTGGGCGTCAGCGTGCCCTGGCGGGTGGGGGTTGATAAGGGCTGTGCCTTCCTCACAGGACCTGTGGCGGATCCGGAGCCCCTGTGGTGACTGTGAAGGCTTCGATGTGCACATCATGGATGATATGATTAAGGTAGGTGAGGCCACAGCTCATACCCACAGTATCCCATCCACCCACTCTGCATGGCCACAGGCCTCTAACAGGGACATCTGGCTTCTCTGGAGAGACCTGGGTTGGGCTGTGCAAATGGTGTGCAGAGAGCTCTTCCGCCGGGGGCAGCGGGGCTGGTCTGTCTATCCCACTTGGTTTACTGTGAGTGTGAGTCTGAGAATCATTTGTTTCAAAGTCTAGTGGCAGGCTGTTCTTGGCTTTGGTTTATAACCCCTCAATCAGAATGTCAGACGGCCCATCTGTCACCATGCCACTGGAACCTCGCCTGCCATTGTCAACAGCTTGATCTCTGCTGGAACAGCCTTTTCTAGAAGGTAGTTTGGTAACCTTCTGAGCCAGCCATTTTTTGTTTTGGGGACTCCAGTCCAGTGAGGATGCTGGAGCATGGGGAAGAGTGTGGAAGGAAGGCCCTGCAGGGCTGTTTGTACATCAGCAGGGGATCGAGTCAGCTACCAGGATCTGCATCCCTGAGAACCCAAGGAAGTCATGAAAGTGCCAGTGATATTTGAATCGACAAGTATTGAAGTAGAGTCACTATACATCCAGCAGGGGAGGGCAGGGCAAGGAACAGGATTCCATATTATATATGAAAAAAATTCACACATACACAAAAGGAAAAGGGGTGGAATAGTGGACACCAGAATGTTAGTTGTGTAATTAGGAAGTGGTTAATTTTTTCTGCTTTCACTTATCTTTCTGTTCATATTTTCCTACAGTGGTTGTAGATTACTTATGTAAACATTTTTTTTTAAGTAAATAAATCCAGTGGATATTTTCAGTTTGCATCGTACCTGCCCCTTCACAGCTGACCACTGACCGTTTCAGGCTTCTAGAAACCTCTTTTTTGCTGAGAGGTTTTTGCTTCTCAGGCCCCTTCTTGGACTTTTCCTATCCTTCCCATCCCCTAAGGTGCCATGTATTCTAGGTCTCCCTTAGGACTCTGCCCTTACTGTCCCTTCTCTGTTGCTGGTCAATGTTTGCATCTGTCGTGAGCTCAGACCAAATAACTAAGTGCAGTGGACTCTCCACTCAGATGTCCTCAGGCACTCTGACCTTGATGCTTCTAAAATCTATGTGCTCTTCCCCCGCCCCCATCCTGGCCCCTTTCAGTGTTCTCATCCCAGGCCTGCCACCACTTCGTACCCAAATGCTGGGCTCAGGGCCTCAGTGTCCTCCTGGGCAAGTCTTCACCTTCACTTGCAGTTGGTCCTCAGGTTCCATAACCATCAAGTCATCAGTGAGCCTCAGATCCAGTTTCCTAATCCTGCTGCTGCTTGCTGTTCGGGTCTGGGCCACTTTGTCTCTCACCTGTGACTGTGTAGCCTCCTGCCTCTCCCACTTGGCCATCTTCCACATGGAGCCCAAGTGAAGCTGAAGATCCTGAGTCCAACCCTGTCCATACCCTGTGGGAAAACCCTGTGAGGCTCGCTCCCCCCAGCAGAGTCACCCCTGCAGTCAAGACCCTGGCCACTCGCACTGCTCAGTTTTGTCCTTTCTCCTTGCTGCCAACTCTTGTGTGACCTTTAGGCAGCCTAGAGGTCACCCCTCCGGGCAGGTTTCTTGTCCAGCCCAGTCTCTGCAGGAGGTCAGCACTCCTTAGACCCTGATGTTCCTTGTCTCTGCGTTGGCTCCCTCTAGACTAGGAGTCTTGTGTGGGGGTGATCTGGCAGCTATCGTGTGCATAAGGGTCACCAAGTGGGCAAGTGTCTAAGCACCAGGTGTCACCTTAAAGTAGCTCATGAGATAGGCAGTGTCATCCCATTTTAAAAGGGAGAAAATGAGGCTTAGAGAGGTGAAGAGACTTGCTAAGGAGATGGTGCATGAGTGACAGCAGGGAACAGAGAAATCAGCTGGTCTGACCCAGGCATCTGGGCCTCTCTGTAAGGACCAGCGCTCCATATGACTGGCATTTACCCTGAGGGACCTGTGCAATGGAGGCGAGCTGCTACTGGCATAGACCCTGGAGACAGGACACGAGCCCCTTGTCCTGTGGGCCACGTGGTTCTATCTCTGCAGACTCCTAAATCCCCTTCCTTTCTCAGCGTGCCCTGGACTTCAGGGAGAGCAAAGAGGCCGAGCCCCACCCGCTGTGGGAGTACCCGTGCCATAGCCTCTCTGAGCCCCAGCAGATCCTGACCTTTGATTTTCGACAGCCAGTCCCCCTGCAGCCTGTCCGTGCTGAGGGCTCCATCAAGCTGAGGAGGTGAGCGCCGCCTCTTGGGTGGGGGTATGGGGAAAGGAAGTGGTGGTGGTGGGGGTGCTGCTTTCTGTCTAGAAGTTACTGCCCAAATGGCCACTTCCACTTGGCCACTTTCACATGGGTGGGATGGCCTACCTTGTCTCAGCCTTGCCCTTTTTGGTCTGAAGTGGCCTTGAGTGAATAGTGGGTCCCCACAGCCTCTAAGTGTCTGTGGGTGGGGAGTCAGAGTCAGAGTGGGCTTTGCTCTCCACCCCCCACATCTGAGGCTCCTTTTGAGCTAAGCAGCATATTGGATCACAGCTGCAGAGAAATGTGAATTTGGTTGCTATGGTTACCCGTTGGACCATTTTCCTGAGCTCTCCTGGGAATTAAAGCAGGTTGGGAATTGGCGAGGCACAGTCAGGCCATCCAGCTCCAGCGCCCCCCATGGGGAGGAGGTGCCGGTTCTCTGAGGAAGAACCCCTTCTGACTGAGTGGAGGCCCTGAGCCCAGAGCCCTTCTTTGACAAGTGGAGGGCAGGGCAGTTACCCATCTGGACCTGCCATCCAGGGTATCTGGGAGAGGTCTTCTAGCCTCTGGGCTGTGCTCTTAGCCTTCTGGACCAAGCCTTTCTGTGACCTCAGGCCAAGGAGGCTGGTCCTGCGGCCAAGCTGGTCCTGTCCCACAGTAACTCCTGAGTGCTCATCTCAGCCAGGCTGCAAGGAGTAAGTGAGAGCTTTGGGTTGTGGCTCTCCTTGCTCAGCATATTACCAAGTGGCCTTTAGTCAGGTGGAGTGTTAGGAACGTCTTGACTGAGGCAGGATGGAAGTGGGGTAGACCAGAGGTTTCTCGAGAGCAGAAGGGAGCCGCGGCTGTGCCTGCTCATCTTTCGTGGTGCTGTTTCTCTTTGGCTTAACATACCGTACCCCTTTCCCAGGCCCGGGAGGAGCCATGGGGCCGTCTTGTGGATGGAATACCACCTGACCCCGGACAGCACGGTCAGCACTGGCCTCCTGAAGCCTGCAGAAGACAAGGTAGTGCTGTGCGCAGGGGTCCCAGAGATGGCTGACCCTGAGAGCCGGCGCTGCTGGGGAAGCTATGCCACTTGATGTGCTCTGGGTGTTCCCTGCACATGTTCAGCCAGATGATAACCCTTCAGTGGCCTGTGTCCCTGTCCCTAAGCAGCAGCTTCCCGCGTCAAGCTGCCTGGTGGGAGGCTGGCCAGGAGGGGTCTGGCTGCTGGGAGCCCTCACTGCTTTCTGTGCCCCTCCTGCAGGGGGACTGTTGCTGGAACCCACACTGCAAGCAGGCCGTGTACTTCTTCAGCACCGCACTGGACCCCAGAGCGCCATCGGGTGGCCCTCGGGCAGTCAGCTATGTCGTAGAGTTCCACCCCCACACCGGAGATGTCACCATGGATTTCACACTCTCAGACACCCCAGATGATGGGCACTGACCCTCACTTGTTGAGAAATAAAGTGACCTGTGGGGCTCCGGACTCTGAATGGTGTGACTTTCTGGGAAGGAAGGTGAAGGTGCCTCTCCTTTCAGGGCCTAGCTCGGTTTCTGGGTGTGGGGACCTCTTCCCTCATTGCATTTTTGCACCACTGGCTCCTCACTCCAGATGCAGTGGGCATCATGGGCTACTGGCTGCATTTGGAGCCCAGAAGGAGCCATGGAGCCCACCTTGCAGTGCCTCTGAAGTGCCCAGAAAGCTCCAGTGCTCTGGGCTGCGCTGTGCCAGGGCATGTTGATCGCTGGCCCGGCTTGTGTGCTGAGAACTTCTGCCTGGCTCCAGCTAGGAGGGGCTGACTCGTGTCTGGACCCCGGCCTCAAAGACCCTGGCAAATCCAGGCTGAGGATGGGATTCTTGCCCTTTCACTCACTGGGTAATGTGACCAAGCCACATTCATAAGCATCTGGCTTTTGTGCAGCACCAGCAGGTGACCAAGACCTGACAGTCGGACACCAGGCTACTGTTCAGAGGGCAGAGAGGAGACTGTCCCAAAGCAGTTCCTGAGATGCAGACCCAGGAAAGCAACCATCGGGAGAGGAGCCAGGAGGTACATCTTTTCCTGTGTGCCCCCTTCCGGCGGAATGACCTCCCATCACCTCAGAAGTCTGGGGCAGATAGGTATGGTGTGGCCACCCCAGCCCAGGCCTTGCCAGGGAAGGCCCGAGTCCCGCGGAGGCCCCAGCCTTGCTTCGCCCCTCTGTCCTGCTCAAAGTACACTTTTGCTGTTTACCCCCAGTTCCAGAGGGAATGATGGTACACTGGGTAAGAAAACCAAGGCGGCCAGGTTTGGGGCTGTTTAGGGCAGACTCGGGCTGTGCTGGTGCTGTCATGGGAGGCAGGCCTCCCACAGCGGTCCCCCCATCCCACCGAGCTGCCCGGCCCCGGGCTTGGAGTTGGAATGGGCCTGCCCCCAGCTTGTCACTTAAATAAGTGGAGAACACCAGCCTTGAGCCTCACAGTTTTATTTTCTCCTCGTGATCCATCCTTTCTATCAGCACCAGTGAAGGAGAAAAACACCTCTCTTTTCAAAATATTTTATCAGGTGAAAGATTGTTTTTCTTCTAGGGAAGAATTGTCTTGATATATATTTGATAATGTTTTTACCAAAACAGGTGTGCTTACCATATAAAACCCCTAATGTCCCATGAAGATACAATACATAAAAAAAAACAAATTAAAAAAGTTTTTTTTTTCTTTTTTAAAACAGTATTTCTAAATCTCAGCAAGTTAATACAATAGTTAAAAAGCATCAAGGTTAATATTCATACTTAAAACTCAAGGTGGTTTGGACAAATGAAAATGACCGTTTCCTTCTGACCCTGCCTTCTGGCTTCTCTGGAGAAAGCTGGGCCTGGGGCAGGTACGGGACATTGGTTAGGGATGTGAGTGATTCCTGTGTCTGCCCCTCCCAGGCCAAACACCACAGAATCTGAGATCCTGGCAATGCTTCTTGTCTTTGCTTTTTAAAAATTAAAATGGAAAAGTCTGGCTTGTGCATGGCCCCAGGAGTCCACAGCTTTATGAAACGTGTGGCTGGACGAGAGTGGCCTCAGCGCTAAGGCCGTGCCAAAGGGAGGTGCAAGGGGAGCTGGGAGTCAGTACGCCAGGGCCAGGCTGGGCAGAGGCGACCTCGTTAGGACAGGAAGTGACCGAGGCACAGGGAGGTATGACTTGCCTAAGGCTGCCCTGTGAGTAGGGAGAGAAGCACGTGCCCCTGCGCCTTGGCCCCCACCCAGCTGCCCTGGGAGGGAGGCAGCCCCTCGGAGGACTGGAAGCTACATGGAGTTTGTCTCCTTCAGGAGCCCTGGCCTCTCTGCTGCCTTCCTGGACACACAGCCGATCTGCAGCCTGAGGTCCTGGGCTCAGGCTCGGCCATCTAGGGCTCGTGCTTCCCCAGGTGGCCCCTGCCTTTGTGAACGGAGATTCCTGGCTTTTCTGGGCATGAGGGGCCCTCTGACCCCACAGAGCCTAGCTAAGGCCTTGAGGGCCAGGCCCTAGGAGGAGCAACACAGCAGAGCCCAGGCGGGATGGTGCCCTCAGTGGTGAGAAGCCCCTCCTGGCTCTGGACCCAGGGCATGGGGCTGGGGGCCTGGGCAAGGAAGTGCTCCTGACACGAAGCCCTCAGCTTTGCTGCTACCCAGGCCAGGTGCGTTCAGACAAACCAGTGCCATTGTGGGTATGGCTCTCAGGAGCGTCTGCTCCCAGCCCAGGGCCTGGCCTCTGGCTGGGTGCTTGGCCCCTTCTTGGTCCCTCTTGCAGCTCAGTGGGTGACAAGGCACAGTGTCAGCGCACCGGCACCAGCAGGGTCCTGGTATGCTCCCCAGCCTCGCTGGGCAAAGCTGGCTCTGAGGTGGGCATAGGTCAAGGCGCTGCGAGGAGGGGGGACCAGTGGGGGTTGTCAGGAAACAGACTCAACCCTCCCTACGTGACTGTGGGGAGTGTCCCCAGGTGTGTTTAAAAAGGCAGGTGGGCAGAGGCAGTGCTGCCGTGGGGTGGGGAGCTGCGGGCCTCACCTGCAGGCTCTGCCACACTGTGCCTGGGTGCCTGCAGCTGGCCCTGGTCACATGGTGGCAGGGCAGGCGTGTAAGCGCCTGGATGCGCACCAGTACCACTGCTTGCCCTGTAAAAGCAGTGGGCCCTGGTCTCACTGCCCCCGCCCGCACACTGGTGAGGGTGAGGGGATAGGCCGTTCTCTGCACTTTGGCATCTTGCCCTCTTCTCCAGGGCCCTGCAGGTCACTTTTGAGGATGGGTATGGGAGGGCAGCCGTAGCTCCACCCAGAGGCAGGCAGGCAGGCGGTCCCTGAGCTCCGCCAGCTCTTGGATGGGGACAGTCTCCAGGGAAAAAATGGTCCCGAGCCAGAGAGGGGTCTGGAGGGGAGACGGATTCCGGCAGAAAGAGGAAGTGTTGGTTTTGACAGAAAAGAATCTACAAATCTATCATTCTCAAACCAGC
The DNA here is from genome assembly GCA_003508835.1 of Eonycteris spelaea. Classification (NCBI taxonomy): domain Eukaryota; kingdom Metazoa; phylum Chordata; class Mammalia; order Chiroptera; family Pteropodidae; genus Eonycteris; species Eonycteris spelaea. Next base: position 129,677 of record PUFA01000026.1, on the reverse strand, counting down.
AGCCCCCCTTCTCCCTCATGCCGTGCGCCCCGTGTCCTGTAGGAAAGCTGTGCCCTCTCGGCTTCCTGTCTGTGGCTCCGCTGTCCACTTAGGGATTCTGGGGCCCTGCGTGCCGGGAGGGGACCCTGTCTCAAGAAGAGCAGTGTCCTCCCTTGTGGCTTGCAGACCCTCTAAAGTGAAGGGTTGTTTCTGTTCTTAAATTTTACTGTTTTTCTTTTTAAAATGTAATCGCCCTTGAACGCAAGACCCTGGGAAGAGCCCGGGCTCGCGGTGACTGGACGCAGCCCTCACAGTCCCTGCTGGAGGCGGCGAGCTGGCGGCCCTGTGCCCAGGAATGCTTCTTTGGCTGGTTCTGATTGTGTTTGGAGTTTGGCCTTGGGTGAGGCCCGAGTGAGGGGTCTGTGTGGCTATGGCGTGGCACGTGGCATGCGGGCAGCGTGCATGCGAGGGTGCAGGCATGCGAGACAACATGGCAGCAGACAAAAATAATGAACCCTGGACGAAGCTTGAGAAGAGATACAAAGAGTACAGAAACCCGGTTCTCATACTAACCCACGGTTACAAACTAGGTTGTGCTGTAGATTTGTAGAAAATTACGTTTTGAAAGAATGGCACTGGTTGGGCCGCCGGGGCCTCCCCGGGCTGGCCTGACTCCTCTGTCTACGGTGAGTGCCCAGAGGTACAGGGCAGTGTTGGTTCCAGCTCATCTTGGGTCCCTGCCTTCCTCCTGGGCCCCGCTGCTGGAGGGGACATGGCCAAGGACGGGCTGCTGTGATGACTCGGCTGGTCTATGCCTCCTCCTCCCCGGTAGACACCATGAGCCGCATGGCCACTGGGAGGTGGTCCGTCAGGCCGGACAGCTGGGTGATAAAACTGAATTCTTCTACCTCCTGGGGTTGGGGGTGGGGGAGAGAAGCATCCCGATTAGACCCAAAGGCCACCCTGCAGAGGAGGGGCCTGGAGGACAGGGGTGGGGCCTCTAGGCGGCGGCCTGGGCTTCCTGAGGGCAGAGGGCTGGAAGGATCCTGAGGACCCTGAAGGTCTCCAGAAGTGGCAGGTCTCATTTTCAGGAGAGCTCAGCGTTGGTGAGGGGCGCAGGGCGCAGGTTCCCCTGCCTACAGCCCGACCCAGCCCCAGACTCACGGCCTTCCAGTCCGGGCACAGCCCCTCCTCCGCGTACAGCATGTAGTCGATGCGCCTGCCGTTGCCCTTCAGCACGTCCTTGCGTCCCTTCTGGCACGCCCCTGGGCTCTTGCTGGTGGGGAAGGCGAGGTACTCCCTGCGGCCCTCTTCACTCTCCAACACCCTGCTCGCAGGCACAGGGAGGCACAGGAAGGGGGGTGAGCCCACGCCCCAGCCGTAGGCTCCAGGTCCTGAGTGTGGAGCCACCTTCTCATCCCCAAGTGAGAGAAGCAGGTCAGAGCAAACCCCTGTATTTAACATCTGCCTTCCCTGTGGGCCCGAAAAGGCACTGAGATGGAGGGAAGTAGTCCAAGGCAGCAAGTTCCTGACTGAACCAGGCCACTCTGGAGTCTGTCCAGGAATGTCCCGTGTCCACCTTGGGCAAGCCAGCACTCGCTTTCCCTTTCTGAACTAGGATGTTGGCTGTGGCTGCAGCTTGGATCCGGTGCTGCCCAGGGTCTGGCTGAGTTGGGGATGGAACTGCCTACCTCCTCTGCAGGATAGGTTTCTGCCCTGAGCCAGTAGGAGCCTATTCAGAGAACGGGCTTTGCAGTAAAGGACCCTTCTCTTCTGGAAGTCCCCAGGACCCCATGACTCTTGTTTCAGGTAAGCAGGGGCTGGGGCAGGGGTGTGGTTAGGAGAGCACCCAGGCCCCGTTCTAGAACTGGACTCTTGTGTTAGTCTGTCCTTAAGCAACCAACCTCCGAGCCTCCATTTCTTCTTCTGATAGAAGAACTATTGCTATGGGCCCCAGGGTACTTTGGGGACCAGGTGTGCCAAGAAAGGAACAATGTGGGATATGGCTTCATCCTCTTACTCAGAGGAAAGCAACTGAGGTGCTTAAATGTTGGCCGAGGTTCTACAGGGAGGGCAGGGTGCTCAGGTGGAGTATTATACCCCGAATCTGGGACTTCCGACTCCCTGTCTGCCATCTCCTTCCTGTCATGTTTCGTCTGGAGTCTGAGCACCTGTGGGGAGGAACCTTTGTGGGAGACTGTTGCAGAGGGCAGGTGCGCGGCTGATGTCGCAGGCAGAGAAGCACCTCTGAGAGACGCTGCGTAGGCCTGCCAGGCCGGCTTATGCCTGGACAGTTGGAAGGGTGCCTCGAGAGGCATATCTGGCAAACATAGGTTTCTACAAGGTTTTTATCAGCCTTGAGATAAATACACTAAAGACATGCAGAACACTGGTACAGCTCAGAAATGTAATCCATTACTGTTCCTCGCCCTTGGTAATTAATTCCAGCATCAGTGATCTGAGAGTTACTGATAGTCATTTTTTAATCATCTCATAAAAAGATAATTTTCTCGGCATAGGATGATGTTTCAAATTTAGTCTATAATCTAATTAATTGGCTCAAATTAGCTGCAGGGAGCCATCGCCTTGACTCTGTGCAGTCCTGGGCTGTGAATTATAAATTGGTTCTGCTGCTGGCCTCTCAAATGTGTCCTTTATGAAGTGTCATTAGGTTCGAAAATGAAGTTTGGTTGGGATGGAGCTGTCTCTACTTTGAAAATGACTGGCTTGTGTTAGCTTTGCTTGTATTTTTATTTGCCTAATTGGTGGCCACAAACTGCCAGGCTCCTTGGAGCAAATGCCATCCCTAGGGCTCCTTGACAGAGGTCTCAGCCGCCCTCGGCCTTGCCCTGGGAGATTCTGTCCCCTTTCTGTGCCTGGCAGGGTTGGGCTCCAGGTGGGACAGGTACTGGTGTGGAAAACTCCACCTCAGGACCCGAGGCCTGTCTGAGGGCTTCTCCTCAGTGAGGCCAGCCCTTGGGCAAGAGGGCCGACAGCCTCCACCGGCTCCCAGTTTCTGTCCTGGAGGCTCGCACAGACTTGCCTCTCATGGAGCTGTGTTCTCTCCTCTGCCCCACAGAGCGCAGCCATCCCCCCACAGTCAGAGCTGGGTGCTCAGCCCAGATCTGGGAGCCGCCGCCCCGCTGCAGCTGGGTGCTTACTTCTGCAGATTGTCAGGGGTGCTCACGTCCTCATCGTTTAGACCGTCCGTGTCCAGCAGGGTACCTAGGAATGAGGGAGAGAGTGGTCACCGCAGGTAGGGCCTAGTCAGCCTCAAGGAAGGCCACCTTCCTGGGGCAGGAGGGGCAGATGAGGGTGTCCGCAGGCCTGGGAGTCCCAACCCGACTGCTGGGTGTCCCCAGCAGTTAGGTCTTGGGGACAGGTCTCGATAGTCTCTATGGGAAGCCTGTGGGGATCCCAGCCTTAGTGCAGTGCCAGGTCTCAGCATGTGAGCTTGCAACTTGGCAGTGACCCTCCCTCGCCCTGGTTCCCCTCCTGCTGCCCCCGTCTCCCGCCCCAGCTCACCAATTGCCCATGGCTTCTCCTCCCCTGGCCCCAGGCGGCAGGGGTCCTTGTAGCGTGTAAACAGGGAGTGCTGCTGCTCCAGCTTGTCGTCTGTGCAGGGAGGGAGGGAGGAGGGAATGCTGTGGGTGTCACGGTGTCTGACATTTCCTGGAGGGCCAGCTGCCTCTGGTCCTTGTCCAGACACCACCAGGTTCCTGCTCCTCAGGTCTCCCTTTGTCTGTGGTTCATCTGTCCCTGGTTCTCTGTGTCCTTGAGAACCCCCCTCACTAGTGTTCAGCTTTCCTTTGATCTAAAGACAGTAGTCACTGTCCCTCTTGGGCTTCAGGAGACAGAGACCTTGAGACCTTCCCAGATCCTGTGGCAAACCCTGTTGGGGGCTGGCTGGACTCCTGCCCTTCACAGACCTGGGCTTCCAGGCTGAGTGAGGGCTGACCCCAGGCTCAGAGAGGGAGGTGACCTGCCCTGGGTTCTAGTTTGTCTTGCCAACTCAGGAAGCAGAAGGGCCTTTCTGAGACCCCAGGGAGGAGGACAGGGCACTGAGTGGGGCCTGACAGGGTGGAACCCCTCCCAACAGCCTCTCCCTGGATGTGATGGGTCCCCAGCGTGACTCCAAAAGGTACTGAGAGCACCCAGCGTTGGGAGCTGGCATCAGTCATGTGGCGATGAGGGGACCACAGGGCCGCAGTGGAGGAGCTGTGTTCCATGCGGGGCACTTACCCTGGAGCTGCCACGGTTTTCAAGGGAAGCCGCCCCGGTCACAAACAGACAGCTGCCGCCAGGTGAGGACATCACCCTGTGCTCCAGCTGGGACCTTCGGGTTTCCTGCCTTCCCTGAGGACTAGGGCCCAAGCTCTCAGACCCTGTGCCGCCCACCCATCCTCAGTTTTTCCTGGGGCTGTGGTCAGAGCAGAAGGAGCCCGGGAGCCATGGGCTGGGGGTTTTCCCTCAAGCCCAGCTCTTCAGGCCAAGGGAGTCTCAGAGCTGCCCAAACTCCCTGGAGGTCCTGGGATGAGCATGGTCATCTGATTCACACAGATCAGTTATTTAAATGAGTTATTTGAAACTTCACCCATGATGAACTTTTAGCCTTTTAGCCTAATGGTTTCAGGCATGATTTGCAGGGTTCCAATTCCAGTTTACTGTCTATGGCTGTATGACCTTGAGTTACTTACTCCACCTCTCTGGGTCTCAGCTTCCTCTTCCATGCCATGTGGATAAATGCAGTGCCCACTCTCAGGGTCATGAGACTTACATGACACTGTTGGCCCACGAACGACCATTAGAATTGTGCCTGGGACAAAGCAGCAGCTAAGTAAAGACTTGGTAAGCGGCATTAGCTGACTTGCCCTTACTCTCAGAGGCGCCAAGCCTTCTCTATTAGAGGTTCATTTTTAGGGCATCTTTTTGTCTCCAGCAAGGAGGTCTCTAAGCTTTTTAGGCAGCGTGTGGGCGCTTCTCATTCTAGAATTTCTAGGGGGCAGAGAAATCATAGTCTGCTAATATCCCACCCACATGCTCACAAGAAGCAGGAAGTTCTCCGAGCTCCCTAACTTGTCTTGCCAGCTGTGACTGGAATCCCCCTCCCTCCCCCAGTAGCCAACCTGCACAGACAGGAGCCCTGCCTTACCAGAGGAGCAGTTGTCAAAGTTCAAATCTCCGCAGACGATGTCAAATGCCACCAGCTCCTCGGGGTTGGCTGTGCTGGACGAGGAGGTAGATTTTCGGAAATCAGCCAGCCAGTCCTGAAGCATGTCCAGCTGCTCACACCGGACGGCGCTGTCGTCTGTGGGGCGGAACCATGGAAGCCTGCTGGTGAAGCTGCCACCGGACCCCAGCCAGGCCCTGGAGATCCCAGCCTGTTGAAGGAAGAGTCCCCACCCCCAGAAAAGCTTGGGCCGCTGTACCCTACCTTCCAGGGCATGCAGGTGTGTGCAGGTGATGTACCCGACAATTCTTTGGTCTTGAAGTGTGCTTCCCACCTGTACCTGTGGGGTAGGAGGCGAGGTGTCGGTGATGAAGCCTGTGCTCTGAGTGCTAAGGGACACTGGCAATGCCCACCCCGCACCAGGTCAAACCCTCACAAGCCCAGCTCTGTCAGCTTCTGGCTAGACTCGGGCCCAGGTAGGAACAGCACATGTCCTGCTTCTAGGAGCTTCTGGTTCAGTGCAGGAAGAAGGTGCATAAAGAAATTTAAACCTAAAGCACGATGCCACCTGGCAATTCATTATAGGAGGACATGCAGAAATCATCACAGATTTCCTCGCCAAACCCCTGCCACCCCTTGTGACCAGTGTAACAGCTCCGCAGTTCCTGTCCACTCCTGTCTGGTCGCTCTTTTCTCCTTCCCTCAGTCACACCCTAGGCCTGATCACACCCTAGAGCCTGTCCCTCTGAAGTCTAAGTCAGGTTCCATTGAGGACTTGGCCAAGCCACAAAGCTCACCACCCTCTCTCTTCACTGAGAGGCGTCGTCGGTTGGACCTTGCCCTCCGCTCTCTCTCCCCAGTCTCTGCCCCTCTGACTTCATAAGTCACATCATCTGCTTCTTGCCTGTAGTCCCTGTTAGTCCTCTGATCTAAGATAACAATTGTGGTTGTGTCTCTGTGGCACCTGTATCATGGCCTGTCCCTGGGTGCCCCACAGTATCCCAAACCCAGTCCTTCCTCCACAGAGGCCTCTTCATGCTCCACACTCCTCAGACCTCAGTCCCTGCCTCCTGCTCACCCCCTTCACTGGAGACAGAGTACCCAGGGGGAGGAGTGGGGCTTAGGGCACCTCCCCAACTCTCTGCCCAGCCACAGGTGACCCTGGCAGGTTGTCTTCATAGGTTAGTGTAATGAAAACAAGCATCTCAATTGTACATCACAGACAACTTGAAAAGGCCGAATGCAAGCCTTGTCAGGGCTGTGGATGGAGAGGTGAGGGATGGCTGCCTAGCCTGCCATCTCTCCCAGGCCCTCCAGCACAGCTTCTGGAGGCCAAGACAGGACAGTCCCTCCTGGGCATGCTCCCTGGACAATCTCTGGTCTCCTTTCCCTAGAGATCTGGTTGGCTCTTGATCCTCTTCTTCGCTGGGCTTTCCTGTAGCCTGAGCCTTAACTGTCTTCCTCAAAGTTGCTAAGGAATTTTCTGTGATAATGAGACCCTGGACCGTGGGAACGCTCCACGGAAGGTGGCTGTGGAGGCCAGGTTGGTGGGTCGTGCAGCAGCAGGGTGGCGTCTGCGAGCCTCTGGAGGCTGCAGTCTTTTTGCTGCTGCAGTCAGGTTGGCATTACCCTCCTCCATTTGGCTTTCTTGTCCTCAGGCTCTCTTAGCTTTCTGCAGCTTCCTATCCCCTTTCCCAGCTGGATGGATGCACATATCCTTTCCTGGTACCTGAAGGGATGCATGTCTGATTACTCGAAAGTGGGCTATAGTGTCCTGGATTTGGGGCTGTTTTTAAACTTATGTTCACCATTGACTTCTTGCCCGTATTCCAAACTTCTGTCTAATATTGCCCCTGCTGCTGGAACAGCTCTGGAAATCACATACCATGGGTGCACCCTGTTGCAAAACACAACAGTTTTAAAGCCACGATGCCCCCAATGCCACACGATGGCGCTCTTGCCCCTGTTCCTCAGGCAATGAATGCCCCTGTTCCTTAATAATACTCCTGGTGTGAGCTCTCCTGCTTAGTGCTGCAGGGACACTGTCTTGCTAGAGCCTTTCAACAACTGTGGATTATACTAAAATTGCACTGTAGTCGGCCAGGGTCATGAGTCTGGTGGCGGAGGCTGGTTCAGTTAGATGTTTGCTGCCCCTTCCCAGCTCCTCACCCAGCTCTGTGCTACTCTCTGAGTTCCAGGAGACTTAGCCAGACTTTTCACTGACTGTCCCTTTGATGGTCTTAGAGCTTCAGTTCGTCACTCTCTCAGCACTTAGTGTCACCTGCCCGTGCTGAGTTCTGGACAGGGACAGGGGACAGGTGCAGAGAGGTACCACTCACACTGTTGCTGAGGAGAACCCACCCGGAGGGGACACAGACAAGGCCACCCTGCCTCTCAGTCCTTCCACCTGGTTTCTTAGCCCCTCACCTACTTCCCCACTCAGCCCGTAAGCTCGCTGAGTCCACTTGATTATATGCTGGGACTTATTGATTCCTGGCTCGAGTCCTTGGGAGCTGCAGAGGCTTGTGTTTCTCTTGCAAAAACAAACAATCACACGAGAGGTTGTGTCTCTTAGTCCAGGTGGGCAAAGACTGTCAACAGAAAGGGACCCAGAGGCAGCCTCTCTCATACATGAGGCAAAGTCAATTCTAGTCCTTTCCTTCTCAGGCCATCACAGTAGCAGGAAAAGCACATTTTCCTCAAGGACCGGAAGTGCCACACGGTAAACTGGAAGGGCAGGGCTGCCAAGGAAGGGAGCACTGACTTCCACGTGCATCTTTCCAGTCCTGGACCCTTCCTTGGCCAGCCTGTCCCCTGAAACCCCGTTGTTCCCCTCCCCCATGCAGGGGAACAGGCTCACTCTTGCCAGCAGAGATGAGTTAGGTCTGCTGGGTGCTGGACACAACTAGCTCTACTTTCAAGATCCGTCTGATGGGAGGGACAGGTGACAAGACACCTTGGGGACAAGGGCTGAGGAACCCACAAAGGAAAGGCTGGCTTGTTTGGACAGCTGCTGAGGGAAGCTCTACAGAGGTGGCGAGGACAACCTGGGGCAGGACCAAGATGAGGGGGACCGGCGCATGGAGGCCTTCGGGGTATGGTGCAGCTGGAGCAGAGCCCAGGTGAGGGTGCAGGGGCCTGGGAAGGCTGAGCTTTTCTCCACGGCAGCAGGAAGAGGGTAGTAGGGTGGGAAGAGGATGGGTTGGAAGGGGGAGGACAATGAGAAACACGGCTGGGTGCAGAGGAACAGTGGCTGTGATGGTGCAGCTGGAGACGCGGCAAGTGAAATTAGGAGCCTGGAGGGATTGGGTGGGTTTGGGGCTCAGACCGAGTCAAGGTGGGCCCTTCTAGCTGAGGGATGGTGGAACCTGGGGCGGGGCAGGACCAGAGAGGATGATGAGTTCTGTTCGGGAGCGAATGGGACTGTGTCCAGAGGGCAGCAAGACACAGCTGGGGCACAGAAGAGCGATCTGGGCTGGGATGAACCTGAGACCCCTCAGCAAGTGTGGAAATGGAGCCTGTGGAGTCATTTCCCTGTGGCCGGTACGTGGGACCAGTGGTGGCGACCACTTGGGTGACCACTTGGGCTGGCCATGTGGGGTCACCCTGCTGTGGGGACTACCAGCCCTCAGCTTGGCTGGGAGCTGAGCAGAATACAGCAGGCCCGTGCTGCCAGATCTGCCAAGCTGGGAAGAGAATTTGCAAACTGGGTTTTATGTGAAATATCTTAATTTTTAAATGTTGGCCAACACGAGAAAAATTTTAATGGTCTGGACCAAATTAAACATTATCTGCAGACCAGATTTAGACCCAGGAGATAGAGGGAACCTTGGCCTTTAAAGGATGGGCAGGTGACCAGGAACCTGGAAGGAAGGGCAGAGAGGGGGAAAAAGCCCACAGTGGAGGAGCTGTCTCAAGGAGACTATGTGGTGGGCGTGGGAGGTCAGGTATTAGACCAAGAAAGGAGGGAGGAGGGGTTGCGTGGGCTGGGGGCAGGGTTGAGGGGGTCTCTGGCTTCCTAGCTATCTGTAGCACAGCAGGTGGAGGGGAGACGGTGTGCTCCCCACTTCTGCTGAGCCTGACAACGTGTCTTCTCCTTCCCCAGAAAGTCACTCCAGCTGCGGAGATGAAAATATATCTGTGGGACAAAACATTGACAAACATGCCAAATGGGGGGTTAGTTCTCCTGTAAGAGGAGAGCCCTCAACTTTAGCATCTCAGGTTGTGAATGGAGAGGCGGGGACTCCAAATGCGGGTCTGCTGAGCTACACAAGAGCCATCGAGCTCCCAGTGTGGGAACCCGGGCCTGGGGTGCAGGCCCTGGCTCCAGCAGGCTCCACGCAGAGAATCAGCCTGCACCCTTATTCCAGCAGGTGCCTGGCTGGCACGCAGCACTTTTTGGGGCAGGCTGAGCACAGTCGGCACCTGGGGCTGAGAGCCTCCCCACTCTGGGCTTCCGCATTGCCACTCTAGGTGCCCCCCGCGCCCACTCATGGACTCCCTTCAAGGGGGAACCGAGAAGTCTTGAGGGAAATATGACAGAACTCACACCCACAGCAGGTGCTGCCCCTGGGGGCAGAAAGTCCTGTTCTGTATCAGCTGGCCAAACAATGCTTCGGAAAACTCTGGAAGCACCAAGAGCGGCTTTTGGATAGAGAACAAAAAGTCGACTCTTGAGCGTGTCAGGCTCAGTAGAAGATAATGCGTAATGACCAAATTACCATGGTCTAAAAACTTCTCCAATTGCATCCAAATTAGCAGAAATAATTATGATTCACTTTAATTAGTGACTATGGAAGCAAAGCCTTGGGCTGGTGGGCAGAGTGCCTGGTGGCAGCTGCGTGATAGCCAGGAGCGAGAGGGCGTCCCGGTCAGTGGGGATGGTGGCTACGCGAGCAGGCGCGGTGACGGGCCCGGGACCTGCAGTCGTTGGTGTTCACTGGTCTCCCCTCTTGCGAATGTCTGCGGTGTTACAGACAGCCAGCCTCGGCGTCCTCCTCCTGCTCATCACCACCGTGCCGTCGTCACCCAGCCGCCTTCACCATCAGCCCCGGGAGACCTCCCGGGCCTCACTGCTCAGGCTCATGTCCACCCTGTGAGTCGTCTCCGTGTTGCCCCCACTTTACAGATGGGGAAACGGTGGCTCAGGGATCTGGGAAACTTGCCTGCGATCACCCAGCGAGGTCTGTCTGATCCTGGGACCTTGGCTCTTGTCCCTGCATTTCTGTTGCTCTTGTCCCTGAGCTAGGGCCTTCTGGTTTGGCTCCATGAAAGGTCTCGTCTGCCCCCAACCCACCCAGAGAGGGAAGACCCCCAGGTTGCCTCTCACCTCCCCTGTGGCTCTGGGACAGGCCGGTGTGGGACCTCAGGTGGGGCCCAGGCTTCCTACCTTGAGATACAGCGCTCCCTTCGAGGCCAGGCCGTCGGTGCCCTTCCCGTTGGTGTAACAGTGATAGGCCACGTCCATGATGGGGTAGCGGCTGGCAAAGAAGAGGCCGCTGTTGAGACACTTGAAGCTGCAGCGGCCTTGGCAGCAGCAGCAACAGCTTTGGCAGCCGTAGCAGCCTTGGCAGCCGTAGACCCCGACATCGTACAGGATGTACTCGAAGTAGCCGTGCAGCTGGTCTTTCAACTTAGTGGCCGCCCGCTTGTCGAACACCTCCTGCAGACACAGGAAGTCCAGGTTGGCAGGGAAGAAAGCTGAGATCTCATGGTCAAAGGCCTCGTCTGGGTGCCGCCTCTTGCGCGCCGCTGCCTTCTTCACCACCGAGGCCTTGTGCGGGGCCTTGCTGTAGGTGGCGCCCGGGTCCCCACTGCTGCCATCCAACCCGGCTTTCGCCTTCACCAGGGACTCCCTGGAGGCAGAGGGGCTGCCCAGGCTCCCTGAGTCCCCATCCCGCTGACTGTGGTTGGGTGTCTGGCCCCGCGGGCCCCCGCCAGCCCCATTCCTGGCCTGGCCCCCAGTGGCAGGGTCGTCAGCTTCAGGGAGCCGGCCCCCTCATCGCCACTGATGCGCACGATGCAGGCGTGCTCAAGGCTGCTGCAGTCAGCCGGGTCACTGGAGGCCGGGCCATTGGCTGCCTCATCACTGGGGTGACGCCCACCATTGCCCTTGTATTCCACAGAGGCCGTCCTCTTAATGCTGCCAGGGATGGCCCGGGCCATGCCGTCGCTGCCCTGTGGTGACACCAGGCTGCTGAAGCTGGCTGCGCTGATGGAGGTATTGGTGGGCGAATCAATGTAGATTTTGATCTGGGGCCGACTGGCCCCATTGCGGATTCTCTGCCCAATCTCTTTGGCCCGTGCTTGGGTGTTAAAAACGTTGTTGAGCCTGGCCAGTGCGTCGGGGAGGAGGCAGATGTTGGCGGTGGCAAAGCAGAAGCTTTTGCCAGGACCTGTACCCTTCCATTCACTCAACAGGGCTGCCCCACCGGCTGGGCCCTTGTCCTCCAGCCGGGAGTAGACGTAGGGCCTGCGGGCGGACTGCAGGGGGAACCAGAGGAGGAACCCGAGAAACGCGAAGGGCAGCGAGGTGACCAGGAAGCCCAGGTAGATGGGCGTGAAGAGCACGATGCAGAGCAGCTGGTACTTCTGGCAGGGGTCGGGGATGAACAAGGCCAAGAGCCGGTCCAGCAGCCAGTAGCATGGGAAGATGAGGGCCCAGGACACAGTGTGCAGGGCGGACAGACAGCTGCTGGGAAAGGGGGTTGTGTATAAAACCATCGCAGCTCACTGGGCGCCGCAGCCGGCCCTACTACATGGTGTCCGTGGCAGGCCGGGCACTTTCCTGGGGGGGCGGGTGAGTGTGGGGCAGCTGGAGGAGGGGGTCACCTCCTGGTGAGATGTGACTCTGGATGGTCAGTGGCAAGTGTTGGCCAGCCAGTCATGGTTCACCGCAGTGGGCCATGCTGGGCCACCGAGGCCTGCTGAAGAACCTGCAAGACAGAAGGTAAAGGGGCTTTTATTCTTCTTTAGGGGAGCAGATTGGATGCTGGGGCTATTGTCCCTGTTCACTCTGTCCCTGCTTCCTAGCACATTCCATTAGCCTGTGTGTGTTTGGTTCTCTTAGAGTAAGCAGCTCGCTGCCGTGACTGCCTGTAGCTGGCCCTCTTGACCTTGTAACCTAATTGCTTGAAATCTGGCCCAGGATGCTGGGGCGGCAGGCTGGGGATCCTAGATAATGCCTGGGCCTGACACTGGCCTAGAGCAGCTGGAAGCCCATCAAGAGCCTGAGAAGAGCCGCAGACACAGCCACCCCCCTGTCACTGAGTGCCCACTAGGCCAGAATGGAGCGGAAACAAACCACATAGGAAAGGGGCCAGAGAGGCCTGGGGTGGAAGGTAGTGTGGTTGGCAGAACCCTTGCGATGAAGGCCCCCCACAACCAGGCTCTCACTGTACCCCGGCCTGTAGCATCAGCCCACCTCTGCAGTTCCACCCCCGCTGATCCCTGGCAAAAATCACTTATCGAGGGTCTAGGCACAGCCTGACCCACCCAGATCTAGGCACTTCCAGAATGATCAGTTACCCAACTACAGGGGAATTTGATGGTCCCTGAGACTTTGGGAGAAGCTCTCTGGGGCTTGGAAGGTCTGGCCCAAGCTTCTCACCTAAGCCCCGAAGATGCAGCGCCAGGGCCCAGCCGAGCCTGCAGTTGCTGGGATGAGTCCACCCCGGTTGCTGACTCAGAGCAGGCCCCAAGGCCCACCCCGGAGAGGCCTCCAGGTGTATTTATTATGCTCAATGTAGACTCTATAAAGATAAGAGTCTAGAGTGTTTGCCCAGCCCCCAGGACCCACAGTGATCATGCTACAGTGAAGCCTTTGGGAGCATAATACAGAGTTTTCGTGACCAAATCAGCTAAGGGAGTCATTTCCTGCTCACTCTCGCAGGCCCGGGCCAGCTTGTGCCCTGGCACCATGGGGCGGGGTGTGTGTCTCTGTGTCCATGTTGCCAGCTGTCTTGGTCCCACCTCCTCCCTTCCTCCTGCCTCCCTGGTCACCTCAGCAGGGACCTGGGTGTCATCTGGCCTCTCCTCTCCCTCAGTCCCCATGTCCCATCAGTCCTTCCTACCCACCAAAGCCCCCACCCCCACCCCGGAGCTTCAGGCTTGTCCAGGATGGCATCTTGCTTTACCCACTTCACCTCCTCTCTGTCAGGCCATCCCCCACACAATGGCCGAAGGGACTCCCTATCTAATCTATGTCACAGACACCTCAACCCTGCCAGCCCTGCCCGTGCCTGCAGCCCCATCTCCCACTCTCTGCCCCTCACCTAGCTCAACCCTTTTCGTCTAGGACTTAGCTTAGAAATCACCTTTCCAGAGAGGCCACTTTGCCCTACCCACTCCCTTGCCAAGTGGCTTAGGTGTCTCCACTGGGGATTCCTTCCCTCTTGTGTGTGGCCTGGTCTCTGCAGTTCTAGATCATAAAAGCTTATGGGATGAGGCTACCTCCCAGCCAGCTTGTGGCTTCTTGAAGAAGGGGCTGCACCAGCAGCAGCTCAGGAAATGGGTGAGTCAGTGGAGGTCGGTCTGTGCTGCCTTCAGGCCCACGGTGTAAGAAGGGGGAGTTTCTGTGACGCAGGTCAGTCACCCAAGCACACTCCGTGGCCACCCTGTCCAGGGCTGATGTGGTGGTAGTGGTGGGGGACTCATCCCCAAAACAGCTAAATGTCTAAAGATGAACCTAAGCTGCTGACTGTGTCTGGTTCTGGAGAATGTGTTTCATAAAGGTTTTACTTTCTTCAGGGGAAATCACCTTGAGGCAAACACCAGAAAGTTACAGTTCAGGGGAGCAGGTGAGTCCACTCAGACCACAGCCCTCAGACCAGGAGCCCAGGGAAATGGCCCCTTTGCAGACAGCTCTGCTCTGGCCTCCATTAAATCTGGTAAGTACGTGACCTCTGTCCAAGAGCAGTCCAAGAGCAGTGATGGTGGCTCTGCCTGGGGTTCTAATCTGTTTGGGGCAGGGCCCCTCACTCAGGTGTGAACAATGAGGTTCACTGTCAAGGACCTGGTGAGGCCAGAGGGCCATCATGGTGTCCTTTCCCCCAACATCCTGCCCTGGAGCCCTAGACCCAGCCGGTGACCATCACTACCTCCTTCATGCACAGCCCAAGTCCTGGGTAGGGGTGCCTGAACCCTGATGGCCTTGACCCTGGAGTCAGCTGCTTCAGGGGCCTTGTGAAATCAGGCCAGGCTATTGGCCTGGAGCCCTGAGATCATTTTATGACAGTGGCTAAAATAGGACAACTTATTGCAAGCCTGCTGACCTCTGTGCACGGTCTCGTTTAATCCTACAGCAGAGCCATGCCACCTTTGTGGCTCAGTGCTTGGAGAGGCTGTGGCTTCCAGAGTCTCCATGCCTACCATCTGATGTGCTCATTTGTTCTTTTTTTGAAAATCTCAACAATTTCATTTGAGCTTAATCTGGAGTGGGGGTGACAGCCCACTCGCTCTCACACATGGGCTAATGGACTTGGCTGCCCTTGGCACACGGTGTGTACACACTTGGGCACATGTCTTTGCGTGGAGCCTGCTGGCTTCAGACTGGCTGGAGTAAGAATAACAGGAAAGGACATGGCTGCCTGGACCAACTGGGCCCAGAGGAGGAGCCTGCAGGTCCAGTCCCTGTGTGTGGGGAGCGTGAGATGCCCGGGGTAGGGGTCTAAGCCAGATTCCTGGAGACACTTGGATAGCACCACAATATCATGGAGCAGGCCCCTCTCAATTCTCCCTCAGATCCTCCTCCTTCTTTGTGGCCTGAGGTCACCAGCCCAGCCAACACCGTCTTCACTTGAGCGCCTGACCCACCCACCCCAGCACTATCCTCATGTCCTCACTCACGGGCCACAAACCCACAGTCTACACAGTGGTCAGAAGGAGCTTCCTAAATAGTCTGATTATATTTCCCCTTTGGCTGTCCCATTGTCCTGGGGGACAAAGTCCAGTCTCCCAATCTCTGTCTAGGGACCCTTTGTGTTCCTTGCCCAGCTCTCACTGGGCCCCTCTGGCAGGAAGGGCCCCCAGCACCTCAGGCACATGCTGCTGTCTGACCTCCAGGCCTTTGCACCTGCGGGGTGCTCTGCCTGAAAGCCCTTTCCCGCCTTGTCTCTTCCGTACCTGCCAGGGCCCAGCCGAGTTGCCACCCCACCAAGAATGCTTGTGACCCCCCGAAGCCCTCTCCATACTGTACTGTTATCCTGCCAGAAGCCGAAGCTGTTTCGTATCTGGGTCCCACAAGTGGGCTGGGACTCCATTGTTCCCAGACAAAGAGTTTGTGGAGGGAAAGCACAAGTGAAGAAATGACTGATGGGAATACAGGCCCTGCTGCCTCAAGGGTGAGTCTGTGAGATAGCGCGGGTGGGCTTATCTGCCCTGAGGGGCACTGTCACATTGCGTCGGGACTCAGGCTTGGCCGAGCCCCGGTTGTGAGGACAGTTCTGAAGAAAGAATATGGGAGAGGACGGTCTGCTCTGTCCACACCATGCTGCCCTCCAAGCGCAGCTGACCCGCTCCTCGGGATGCCGGACTCCCTGTGGATCAGAGTGAATGCGCTTTGCTTCGTGAAAGTCTTCCTGAGAGAAAGTCACTAACTGTCTGTTCTCCTGCACGGCTTGTCCTCAACACTGGTAGATTAGGGTCGAAATCTGCTGTTACCTGGGACAGCACTGGAGGGAGGTCTCTCTACTCAGCTGCACGGTGTCCTCCTCACTTCTGCTGTGGCCCCAGAAACCCTTCTGGTCAAGTTCTCTCCCCAGCCCTACCCGCAGCGGTGGTGAGTGGCCAGACCTGATTTTTCTGCCTCCCCTGCACTGGGCATAGAAATGGTTTTGGTCCCCATTCAGGGGGCTGAGAAGGAGCGGTCACGACCACAGTGGTCCTCCAAGATGTGGCAGATCCAAGCGTACCAGCCCTTCCTGTCTGCCATCCTAGCCCTTCGCTGCCCTGGATTTTCCCGCCCAGAGCCCCTCCCCGGCCCCTTTCAGCAGTGCCGTGGCCAGGAGCCTCCAGGCACTGCTGGCCCGCCCGGCTTCTGCCTGCAGTCCCTGCGTCTGTGTACAGGAGCCGCTGATGCACTTGCCACCAATGGGGCTGGTTTCTGAAGCTCTGTGGTTAATTATTTTGTCTCAGTGAAATGAAAGGAGGGTAAACAAACAACAACACATTAATTAATCTGATGCACACTTTTCCCATGAAAGAGGAGAGCGAGAGTTAAACACTGGAGGCTGGCAACTTCTCAGTGAATCCCGGAGTCCTCGCAGGGGTGGCAGGGCAAGATGCAGGCTCATAGGCGCCTAGCCTGCCCCGTCTGGGCCCTTTCTCTTGCCTGCACCCCTGGGCCAGGTGGGACATTGAGGGAGGCCCGGTCCAGGCTCTCCAGCGAGGAACACCTTCCTCACCTCTGTGCTCTGGGGCTGGCACCTTTGCCGGGCAAAGTCCACCATGGGTATCCGATGGAGCTGACAGGTCCCTCAAAGGCCATGCATGCTGAGTTGTCACCACTGACCTGCCCCCAGGGTTGTTCTTTCAGGTTCCTTTTTTAAGGCGACAGTGACCCCTTGGTTTATCCCTTATGAATCCTGGTGTGTGGCTTCTAGGTTTGCTCGGGATGCCCTTGGCCCCTATACCATGGTCACTAGAGCTGGGCTGGAGTCCCAGATGTCCTCAGGTCCTCATGGTCATTCTGAGCCCTGGGGTCAATGTGAGGGGCTACACAGTACCCCCAAGGGAGGGCAATTTCTCTGTCCTAGAAGTGGAGAACCCAGCCTTGCCCCATACCCCTGCTACATTACTGTGCACTCAGCTTGCGCTTGGGGCTCAGGCTGACCTGGATGAAACTCTGGCATTAGAGTCTGGCTCATTGAGCCTGTCTTGTCATTTATGATACAGGGGTGTGGGTTTCATGAGGATTAAAGGGGACCGGGCCACTAACATGGCAGGCTGTTTCCTTCCCTACCCGCCCCCTCCTTGTAGACCTCCATGATCTCTCTTACTCTGAGATTGGCCCCTGTGTGCCCTGTTTGCTCTCCCAGCCTGTGGATTTGGCGGAGTTTGAAGGTGGGACAAGCTGATCTGTGCATTGTTCTGGGGGCAGCCTGAGGCCACCTGCTGAACTCCAGGTCCCTGACTGCCTTGAAGGGCCTTCAGGTCCTCAAAGATACTGTCCACTCTGTTTAGACTGGAGGCCCTGACCTTCATTAACTTGTTCCTCTCCCTGCAGCAAGGACTGACTGTGTCTGACTGTGACAAGGAGACTGGGCCATGGAGCCAGAACAGACAAAGGGAGCAGAGAGGGCCATGGTTTGCAGGTTGACCCAGCTAGGAAGTGTACTTGACAAGCTGTGGCCTGCAGCCACCACAGCATGGGAAGGGGGCACTTGGACTGCTCAGGGGCCTAAACCAAAGCCCTCCTCCCCGACCCTCCACCCCCACACACTGTCCTGAGGGCTCCGGGGCTGGCTGCCTGTCATCCCCTGGGGAGGGCATCCTAGGGAATGGGGCCTGGTTAGGCCTGGCCCTGTTTGGGTGTTAAAGGGGCGGGATGGATGCCCAACAGCTTTCATGGGCAAGCTGCGGTGGACAAGACTTCTGTTACTCTATGCCAAATAACACTGGTACCATTCCGTTTGCCATCTCCCTGGGACATGTGCCTGGCATGTATGTTGGTGCATAAGACCTGCTGTACAGAGGCTCAAAGGGTCCAAGGTGGTACTGACTTTGAATATGAATTTCTCCTACAGTGGGAAGGTGAGCCAGACCAGTGCTGCTGGCTGAGGCAACCCACTGAGGAAGGCTGCACCATCTTTTGGGATCTCTAAGCCTTGGCGGAATTTCTGGGAAGTTGATGAGGGTCAGGCATTGTCCTGTGTGAGGCTAGGATGGACCTGTTTCTCCTTCATAGCTTTTCCATCTGGTCCTCATGCCCCTAAGCCTTCTATCCAGCAGCGAGGCTGGGAGTCCTGGAGCAGAGGATACCTCCTCGCATTGTCTTTGTGTCCATAGGCTCGTGTCTAGCAGGAGCTGGGCCAAGCCCCAGGTTTCCGCAGGAAAGGCTGAGAGGATTGCTCCAATCCAATTACTGGAATGTGCTCGCATCCGCCAGCAGACCCGAGATTGGGCTGGCCCATTTCTGCTTGGATGACTGCCAGGGAAGGGTTGGCATGGCAACATGATCTCTGAGCTGCTGAAACTTAGAGTCAACTCGTAGCTGGGAGGACAGAAAGCATAACTGAAGAGGATGCCTTTCTGAGTGATGCGGGTCAGACAAATCCTGACTAATCCCTGAAAGCCACATCCGGAGACAGAACGGGGGCCTGGGGTCCGGCGTGAACATGTGTGCCATAGTAGTGACTCCCAGCAGTACAGCTGTGCCAGGTAAATGCCTATTCACCCTTTTAGACCCAAAGCACCTGCGTCCCTTTCCTTGAAACCCTCCCCAGCCTCCCTACCCCTCCTATGCCCTCCCTGCCCTGCACAGCCCCCAACTGCCCTCTAATCAGGTGCGTTTCTGTTTGCCCATCAGGTCACCCTCCCCCCACCAACCCAGGAGCTCCTTGTGGGTCTCAGGCACCAACACAAGCCTAAGTCCTAGCCTGTTTTACCCTTCTGGCTGTGGCAGACTCACTTTTGTCTACCCTGTTCAAATCCACAGGGAGGGCAGTGAGCCACAGCAGGCCAATCAGCCCCACAGCCCCCTGACCCCAAGCTGAATGGTTGCATGACCCGAGCTGTCCCTAGAGCTCTTATTGGACCTCTCAGCAAAGAGGCCTGCCTACCTTTAATCTGAGATGGAAGCACTAAGAGCCTGAAGCTTCTGGGGCCTTCCTTGAGAGTGAATTCAATTCAGAGGAAAACACCATAGGGCCAGAAGGAGCGAGGCCAAGACATGACTATATCTTTGAGCTCTAATTTCCCTGTGCCTGAAGCCAATACAACCCCTGGACTTTCTAGTTAATGAGTCAGCAAATTGCCCTTTTCTTTGCTGTCACTTGCCACCAAAGGGATCCTGTCTATACCAGCTACATGATCTTTCTAAAACTCAATTCTTATCAATTCCTGTCCTGTGAAAACCTCCTCTTGCACTCCCTGGCCTTCCCACTGAGCAAAGGGGTTTCCCTTTCTTGAGTCCTCGAAGGCCCTTCAAACCTGGTGCCTATGATTTGTGCCCAATGAGCATCCCTTAGGAGACAGCAGTGCAGATGTTATAAGTGCAAACTCTGGTGTCACACGTGCCGGGTTCAGATCCCCCTGCTGCATAGTGGATAAGCTGCATAACTGACTTTCTGGGCCACGGTTTCCTCATCTTTTAAGCATGCATAATAGCACTATCTCAGGGTAGTTGGAGACGATGCATGGGTAGCACTTAACATAGAGCCTGCCATATCTCTAGTAATATTTTTATTACTTTTACTGATATTTTCTTGCTGCAAAGGCCCTCAAGATATAGTTGGAGCCTTCAAAGTTTCTCTTCGTGTGGCTGATTGGTTGACAAAAATGATGCCCCGCTATCCCAGTTGGGGGTGAGGATGGTGCAAGGGATGCTGGGACCTCCATCTCTCGCAGAACTGTCTGTTGTATACTGTTTGTGCAAGCCCAAGTGACAGGCTTCTGCAGAAGCCAGGTGCAGGCATAGGGGCCATAAAATTTTCAAAGAAACTTGCCATGGGAGCTATTAATGCATCATGTGGTTTCTGAGAATAGGAACAGGCTGCGAGCAGCTCTGTGGCACCCCTTCAATCAGCCAGCCTCGGCATTTCCATGTCAGAACTCAGAGAGCCCCGATTAAGCTGATTCTTGCGTGACTGGAAAGCAAATTTCAAGCCAGGTTGGAGGTATATGCTCCAGGGGTTCCTGAACCAACCTGATGTTTAAAATAGCAGCACCCCTCAGTTCAGGACCTTGTGCTGCAGTCACATGAGGCAGTTGCCCTGGAGAGTGTGGGCTTCATCACAGGAGGGGGCCGAGTTTGAAATCTGGCCACCCTATTCTCTACTGCCTGCCATTCCAGAATCATCTATTGGTGACTAAAAAGGGGGCCGTTAAGGAGAAGGCTGTGTGGTGGCTGGCACCTAAATCCACAGCTGAGCCATCTGGAGCAGCATCTCTCATTCCCACGGACCCTTGTATTATACTCAAGAACCTGCCTGCAGCCACATTCATCTGCTTTGAGTCTGCAGGAAGCCGAAGCCCACAGGGCTGCTGCAAGGGTAGCTCTAGGGCAGGACTGGAGCAGGCAGTGGTGACTGCAGGGAAAGGAGGCCTCTCCTTAAGTGAAGCCAAAATCAGGAGGCCACATGCCAACAGCTGAGCATCTAGATGGGTACAGGACTCTTACTTCAAATGCTCTGAGCCTGCCCAGATGCTAAGATCTGTGCCTGAGGCTGGCCTCACAAATAGCCATAATCAGGAGATCCTGGAACTTCCCGGCAGGTCATGTTGAGAATGGACGTCATTAATAAATTCTTCATCTTTTAGCAGGAAAGGAAATGAGACATCTCTTGCAGAGTTCTTATCTTTTTAGTAAACCTAGTTGTTTTTTTCTTTTCTTAGGGAAAAAGACCCTCTTCCTCAAATCCTGATAATTGTCCCAAACTGGTGACTCAGATCCTCTGGCTATTGATAAGGGTCATCAGCCCATTGTTAGCAGAAATGGTGTTAAGTCGGAAAGAGGGCCCTTAGAGTCTGAGAGAGGAGGGGACTTTAGGCCAAAGGTCTTTTTTTACTCTTTAAGAAATGTATTAACCAAGCCTGTTTCCCTTTATGCAATAGGCAAATCAGTAATAGAAATTAATAGTTATATGATTTAAATAATGAGTTTGTGTCTTCTTTTCCTTATCTAGGGAATGAGGTGGCACTTCAGCAGGAAACCCAAGACCCCACCCTGACTGAGGCAGAAAGGGAATGAGCTCCATGCAACCCCTGTAGGCAGGGACAACGGCCATTTTCAACAGGAAGCGGATATGGAAGAATAGACGTCGGATTCCTCAACATCCATACTAAAGTAAGGGGTTTCATGGCTCTTAGAAAAGAGGTAGGTAGGAAAGTTAGTTAGGGGGTTTCTGGTCTGCCTGCAAAGACACTGAGGTCATCCTATCCTAGAAGGGTCTGTCTTAATCCGCCCACAATTAAGCAAGCCAGAAGGCATTTTTTAACTCACAAAGAAACCAGTAGGCAGAGAAATAGCTACCAGTTAAGCCAGTCACTTGCACCTGCGCAATGAAACTCCAAGACCTTCAACTCACCTCATTATGCCATCATTAGAATATGATGCATATGCCTAGAAGTTCATTAACATCATTATAACAGACTGAATTCTGGAACAAACATGCTCGGAACGCAAATGATGTATCGCTGAGTCCTGTCAATCTTAGTTGTCAATCAAGGAAGCCCACCCCTCTGAGAAAAGTAACTACCCGCAGCAAAAAGGGATAAAAATCCTGAAGGCTTCGTAACCAGGCCTTTTGAGCTACACTTCTCTTGCTCAGGCCCACTTCCACGTCTGGAAGTCTGCTTTCCCTTCTAGTAAAACCTTTATTTTCTACTGTATTTTGTCTTGCTCAATTCTTTGTTCGAAGACATCAAGAACCTGGACGACAGGAGAGGATCCCCACTCTCCGGTAACAGTGTCACCCCCCTCAGGTGACTCTGTGATATCTGCCGCATGACTGAGCGCCAGCCCCAGCAAGCTCCCAGCTGGCCGGTGCCACTTCCACTCTCAGCAGAGACCCTCCGTGGGCGGACATCAGGAGGAATCTTGCTTCTCTCAGGCTCCGCTGTTGAGGCTTCTGTCCCGGCAAAACCCCTGCTTGCCTGACACGAAGGCTGATGTTAATGGTTCATGAGCTGAACAAGGCTTGGAACATACTTTGCTTAAGAAGAAATGACAACATACTTTCTGTGGGAGTAGAACTTTAAATACAAGTCTACACAAATGGTAGGATTCATGCAGACCCAGTGTTCAGCTGCATTTCAAGTACAGCATTTTTCTCCTGGAATGGATTGGCGGACTGAGTGGTATGTAGGCATTTCAAGGCACCAGAGAGCACAGATGAAGACAACAAACCTTCCTAAAACAGAACAGACCTGCTAAAATACTTCTGAAGGGAACCATTTCACATTCAGCCTGAAGTCTTCTATGCAAAGAACATTTAACAAACTGAGTCCTAGAGGAGAATTTATGCAGATTAAAAAGCAAATCAGTGCAGATGAGTAAATAAAATCAGGCATCAGCATCTCACCAACCCTCCCGCAGCCCTGGGCAGCTGGGCCTGAGGGCTGGATTTCTGGACCAAGGCTGGAACTTAGTCACCACAGAGGGCCACCACAGAGGGCTACCACAGAGATCTGAGGCCCTTGTTCTGGGACCTTTCAGAGGCCTTGGACCCTGGGCCACTACTATACACAGGTCTCTCCTCTGCACAGTACCACAGGAGCCCTTGGCTCTGAGAGAACCAACCAGAAGACACCCTGCCCCTGAGAGAGGATGTCCTAGCTCAGGCTGAACTGTGGACTGCTTGCTTGGGGAAGCCTCTGACCTGCCTGCAGGGCTGTCCAGGGTCTGCTCTAGAATGTGTAACTGGGAGGGGATTAGGGGCTGCTGGAGTCTGCTGCCCAGGGGGGTGAGACTTAGAGCTTGCATAAGACTGTGCATTAGTCATTGTCCACAGCAAAGACCAATGGGGAAGAGATCATGGGGGAGGAGAGGTCTGTGGCCCTCCAAGTTCCCTCTAATTGCTGCCACCAAACCTGCCTTCCGAGGGTCTTCTTGACTCTGGGTTCCAACTCATACCTGCCCCTCTGGTAGTGTAGCTCTGACTACAACTGCTCTTGGCTGTTGAATCCTACACCTCTGAAAAGGTGGCAAGAACTCTTGGCTCTGGTCATGGAGGCTATGTGTCCCCAAATTGCTGGTATAGACATGCTAGTGGGGACAGTGACATGTCTTCATTCAGGGCTGACTAACTTAAAAAGATAAGCACACTTTGCTTTTGTAAAGATCCTGGTAGAGTTTCCCCTTTTTGTTTGCCTTTGCCTCCGAGCCTCACAGGACTCTGTCCTTACTTTCTCTGGTCCGTAGAGCAGCTAGAGCCTGCTTTCCAGGCAGGAGGCAGGACTGCACTTCCTGGTCCCCTTGTGGGTGGGTGGATCACGTGACTAGCTCTGACCAGTAAGCTGTGAGTGAAAGTGATATGTGTGACTGCTGGGCCAGAGTACTTAACAGCAGGTGTGAGACTTTCCAGAGTTCTTTCTCCACCACATCGATCTCAGCTTGGTCCCCAGGGTGAGGAGACATGAGTAGGCAGGACCCCAGCTAACCCACATGTAATTGGAATGAGAAGAAAACCTTGGATTATACGCCACGGTATAACCTGTCCTATCCTGACCAATAGAGGAAGGCTTCTGATTTGGCATTTAATCAGCTCATTTACCAAAAATTGATTGATAGCTCTTGGATTCCCAGGAATATAGACAGAACTACCCTCCAGACCTGACTTTCTTCAAGAAAGATTGTCATTGTAAATGGTAATAATGATGCTCCTCTGCCCTGAGTCCAGACCAGGTGTGAGGCTCATTCATTCCTACCCTCTCGATATGGGGGCCGAAAAGTCAATTTCTGCTTTGTGTCCATGGTCCTCCAGACCATGAAGAATCAGGGGAGCTGAGCCTTAATCTGTCAATTTTTAGTGGGAACTATTTCTGCTCAGAAAAAAAGGCCATGGCTGGTAATATAGGTAGCAAAGTAAATCTGTAAGCATGGAGATGTAAGTCCACTGGAACCTTCTGCCAGTGATCAGTATATGTGGTTGGTCCAGGGGCCACTGAGGTGGATTGCAGCTTAAGATGGAACCAACAGCCTATGCCTGATGCTTAGGGGTCAGAGCCGAGAGGCCAGGCGTGGTCAGACAGTGCCAGGCTCTGCTGGTGGACAGGTGCACATCAGGGCTCATGAGGGGCAGGGGCTGGGCAGCAGCTATTAAAGCTGGTAGGCTGGGGGTGCTCAGGATACATTCCCTATGAGTCAGATGCAGCACTGACTGCTCGGGTTATGTTGCAGCAGGGGCCTAAGAATCTCTGGGGGCAGAGCCTTTGCTTTCTAGGTGTATATATTTGAGTGTGGGGGTGTCCTCTTAGAGGGTATGGAGACAGGAAAGTGGTAGGTGGTGGGTGGAGCCTGTAGTGAGCAAGGCAGGGAGGTCAGGCAGAGCGTCAGCACTAAGAGGAGGCTCTAGAGGTGGAGTCACTCAGGAAGTCCTGCCTTCCAGGCCACAATGACTGCCAGATCCCAGACTGCAGGCCAGGAGAGGATCCGATGCATTCACTTATAGTTTATCCCTAGTTGGGTTTGTTTAACTTAAATGCTTAGAATGTCTGGTTAGCATCCCACCTGCACCAAACAGCCCCAGCTAGCCTCCAGCAATCCTTCAGCCCAGAGGCTCAGAGGCTCAGAGGCGTGAGAGCCTAGCATGTTAGCTGGGTCTGTGCCCTGTGCCCTGGGAGGGCTGCATGATGCTCTGGCTGGCTGAGGGTCTGAGTAGCCACCCAGCTTGAGGCTACCTGCACCATCCCATCACTAGACAGGTGCCTTACCGGGCTTTCTGGTACAGTCTTGGAAAGCAAATTTCCAGAACAGAGGTCAGCACCAATGAGAAAAGAGTCTATGCAGTTTCAGCCAGATTTGCTTTAAGACACAGGCTCAGCAGGAGGCTTACGCTGCTTGAACGTCATCTGTCCGTCAGCTCTCTGCCCCTTGGTCCTTGGCCACCATCATTGTTTTCTTCCCACTCTGTCTCCCGAGCAGTCTCAGAGCCCTGGCCTTCCTCTACGTCCTGCCTCCTCTCACCAGTCCACGGTTCTTCTGCCTCCCTAACTCCTGTATTCATTCCCACTGCCTGCCACGCCCAGTCCAGGCCTCACTCTCTCCCACAGAGACACTGCAGCGGCCACCACCTGACCTCCCCGCAGCCGGCCTTCCCGCCTCCAGTCTCCATGGCAGCTAGTAGAAACTTCTTAAACTACACATCAGTCCACATTGCTCCCATGTTCAATTTCAGTGGCCCCATTTGTCACCAGGAAGATGCATCTGGCAGGGAAGGGCAGGTTAGGCCCAGCAGTGTGATGGCTCTGCTCCCCGCTACTTCTGGAGTCCCAGGGGCTCCTGAGCTGCACAGTTCCCCCATGCTTTTGCAGGGGCTGTTCTCGTGTCGCCCTCATCTGTGTGAAAGGATGAGACCTCAGCAGAGGGGCTTGGGGCTTGGAAGTCACAGTGACGGTCTCTTCACCAAACCCCAGCCAGTCCCCTACTCTGTGGTCCCAGGGATAACTAGAGACCTTTGGCTTAAACAGGCCATTTCTTGACAGTTGGCAGTTTCTGTGCATTTGCTGTACGTTTGCAGTCTGCACACCAGCAAGCTGACCAGCCCCTCATGCCTTTAGCTCTGCCCAGTTAGAAACAGGGTAAGAGATGAGGCTTGAGCGATGTTGGCAAATTCCTTCCCTCAAAACAAAAGCAGTGAGAACTTTATGTCTGTGGCTCTATAGGTGTCTCTGAGGACGAGGGACCCATATGGCAGACCCAGCAACCTTGGAGCTCAGAGGTAGGGAGTAAGAAGTGAGGTGCTCACCCAGCCACTTCAACATCCCCGTCCTAGGGAAAGCGAGTTCTGAGTTCTAACTCTGAGGCCTGTATCCCCTTGCAGTCACTCAGTATTTTCTCCCATTACCTGACCTTAGCTGTGTGTTGGACACACAGTTGGCAGATAATAGGAACCCCTGATGACTGACTGACAAGTGTCAGCCCTGCCCCCTGCAGACCTGGAGTCCAGCTAGGGTGGCTCTGGCAATCCGGCTCATCTGGGGCCACCAGCAGCTTGCTCAGGACCTAAAACTCATTCCCTGTCTCCTTTCCATTCTTTCTCCCTGTGAGATGGGGACACAGCTACAAGCTGACCATGACAAAGACACAAGGGAGACTAGAAATGAGCATCAGACAAGCAGAACTAACAGATCCACTTCTTGAAGATATCGGAGCAGCTGTCGCAAAGCACACAGCTCCCTGAATGTGCTTTTCACACCGACAGTGCATCTACACTGTACAGCCACCCCAAGTGGGTACTGCTGGTCCCATTTACAGATGAGAAAACTGAGAGGAACAGCCAGGTCACCTGATTCCAATTTCCCTTTCCTTTCTACTTTTCTCACCAAGGCTGAATGCAAATGGAAGGCAAACACTTCCAAATATATACATTAGCTCTATCCAGCACCAAGTACTCCTTTCCTCCAGGATAAGTTCCCAGGTAACAGTAGCAAAGTCGCACACTATCCCCCTTATCTTGCTTGTTCTTCCCCTCAATTCCCATAAAACAAGACCTTTACTCCTTTTGTCCAGTCCCTGAAGTTTACACCGTCACCTACCCCTACTGAGGTCTTAGGAAAGACTCTGATCATCTTCCTCCCTGAGTACCACCGGAGTAACCCACCTCCTCCTCTGTCTTCCATTCAGTGTCCATCACCTCGGACCTCCAGATCTCCCTATCCCCAGCCCTGTGATCTCCCTGGCAACCCTGAAACCATTTAATTTGCCAATATTTGGGAGGGAGAGGGTTCTTATAATGGTCTTGCAATCCCGGTCCTGGACTGAGTTTTCCGACTGTCAGGGGCTCACTGTGTCACTAGTTTCTGTTTTAATTCCTGAGAATGGCCCAATAATTTGAATTGTTTCTCTGGGATGGATTCAAGAGTAGGATTACCAGGTAAAATTTACAGCTTCTGATATGTATATTTTCAAACTGCTTTCCACCTAAGTTGCTCGAGATATGCCTGTTTCATAGCATTCTTATCAGCTCTGGGTTTTAGCATTAAAACCTTTTTAAAAAATAGTTTGTTGGGTAATGATACCTGGTTCCATTTTCCAGGATATTGAAATTGTATTCCTTCATTTTTGTGAAGTGCTGCCGCAAACCTTTTCCTAGAGGTTTGTATTGTCTCCCTTGATTTGGGTAGATCAGACATACCTCCTCTGCTGGCATCATATTCCACTAGTTCAGATAAACAGTCCGCTGTTCTTAAACAATCTCATACAGCACCTCTTTATGTAAAACAATAACTAGCCTAGGAAGCGTGGCCTTGAGCACCACTTCCCCTTCCAGAAGCCCCTCTTTTACCTGCGGGGAGTTGGTGGGTCCTTCTTTTCCTTCCGTCTGAAGAAGGGGCGTCACTGTGGAGTCAAGGACCTGAAAGGAGATAATGAATGGTTCACAGAGGTGGCCGGAACTCAACCCACAGCAGAACAGCTCAGTGCAGGTGAGTGAGGTACAGTGACCCAGGGGCCCCACCCGTGCTGCCTGAGGCACTGCCGCACCCTCCTTGTCGCCAGGGAGAGGGTGTGGGCCCTTTCCCCACAGACTAAGTGCAACCAGAGGGGGTGGGGGTGAAGGTTTGTGTGACAGTTTTGGACGGGTGGGGGTGGGGAGTAGGGAGGAGGGTTGACGGATGGGGAGGACTCTACGGGTGGGAAGAATGAGACCTCCACCAGGATAGCTGGACCCACACCAGGCTGGGGAGGTTTGGGGTGGGGGTGGGGGTGCAGGGAGAGGCAAATTCAGAGCTCTTGCTAGGGGGCCTGGGTTTGATCTGATAGGAAGCTGGAACAAGAGGAGCTCTCCCCAGGAGCTTTTTATAATCTCTGCCTCCTCAAATACCTGAGGGTGAGGGTAAGCTGAACCCAGGCCCAGGAAGGGGAACAGTGACTACTGCTCTGGGGTGGGATGGAAGAGGAAGCTGCCTGGAAAAGAAGAACTAGAAGGATTTGGCTGCAGGTAGTGGGTGGTGGGAGGTAGACAGGGTGGTGGAGGAAAGGCTCATCCAGGACACTTCGTGAACCCAGTGGGGTCTTCGGAGGGGACTGTTAAGAAGGCACTGAGTGAGTAGAGGCCTTTGGAAATGATGTCATCGGCTTCCCGTATCTCTTGCAGACCCAGTCAGATGATCCCTTGCCCTAGACACTCTTGCCCCAGTTGGCTTGGGCAGGGTCCTTTTTTCTCTGGCCCCACCCCACTTCCAGCTTGCCCTTGATCTCTGGTGCTGGCCCCGCCCCCTCATCCCTGGCCCCAGGTACTCTCTGAGCTTGCTCTCTGGCCTCAGGCACAATCCTGGCTCTTTTGTCTTGCTTCCCTGTCAGGAGTCACCCCCAACCCGCCCCTGCCACACACACACTTTCCAGTGGAATCCTGGAATCCTGGCCCCGCCCCCTGGACTCAGGCCCAGGAAGTTCAGTCCCAGCCCCATGCAGAGATCCTTGGCCCTCCACCATCCTAAGCCAGTTCCGCTGCCCTGGCACAAAGCCCTCTTACCAACCCCACATCCTGAGCAGGGTAACTGTTTCTCCCTGTGGGCTCCACTGGACCATTCCCCACCCTATATACACACTTTTTAATTTTTTTATTATTATTATTTTTTTGCCAATCAGCCAATCTAAACGTTTCTGAAGAAATTGAAATTTGAGTCCCAATCTCTCTGCCCCCAAGCCAAAGGTGTTTGCAGAAGGGCTGGCAAGAGTGTCTCCCCACTTGACAAATGCTTGGTGCCCTCCTGATTAGGAATCCACATAGAAAAGCTCTAGTGAGACATGGGTTCTAGTCAGCTGAATGGTCTTGGGCAAGTCATTTAACCTGTGAGTCTCAGATGCCCCCTCCTCTGTAATGCAGGCTCTTGAATGGCTATGACCAAGGCCAAGTGAACATGGGTACTTGGTGTTGCCAGATCATGGTGGAGAGGAAGCCAGAGCTCCAAGGTCCTTGCTCCATAAGAAGTGACCTGTATTCTCCCAGGGCCTTGGTTCCATGTGAGTACCTTGGCTTATATCCTCTGAGTTAAGCACCTGACAGGCATCTCTCTCTACCCATAGCCTGGGGAGTCCAACCTGCTGAGAGGTCAGAGGGTGGCCTGCTGTCCTGGTTTCATGGGAGGCTCTCTGTCCCCTGTTCCTGAGATACCTGCCAGGATGATGACCTGCATGAATCTCTGTCCTTCACCCTTTTGCTGGGCTGACCTGACCCTAGACCACAGGCTGGCAAGCATCTAGAAGTGAATATGAAAGAGGCCTCTCCGGAGCCATCCCAGGGCCTGTGCAATTCTCAGCCCCACCGCCCTCTCTCAGAGGGAGGGAGAGATCATCCCTCATCTCTTAACGAGAAGTTCCTCAGGGAGGGTTTTTGTCCTCAGACAGTCTCTAAACTGTCTCCCAGCTGCACAGCCTTTCTCTCCGACCAAACCCTTCCGAAAAATCCCTTGTGTGTTTTCAAAATAGAATTAAATGACAGGAACTAACTATTTAGGGAAGGGTTCCTGAGAGGAAATGGAATCTCTACAACCTTGAAACTACAGGACCTTTTTTCTTTTTCTCATAAGAAAATAAAAATATGTCAGATCATTGATGTTCTGAACCAGACCTCGTTTTGAGATATGGTCTCTGTCCTTTCACAAACTACAGCCTTTCTCCCTCTTTGAAAATAAGATCACATCAAGTCAGGGATTAGAAATGGGAAAAATTCAATCAGAGCCACCCTCTGCCAGCTACACATCTCAATACACTCCCAGGCGAGCAGAATCAGCTCCCGCTACAACCCAGTTCAGCATCATCATTCAAAACGCACCGGTAGGAAATGGTGAGACAGAAGGACCTTTCATCCCGAGTGAGTGAGACCTGCAGCGCTGCTCTCCTAGCTCCGAAGCTGGTGTGCCTGGGCTCAGTGGAGTCGGGGCCTCTTGCTTAAATAGACAGTGGGAGTGGGGCAGGGCGGGCCTGGGGGGCGGGCACAGAAAGTGGGCCATTTACCCAGCACAGCTAGGCAGTGTCCACGGAGCCAGCCATGGTCCTCAGCATGTGCCTGCCTGCTTGTCTACCAGGAGCCTCAAGCCCACAGACCCCTAGACCACAGACCAGCACCTGGGGTGACCCTTGATGAACGTGCAGCTCCAAGTGAGACTATGGCCCCAGACACACAGACCTCGATCCAGGTTCCTGGATGTTTCTACCTCTCTTGAGACACAGCCTTGGCAGCAGAAACAGTTGTGATGTTGGACAGATCTGCTCCCTAGACCAGTAAGTAGTGGCCTCAGGCTAGGCATCTGTCCAAGTCTCAGTTTTTAGTTTCTTGAAATGAGGATAATGACACTGACTTTATGGATCCAGAAATAATGTTTGCAAGGGACTGGCACCTGGGAGGTTGATGTATTTATCAACGTGGTGGTGCTGGGGCCAGGTACCTTCAACAAGGTTCAAGCCCAGACAGGTTTGGTAACATACACAAAGTCACACAGCCCTCCAGCTAAGTGTTAGGATCAGACTTCATGCAGACCTGAGACTAGGTTGGGTGGCAGGATCCCCTTGAGGTGAGAATGGGGAGCAGCTTTTGGCTATGGGGAAAGGTCTTTGACTGAACTCTGGTGAAGTAGTTACCCCTAAACCCCTAATGTTAGGGCAAGAGAAGAGGCACGGCTGGGCAGGCATGCTCATATGGCCTGTCTGTGCATTTGGTTCAGACCTTGCGGGGGAGTGGGGTACAGAAGTATCCCAGAATAACTTCTAGGCATGGCTGGTGGAAGAGCTACCCCACCTCCCAATTCATATGTTGAAGCCTAACACCTCCCCTTTCCCTTCCATCCTGTGTGGCTGGCTATATTTGGAGATGGGGCCTCTAAAGGAGTAATTAACATTAAATGGAGTCATAAGGGTGGGGCCCTGATAGATAGAATTAGTGTCTTTGTAAGAAAGACAACGGGGAGTTCCCATCTCCTCACACTTGCATAGAGGAAAGGCCACATGAGGACTGCAAGCCAGTAAGAAAGAGCACGCTAGAAACCGAATCAGCCAGAACCTTGCTCACGGACTTCTAGCCTCCAGAAGTGAGAAAATCAATTTGTTGTTTTAGCCACCCAGTCTGTGATATTTTATTATGGCAGCCTAGCAGACTATTACAAATGGGTGGGATCAAAGGGTGGATGAGGAGCATGGAAAGGACCAGGAATGAATTCAGAGGTTTCCAGCTCAGGCAACTGTATGGGCACTGAAGTCGCTCACTGGCCAAGGGTGAGGTGAGGGAAGGCATGGATGTGACTATGTGTCAGTGGGATATTCAGGCCTAGAACTCAGGAGAGAAGTCTGGGCTGGATCAGGATTTGGGAATTACTAGAGAGTAGGTGAAGTCTTAGTGATTACGTTTCAGGTCACTTACTCTTTTTTAATTTCCAATGTCTTGTTGTTCAGCTTTTGTCTTTTATATTTTTATGAAAAGTCAGATATTCTCCTCTGCTTTAAAAAAGTATAATTGTGCACAAAATTTCCCCAATTTTTAAGTGACTTTCTTCTACTTGTACAGAGCAGGTCTTGTTTTGTTTAGGAGCATAGCTGATAGTGGCTATTACACACTTGTGTTTATAATTGCACATTTTTTCCTGAGGTTCATCTTATCTTCGTTATTTGTGATGTCAGTTCTCTTGTCATATTATCCAGTTTCAAAAGAACATACCTCCCGTCACTTCAGCTTGCCAGATAATTTATCATTCAAAACTGTTGCTAGCAAACGCTTATTTCTTTCCTTTAGACTTAAACTTGAAAAGTACAGTATGTTTACTTTAGATCTAGGCTGAGCTGTTTTTTAATATCTGGAAACTTTTCTTGTATTTTTTCCCTGATATTTCCCTCATTGTGTCCCTCATCTCATTCGTCTCTATTTTAGGGCCGTGATACCATCCCCTGTTTTCCAAATCTGTTTGTTTTCTTTGCTTCCATTTGTGGTTTGATGTTTTTTTCTTTTATCTTCAACATTACTGATTTCTTTGTTCTATTGTTTTAGTTATGCCAACTACTATTTCCAGATGTTTTTCAATTATTTTATAGTTTTCACCATGAAATTATGGGCATTATTTGTTCTAATCTGTTCCTGTTAGTAATTTTTTGCTTATTTATTTCTTTCAAAGCAGTTATTACCCAGTTCATCTCATTTGTTCCTGAGGCTTTTCAGATCGCATCATTAAAAAAATTAATTGATGTGTATTGAGGGCCTACTGTGTACAGACACTGCTGTTCAGTATTTAGCACTCGTAGCAGCCTGTTTCCCTTTAAAGTTTAGTATGGCACAATTCTTCAGTTAGAACTGCTTTGAGGGAGGTTCTGAGAAATTAAGATTTCATCCATGTTGTTCCAAAAAATTTTAAGATGACTTAAAATGTATTCTATGTACAACATAATGAGACTTTTTTTTTTAAGTAGTGAGAGAATTAGGGTTAAGGGAAGTAAAGTTAGAAAAAATAGGAGGCAGCCAAGCAGATCCAAAGATAGCATGAGTGAAGGAAGGGCCTCTTTGTTCTGATAGTGGCCTCAGGTGGTATCTTATACCCCAGGTCCTTTTGATTTTTGTGGTATTGAAATGACCCTTTGTTTCAGGTTATTACTTGAAATGCTGTAGCACAGAAGAGTCCCCATGGTATGACTTTCTCTGCAAGCCCCCTGTGTGGGAAATAGTTATTTATTTTCTCCCAATTGGGATGCAGTTGAAAAGAAACAGAAGCAAGATACGCATGTGATGGAAGGTGTGGGCCGGCAGCGTGTAAACAGTGGAACAGTCGCCTCCAGCATGTCTTCCCAAAGTCAGTATTGATTGAGTAACTAATTAGCTGGGAATTTCCTAAGCTCTGAATCAGATCGTTACCCTGTTTGCGGTAGCAAGTGTAATCTGCTTGAGAAGAAGGCTTCTCGGGGGCTCTCTGTTCCCACAGAACTCCAGAGTGGCCTCATTTCACACCTCTCAGGAAGCAGTTTTTCGAGTGACAGATTGATTGCTGTATGGGTGGTTACCAAAAAAGAATCTATTTTATTAGCTGTTTGTCTTGCAAAGTGAAATTGTCTTTTAAAACTTTATCAAAATGTCATTGTCCCAGGGTTTAAGAACATGCCCTCTGGCTTTGTGGGAAGATCTGCAGATCCCACAGGTAAAGAGCTGTCATGTCAATGTCTCACTCCAGCCCTAGGATGATGAGCCTGGGATGTGGCTGCCCAGCCTTAGGCTTTCTCGGGTGTGGTAGAGGGCATTAAGGGGGCAGCTGGGCACCAAAGGGATGCCACCAAACCTCATCCTGATGCCTGAATTGTCTTTTTTTTTTTAATACACAAAGAAAAATAAAAATCTAGACATTCACATACTTGAGAGACCATGTCTAGATAACTTTGCTTTTCTGTTTGAGGAGGAAATAGATTCCACTTACTCATTCTTTTTAGATTAAAAACAAGGAACTATATTAAATATTAAAAAGTATTTAGTTTCCTATTGGCAGCAGTTAAAGAGAGTGAAAGGCAGAGGGAGACTGAAAAGCAGTGGAGCGAAGGCAGGAGGCGGAGTCTGTTCCCCACCCCAGCTGACCAGCCCTTTCCTCCCCACTCCCGCTCTGTGGTCTCAGCCTCCCACAGGTACAGCCCAGGCTCTGTCTTTGGCCCCTCCCTCAGCCTCACACCACCCTACCCAGAGTTAAGGCCAATCACTCCCAGCTCTGCACCCATTTCCAGTCTCTGCTCCCCTCTTCCCTGGCCATCACCACCCCTCAGGCTTTGTTTCTTGCCTGCATGGTTGCACAGACACCAAGCCTGTGGTTGAGCTCTTGCATTGTGCTCCATGTCCAAGCCCATGATTCCTACCACGAGCACCTCTGAGGCCTTTGTCCAGCATCTCCAGCTCTCCCTCCATGCACAGAACAAACCCCTCTATCTAGCCCGGCATGAGGGCCCTTAGAGATGGGCCCTGCCCTCCTCAGCTTTGCTTGTCTTTCCCTTCCTCCTACTCATTCGTTCTGATGGCCCCAACCTCTAGTTCTCATCTTTCCTGGAACATGCCATGCTCTTTCACGCCTCCATGCCTTTGCACATGCTGTCCCCTGAGTCTGGAACACCCTCCCCAGTTGGTCCACCTGGCACCCATCCTCTAAGGCTCTGTTCTATAGCTATCACACCCCCGCCCCCTATCGCATGCCCACTGGGCTTTGTACTGGCAGCTTAGAGCCCCCGGAGCACCAAGCACAGAGCCCAGTCCCTAAGGGGTACTCAGAGAACCTTGGTTGAATTAATAAAATAATTTCTAGCCGGGTCAGAATGTCTATCACCAAAAGGTTCAATTTCCTCTGTATATGCCGGGCAGGATCTATGCTAAAATTACTCCCAGGTGCATCAATTAGGCTGCCTTGTATAAAGGGAGATATGCAAAAATGTAGCCTTAAAGGTTAAAAGACTTGTATAGACTCACATGTGTGGCATTAGCACCTATAGTTTGCTGAGATCACCATCATCGTCATCAACATTTTGGGGGATCACTGTGTCCAGGCACTGTGCTGAGAGTTTCACATGCATAACCTCTTATTTAATCCGATGAACAGCCTGGGGAGGTTAGGTATTATTGTTGTGATACTCAGGGAAACTACGACTCAGGGAGGTTAAGTGACTTGTCCGGAGTCACATAGCTAGAGAGTGACACACGGGCAGAGACTTATCCATGACTCCATCCGGGTTAGAGTTTTGATCTTGCAAGGCTCCCTGCTGCTCAGGAAGAACCCACAGGCAAGGGAAGAACACCCCAGGGCTGTGGGAAGGCTTACAGGCACGCTCCACCCGCTTCGCTGACACCTTCCTGTCTCAGAGGGATTTGAGGTGGATTCTGCTACTGTTTGTCCTTAACATCTGAGTATGAATTTGTCCACAGCTATTGTCTTAGAGAGCTGGTGAGGCTTGGGATGTATGAACAAGCAAGGAGCCAAGGAGAGCTATTGTTGGGGGGCAAGGGGTATTAGGGAGACACCCTGGCTGAGCCACTTTGTCTCTTACTGGGCCCTTTAGCCTTGCTCCCACTATCCTGTCTCCACACACTTATAAACCCGAGCACCCTCCCAGCTTAAAACACTCTCATTGCTCCCAGGAAAAAATCCATCCCTGAGTCCATCATCCTCTCCTGTCTCACTCTTTGCCAATTTTATCCTCCCCTGATTGTACCTCCAAAGCACTCCTGTTTCCCCCCACAGTTCCCAGTCTCTCTTGGGGTGTGCTG
Organism: Eonycteris spelaea; assembly: GCA_003508835.1. Lineage (NCBI taxonomy): Eukaryota > Metazoa > Chordata > Mammalia > Chiroptera > Pteropodidae > Eonycteris > Eonycteris spelaea. The sequence goes on along the minus strand of PUFA01000026.1, from coordinate 94,442 downwards.
TTCCTCATGTTGTCCCCTCACACTAGAATCCCCCACCTTGCCTGGCTGGCTGTTCTTCTTTTAGGTCCCAACAGAAGAGTCTCTTTCTCTGGGAAGTGTTCTTGATCTCCTCTTGAATTTAATGTTAGGGCCTCCTTTAGGGAGTACTCATTGCTCCCAGCCCTGCCTCTGAGGTGAGCTGGGGGAGCAGGCTGGGATAGGGGTTACATATCAAAGAGTCCTGGCCGCCAGCTATAGGCAAGGCTATGCAGAATGACAGCTGTGGGGAGGAATATGCCCCCAATGCTACGCTTCTAAGGGAGATGCTGAATCTGATTCTGGGATGTTGAGGACCTCCTAGGGGACAGGGACTGTCCAAGAGGCAGGAAGTGCCTGGAACGTGCCAGGGCTAAGGCCATGTGGACCCTGTGCTGAAGCCACAGTTGTAGATGCCTGCCCTCAAGGAGGGCAAGTAGAGGAAAAAAGGGGGTCAAGGACACAACCTTGGTCCTCACCCCATTTTTGGCTTGGTGAGGAAATAGGAAACCAAAAGAGTACTTGGGGGAAGGTAGAAGAATGCAGAAAAGGTGGCTAAAATATAGCACTGTTTTTATTTAGTTCTAAGATAATCTTACTTTTTTTCTTTTCACTTAGAATAGCTGGGAAAGGAGGGCCCTACGTGGCAGTCCCTGGGATGAGAAAACCATGTGTCAAAGCTGTTGCCGATTCCCTCACTCTATTTTTACCTTCCTGACACTACCTCTTTGAGCCCGGAGGAGGGAACCTGGCCTGAGGTGGCCTGAGGTGGCCTGAGCCGGCGTCTCTGAGGCATATGTGGCCAGCCTCCCCCTCGTTCTCCAGAAACCACCCAAAAGCTAGTATTCACTTCTCTTGACCAGAAATAAATGCATTAGACAAATGTTCCCAGGCAGTCTTGAGGAATGTGAACAGAAAATTACCCCATAAATTACTTTTGTTTCCCTTCCTCAGTTCAAAGTTGGGTTTTTTGTTCTCATTAGTTACATTAAAATTGGACAGCAATTTATGTTCTTAAAATAGAATATCCACATTCCCAAGTTTAGAAAGAAAAACCACCTAGGAATGAAAAAATGTAGACACATGTGAAATGCCATTCCATTAGCCACAGAATCTTTTATGAGCCTTGGTGGGGAGCGCCTGTCAGGTGGGATTTGTGGCAGAGCACACCATGGCAGACGTGTCTGTGGTCGCTTTCCATTCCATTCCCCTCTCCAGGTCAAGGAAGCCTTTGACATTCGTGGCCAGGAGCTCTGGGGCTTCGCCAACCTCTAGTTACATTTCTTTTTTAAAATATTGATAAACAGTCCCTCTGTTGATTCAAACATTTTTAAACACTGAGCCTGTAGTTGTTGGCTCCCAATAAAGAGAGCAGATCCTCCAGGCTCCTCAGGCCTGCAGAGCCCTCCCTGTGCCTCGTGGACTCTCATTCAAACACCAAAGGAATAAACTGTCCCTCTGGGTGGGGATAGGGGGAGGTCACTTCAGGATTCAAAATCAAGCCTGGCTAGACTACAGGGTGAGGCCCTGCTGTCCCCAGAAGGGACTTCTGTACCTCTCCTACACTCGGGCTCCTATTCTAGGTTCAGGGTAGAGGTGTAGGGGTGAGGCATAGGGGCCACTGCACATCTGGCCACCACCTTGCTCATTTGTAAATGTCATTCCCTGGTCTCTCAGGCTTTAGATATAAACAGACATCCTGCCCCCTATTCCCCAACACAGCTGCTGCCTGGGATGGAGAAGGTTGGGACAAAGTCCCATGGGGTCCAGGAGAGCTAAGTGTCATCCATATCATCTTGGAGACACCGACACTATGGGACCCTTCAGACCAGGCTCTCCCAGAGGCAGCTGACTGCAATGTGGGGGATGGGTAGTGGTCCCCATTCCTTCTGGAGAACTTGGAACCCAATCAGCTGCTGCTTGTCAAGACTGCCAGGTTCCCTGTCTTCATATTGATTAGAGGACTCAGGCTAGGTATCGGCATAGCTTCTGTAGTGACTGTATCCAGAGTGGAGTGCCTTGTTCCAAATGGGGCATGTCAGTGACATCCACGATACCCTGAAGCTCCAGGCCCCATGGGAGGCCAAGTTCCTGGTGTCATCATACCCCCCTCTACCACGGCAGGGCGGCTACTATTGTCTTTACCATTTTATAGATGAGGAAACTGAGGCCCAGAGAGGTGAAGTGGGCAGTCCAAGATCACAGTGGAGGATCTGGAACTTGAACATAGGTCCATCTGACTCTGAAAGTATCTGAGAGCTCTTCTCAATCCATGTTGCCACAGAGCCTCCTGGTCCCACTTCCTGCCTTTGGCAAGTAGCCTCTGGAAGGGGCCACCCTCAAATACATGCTTCAGGGGTGATATGGCCCTTGGAAGGGTCAAGGGCTCTGTAGAGGTACCAGCAGCTGTGTGTAGCTCTGCTGTGGTGTCCTCCTTAGTTGGCATGACCCATTTGGGCTCCAATTTTAAGAAGGGTAATTATAGGTCAGCTTGGTGACCATCAGGCCCTTCTGCTACATCCCAGGAAATGGACCTAACCCTGTTACATGGGAAATCAGATATAATCAGCTCCTAATTCAATATGGTGGGCCTAAGTAATATTTATCAAGATAACAGAAGCTGGTCCAATGAGTTAGACAGCATTGATGATTGGATTAGACTCAGACAAGAATCAACTTGCATTTTCTGAGTTTTAAAAAATTAATGGAAGAGACAAACTTTTTCAATACCATACATTGTAGAGGTACACACATTCTTGGGTTCCAGATCCAGAGCGGGGCACCTTTCCTAATGGCTGAGTGTACACCTACAGCCCCCTCCTGCCATGGTCACATCCTTTGAATCCTGGCAAAGGTGCCTAGATACCTGGAACGCTGCCCTGTTCAAATCGAACCTGGGACATTTGGGGCTGGCCATTCCTGCCCCTTCTGTGCTGGAGGGTGGTCAAACCCTCAGCCACTGAGCTCACGTACATGACCAGCTCTGAGTGGGAAACAATTTCTCTTCTGACTGGTTAGTTTGGGAGTCCCTAGGGCAAATAATAATCAGATTATTAGGTGATCATGATTGGATCCATTACTTTTGGATTGGATCGAACTGTCTCCGCCTCCTTCCCACTGCCAGCCCAGCTGACAACAGTGATCCCAGGACCACACCAGACACTTCTCTGCAAACTCACCAAGGCAGTGACCACTAGGAGCCAACAGTGTTCCTCCTTCAGATGTGTGGGCCTGCTCTCCAGATCTCCCTGCAAGCTTTCATGCCCCCTTCACCCACACCAGGGCTGGCTAGTGACATCCTGTGACCCATCAAGTCCCCTCTTCAGACCCTTTCTCCCCCAGCTCCTCTCACAGTTGGTAAGGTCTAATTCCTATAATAAGTTCTTTATTCCATCAAGCATATAGAGGTTATGCCTTCCCAATTGAATCCTGACTGAGACAGCACCCCACCTCTTCAGGCCTCAGTCCTTTCTCTGTAAAATGGGGATGGTGTGAGACATACCAGCTCCAGAAAGGGAGCTGCACCAGGTGCTAAGATGATTCTGGCATGCACATTTGTCATAATCTGAGGACAAGCTTTAGGCCAGAATCATGACTCAGGCTTTTCATCTTGGCACTGGCTATATAGGAGCTCCGCAGAGCAGGGCCCCACGTGAGGTCAGTGGATGTGCGTATGCTGGCGGTAGAAGGTGTGAGGTGTCCTTCTAATGGTCTGACTTGTTCTGTAGCACTGTGGATGCTGTGACTGAGTGTTTAAGGTGATGACTGGTCAGAGCCTTTTCTGATTGGATGCTGTTATCTCAGGAATGCAACCCGCAGCTGGAATATAATTCCCCTGGGAAGCTGGTGTGTGCTGAATTCGGATGTTGAGAAGGGCAAGAAGGGCTCATCAGGACTGATAAAACTCTGCTGACTTGCTGGGGAGGAGGCTTTGTTCCTATAATGATGATGAGCTAGTCTTGCCTCTCTAAGCTGGAGAGTTGATTCGGGTGCTGTTTCAGGGTATAGCACACTGAGCATCTGCCCCTCCAGCCCCAGGACCTTGGCTCCTTTTGTAAACTTGATGTCCACATCAAGTCCCCACAGGTCCCCACTCCAATGTCACCTCCTCGGAACAGTCTGTACTGCCCTGTACAAAATAACGCCCCTTCGTTCCATCACCCTCTCCTCCTACTCTGCTCCATTTTTAGTCTTCTAATCATTATTTGTGATCATGGAATCTGTAACCGTTTTGGAAGTGGATTTGGTGTGGTTAATTTCTTTCCTAGTCTAATCCTTTATGGAAAGTTTTAAATTAATAGATTTGCTGATGATTGCTTGCATGATAATTTACCCTGGCTCCTTTTAAAACCAGGACTAGGCATCATGCCCTAAAGAATACTCCAACCGGATCTTCCTGGAGAGAAGGACCCCTTTCTCTCATGATAGCACTTACTGAGTGCCTGTGACTAGAGGGTGAAACAGGAGTCAGAGGGGCCACGGCTCTTGAGAAGAGCTGCTGGAAAGCCCATACACTTGATTTTACAGGGAGCAACCAGTCTTTCCTGGTCGAGCCTGTGGTGCAGCCAAGGTGGTGAGCAGCATCCAATCCTTGGCCTGGTTGCTCTGTTTAATCCTGGAATCCCCATGACCACAGTTTAGCAAACACAAGGGTGGATGTGCAGGGGTGGAGCACAAGGAGGGTCCGGCAAGGAACCTATAGTAGCAGGACTGTAGGGACAAGAAGGGTCCCTCAAGGAGGAGGTGGGGAGTCCTAGTGCCCCTGGCCCATCTGCCATTGAGGCACTAGTCCCCAAAGACTGTCAAGTTTACAGTCCAGCCCAGTACAGAATCTGGGGGTATGATGACAGCCTGAAACAGTTTCCAAAACATAACATAGGAAAAAAAGCTTTCCATGGGTATTGGAAATGAAAGGGTACTAGTGCTTGACAGGGCCACTCCAGTGTCTTGGAACATTGTGTGGGAGACCTCATTCTTGGCAACATCAGAAGTGGGCTGCCCTGAGCTTCCTCTGATACCTCAGTCACGTGTACAGACTTGCTGGGCCCCACGGTAGAAGCTGGCTCTTACCCTGACATTTGATAACTCTCAGAAAGTGGGATTTTCCTCATCTGCTGATTTGATTTTTAACTTTAGGGATTTATCCTTTGTGGAATCTGTAGCATTTAGGTAAAGACCTATTTCTAAGGCACTATAAATGGATAGGGACAGCAGAATTTCTTCTCCCATGGCAGGTGTTTGGATGAGGGTTTAGGGTCACAGCCTTGGGACATATGGCTGCCTTGCATCTTCTGTCCTACTGGCCTGGACCACACAGTTCCTGAGACGCTGCTGGCTGCCTGGCCAGGCGTCATTAAAGGCGATACACAGAACCATTCTGTCTGGGAGGCCTGTTTTCCGCTCCCATTATTAACCAAGCTACACTCAGATGAAAATGGTGACTTGGGGAAAACGGTGGTCTGAAAGCCCTTTTCCTCTTTCAGAAATGTAAATAAATATGGCACAGGCCCTGAAAAAATGTCAGCTCAGCCACACAATGGCACCCTTGGGCTCTGCCTTTTTACAACAAAACCCTCACTTCACTCCCCTTCCTCGATGGGGACAATGTAGAGGCTGATGTGCACATATGCCTCTCTCCCAGGTGGGCCTCACCCTTAAGAGTGGCAATCCAGAGTCATCCTCTGCCCTTAACCGAAGGCTTAACAGCTGACACAAGGGGACCACAACGTTTACTCTGGACACAGTGCTGAGCGCTTTGCCTCACTCAATGCTCAAGCCTGTCCCCATCTGAGAAGCCCCCAACCCCAACCGTCACAGCTTTTGACCTTGGTCAGCAGCAGGGTTGGGATTTGAAATCCCATGGGTCGTCTGCTGCTAGAGCCTTCTCAGCCAGCCTGCCATTCTTCTATGGAGCCTGTTGGATGATTCATTCCTAATTCTCTATCCAGAGACAATGAGGCGTAAACCAAAATAAAAGGGGGCTATTATGATATCACTATTTGCTGCTTATCTAAATTAGATAATAAATCATGGAGCTGCTTGAAACAATATACATGTCAACCTCCTGAATATCTAGTTATCACTTAGTGCCATTTGATGGTGCCTCTGGTATAATTAACACTTTCATCTAGAAAATATGATACTTCTATGAAATGGAAGAGGGAGAAAATAAATCTAACTTGCCCCCCTGTTCCTTGGGGACAGGGCAATGGACCCGTGGTGGCAGTTGGCTGCGATGCGCTGGGCTGGTGGGTGGATGAGCAAGTCTTCCTTACCCTCTCCTAGCCAGGACTGTGCCCTGGGAAGGGGGCAGTCTGTCACCACAGTAGCAGCAGGCCTAGCTGAGAGGTGCTTACCAACCCCAAATAACTCCGTGCCCATTCATCAGCCTCAGCATAATTGGGCATCTGCCACTGGCATCTCCAGATGTTTGCCTGTATCAGATGTCGATGTGGTTCAGTGTTTTCATTGAGAGCCTTGTAAAAAGCTCTAGCTAGTTGGGGATGCTTATTGTTCATTTTATTTGAGTTCCTTATCATGTGCAAAATGTTCCAGGCACCATTAGGAGACACAAAAGACTCAGAAAACACAGTTTCAGGGGGTGGAAGCTCACTGTAGCGTGGAGGAGACACGTCCACCAACATTTACAAACATTTGCTGAACACGATCAGCTGGTTGGAATGAAAGGCGCTCACAGCAGCACATCAGGGCGGGGAGGGGTGGGGCAGGTGGCAGAGACTGAGGATTTAATGCTCGCCAGAGGGAAGCTTCTAAAATCAGGTGGGTGTTCCAGGCTGTTTGTTTATTAATGTGGTCCTCAGATAAATTCTCAGCAAGATTAGGGTGTGGGGGCTAGACATGGATCAGGACAGATTAAAGGGGACACACATCTCACTTGAAGTGAACATTTGAGGTGCAGGTCCAGGCATATTATAATTATTGCTTAGCCATAAATGTTGTTGGTAAGATGCATTGATTCACACATAGGTTGCTAAGGGCATTAGAAGGAAAATAAAATGATGTCCCCATCATTTACCAAACTCATGTCTGAGACAGCAGCATGGTGGAAGTGCGGAGAACTCTGCTTATGGCATAAATTAAAGCTATAGTCCTTGGAAAAGGATAATTTACATGGTCAATAATTTGTTTTGAAAGAATACTATGGGATTATCCCTTTTTCTAAAGTTCCTTTGTGTTTCATTCACCATTTTGTTTAAACACTCGCTAGAGGACTCATTTTGGCCCCCACAGAGAATGCCCTTCTTGAGGTTGGGGATGCTGGAGGCTGGATGCAGTGAGGGCAGAGGGCCATGACCTGGACAGCAAGCCCCCAGGGGGAGGGTGCATCTGCAAACAAGACATCTCCTGTGGCCAAAGCAGGGCCACGTGAGTCCCTCACGTCTGACCCGAGCTGGGGCTGCTTTGGGGCAGTCGGGCCTGAGGTGAGGAGCACAGAGCAGGAACCCTGCCTCCGAGCTTGGCAGCAGATGGCAACAGGTCTCATGCCTGGTGGGAGGTTGTGGGTAAGTCAGGTTTCCTCTCTGGGCCTCAGCTTTCCTCATCTCTGAAGTGGGATTTTAAAAGTCCCTTAGTAACATAAGATCAAGGTGTCCTGAGGGTAAAAAGCACACAGTCGGGTCACAGTGCCTGGCTCAGAGCTGGCATTTGGTGTGGTCCTCATTTCTGTGGGCAATATCGTTCCTTGAAGGCTGAAGGACCCACTAGCTCCCTCCCTAGCCTTGACACAAATCCTGCCTGTTCCCTGAAGGCTATGAGACTCAAGTGCTGTGAAAGGCTTGAAGAGGCCCCTGACCACCAACTCTGCTACATGAGGACCAAAGACAGTAGTCTGAGGACCCTCGGCTCAGTGCCCAGCGCAGTGAGTGCTGGTGTTCATATGACAGATGGGTTACTCTATGGGAGTTAGGAAGCATGGGGCTCAGGGAGCAAATGCTCCTGGGGGAGAGAAAAGGGGAGGGCTAAGGGGGTGGACCTGGGATGGCCCCACCAACCTGAACATTGTTGGTATTATCACCCCAGATGCCACTCTGAGCTCCAGGCACAAATGACGCATGAATCTAGCCCCCAATCACCGCCCCCATGGGCCTCACCACTGCCACCTCCAGCCTCAGGGGTAGGATTGCCCTATATTTTTATTTGCTAAATCTGGCAGCCATAATGAAGGGGTTAAGAATAAACTGGATGAGCTACTGAATTTAAATCACCCTGACTTTGGGACACCTAAGGCTCATGAAAAGCTGTGAGTGCGTAAGCATTCCTGACTACAAATCCTTACTTTGCTGCAGGATTCGGCTGAGAGTCATTTTGTTTCTCTGTCACTATGGATGGAAATATTGGAGTAGATCCTAGGTTTTTGGTTTGTTCAGTTTTTGTTTTTTAATTCAAAGTTTCCCAGACACAGAGATGGACTAATAAGCCAGCTGAAGGGCCAAACACTCCTTTTACAAGTACTTTAGATAAAATAAAGAGTAATAGGGATACCTGCAGTATTGATGAGCCCTGATCCTATGGATGGAGCGAATTTAGGCTGAGTGAAGACTCCTTAAGGGCATGACTGTGACATCTGAAGTGTTGGGTCAGGAATTGCTCATGCTTTGCAGCAGATGCTAGTGAGTTCTGCCCAAGTGGGGAATTAGCTGGGCATCTCTGACTGCCGCTGTGAGGGGTGGAGGCGGTGGTGGCTGCTGTTCAGCATTAAGGTGTGAAGAGAGAGAACAGCACCAGTTTGAGAAGACCAGCGGGAAGAGACTATGTTGCTCTACTGCTCTGCAGCCGACTGCCCCTGTGGGCATGAGGAGGGCAGCACCCAGGCAGAGCAGGCCTGTGTTTGGCTCCTAGGGAGTCAGACCTGCAGGGAAGGTCAGCAGAGCTCCCTTCCCCTACTCCTACCAGGCCCAGGACTATCTTCCTGCCAGGACCACCTCAGTCCAGTGATCAGAGACAGGCACCAGCTCCTTGGACACCTGGTATTCAGGCTCTGCTGTAGGATTGGAGTGGGGAGCTCCAGTTGTGGGGGTCATGCTGCCTGGCCAGACAGGGCTCCAGAGCTGGGGTCCAAGGGCAACTCGCTGACACCTCAACCATCCCCTGCCAAAGGGACCACTACAGTTTAGGCTGGAGGCCTGGGCTTGTGTAGCTAAGACCAGCCCCTGTCTTGATTCCCTGTTTGGGGCCCCTTGTCCCCTCCCCTGCAGACATGCGTAGAGGAAGGGGAAGTGAGGAGTGGGAGGGGAAGGGAGGGGAAAGGACTAAGTATGAGCTGCTGGCCAGCTAGTCTGCCCATAGGAATTGAGGCTGGGCAGGTAGAAGTGATGATGAATAATCAGAGAGGCTGAGGCCCATGCCCAGCCATGGAGGAACACTCAGCCAACATGTAGAGCATCCTTGTAAAACTAGCTGGGCCACTAAAGCAAGCCCCATGCTTTCCCTTGGTTTTTGACCCTGTAAAATGGAGCTCCTAATGCCTTCTCTGCTTTGCCCTGGTGGCACTCAGGGAAAGTGACTGCAATACTCTGCAAATCCCTGGGCAGTGGGAGGGCGGGGGTGGGGCGGGGCCGGGGATCAAGAACTGCTGAGGGCTAGAAGGAGGTGGGAGCTGGGGCTAGGAATGGAAATGATAGACATGAAGAATTCATAGACATAAGTTTGGATCATCAGGTTTTGAGACAGGGTGGCTGGGAAGCCAGTGTGCCTTGAGCAGAAATGAGGGCATGGAGAAGTAAATGTATTTTGAGACATGATGAGTTTGAGAAAACGGGACATAGCTGGGAATGTGGGCCTGGACCAGGAGAGCAAGAAGTTGGTGAGGATCAGTTGCATTAGGAATGTTGTGAGCAGCTAAGGGGCATTTGGGGAGGGCTTGAATGTAGAACAAGTGAGGAGGCAGGAGCTAAGGTGAAGCAGACGTAGGAGGATGCTGTGAAAGTGCACTGCAGTGGAGGCCAGGGAGGCAGACGCAGAGACTGAGGGGGACCTGGGGCACCTTCCTGGGAAAGGAACAAGGACGGGAGGGCGTGAACTGCACATGATAAGGAATGAGTGGATGGCGAGGAAATGGAAGAAAATTTTACTGACTATCCAGGTAACTTCACAGCATTAAGAACCATGAGTGCCTACTGGCCTAATGCCCACAGCCAGGATATACTGCTATTCCTGGCTGTCAGGTACAGCCTTGGGAGTGGGCAGGGAGGAAGCCAGGATGACAGCTGCCAAGTCCTACAAGTGATCAAACCACCTAACATCAAATATATACAAAAGATTAAGATCATGACATTCAACAGATTTCCAGCCTATCTAACTTCCAAAACACAGCTGGAATTGAGAAGTAAACAGAAACCATCTCTGAATAATCAAAATGACTGCCGCAGCACCTCAATACTAGCGTGCTTTGCTTTGTAAGGAGATCCCTGAAGCCCTCCCTCAGAGCCAACCTGCTTTTACTTAACACACAGTTCTGACAAACATTAAAATCTGGTTTCAGTTTCAAAAAAAGGAAATCAAACCCAAAAGAAAAAGCACTAGATAAGTGGCTCTGCACATCTCAAATGTATGAGATCACCACAATGAGGAACTGGCTTGGACAGACTCCCAATTCCCACTCAAGACATATTCTATGATTCCCATATTTTTGTAAATAGGATCTCCCGGCTATGAAGACATGGTGAAATAATATTCCATCTACGTTGCTTAAGAAGGCAAGGCCACGTATGGTGCATGTCAGGAAGCTATGCTTTGAAAAGTTTTGGCTCCTGAAGAGGGAATGGAACCACATTTATTGAGCACCCCATGTACTCACCATCTTAAGAACATTAACCTCTTAATAATCTTATGAATACTATTATCTTTACCATTTTATGGAAAACAGATTTAGAGAGCTGAAGTGATTCATCCCAGTTTACACCGTGAATGTTTTTTCATGTCACCATCTGTCTCTCTCCAATTTTCAGCTAAGCTCCTGTGTGCAATACCTGCTCTCTGACGTCAGGTGGACCCACTGGGCCTGAGCTCAGGTGATGCCCTCCAGGGTGGGAGTGATACTGTCACCCATGTTCCTGCCCTGGCCTTCACAGTTTTGGCCACTCCAAGGGCTGGGGGGTAGGGGTACCCAGCCCCACTCCTGCCTCTGAATCCAAGACGAAGCTCCCCTCCCCTTGTGGGCAGACCTTGAGTGGCAGAAGCCTTGCAGCTGGAAGATAAACAGCTGCAAGAGCCCCATCACAAAGGGTAGTTTTGTGGACCCTGTCTTCCAGGGAAAATTATTCTTGAAGAACTTTGATGGTGACAGACTCTATTTTTTATTCTTTAATCATTAAGAAAAACACATCCATTTCAGTTTATTCAAAACAGTGGAAAATCATTGAGGTTTTTCCTGTGTAAAGGTCAAACTATAAAAAGATAAGTGGACTCAGAGAAATCCAGGCTAGTCATGAAAACGTAACAGTGTATTAAAATGGATCCAAAACAGGATTTATTCCTTCTTTGGAAACAGCTCATAATAATCCCCTCTCTATTCTCCTAATGTGTGTTAAATTCCTGTTTTTAGCTTCAAGGACACGAAGTCAGTGACTTTCAATGGGTAGAGTGTAGATTGTACAGACAGGATCCTGGATCAGAATCTCTGAGCAGCTGCTACACACCAAGTGTGAAACCCGGAGCAAGTATCCTCACTTTCCTGAGCCTCAGTTCCCTCCCCTGCAAAATGGGGAAGGATCTTCCTGCCTCCCACACGAAGAAACTTCCCACAATCCTGTCCATGACTTCTACCTGAGAGCTGGAGCAAGGAGGCCTGGCTTGGCCTCCTGTCAATACAGACTCTGAGGAGGATGTTGCCAGGCCACAGCCCGAAGACAGATCCCCTGCTGTGGCCTCTTTACCCATCTCTGGCCATTGGATGTCCCCAGACTGATAGGGCTCTGCTGTGCATGGACTTGGGTGACCTATGAAGTCCTTGCAGCTGGAAGATAAACAAGTAGCTGCAAGATCCCCATCACGAGGACATTTAAAAAGGGCACTTGGTAATTTAACAGCTTTTGTGAAGCTGAGCAAGTGATGGGAAAATGATAGAGTATTTTGAAAACACAGCCTGGACAGTAAAATCCTCACTTTCCTCTTCATTATTTAAGAACTTGGAGAAAATCTTTGCATGTCCTTGGGAAGATAAGGAACAACTATGTCTCTTCTTTATCAAATCAAAGCTCTATATCTGCTCAATCTTGTGCAGCCCTGCCTATGGTGGAGGTCCAGCTTCTCTCTCCCTCAGCCCACTCAATAGTGGAGAGAGGTGGGGATTTGGGAGAGGAAGACAGGTTTCCTGGTGGCAGACCCTTGGCCTGGGAGCCAAGCCCCACAAATGGGAGCTGGCTTTTGTTTCCCAATTTGTGTCCAAGTAGGAACAGAATGGCCTGTGTAAAAACCTACAGGGGAGAGCACCAGCTCTTGGGCCTGGTCAACAGAAAGAAAATGAGGGAGGCTGGTGGCAGTGACCAGATACCGCAGATTGCAGATGGAGAGAGCACATGTCTCATTTGTGTTCCACAAAGGTCACACAGGCTACAGGAGGAGAAGGGCTCAGAGGCAGCAGGGCCAGGTAGTAGGTTGCCTTTGTCACCCAAGGACATGGTAGTGCAGATGCAGGAGATAATGACTCTGGGGGACTGATGAACCAATGACTGGTGCACCATGGAGGCTAAGGGGCAGGCAGGCCTGGGAGGAAGTCTCTGAGGCCTGTGGCCTGGGCACTTGGGTGGATGGTGAGGCCTTAAAATGAGATGAGATGGGGGAGGGGTGGTATGGATTTGGACATCTGTGGCGAGTCAGAGTTAGCCGGGTAGCAACTGAGGTACCTAGGGGCATCTAGCTGGACCTGTCCGTGAGAACATAGGACAAAAAGGTGCCGCTAGAAAGAGAAGAAGCAAGCAGAGATGGAAGAGTAGATGAGGCTAGCATACAGGTGGCTGGTAACTGAAGCCAAAGAGTGCACAAGATCCCTTGGGACGAGTGTAGAGTGAGACCCAAAGACCAAGAAGGAGCTCCAGGAATCACTGACACTCGAGTTTGAGAAACAGACTCAGTGGAGAAGCCTAAGGAGAAGGCAGAAAGATGACTGGGAGAGTGTGGAGTCAGGGAGACCGCAAGCTGGGAGTCAGCAGGAGTGGGGGCACCAGGGAAGATTGCCTTAGAGGTTGGGCGCATAGCTGTGTTAACCTGTGAATGACTGAGAGGGATTCAGCCCCATTAGCAACGTTGACGTTCATGCTGTGGTTTTAGCCAACTCCGCAGTTTTGCAGATGGTTTGTTTTCCTGGATAGAAGGTTCAAAGTGGGCTTCTTAGAGGTTTCCAGGAGATCTGTCTATGGAAACTATCTTATGTCTTAAATTTTCTCCTCACTAGGACCTTTTTAATTTAGGTAACCTGAAAAACATAACCACAGCTACTGTGTTTATATTATTTTAATTTTGACTTTAAAAAATATTCATAGCAGACACTTATTTTAAACAACATGAAGATATATTTTGCTATCCTTTATACTCTTCATGTGAAGAGCCTAATTTTAAAAGATCTATAAATTAGATATGTAATTTGTAGACTCTTGGAGAGTCTACCTCTTCAGCTTTTTTCTTTTTTAGGTCACAGAGATCTGTCTTAGACCATTAGGTATTTAATGTGACATGCTCTGCTTTGCAAAGTAAGAGAGAAAGGGGAGCTTTTGGCTCAGATACAGCAGCTTTGCCCCCAAATGTGTCCAATAGCCTGATTCAGTATTAAATCTCTCAAATGATTGATTATCCATTAGAGTAGCTATTTAAAGAGTTCATCACATCAGATTCAAACCGACAACATCTGCGCAGCAAGATCAGCTAGGCGAAGCCAGGCAGAACCGAGGGGAACCTGAATGGAGCTGTGGATTCTGCCTTCCATGAGGCTCCGAGACCAGACCTCCATTCAGAAAAGTAACAGGGTTGCTGTCGCCACTGTGCCTGGTGATCAGGCATGTGCCAGTTGCTTCCTGCTGGGCCCAGGTCAGGGAGGACACCACTACGAAAGAAAGCTCTCATAGGGCATGGCTCAGAGCCAGAGACTTTCCCCTGCTCTGTGCCTCACTTAGCTCCCCCTTGTCCCCTGCCAGCCCCTTCCCATCTTCTCTTCTCTGGGGCCTCCAAGCCTGAGCTGTCCCAGGCCTATACCCCTTTTTCCTTCTTCCCTCCACAAGTCATTGCAACTCTGTCCCAGCAGGGTTTGCCCCCAGTCCCTCCTTACTTCATCCAGCATGTCACTGACAAACTGCAAAATCTAAGTCTAAGCTCATTGTTGTCTTCTAATCCTGGCAGGTTTCCTCTGAATAGCACCACCCAGCTCGTCCCCTCATTCTGCATCCTCCTTGTGTGCTTAGCAAACAGTTTATCTTGGCAAGTTCACCAGGAAGCAATAATACTGCTAAAGCCAGGCGCTTGATGGACCTTTTATTTCTGAAGCTGTGTGTGTGTAGGTAGGAGTGCCTTACGTGGGTGTTTAAGTTTCCAGGCTGAAGTTATTGCTGTCCATGCTCAAAAGAGCAGCCTTTGGGGCTTTGGACCAAAGCACAGGCAATGCTATATTCTTTGGGCACCTTGGTTGGTTCTAGGGTCTGCCTTGTCCAAGCCTGTGGGAGGCCTGTGTCCTTGGAGGAGCTCCCTATGGCTTGTTGGGATACTCATTCACAAATGCTACATCTCAAGGCTCTTTGTAGTGGCTGCTGTGGTTTCTGCCCAGACTCCAATTCAGGGCTGGCACACCCATCCTCTAGATGTTGGGACTACCTCACAGCTACATCCCTCCCTGGGCATTGCCCTCAGCAGAGGTAAACTGCCTCATTCAAGGTTGGCCTGTGGGCAATGACTGGCTGATGGGGAGGGGGCACCAAGGCCAGTCTCCTTAGCCTCCTTTTGGAACAAGTCTGAGGGGCCATCTCAGCTCCTTAGTTCCCTGTAGAACACTGAGGCCTCAGGTGTAACCACAGTCTGGGTCAGTTTCTCCCTCTGCCTGATGCTGTCTTCTTTACTTCCTTGCATTCAGTATTAAGTCTGCACGCAACTTGTGGAACAAGTCTAAGACAGCTGCCATGGCTTGGCTGAGAGAGAGGCTGAGCTGCCCCACAGCTCCTCATCCCCTCCAGACCCAACTGGCCATGCTGTGTTGGGGCTGCTGAGATATTGCAATTGTTCTATTGTTATGCTTAGGCCTCCCTAATTAGTCACTTGGGAGGCATTTGTTTGATTTTGGACTTGAATTTAGGAAAAAACATGCTTATTTGGGCCTTTGGTCTGTGTTTGATTTGTGTTTCTGCTACCAACACCAACAACTGGGGAAGAGATTGGGCTTTCTTTGCTTTGGCTGGTAGGAAGCTCAGAGCCCAGTCTGAGGCCCATATGTTGCACCTTCTAAGTTCCCATAACATACCTTTCTCACCATTGTTATTTGTGTCACTTTGCTCTATCACACAGCTCCTTCTGAGCTGCCTCGAAGTCATGAGGCAGAGTATAAATGAATAAACACACATAAATATAGGGTTATCCTGTCAGGCAGATCTAGATACTAGTTACCAGTTCTGGGACATTTGCTAAGACACAATTTCTCTAAACCATAGTTTATTCAGCCAAAGAGTGGGCCTGATGCCTGAAGACAAATACAGTAAGCATGTGCCTAGTACATCAAGTCCTCACTAAATGGGACACCTTAATAACAATTTTTTTCTTTTTGTAAAATCATGTTCAGGAACCTGACCTTCCATGGGTCGGATCACCCTCCTTCTTTCCTGTCATGTTTGGCTGTGGGCCAAGGTGTATTTCTGGCCTGTTGGGTTTTGTTTTCTTATGTGAGAAAGACGCCCACCCAGGCATCCAAAGCTTACAGCAGACTGTGTGGACCAGGAATAAGAGACAGTGGACATGTTCACCGATTGTTCATTAAAACACCCACAATATAAATGAGCACCTACTTGGCTGGAGAAAAATTAAAAATAAAGCTATGTAAACTTAGCCTTCATAAAATGAAAAAAAGTTTCTAGATGAGAGATTGGTGATGAGTAATTTAACAAAGACAATGTAAATCTAGGCCTTTGAATACTTTAAATATAACCATCTGATATAAAAAGAATTGCACTAAATTTTCTAAAGCTGAGATCTTTCCTAGAGTGAGAGACTCACTTTCTTTATAGGGACATGTTCCCCAAAAGGCAAGTGAGGAATGCAAACAATAATATCCCTGTCGGCATCACATACCCCTCTAGGCAGCTTAGGAAGATTCTACACATTTTGTAGTCTACACTAGCACCCCATATGTCACATGTTACTGTGCAAACCAGTTTGGAACCCACATTGGAACAGAAAAGCTCATTTCAAAGGGGAGGTCGCTTGGGAAAGTCTTTCGTTTATTCCTAAAGTGAACCAGTGCCTGGCTTTGCCCCTAGTAAATGCCACATGGGCCTGAACCTTAGTCTGGAGCTCATCCAAAGATGGGTATGAAATTGGAGTTCCTTGTCTTTCTTGGAAATAAGGAGTCTGAAGCAAGGAACTATCCCTGAGCCAGGTCTAGGACAGACCTTCCGGGTATATTCTCCTTGAGGAGACAGGGTGGTGGTGTGATGGTGGGATGCTGAGGAGGACTCAAGGGCAGGATGGAGAGTAGGTAACATGAGGGCAAAGCTGGGCACAGAGCAGACCCTGGCTGATATATCTGTAGGAGTGGACCTTGGGAAGGGGAGAGGAGTGAGGGAGTAGAGGGAGCCTATGGGCAGAGCACATACCTGGCTGGAGCTGTGAGGGTTGCTGGGCTGCACACCTGGGCTGGTTTAGGAGGGGCCAGGTGTGTTTTGGAGGAAGCTGCCTCAGAGCTGCTGTGGCCACCAATGAGACAGGAAGAAGCTCGGTTTGATGGCCCTTGAGCCAGGTTGCCCCTGCAGGGACTGGCTGAAATTCTGAGACATGGATTCAACATATTAACCAGGCTCAAGAGTTTGGGTCAAGTCTCAGGAGCCTTCCTTGAGGATCGGCCAGTGCAAGAAGAATAGTCGATTTCTGAGGAACCAGGAACCTCTTGCTCTATCACATAGAGCCCCTTGTCTACCACATGTGGGGACAATGTCCCCCTCAATGCATAGGCTGAGGAAGGAGGCAGGGTGGGGCTGCAGTTTTAATCTCTTTTAGCATCTAATGACTGATGTCCTTAAAAATCTGTTACTTACACATTTCCTTGCACCTCCAGAGTTTTGATGTGTGAGAAAACCCATGTACGTGACCTTCATCTTGATAACAAATTTCTTCCCTTCCTCTAGAAACCCTTAGTAGAAGGTGCAATTTGTGGAAGACAGAGTGTCAAAAAAGATTAAGGACCCTCCCCCTGCCCAACATAGCACAGAAGCCTCAGGGTGCATGCAGTTCCCAAGCACTGGCTGGTAAATTTACCTCATGTGATGATGATAATGATGATGATGATGATAAAGCACACAGCCTTATTCCTAAAATGAGTATAATGACAATCTTGATAAAAGCAGAATCAGGGAGTAGAGGAGAATAGACTTTGGAGCCAGACTGCCTGGGCCCACTCCTGGCTCCATCTCTCACTAGCTGTGGGAACCTGGAGGTCATTTGACTGCTTTGTGCCGTTCTTCCTGATTTGTAAAATAGGACTCAGAGTAACTAATTATGGAATGTGTTTAGAAGGGTGCCAGGCACGTGGTAGTGTCCTTACCTGCTGTTGCTATTATTATTACTATTCTTACTATTGATATCATTGTAGGTATAAGGCCTTTTCATGTACTATGTCATTTGAATCTCACAATCCTATAAAGGAGAAAGTACGATTATTATTATCTCACTCTACAGATGAGAAAACAAACTCAGAGAGGTTGAGGGGCTTGCCCAAACACACCCAGCCTGCTCCTCTACCTGGCTGACCCTGGCAAGGCTGAACAGCCTGGTTACACAGGACTAACGGGAGGTTTCACCATTCCCTGACAGACCTCCCATTATCCCTGCCCAGCGGGGTGGGAAGTTTTATTACCTCTACTTAATACTGAAGATAATGGCCAGGTGAGCTAAGTGGCTCCTAGACAGGCCTGCCTCCTCCAGCTAAGCTGCTTTTGAGCCAGCTGATCAGGACCACTTTCAAAATCAAATTTAACTGCTCAGCTGCATCCATTGTTCTGTGCACGGAAGTAACTGCCCACAGGCCACCACTTGGCGCTGTGACAGTGATTAATAAGGATATTCTGCGTTTGTGTGAGGCCTCTCAGCCGAGCCCTCAGAGCACTTTGCAATCACTAATTAAGCTTCATGGTGGCGGCTCAGGTAGGTGGGGGCCCTGGATCTGCTTTACATGTCTTTAGCTGGTGCAGAAAGAGACCAAATCACTCCCCCAGCAAGCCATGGCCTTTCGCCTGACCAGGCCCAGTGGGCATTCCTTTTCCTTGGAATTTGGCCAGAATCATTTGCAGGGAAAAGACTTCCTCACTGTTTTTAGACTTCAAAATAATAACCAGCACTCAGAAGCCATTTCCCACTTGAGTAGGACCAGGCAAATAGCTCCATGGCTGAGCCCTACCTGGTGCCCACCACTGGCCCATCTAGGCTAACGAGGGCCTGATGTAGCTCACAGCCTGTACCTGCCAGCATATCAGAGCCTACTGCACCTGCACATGCATGGTACCTTGGGGTCAGGCCCATCCCCTCAACACTATCTGCTCAGTACCCCCCACTCTCTATCCCTCATCTGTTTCACTTTCATCCCCAGCTTTGCCCTAACATTTGCACCTGCTTGCTGTGGCTGAGAGATCCCAGAGCCTGTAGGGAGGCAGGCAGAGACTACACAACTCAAGATAAAGAGGTTGGGTTTCCACCAAGGATGAGGGGGAGCCACAGAAGGGAGGGACATGGTCAGATTTGTGCTTTGAGATGACAGTTCAGGGAGACATGTATGTAGTGAGGGGCAAGAGGAGGCCATGGCAATGAGCCAGAGGAGCACAGATGGGGCTCCAGTTGGTGGTGGTAGTGAGGTAGAGAGAAGGGGCTTGAAGGGCATTTAGAAAGGGGATCAACAGGACTTGGTGACTACCTGGAGGTGGACATGAGGGAGAAGGAAGAGACCTAGATAGACCTCCTGGCCATCAGACAGATCCATTCCACTGGGCATTTGTGCCCTCTGTGTCAAGCACTGGGCTTAATAAACTTGTGACAAATTTGGCCATTTTAGTGCAAACCAGCTCCCCAGAAAAGCCATGTCAGGTAGAACAACTGAGCCCAACCCCACTCTCTCCGACTGCCACCTCCCAGGCACCATCCTTTCTGGGTGGGCCAAGGAATGAAACCTGACACTCAGGGCTCAGCCTCCATTCTTGGGTCATGGATATTCCAGGGCACCATTGAGTTTGATCCACACAAAAGTCAGGGGGGTGGGGATGGACATTTGTTCCCCTTTTGACTGATGAAACCAAGGCTCAAGGGTTGTGACCTGGTGCCTGTCGTGGTCTAAATAGAGACCCCCTGAGAGATATCCATGCCCTAATTCCTGGAACCTGTGATAATGTTACCTTGTATGGCAAAAAAGGACTCTGCAGATGTGACTGCTTAAGGGACTTGAGCTGGGAAGATTATCCCAGATGATCCAGGTGGGCGCAATGGAATTACAAGGGTCCCTATGAGGAGAGGCAAGAACACCAAAGGTGGGAAAGGTAATGGTGATAGAATCAATGTGTTTCTTGAAGATGGAAGAAGGAGCCACAAGCCAAGGAATACAGGCAGCCTATAGAAGTTAGAAAAAGCAAGGAAACAGATTCTCCCCTGAAGCTTCCAGAAGGGACACCAGCCTGCTGACACTTCAATTTTAGCCCAATGAAATTGATTTTGGACTTCTGACCTCCAAAACTGTAAGATAATTAATTCCTCAGCATCGTCCAACTACAACAGAAACCCTCAGTAGGAGATACAGTTATTTCTGGGCAAGAGGAGAGGTTGATTTTGATCCCACAGAGACCCTCACAAAGCCTCTTCCTACCCAGAACTGGGAAAGTCATAGATCCTGGGCCTGGTCCTCCTTTGAGCTATGACCTGGGTCAGGCGCTTGGGTAAGATAAAGGGGTAACGCCGCTGAAAAGGGGCTGGAAGGGTATGTGGGAGGCAGATAGGAGAGTGCTCAGAGGAGGAAAACAAGCACTTTGCTGTTGGCACAAACGTATGGGCCCCAGCTGCTTGAGGACCCTGGTGAGGGGACAACTAGTGGTGAGGCAGTCTGCCTCCTACTGAGGGGTTCTGCTGTAGCCTGACGATGCCAGGGTTTGGGGAAGAAGGGGAAGAAATGTTCCCCTTAGCCACAAATCTAAGATGACTGCAAATAACTTCCCATCGCAGTCTCCTCATTTTAACCTCCAGGGAACAGAGGGTGAATCTCTGCCTCCCACGAACATACCTGCCCCAGAGAGGGAGGTAGAACTGGGAGAGCCTGGGTTGGGCCTCGCTGATTCCCTCGTTAAAGTGAGGGGTTAGAGTTAGGATCTCTGAGGCCCTTTTCAACTTAATACATCGGTTTCTCCTTGAAAAAGAAGTTTCGGAAATCATCTTACATATATATTATAGTCCTGCCCTGGTTTATAGGATTTTAGTTATGATCATTAACATTGACACTCTCTTTGGGGACTTTGCAGTCGTTTTCAAAGTTATTAGGTCATTGATCTTCACAACAATTTGTGAGGCAGGTACTGATATCATCCCATTTTGAAGTTTAGGAAATTGAGACTCAGAGAGGTGATGTGATTTGTTCAAGTTAGGTGTCAGAGCTAGGATTTTTGGCTTAGGTTTTTTGGCCTTCTCTTTGCCTCTTTCATGGCATCGAAGGGAGCTCAAAGAGCATCCTGTTCACCCCGTTCTGTGACTCTGCTCTGTGATTTTCCTGGAGTTCCACAGGGATTTACCAGCAAACTGGATTGAGTCTTTCTTCCTAGGGGTCTTATGCTGACACCTCAGACCTCTGCTTCAGGCCCAGAAAGGGGCCTTGGCTCACCCCATTGTTTACTCACTAACAAGTAAGCTTGGCGCTATTTCAAGGCTCCATGGGGGCACTCTGAGCATGGAGGAACAGGCTGACAAAGATGAAGACAGTCATGGAGGCTGCTGAAGGCGGCTCTGGAGCCCAGCAGTGCCTGAGGGGGTGCTGCAGAATCCACTGGGGTGCTGTCATCCAGCAGAGCAGCACTGGGGAGAGAGCATCTAGAGGCCTCAGTAGGGGTAGAGCAGCCCATTCCAAGGGTGAATGTAGACCAAAGTGAGAGGGTCAGAGATCGAGGTGACCAAGGGCTTGGGTTGGAGAGGTCTCCTGTTCAGTCCAGGCCCTCCCTGCCACACCAGAGGGCTGGTTCTGCATTTTCTGGGTGTTGCCTTCTTCACTAGCGCTTCTCTTTGCTTCATCGTAGGAGATACCTAAGGGCCCTGACTGAGCTCTTCATGGTTCTGGCTGTAGGAGTGCTGGGCACATACAGAAGCATGGCAGGTTAGTGCCGAAGGTGACCACAGCCCTCACTGTCCTGGCCATTGGAACCACTGTCTCTTCTGATCTCTCTCTTTGGCATGGAGTACTGCCATGGCCTTATACTACTAGAGTCCCTGTGTATACATGACAGAATGTAATTATCTTATAGATGTTATCTCAGGCTTTGAATCCTGAGTCCTCCTCTGGGTATTAATCCTGTTCTGCCCACTTTGCTAGCCCCTCTACATGCTGTCATGGGGCCACAGGATGGTGGTCCCCATGACAGCATGTAGCATTGGTGATGTGTACCAGGGTAATGTGGCATCATAGTTAAACAGATCCTCAAGTCAAGTTGGGCCTGAGTCTACTGTGACCTGAGTAAAGTAACTTCACTTCTGAGCCACAATTCTCTCACCTATAAAATGGAGGTAATCACAGCAGCTGCATCACAAGATGGTTGAGGGGAAGAAATGAGAAAATCCATACAGAATGTATTAGCACTATGCCAGGCACCAGATGCTCAATAGATGCTGTATTTCTTCAAAGCTATGGTCCTGGTAACTCGTTATAAACCAGAAGAACATATTTAAGAAATTGATTCTTAATAAAAGGTGCAGAAACCTCATAGTAAGGTATGGAAGAGAAGCCTGGGCAGCCTGGGCCTCAACTGATGGGATGGTGGCCCATTGTGGCACCCACCCTCACTCATCATCAGATGGTGGGGCTTACAAGAGCCAGAATCAAAACCTCTGGCTTGATCTTTGGTTGTCAACTCTCAGCACATGAATAAAAAGTGAGCCTCATGGACATCCCTGCACTGCAGTCGAGGCTGGAACTGATGGCAGGGCAGGGGGACATCCCCTATTCAAAAGACATAGGCTGCCGGGGCAGGGGACAGGAATAGCATGGCAGGAGCCCTGCATGTCAAGAGGGTCTCTTCCAGCTGGAAGGTTCAAAGATTCCACATGAAGAGTCAGTGGCTGGGTTTACCCTAAGGGGGAGGGAAGGGGCCCAGCTACCTCAACTCTCCAAGGAAGTGCTTGGTTCCTGGGGCACATGGCAGGAGAGGGAGGCGAACTCCATTGGATGCCATGAGGACAAGAGGAGGCCCCTAAAGAGCCAGAGTGGCTTTGCTGGCCACTGGAACAGATCCAGGATGGGAAGAAGGAACAAACAAATCAGGAGGCTGTGAGGACAGAGGCAGGAAAATGGAGGTCCTATGGGAAGCAACAAATCCTAAGCCCTTCAGTTTGTTGTTAGAGCTGTGAGGAGATGAGATGGGCAATCTACAGGCTGGGAGGCTGGTATCGGATACTCAACAAGCTCTTTCGCCTAGGCCCAGCCCAAGCTGGTGCTAAGTGGTGAAGGTCTAGAGAACAAGTAGTCCTGCTGTGAGAGAGAGACATACACTCCCCAGAAGAGATGGCACATAGGTTTACCAGCCCTCCTCTCTTGTGTTATGCTTCAAGGAAGTCAATCACACACGTTTTCTTGAGGTTGATGACATGACCTCAGCACAGAGCCTAGCATATCACGGGTGCTCAGAGAGGTGCTGAGTAAGAGGGTTTGACCAAAAAGGGACCCCTGATACTGACCAAGGGCCAGATTTTTCTCAAGAAAAATAAACTTTAGATTTCAGAGAGTAGAAAGGGTAGAAATAAAACAGATGCTCTGTTTTAGACTATCTTATCTTTTGCACTATTATTAACCCTGGTCTACTTTTGCAAAGTACCTAGCATAATTCTAAACAGGATCTGTAAATAATCAGCCATCCGGTCAATATCCAGCCATCCAGCCAAGCATCTACTAAGGTTTAATGCAAAACCAGCCCATGGGTGCCAGACACAAGTGTACCTACAAGGAAATGAATGTTGATTTGATAACTTCGTTTGATCTTTGACAGCCCCATTCATTATGTCATTGTGGGGGCTGGGCACTGGAAGAAGAAGAAACAAAGAATAGTGAGCTGGCTGGCCAAGGTTATACTGATAACCAGTTTATGACCATACCAAGAAGTTCCTGTGAGTCTCCCTATGTGACCTTGAGCTGACCCCAGCTGGCCCAGCAGCTCACTCCTGCTTGGCTCCTATAGAAGTGACTTATTGACAGGAGTTTCCAGCGGTAGCTACCAAATACCTGAGGGAGAGACATGCTTCAGAAAACTATGAAACAATAAAAAGCTCTTAACAATTGATTTAAAATCAATATGGTGAGGAAATAGGACTCAAAATAGAAATATCCCCAAGAGGCCGAGAGACAGATCTACACCCCTCATTGCTGTTTCTGTCACGCATTCATTTTCCAATCCTGACCGTGTGCTTGCATTTAAATTCTTCATACAGACTCAGGCCTCAACCCTGTGCTGTTTGACAGTTTATCTATAACAAAACCTCACTACATTTATGGACTGCTTCTCTCTGCTAGGTACTTTGCATTTGCTCGTTTAATCCTCCCATCAATCCACTTGGATTGATATGATTATATTCATTTTATAGACAAGGAGGCTGATGCTTTCTAGGATCACACAGTTCCCAAGTTTTGATCAGATTTAAAC
Source organism: Eonycteris spelaea (assembly GCA_003508835.1). Taxonomy (NCBI): domain Eukaryota; kingdom Metazoa; phylum Chordata; class Mammalia; order Chiroptera; family Pteropodidae; genus Eonycteris; species Eonycteris spelaea. The sequence continues at coordinate 70,359 of PUFA01000026.1, read as the reverse complement.
TCATCTATCGGATTCAAACAAAGATGTTCTTCCTGATTCTCTGAGGTTGTCAAACCTGCAGCTCTCACGAAAGAGCTGGGAGGAAGAGTGATGCATTCAGTGAAAGAACTAAGACCCCAAAATATCTTGAGGCCCTGGGTAGCACTATCCAACAGAACTTTCTGCAATGATGGACATGTTCTGTATCTGTGCTGTCCAATATGGTAGCCACTAGCTACACGTGCTATAGAGAAACATGGCTAGAGTGACTGAGAAACTGAATTTTAATTTAAATAACCACACGTGGCTCGTGGCTACTGTACTGGACCAGACCTAGCACTATGGGCAAAACGTACAGGATGATTCTGGGTCAGAGTCTGTATAACTCTTGCATTGGGTTATAGGAACAGGACAGTGAGTTGAAAATGACTGGGGGGCCCTGGTGCCTGTGAGCTTGGGCCCCAGTAGGTGAGGCCTCTGCAATCATTTCTAGATGTGGGAGCTGAGACATTAAATCAGAGAAAAGAAGGAGGGAGGGAGTAGGCAGGGCAGAGATGAAAGGAGAGACTTGGAAAGTGGGGGCAGGTACAAGACAGGTTCACCTGAGGACCCAATCCCATCTCCCTGTGCTAAACCCCTGGAAATGCAAAGAAGTCTTCAGAAAGAGGAAGGCTCAATGCCAGTTAATGGTTCTGCCCCAAAGGGAAGCACCTTCCTGTTCCTCTGCCAGGTGCCTTAGCCTTCCTGTGAGCTTGTGTCCACCTTCGTCTACTTTCCATTTCTTTGTTTTGGAGCATCTGAGCAGCCCACGTCTCATCCTGAGAGCAGGGAAATAAACATCGCCGTGTAGACAAACTCACTTGACGCCACTTATAGAGACTATCAGCCTATGATTTTTCAGCTCAAAGGCCCTTTTGCTTCTGTGAGCATCACCCAAGAAGATTTGGCCACAGGAAAAAGACATGTTTCGGAAGCTGAGGTGATACACTACCTGTGATCAGAAAGACAGGACAAGCCCCTGAGGGCTTTGGTGGCAACAGAACAGCCACATGTGTAGGCTGCCTCAAACAACCACTCTGCCTCTAGTTTGCAAAGTGAATATGCCCCTCAGCCCACTCCCACCCCAAACTGCAGATTTAGGGGGAACAGTTGCAGTAGCAGCAGGGCCTGGACCACTTACTCGGGAGGGAGATCTTCACCTTGAGCTTTCAAAGCCAGAGGTGGTGTACCCTTTTGTCCTCAGTACTCTTGAGTCTGGACTTCACAGGGCAGGAAGCCATTAGCAGAACTGGTCACTGGGAGAAAAGGACTTTCCCAGGAAGCATGCTGGGCAGTGGAACATCTAACCCCTTCTTCTCTGTTCCAATTATGGAAGGAGAAGAAAGAGTGATCTTGTGAGGTTTATAAAAGACAGTTTATGAGGTTGCCACATTATAGAGTGCTTCATCTGTGTCTGAGCTAGGACTAAGGGTGCGAGAGGGTCAGATTTGTTTCCTGCCGGGAAGAGAGAGATAGTTATGGGTAAGGGTCTAAGTCACTGCAGGGTTGTGGGTCTAGAATTGGTCCTGGTCCACCAGGTACCCTGAGGTAAGGTGTATTACTGGTGATCTAGGCTCCAATGTGGGCAAAACCAAGGCCTGTCTGCTTTCCTGCTGAATACAGAGGGCTAAGTCTAGTCAATATACCTGTCAGGTTCTGCATGTGGGGTAACAGTTAATGTAACAGGGTCTGCCAGAGCCAGTTAACAGTCAGGGCTTCATCAGAGCTGGTTAGTGCTCTGAGTGTGAGCAGGATTCTGAAAAATCCGGTAAGCTTTTGTGTCCGGTGACCAGGGAATTCTGACTGCCCTGGCAACCTTGGTGCTAGGTTGGATTTCCTGAGTAGGATCTGGGTGGCTTGGGGGGTCTCTGGGCCTCAAGGCTACCACACTGATTCCAGGAGAGCTATTGTTTCTACTCTCAGCAAGAGCTTAGGTTAGGAAAGAGGAGCTTACGGCACATGTGATGGACCCTACAAGCCTTTTCTCTTTTGCCTGCTGTGTAACATGACCAGTTATAGCCTGGTTGGGGAGGAGTTGGGCTGTGTAGACCAGGCCTGACACTGGCCTATCCTAATTGTCCTTGTCAGCAATGAGTCTCTATTAGCCCTTTGGGCTTGGCCCTTCCCTGTTCTTTTCCGAATGAAGGACTCGACCAAGGGAGGAAACTTTCCAGAACCAAGTAGTGGAGAGAGGAGTGATTTCTGGGTCTGCAGAAAGGAAAAAAAAATGAAAAGTGAGGCCAGGCTTCCGGCATGAGTGTAGAGGAAGTAACACTCAAGGTCAGCTTTGACCTGACAGCAGTAGGTTCTCCCCATTTTCCCCTCCTGCCCCTTTCCCGCTTCCCTCTCTCTTTCTTTCTAGGAATACATAGGAAAGTTTTCCGGAGATAACACATAGGCCTCAGCAAAGCCCACCATGGTGTCCTTCTGAATATTTGCTGCAGATACTTTCCACTGCCTCCCCAGTCACACTTTTTATCAACTGCAGTGCCTGGGCCATGGGTTGTGATTCTGTGGTGAGAATCAATTTCATAGATGTCAATAAACTAAGAAGAGGATTAATTCAGACTCTGAGGCTGAGCATGACAGCTATTTTGGATGAAGTCCACATTCTATTCCTGAATGGACTCTGGCTTACCCATCTTTTCCCTGGTCCAGCTCCTAGTCTTCATTTCGAGTTTAGCACACTGAGTTTGGCCAAATGCCTATGCAGAAGCCCTGGGCTAATTTCCAACCTTGGGGGACTTTTCCCTCCAATCATCCCACTGCTCATTGTAAAAACCAAATAATGTAGAAGAAAATTTGTAAACACGTCAGGCAGAATCATACCCCTCTTGTAGCAATAAATTTTGTTTGGTTTTCCTCCTTAAGTGTGGGGCCATATATATGATGGCTAGACCAGGACACTCTCTTTACAGTCTCTTTGTTCAATGAATATTAGATACATCTCTGTGTGGTCTTTGAATCTTAGCATGATTTCCCCTGGCTATAGAATGTCATGTCAAGTGGACAGACGCGTGTTATTTAATTATGTGCCTTCTGTGCATATTATTGCTGGAAGCCAGGTCACCTGCCTGATTTTTGTGTCATAATGTACATTTACCAGCCTCAGTGCAAGGAGGTACAAAAGTGGAGCTAGAATTCAGATACATTTATTCATGATATGTTTATTAATTGTCAGCTAGAGGCAAGGAACCATACTAAGGAAAGGATGTGGTCTGGGGGAATAAGAAAATGTGGCCCTATATCCCCAGTTGCTTGAGAGTCTGAGTGGAGCAAGGAGACAGGCCCCAGGTTTCACATGATGCAGGGGACGTTAGGGCTTCTAACCCCAGAAGTTATGATATGCCTGTTTCTGAGAAACTAAGTTCTTAGATAATTGAGACTTGCCTTTTAGACTTTGATGCATTCCCTTTTGTTACTGAAGATAAAGTAATAGAGTTTGAGACTAATTTACCTGAAAAACAGATTCTAGGGCCTTTTCCTATAATCACTTCGATTTCAGTCATGTGCCTTCTGATGTTTTTTGAGTGGGAGGTGAAAGGATGTGAAGTGAGAGCCATACTGCTGAGAATTGTGGAAAACTGGGAGTGTTTCCCACATGGACTCTCAGCCATCATGTACATGGACAGGGGCTTAAGCAGGAAAGCTGAAAAACACTGTTTGATCTGAGAATAATAAAAACTGCTATGTTTACTGAGCTTCTGCTGCAAGTTAGACACCATAGTAGGTACTTCATATAAGAAAAAGTAATTTTCTTTGCAATAGTATTTTATAGTAGGTATTATTTTCTTCACTTTTAAGAAGAGGAGGTTGTGAATTAGAAAAGTTAAGTGACTTGCTAGGGTTGCTTAGCAATATCTCTTCTCCAAAACCAGATAGCTGCATAGTATTTCATGAAACCCTTTTACCAAAGAGTGCTCTCATACATGTTTGCTTTTCAAAGTAAAATGGTAACTGGCTAGCAATCAGACCTAAGAATGTAAGAGAAATTATATGTGATAATTTTAGAAAGCGCTATTAAAGTAATTTACTTTCAAATGAGAGTATTACTTAGAGCTGAAATTGATAAGAATATATGTTTAGAATTAGTACTTAAGTTTATTTTTGTCATTTTCATAAGAAACTGTACCTTTAAATTAACATACCACATCAGTGGGCTAAAACCTGATCTCATCCTCATTCTTTTTGCTGGTAGATTAAAGACTGTAGGGTATTTACAGACTTTCTGCTCTGCCCTGAGAAGTCAGTATGCCAGACCAGAAACCACTGACCAGCAGATCTCAGTGGTGGAGCAGGTTCTGACCACTGAACAGGCAGCTGGATATCTGTGGTGGCAGAAGTAGCTTTGAGGGACTGGGGCGAGCATTCCAAGGGCCAGAGAAGACTGGACCTAGATTTTAAATTTGACTTTGTTGTTTTTCTTGATTACTATCATAACTGTAATTCATAGTCCTGTACGTCAGAGCCATAGGTTTTGTTTTCAAATAGGGAGCCATGCTTGAGGTGATGATTTATTCTGATTTTTTCATGGAGAACTTCTTCTACATCTGTAGATGCGTAAATGGTCTCATCACCATCCCCTGGGGCATCCTGACTCACACTCAGTCCCTATGCCCCACCATCCTGTGCTCAGAGGGGCTTCGCTGACGGTTTCCTCTGCAGGCATGTCCACCATGCTGGCCCACATTGATGAAGTGACATCTAGTCTGCAGGCTGATGTATGCCCTTGAAACTCTGTGATGAGTTTGGAGCTGGGGATGAATTCTGAAGTCTACAGCATAGAGAGAGGAACTGTGTCTCTCTACAAGAGTAGACGAGGTTACCAGGAGCAGGACAGAGGGGGAAAGCAAGGGGCTGGGGTCTGTCTGTCTTGGGGCAAACACGTTTGAGCTGCCAGTGGAGAGATGGGAGTGTCAAAAAGGCACAGTAGAAGAGATGGGAGCTGGGCTGGAAAAAATGGTGCCCCAAGGCAAAGAAGAAGAGGGTTTCTAGGAGGGAGTGGCTACCAGGGCAGATTCTTGTCTTCTGCTTTTGTTTGTTAAATATTATCCAAATCTTGAAAATAATAAATTCTATGCTGTGGGTGAGTTTTACTCTTTTTTAAATTTCTTTAAAGTCATAAACTAATATATGATCATTAAAGAACATTTGGAATAAAATAAGAGGAAAAAATTTAAATACCTAAATTCCGACCTTCTAATTCACCAAATGCTAACATTCTGATGTTTTCTTTCAGTAGCTTTCGGTGGGGTTTTAGTGGTTTAGGGTTTTAAAATTATAATTATACCATATATATATAAATTTGTACTCAATTTAATGTTTATATCATAAGCACCAGTCTATGATAGTCTTTTAAAACATGGCAGACATCACTCAGACTGGTACAAAGTTCAGGACCCACCTTTTAATTAAATCTTCTTCATTATATTACTCCTTTCTGCTATACATGTTCTGGCTACTTGATGTCAGGTACTGAGGATAGTAAGCATATTTATTGTCTTCATCTTGTATTTCTAAGGTAACAGGTTTTACTTCAAGTATTTTGATGCTAAAATACTGAGTGTACAAATGTTCAGAACAGTTATGCTTTCATGATTGCTCCTATGAATATAAAATTACTTTCATTATCCTGCTCATGCCTTAAATTGTGCTTTGTCTGATGTAGCCACTCACGCTTTTTCTTTTGTTTGCATTTACCTGGTATAGCTTTGCCTCCCCTGGAGTTGTTTAATTTTAGGTGAGTCTCTTGTATTTAATCTGGGAAACTTTGTCTTCTAACAAGAAAATGTTAAATGCTTACATTTACTTATCGTCATAACCATGTCGGGTGGCCTTCTACCATCTTGTTTTATGTTTTCTGCATTTCCTTTCTTTCTGACTTTTGAGCCATAGCTGATGATTTCTTTTATCTTCTGCAGTGATTTGGAAGGGAGACATCTTGTTTCTCAGTCCACTGATCTGTATTCTATTGCCTCCAATGAATGTTTTAATTTGTATCTGTGTTTGGTTTCTAAGCAGCTCTGCTTATCTCAGCCAGGCCCTTCTCATCTCCTTTGGTGGAGATGCCTCGTATGCAGAATGGTTTTAAAGGCCCTATGTTGATTTTAATTTGTTTGCTCACTCTAAGAAGTGAGTCCCACATAGCTAGAGCAGGAAAGCTAAGGGCCACTCCCAGGTGTTGCCCTGGTGCTTCCTGTGAGATTGAAGGGATCATCCAGGCCCTAGTCAGTGGGGGTATATGTTTGGTGAAGGTGAGGGGCCAGGCAGGAAGTATCATCACCACTGCTGTGGAAGCTCCGGGAAGAAGTGCCTATTGGCCCTTTGTTGATAAAAGCAGCCTGAACAGACTGGTCCCAGCTGGCAGGGATGAGCTCTTTACAGAGGAGCGTCCCAGGGCTGAGGAACCAGAGTGAGTGGGGTGGGAGGTGATGGACTGAGTTGGCCAGGTCCCAGCTCTTACCTAGACAGGTGGTTCAAGGCCTATCAGTCTCAGGCATGAAACTTCTGGGCACATGAATTATTTTAAAATGTTTTTTAAAACTTGTAAATGGAAAGTCAGTAAGAGCTCTTTTAGTGCTTCCATTTGTCTACTCTCTTAACCAGGCATTGCTCTAATGTATTGTATATTAAAACTCTCTCTATGGGGCAATTAAAAGCTATAAATGACTTGTTTGAATCTAAACACTGGCATTTTTTTTCAGTTATGCCAGATAGTTGCTCCTCTGTATTCCTTAACATAGAGGTGCCAGTTCTTGAAAGGTCACTGCCACATCCACAGACAGAGGAGGGCCTAGGAAAGGCTAGGTGAGGCTGGCTGGGGAGAACTGCTGTCCAGGGTTCAAGAAGATTTCTAGAGAGAAACAGGCCAGCTAGGGCTTTTCTTTTCTTCCCCACCCTAGCTTATTGAAATATTTTGACATACAACATATGTAAGTTTAAAGTATACAATATGATTATTTGGTACATGTATATATTGCAGAATGATTACCACAAGGCTTCATCTTCTGGAGGGCATGAGAGGCAGGGAGAGAAGGGCTGGCCTGCCACCAGTGATCCTCTGCCTAAGAGGGCCGAGGCTTTCTGAAGACTGGCCTGGGTCAGAAGATCTGCTGGTAAGAAGGGGGCAGGGAAATGCATGCAGTGGTAGAATTTTGAGGAGGCCAATCTGGCTTCTGGGAAGGGTGATAAAACAAATAGAGGCTTAGAAGAGCTAGACATTTCCACTGGACAGCAAAGGCTGACACCTCACAAACACCAGGTTCCTCTGGGATCAACATCTCAGCTGATGTCTTGGAACAGAATCAAGAAGTAGCATCACCAGAGTCCAGACAGACAGGTTCCACAGAGGCCTTGGGACAGGCCTGGACATTGGCAATCAAAGTCATCACTCTAATCTCCATGCGCTCCAGGCCCACATGGTAAGGATGGCCACTTCCAAGCACCTGGGGTATGTATCGAGGAAATTGAGACCCAGAAATGTGGATGATATAATCCAAGATCACTCGACAGGCCAATTCCAGCTCCCCACAATATCTCAAAAATAGTCTAACCATTTGCTTAACTCCTTCTATGTGTGTTACTGTAAACCCTCTAACTCAGTTGTTAACATCTGGACCAATACATGTGAGCGCGCATGTGTGTGTGTGCGTGTGTGTGTGTTCATTCTTATAATCCTCCATCAGAGTTAATCACTCCTCTTCTATGCTTCCAGTACTCTCGTTCATCCTCCCATTATGACACATATCCCACTGCACTGAGATTATCTGTCTGTGTTTATCCTCTTCACAGGAGTGAGTACCTAAGGGCAGGGGCATTGTGTTGTTCTTCATACAGTATACAATAAGTATACATGAATTTTTAAAAATAAATGTTGATGAATTCTCACCAAACATAGGTTACAACGATTTGGTCCAATTAAACGTGCAATTCTTTTATGATCAAATACCTTAAAATTATGTTCTTCTGAAGGTTAACAACTGAAAAATCGTGCTTTGCTCAGCATACCACACCTATGGCCAGCATGGCTGCTTGGACCACACTGCTTCATTGTGGCCCTTGTGGCAGCATGCTCTAATTGCAGGCAAGGGTTTTCAAGAGTAGGCCTTTCAAATGAAGCATGTAAAGGGAAAACATTTTTGCTGAATGTATGCAATAAGTTTCGGAAAGACACCAGTCTTTGCCTCCTTCACGCTGCTACCTGAAAGCCACAGCTGGACCTGCTCAAACTTGATATGAGATAAGGTTGGCAGAATTTATAAAATCCCAGTTTGGCTCACCTGCTGGTCTATATTATTCCATAGGTGTGAGGAAGCACCTAGAAGAGAACATCATGAGTGGCCATGGTCCTTTGCACATTTCCTAAACCATATTCCTTGTTCTGTTTTAGAATTGATAAACCCCCTACGGATAAGGGTATGTCTCATTTACTAGGTAAAAGTAACCTGGCTGGTGAAGCTGCTCTGAAGTAACCAGAGCTCTACTTTCTGATGCCCAACCATTCTAAGCATCCCGCCTTTATTATTATTCTAATTTCCTGATTTGATTTTATTCTTCAGAAGTCATCATTTTGCCCTGTTGTGTTCAGTGTGTGCTGTCACACATTAATCATAAGCGAGGTCAATGGCCAGATGAGCCCTTTACATTCTATCACCAAGTGTTTGTCATTTCTCATTAGTGATATGTTTATAATCACTAGGACTTACTGCTGGACAACTTATCAAAATCTGTGTGGTCTTGCCTACCTATATGTTTATCCTTCCAGAACTGTGAAGAGCGTCTGGACCCCAGCATGATTTTGCAGAGAAAATAGTGTGGCACCATGATCTCTTTCATCTTCTATCATCTTGAACGTTGAAACTCTGCTTATCAAGGGATTCTCTCCTATCTGTGAAAGTTACCTCCCTTCTGCTTCACATCCTTTACAGAACTGCAGGTGCCTCTTGGAAGAAGTGCCACATCTGTGTCCCTCTCCTTCCTGCCTTTGTTTTCTGTTGTTATTAGGAGCATAGCCATGGAGAAAAATCTGGTGGTTAGAAGAGACTGCAGCCATTAGCAAGGATAGATTTTCCTTCTAACCAGCCTAAGGAGAATAGGGTTCGGTTTCCAGTCACTGCAGTATGCAGAGAAATAAGCAGAATGAATTCAAGATGGCAAGTCCAGAAAAATCCTCTTTTGCAAAACAAGCTGTCTTCATGGGAGGGAAGCACTGACTGACAGATACCGCAACCAGAAAGGACTGTGGGATTTGCAATGCCCCTGACTCAGGCTCTCACCGCAGACACCCTGGGAGGCAGCCATTCAGGTGTGTCACTGAGAAATCATGGACCAAAAGATAATACTGACTGCTTCCAGAGCACAGAGAAAAGGCCTCAGCCCCAGGGGGCAAGCTTTCTGCCTCCTCCCTCACAGAAAAAGCCCTCCTAAGCATTTTGCTTGCATTTGGGCACTGCAGCTGTGCTTGGCAGATGTGCTTCATGGCAGCCCATGCTGCCTGCCATTTGACACAGGAGCATTCCTTGTAGCAGACCCCTGCCCTTCTACTGCCTAGGACTTTTGTGAAGCCCAAAATGGAAGAAAAGGCCATGCACATTCTTTGAAAAGTGAAGAGCACAGGTAGGAAGGGTGGATCGGGTGCCGTATGGCCATGCCCTCCATGAACTTGGCTTTGGGCCTGCTTAGTGAGCATGCACCATGCTGCAACAAAACGTCCAAATTTGGTGAGATGACTTGAATTGGGTTCTGATTTCATAATCCTTCCTTTGCCTCTGAACTTTTTTGGTTCTCTAACATGTATTAGCCTGACATTCAAGGCTTTCCAAAACCTTTTTTTCAAATATCTATTTTCTACCGAAACCCTCTTTTCAATTTCAGGGTCCCCAGAACACACATTGGCATTCCCAGCCCTGTTTATTTGATCATAGCTTTTCCCTGCCTTGCTTCCCCTCCCCTCAGAGCCTCTCTATATTGTACCTACCCTTGAAGACCTAGCAGAAGACCACTATACAAGCTGACCCACAAATCACCCTGCCCTTCTTCAAAACAAAAGTTATTGGGTTCCTGTTGACCTTGAACCAGGGAGGCAGTGATAACAGTGGTTAAGAGCAGGCTCTGCAGTCAGGTTGCCTGGGTTGGGATCCTGGTCTCACGTCTTACTGCCTGTGTGACCTTGGGCAAGTTACTTAAAGATTCTGGGCATTGCTTTCCTCAACTATAAAATAAGGATAATAACGGTAGCTCTTTTGAGCACAATGTCTGGCGCACTGTAAACACCTGATAAAGGAAGATTAGTATTATCCTAAGAAATGTCTTATATGTTGCCATGTAATGGCCATAGCAGCCCAGGAAAAGTAGATATTATTGCCCTAGATGAGGAAAATGAATCATAGAAAGTTTAAGACATTTGCCCAAGGCCACACATTCGGTGATGAAGCTGAGATTCAGACTCTTATTTGTCTGGTTGGGATCCACAGCTTTCCTAATGCCATAGCCAATCTGCCTTAACTAGGCCTCCTGTGGTTACTTCAGCCCTGGTTCCTTGGTCCACTGAGTATATGGGCATCTCTCCTCTCCCCAGTCAGACTGTTGATTCCTCCAGAACAAGGTTTTTCAAAATGCTCCCACCCCAGCTAGGCCCCATTCAGCATTTGTTGAGTGAACAAAAGAGAGAAAATTAGAAAAATGCATTTCAAGACCAGACCCTACCCTAAAAGAACTTAGTACTGGTACTTGGATCCCTAGAAGCCAGGGGGCCTCTCGACACAACCAGGGGTAAGCCTGCCTTCAGGCTCTACCCCATCTCAACCCACCCACCACCATACTTTGACCCAGCACATCTTGCGATGTTGCTCTCCTGCCAAAATACTTCCAGGGTGCCCATATTTCTTGTGAGACTAGTCTGAGTGTTTTCTCTAGAATCTAACATGCTCTGTTAACATAAGTCTTCACTGAGCTTGACATATATTTCTTTGGTCTAGAAGGCAAACTTTCAGGAGAAGAAATAGTCAAAGGCAGCAACAATGTGCTGCCTCAGAGCTGTGCAGTGAATGGACCCATGATCTGCTCTAGGGGGAGGAGAACCTGGTTCTCCCGGGGCTATGATTTCCTGGTTTATGTCCCTTTATTTTTAAAGCAAAGCTACATGTAAAATGTTCTAAACACCAAGATTGGAATGTCAGAACTTCAGGATAAACATGACGTAGAATAACACCAATTCAGCTCATCATTCTCAGAAAAAAAAAAAACTCATATGTTGTTAGTGTGATGGAGATAAGAATATGACAGATTGTGTAGTGTGTCCAGAAATACTCAGATCCTATATTTTGGTGTAGACACACTTAATCAGATGAAACTGTACTTTCAACCTCCTTAGGGACTGAGCAAGAATAGGGAATGGAGTAGTGGAAGTATAAATATGACCACGGATATTCTGGACAGAAAATTCCCTATTAAAGAACAGAGTTCTCTATTGAAAGAACACATGAAATTCATTTAGTCGAAGCTATTTTTTTAGTGCCTACTATGTACTAGGTGTTTTATTTGCATTATTTAACTTAGTCTTCACTACAATCTGCAAGAGAGGTGGTACTATCTCCATGTTACAGAAAAGAAAACTGAGACTCAGTGTCTTGATCACGGCCAATGGGTGGCAGAGTGACTCTGACTTCACATATGTCAGACTCCTGTCAGGATCTTTCTCCTAGAGCATAAGGCTCACACCTTCCTGTCGACGGGTCATGTTACAAGCACCTTCTAGTCACCCTTTTCCTCGACTCATTAGCAGAGGTCAAGACCTGTGCATAATGCAGTTAGCTAACAAGTAAACACATTAAGTGTAAGTTGATGTAAATGGTTTGAAATCTTTTCTCAGTATCTTTATCTGCCAGAAAATTGGGGCCACATCAAAGTAATTCATGAGCTATATTTAGTGTTTTCAATCATGTTTTAATTGGTAGTAAATCTTTACCTGATCTATCTGGAAATTGTCTGCTTGTTCTCCTTCCTGTTGCCTCTACCTTATCAGCATGTAGGGTTGGTCTTTTTATAATAATAGCTAAAATTAATTGAGCATTCACTGTGTACCAGTCACTGTTTTAGGTGGTTTAACTCATAACTAAGAAGACAGGTCCTGTTATCATCTTCATTTTCCAGGTGAGGAAACAGAAGTGCAGAGAGATTCATTAATGTGCATAAGTCCAGACAGCCCAAACGGCAGAGCCAGGATTCATCTCAAGATGACTGATTACAGAACCTACTTTGCTAAATGCCTGTTTTTAAAGAAAATTTTCTCCTAAATGGGGGTACTCTAGAATAGCACTGCCAGTAGAAATATAATGTGTTATATAAGTGCAAGATACATATATAATTAAAAATTTTCTAGTATATGCATTAAAGGAATAAAAATAAACAAATGAAATTAATTTTAATAATATATTTAATTTGACACAATATATCCAAAATATATCAACCTGTAATCAATATTAATACTATCAATGAGCTATTTTATATTTTTTATACTAATCTTTCAAGGTCTGGTATATATTTTATGCTTACAGCACATCTCAATTCAGACTAGCCACATTTTATGTGTTCAATAGATACTATATTGGCCAACATAGATATAAATGGGCATTCGCCTTTTCCTATTTCATCTATTATTTGTTTCTATTTCAATTTAAAATTTGAATTTTGCATTAGCATTGGATCAAAGAAGTCTATGTCAATGCCCTTTAGATAATTTAATGAACAGAGCAGGAGTTTATGATAGTGGAAAGAACAAGCTTTAGGAGTTATGAAACCTGAGTTGTAATCCTCATTTTTGCCACTCACCAGGGTTGTGGTCAGTGGCAACCCTCAACTTCCCTCAGCTTCTTTCCTCATGTTAGAAGACATAATGGTTTATGATTATTAATGTTCTTTCCATTTCTAAAAAAAACCTCTGCTTACAGCACACATCCTTTTCAGGGTTTTAACATCTATTTCTACTTTCCATTCAAAATTTCTATATGATAAGGCTTATCCCAAGTTGAGTTGTGTTCCCTATGCCCAGCTCTGTGGCTGACACATTGCAGGAAGAAGTGAAAATTCAGTGCTTCTTTGAGATAACCCTGGGCCTCCCAGTTTTTGCCAGAATAACTATAGCAGCTTAGCAATTAATTACACTTTTATTTTATTTCTCATATTTACCTCAAATCTTGACAATCTAAGCTTTCTGAAGGGTTATAGCCAGGATTAAAAACCATTTCCTGATCCTGTTAGCAAAGGAGATGGTGCTCAGCTGTAGGCATGGCTGCCTAGAGACCCCACAAATGGCCTCCCTCTTATTACATGCTGTTCTGATGCTGAGGAGAGTTAATTAATGACTCTAAATAAGAAAACAATCAAATCTGTCTGCGATCATATGAGTCAGAGCAGACCCAGATGGGGAGCCGAGTCCTTGGCCTCCAAGCGCCCTCGAGAAAAGCAACAGCAGCCTTTGCTCTGTGCGTTCACAGCCCTGCAAATCCCCAACCTAAAAGGGGAAGAAATTACTTAAAATGGATTGGAGACCCAGCTTGATGTGAGGCATTTCTTAAAAGTCCAGGCCCCCTATCTGCATATTATGCAGACTGAAGTCTAGAGAGAGAAGAAAAATCATGAGTCTGTTTCTCTGTACTCTCTTTAGACAGCCAAACCTACAGCTACTGAACGGGGAGTTAGGCACAGAATTCTTGTATGTTGCAAGATTGGTGCAATTGGCACTGCCACCCTAGGGGGACTGGAGGACTTATGGCCTGAAGACCATCAAGCTCCAGATCTTCCCACCTTCAGAAGTCCTGCAGCCACATATGAAGGCAGAATATTGACTGTGTGACATGAGGGCAGCAATGTGATATTTCCCTGAGTTTAGTTGAGGCTCACAACAGTGAAAACTTTTATTTTGGTGTCAGAGGCCTTGCTGTGAAAATCTGCAAGTGGGAATAGATGGAAGAATCCTCTTAATATCCAAGTGTCCTCAGAATTGGAATAGGATGCTAGCAAATAAAGATAAGCCCTTCTTATTTGGCTCCATATGTACTCTGTCCAATAATAACAGCCTCCTCATGGATTTTTCCATTCTTAAAGATTATTAAAACACATTTTGTTGCCATCCAGGCTTGGATCCCCATGAAATTGTTCCACTCCGTAAAGAAAACCCTGGCCATGAGGGTCATTATACTCCTCTTTCCCCTTCTTTGGTAATTAAGTTTGAGTAAGCCTTTTGTCAGGATAATATGTAAAGTGCATTGTAATAATCCTTCATGCATTTGAAAGGATTTTTTTTTTTGCAGTTTTGTGTCTGAATCTTAGTTGGTCCCCAATTCCATTCCTCTAAAATTTGGTTAGAATCCCACATAGGACAGTCAAATATTTCAATTTTGCTTCTATAATAGATATAGAGGGAAAAAATAGTGGTAAGGAGGAGGCTCTGGAGTTTAAGAGATCTAGGTTGGAATCTAAACTCTGTCCCTTCTGATCTGTATGACCATGGATAAGCCCCTTTTCTCTCAAAGCTTCATTTCCTCATCTTGAGAGTGGAAAACAATACCACCCATAAAAATGTGAAGGTGAAATACGTTCTTACATGTGAAGAGCCTGACTCAGAAGTGTTTTTTCTTATTATTAGCTCATAATTCTTTTAAATAGGGATTGCCAATGGGTTCCTTCGAAGTAATGCAGTAGAAGCCTGTACAGCTCTGTTTCCTCTTATTCCATTCTGAGATGAGCTTTGGGGAAATCCTCACAGAGGCTGTAGTCCTCAGAGCTCGATTATGCTCCAAACTCTGAAATCCTCCCTTCTCGCTAGTGGGGCTGAGGCCAGTGCTTCAGAACCTTGGACAGCTCCGCTCCTTAGCGACAGCTGGCTGCCTAGGAGCAGGAGGAGCTTGGAGAGATTTTCCCAGAAAGGCTGAGTTAGTGTAGGGGTTTAGGAATCACATGGGCTGATATCTCACTCCTAGCATGCATACCACTTTTGTATGCATGCTCAGATTCTTCAATATGACCAACGCTCCTGGAAAATTCTGAGGAACCTCTACTCCTCATAAACTGGTTAAGTCCACCTATAAGATTTACTGAATCTTCAGCCCTTTCCTTCTCTCTTATAAACTCTAAGGATTTTTTTGAGCCTAAGAAGAACAGAAACACCACCCACATCTTCCTGTTTCTGCTGATATTTAATTTGTTTGGC
This sequence comes from Eonycteris spelaea, assembly GCA_003508835.1. Taxonomy (NCBI): domain Eukaryota; kingdom Metazoa; phylum Chordata; class Mammalia; order Chiroptera; family Pteropodidae; genus Eonycteris; species Eonycteris spelaea. Next base: position 55,133 of record PUFA01000026.1, on the reverse strand, counting down.
TTTGGTACAAGGATTAAACATTCTTGATTAACTTCAAGTGAAAGTAATAATGTACGAACATGAAGAAAGATTTTACATGACAAAGAATTCAAGTAAGAATTAAAAGAAATATAAAATAATGTTACTGCCTGTAGGTGATGTTGAGTGCCATTCTGTAATCAGAATAAGCAGGTGGTTCAATTTATGAGACAATTTAGCTTTTCACTCTCCAATGCAAAACACAACACACATGTAGTCACCTTCTGAACAGGCAAGGAAGATATTAAGTCCTATTTTTATTTTATGATACTGAGTCACGTAGTTCAATGCAAATCACATAGATGCCAAAGTAAGAACAATACCAGGTATTTAAATACCTCCTTTCCTTTGAGGAGCTTGAAAGGTTTTGTGGCTGCATGAAATCCCTTCATAGCAACTTCAAAAGAGATACATGTCACCAAGTGGGCATTTAAGACTGAGGTTGTCTCATCCATCTCCCCTACTCCCATCATTAGGCCTAGAAGAGCTAATGTTTGCCGGTTTTTTGATTTAGTAATAACCTTCTGATATCTGTATCTGGGACACATTATCAACTAGGAAAAAGGCTTATGTTTGAAAAATATGTTATTGATAAGAAAGATGAAAGTGGAATAGGAAAAATAAGAAGAAAAAATCATAAAGGGAGAGGAGGAAACAGGAAAGATGTTTAAACCTCCCAATCTTGATAAACGTTTTCCATGCATTTCTCTTATAAAGGGATTTGATGCCCACCTTCAACTAGATGGAAATTTGGACAAAGACCTTTAAACCCTCTTTAAATATTTCCACATAGATGAGGACAGTGGCAGTCCCATTGCTTGAACTAGCTTGAAGGAGCTGCAGACAAGAACATCAACTCAAGAATTCAAAGGTCGTCAGGCAGCTCCCAAATTGAAGGATTTGCGGTTTTCACCTAACAATGCCCACACCTACCCTGAGCCTCCACACCGTGAAGTGTTAGTTGCCAAATTTCAGCTTTGTCTAACGTCTTCCCAGCAGAGGTCGCTGTGGACACTGGAAGTGGATACTTAGGAAACCCGACCGGCAGGGCTGGGCTGGGTGGTGGCTCCACTGTCTAGTAACTGCTCTTTCAGTGGTTCCACTAGGAAGGATGTCTCAGGTGGGGGTTATCTCAAAGCCACATAGCACTTTCGCCATAAAAGTGCCATAAAACTGATTTCACTTGCTGGGAGTGGTCAGGTCTGGGAGGGCCATTCTCAACCATAGGGGTATCTACCCATAGTGGTATCTCCATGTCACAGTTGTGCCCTCTCTGTGAGTATACCTCGTATTACTGAGAGGCCACCTGTCACTGGCAAGCAACCCTAGTCCCATGGCCCTTCCAGACATAGAGGCCAAAGTGACAAAATTGCCCTGCCACACAATTTTGTACCTGCATCATAAAGGACTCCGTGGATGGGCCCCCCAAACCCCATTTGGCAGTCTGTGATGGTGGCGGGAATACAGAATTCTGGTCCTCAGGGCAGTCTGAATATTCTGAGGGATGGGAAGGGAAAGGCTCCGGTGAGGATATTAGGTCCAGATCTGAGACCCCAGAAGGGCTGAAGAGAGCTCCACATATTTGTGAGGTCCCATTTTCTGGGTCACACTCAAGCATGCAGGCTAGGCTCAAGACGGCCTGAAGCTACCTCCACCCTGAGGGCAACCACTTGGACCCTAGGTCATTACTGTGGCTTGAGAGTGGAAGGAGCAAACTATTCTGCCCCCATCCCCACCCACAACATCCAAGGCCAGCAGTAATGGTTCCTCTCTCTCTCACACACACAGCCAAATATACGAGCTCACCATGACATACATATGAACACTGGAGCATACAGTGGCACATTCACATTCACACTCTGACCCATGCAAACACTAACACTCATGCAAACACACTATGACAATACAAACGCACTCAAACCCAGTAACCAAATTTGACCTATCATTACTAATGGTGGGGGTGCAGGGACAGGGAAGTCCAGTCAGAGTGCCCCTCCGGACCCTGGCCCACTCAGGCCTCCTGAACTCTGGGCTTCAACGGCGAGGTGGAGTCACCTGCCTGTCCACATCCTCATGGTCACAGGTCTTGAACACCACCCAGAAAGGGACCTGGTTACCATTGCACACACTAAATCTTGGGTGCTGGGCTGACGGGGGATGGGGGTGGGGGTTGTGCGGGGAAGAAGGGTGCGGGGCTAGTGCCCCGCTCCGGCGCAGTCGCCACCTCTCTTGGGATTTTCCATCCCGGCTCGCGCGGGCCCGCGAGGAGCGAGCGCGCTTTGTCTCTCGCAGGGCATCTGGCACGTTTCCGCGGAAGCTCCGGCGCCTCGCCCGAAGCCGCCGCTCCCCCACCCCCGCCCCCCGTTCTCCCGGCCGCGCCCCCCGCTCAGCCCCTGGCGCAGGCCCGCCAGTGCAGTGACCGCCGCTTTGTCCTCTCGTGGATGCCGGGGCGGAGGCGAAAGCCTCACACCTGGACCTGCCGCCGCTTGCCTGGGATGCAGATCTCGGCGACCGAATCTGGGGCGCACCCCACTCGGAATGGGGCAGTCCCCAGGGTCTGGGAGCGGGGGACGTCTGCCCAGAGCTTCAGGGTGTTTGAGAAGGGACCCGCCCCACACGTGCCCACCCAGGTCTAGCTCCCCCCTGTGGTGTAGGAGCCGGTCCCTGGGGCGGGGCCGGGAAGGGTTGTCCCGACTTATGGCCTGGCTTGGATCCAGGTAAAGAGGGCTTAGGAGATAAGGCCTGAGAGGGGAGGGGTCCCTCAATCCCTCTTACTCTCCCCCACCGCACACCCCACCCCCAGGCCATTCCGACCTTAGCGTGGAACCTGAGCGCAGATGAAGGACCCCAATAATCTGTCAGTGCTTTCCTATACCGGTGACTCCAAGCAAGGTGGGGAGGGTCTCCTGGCCTTTGCCTCTCACATCCCAATCCCCCCACCCCGACATACACACACAATAACCAAGGCGGGTCCAAGTGGGAGGGGAGAGAGTACCCTGTCTCCATATACATCCTGTCCTCTTCGCAAAATCCTAGGTTTCGGGAGAAGGGTGGGCACGGGAAGGGTCGTCGTGATACCCTAAACAGCCCTTCCTCAATAACCCCAGGAGGTTCTGAACAGAGGAGGAGTCCTGTAGTCTCATCCATTACATCCAGACCCCCTTTGTAATCTCAAGCAGCCAAGGTATTGCGGGGAAGGGTCCGCCTGCCTCCGAAGCTTTCATCCCGGAATACTCCCTCCCTCCCATTCTCAATAATTCAAGCAGCCTCGACTTCAGGCACGGGGGAAGGGAGGCTCCAGGCTCTCAACGCCCTCTCAGCAGAGACGGGCGTGGGGGGTGTCCCCCAGCCCTCGTCCCTCACATTCAAGAGCCCCCTCCACCATAATACAAAAACTAAACCAAGCTGCTGGGACCTCAGGCGTTTGACCGTAGGAAGGCCCGCGAGGAGTCAGTCAGCAGCTCTCCGGGACAGATGGTCTTGAGAGCAGTGAGGAGAGGTCCCAACAACTCCCCAGGCCCTTGATGCCTCAGATCATCCCCTCGCCAATAAAACAAAAGCAAATTCAGCAGCACCGACCTCAGAGAGGCGGGAGGTCAGTCAGCGCCCGGCAGTTTATCCAGCTCCTCCGCGGGGCTCCTCACGGCCCCAGCTTTCCGATGGTTGCTCCCGCGGCGGCGGCGGACGACTGCGGCTCCGCGTCCGGAGCCTCCCTAGGACTCAGCACCTGGAGCGGCGAACAGCTCCGCGCCTCATTCCGCTGACCCCGCCTCATTCCGCTGACCCCGCCTTCTCTGCGCCGTCGTAGCCAATGGCGACTCGGGTCCCGCCCAAGAGGCCGCCTACTGGGGGCGCCTTCCCCTCACCCTTCAGCCCCGCCCGCGGGTTCCTTGGTCTCGTTGTCAAGACCACAACCCCCAGAGACCGCCGTCGTTTTCGCACAGCCTTCTGGAACTTGTAGTCTTTCAAGGACGTGAAGTGGGCTCATGCTGTGGGAAGGTAACCAGAGATAGACTGCATTTTCCAGAGTGCTTTGAAGGAATGAGTCGCTGAGGAGGGCGGGAAGACTGTTCCATAGCGAAGGCAGCTGGTTGGGGATGGCTGACGGAGAAATGGGGCAGGCTGCGGGACCCTCAAAGGATCGTGCATGACTTCGGGCAGCCTCTTGGGAGGCCGTTTCGACTCTTTTTTTCTTCTTTGGTACCCGCATCAGGACTCTGGGCCTCAGTTTTCCTATCTGAGAAGAGGGCGAGGAGCAGTGCCCCGCCCACACTCCGCGGTCTTGAGGCAAACCCAGGGCGAGCCGCTTTGGTTTGCTCAACAAAGGTGAGAGAGGACGGAGAAGACCTTCCCGCCACATTCTGAACTTTATCCCTTTGTTTTTGTCTCCGTCTTGTCGTAGAGGAGCGCTTTACTTTTGGTCATAACCTCTGGGCCATGAAGGCCTTCCTATCCCGTCTTCCCCGCGGGTTCTGGCCTCCTCCACACCACCCTCGGATACCGCAGCATCTCCCCCAGCGTAGCCAGAGGGCGCTTCTCCTGCTTAAAACCCTCCACAGGCTTCCCATTGCCTCAGGAATTATGTATATCCACACTCCTCAATATCGTTTGAAAAGCCTTTCAAGATCTGGACTCCACCTTCTTGCAACACTCTGAACTTCTTTGGAAGCTGGGAAGGCTTAAGCACCTGCTTTCTCTCATTCCGGTGGGTCCCTCCTCCCTGCATTCAGCTAACTCTTCACACTCTTCAAGCCTCAGCCTAGAGGCTGCCTGTCTCCTGCGTGAAGACTTTCTAGATGCCTGGCTTCGTATTAGGTTACCCCACCTGGTGTTTGAGTAGCACTCTCTACTTCCCCTGTTCTACTTGTGTGTTTATGTATCCATTCTTTCCACATTAGATTATAAGATCCACAGAGCAGGGGCCATGCCTGTATTATTCATACTTATAGTCCAATGCCTAGAGTGTCTGTCACATATTAGGTACTCAATAGATATTTGTTGAATTGAAAAAGAATTGAACTTTAATTGAATTTCATTCACACCTCTATAACCTTGATTTCCTAAGTCTGAGTGTTTCCCAATGTTGGAAGTGTTGAGGGATGCCACCCCTTTAAAGAAATGTTTATGTCGCTCATACACTGGATTGGAATTTTGCATGACTGCTTTGAGAACTCTTCCAATGCTATGACATTAGGGATTGACAGAGTCATGCCTGTTATTTTTTGGAAGTTCTATGAGTTCTTCCCTAAATGTCATCAGTTCTTCATGTTCCTCTATTTTTGTTGTTGGCCCTTCTTTCTGTGCCTAAATGCCCTACCTCCCACTCCCTTTCTGGGAAAAATCTTCCTCTGAAGTAAAGACAGTCTGTGATTCTTGCCCCATCTTTTAGCCCTCTGCTCAGCTTCATAGAGCCCTCCCACCTTGCTAGGTAGCATCTTTTCTGAATCTTTCCCTGCTCAGGGCCCTGGTGTTGGCCAGATGGTCCAATTAATCTCACACATGCTTCGTATGTCACCCTATCCAGACATTTTGGATGTATTTCAGCTAAAGTGTTATTGGGAGAATGCCTTAATATATGGGAATAATTAATTTGTGGCCAAGGAAGTAATCAGGAGACTATTACCCTGAACCTGATTCAAACCAAAAAGACAACCTGAGCAAAAGTAACCCTGTCATCCCTGAGTTGATGACATCTAGGGAGGGTAGGCTAAGATGGAGCAATGAGTAAAATGGATTGCATTTAGGGAAGAACTAACAACTTCTAAGAGGCACAGCAAAGGGGCTTTGATCCTGGCTCAACTATGAAGGAAGACCATTGGAGCTGGGTGAACAGATGGGCTTTATTACTGAAGATGAGAAAACTTTAAGGAAGAAGAAAGAATGGGATTTGTGCTGAAGCCGAGTGCCTGATTCTGTGGATGCTGTGAGAGCAAAGGCTTTTGGAAAAGCCAGTAGGGGAGGACTACGTCACAGGGTGGGCATCAGCAGAGGGCCTGGAGTCACAGCTGAAACTGTGGAGGTCAGTTTAGCCCTTCAGTAGTGCTAGTTTTAGAAGTTTCCCCCTCTTACAAATAGGTGGAAAATCAGGGTTCCATGATTCTCCCAGAAAGCAGGGACTAAAATAGCATCAGCTCAGCCAAGTAGAGTCAGGAAATCTGGGTTCTCTTTATAACTTTGCCTTTGACTAGGTGTGTGATCCTGGGCTGGACCTGTTTCTTCAGTTGTTAAATGCTATTTATTGGTGTTAGGGAGTAGCTAATAAGGTTCAGGTGGGGGAATTCAAACCCATTTACTGGCTGTGTGGCCTTGCACAACCTTCTTGGATCTGCAGTTTGCATATTTAAAAATGTTGTAATGGATAAATGTGATGCCTTACATAAAACACTTCATAAATATCAAGCACTTGGCAAATATTACTCTGTTTCCACATTTTTCATCTTGGATTATCAGAAATTGCTTTGACTGAGAATAAACAGGCAAGAGGTAATGTCCTGAGTCATCTGGGTTCATATCACCATTGTCTTATAAGTGCTATGATTTTGATCAGGTATATGCTCAATATATTTGTTTTTTAAAAAAATCTTTTAGGGGTGCTTTAAAGCAGAGAACCCTAAGAATGAAATTTTAGATGCTTAGAAGCTAGAGTTGTGAAGGATTTTAGGGGAACATTGAGCTAGGCTCCTACCTTGTTAGAGGGAGGAAAAGGACTCAGTGAAGTTCCATAGCTCTTCTAATTAGTGATGACTGTATTAAGCAGAATACTAAATCTCAGACATGGGGTTGGAGTGATTAACCAGGGATGGGTCTCAAAGAACCTAGTATACTAGGCTGAGGAATATAACTTTATTCGAAAGATAATGAAGGTTTTTAAGGAGATGTGTATCTTGAAAAGGTCTGGGGCTCGTGGAGAATGGCCTGGAGAAGATGAGGCTGGGATATAGGTCAGAAGCTGCTCCAGTGATCCCCCAGCACCACAATCTATGAGGATGGAAAAGAGGGGGTGGATCTGAGCTGTATTAAGGAGGTAAATATTCAGAGGACTTTGTGAGTGATGAGCTGAGCGGGTGGAGGAGTGGTGAGTCAAGGATCATGCCCAGGTGTCTGCCTTAGGAAACTAGGTGGATAGATGGCGGTGCTTTTCTCTGAGATGTGGGATAGTAAAGGAGCAGGTTTAGACAGGAAGAGGAGGTGAGTTTGAAGTGAATGGGAAACATCCAGGTGAGATGTCCGGTAGGTGATTTGGAGCTTATCTTGGGAAAATGCCTTGATATATGGGAATAATTAATTCATGGACAAAGAAGAAGTAACTAGCGGGGACTATTACCCTGAACCTAATTCAAACCAAAAAGACAGAGCCTGAGAGCCTATCATTTTGAGAGCTCTGATGTGGAGAAAGTCTTAAGTTATCACATTATCAAAATATACAGCATAATTGAAGCCATGGGAATGGATGAAATCCTTTAGTAGAGACAGTCAAAGAGAAGACCAGACTCCATGGGGAAATATCAGCATATATGGGACAGGTAGAAGAAGAGGAACCCAGAAGGAAAAACAAAAAGAACAGTCAGAAGGACAAGAGAAAAACCAAAGAAGCCAAAAGGAGGGAGTGAGGTGACATGGTGCAGAATGGTCAAGTAAGCCGAGGTCTGAACAAGTGAACACCAAATTTAGTAACACAGAGAGGTCACTGGTAACGTTGGAGAGTAGATTAGGTAGAGTAGCAGGAGCAGAAGGCTGAGTACCGGATGTAAATAACTCTTGGGAATCGTTTTGAAGGAGAGGAGGGAGAAAACCAGAAAGACAATTTTTTTTAAGTTTTAAGTTGAGATAGGACATTTAAAAATGCTGGTGGGGAACAGTTAGTAGAGAGACAGTTGATAAGGAAAGAGGGATTGAAGGATGGAGTAAAGTCAGCAAGAGGGTGAGAGGTGGTGGAGTTCAGAGTCAGTCTCAGGCAGGAGGGAGGCCCACTTTTCTTCTAAGATTGGTGGAGGAGAAAGAAAGGAGGAGTTGGAGATGTAGGTAGGTCCATAGGTTGGTAGATTGGTGAGAAGCTTGGAAAAAGAGGAAAATATTCAAGATGGCTGCTGGAAAAAAGGAGGGAAAGCAAATAGCAACCCACAGAGACTGAAGGGCAGTGGTGAGAGCCTACTTTGGTTGGAGGCGTACGTTTGTGGAGGCACATGTATTAGTCATTCTCCCAAGATAATCTGTATGCTTGTGGACTTTTTTCAGCATCTCATCATCATTGAGGTAGGTTACTGGTAAGGCTGATCCAGGGCTGGGCTTCGTTGGACAAGGGAGATAAGAAAGCAAGGAAGTTGTAGACGCTGACAAGAGAGGTGGAAGTGGTGGTCCACAAGAGCAAGGAGGTGAAGCTAGGATGGAATGAACAGATGGGAGGGGCGGTGTTCTCAGTGGAGTAAGAATAGACATGACAGGTGGGCAGGAAGAGCAGGGAGAGGAGGCAATGCGGTTTGGAGGTAGAAGAGCAGGGGTGGGGCAGGATGGCTGGAACAGACAGAGGAAGTCATGTGATTGAAAGGCAAATTTGTTGGAGAGAAGGAACCCTGGTAGCCCTGTGCCAAACTGTACAGTAAGTGGGAAGTTAACAGATGATGGCAAAGAAGAGCAATAGGGTGCAGATCCCTCTGACATATGAGTGTCACAGAAATCAAGATATTGGGGAGCTAAGAAGAAGCCCTCTTGCTCAATCATGAAGGGTAATGAGAACAAGAACCAATGAGTTTTCTCATACATTTTCACTGAAGTATTGTCTCAATGTCATCTGCACAGGATCAGTTTTAGACATACCTAAAAGGCAGAATGTTTAGGAATAAAATTAACAAACCAATCAAACAAACAAAAAATAATAATTCCAGATTTCGCAGTGAAGTTGTATGAACCAAGTTCAAGGGTAGTGATTCTTGCAATTTATATTTTAGTACACTTTGTAGATTTACGTTTGTGCATATCATCTAAAGAGTGTGTTTAAGAATTTTGCAAATTTCATTTCTTAGCAACGATTTGTTTTCTCAGTTTAGAACATAAATTAGAGAACTTGTGTTGATTTTTTTTAAATGTAAATCTTAGAGCTTAATTCATGCCTTTTGAAATGCCATGAATTTGAAATGCAGCCATTTTCCTTTATGCATCCTTGAAAAGGATTACAAGAATTTTATTATTTTTTAGATAACCTTGCCAGCACATATGGACTTCCCACAAGGGTCTTTTATCAGTAATGTTGGATTGTGAGTGATGCTGCAGTGTTGTGCATGAGATGTTTAAGACAAGTCAAATGAGCAGCCAAACAGCAGCACAGTTTACAATTATGGAACTTGATATAGAATACGAAATGTGCATCTAAATGTTAATTGAGAAAAGCAAGCCCCATAATTTTTTTTTAAAAAAGATAAAATCAGTTAATTGCTTTGAGCAATCTCTGTCTTAAAAAAAAAGCCAGTGTTATTTAAAAATATTTTTATGTGGTTGATAAATCTTTGTAATCTTGAAATAGGCCTGCTATTCTAGCCCCTTAAAACAGTGGGTGCTCAGAAAATATTTTGTGAGTCAATTCATGAATGTTATGTTAATCTGTCCATGTTTAAAATTCTCCCTTTCATCTTAAACTTTCATAAGATTTTCTTATAAAAGGAGTGATTCTTTTTAAACATAAGTCAGACCATCTCATACCTCTGCTCAAACTTCTCCAGTGGTTTGTCTCATTAAGAGCAAACCCTAAAGTCCTCATTATAGCCTTTAGGGCCATCTACACTCAATCTTGTAGCCTCTGCCATATCTCCTATATCCCTTCATATACATTGGCCTTCATGCTGTTCCTTGATTGCACCAAGTACACTCTGGCCTCAGGGCCCTTCTATTTACTGTTCCCTTGGCTTGGAAGCTCTTTCCCTAGATATCCTCATGAACGTTTCATATAAAATGGCAGCCTTTCCTCTCCAAGCATTCCCTGTCCCCTTTCCTGCTTTTTCCCCTCAATAGCACTTATTACCATCTGAAATATCATACATTTTTTAATTTGTTTATTGTCTGTCTCTCTCCTACTCTCACTCCTCCAGTAACCCGCTGGAATAAACTCTCCATTAGGGTAGAGACTTTGTCTGTTTTGTTTATTGCTGTACTCATAGATTGTGGCATAGTACCTGATACGTAACAGGTACTCAGTAAAACATGTTGAATGAATAAGAATAACACATCATCCCTAGTGAACCTAACATCTATTTTTTATTTTCCCACATTACAATCCTCATGTAGGACACATATGTATATAATCTTATGTTCTGTATATTCTGAAAATCATAGTTTAGATATAATTTGAGTTCTAATTTTTTTTTCAATATAATGTGTGGTCATGTGGTGAGCATTTTCCCTTGCTAAGATTGAATTCATTTGTTCAATTGTTCATTTACTCACTTATTCAACAAATATTTAATCAGGTGTTTTTCTATGTTCCAGACAGTACTGGATCTATAGTGGTAAACAGGACACAGGACTTACCCTCGAGTTTCTTTATAAACAGAGATTCTTTATAAAACACCATCTGTAATTATCGTCTAATATCCATCAAATATCATACGATATTTAACCTCTCCCTTATTTAGGACTTTTCTTTTATTATTTAAAATGATGTAATGAATACATTCAAGTTTATAGCAATTACCCTTTACAAATTATTCTTTAAGATAAATTCCCAAGTGAACAGTTATTGGGTTGAAGGATTAAATATGACTTGGGTTTTTTTTATATCATCTGCCATATTGATTTCAAAAAGGGTGGTACCCATTTTACCCAATTGCCAACAAGAATGTTCCAGCTTCATTTCAGCCTCTCTAGCATTGGATATTGCTTTTCGGTTTTGATTAAAGTATAAAATGATCTTTCCTTTTATTTTTGTATATAATTGGTATCTAGTAAGAGTGTACATTATGTTTTCTTCTTTTGTCATTGGTTGTTCATTAGATCCTAGGAGGCTCTTGGAGGGCCATTGTCCTACCTGGTAGATCATGCCCGATATTTAGAACATATTGGAGGCTTACACATTTTAGGTTGGAAGGGACTGCATTCATCATCTAGTTCATCATTTAGTTAAAATTTCTGATAGATTGCTTTCTAGCCTCTGCTTGCATTCCCCTGGAAATGGGGACCTCACCACCTCATGGAAACCTGACTTTTTTTGACCTGCTTTACAGGTATTGAACTAGCTTCTGGTCCCTGTGACCCCTATGTAGCCCCAGTTCTGCCTTCTGAAGCAAAGGAAACCATGCACCAGATGTTACAGAACCTCCCTACCTTGTTTGCCCATCTCTGCAAATATGCATCCAGACTAGAATTGTCAACCCCAGGTAAGTCTGGCAGGCCCAGAGGCCAAGACACTGTTTATACACAAGTCTCTGCAGTGGCCATGTCAGCAGCCTCTTCAGTTGTGTTCATATGAAGCTTATGGTCAGCTGAAATTCTAAAACCTTTATATGGACCTGCAGCCTTAGTTCCTCTCATTCCACACTTCTGTAGATGATCTTTTTAACCTCGAAGAAGACTTTGCTTTTCTCCCTGTTTTATTTCAGTGTGTTGGTAGAGAAACTGCCCTGGTCTCACTTCTGCTACCTAAAATGGGGATAATAAGAGTCATTCTGATAACTTCATGTGTTGGTGTGATGATCAAATGCGATGAAGAGTTGGACATTTGTCACTTATTTTGGTTGTCTGGCAGCTGAACTGCCTTACTGTGCTTGAGGAACTCCATGCCTCATAAGGCGAAACCATGTTCCTTTGCAGTTAGGGTGTGGGCATTGACCTGAGGCTCAGGCTCCTCCAGTTAGACAGGCTCTGTCCTCCATGCCACTCCTCACCAATTTTGAATTGGAAGCCAGTGACAGCAAAGGAGGAAGGTCTGTTTTGCAACCCTTTTAGTGCTTTGATGGGTACAATCTCAGTTTCCAGCGACAGCAGTTTTATGGGCAGCATCCCCAATGAAGGTGTCTGTGGTGTAGGTGGCAAAGACAGTTTGCCAGACTCAGTGGTCATAGTGATGTCTTCTTAGACCACTGCTGAGTTGGAGTTTGGAGCACTGTTCTTGACTGTGTGCTTTCAAGCCTATTTTTCTACCTTCCTGGAATTTTGTGTTACTTATTATCTTTTCATTGATGTCCTTTGCTGTGCATATCAGCCAAAGTTAGTTACTTTTGCTTACAACTAAAAATTCTAACCAATACATGCAGGATATGAAAAGTGAATTGAAAAGTGCTAAGCTCCACACACATACAAGATGTTATTGTTAGGGATTTTAATTCTTAAGTAGTGGTGTAAGGGGCATAGGAGGAGATAGGTCTTAGCTCTATACCAGGTAAAAATTCAGACAGGTATAGGCATGCCTCGAAAGCTGGCTGGTGGGAAGGTATGATGCATTAGCTTGACAGTTAAAGGCTAACCACTGACCCTAAGGTAGTTGGTGTGGGGATGGCAGCTACCAAGGGCTTGCTGGGCACATACAATAGATTGGCTGCTTCCCCTCTTATCCTTGGACCATTACAACAGCCAGGGCCAGGAGGTTAGGCTAGTCTGTACAACAGTTTACCTGGGACTGTACAGCTGCCCCTGGGGTGATCTCACTGGGCTGGAAGAGGAAACCTGTCTGGATATGCCCTCAACCCCTGGAAACACAAGAGGGATTATGAATATGTTAGTATTTCATCCTGTGCTACCTTCAGGCTCCTTTGTCTCACTGACTTGACTCTCCAACCCATCCTGGCTGTTTGTCCAGAGTCCTGTATCACAGGCTGCCATCTGAGTTTATCTGCCCTGAGTATCCCAGAATAGGGAGGAGACTGTCACTGCTGCTCTGGTCAGTAATGGGCCCTTGGGAACTTCCTATCTTGAATCCAGATGGCCACATCAGCCCTGCTGTGTGTGTTTATGGGAACAGTGCTTCTGCTTTAGGGATTTCCTTATCTGAGTGTACATTGAACACTGCTGCTAGCCTGATCCCTGCCTTTACCTAGTACCCTGGTGCACCTCCAGAAAGGACCAATATCACGATATGTCCAAATCAGCCAGGGGTTATATATTGGGCCCTGACCATGGTCATGTCAGGTATGTGATAGCATCATTCAGAGGGTTTCTTGTAGGGAACCGTGGGTTCTTTTCCCACCATAGCCATGGATTTTTGTCATATTGAGATCACACCTACCAATTGTAATCCCTTACCAAATATGACTGGATACAATATTGTTTTGAAATCAAACCAGATCAAATCAAATCCACTGTAAAACACCGTAGTTTATAAGTTCTTAAATGTTATCATCTGATTTAGATAGCCTTTGAATGTCTAAGTTACTCAGTCAGGGAGTACCCTGACACTTTACATGCTTCCTCTTATTTAATATTCACCACAATCCCATGATCTAAGTACCATTATAATTCTCACTTTACAAGCAGAAAAACTGAGACCCATAGAGGTTACAGAACTAGCCTAAGGTCACATAGCCAGTAAGTGGCAGAGCTGTGTGGGTCACCACCCCAGAGCCTGAGAACTGCTTTTCCCTCAGCCCATTCCACTGTGGGGCAGCTCTGGCTCTTGAAGTGTTTTCCCTCACATGGATCTAAAATCTGGGTGTTCCTAAGACAGAGCCATTCATGTTGCTGCTTATCTCCATAGCCCACCAGTATCTCCATAGCCTGGTCTTCCAGCTCAGTTCTCTGCTCCATGCTTGGGGGCACTTTAACTTCTTCCTCTGGGAACATCTGAACCATTTTGTATCAGCTAAGTCCTTAGGATCATCACTGCAGGAAGGTCTCTAAGTACCTTCTCCAAAGGTACTGCCATCCTATCTGTCCCACTCCTCGCAGGATTTTGTCAAGGAATAGTTGGCCTAGTCATTAGCTTTAGAAGGGACTTGGTAGAAAGTTCTACTTCTCTGAGAAAAATGGCAGTAAAACAGTCAAAACAGCAGAAATGGTATTAATACTATGCTAAGAATTGTCTTGCTGCATGGGAATCTTCCATCTCCGACTGGAATACAGGCTTTGTGAGGGCAGGAATTTTTGCTGTATCTCCAGTGCCTAGAATGGTGTTGGGAACAGTAAGTATTCAAATATTTATTGAATGAACTACTAGTACAGTTCAACATCTGGTGTCACTTCCTCAAGTTATTAGGGTGTTTTGGAGAGTAATGTGATCTCCTAAGGCTATGGCTTTGAATTTTGTTTTCCATTACCTCATCAGCAGTTTTTCTAGTTCTGTTGTGATTTTGATTCATAAAAAGATAACCTTAACCATTTGCCAAGTACATTGGTTAAATAACTGCCTCGAAAGCAATTTCATTTGCTTTTGTAAACCTAAGTATAAACTGGAATTTGGTTCAGCTCGATAAAGGAATTATTGGATTTCTAGTTTTCATTCCTATGGAAAACTATTCTGTGACTTTGTGCTTTGAATTTTGAGCTTGAATTCAAAATGTAAAATCATCAGGAACAGCTAAATAAGAGGATTGTTAGTCTTTACATTTAAACTTTTTTTATACACAAATAATACATGCTCATTATTGGAAATGGGAAAATATAGGTAAGCAAAATGATGAAAATCAAATCCACTTATATCCTACCACTTGGAGGTGGTCACCACTACCATTTTATTATTTATTATATCAAATACTGAAATTAGCTAACATGGTGATTGATTCAGGAAAGTAACTACATTTTTCTGATGAGAAAAGAAACATAAGAGTCTAGTTCCCAGCCCAGGTCACCCTGTGCTAAGAGCAGCTCATGGATCTGAGTCTAGTAAGGCACAGGTAGCAGAGGAAAATGGATGGGGTCACCTTTAGTTCACATGTCAGAATTTGACTTTGGAGGTGACTCCAGAAGTTGCAGGAGGCTAGAATGGGAAGTGAGTAAGGAAAACAACTTTGACCTGACTAAACATTCCAGATTTGACATACGTCAAATTTCCTAGAAATTGAAGTGTCTTTTCCTGAGGATTAAAGGTGAGGTAATCGTGGAAGAGCCTGCCCCAGGATGACTGGCAAATCAGAAAGACTGAATGTGCAAGCAATGCTCTGGGGACAGCCCTTGTGCTCATTGTGTCATTGGCTGGTTTGTCCTAAACTGGTTCTCTTTTATGCTGATTTCCTAGGGAGGGACCATGTCACTTCTGTTTCATGACTCACTGAAGGAAAAGGTGGAGATCTGTGAGAATTGGACCTGAGGTCATGCCTTGGTCATCTTAGCATCTTCAAGCTGCCTCGTATGAGATTCCTGGGAAGTCTGGATCATGGGCAAAAGACTCATTTTTCTTTAAATTTAATGCAAGTTTTGCATTCTTCTTCATTGTCTTAATAGTAAAATAATGTTTTAAAAATCTTTTAGCGAAGTTGATGTTCAAGGGTGCTAGAGTATAGGAATTTTTTTATAAATGTTGGTTGAATGAATGAATATTGTTCATCCCAACGTTCAGGATGCTCTTGCTCAGGTTGTGGGAAGTCTGAAAAGGCGTGATGGGACCATTTGCCTGGGAGATAAAGAAATTATCTGGGCACCACCTACATGCCAGGTAAGGTGCCAGGTGTTTTACTCACATAGCCTCAGTTTAATCCTTATAACCCTATAAGGATCCCTATTTTATTGACAAGTAATTGAAGAATTAGAGAAATTACATAACTTTTCAAGGTCTGGAATGGGGCAGAACTGAGATGAAAATTCTGGTCTGCTTGGGCTTCTGTTCTCTCCACATACCTGTGCTACCCTGAGGCCATTTTACCCATCAATTCCTTAGAGACTGCATGGGAAATCAGCTCACAGCTGTGTCCTGAAGGCATGAAAGAAACTCTGTGTTCAGTCTTCCTGTAGTGAAGGCTGAAATTGCGGAGGGGGGGGGCGGTGGGGGGAGGGGAGCGGGTCACAGGACTTGACTGGTAGAGGAAGGCAGCACCTCAGGGGATCTGAAGCACATCCCCACATTCCTGAGTGGGCCAGGGGGGCACACTGGAGTGCTCCATGAGGAAAAGGGCCCACTCGCCATGTTATTTCAGGACAACCATTCAGGATGGTTTTTGGCGTTTTAGGCTTGTTTAAATATTTTGAACTTAATTCTTTGTTACAGCTCAAATTCAGGTTTCATTGGTTCCACTCAGCTATAAGTTGAGTGTCCCCAGTTGAGGAACCCCACCATGGCTTTGTGGCACTCTCCAAAAAACACAAATTACAAGGTTCCAGATTATTCACAGATGTCTGGGGGTGGTTGTTATCATTATTCAGTGACGGCACTGTAGTCCCTAAAGCAGATGTGGCCATTTCACCTTCCAAGGGGAGCACATGATGTCTTTCTCCTCCTTCTTAGGTTAGCTTCAGAGCACCCTCAACTCTTGCTTCCAAAACGCCTTCTCTAGGGCACAGGGCTGGCAGGTGTGTGTGAGGTGGATAGAGGATGAAGTCTTAGAGAGCTGAATCTCTTAAGGTGATTATAAGTGGTTGCAAAAAGTAAATATGATATGAACCCACTATCTGCAGGCTTAGAGAATGAGCTAGAAGACATGCTCCTGGGTGTTAGTTAACTAGCAGTGGTGTCTATGGGATGGATACAGACATCCTTTAGTTCTCCTTTTACCTACCTGCATTTTTAATTTTTCTGTCATGAACATGCATTGTTTTTCCAATAAGGAAAAAGAAAACTATAAACAAATCCCATTTTTGGATATTTAGGTAATTCTGACTTTTTATGAGTATAAAAAGTACAGAGCAGGTATAATTGTCTGAAAATGAATTAATAATCATAAAGCACAAAAGAGTAGACCCCATCTTTAAATTCTGAAAATCTGGCAAAGTTGCTTAAAAATGTTTAAGTTAAAGTTGTTTAAACATGCCGCATGTTGAACAGCATGTCTCCTATTCAAAAGCAATCACTAGATGTCATAGTTTTCAATCCAGTCATTTTTTCAATAATAGTTCATCAGGTTGACTAAGGTACAACATTTTGGAAACTTGTAATCTTCCCTTTTTAAGCACCTTTGGCATCAGTCATCTGCACAGCAGAGGGAAGTAAAGGCAAGAATCTCATCCTGTTGTTACTTTTGAGCTTATGGGGTGGATATGAGACAAAGACCTAGGCTGGCCAAGTCACTTTACTCTGGTCAGTGACCCAGAAGCAAGGTAGGGTGCCGGTTGCTATTTCAGTGTTGAAAACATCAACTCCAGTCACTCAAATGGTTTTTTTAAAATTTAATATCTTTTAAGTGACAACAGACTATTATCTCTTATAAAAAAGAAACATAGAAAAGTTTCTCTTGTCTGCCAACTCTAGCTGTTCCCAGAGCTGCTGTTCCCAGCATTCTTGGTGGCTTTAAACCCCAAATCCAGCTGTACCCTCTCTGTCTACCCCAGCTTGGAATAATCCAGCCTTGCATCTTCTCTGTGGGGCTTCAGAGCTGTCAGGCTCTCCTGAGACAAAAGAAAATATGCACCACCACAGAGATGTTGTTTCCAACTCAGCCAGCAATTTGCCAGTCCTTTTATTCACATCTGGCTAGACAGTGATCCTGTTCCCATGGTGGCTGTTTCCTGCTTGTCCACTCTCCTCAAATTGTCCATCTACCACTGTCTCTGTCTTCATGACCTTAACTTCTGCCCTAGAGAGTGAAACATATCAGGTTCTCAGCTCTCTTTTTGTGCTTCTAATAGGATCGACATGCTTTTCCAAGACCAGACTTCCTCCTAGGATCTTCCTCCCACACCCTCTTGTCTCTTCTAGGATCCAGTCCAATAATACCCTCTTTCTTTGATTCTCTAATCCTTTCTTCCCTTGTTTCTGGTTCCTTTCCTTCACCTTACAAGCACAATTCTTTCCCATTCTCGAAAACATTACTTCACTTTCTTTTCCTTTTCCCTTCCCTTTATGAACAACTTCTTGAAATTAGCCCATATTTCATGTCTGCATTTCCTTAGCTTCTTTTACTCCCCACCAAGTCTGATTCTACCCCTACCATTATACAAAGACTGCCCTTGCTAAGTTCACCAGTGACTTTTTGTCAAATTAAGTGACATCTTTTCACCTGAACTGACCTGTCTTTGTGATATGTGATCAATTTTGTAACTCCTTAAAACTCTTATGATTCCATTGACATTTCTTGTCTCCTAATGCTTTCCAGCTACCTCCTCTTACCTCTTTTTATCTGATCAATTTTTAAATATTGGTATGCCCCCAAGTTTTGTCCTTGACTCTGCTGCTCAGCCTTCATGCCTTGGCCTCCTTCCATGAGCTTTTTAGTAAGAAGGGACTTAGGTGGTGGCCAGTGGCTGGCCAGCAGAGAACTGTAGAACTGGAAACCATTAAGTCTCTTTGACCTCCAACATAGCATATAGCCTTGACCCAGAGGAGTAAATTTCTGATCATGGAAATTTGGGCATTGGACCTTTGGTGGATTGGATGCACTCAACCTTGATCCTCCTGCACCTGCACCCAGACCCCTGCCAAGGCAGTTGAAGTCATAGGGTAGGGTGGTGGGCAGGCAGCAGAGAACCTGTTCCAGGCAGGCATGACCATGAGTGAATTGAGGCGCCCAGCCCTTGGTACATGCTCTGTTGTCCCATTAGACTTCACTTGCAAAACACAAAGTCAAAGACAAAATTATTAAAGGATTTGAGATGGCGACCATAGAGCGCTAAATCCAGAGTACAGAGCCCAGTGCAGTTGCACTGGTCACTCATCCATGAAGCCAGCCCTGCGTGTTACACCTCTCAAGACCCAGGCACCTAAGATCTCACCGCCTGCCATACACTATATTAGTGGAGAACCCAATGAATTAATAATTATAAAGCACAAAGAGTAGACCCCATCTTTAAATTCTGAAAAATCTGTGAATGTGTTGAGTGTTATTGGCATAGGCGTCATGGTTTCTGTGAAAAGATCCTCAGATTGTCAAGTTTGTGTCTGTTTGGAGTTTGTGCTCCTCCCTTTGTCTCTCAATGGCTTCAGCCACTTAACCTGATTCTTTTCTTGGTTCTCTTTGTTTTAGTACCGTAGCAGTATTTTTGTTCACTGCGGTTACAGTCATGTCACTAAGGCTTCAGGTACCAAATAATGTTTAAAACTATCCGATAGAAAAGTATGGAAACCCCCTGTAGAGACTAAGCCAGCTACAGGTCTGTTTGGCTAATCCAATTTGTGGCTTCTTGTCTGATCTAGTGAAATTTGAAATCAATGTGATAATCACCAGTAAAAGTAAGGCAATTTGACTAACAAAACTATACTCCAACAAAAATAAAAATAAGGCATGATAAGAAATTGTGTAGAAGCTAGTTTTGAAATATTTTTGAACACATTTGAATTGGTTTTTTAAGTTATAAGACCATTTTCTCAACAATATTGAGAATAGAAAAATTAATTTTATATACTGTCAATATGAGTAGAAGACACTCTCAAAGTGAACTGAAATTGGATTTGGATAAGAAAGAAAAATTTGGAAAGAGTTCTGGGATTTCTCAAGACTGAGTAGATAAAAACTTTGTAGGAGAAATCCTGTTTGTGTGTGTGCTTTAATATCTTGCTGTTTTAAAATAAATATTTGCTCCCCCCCCAAAGCATTTGTAAAAATAAATTTTGTTTTATTTTTGTTTCTCCTTCTTCTTCTTTAAAATTATTTTCACTAACACTTTTTTGGTATTCCTGAATATCACTGAAGTTTTCTGAAATATGAGGTTCTGTTAGTGGTATGGTTTGCTAGAAAAAAATAATAGATTATAAAGGAAGCAACAAAGAAAACCCACACTTTTGTTTACTCACAACATACTACTCATTTTTACAGTCAGTCATTAACCATTGTACCCAAAGCCTGGGGGCCAGACTTTGAATAGTCTTATAATATACTAAGAACAACAGAGCAGCTACTTGCCTTGCCTGGAAGAGACTGCTTCCATACCAGTGATGGTGTGGTTAGAAGGAAAGTAAGATGGAAATTGCATTTAGGGAGTGTTTATTATGTGACACTTGTTTAATACATATCCTTATTTCACCTGAGCCACTTGACAGATGGAGCAACTGAGGCACAGAGCAAGACAGTCACTTGGTCAAGGCCAGACAGTGGAAAACCACAAAAGCTGTTTAGCTCAAACCACTCTGCCCCTCTCAAGAAGAGCAGTGAGGCCAGTGGTCCTGACCCGGTGGTCTGGGAGGGGAGGCTGAGTGTTCTCTTGAGGGCATGCATGTCTCTGGTCTGATTTTCCTTTCTCTGTTCTTTCAGCTGTTCTTGGTCACTCAGGGCCACGTAAAGAGAATCAGCTGCTTTCAGAGGCAGGCCCCTGAGTCCTCTGTGATGGCTGGGTCGTTCATGAGCTACAGAGATTTAGAGGAAGTTTACTTTCTCTGACAGGGGAAAACAAATGGCCCAGACAAGTGGCCAGGTAGGGTGAGCTGTGCTCAGCTGGCGAGGTTCCCCTATGCAGTCTGACACAGGGCAGGGAGTGTTTTGCAGATCAAGAACCTGAGGCCAGGAGAGAAGTGATCTGCCCAGGATCCCACAGCATACTGTGGAAGAACCGCTCAGTGCTAGGCTTCTCACTGCCTTTGCCCTGGTCAGCATGGTCCACACAGCTGCAGTTGGTTGCAGACATAGGACTGTACGTGTTGGCATCTCAGTGTTATTCTCGTTTATTAGTAGCCTTGGAGCCACATTCTTCTTGGGAGATGATTATATGTTTCTAAAGCTGAATTAACTCTTTGATGTTTGAGATTCTGGGATCTTGAATTGTTATTTGTGTCTCATGTCTCATCCTAACTTTGCTCCAGATTTTGCATGATGAACATATGGGAGCAGTTAACCTGAAATTCCTCGACAAGATTTACTGTCTCTTTATGAGCTATAGGAACTAAGAGAACTTTCTGAAGTGCCATACCCACAGTGCCATGCCCTAGGGAGAATCTAGTTTGGGCTGCAAGGTGAGTGAGTTAGCACTCTCTTCAAAGCACCCAGCAGGCTGCCTCCCTCTTCCCAGAGTAGAGCTGTCTTGGTCACTGTGGTTCTTCCTTCTGCTGGTTGGTCTCATTTGTCTGGCTTGCTTTTCCCTGACCCTTCAGGGGTCAGCAGTATCTCTGATATGTTGCCAGATAAGAACACAGTGAGGAAAGATGCCCAGTTTGACAGTAGTCCCCAGCCACTTGCTGAGTTGCCTGCAGTCTCTCAGATCCCTGGCCTCAAGCCCAGCTTAGCAGCTCTCAACACCTCTCAGCTCAGCTCTGGGTCTCGAAGAGGCTTCTCAGCCTGTCATGACTGCCCCCTCAACCCTGTCTCTCAAATCTTGAACCTGCCTCCAGCTTCTGCCTCTCCAGATGTCCTTAGTCCATTTCTCCTATAGTTCCTGAGTGTCCTCTGGTTTCTTACTAAAATTTCCTGTACTTTGTCACACCTCCTTGTTCCATCTGACCCATCCCCAATCAAGTGGAATCAGGGGAAGCCCTTTAGGACATGACAGGCTAACCTAATACTTTGGCAAGTGAGTGTGGAGTGGGGCCAGAGTTGGATTAGGTAAGAGCCAAAATAGCCAGAGGATGAGGAGGGAAGCTGGACATGGGGCTACCCAGAAGCTGGGCCAAGGATGTCCAACTCTGACATGGAGTTCACAGGGTGACCTCAAACTAGACACAGGTGACACAGCCAAGGAGACCAAAGCCTGGGAAACATGGCTTAGAGGGAAGTGACAAGTGAAAAGGAGACTGCAGGCCAGCTGCAGCAACTGAGGGTCTCTGGTTCTCATGCTTCTCAGCTGGGGACATATTGGAGATGCAGCCATGAATCTACAGTCCTAACCTGAGTCCCTCATGCTGTGACACACACAGTTGCCCCATTCTTACTTGTCACCTCTTTGCCAATTTGGATGCTCCTTTTCTTCTACCCCTCAAGCCCACCTTCTGAACCTCTCTATTCACTTGTACATGCCTTGCTATTTTCCCAAAAGCCCAGTCTTTGCTCCCAGCCCACATTGCTTGACCTCTGACCCCAGGCTGGTGCAGGAGCTGTTCTGCTGAGGCCCAGAGCAATGCCTCAAGCCTTCAGAGAGGTCCTGCTGTGGCCTGTGACTTTCTTAGACCCTCTTGGCACTCAGTCAGATTTCACCTTTTACTGAACCTGGCCAGGATGGATGCGCGCACGCGCGCACGCGCACACACCACACACACACACACACACACACACTCTCTCTCTCTCTCTCTCTCTCTCTCTCTCTCTCTCTCTCTCTCTCTCTCTCCCCCCTACCTGTTTGCTTTTAACTGAGGTATTAGCTGCTTTCTGGAGTTTTACTTGAGCAGCTTTAGGCACCCAACCTGGCCAGCCGTGTTCTTGCTTCATGACTTCTCAGGGCTAATGTTACAGGACTGAGGCTATGAAAATTGTGGGGGCACATGCCTTGTCCTTCTTGTCTACCACTGAATCCTCAGTGCTAGCACATAGTAGGTACCCAATAAATATTTGGACAGGGCCCTGAGTTTCCAATAGGGAGATGTGTGGTTTCAGGGTCAGGGCCCTCTTGCCTCCCACTCTGTGCTGCTTGGGTGTTTATCTGCGAGTGGCACATATTAAACACCAGGTGTGTCAAGCACTGAGATGGGTCTTAGATTACAGAGCCCTGAGTCCTTCTCCATCTGACTGTGCAGCTGGCTTTCGTGCCCTGCTTGTTCTTGCCCTTGTTTTCTCCTGTCAGTGGGGATGAGAGCTCTCCTGCAAAGACTGTGCTGTGTTAAAATGCAAGTGCTTTGGGGAAACTTGTGCTGTGCTAATGTGAGCCTTGTGCAGAGGTTTGGTCAGGAGAGAGGCCACTCAGTTTTGCCTTGCTTACTGAGGTATCCATTCTGGGAATACGATTTCAATTAAAATTCATCAGGAGGATTTGCTGGGTACCTGACCAGACGGTAATGTGTCACCAGGTGTCTCCTGGGTGAGAGATCTAGAAAGCAGACCTTTCCCACCATTTAGGGGGCTGAGCTCAGTCAGGAGTTTCTGGGAGGTTGGCAGGGGGTTGTCTCAGATTCTGAGCCCATAGAGACACTGAGCCAAGGAGAGAATGTAGATGCTGGCCAGAGCTGGAGAGCAGAACAAGGTCTGTGTGTCCATGGAGGTCAGTAGGGCATTGGTCTAAAGAGGAAGACCAGTCTCTTTGTGATACATACACCCTCCTCCCGCCCCTACTGTAGCCTGGCCCTTCTTAAAGTCAAAGTGAACCTCCTGAGGAAATGGAGCCACAGAGGACAGTCCTCACTAAAATAGTCACCCTGCTACTCTGGCACACCTGAAAATTTACCTGCAGGCAGTTTTCTGCAAACCATATTATTTTGTGGATGCCCATGAGAAAATACGTGATTTAAAGGTATACCCAGGACACCTGTCTATCAGGTGACTAATTCCTTTGTCATTGTGATGTTGTGATAGAATAAGAAATATATGTTTGGTTTTTGTTTCCAGTTCCTGGCACAGAACTTCTAAAACTCCTATATATTCCTAAGTGATAAAGGCGATAAAGGAACATTTTCGGTTATTCCTGAAGCCCCTTGCAACCATACCTGAGTTTATTTGGATGAGATGACTTTTGGAGGTTGGAGGCTGGTTGCCAGAGGAACCGTCATGTTCGATTAGATGGCTGGAATTTTTCATCCCTCCCACCTCACCTCTAGGGAGGGGAGAAGGGCTGGGTGTTGAGTTAACCACCAGCGGTCAATGATTTAATCAGTGTAAAGGAACTTCCATATAAAACCTTAAATGAAGGGCTTCAGAGAGAGAGCTTCCAGTTGCTGAACACATTGAGGTGCTAGGAGGATGGTGCACCCGGAGAGGGCATGGAAGCTCTGTGCTCCTTCCTCATACCTTGCTCTATGCATCTCTTCCATTTGGCTCTTCCTGAATTGTAGCCTTTATAATAAACTGGTAATAGTAAGGGAAGTGTTTCCTTGAGTTCTGTGAACCATGTAGAAAATTATGGAACCTAAAGAGGGAGTTTGGGAATCCCCATTTGTAGCCAAGAAGTATGAGTAACCTGGGGACCCACTACTTGCAGTTGGTGTCTGAAGTGGGGGCAACCTTGTGGGATTTAGCCCTTAACTTTTGGGGTCTGCATTAACTCCAGGTAATTAGTGTCAGAGTTGCTTGATGTGAGAGAAAACCCCACACATTGGTGTCAGAAGTGTTATGAGCAGAGGAAACTGTTTTTCCCTTAGTCATGTTAAGTAATAACCTCGACACACATGTTCATTTTGTGGTTGTATTTTTGAATCAAGCTTTCTTTTAGTGAGGTTAATACTATTAACAAAAATCCATGGTGGGTGAGGGCAGATCATAGATGTTGGCAGGACTGACAACAGGATGGAGAATTGCATTCTTAGCCAAGTCCAAACTTGTGTACACTTTGGTTTACACAAATCTATGGGCACCATCACCACTGAAGGCCCTGTGGTCCTTGAGTGCAACAGAAATTAACTCCTTCATGTAGAGTTGAGTATTTGGCCCTTAGGAAGTCAAAACCTGAGGACGTAAAGGATAGCTAGCCTGGCTTTAGAAGGGGGAGCACTACTAATTTGGCCTAGCAGGTCATTAGCCTCTGAGTGCCTCAGCCAGAATGACAATTTGACCACAGGACCGTAGAGACTTGAATTAGGTCAGTAGGGTCAAGACTGGAATCTGGGGTCAGCCAGTTGCTGGAGGAGCACTTTGCACATAGCATGACTTTCTGGCTCCAGAATTTCACAACTCATGGTAGGTTATGTAATGGCCATCTTGTCTGACAGTCCTGACCTGAAGGGTAAGCCCTAGTGGTTCAGTTCCTTTAGGAGCCAAACGTGGCTGAGGATCTCACCTCTGCTTTTCTGGTTTCACAGCAATGTTGGGAGCATTCCTGGAAGGAGTCACTGCACATTCCACAAAAAAGGCAGGAATGATGGTGGTCCATGTGCTCCATAGTTGGGTAGACTTCTCCAGGATTTTGATGTGATCCCGGTGGTAGACCACCAGCTCAACTTAAAAAATGGGCAAAGGATTTGAAGAGACACTTTATCAAAAAAAAAATATGGATGGCAATTAAACACATGAAAATATTTAAGTTGGGTTGTTTATATTAATATTATCTATATTATCTATACTTACAAACTATATGTCCAATAAAAGGCTTGCATTTTAAATATATATTCAAATATATTCCCCTTTGGAATTTACCGATAACAGTTTCTGTGATGAAATGGCACAAGGTAACAACTATGTTGAAATATCAATGAGACTAAAGTTTATACTTGCTTGTTAAAAAAAAAAATATATATATATATATATATATCATCATGCATAGCTTAACAATAGGGATACATTCTGAGAAATGTATTAGGCAATTTTGTGATTTGAAACAAAAACCTAGATGGTATAGCCTACTACACACTTAGGCCATATGGTGTAGCCTACTGCTCTTAGGCTACAAGCCTGTACAACATGTTGCTCTGCCAAACAACACAAGATTAAGTCAATCAAAAGAGAAAATGATGCAATCAAGAGATGCGGTAAACATGACGGTATGAAACTGCTGCTGGCACAACACAACATACTGTTTTACCGCAAACTCTTTTTTATAACAGAAAGAGTATACTGTGAAATAATGATGAAAGGTATAATATAGTAAATATGAAAGCCAGTAACATAGTAGTTTATCATTATCAAGTATTGTATACTGTACGTAATTCTATATGCTATTCTTTTTTATGACAGGCAGTGCAATAGGTTTGTTTACACCAGCATCACCAAGAACAATGAGTAATGCATTGCGCTATGATGCTATTGTGACAACTACCATGTCAGTAGGCAATAGGTATTTTTCAGCTCCATTATAGTCTTATGAGACCACTGTCGTATATGTGGTCCGTCATTGACCAAAACACCTGTATGCAGCATATGACTCTGAGAGAGAGAGAGAGAGAAGAGAGAGAGAGTGTGTGTGTGCGCACATGTATGCCTTTTGGTGCATATATAGTTTGCAAATATTTTCTCCTAGTCTATAGCTTACCTTTTATAGCTTCACTTTTATAGCAATGTAGTTTGAAGCACAAAAGTTTTAAATCTTGATGAAGATATTTAGGTCGATATATTCATTTTTACCTTTCAGAGCTTGTACTTTTTGTGTACTATTTAGATCTTTGTCAAATCCAAGGCCACAGAGAATTTCTTCTATATTTTCTTCTAGTTTTATAGTTTTAGTTCATACATTTAGGTCAATGATCCATTTTAAGTTTTATATATGGTGTGAGGTAAGAGTCTAGGGTCAGCCATTTTTTCCCCAAAATTCTTGGTGCTCTGGGTCAGTATTCTGTCTTCTCCCCACTACACACTCATCTTCACCTCTTCATGAAGTCACTATCCTGTTCCAGTCTTTGATGTCTCCTAAATTATTCAGCCTCTGACCCTGCTGCCCATTTAAACACTTGGTGGGGACAGAGGACTCCCTAGACCCTTCTCTGGGTGCTGTGGAGCACTATCTGTCTTGATCATCAACAGCATCCCTTAAAGTCATTTCACTCTTGATGACTTTTTAGTTCTGGTGACAGTTTGCCTTCCCAGACATTCGTCTCCTGCAGTGACAGCCAAAGGGTCTAGAATTCCCTACAGGGAGAGATAAGCAGACTCTTCGAGTTCTAAAAACCAACTAAAATCTCAACCAGCCTGACATTCCTACTGGCACTTGCAGAAACCCATGTGTGTGGAAAGTAGACTGCCTTCCTGAGTGGGGCAGGTGTTTTTGTCTTCATATCAGAAGTGAGCCAACTGAGGTTTTTGTAAGATTCAGTGACCTGCCCAAGGTCACTCAACTGCCTCATCACAGAAAGCCTTAACCCCTGGTCAAAAAAGAACCCAGGCTCAGACTTCCTACTCCCAGGCCAGTGGTTCCCACCCTGTAAACGCTGCAAGTTGCATGTGGAATTTTTATGCCAACGAGACAAACCGCAGCCCATGTTTTTTTGTGGTTTCAAAGAAAAAACTTCAATGGATGAAAGGTTTCAAAGGGTGTATTTAAGGTCTTGGGTGCAAGGCAAAGAACTAAGTTCGGGAGAGGCTGGTTTTCCCTTTTTCAAATGGATCTAGTGTTTATTTTTTCCTCCTTCCTTTTGTTAGGTCCAGAAAGGGAGTGCTCCTGGAGGGTCGAGGAGGGGTCAGCTCACAGCACTGACTTTCTGTGGAAGAAAGAAAGTAGGGTTGGCCTGCTGTACCTTCTTTCAGTCCTATACCCATCAGGCCCTCCTTGATGCCTCAATGACCCCATCTAGACCTAGGTTTCTCAGCCTGGTGTTCTCAGCCTGGCTCATCTTTAACCTTGGCCTCTTATCTTTGGCCCTTTATCAACCCTCTGTCCACCCAGCCAGACTGGTCGCCTCAGGTTCACCCATATCCTTTACCTGATGTACACCCTTCTCCTTGATCTCAGCTTTACATGCATAAGTACCCTGTACTCAGTCCCCCAAGGCCTAGCTTGGGTCCCAGTTTCTCTCAGCTGTATGAGCCCGACCTGGCCCGGGCTCCCCCTCAGGCCTAGCTGCCCTCACATGTACTAAGCCTGTCTCTGAGGCTCAGTCGTGCACAACCTCTTCCTCCATGGCCAGAAATGGTAATTGGGTTTTATCCCATTTCCTTCTGCATAGCTTTCCCATGTGTCTTCTCTCCACACCTAGATTGTAAGCTCCTCCTGGCACAGAGAGGTCTGATCCTTCCTTATTCTTTCTTGTCTCCTCAGCACTTGGCATTGTCCACACAGTACTGAATCTATATGGGTCACTTTGATTTGATTTGCCTCGGTCAGAGTCTTGTCAGGAAGGTGGGAGGTTTGCCAGCTGTAATTTATAGTTTTCCTATGAATTCTGGAAAGGAAACAGGCAATGGTGGCACAGAGATGCATATTTCTCTCCAGGCTGGAGGCTTGAGGTTAATAGAAGCTGGTGTTCATTACTGAAGGCAAAAAAGAAAATGAGTGTCCATAGAAGAGAAGTAAGTCCTGAACTCAAAATGAGCCCACCCAGGAGTGCCTCCGCCCATAGAAACTTCTCTGTTGCTTCATGCACAGGAAGAGCATGGGGCTGGGTAATTACATAGCACGAGAATAAATGCTCTATGTGCCAAGCTCCAGGAGAACATGCCTTGTCCTCAAGCCATGCTGCCTGGGAAAGGTTCTGCTAGTGTGGAGCTTCTACCCATCTGCTTGAATTGGATTTTAAAAATTCAGAAAATATGCGTGCCATACACCATAGAGGGTTCCTCTGGGGGACTAAAGGATGAACCAGGCATAGTCTCTGTTCTCAGTAAACTGCTGCCTCGCAGGGCAGCTGATGCATAAACACACTTGAGCGTGATGCCAGTCCCTGACAATCATTAAAGACAGGAGCTCTTTCCTGGGGAGGAGACATTTATGATGAGACTTCCGGAAGGGCATGGACTGAAGAAGGAAATCTCAGGAGGAGGAATCTATGTAAGCAAAGATAAGGAGTTAGGATCATGCAGGGCATGCTCAGAGGACAGAACAGTGAATGTTGCTTCTGTAGAGGCTGAGACAGGAGCTTGGGACCAGTCTATACAAATCTTTGAAAGCCAAGAGACAAAGTAGAATGGTGGTTGCCAGGGACTTGGGGGTAGGGGTAGGGGAGTTGTTATTTAATGGATACAGAGTTTCAGCTTTGTAAGATGAAAAGAGTTTGGGTGATGGATGTTTTGGTGGTGATTGCACAACAGTGAGATTGTTCTTAATGTGACTAAACTGGACACCTTAAACTGGTTCAGATGGTAAATTTTGTATTATGTGTACAATTAAAAAAAAATCCTTTAAAGTCAGCTTAATGCTTAAGGGAAGGACCCGTGAATCAGACAAGCAGACCTGGGTTTGTTGCTTCATAATTGGTCAACCTTGGGCAAGTTACTTCATTTCTCAACGCCTCAGCTTCTTCAACAGTAAACTGGGATGATGTGAAAACCAACTCCTGGAGTAGATGTGAGGAGTAAATGGAGGTACTGCTGTGGTGTGCACAGGATGTGCCTGCATACAGTAAGTGTCCAACAGGTGATCATTGTTGATACCATATGCTGAGTCTTACCTCAAGGAGCGCAGCATTGATGTGCAGGGCAGGGGTAGCATCATCAGAGGGGTGGGGTGTGAAGCCTCATTAGTGCTCAGTCAGGTGAAATAGACAGTAGTGCTGGGGCTGTGTCAAGAGGCAGTGGGGGTGCTCTGGTGGTTGAAGATGACTTTCCAAAGCCTTGTGGAGCCAGGAATGAGACCCACCTCTATCACACACACACACACACACACACACACACACACACACACACACACACATACACACACACAGAGTGATCTTTAATCCACTATCCTATTTTATATTTTCTATTTTTCTCATCTTTTTGTGTTTATTTCTCTTTTGGATTGATTATGTTTTATTATGGTTCTTTTTCTCCTCTACTAATTGGATGTTACATGCTTTATTTCTTTTTTCCTTTTATTGGTTACTCTAGAAATTATTACATGCATACTTAACAAGTCTAAAGTTAGTCAATTACTCTACCTTCCTCTTTGTAATGCAAAGTCTTAGAACATCTTAATTCTGTTTACCCTGTCCTGATGGTTACATTATTGTTATGTACTTCAATTCTATCCTATTCTGTTATCACTGCATAGGACCTTATAATGATTAATGATTACTGTATTACACAGCCAATGTTTGTTTAACTTTACCCACATAGTTGCCATCTTTTATTTTATTTTTTTTTATTTATTTATTTATTTGGCTCTTCATACCTTTTTGCCGCAAATCTTCCATCTGGGATCATTTTCTTTCTGCCTAAGGTCATTTTCTTTCTGCCTAACATCTATGCTTTACAATATCCTTTAATGAGAGTTTCATGGTTATATATATGGTTATATATTCTCTGTTTTTGTTTGTCTGAGAATGTGTTTGTGCTTGTTCATGGAAGATATTTTCACCTGATAAAGAATTCTGGGTTGTCAGGTTCCTTCCACTCCCAGCTTCTATTGTTGCTGTTGATAAATTGACTGTTAGTCTAAGGGATGCTGACTTTTTCTTTGGTGCCTCATGATGTGTGGTGTGTGTGTGTTGTGTGTGTGTGTGTGTTGTTGTGTGTTTCTACAATTTCTATATATGTTTAAGCATGCATTTCTTTCTTTTCCTACTCATTTTAAAAATCCTGCTTGGAATTCCTTAGGATTCTTAACACCTGCGAATAGTGTCTCATCAATTCTGGGAAATTCTCAGCCACTATTTCTTCTAGAATTGTCCCTCTTCATTCTCTCCTGTCCTAGAACTTTTACTAATAGCCATAGGGCACTCTTTTCCATATCTCTTAATCTTTTTCTCTATTTTTATATTTTGGTTTTTCTGTGCTATTTTCTGTTGCTTTTTTTCTAATCCATCTGCCAGTTCACAAATTGTCTCTTTAGCTAAGTCTAATTTCTACTGCATTTTAAAATTTCAGTTACAATATTTTTTTATTTCTGGAAATTCTGTTGCTTCTTTCTCAGATCTGTCAGGTGGATCTTTATAGTTTTCTATTTCTTGCAGATTTTCTCAAGCTTGTCTTTCAATTCATTAAACAGAGTAAGCATGGTTGTTTTATAATCTGTAGTCAGTAATTCCATTATCTGAAATTGTTGTAGGTCTACTGTTGTCTCTGATAGTTCTTGTTCATTGTTTCCTTGTGTGCTTGGTTATTTTTTGGCTTGTGTACTGCCCAGTATACTTGCATATTTGTTGAGGCCTTGGATGAAGATGCCATCCTCCAGAAAGGATTTTCAATCCTTCTGCCCCATGCCTCAGGGTATTATCAGTCTAGGAATACTTAAACTTAATTCATGATTTGAGAGTTTTTGAACCACCCAAATGATGAGAACTTGGGCTGCTACTCTGTGTGAAGGCCAGCTTGTAGTTACAACTTCTCAAGGACAGCCCCGCCACCCTTCTTTTGCATTCCTGTGGGGGTAAGCTAAATCTAGCAGAGTCTCCTTATAGATTCCCCACTTGGGGAAGGCCCTAAGTTTTGACATTTGTCCACATTACCCCTCAAGGCATTAAAAACTGAGCTTCAGATATACGTGTATCAACAAGCATACACAGAGCCAAAGGGACTTCATTCAGTACTCTTTACTTCTGTAGGTTCTTGCCTCTCTTTCGATTTTAACCTTATTCCTTTTTCTCTTGCCAGTTCTTTGATTCTTTTAAGAAAGTGTTTTTCATATTTCATTCAGCATTTTTAGTTGTTTTCAGTGACTACAGTTCTTAAAACAAATTGGCAGATCTTCTCATATTGTGTAACCGTGAAGAAATCCCTTTCCTTTTCTGGGCCTCAGCCTCACCTTCTTCAGGGTGGTTGGGAGGATTAAATGAGAAAATGAAGGTAAAAGGCCTAGCACAGTACTTGGCACATAGTGCTTGTGCTTGGCATACGAAGGGCCTGGGGGCTGATGCCAGAGTTCCCCATCCTTCTTCAACCCTGAGGCACCAAGTAAGGTTTTGAAGAGGAATTTTCATTAAAAAGGCTAATCAGCTCTGTTCTGCTTCTGTAAATATGCTTGCTGCATGGGCTATACTAGAAATTGACTAAAGACTCACCTTCCCTTTTGTTTGATCAGTCTAAGCAACAAATGTAACTGTTTGTACCCCCTAGCAACTCCTATGCTTTGTAACGCTTTGTAACAGTCAGTAACCCATAGCAACTCCTGCCCTTTGTAATGCAATGGAACTACCTGCAACCATAGCAACTCCTGCTGCTTTGTAATGGTCTGAGGACAAATTAACCAATCAGCCTGTGCCCAAAAGGTTCTATATAAGTAATGTTGCAACTGAGCTCTGGGCGCAGACCTTCAGAGGCTAGCTCCTCTGGGGCTGGTGAAATAAACCTGAGTTCTACAACTCTTTGAGTGCTGCTTGGTTTCTTGCTGGTCTAATTTTGTATCTTTTCTGTAACAGAAAAGACCCCACAGACAGAAGTCTGTAACCAGCCAAGCTGAGCTGGGTACCAGTGACAGGGGAGGTGCCTGACTACCAGCTCTAGTGCTGGGGAACATGAAGGGCCCCTGGGGCAGTCTGGACCATGCCTCAGCAGCATTCCCAGAAGTACCACCATCAGGCCTGCAAGGGTGTTTGACTGCAGACAGTTTGGGTGACTTGGCTTGTGAGCTGAGCCTCTGGGAAAAACATTCCCTTGGTTTAGAAGGCCACAGGTGAGTGTTCATTCCCAGAGGACTGCTTCCTACGGCCAAGAAGCCAGAAGTGCCCCTCTCTACCCTGGGAGCTGGAACAGGGGCCATGCAGGCTCTTCCCAGAGTCAATTTTGACCTCCCCACCCTCCTTCATGGCAGTCTTCCCACCCGGCCATCTCTACCAGCCCGGATGACCACAGCTGTCCCTGACGCCAGAGTGTTTTAATGTGTTTTTAAGCTCATAGACACGGCTTTTTGTGGATACCATTTTCTTTTCAATGAGAGTTCCCAAAGCTCAGGGTCAGGTGACACTGCAGTATTTTGTTCCCTAAACTTCATTCAGTGTTGATTGGGGAATCTCTTGTCCTTCCTTGAGCTAAAATCTGTCATGTCTCCATGGCCTTTATATCAGTTGTGTGTGTGTGTGTGTGTGTGTGTGTGTGTGTGTGTGTGTAAAATTTATTCTTTCCACATTAAAAGAGTTTTTGAGGGGAGGTATTTGTTTTTTAACCACATGATGATCCTATACAGCTGCCCAGACTAGGACACCATCATAAGTCATAAACATACCATATGAATTCTGAATAAATAAAATCTACAAAGCCAAGTTATATACAAATATCTTAGGCAATAATGTTTACAAACCTATGTACAATAAAACAATGTAAACAATAAATGAAGCATGAAAGTAATCAAAGGATGCATAGGGACAACCACTTATGGTCAGTCTGTCCCCACCCCCCCCCAGGTGAGGTAAGGTCTGGCCCAGCAGGCCGGACATTGTCCATTCCAAAGTGCGCATTGCAAGGTCCCAACTGGGAGGGACCTAGATTTCAGAATCAGATGGGGTAGAAATCAGGTTGGAAGTCATTGCACTGGCTATAGAGCAGCCCAGGTTTAGAAGAATGAAAAGTCCTATGATCCTAAATCATTATAGAATACATTAGAGAACACAGCCACTTTCCTATCAAATGCACTACTTTTTTCCTGTTTTACTTATGTAAAAGCATAAAATAGACATCTTTTTAAACAAGTTCATCCAGTTAAAAAATGGTGGACTCCCTTACAAAATGGAACATGAGATTCAAATGTAGATAAAATGTATCAGTTAAGGAGCCCTAGTCCCCGCTTCTGCAGTTTATACCCTTTAGAGGAGGCAGCCATTCTCAGAAGGTTCGTCTACATCCTAATTATCCAGTGGGGAATCAGTGTGTCTTCAGAGGGAAACATTTACTAAGGGCTTTTAGCAAGAGCTGTCTCTTAAGAAATCCCTACAGAGTTAGAAGGAGGAGAATTAAGCCAATGCCACACTCAGGCATACATTGTATCAAGAAACAAACATCACTGCATTTTTTTTTTAATATGGGAATTTCTCTAGGATTCTTTTTAACTCCCATAGAAAAATTTATACATCTTTTAAGGTACTTCTTATCTCATATCATAAAATATTTTCCTGAGATTTGCTCCTATTGTTTCCTTGGCTTAGGCTGCCCTTCCACCCCTTATCTGCCTGACAAGCCTCTGTTTATTACTTAGAGAGTTTCAAACAACCCCTCCCCACAAAGCTGGCCCTGACCCTGACACTCCCAATACAAAGACTAGCTCATTCAATTCTGTTGGAGCTATGGATGAGAATTATATAAAACAGGTGCTATTTTCACCTTCCTCCCTGTATACCTGATCTGGAACATTCTTTGATCTGTTTACAGAACACTCTAAATTGTTTTGGCCTCTCAGTGCCCCACTATGTTGAGAGCCCCATGAGCACAGAGCTGAGTCATGCCCCCAATTGCCTCCTTTCCTTACACCACCAGGGACCCTCACTGGACCTGGCTTTGTAAGCTGTTGGCCTCATTGAGTATCTATCTGAGTGCTCGCTGCAAGCCTCCGTCTGGTAGGGTATTCATCTGTCTTCCTGGAGGCATGTAGTACAGAGCCCCACATGCAGTAGGTACCCTAAAAATACTTGTAAGTGAAAGAAAGGGAAAGAATTATAGACCTTTTGCAACAGAAGATGCTGAGGTGCCAAGTCTCAGCACCCTACCAAGTTAGAATGTGTGGGTTTAAAGAATGAGTTTCTAGGACCTCACTTTGAGATGCCAGCTTGAGAGAGTTTCAAGCAATGAGACATGAGGGTCCATCTCCAAGAGAGGTACCACAGGGTACCTTTAGAAGAGGTTGACCTTTAATGATCCCCTTGATGGGGAACCAGTTACTAAACCAGCAAGGATAAAACCCAAGAAAAACCAGCTCACAGCTAGTTCTACTCAAGGGTAAACAACAGGAGCAGTCTCCATTTGTACCACTTGAGTTTCGAGAGAAGAATTGCATTTATGATCATCTGTTTATGATGTGAGGGAATGGTTTAACCAGAGTTGGACAACAGCATTTCTGCCTTAAGCCCAGGCTTGTTACCCCCAAGCAGTGCCTCTGGGTCTTGGCTGTCCCTCCTCCCTAATGTGTTGCTGTGGTGCAGAGACTTTAGGCCCCTGGCACACATGTGTCTCCAGTTACCAACCTAGAAGCTTGTGGAGCATCATTTCTGGATATTTACCTTCCCAGATTTGATCCCCAAAGACTGATTCCCCTTGGATCTCCTATACTTGGCTTTTGAACTCTTCCCTTTTGAGCAGGCAGAGTGGGAGTTCTCATCTGCCTACATGGTCTGGCTCCCAACACAAAGACCAGCTAAAGCAGAATGGGGGGGAAGGAGGAATCAAGGCTGCAGGGCTGGTTGGAGGTGGGTTGCTCCGGTGCAATCCTCAGGCTAGAGGGCTTCTCAGGACCCCTGCACCCATGGAGGAGGAGGTCAGGAATGCTAGTCAGTCCCCAAGGCTTCAAGAGCTCATTAGTTCCCCTTGTGGTGTTCCCTCTTACTGTGTCCGGGAATCACTGCAGAGCCTGACGCCCACTCCACCTCTCTTGAGCTGCTAACTGCAGGTGGAGTCTCTCATGCTGTTTTCCACCAGACCTGGGGAATGCAGAGGAGTAAACAGACTTTAGAACCTCCCAATGAACCCTTGGGCCAGGATCTCAGCTCCCTTACCTCTTTGGAGGGGAGGTAGAGCCAGTCTTTTTTCTTTGCCAAGGCTCCACCCCTACCACCCTGAGGCACTGGCTGAACCTGTTCGGTGCAGTTCTCCCAGGGAAGCAGCCTGCCTCTCCCGGGATGCTGTACCTTCCACTCTTCCCAGTTCTTCCCACTTCTTAGCTCCTGTTCTTCTGAACTCTGGCACCCCACCTCACCCCACCCCATGCTGACACCGTGCCCCCGCCCCCCCCCCCGCTGCTGCCAACATTATGAGCACATGGAATCCACTAAGTAAAGCTTCATGGATTCCTGTATTGCCAGCAATGGCAAGACAAGGACAAATATAATGCTGTTACTGGCCTCAAGGAGCCTACAGTCTGCTGGGACAGACAGATGCTAACTGCAAATTCTACACCAGAAGGAAAGAGCTGTTCACAGTGACCCACAGGGTTGGGAAGGCTCCCTGGAGAAAGCACAACTGAGCAGGGCTTTGATGGCTGTGTAAGAGTTCTCTGGGTGGATGAGGCAGGAGGTGGCCCTGCTGGTGAAGGGGACAGTGTGCACAAATCATGAAGGTATAAAATAGCATGACACATTTAGGGAGGCACAACTGATTGGACACCATGCAAGAGAGAAATGAGAAGCCTGGAGAGGGTGGCCAGGCTGCTGGAAATGTCTTGCAGACCAAGCTGGGTGGTGACTATATCTTGAAGATGATAGGAGACTGTAGTGAGGGTCCAAGAAGACTACCTTTCTCCTCCTCCACCTCCTCCTCTTCCTCCCCTCCTCCTCCACCTCTTTGTTTTAAAAGAGCTTTAGTAATTGATATATAATTGATATATATATAAACCAAACATACTTAAAGTGTACAATCTGATGAGTTTTGACACGTGTATACACCTGTGAAACCACTGTAATCCATACAATGAGCACATTTATCTCCCCCAAAAGTTTTCCTCATGTCCCTTTGTCATCCTTTCCTCCCATCTCCACCGTCTCTAGGCAACCCACCCATCTACTGCTCT
Source organism: Eonycteris spelaea (assembly GCA_003508835.1). NCBI lineage: Eukaryota > Metazoa > Chordata > Mammalia > Chiroptera > Pteropodidae > Eonycteris > Eonycteris spelaea. The sequence continues at coordinate 18,842 of PUFA01000026.1, read as the reverse complement.
TTTTCACTACAGATTTGATTGTATTTTCTGAATTTTATATAAATGAAATCATTGTGTATTTACTTTTTTTTCTGTTCTTATCATTCAACACAATTGTTTTGAGATTCATCCATGTTGTGTATATTGATAGCTAATTCCTCTTCATTGCTAAGTAGTCTTCCATTGTATTGGCTGTTCCACAATTTGTTTATTTCTCTGCCTGTTGATGGATATTTGGATGTGTCTAGTTTGGGACTACTACAAATAAGCTGCTACAAATAGCCACATGCAAATATTAATGTGGATATATGCTTTTATTTCTCTTGGGTAAATAGGAATGGAATGACTGGGTCATGTGATACATATATGTTTAACTTTTAAATAAGTTGCCAAACTGTTTTCCAAGCAGTTGTTCCATTTTCCAATTCTATCAACAATGTAAGAATTGTCTACATATGCTTTTTTGACTGGCTACAAAGTGTAGGGTGAACTTTCAGAACTGAGTCTCCATTGGATTTGAGCTGCTGGTAATTACAGCTGAAGTTCTCCTTAGGCCCAGTACGGGGAGGGAGGGGGATCCTATTAAAGATAGTGTCGGATTGGCATCATCTGGGGAGGCTTGTTTGTCATCAATACTGCCCCAGGGGCTGGAGGAATTAAGGTAGGACCTGAGGATAATGAACTAAGGGCTTCCCTAGCTCAGCACTTAAGAAAATCCTGCTGGACATGAAGAGGCTACAGTTCAATAGATTACAGCCCAATTCCACAGAAACTAATTTTTGTATAAATAAATGATTTTATCTGGTATTAGGACCCCAGCCAGTTGTGGGAGGGGCCCTGGGCCCTGGGCCCTGGCTCAGAGTCCTGTTCTAAGGATGTGGTTTTCTGCCAGATTGCCCCTGGAGGAGTCATAGAACCAGGGCTCCAGAGCCCTTGGGGCTTCCTAGGTGAAGGCTGCTGATATAGGCCCATCCTCCACTGAAAGGAGCTGTGGAACAGTGTCTAGGACAAGGCCAATGTCCATATCCTTCTGGTCATTGCTGGGGCCCAGCCTTTCTGGATCCTAATGTCTGTAGAGTGTGAGCCCTGCCAGAGTTTGGACTATGCTGTTCATTCATTCATTCATTCATTCATCAACATTTATCAGTGTCTCTTTGAAACCAGAGATAATTAAGGCAGGTTATGAAACTCTCCAGTCCCTGCCAAGGGATTTGGATGGTATTTATGGAAGGGGCACAAAATTATAATCATATCAGGTTTGTGTTTAGAAAGGGACCTTGGCAGCCAACATCGAGGATGGATTCAAGAATGGACAACTTGTGGGCAGGGAGGTCATCAGGAAGAAGCAAGGGATGATCTGAGCAGGTGGTGGCAGTGGGAGTGAGGAGAGAGGGCCACCAGCTCTTTCCTTTCATGGCTTCAGTGATGCTGCTCTCTCCTGGTTCCCACCAAATACTTATGCATAAATAATAAATAAATGGAGGAGTAGTTGGAGTGAGCCAAGGCATGCATCTCCCCACCTTCCCATCTGTCGTCTTCTGCCTGAGCAGCCATCCTTCACTGAGGTGAAGGTGGGGACTATAGGTGTTCTCCCAGTTCAGCAGGATGTCACAAACTCACGTCTGACTGACAGCTCTCAGCATGGACTGACTCTTAGAGGCTCAGTTAGTCACCTGTAAAACAAGGGCACTGGGATCCCTTTTTGCTCTAATTTCTAAGGCAGTAAAGGACTCCCTGGGGTCATAACTTTTAAATTCTAGGAAGGAAAAGCCTCAGTCCCATGGAGACCCCATGCTCAGGGGTGACAAGAGGGTAGGAATGGAGAATCCAGAGCTTGGTGGAGAGGTCAAAAGTCTCAGCTTGATGCCTGTCAAGGGGTTGGGTCTCAGCTGTGATCACTGAGCATCAACATCATGTGACCTTTTTCTGGTTACACACAGTACAGTACCATGCAGTTACATTTCTGTCATTTAGATTGACCTGCTGAGAGCACCATCCACAGGTGTCCAAAGAATGACATCCACCATAACCAGAGTTCACTTTCAAAATAGTATGCAGAGGCAGGGAGCAGGGGAAGAGAAATGAGAGGGGCATGGGCCGGGGCTGCTTAATTATGTGTGTGGAGGAAAGAGCACTGGCATCATGCAAGAAAAGCCTAGAGTCCTAGGTTCCAATCCCCTTTGCCACCTCCACTAGATGACCACGTGAGAGAATCATTTCACCTCTCTGAGCTGATTTGAGCCCTGATCTCAGTGGCTACAAGTTGATGTTTGTGTATATGCCCCCTCTACCTCAGTCTGGACCTCATGAGAGTAGAAGGCCAGGCACAGACCCTTGGAACTGAGTCTGAGAAGCAAAGCAAGTGCTCACTCCTGCTTCTCCTGCTCAGGCTGTGACCAGTTGATGCCCAGGGTTTATAGCAAGCGAATCTTAGTGTTTCAGAGCCGGGAGGACACATGGAGGTCCGCTCAACCCTTCGTTTGATGTAAGATGAAATGGAGCCCCAGAGATGGAGGAAGAGCAGCCAAGGCCCTGGCCAGAAATGGCCAAACTTGTCCACATGAACTTCAACGGCTCCCAGGGGACCTCATTGCTTGGCAGTATGGGCTGCAGTATGGGGGGAACCCAGTGGCCACTGACTCAGAACCACCTTGGCCTGTTCCTGCCCCGTGGTACCACCAACAGGGCCTCCTGCCCTTGTCCATTGAACCACTGATAGCCTGACCAGAGCCTGCCTGGTCAGACCTAGTGGGCGAATGTGGCTTTTCTGTCCACCAGGCTGTCACAGCTGTAGCAGCACCAGGAGTACAGAGTGGTGCAGGTACAGACAGTTTGTTGTTTCACCTTTGGATGAGGAACCCAAGGTCAGGGTGGGGGCAGGAGATGCCCAGTGTCAGGAGAGACCGGTGCCAGGAGACAAGGCTTGTGATGAGCCAGGAAGTACCTGGCACACGGAGGAGGAACCTAATGTTGTTACTGTCAGTCCAGGACACTCCCCTGGGTTTGAGGGTAAAGGCCAGAGCCAGGCCCTGAATGACGGTGCCAGACTGAGAAACACTGGGAAGGGGGCCTGATGGTGAGGGTTTGGCCCCAGGCCAGATGGTATAGGCTGGGCACCCCTGAACCCAGGGCATGAATTCCTGCCAGCAATTCAGGAACTTTGGAGGAGAAGGGTGCCCTTTAAATCTCAGCAGCTCTGCTAGAGGCCCACCTGGGGTGACTGCCAACTTGCCTGGGGTGAGTGAGGAGGAATGCGGAAGAACTGGATGGGGCATGCCCCTGGGGAGGGAGGCTGTGATCTTTGTGCTACTTTTGTACAACAGCACTCTTCCCCAGGTCTCCTGGTGCCACCTGGCAGCAGCATATATGAGGTACACGGTCCAGGGCGGCACGGCCTTACTCTAAGCTTCCTCTGGGCTTTTCTCTGTGTCCTCCATGTCCCACCTACTCAGGGGAGAAGAGTTGCTCCTGGCCGCTTGCTGAATGAGTGATAGAAGGGGAGGAGCCAGCAGCTAGACAGATGGCACCTCAGCCTCCTGGCCTCCTACCTGCTAGCATAGGAAGAAGGGTGGTCTGGGGCTCCAGCATGTCTGGGTGGGGATGGTGGGAGAAAATGAGCCACTGACCTTGGCCTGCTTGATGGCCACCAAGCACTTCCAGAGTCAAACATCAGGTCCTTCGAATGTGGGAAGACATTCTCATCCTCCCCTCCCATGCCCAAAAAGCCCCAGCAGTGCCTCCTGGTCCTTGACCATCCCTTCCTTCCTCTTCCAAACCTTCCTTGCCCCCCAGCCAAGCTCAGTTCCTTCACCACCTGCAGGAGGCCTTACCTGCTGCACCAGTCTGTGCTCCTGTGTCTGTACTAGTCTCAGGATAGTGAGCCGGTATAGGAGGCAGCTAGAGAAGGAAGGTAGAAGGAGAGTAAGACCCCGACCAACATATCTACAGTTGGGCAGGGGCCTGGAGTAGAGGCTGGCTGCTGCCAGGACTCCTGAGAAAGGGGACCTGATGGGGCGGTCACAGGGATAAATGAGCAATGGGGTCCCTGGTCAGAGGGCCAGGCTGGTAGGGCCATGCAGGTGCTTCACTAGGGGCACCAGTTGGGGCTGTGGTCAATGGAAGAGACAGGAAAATGGGGAAAGAGCCAGAGAGCTGGGTCTGGGCATTTCTGGATGGTGAGGTGAAGGCTGAGGCCCTATCCGTGCAGCCTCCTTGGGACTCTAGGCAACAAGAGCAAGGTGGTAGGGCATATGAGGATCTGACCAGGAGTCACTAGAGAACCCACTTTGGGCACAGAAGCAGATACCCCCATTTGTGGAGCTCTACCCATTAAATGGGGCAGCACCTCTTTCCTGACAAGTTTGGAGTGGCTCATGGGAGGCAGTTGTGGGACCTCTGATATGGACGACTCCACCCCATCATTTACTCCCACTCCTGGTACTACAAGCACATCTGTGCCCAAAGTGGGGCCACCGTGGGTGGCTGAGGTATTCTCAACACCAGCTGTTACAGCCTGGCCCCAGTCACCACCCATGCAACCAGACATGGTGAGACAGCAAGCACCCACTCATTTTGAGCAAAGTAGAGCTCTTGCCACAGCCCTGAGCCTGCTGCCTGTTCCTGCACAGGCCTCACAGTCACGCGGGTGCTCCTAGCCCTCCAGATGAGTAGTGTCTGGACCTGGAGGCCTAGCCAGCCACACACCACATGCCACAGGATTGACTGGCAATAAAACACATCAATTCATCATCATTAATCATTAGGGAAATGATTAATGCAGATTAAAGTCACAAGGAGATACCACTATACAACTATTAGAATGGCCAAAAGAAAAAAATTGACAATATCAAGTGCTGGTCAGGACTTGAAGCAACAGGAACTCTTAGACATGGATGGAGGGAATGCAAATGGCACAGCCACTTTGGAAAACTCTTTGACATCTTTTTATCATGCACTATGATAACCCAGAAATGTCATTCCTAGATCTTTATCCAAGAGAAATAAATTCAGGTTCACACAAAATCCTGAATGCAACCTTTTATAGCAACCTTTTATTCGTAGTCACCCCCAAATGGCCCCAATCCAAATGTCCTTCAACCTGCAAATGTATAAACAAACTGTCGTATATCTGTACAGTGGGATACCACTCAGCAATAAAGAAGAATCAGCTACTGGGATGAGCAGCAATAGGGATCAGTCTCGAATATGTTATGCTAAATGAAGAAGCTAGATTCAAAAGGCTCCATACTTTTGATTCCACTCACATTTTGGAAAAGAAAAACTACAGGACAAAAGACAGATCAGAGGTTGCTAAGGCCTAGGGGAGGGGGTGGAATGGGAGAATTGACTACAAAGGGGCACAAGGGAAACTTTCGAGGTGATGAAACTATTTTATATAATGATTGTGGTGATGATGACATGACTGTGCATTTATCAAAACTCACAGAACTTTATACTGCAAAGTGTGGATTTACCGTATGTAAATAATACTTCATTAAACCTAACTTTAAACACACACACACATACACATAATCACAGCCACTGTTTCTGAGCACCTGCTAGGCACTGTGCCAGGGGCTCTGCATGTTTTCTCATCCATCAACTCATTTGATCACTCACTCAACAAGCATTCATTGATGCCTCTACCAGCTGCAGCAGCACCATGTCCAGTTAATCCCCCACAATACCTCCAAGCCACATGGCTCCTTGAGTTGTGTAGAGAAACCTGCAGAAAGATGTGACCAGAGCCCAACCCTGGGGGCCTGCCGGGGAGCTTGGAGGTTCTGTGTGGGTACATTTCCATGGGGAGAGGAATTCCTAGTCAGCCTCTCAAGGGACTTTATAATCCAGAAAGAGACTGAGTGACGGAACACAGAATGGTACCCTTGCTCCCTCTTTAAGGTGCTGGCCCTGCACTGGTGGACAAACCATACCCCTCACAGCTCTGAGCACAGAGTCTGGGTTGAAGGCAGAGGATTGAGTCTCTGGGCCCACTATGTGCTCAGTTTTCTTGGTACATGACTGGTCCTCTGCTTGGGAGCATGTTGTCTTCCCAGCTCAGACAGGAGTGGTTCTGGCTTCTCTGGTGAGAATCCAAATATAGGAACCCCCTGAATAAACCCCCTGAACATAGGCCCACTGTGCATCAGGGAAAACGAGTAAACCAGACCTCCATGTACCAACGTGGATCTGTCTCAAAAATACAACGTACAGTGAAGAACAAATGACAAGGTGGATAATCCATGACACACTTAAATATTTTTTATAGTTAAACACCTTGTATTCATATGTGCAAATTCTTCAAAAAGATCAAGTTACATTTAAAAACACTTTATTATTTTTTATTGAGATATAGTGAAGATATAGCACTATATAAGTTTAAAGTATATAGCATAATGACTTGACTTACATATATATTGTGAAATAATTACCACAATAAGTTTAGTTAATATCCATCATGTCATATAGATACAAAAAAAGAAAGAAATGTGTTTTTCTTGTGATGAGAATTGTTAGGATCTACTCTCCTAGCAACTTTCAAATATACCATACAGCAGTATTAAGTATAGTCATCATGTTGTACATTAAATATGCTTTAAAAACACAAACTAGTACCATATATTGTTGTGGTTATAAACTTAAACATACCAAAACATGAATGAGAAAGATACATACTAACTTCAGAACTAGATTAGCTCTGGGGAGGACAACAAAAAGAGGGGAGAAAAAGAAAAAGAAAAAAGAATTATGGCAAAAGGCTAACAAAAAGATTTAACGAATCTGAGATGTATGGGTTAAATTAAGGGGGTGTGTTGCTTATCGTTTTCTGTACTTTTGGTTGAAATATTTCATAACTAAAAACAAGCCAGAATGAACCTTAAAAACGTTACACTAAGAGAAATAAGCCAGACGCAAAAAGATAATACTTACGTGAGAGATAGAAGGTAGAATAGTGGTTACCAAGGACTGGGGGGGAAGAAGGATGGGGAGTTATTGTTAATAAGTACAGAGTCTGGGAAGATGAGAAAGTTCTGGAGTTGGATGGGGGGGATGGTTGTACTGCTATGCGAATGTACTTAAGGCCGCTGAACTGGATGCTTAAAAATGGGTAAAATGGTAAATGTTATATCTTTTATCGCAATAAAAATAACTAAAAACAATCCAGGCAAATCTGCAGAGAAAAAAATTAGATTAGTGGTTGCCTAGGACAGAAGAAGATACTGGCAAAATTGGGGTCATGGCCAAGGGGTGCAGGGTTCTTTTTGTGGTAATGAAAATGTTCTGAAATTGGTTGTGGTCATAGATGCACAACTCTGTGAATGGACTAGAAGCCATTGAATTGAGTGCTTTCAATGGACAAAGTATATGGTGTGTGACTTACACCTCCATAATGCTGTTAAAAAAACAAGGCCTAAGGTGGGCAATTCTTTCCACCTCAGCTACTCTAGTAGAAGCCATGGTCTGTCTGGTCTGAACCCAGCTCTGGCATAAGTGTCACACAGTCATCAGGAGACCCAAAGCTTTGCCACCCTGCCACCCTGCAACATGGGCTGGAGCCCTGCCAGCTTGGCTCCCAGGGCTGGAGCCATTGCCACATCCACAGGTTCTGGGAGGGAAGCAGAGTTGTAGACTCTGCAGAATGAGGTTAATGAGAATCTGCTCCAGGCTCCAGGGGTTTGGAGCCTTAATTAATACTTTCAAGGCCCTCAGTGATTGTGAAATCAGAGGTTCTGTAAATCTGCACAGCAGTGGCCTTATTAGTACCAGTTTGTTACGCAGTAGAAAGAAGCCAGCCTTCTGATCATTGACTTAGCTTCCTGGAGTGGCTGGTCCCGGGGAGTCCAGGCCAGGTCGAAGTTGTCTCTCATGGCCCCTTGTTATCTGGCCACTCCTAGGGGCTGAGTGATCTATATCACTCTGGGCTCTAGGGAAGCCACCCTGAGCACCATGGCCAGGCTCCTGAAGACAGTCAAAGACTTTCACTTCAGGGGTGTATGGGGGCACCTGGCAGACCCTCCACAGCAGGTGAAGCATTTTCTTTTCTACAAATCTCAGGATTCCTGTGACAGCACCAGCCCTACCTTCCCAGATAGCCATCCTTTCTGTGTTTGATGAGCCTCTTAGGTTTGAGCAGAGCCAGGTGCTGTTGGGCCCTGAGGGGAGGATTGCCCTCTGCCCACGGCGGCCTGGGGTGTGGAACCATCCCATTTTGCCTTAGCTCAGGTCTTTACTGCCTGGTGGCTCCTTCCTGTCCACCCTCAAGCACCCTCCCCTGGCAGGCACCTGGGTTTTCCCAAGATCAAGTGGCACGGCCTCTCCTCCTTTGTTCTGATACTGTCCCCGGGATAAATCCTCAGACGCCATCATCCTTTGGGTCAATCACCAGGTGCACCTCACACTAGCCTCAGGGGCCCCTGTTTATGCAAGGGGCTTGAAGCCACACAGAACCATGTCCCACCTGGCAGAGCCTTGCTGCACTCAGACACCGGCCACAAACCCATTTGTAATACTGGGATGGTTCTCTGGCCAGGGAGTTGGGAGGTAGAGGGAGGTACAGGTCAGGAGCCAGGATCTGTGGATGTGGGTACTCTCAATTCTGAGGCTGGTAACTCTTGAACTTAGGGACTCTGAGGCCTGTGAACTTGAGGATCTGCTGCCCAGGAAACTTAATTTAAGCTGGGTGGCCCTGGGTGTCCTCAACCCAGTGGACCTATATCCCTTAGGGCCTGCTGACCCTGGGTCCACTTCTATTATGTGACTTCTCTAACCAGCCACTTTGATAAGTATCTGTTAAGATATGGCACAGCCTTCTCCCCATGTTGGATCCTATTTCTGGGGTTAATCCCTGATCTCCACATTTCCCTTAGGTATGTTACCTTCTAATGCATGCAACTTATCACTTCTGCCTGGGTAGCTCTGAGGACCATGAATATCATCCTCCATGTCAGCTGTCCCTCCTTTCCTCTCTGCCTCCTGGCTTCCCAGCATCCTCAGACATTGCCAGCATATTAATCTCTTTCCTTATCCAGGGCCTGTCAAATCAGATAGGACTGAGGCCAGAGCCCAATGGCCCCCTGCCAGAGACCCCATCATGGCTGATATAGTTCTCTTCCACAGCCTTTTCAGGGGAGCGCTGTAGTATCATGGTTAGACCTATAGGCATTAGAGACAGCTTCCTGAGTTCAAACCCTTCTCCACCTCTTACCTGCTATGTGACCCTGGCCAAGTTGCTTAACCTCTCTGTGCATCATCTGTAAAATAAAGGCTATCATAATACTACTGCACGGGGTTGTTGTGAGGATTAAATGAGATCATATGTAGGAAGTGCTGGGCCTGGCACACAGTAAATACACAAGGAAGGTCAGCTGATTCTGAATTTTTTGAACATTCATTGTCCATGTCTAAGAATATGTCCTGAGAGGTAAACCCAAGCCAAGGTAACCCATGTCCACAACCTACCCCCAAGCCTGCTCCCAGCCTCCTACCCAGCAGAGGACATGCTGCCCACATTAGATGGATGCCGAAACTCCCTCCCCAAAGGTTTGTGTAGCATGCCTACTGAGCACCTCCACAGCCCCACTGACCGCCCCACACCTCACCCAACTGCCTCCCAGGGCCCAAGGTAGGACGATGAGGCTGCCTAATCAGACCATTCCAAGGGCAGTTTGAAGAGGCTGGCTTTCTTCTATTTATAGTTAAACTTCTCTGCCATTATGGCCTATCTCTAATTTGGGAGCTCTTTTATTATGTTTTCTTTATGTTCTCTTCATGTGGATGAGTGGAAAAATAAATGAAAGGGAAAATCACAGTGCTGTGGTTAGGAAAAACTGCCAGGGGAAATGGTAGGCTTCGTGTTCACTGCCTTAATGGTTCATCTGGGGTGTCCTGGGGCATCAGAACAAGACATGGCCTTTCCCAGGTGTGGTTATTGGTTGCTCATGGGGCAGGGCACCCCATTCAGACTGTATGAACAGACTGGAACTTGAATCCTATTTTGCCATGAGCTCACTAGCTGCCCTTGGGTAGCTCCTACCTCTCCAGGCCTCACATGTCTTACCTTTAAAATGGGGTAATAAGCTGGCTCAGCTCCTGGTGGGCTGGAATGCACAGTCCTCTTGGAGATGATGGACAGCTTAGCAGTGAGAGCAGAAAAGGCTGAGGCCCATTTCCAGCCTTCCCTAGATGCCCAACACCTGTCCCCCTGCCTTTTGGAGTCCAGGGAACCACTGTCTCTCCCCTACTTTATTGCAGTGACCACTCCCCTGGGAGGTCAGGGAGCCCAGTATGAACAGGAAAAGATGAGAAGAGCAATCTTGTCTGGAATGGGGACTGTTCTGCAGCCCCCAAAGGAGAGGCAGGAATTAACATGGTCACAGTGGGTCACTGAGTTGCAGCCACAGATCTTACTATGCATGAGTCCATTTTTAGGAGGGTGGCCTGGAACTTTTCACCACAGGCTAGGCCTGACTTATTTTAAGCTGGGCAGAACAAAGGGGGCTCGGTGTCTCTGTGGTCTGTGGTCTGTGCATGGGGTGAGGCTGTGGTGGGTGGGCCCAGCTCTCAGCCCTCATCTGAACTCCTGTGGGTCAGCTTGCCTGCAGGGCTGCCCATTCTCCATTTGGAAGGTCTGGCTTGACTCCCAATCAGGCCAAGGGGACAGGGCAGGCCCATCCATAGGCCCCCACCTGAGGCACTTGGGCAGGGGAGATGCAAGGGGTCGTCAGGTTAGCCAAGGTCACATCCAGAAACTGTGGCTGGGTCAAAGTCACTCAGCCCTGGTCAGTGCCCAGGCCCCCAGGTAGAGGAGGTAGGAGGATCTTGTGAGATGGCAGAGCTGGGGAGGGGACATAGGCAGGGAGGGCTGAGGTGGGGCAGGTGGGAGGAATGGGTGGGTATAGGTGACAGCAGCTGCTATACTTGAGCCAGTCTACCTGTGTTCAAGCCTAGCTTGGCCAATTAACAGATATTGTGTGACCTTGGGCAAGTTACAGAACTTCTCTGTTCCTCTGTTTACTCATCTGTAAAATAGGGATAAAATAACAATAACATACCAAAGCTCATTGAGAGGTCCAAATGAATTAAGTGTAAAACACTTACAATCGTGCCTGACACTTTGCAGTTTCCATGTGGCCCAGCCCTGTCCTTTCCCTCTGTGAACAGAAAACGGACAGTCAGTCACCTGTGATACCTCACACCCCATAATGGGCAAGGAAGGAAAGATCCTTGTCTCAGGGCTGGCGATAAGGCCAGGGCAGGCTGTCAACTGCTTTGGCTCCACCTGATTAGGGTGGTGGGCACATGTAGGATTCAGGAACCCCTCACCCCCATACTTCTCAGTTCAATTTCCTTTGCTCAGAAAAGGGCCTCAGCCACATTCTTAGCTTTCCCCCATGACCCTTGCCCTCAGGTTTCACATTAGTGTATACCGTGTCTGGCACCCTCCAAGGTGGTCAGGACCCTCAGTGACCCTCTGGCACTTTGGCTTTTCTTCTCCATGGCCCTGGATAGGGCTGCCCATAGAGACACACCTGGTATCTCCATATGAAGTGCTGCCCCAGCTGTCAGTAGATGTGACTGTCGGCAGACCCCAGTCTGAGCAGCCCAGTGCCCTGGCCCCAGGACAGACTTAGATTCCAGTTCTAGCTGCTTAAGCACCCCAATGCGTGGCCTCCAACAAACCATTGGACTCCTCTAAGCCAATCTCCTCACTGGCCATGTGGGGTGATGATTCCTACCTCAGGGGTCATTTGAGGATTGGGTGGGAGAACAAATGGGAAGACAGTCTGGAGCCTGGCATGCAGTAGCTGCTCATCTCCTCCCTCAAAGCCTCAGTGACTCACTGGGGTAGCAAGGACCCTAGGACAAATATAGAATGGCCTGCCAGTATCTTTGCCTTAATTTCTCAGCCAGTCCACCCCCTCCTTTGCCTGTCCCACCACGCTTGTCCTTATTCAGGCCTTTCTAGACCTTTTTTCTGACCCTTCCAGTCTGTTTTCCACACTCAGAATAAACTTAAGAACATATGAATCAGAGCATGGTACTTTCTGCCTATAACTATCTATGGCTCCCCATTGTCCTCAGAGTAAAGTTCAGATTACTGACTTGATCCCTTAGACCACCTGATCTGTCCCTGCCTGATACTCATCACCACTCCTGCAGCTGCTCCCGGCATATTCTACACAAGATCTGCACAGAGTGACTTGTTCCCTGGACATGCCCCGAACGGTTTATCTCTAACTTTATGCAGTTTATGGAATGAGCTGGATTTGGCCTCTGCAAACCCCCTCTCTTTCCTACTCTCACCTCCACCTATTAGAAAGTCTCTCAGGCAGGCTCCAAACCTTTTTCAGCCACTATCACATAATCAAATATCTGTCTCGTTTAAGCCATGCTCTACCTCAACGTGAAGCCTACAATGCGGGCAAGAGGTTGTTGTGTGCCTGTTGTTTTTTTTGTTTTGTTTTGTTTTGTTTTGCTCCAGCTCATCTTCCATTTGCTAGCCACTATGCTATCCATCTCTTTGGGAACACACTGGGGTTGGGGAGTGAGATGAGGAGAGAAGCATGAGACCTGAGAAAGGCTTTCTTGACACTGGAGCTGAGATCTGACATCCTGGCCTTCTCCATGGCAGATCTATAACTTCTGGGTCTTTCTAAACGAGGTGCTTTCACGGGTCCCTCAGAGATCCTCCTTATCCTCTCCCTCCCCACTGGGAACCTCCAAATGCAGTTCTCTGGCATGGAGTTCACCTTTTTCAAGCAGCTGCTTATGACCCACCCCGGCCTTTTTCTGTCATTTCCCCCTCACCTGGAAGGAAGCTCCCTTGGGCAGGATCCCGTTTGGATGACCCCAGGCCAGCGCCTGTCTGTTGGGAGTTTGTGAGTGAGATGAAGCCCACCCTCTGCAGGCATCTGTAAGCCACTGAGAGAAGTTTGGATGTTAGTATTCTAAGACTGTGGGAACCCCCTGGAGGGTTTGAAGCAGGAGAATGATATGACAGGTATCTACTGTAATAGTCCAGGCGAAAGGTGATGGTAGTTTTTCCTAGGTTGGGAGCTGTGGAAGTCAGGGGAGCTGGCATGATTAAAGGTAGAGCTGACAGACTTGTTGCTGGTTTGGATGTGAGGGGCAATGAAAGGAGAAGAGTCCAGTATTTTGGGCTTGAGTAACTGGGTAAATGGAGCTGCCAGTCACTGAAGAGAAGTCTGGAGTGGAGCAGGTTGAGCGGGGAAGAAATTAAGGATTCAGTCTTGGTCATGCAATGTTTGAGATGCCTGTCAGATACCAAATTGAGGTGTGCAGGAGGCAGATAGATAAATGCCAGCTTCCATTGGCCCATGTGGTGCCTTTGTGCAAATGGGAGAAGGGCATCCTTTCCTTCAGGTGAATGTAGCCTCCTGCTGGGGTACATGGCTGATGAATAGAGCACAGCCGGACCTAGCCCTGTGAGTCCCTTTGGCCATGCACCTTTGTGCAGCAAACAAACTATATAACTCTGCATGGTAGCCCTGGATAGCAAGTCTAGAGCTCAGGGGAGTCATGGCGGCTGGGAAAGAGCCATTAGCTTATAAGATATTTATTTGGACACTGTGTGGAATGGTGACTCCTCCAGCCAAAGTGGGGATGAAGGGTCAGGGGTGTGCCTAGGTGGGCCAAGAACCCTTCCTTTCTAGGGCTAGAGCTTTCCTTCTCTTCCTGCAGGCAAAACCCTCCTGCCTCCCTGCAGGGCTGAGCAGCTGTGGGCCCCTTAGTCTTGCCTTGTCTAGGGTCATCCTAGGGAGTAGAACACGGGTGGGGAGTGAGGAGGCCTTGTTCTCTCTTCCTTTCACTCCTCTCACTTTCCATCCTTACCCCAGGGATATTAACCTCTGTCACCATGCTGATGGTCATAGTGTTCTCAGAGCAGTCCCCACAGCCAGGGTGAGCACCAACCAGGGAGAGGGACCTTGAGACCTGACAGGAGGCCCCTTGCAATCTGACTGGAGAAGCAGGAATAGTCAGCCAGGCCATGGAGACCGTAATGACTGAAGAAACAGGCAGCCAAGTGTTTGGTAGAGAGGTGGTTGGCATCAGACTGCCTGAATTCAAAGGGCCAGTTCCTACCAGTTGGGTGACCTCAGCAAGACAGTTAGTATCTTTAAGCCTCAGTTTATCCTGTAAAATGGGGCTGATAATAGTATCTACCTCATAAGGTTATGATGAGAAATGAATGAGTTCTTTCACATCAAGCACTTAGCACAGTACTTCAGATTGTAAACACCCACCTAGTCAGTATTAGCTTATATGGTATATATTAGAAAAGCCTCTCCAGGTGGAATCCCAAAGCTCCCTGTTAGTTGCTGACCAAAGCAGGCAGGAGGGGAAGTGGGCTTGCTGAGCTGGTAAAGCTCAAAAGCTGCTTCCTGCCTCCCCAGATTGGAGTCGCACCCCCAGAGCCTCATGGAGGTCGTGGAGGTCAAGCTTGAGTCATGGCAGCTGAACAAGGGATTCTCCCCTTCGCAAACACTTCCGAGGAAGGCAGTTTCACAACTCCTTGGACCCGGCGCAGCACTGCACAGCGCCCACCCTCTGTGTTTTCCTGGGGTTGTGCTCAGTCCTGATCTTACAGTTGAGAACTTTCTTATCTTCAGAGTCAAAGAGAAGTGAGCTCAGAGTGGAAGCTTGTGTTGTACCACCCCCAGACCTTCTCTCCAGCCTCTATAGGGTCCTGGGGTCCTTTGAAAATCTATTGAGTATGTTTAGATTTTTTTCCCAGAAAAAAAATCAACCAAACATATAGTCCTACATGCTAAATTTTGCAAGATTCCTCATCCTTTAGTGAAGGTCCCTGTTATAAGTTAATGGCTAAGCTGGTGGGGTCTGGAGTCGAAGTTCCTGAGTCCCAGTGCTGATTCTACTATTTACTGACTGTGAGACCTTAACAAATCATGGAACATCTCTAAACCTCAGTTTTCCTTATCTTTAAAATGAAAGCAATAGTGACTCCTTCATAAGGTTTTGAGAGGGTTAAATGTAGTGTGACCAACTTATCCCTGTTTGAGACTTTCCCATTTTTACACTGAAAGCCCTGCTTCCAGGGAAACCCCTCAGTAGCTGACAAACTAGGATAGTTGGTCCCCCTAGTAAATTACATAATGCCCAGAAAGCAATTAGCCAAGTGCAGGCAGTTCATCCAGGTTCTGTCACTGTCAGCGGACATTATTGGTCTTTTCCTAATTAATCGATCTGATAGGAATGTTGCCCTAGAGATCAGGAGACCAGGACTTGATTTACCACTCAGTCCCCACCCTGCTCTAATGGCTTCCTGGGCAACCCTCCAGCCTCCCTGGGCCTCAGTTTGTTCACCCTATCAAATGAGGGAGACGAATTTGAGAATCACTGGGGATTCTTCCCATAAAGCTTATGAGATTTCACCAGGGATACTCTCCCGGTACCTGGTAAGACGGCCTTGAATGTAGATGGCACCAGCTATGCATTTGCCTACTTGACATGTCTAGAGCAAAGTTCACAGACATTCTAGCAACACGGTCTGCCCAGGGAGAAGTCTGGATTAAAAAATTTCATTTGCATCTTGATGGTGACGTTTTACCTACAGCTAGGGCTTATTTGGCTCTTAAGAAATCTTGACCTGTGTATGGGAAGAAAAATCGCAAGATAACTTATGTCCTTGTGTTTTCATGATGTTAGGAGTCAGCCTAGGAATGAATGTGCCATCAAGAAATGGACATTGCTCCAGGAAAGCCTTTTCCTTGAAGAGATGTAAAAGGGCACGTGGAATCTAGTTTTAACCTCTGTTCGTAGGACCCACCTCAAAGTTGAGATTTCAAGTCAAGCCAGATGTCCCACTGGGAAAATAACTGACCCCTCAAGGTTTGGTGTGTGCAAATCCTTGAGAACATAAGTCCTCGCTTATCCACTTCCCTGCCTGTGTACCATGGCACTGAACACACAGAAAATGTTCAATAGTAGATCTGTTTTACCTCATCATTCTCAGGCACTTCACTGTTTGGGGCCACTGTATACATCTTGTTGAACTGCCGGCAGCAGACTTGGTTGACAAGGAGGGCTGTTTTATTTTAGCTCTTGCCTAGGGGGTAATGCCCAGGACACAGCTCACTAGACTTTGGGACATGGATGTCTCTCAGATTATTTGATGACTGTCTAGTTGGGCCCTAGGGGGTTAGTTGCCCCTGAAGAGAATAGTTCCCCTGTGCTGGGAAGAATAATCTTGGGGCCAGAAATGAAGCTAGTTTTCACACAGAGGAGAGAGACTCTTTTATCTCTGGAGCTGGAGAAGCCTCTGGATTCTGAGATGTGGAGATAGCATGATCAACCATCTTGGTTTACCTGGGACTATTCTGGTTTTAACACTGAAAAGCCAACACCCCAGGAAACTCCTCAGTCCCAGACCAAGCACCCACATTGAGGCAAGAAGGAGAGCAGGAGAGCAGATAACAGAGGCCCTACTGGGCAGCTGCTGTCGGCTGCGAGGAGTTGGTGGCAACACCAACAGGGGTGATCACAGTGGAGGCCACAGCAGTGCCCAAATGCAAGACATTTCTGGGACAGATGACTTAGAGAAAACCTGATATCTGGCAACAAGCCTTGTCAGGATCACTCTTTTGGCCCCAAGAAAAGAGAATCCCTTCCCGAAACCAGAGTGTGGTCTCAGGAGTGGCCAGGTTGGCCAACAGTACTCAGCTGAGCAGCCATCTCAGGATCACTGTCAGCAGAGCCAGCCTCTTAGTCAAAGAGACCAGCATATGTGTCTGGAGCACAGGCGAGGCCCCAGGAGATTCTCAGACATTACTGGGGTATTCACTTGTAGGGGGTGCTAAATACAGCCAGGTGCTGGTGGGAGCTTATGCTCTGGTATGAGGCCTGAGAGAAAAATGTCATCCTAACTTAGTTCTGGCCTGGTATGGTAGGCTGAATAACAGCCTGCCCCATCCCGCCAAGAATCCACGTGCTAATCTCCAAAACCTATCAATGTTAGCTTATGTGGCAAAGGGAGTTTTGTAGACATGATTAAATTAAAGATTTTGAGATGGAGAGATTATCCTGAATTATTGGGGGTGGGTAAGAAGTTCTAAATGTAATCAAGGTGTCCCTAGAAGAGGAAAGCAAGATCCAAGAAGGAAAGTAATGTAATGACAGAAGCAGAGGCTGGAATAATGTGCTTTGAGGAGGAAGGGGCCACGAGCCAAGGAACACAGGTAGCCACCAAAAGCTGAAAAGGCAAGGATTCTTTCCTCAGAGACTTCAAAAAGAACCAGACCTGCCAACATCTTGACTTTAACCCAGTGAAACTGATTTTGGACTTCTGACCTTCAGAGCCATAGGAAATAAATTTGTTTTAACCACTAAGTTTGTGGTGATTTGTTATAGCAACAATATGAAACTAACGCTGCTGGTGAGGTGGGAGACACAGCATGACTATGTCCTAATTCAGACATTTCTTTTCCCAGAGACATCCCTTCATGAGGGGGCGGCAAAAAGTAGAAGAGAACACGGTGACCCTTTTTCAGTATGTCTGTCTTGAGGATTTAGCTGCCCAGCATTTCAGACTTAGCACCTAGAACAGACCTTGAAACACTGGAGGGTCTCCAACAAACATTTGCAAAGTGAACAACTACATTTCAGTCTGGTGCTGAATCAGAGTAGCTTGGGAAAGAGAAGCAATGCCCTCCAGGAGTCACCACGTGGACCCCGCTGAAGACCATGGGTCCTGACCCCAAAAGTGCTTTCTCTTTAGGTGACCCAGTTATTTCTAGACATAGGGGCTTCGGTGTGTGTATGTGTTGGAGAGTAGTCCTCACTGGGTGAGTCAGTCTGGGAGGGACTGCCAAGTAGTTTCAACTGAAACATCAGACACAATCAAAAATTTGTCAGCTACGACACTGCACACTGCACTACATGAGAATATTAATAAGGTCTCTGTTGCATCTCATATTTTACATGTTGCTTATGTGGCTTTTATGCATTTAATTCTTTTTGTTTCTGGGAAAATGAAAGCTGACTTTAAGAGGCCACAGGATTCCTCCTTGCTGACCTGGCTTCCTCTGGTCCATAGACTGCTCTTGACATTAAACATACATCTACTCTGTAATTGTCCATAGAGATTAATGCAGTTTTCAAAATTTTGGAGTAACAGGTTACTTTACTAAAGAAAAATGTTTATTCTTCTTACTAAGAAGAGCTCTCAAAGGAGCTGAACATTGTGTCCAAAGTGCCAACTTCTTCGTAAGGAAAATTGGGGAGGCACTCTTCCCCTTAAGCCTTAGATTCTAAGGTGAAAACACACAGGTTTGGATTGATTTGTCACTATTCATATGTTTATCAAAGGAAAGTGTTCAACACACCTGGCGGCTACGCAAGGGCACTTAGGGGCTTGTCCTGGCTGCTGAGAGAATGGCCTGAGCTGATGCTGGGTGGGCGGTGAGGGGGCTCTTCTCATGTCTGGTGATGGAGTTCCCACTGTTTTTGTCCTGGTTTTGTTGCGACCTGTATCTAACATGCTGTGCACCACACAGAGCATGGACTAGCTGTGCCTTGCCCATTTGTTGTTGGCTCTGCAGAGCCCAGACCTGGACCTGGCATAAAGAAATGTTCCACAAATGCTTCCAGAATCTCACTAAATTGTCCCTGCAGCTGGGGTAATGGAATACTTACAAGACAGGCACACACAGTTCTGTTGGTAAAAGCTCTCCCTCTTTCTGGCCGTCTAAGAGTGAGTCCTGTAGAGGAGGGCATGTGTCACTCTAAGCCCTGGTCCACTAGCCTGCTGGCTTCATTGATCCCAGGGCTGTCTCAGCCTGCCCACTCACCCAGAACCTCAGAGCCACCTGCCCACCCCTCAAGCA